>LR990657.1:22106525-23356525 GCA_905147715.2 Xestia xanthographa
TATTAGCCTAGCACTTAGTGACTGAAATTGCCAAAGAAGAAAGAAGAAATATACTGTGAATAGCGGCTTTTTTCTTTTAATATTGAACACCAAATAAATTGATCTTTTTTTAGAATGGACATTTAAGTTCATGTTTTTTTTTTAATAAACAATTTATTTCAATACAGTTGCAACACAGTGTTAGGTACAGAAATCTTTGGAACATTTACTAAAACTTACTCAAAGCTAAGTACGTATGGTATATGAGGACATCCACTCAAGAAATCACTTTCTCGCTCGGATATCTGAACATTTAATGATTAACATCACCATCAACTGCCTACTTTTTTCCCAAATATTGGAGTCGGCTTCCAGTAAAACAGGATACAGCTGAATACCAGTATTTTACCATGGAACGACTGCCTATCTGACCTCCATAACCCAATTAGTATTTGGTAAGTCTGGTTATCAGACTTTCGAGCCACTTACTACCTGTAATAACTGTTAAAGACCTACAAATGAAAACCTTGAAGATTGAACCAATCGATGTTATTATTTGATCATCTGGCGTTGTTATATCTTACACAATACTTGTAATACAACCTACACAAGAAACACGCATATACCTAAACATACATAACCTATATGTAGAACAGAATCAGAACAAGCGAATCAATTGTTGCAATCAGCGGCGTACAAAAGAAGAGATTGTGCCTGATGCGCTTGGGCACGCGATGTCAAGCTTCATTACATTCCTGATAAGGAAGCCTGATTAACTAAGGGAGGGTTACGTCACCTTACTGTTACATACACAAAGAAGAATCAAAGTGCATTCATTATGGAGGAAATAGTGAAGCTTTTTAAAAAAAGAATATTATGTTTGATCTTTGTGCGTATCGAAGGACCATGACGTTTTGAAGAGAGTAAAAAGACTTGTTCTAATTTTACAACCTTAGAACAAAAAGTGGTAGGTATATTAGAGTGTCTCATAACGGAACAGTTCTCATGCAAATCTACACTAATATTATAAAGAGGAAAGATTTGCATTTTTGTATTTTTGTGTGTGTTTCAAAAATTCTAGAAAGCCACGTCTTTACTGAGTAACATAGGCTATATTTTATCCCCGTAATCCCACGGGAACAGGAACTACGCGGGTGAAACCACGTGACGTCCGCTAGTATCCAATAAAAAGGAATAAAGAATAATTATCGAATTTCTGACAGTTTCAAAGCTTTCAAAGTAACTATATAAATAAAAAATAAGCTTGTAGAGTACATAAATAATTTACGACTTCACCAATTAACCTATTTATTTCTTAAACCTACAAACTCACAACTTTCAAATAAATCTGACAACAAAATAAAGAGATAAGCTAACGACTGCACTCAATAGCGTCTTATATGCAACTCGGATTCTTTGAAATGCAAGCAAGCGCGAAAAAAATGTTTCTGTACAAGTCTTTCATTTAAAATATACTAAAACGCCGCTCAGTGAAAGCACTTCCTGTATTTACCCAAGCGTTTACTTTCAGTA
Organism: Xestia xanthographa; assembly: GCA_905147715.2. NCBI lineage: Eukaryota > Metazoa > Arthropoda > Insecta > Lepidoptera > Noctuidae > Xestia > Xestia xanthographa. Next base: position 22,108,038 of record LR990657.1, read on the forward strand.
AAAATATAGTGACGAAAGGAAGGCTCAGAACTCTGAGCAGTAAGACAAACTAGGGCGATGCATGTAGGTCAGTCCATGTGGTCGCAGGTTAAATTATGCATATAACTGCAGTGGCTGTCGATAACTCGGTACTGGTCGGGATAAATTGAATGAAGCCCGTCTTTAAAGCAAAAATGGCGATTTATATCAGGGAAAATGCTGCTGGTAACATCAAAAAGGCTATTTGAATAAAGAAAGTGTATGTTGGCAAAGTATTGATGTCGATTCTGTTGTGCACAAACTAAACTTAATTTAGGCTATTGCTATCTTTTTCTCTCTAATAAAACGAGAAAGACGTAACGTTACGGACGTAATTTAGAGCTGTCAAATTTAATTCGAACTAATATTTACCTACATACAAATGAAGGGTGCACATAAAAACATGTCAACTAAAAACACGGTGAAGCGCAAGGCATAAACTAGTTTGACATCTCTAACTTAGTTCATAGCTATAGCCGTCCTTTTCTGGCACTGCCGTTTAGTAAAAGATAGCAATAGCGTAAATTAAGTTTAGTTTGTGCACAACAGAATCGACACCATTGTCAAACAAAATTACGCAGAAAAAACAAAACCGCGCTTTGTCGTCCATTGAAAAAAGTTTTAAATACTGTCAAAGCACAACTTTGAGCCCCATTAACAATAATTATGGCATTCAAAAGTTGATAAAGTGCACTACAGAAAGCACTTTTCTCCAATCTGGTTTCACAACTTGCTTGAAATTAAAAGGAACTCAGAACGTGCCCCTATTGTTCAGTATGAATTGCCAGCTTGATCTTTTATGTATTTGGATGAGAATTCATGAGACGAATATCAGATTTTACATACTCCATTATGCCCAATTTGGGAGTGGCCTCCGATAGCAATAGCCTGCTTATTGGCTAAGATGACGATGATATCCAAATAGACTATAAATTAAAACCACAATTGCCGTTAAACTTGGCTATTGATGGCCTTGCAATTAATTCAAAGTCTTTAGCTTACCATCCGTCTATGCCCAAACTCAGCACAATCGAAAAGATAGATAGTCCTAGTTTGCTGAATTCCTTTCCAGGGGGGAAATTTACGAGCTCTCGATATTCCAGAACTATTCGACAAGCGGAATTTTAAACAGAATAATTACGGTAATAAAATTGTAGCGCACCGTGTACTACGTAACAATTTAAATTTGTAAAAGAACGGGTCTTTGTGGAATGTTTTGTAGCAGCACTAGCTGCGTGGTTTCAATGTTCAGCGGAACTTCACACTTTCAGGTGTTCCATAGCTTTGTCCTGTGATTTGAATGAAATAAACGTTTGTTATAACTTAGTAATGAGCAGGTATATCACATTTTCGGCTTTATTAAAAGTTTGCATGATGTTGTAATTAATTAACTTTCCGTTTTTGCTCGTCAAACAATTTTCATAGGCATTTTCCATACCATAACAGTAAGAACTGGATATTACAAAATAACTTCACTAACGAGGGTAGGTAATGAAAGAGCTGTATTAAATAACTTCGTTATAAAACGAAAGCTCGTTTGAAACAAGTCTACATTATATTTCCCTGTCTCATATGATACAGTTAAAGCTTTTATATGTCGCTCATTACCGCAATAAATGAGACCTATAAAGAAAGCCATTGCAGTAGCACCTAAGACACAGGACGGAAATTAAAGTTTAGAGCAAACGTTCACATCATCTCATTTTATTTCGCCCGCTCTTACAAACAGCCTCAGTCGCGAAAACTTTCAATTTGAGGAAAAATTCACCACTTATTTTTACGCGGAACTAGCGTTGGTATAACTCTTTTGTATTTTTGGGCTCTTAGTACCTTCGGGACGGAAAATATTTTCTAGAGTGTCGTAAAACGTGAATGAAATGTATGCGCAGTTTACTAACATCAGAACAAAGCCTTTGATTAGTGTATGGAAAACCACCAATCCACCCTAAATTGTTTATTCTTCCAGTTAATTGTGCAACACACGTACAGTGTTGTCGTTTTATGCCAGTATTTACTAACACTAACGTTTTTATTATCTAAGTATTCTTTTTCGCGACACCTAAATGGATGGCGGACGAACAAACGACTTGCCCGCGTAGCATGACCACCTTAGAAACGAAAGAGAATCGACAAATCTTTTGTTCATCTGTCGGTCCACATTAGCCCTGGAATGAAAGAGCTGGATGTTATGGTGAGAAGCGTTTTCTCAGCTGTGGGATGATGCATGCAAACAGTATATGAACAAATGCTCTGTTGGATTATATTCATACTTTGGCATTCATTTTGGAGTCGCCTATTGGTTGGTTAAAACGTAAACGTGATAAGACGAAGTCAAAAGATGTGAAGGACATAGAACTGATGATCAGATCTTCTTCAATCTCATGTATGTACAACAGAACTTATCAGAGTTCTCCTTTAATGGTGCCATTCAGAGAACCATGACGCCGAAAACTAGGACAATAGTGCACCTTTGTTACATTTCTAAAAATAACCCCACACAACATACAGTTCATTAAAATGAAATGGATTGTAGGCAAGGTGCCCGTACAATCACTTGAAGCACTTGAACCGTCTACTGGGTGGAGTGCCGCGTGGGATACGAGCAATTCGACACATAAGTAGTTCAAGTATTCACTATTACTACAAATAGAAAGGCACAGAAGAACCATGATTTCAATGGAGGGGTTGAGAGTGCGTTCCAACAATTATGCAGGACTGTTATGATCGATAATGTAAAGTACTCATTTCTTGATGTAGTGGGCAAAATATAAAATGATCAACCCCGTCCCATTTGGTAGAAAAACCTCCAAACCTTCAACGTTTTATTGAGTTCACTTCAAGTGCGAAAAGATTCAGCTTATACCGGATGACCTATTTATCACTTTCCAAAAAAAATTGATATATTAGGTGAAGCGGAGTAGAAGCTTATGGCATACCTAGTATATTTTTTATTTTTTCCACAGCTTAGAAAAAAATTGATCTGTCATCAAAAAACGCTACGAATTTCAAGTAAACTTTTCGTATTAAAACAAAAAACAGAAATTTTGAAAAAAAGAAATGTAAAATATGGAATTTCAATTCATACGCAAATCAATACGCGTATGATTTGAATATCGATTTTTTTGATCTTTTTTAAGATGACACACGAATTCAGCAAAAGGTAAGTAACAGAAAATGGTCATGAGGTTTGATTTGAAAATCACAAACAAAATAAATAAGAGCCAAGCTTGAAATCGACTATGTTACAGATCGATCCTTCTGAATTTCGTTATTTCCTTATCACCTACCTCAACAAATACTCGTAGAAATGTATTACGTGTGATAGAAAGGCATGTTTACATTACCCTGCTTTCTGCATTGTTACTTTTGACATCTTATTTCGTATAGTTCTTTTCTTTGACACGTTAATAAAGAAAAGAAAAGTTAGACAAGAAGGAAATATGTTGGAAATCGCGTTACCTATTGAAGCTACTACTATGTGAAAGATACCCATGTTTGTTTGTCAAAGTTCTTTGAGGTTCTACAGAAGAAATACATGGAATTATAATCGATAAAGATAAGATTAATTTTCGATTTGTGCACTAAGGAGACTGAGCTCACATATCCCGCGTCGAACAATAGATATGATTTGCAGTATGAACGAACAAGACAATACTAATATTATAAGTACATAAAAGTCAATGAAAAATAAACCTGAACATGACGCAACTGAACATGGCGAATCTATTGGATTTAATATTTTTGTCATACTCGCCGCAGTCATAACAGTGTTTGGGAAAGCGGACGAAATTGAAATTGCTCCCTGAAACAGACGTAGACGATAGACGTAAAAAAATATCCGGCAACCCCTGCTTTTTGTCCTCAGTTCTCAAATTGTCCAAATCTTACACTTCTCAATCCTATAAGAAAGGAATTTTAATGTTACATGTACAAACTGTATCTATACAACGTATCTTTGTTTCTTGTAATAACTATGTGGGAGAGTTATTTGGCGTACATGCCACGCGAACCGCGCCGCCCTATATGTTGAGCTATCTAATCTAACTTGGGAAGTTAAACTGCTCTCTATATTTCTGAAGACCGAATAGTATTAATGATATCTTGACTCGGTGTAAGTCAGATCATTTTGGTAGTAATTGTGTTTTTTTTGTCTACCATCATAGGCTACAATAATCCAGAGTAAGTAGTTAAATGATAATTCTTTTCTCAGTGCGTTTTCAGGAACTGTTATTTCGTTTTTAAACTGTTATTCCTCTAAAGTCGTGATTTGTATGAGTTATGCCCGACTCGTCACTGTTCCTACTCGTCATCCAAAAACAATAGATCACGGTTCACAACTTTTTCAACAATTTTTGAAAAACAAAAAATTGTTACTAGTTGATACTGATTGTTGGTTCGGTACTACGTACTTTTTGTACCTAGTAGATTCATCATCGAAATGAGTGAGTAACCCGCAATAAACCTGTTTATTTATGTAATGCACTTTAGTTTCGCGGCTAAATAGTACCAGCCACACGGGTCGATCTTCGAGGTTAAGCAGTGATTTTCAAGTCAGTCTGTAGATGTGTGACAATCATTAGGAATATACAGAGTTCTCTCCGTTCCTCGGGAAGCACGTTAAGCTAATGGTCCCAGCAACCAAAAAACCCGAAAGCCTGGCAACCAGGCTTACCAAAGAGTTTACAGCTTACCAAACCAAGTCAAAGGCCCATGGGCGGCATAAAAACTCAGACACCAGGTTAGGCACTAATCACATTGAGCCACCGCGGGAGACGCACCGGGCGTCGAGGGTCACGTCACACGGTCACGTGGTGCCCCCGACCACCGTAGGCGCGGGCCTGTGGACGGTGAGCAATGGGCTACCTCGCTGTCCGTCCGTCTTATGACGACAGGCCGTGTCGACAGCGCGTTCGTGTTCCCCACGCCTCAAAGAGATGTCAGGAGGAAAGGGACCGCAAGGGCCGATGCCTGCCGGGGCTGGGGGACTGTTCGAAAGAGATACCGTGGCCCCGGAACACAAAGGGCGAAGAAGGAACATGGATGGGTTTTAGTCAGTAAAAGTCTGACACTCCCTCCCGCTCCGCCTAGAGCGGAATGAATCATTTGATGATTTCCCATCCGAAAAAAAAGACACTAATCACACGAACGAAGAAGACCAAAGAGTATCGTATTATCCAGTAACTAGGTTGTGGATGTCAGATAGGCAGTATCGCTCCATGTAAAATACTGGTATTCAGCTGCATCTGGTTAGACTGGAAGCCGACTCCATTTTCAAAAAGGTGGACGATGATTTATACACATTTTAGATAAAATAAACGTCCAAATACTACGGGCTCTCGAAACAATCGTATTGTTGTTTTGTTTTTGTTTGCTTGATTGCACGGTACCGTTTGAAAATCCTTTCTTTGTTTGAACAAAAGCTATGTTTTGATTTCACTGCACGTTTACCTGATAGCATACCATTCACAATATTGTAAAATATATTACTAGCTTGTGCTGGCGACATTGCCCGCGAAAAATTATACCACGAGAACGTAGTAGCGGTATATAAAGTATACTACGTCCTCACCCAGGTAATATTTAGGTTTAGTTTTGAAAAAAAAAACACCAATACTTTTATTTAAAAAATAATATTCTGTTATTACCTTTCTTAATTTGACCAAAATCTATCTTTTAAAAATATTTGTAGTACGAATGTACGCGGACTCCAAATGCGACGGATACTTAGATTGCACAAAGGCCTGCCATTATTCTTTCAACGAGATCCGTTCAGCCGTTAAGGCGGGAAAAGGTTACAGACAGACAGACTACTGTTACTTGTTAATTCCGCATTTAAAATATGAAAAACGAATTCTGTTTACAATCGGATCAGAATGAAAAAAAAAGTAAACACTTTTGCGCGTTTTAAAACGAGATGGGTCATGGGTTGGATGTTTCCTATCCGTCGACATCAAGACAAACTCAGAGGTCACAGTCTCTTTTAAAGTCCAGACATATAATCTTGGTCAAGTCTTATGAGGACCATGCAGATTAGTGTCTGAGATGATGTTGTTCACATTCTGCATCCAGTGTTCCTTTAGTTAGGAATTAGCCCCAACTAATATTGCTTGTGGTCCTAAGAGACGGGTAGGATAATATCAACATAGGCAACGGCATCTGCCTCGGTACTAATAACATTATGCTGCGGTCAACAATCCAATCAACCGGGGAGATTATGCCGGTGTCTCTGCAAGATTGTTGTAGCGGTCCACTCTGGGCTACGGTGCTTACTAATGTATATTGAGATGATATGACCGCAGGCAACTATAAGCTGAAGCTTATGACTGTGGAACTTCAAAAACGAAGATTAGTTGAATAATATTGTTACTAGCTTTGTTGAAGTTGGAAATTATGCCATAGGCCTCTGCTAGATAGTTTGTTGTAGAGGTCTACTCTTTGCTACGGTGCTTACTAATGTATATCGAGATGATGTTACCGTAGGCAACTATACGCTGAAGCTTATGACTGTGGAACTTCAAAATCGAAGATTGGTTGAATAATATTGTTACAGCTTTGCTCGAGTTTTCGCCTACTAAGAATTTGGAAATTATACCGATGTCTCTGCAAGATAGTTTGTTTTATCGGTCTACTCAAGCCTGCGGTGCTTACTAATATATATCGAGATGATGTTACCGCAGGCAACTATAAGCTGAAGCTTATGTGGAACTTCAAAAACGAAGATTGGTTGAATAATATTGTAACTAGCTTTGCTCGAGTTTTCGAATGCTTGGAAGTTGGAGATTATGCCATAGGAACTCGTCCTGCTGCGATAAAAATAAAAGTTATAATTATGTATATTATTATGTTCTATCTCAGGTCATGTTCCACCTGTGTGGTGAATTTCATCTACACCCGGCGAAAAAAGATATAACAGACATACCAAGTTATTCCCGTATTTATTATAACATATTATTAGTATCATCCAAGTAAAGAGGATTCGGAGAGGTTCCAAGAAATTAATTTAAAAAAAATCCAAGAGCCGAGAATAATTTCCGGATTTGACTTACCTAATAAAGAGAGAGATTTAGTTCCAAATAAAAATGGACATTTGTTTGGGGTAATTACTTGTCTATCAATGGCTATCAAGGAAGACAGTGAGAGCTTAACCTAATTACTACATTGCCTGACAACCGGCCATTGATGTTGAAAAGTAGGAAATAAACCTGTTTTGGTTACTCCATCTTCCAATCCATTAAGGGAAACGAGCATATGAATTGAGCCCTCATTTGCGAAATGACTTACCCCAATTAATTTATTATGGAGTATTATTTCGTTTCCTATTAGATTGGTTTTTGGGAGCTTCGATCTATAACTAGGCCATCTTGAGGCCATCATAACAATTTTTCGTTTAACGCTTTTCAGAATTTTGAACTAGGAACATTTTGAAAACAATGAGGGATTTTCTTTTTAGCTCTTCCCTAGTCGCTGGATAGATGGCGCTAGGAGTAAGTATGATAATGCAAGGAACGGAACCAAAAAAAACTGATTTTAACAAAGCGCGAGAAATGTTGGTTATATTCGGAAGTTTAAGCAAATGAAAGTGTCAGTCAACGAGAGTATGTGACGTGACACAATGTTTTTTTTTCAAGCGTTTTGGCTTTGGCACCATCTATCATAGTAAGTTCAACGCCATCTATAGAGTTCTTGGAAACTAAGTTTTTTTTTAAACCTCAAAAGGAAAACCTCTGATTATTGTTCATCAACGATATTCAAATTTCGAACTAGAAACATTTTCAAAAAGTTTGTCGCAGAACTTTTTGAAGCATTCATAGCTGTCCAGAATAACGACCAGAACCTGAATATTTTTTATTCATTTTTGTCAGGAATCTGTCTGCTGCAATCAAATTCCGAGTCCACTCCAAATTTTCCACGTATACAGAAATTTTCCGGAATGCAGTGTTGCATATAGAACGTGTTTGCTAATGCCATGGATACGGCATTAACATGCGAATTCACGTAGCGACAATTTCTGGTTCATTTCCAATAAATTCCGGTGCTGTAATAGCTGGGACTATGTATGAATGCCATCAGGGCGACATCTAACTGCCTAAACATTATTGATCCCACTTTCTGGCCTTTCCTTAATGTCCATAGGTACGTACTAGTACAGTTTTGAGGACACTAAAGTAGCCGGGGTTGCGGGACAGTTCGAAAGAGATACCGCGGCCCCGGAACACAAAGGGCGATGAAGGAACATGGATGGGTTTTAGTCAGTAAAAGTGTGACACTCCCTCCTGCTCCGCCCAGAGCGGGAGGAGTTATTGGATGATTACCCATCCGAAAACAAAAAAAAAAAAGGACACTAAAGTAGACACTCTGCTGACGCTGCTTTAATAGCCATCTACTAAGGCTGTCCCTAACTGGTCTAAAGAGAACCTGCTAAAATAAGAAAATCCTTCTTATTTTGAAACAATTGCAACGTTGAAACAATTCTCAGCGCTGAATCAAGCGTCGATAAATTCAACAGAGCGCTTTTATTTAAACTTACAAATTTAATGCTGCTTAGACTTAGTGAATATAAAAAGAAATTAAAAATCCATATTGCATCCAATATGGATTTTTAATTTCTTTTTATATTCAAGATTAAGATTTTAGTCTAGATTTTTAATGGGTCCCGACTGTTGCAGTCAATATGTCCTGTTTCCTGAACATATTTTTTCTTTTCAGTTTTCATTTAAAGTTATTATTTATTTTTTACGCAGTCGGGTTTTTTAATTTTTTTAATTATTTTTTTATTTTACACGTTTTAGTTACTTAAGATACCTATACCATTTTAAAATCCTCATGATGAGCCCTTTTCGAGCCGTTCAGCCTGCAGAGCGTGCCAAACATTTGAATTTGGCGCCAAAAATCCGCCATTTTGTTTATTTTTTATTTTGATATACCCAGGGTTCTCTCACAGTAAAAACAAATCTAACGACATCTCTCAAGCTAAAATCCATTGAGCCTTTCAGTCTGCAGAGCGTGCCAAACATTTGAATTTGGCGCGAAAAAGCCGCCATTTTGTTTTTTTTTTTATTTTGATATACCCAGTGTCACTCTCACAGTAAATACGAATCTAATGACACCTCTCAAGCTAAAATCCATCGAGCCATACATACATACATACAAACAAACATACATACTCTCGAAAAACATAACCCTCCTTCTGGCACAGTCGGGTAAAAAGTACTTTTGATAGCTTTGCAGTTAATCGCACACTTTGCCATATCAACTAGACTGATAGTTTTACGTCCAAGACTTATGAGCCTCACTTTTATCACCCGTTATGTACAGTCATGTAATAGTTATAAACGTTCCTTTATATAGATCTACTGAAAGCTTAAATATTTGTAAAAGGTTTTTATCCCTCGTAACTTTATTAGGGTGATGGCATTTGAGATATTAACACAAGATGACAAAAACGACGACGTTGATGTAAATCAATTTTACGCTTATTTTGGCGATGTGTTTACATTTATTTTTATGAGCGAAAAAATGTGTCGCTTTTTTCAATGGACAAGTATAAAACAAAAAGTAACCACATAATTAAGTTTTCTGCATCAGTCATTTGTCTCAACCAATAATCCAGTGAATCCCCATTTTCGTTTTTATTTTTTGTAAAAAAAATAGACACCCAAGAATGGAACTCTTTCTCGCAAACATTATTTAAAAGAGAAATGAAATCCCTACCTACTACAAATAAATTCAACATGAAATTAGATTAAGTGTGGCGGCAAAAAAAAATGTTAAAATAAATCTCCTTTCGCGTCGTGGCGGACATTTTTTAATTAAAATTCTGCTGCCGCGATGCACTGAATGGTTCCATTTTTAAATTAATTTCTTTCACCATCTTATCGCTGGCCTGACACCCGTTCTTTACATTAGTTAAATGAATGAACAAACTGTTTAGGTGCTTCACGTAATCAAGGGATCTCTTTCATCACACAAGTGCCTCATAAACTGCCAAAATGAATAATAAGACGCATAAAATCTTGTTGACTGAATTAATTATTACACTCTATTTTTTCATTCCTTTTTTTCATGCTGGCCCATTCATTTGAAAGCATTCCAGGTAGAATGCAGATAAAAAATGAGACCACAGTGTAAAAAATATTCGTGCTATTTTTAAAGTTGGACCACAAATTCTTTTCGTTTTACCTAGGTATTAATTAAAAGAATAATGAGATCAACTTAATCTTAGTACGTACTTTATTCATTATTCAGGGAAGCATTTTCAAAAGGCTCATGAATTATCCTCTACGTGTGTTTCCGTATCAATGTTAATTGTAAGTAACTTATTTATTATACTTAATTTATTTGACAGGAATGCCTCGTAGGTTTAGTGGTGGCAATCACGACTGCTAAGAATGAGGTCCTGGGTTCGATCCCCGGGTCGGGAAAATTGTCGTTGGGTTTTTCCATCAGGAATTTCTCAGTAGCAGCCACGGAGTTTGGATTTGTGCCCGGTTGATGGCCATAGGCTCGGCCCTATTACTTGGGACTCAAACATAACTGGCGAAATGTGGGTGTACTATTATGTAAGCTCCTCTGCCTAACCCTTTGGGCATTACAGGCGTGATGTTATTAGTTTTAGTTTTTAGTTTAGTTAGTTATTTGTTTGGTTGTGGTTTAAATATCGAATATCTATCAAGTCTGCGGAGTTCCGCTGAATAATTAAAGTTGACTTAGGTTGTAACCCCGACTCGCCAATGACTTATCAGAATGATGTAGCCAGCACCCGAATTCTCCGAATACATAATGTATGCAACTGCACTTACTAGATATGGAATAACTCGTAAACAATTTCCATTTAATTCAACAATAATATTGTATTCCAAAGTTATTTAAGTAAATGTAACAGCAATGGAACTAGGAGGAACTTCAGAAACGTAAAACCAGAAGCATAACTTATTACATTGTGAAGCTATGCTCCAGAATGTAAAAAGTTAGGCCTCAAAGGTGTGCTTCGAGCTGAAATATAATGACTTATTCATCTTAAGCCTAGCGTTTTCACGATCTAGGTTTAAAACGGATTAACTGTCTGACCTGCTACTGAAATTGAGGGGTGTAAAAATTCCGGGGCTACGGGACTGTTCTAAAGAGATACCGCGGCCCTGGTACACAAAGGGCTAAGAAGAAACATGGATGGGTTTTAGTCAGTAAAAGTCTGACACTCTTTCGCTCCGCCCAGAGCGGGACGGGCCCAGAGCGCTCATTTGACGATTTCCCATCCGAAAAAAAGGGGTTTAAAAATTCGTTCAAGACCCACAGTTTCCACAGAGACAGTTTAGTCAGACTGCGGCTGTGGTTAGGATAATAAGACTTTATGAAGGATGCAGTAATTGCACCCATACTAATTAATTGACATTGGTATATAGTAATTTAAGTTAATAACTAGGTCCCTACCTACTTTCTCTTTTCTTTCGTGTCTTATTATGTCGATCTCCTTTTATAAAGTAGGTAATAATATTTTAGAAAGCCCTTAGGACCTTTGACTTTCTCAAACTTACTTTTAATGGCTTTTCAACAAAACTTTCAAGCTTTGCATGTCTTTAGATGAAAAGGGCACAGTTTTAGATGGTTTATAGGTATTTGTTTCGGTAATCTTATGGCCTGTTTCACAACTTGTTTTATACTCATCATCATCATCATCATTTTTCTGCCTTGATACCCAATTATTTGTGGTCGGCGAAGCATATCTTCTTCTTCCATACTTCTCTATTACTCGTCATCTCAGCAGTCACCTCCTTTCTAGCCATATCATCCTTCAACTTCTTAATCATAATTCATACAAATGTTTCGTTTTTCTGCCTTGCTTGATACCACATTATTTGTGGTCGGCGCAGCATATCTTCTTCTTCCATACTTCTCTATTACTCGTCATCTCAGCAGTCACCTCCTTTCTAGCCATATCATCCTTCAACTTCTTAATCATAATTCATACAAATGTTTCGTTTTTCTGCCTTGCTTGATACCAAATTATTTGTGGTCGGCGCAGCATGTCTTCTTCTTTCATACTTCTCTATTACTTGTCATCTCATCGGACACCTCCTTTCTAGCCATATCATCCTTCAACTTCCTAATCATAATTCATACAAATGTTTCGTTTTTCTGCCTTGCTTGATACCAAATTATTTGTGGTCGGCGCAGCATGTCTTCTTCTTTCATACTTCTCTATTACTTGTCATCTCATCGGACACCTCCTTTCTAGCCATATCATCCTTCAACTTCCTAATCATAATTCATACAAATGTTTCGTTTTTCTGCCTTGCTTGATACCAAATTATTTGTGGTCGGCGCAGCATGTCTTCTTCTTCCATACTTCTCTATTACTTGTCATCTCATCGGACACCTCCTTTCTAGCCATATCATCCTTCAACTTCCTAATCATAATTCATACAAATGTTTCGTTTCCTGTTTGTTTTATCTGGGATACGATCAAAATAATGCCTAAGTAGGAATTCTGACTCTGAAATATGCCGTAAACTATGTAGCTTAACTTACCTTACTTCTGAAAATATGGCTAAATATATGCTTTCCAAAAATCCTTCAAACTGTGCAGTAGCGAGTGCCGAAACAACAATTAAAATTATTGTTCTGGCAAGGTAGTTTTCTTAATATTTCAATGGTAGGTACTTGCCACTCCAAAGGCAAAAACTAAGGCTTGCACAGCACGTCGCCGAAATTACAAACACTAGAAAGTTTAGCCTTATCTGCAATTTGATTTCAAATGTATTTATGTTTACTTACATTTTGTGAAACTTATTTTTCTGAAAACTGTTATTTAGAAAGGGTGTAAAACACCTCTCAACGAAGCCGAAAGGCACTTGTTCTCCTTGTAATTGCGATCATTTTTTGTTCCCCCCTGGGCTGGGAACCTTCTAGTTACGGAGATATTGGAGTATTGATAACTTTTTGACAAGTTTCTTTTACAATACAATACAATTTTTTAATGTAAGATTTTTACTCTATACACCTCCACGACCCCAGTACTATTCAATCCATCCACCAGCACAATGTTTTGAGTGCGTTACATTGAGTTCTACCACAAAACATGATTTTTCACCCCAAAAAAAAAAGTTTTTTATTTAAGTTTCCCAGCAATAATTTTTGCGTAAAGTTACATAATTTGATGTACAGAATGTTTGGTTGACGGCTTTGTGATCAGGTCTTTTACACCCTGTATAGAGGTGTGAAACGATTAACTTTATCACATTAGTAATAATATTTATTGCTTAGATTCCTAGGCGAGGAGTCGGACTTATCAGAACAGGGCTTGCGCACCAAGAAATACCGAAAGCGCATTTGTTACCAAATAACTCGACTTAATTTTTGGAAAATTTGTGAAGAAGTCATTTCACATGATAAGTATTAATAAGGTATTATTTATTTATTTATTTTATAGGTATTATTTATAGCTATACCTATACACCTAATTATTTTAACGATCATCATTGGCGTAGATAAGTACATAGTCATTATAATTATCTAATATAGGAAAGATTTATTTAAATCAGAGATTTATATAACTGTAACTTTTGTATTTGTAGGATAATTCTATTTTCGGTATGCCAGAGCGAAGTATACGCAAATTGAGTAGGCCTGCCTTATTATTGAATATCAGAATATCTTTAAAATCAAAGGCAGCTAAATCCAAGTCTGTGTGTGTGTTCGAGTCATGTATGTTTATATGTATAATAAGTACCTATGTATTTACAAACAAAAAGTATATAATGTAGTCTATCAACTATCCACTTCGCAGCTGACGTTGTTCCATATTATTTTTTCTAAAGAATGAGAATTAAATATTAGAATTAATAATAATCTGAAAATGACATAGGTAAACGAATGTTTCTTGTAATTTTCTGGATCTCGAAAATTCTTATTGGTATTCTATAAAGCACATAAAATTAAAAGATTTATGTACTTACACACAAAGTTACAATAAATTATCTATGTGCAACGAAAATTTTGCTATAAAGGAACTAATTAAAGCAAATCCATTAAAAAGTGATATCATTTTCTAGGTTTCAAAAGTTCGTTTGTACATATCTTACATAAAAAATTTTCAAAATATTGAAAATGCTAAATGCTTACGAGAAAAAAAATTGATCATTGGGTCGTCCTAGGCTTAGTTTCCGTTGGTAGGTAGAAGTAGAGGTATGAAGGGCTCTAAAAGATTTTTCTAATAGTACCTACCTAGGTCAAAAGATCAAACAACTTAACCTGTCCTTGAAAAATTACAGGTACCTATTAGGTAGGTACCTTAAAAATTAATATTTATTTGTTTCCTTTGTTATTAAAACAAAAAATAGGAATAGGCAAAAATACTTACAATATCAAAGTAAAATCCTTTGGACTTTTTTCGCACTTCGCTGTTTCTCACATCAATCCACTAATAGAGACAATTATTAAAAGTCTTTGTCATTATTAAATTTTTTATGGCACTATGGTGGTTGTGTTAGGTATTTTTCTAGCACCCAATAGTTCAGACCACCTGTTCAACAATTCAACTTTCGTTCTTGCGAGAGGAGACCCGACGACACACAAGCTGCGTCTAGCCGGCGTTTTTCAAATGCCGCTACAAACATTCCCGCGATATCCATTTTCCCGCCAAATTAATGGATTAGTACACCTCCGAAATCAGACGGCGTATATTGCAGCAATATTGGACTTACAAACCAGCTTTTTTATTTATCCGTATTTTAACAGTTTCATTCATATTTTGGTATAGTCCGGTCAAATTCAGGAGGAAGATCTATTCAGGTTATGCTGAGCTGGAGGATGAAGTTTTCATTTTTGTCATATAGTATAGCGCTTTTAGCGACATCTAGCGATATAGTGGCACATTTTTAGGCAAAGTTTACAGCGACATCTATGAAATATACATCGAACGAAACTCCTATTTAAATGAGATGAAATCATAAGTAGAGATGGATAACAATGGGTACCTATATTCAATGAATAGAGCCTTTGACTATCACGGACGATAGGATATTATTATTTTATTTTATACCAGAAGTTACAGTAAAAAAGTAGTTGCTTCATTTTTGTGTAAAGGCAACATTCATCATTCTAATTTCAAATAGCGATTTGTCATTGGCCACCAAGGTCGCTGTCAGTTTGACACAAAATTTGACAAAATGTTTTTTTAATATTCGGAAAGATTTTGACTGGTTGTGGACTGTGGTTGGTTTGGTTCGTCTATTTCAATTCGAGAATCTGACGAAATATTGTTATTTTATTGAGCAGCTGTACTATAATAATTTGCTACCGGTACACTACACAATCAATAGCATAACAGAGGTCATAGCAATTCTAAAATCCATGATGTTTCGACCTGCTTGCACATTAGGCCAAAGAATCTCATTCAAGAGGACCAGTAAAGAATTTACCAGGAATAAAGTGGTTCGACCCGCTTCTATCTTGAATCCAGCAGAAAAAAACAAACTTTACAACAAGGAGAATAAGGAAATGTTCGGGCCTTTGCTCGAGTCTAACAAGCAGAAGAAACGTGCACAGAAGGCGGGTGGGGGTGAGTGATTTGCTTGTATCATTGTATGGTTTCAGCAACCTTGCTACTGAACGGATTTACTACTTTCTAAATGGCACATAAGGCAGGCAGCTGTATGAGGAAGCCTCGAGTGCCTCACTCGTGTACAGTCTGATCCCATTGTGTCGCTAATAACTGTGGTGTTTACACTGTCGTGTTGACTTTCGATCTCAATTTATGCGTATAAACTACGTATCGATAGCGTCCGCGTACCACGTCTTGCCAATTCACATCATATGACATTTCAGTTTTGGCGCCGCGAGATACACACGCGCACGCATAACGCCGCTTTTATCTGTGTGTTACAGTTAAAAATAGAGCATCACATCAAAACAACGGCGCGGCTGCTACAAACGAAAATAAATTGAAATTCTTCGAAAGTACAGAGAGAAATGGTAGCCAGAGTCAGACGTTGACTGGCTATGTGAAGTATAACCCTGTGATTGCTGTGAATGTGTTAAAGAACAAAATGTGGCAGAATACAAGGCATTGTGTGAATTTCGTTGGTGTTGTCTTGAATAATACTGTGAGAGGTGTAGCTACATCTGCATCATGTAATGCAGCCCGTAGCTCTCCCGCACAGCCAGGCTACGCCAGTGAAGACAAAATCCTTCAAATAAGGCAGCATCAGAATGACTTCACGCAGCAATTCCCTTCGGTGACACTGATCTTGAACAAAACTATGACTGATGAGTCTAAAGCTGCATTGGAGAAATGGAAACAAGAGAGGATCGCTGAAATGGGTGAAGAAGAGTTCCAAAAGTTCTATCAAGGTATGTTTGACCTCATTTTCTTGCAAAATACATCATTTTGTTTTACCCCAAATCAAAGTTCTGCCCCACTGGTCAGTAAATAAATAAAATTATCATGTCCTTTAGAGGAAATACATTCATTTTTTTTCCATTACAATCATTACTATTGACTTACATCCAGAATGCTATTGTAGTAGCCAACTTGATCTCTATTAAGTACTGAACTCCTGTTTAACGTGTACTGTGTCAAAACGGAACATTAAGCTGATTTAATAAAATAAATATATTAAACCTTATTTCGGAATACAGTCAATAGTCATTAGGGTTAACCACCTACAATATGGTTGAAATAGGTATGACTAAGTAGGACACATCATTCAAGACCAGTCCTCAAATAACAATGATTTATTTACAAGCCTGTAACATAAAGCATGATGAATTGTGCACATTTAATATAAAAATATACAAAAAAGACAGCATGAGTTTGTGAATTGATGTCTTGATAAGTTGATAAAAAGAAAAAATATGCCACAGACCCAAGAAATTTTAACAATGGATAGATACCATTGACACAAAAGAAGACGAAGATAATTTTTCATCATCGTTCTGCTTTAACTCTATCCCAATTTATTTGGAGCTGCACTTCATTACTTCTTCCATAATTTTTTTTTCAGTAGGCAATCCCTTCCTGGCCATTATCATCTTAATTATTTGTAGTGGACTTAAAAATAATCTCACAGTTTCACTCACGGCCTTCATAATTTACATAATTAATTTGATTTTGCATTAACTTCTTGACCTTCTTGTGACTATTTTAAAAGTATAAAATCGATAAAATAACCAAGATCAAAGTAGTACTATCTCTCATTATAAGATAATGTGACAGTAAAAAAAAACAAGTTCAATGATATCTCATAACAACACATTTGTTTAAATATAAACCATACAGTTGCCACCTTAAACTATGTATGTAAATGTAAACATGTGTCATGTACATGATTGTAGTTTGTTAGTATGGATATGTATGTATAGACTATTGAGGGTACTTGTTTCTCTTGTTGATATAATAAGATGAACTAAGTTGGGTAGGTTTCAATCTACACATTGTGTCAGGCTACCTAGCTTAATAAACATGCAGTTACATAATTTCGTGTTTTAATGATATTTCTGGACATAATAGTGGCGACGACGGAGTAAAATAAGTGAAAATGGATCGTAAATGTGTGAAGTTTAGTGAGTTCAACCCACATACGGACAATTGGGACATTTACATAGACAGACTAAAGTTTTGTTTCGAGGCGAACGGAATCGTGATAGACAATGTAAAACGGGCAAATTTCTTTACTGTGTGTGGTTCGCAAGTGTTTGAAACTTTATTAGCACTAAGTACACCACGAAAAGCCACCGAAGTGACGTTCAATGAAATCATAGAGATTCTAACCAAACATTACAGTCCGAAACCGAATGAGATATCCATTTCATACAAATTCTATAAACGTGATCACAATCGTGGCGAATCGGCCGCCGAATACATAGCTCAACTTCGGAAAATCAGCGCTAGTTGCAATTTTACTGATTTGGAGCGCATGCTACGTGACAGACTTGTGTGTGGAATGAGGGACGATAGGTTGCAGTACGAGCTGCTTAAAAGGGACAATTTAACATATCACAATGTAGTCGATGCTATGTTGTCATCTGAAAGTGCGGGTAACGACGTGCGCATGATGCGCGTGGGGGAAGGCGCCAGCTGCAGCGCCACGCCACCACCGACACCCGCCGCGCCGGCCGCGACGCCGCCGGAGCCCATGGATATCAACGCGCTGCGCCCGCGGCCAGCTCCGCGCGCCGCACCGCCGCGCCCTGCCCCGCGCTCCACGCTTCGTCTTTGCTACCGCTGTGGAGATCGACACGCTGGCGAGTGTCGGTTCATTAACGTGACGTGTCGATATTGCAATAAAAAGGGACATCTCGAAAAAGTCTGCATTTCTAAAAAGAACGCAAATAAAATGAACTTTACGGAAGAGGATGGAGACGCGAATTTAAATGGCATTTATGTCGTCCAAAGTACGACTCGAGTAGCACCATTTGTCATTCATGTGCTGCTGGCGGGTGAGCCCGTCACACTGCAGGTAGACACGGGCGCCTGCTACACTCTGGTGAACGAGCACACATGGCGCCTGCTGCGGCCGCGCATGCCGCCGCCGCGCTGCCTGGACGCGGCGCCGCTGGCTCTGCGCACCTGGACCAACGCGCCCGTGCACCTGCTCGGCCAGACAGTGCTGCCTGTGCGCTATAAGGACATTGAGTATCATCTCCCGTTACTAGTGGCTAAGGGTAATGGACCGAATCTCTTGGGAAGAGACTGGCTTATGCATCTAGGCATTACTATGAATATTAATTTCGTATCAAACGGAGATTATACTGAACTGGAGAAAATAATCAAAAAACATGGTGATGTATTTAAGGATGGTCTCGGTACGTACCGTGGAAATCCAGTGGCAATACATTTAAAACCGGGCGCTACCCCGAAATTCCTAAAAGCTCGTCCTGTTCCTTACGCTATTAAGGACAGAGTGGGGAACGAAATCGACCGTCTCGTATCCGAGGGCGTGCTTCAGCCGGTAGCGTACTCTGAGTGGGCTACGCCGGTAGTACCGGTTGTCAAAAAATCAGGCGAGATTAGGCTATGTGGTGACTACCGTTCTACAGTCAATCAAGCAACGGAATCGGACACCTACCCTATGCCTACGGCGAATGAAGTATTTGCAGCTGTAGCAGGCGGAAAATTCTACACAACATTGGACTTAGATCGTGCTTACACTCAAGTGACTATCAACGACGAAACATCTAAACTTTTAACTCTCAACACCTGCAAAGGATTGTATACCGTACATAGACTTGCATTTGGTGTGAAGGCCTGCCCCGGTATTTTTCAGAGGCTGATGACAGCGCTACTAGCGGGCATCGGAGGAGTAGCAGTGCTGATTGATGACATCATAATCGCGGGACGTACTATGCCAGAGATGCTGCAGCGCTTAGACATGGTCCTGCAGCGCATAAAGGAAGCGGGATTACGCCTTAACAAAAATAAATGTAAGTTCGCTAAAGAGAGAGTCGAATTCTTGGGATTTATCATTGATACTGATGGCATTCATCCGTCGCCGAGCAAGGTCGAATCGATAATGAACACACCGGAGCCCCAGAACGTTCAAGAATTACAAGCGTTCCTCGGGTTGTACAATTTTTACGAAAGGTTTATAACACACAAAGCTACTATACTTGAACCTTTGCATCGTCTGCTAGACAAAACGCAGATATGGCGCTGGACCGAACGGGAACAACATGCTTTCAACACTGCCAAACAGGCCCTAACATTTGATATGACTTTAGTGCATTACGATTTAAATAAACCTCTGATTCTGACATGTGACAGCTCAGAATACGGCGTCGGAGCCGTGTTATCACACGTGATGGAAGATGGCAAAGAAAGTCCCGTGGCCATGAGTTCCCGAACATTAAGCTCCACCGAAAGGCGCTATTCACAATTAGACAAAGAGGCAACGGCGATTTTGTTTGGGATACAGAAATTCCACAACTACTTGGCAGGAAGATCATTCACTGTAGTCACAGATCATAAGCCTTTGCTGGGTATATTCAACCCAAAAAAACCGACACCTAACATACTGTCACCCCGTTTGACAAGAATAGCAATTGCGCTCACCTCACACGATTATGACATCCGTTACAAGCCTGGTAGACAGATAGGTAGTGCAGACAATTTGAGTAGATGGCCACAACCAGTTCCTGAGCGACCTGAAACAGAACTGAGTGAGATATTGCTGATGGCTGAAAAACCTGAAGATTTCCCATTCGATGCAGAGCGTATTGCAACTGAAACACTACAAGACAAAACGCTATCAAAGATAGTACACTACGTTCAAAGGGGATGGCCTGCCAAGGTTAAAGAGGCGGATCTGCATACTTACTGGCTACATCGCAACGAACTGTCCTTGCAAGACGGCTGTCTGTTGCTGGGTAATCGCGTAGTTGTGCCGCCGCCGCTGCGCGCAGCCACTTTACGGGCCTTACACAAGACACACAATGGAATCGTACAAACGAAAGCGCTGGCAAGAAGCTACATTTGGTGGCCACACTTAAATGAAGACATAGAAGCACTCGTGGGCCAGTGCAACAAGTGTCTCGAGCATCGGCACATGCCTATACGATCTCAACATGAGTGGATCACGCCCACCAGACCATGGTCTAGAATACACGTGGACTTCGCCGGGCCTTTTCGAAACAAGAACTTTTTGATCATCGTCGATGCGTACTCAAGATGGCCCGAGGTGTTTATAGTTAACAATATGACCACTGCGACGGTAATCCGATACCTTCGGGTGGTATTTGCGAGTCATGGTTTATGTGAGATACTGGTTTCTGACAATGGAACCGCTTTTGTGTCCGAAGAAATGAAACAATTCCTTGACTCAAATAAAATAAGGCACATCACGACAGCACCGTATCACCCTGCCACCAATGGGTTAGCAGAGCGGATGGTCCAAACTGTGAAAGACAAGATACGGAAAATGGATGACATGGCTTGGGACATAAAAATTCCAAATCTGCTACTAAGCCTCCGCTCGACACCGTGTGCTGGAACACAAAAGAGTCCTGCTGAACTCCTGATGAATCGAAAACTGCGCACCCTATTGGACACGATACACCCAGACCATATACAAAGGAAAAAGACCGAACAGCAAGTTTTTGACAATAATCAGAGGCGAAACAGAGAGTCTGAAGTTGGCTGTAGAATTAGATACAGAAATTACAGCAACGGTCCGAAGTGGTTGCCGGGCAGAATAGTAGATAAAACTGGTCCATCCAGTTACAAAGTGCAAACGGATGATGGTCTCGTCATCAACAGACATATTGATCAACTTATCAAAGTTGCATCACAGGTAGAGAGCTCACAAAATGAGAGGAGAGAGATAAGCGAGGAAGCTCGGGACCAGATCAGCGAAGAACCTGAACAGATGATAGAAATTCCCAGTGAAGAGTCTTGGGCTGATATTCTAGGAATACCTAGATAATTGCAGAAATAAAGTTATAATTAAACTGATTCTTTAAACGTACTTGAAATTGTATAAGTTGTATTATGTTCTGTTCGAATTCATAGAATGTTATATTTCTTAGTTAATTGTTCTTATTCTTCATGTTAATTCCTTATGTACTATTTTGTGTGTTTACTTGGGGGAAAGGTATGTCATGTACATGATTGTAGTTTGTTAGTATGGATATGTATGTATATTATAGACTATTGAGGGTACTTGTTTCTCTTGTTGATATAATAAGATGAACTAAGTTGGGTAGGTTTCAATCTACACATTGTGTCAGGCTACCTAGCTTAATAAACATGCAGTTACATAATTTCGTGTTTTAATGATATTTCTGGACATAATAACATGTTTTGTGTTTGTCGCTTGTCATCTCACTCTTAGCTTTTTCAATCTGAAAAATTTTATGTTTCCTGTTACCTTTTTTTTTTTTGGGACAAGCCCGCCACACTGTTCCCAAACCACTGTAACTCCTGAAAGCCAGAATCAACAGTGGCGACCACCAGAAAAGCGCCGAGACAATGAAGCTCGACGAAGTCCCAGAGAATGAATTTAACTGTCTTGGATCCCGCAACGAAATTAATCAGAAAAGTATAGCGGAGGAGTAGGAAAATCCGTAATTTCCACTTCCCTCCATATCAGCAGGAGACACAAAGAAACAAGGCCAATAGGCGCAAAGGGACGTTTACAACTGGGATAGGCCCAGTTGCCTAGCACCATGGATAAAATATTAACATTAATGGGTCCTAAGTTGTGAGCAGTTATATTTGATTCCAATAATAGGTATGGCAAAAACGCTTGAACGCACGGAAATTTGTTCTAGTTTCTACAAGGTCTGTGTAGTAAATAACTCCGGATGTAACCTGTACACTATCCAACATAATATTGCGTTCATTCTGCCAAAGACTGCACTCCCATAAAATATGATGTGCTGATTGTTCATATTCGCAGTCAGATGTGGAACATTGACAAAAAGGCGAGTCAACAAGCTTGAAGGAAAATAATTTACTCTTAAAGTTACCATGACCGGTGAGAAATTGAGCAACACAGTGATCAACCTCCAGCCATGTCCTGGCCAGCCGTTCACGAACGGATGGAAAGAACTGGTGGAGGTGTCGGCCCTTGATGGAATTATCCCACCTACATTGCCATTCAGACAAAAGTTCCTCCCAGACGTCGGTCTGTGGTTTGAATAATCTAGAAATCTTATCACGGTCACGTAGGGTTAAAAAGTCTGCGTCCGTGGTCTCACGCGCGTTATAGTACATTGCAGCCCGTCGCTGCACTTCAAGATCGACTGGAAGTACACCTGCAAGTACCGGTAAGGATTCAGTACTAACCGTCCTATACGCTTTGCATAAGAATATCAAAGCCAAACGCTGGCTTCGAAGCAATTTACGTCGTACCGCTCCTATGGTGGCCCTATCGGCCCAAACAGGTGCCACGTAGCACATACACCCCGAATAGGTAGCCCCATAAATGGTCTTTAAAGTTAGAAATGACAGACGCCACATAGATTTGTTTCCTGTTACCTTAACAGCGATTTTATTTATTAATTTATAACACCTTAAATTATCATCACAGGGTTTACCCTAATGCAACAGCTTAGAACTCAAACTACCAATTTAGAAAAGATTAAACTAACAACATTATTCAAATATTACATTATTTAAAAACACAAAAACATAGCTTAACATAAATATAGTACAAAAATAAACAATATTTTTTGTAGGTAATTTATAATAACATAACGCCTGTATTTCCCATAGGATTAGGTAGGGGTGTACCTAATATGTAGTATATCTACATTTTACCAGTTATGTCTAAGTTCTATGTGATAGAGGGTTAGCCATCAAACGGGCAGAAATCCAGACTCCGTGGCTGCTACTGAGAAATTCTTGATTGATAACCTTATACCAATTTATCAAACCCAAGAATTGAACACAGGTCTTCATGCTCAGCAGTCATGATTGCAACAATTATACCAACAAGGCAGTCTATCTATCATGAAGTTTAGGTTTCCGCACTTAGTCCTTGAAGTGGACTATTGTGCGTGAGCCATGGTGGCCGATTACTCCAACCAACCCACAACAAGGCAGTTTTTTGTGAAATATTACTTATGTTAAAATTGTCTAATTTTATCCAAGTCAATTGTTTTTAAGTTGAGCAATGTTTTTGTGATTTTTGTTAGGAGAACCTTAGCTAGGATGATAGCAATAGAAAGGAGGTAGATCTTTGACAGTTGTGATGAGGAATCAGTGGCCCGAAAGTCTCACATGATTGTCAGACTTTCAGGGCCATTGACAAACCATAACATGCCCTTGGTAAAACTGTGTACAGTGTTATTCAATAATTGGGTTGTTTACGAGTAGATCAGATATACATTCCCTGATTATCGATTCAGCTGCATCTAGTTGGACTGGTAGTCAACTCTACTCCCTAGCCTTTTCCTAACTATGTAGGACCTTAACGTTATTGGCCAAAAGTCGAATCAGATGTGAGCAATAGAATTATGTAAGGGACATTATGCAACAATAACACAAATTGTTTACAGAAAGTGGTAGGCTATTTGTGTGTAACAATCTGCATAACAACAATTGACCTTTTTGAAGGCTATTTGCCAGAAAACACAAACAGTTTTGTGTTGAAGAGAGTGAAGGTGAGTGCTTTGCGTAATGTCAGCATGATAATTGAGAAATATTCAAATACATTTATCATGTCAAATCGTTAATGAATGTTTTTGCTTGCATAAAAGTCTTTTATGGCCTCCCACTAGGTAGACCTGGTGAAGGTTACGAAAATCCGCTGGATGAGAGTCGCACGCGACCGGTCAATGTGGCGACACTGGCGACACTTGGGGGAGGCCTAATGCTATGCAAACATTAAGTATATTTTTAAGCAACTTTTAATAAATGAGTTACATCAAAGAAGATAGATAATTAGAAAATTATTTAATATTGAAACCATATAAATTTCAATTTACATAAAAGAAAAAAATTACATCGGTTGACACAATGGGTGGTAAAAGCGTTCTTTTAAGGGAAACTTTTGGTTGTACTGGAGGAAGAGGGAGAAACAATTACTGCAGGTAGTCTGTGGTATACCGTTTACACAATATAAATAATTGCATAAATAATATCATGTTATTGTTGTATGAAATCTTTGCTCCATGCACTTGGACTGTGTAGATTACAGTGCTGACAAAAATTTTAGTCCACTGAATAGGCCCATTCTAATTTAAGAGGTTCTTTCCTGAAGATAATCTCAGGCACTAATCTGCATGATCCTCATGATGATCTCACCAAAATAATTCCTAGACTAGAGATTGTGAATAATTTTGCAGTTGAATTGTAACCATGTTTCAGTAACTAAAATAAATTATGAAACCTTTTAGATTGCTTTTACCTTATAGGATAGGTTGACCTAAATACCAGCATCTAAACTGTTTAATATTGAAAGCAGATTAGATTAGCCTCTCTGTGGATCTAATAAAATTTGCTGAAAATCTTTGAAACCCAGAGTAAAACGGACGGCAGTGATCGACAATACAACTTGAATAACTTTGAAAGTGAATTTATTAATAGAAGCAAAGACTGCAGCAAGAAATAACTGCACACATGCACCCTATCCCTTTTGTGTTATAAATATCTTGAAATATAAATAGGTAGGAGCCGTTGGTCTGAACTGCCCTTAATTACCTCCATTTCATCTGGCTAGTATTCTTCCAACTATGTTGGGATTGTCCAGTCTAGCCGGAATACTAGTATTTTGCATGGAGCGATTGCCTATCTAACCTCTACAGCCCTGTTACCGGGTACCATGATATTCTTTAGTAAGACTGGATGTTGAACTCTCGGGGATTCTGACTACCCGTGACGACTGTCAATGATCTACAAATGACACTTGAGACCAACGGCTTTACGTGCTGAGGCACGGAAGGGTCTCGGTATGTAATGTTTTGTTATCCATCCACGGATCGACCTCGGCATGAGTTGCTCCTAGAAGATCAGCCCTTGCGGCTCTGCCAAGATAGGACATGTGATGCAATATAAAAGTATCTGTCAAAGCTTCAGGAGTATGCATACCTATTTGGCAAGCGTCACTGGCGCCACAAAGTTTTATCACATGATATTGTATGTTATTTTTAGAAACCCAAAATTACTTTTACTGAAATACGTCAATACATTATTTATTTACGTACCTCATCTTAAATAAAGTTGTTTTTCTTAGCAGAGCTCTTCTGCGAAGTTCGTCTAGAAGCGATAACATAAATAATTTACTCAAATTTAATACCAGTAGTAATTTTCTTATTTACTAGCATTAGGAAGGTAATACAAAGCTATTTGAGCATAGCGAACTTTGCATCCATTAAATTAGTATCAAGGTTAACAATTGAAACAACCACGGAACTCCAAATTGCCGCGCCGCCGCCGTCAGCGTCACTTACGTATAATATTCGTAGCGCCGAAAGTGCGTTAAACGCAACTTCGGTTACCCAACTTCAATATTCTCCACCAAGTGATCTAGACAGAGAATGAGAATCGGTAAACTTTGGCTAGGTGGAGCCTCGAGTTATTTGAGCATAACGAACTTTGTATCCATCAAAATTAGTATCAAGGTTAACAATTTAAACAACCACGGAACTCAAAATTGCCGCGTCGCCGCCGTCAGCGTCACTTATAATACTCGTAGCGCCGAAAGTGCGTTAAACACAACTTCGGTTACCCATCTTCAATTAGCTCCACCAAGTGATCTCGTACAGAGAATGAGAATCGGTAAACTTTGGCTAGGTGGAGCCTCGAGCTATTTGAGCATAACGAACTTTGCATCCCTCAAAATTAGTATCAAGGTTAACAATTGAAACAACCACGGAACTCCAAATTGCCGCGTCGCCGCCGTCAGCGTCACTTATAATATTCGTAGCGCCGAAAGTGCGTTAAACACGACTTCGGTTACCCATCTTCAATTTGCTCCACCAAGTGATCTAGTACAGAGAATGAGAATCGGTAAACTTTGGCTAGGTGGAGCCTCGAGCTATTTGAGCATAACGAACTTTGCATCCCTCAAAATTAGTATCAAGGTTAACAATTGAAACAACCACGGAACTCCAAATTGCCGCGTCGCCGCCGTCAGCGTCACTTATAATATTCGTAGCGCCGAAAGTGCGTTAAACACGACTTCGGTTACCCATCTTCAATTTGCTCCACCAAGTGATCTAGTACAGAGAATGAGAATCGGTAAACTTTGGCTAGGTGGAGCTACGATCTTCGCTAGGTAGCCTAGTCTAGTAAGTAATGGCCGTAAGCTGATAATGCAGCATTAGTATAAGTAGTAATAATGCTTTTTGAGAAGGAGAGCTTAACAGAATCCTTTGAGAAGGAGAAACGAATATGGTGGTACCTAGTACTTCTGCGGACGAGCGTTCAAGTACTTTTACTACTGCTGCTAGACTTAGACCTCTCCGATCGCAGAGAAAGTAACTCGATTTGTATCCTTAGATCCAGCTCCATGTTTCTGCTGCCGAGAACCGCTACTTTGAAGAAGGCTAGGGATGTGATGTGTTATTACAGGCACAAGACACTTTTAGCTTTGACTCTGGGATAGTTAGCACCGTATCTGCGATACGATAGTGACCACTTAAAATCAACACGACCTTCGAGTTATTTCCCATCCATTAGTAGAGAAGAACAACAAGTATTACCAATATAACACATCGTTTTCTTCTATCATCCACAGCTCAAATGGCAGTCGGCACCAAATTCCACAGCACGCTAAAGAACTACTTCACTCAGCCACAAACGAAGCTTCGCATTGAGAAGGAAGTCGAAGGAGTATGGGTCTCAGTACAAGATGTCTTGAAGAGGATATCAGCGCCGAAAGCGATCGAGTCGAATGTTATACACCCTGTGTTGAAGTACAGGGGGATATTTGATGCGATTGCTGAATATGAGTGAGTACAGAGAACTGACCTTATTTAAAGAGATGAATTAAACTTTTTTTTATTTTTTGCGCCTCATTTGTCTAATGGAAGTAAGCTGTATTGCTAGGCGTAGCTCTTGGGTTAGATTCTCGGGTCGGGTGAACTGTTATTGGATTTTTCTATCTGTAGTTTCTCGGTAGCAGCCCGCAGACTAAAATACAGGGTGTAAAAGATCTCATCACCAAGCATTATGTACTATCGAGGACACTCCCGCCTGACCACCACTAAGCTAATTTTTGCTTGCACTCGCAACATAGAAACGCACTCTAGCCCCGCCCCGTTGACTTTGTATAGAAATAATGAATGAAAAGATACCGAATCGTCCGAGCGCACTGACGACGCACGCCAAACGAGAGTTATTGTTTTTTTGCGCGCCAAAGTTGACGCTTTCCTAATAGGTCCAAACTTTAAGGGGGCGTGGCTCGGCGCCTCCGCATGATTTAAGCGAAAAAAAAATAACTTGGTCAGGCGGAAAAGACCCCCATAGTACATCAAACTAAGTAACTTTACGCAAAAATTATTGCTGAGAAAGGAAATTTTTTTTTGGGATGAAAAATCATGTTTTGTGGTAGAACTCAATGTAACGCACTCAAATCATTGTGCTGATGGATGGATTGAATAGTACGGGGGTCGTGGAGGTGTTTAAAGTAAAAATCTTACATTAAAAACTTGTATTTCAAAAAAAACTTGTCAAATATTTGGAACTTTGACCCCCAATATCTCCGTAACTAGAAGATTCCCAGGTATGGTGTAGAACAAAAAAATGATCGCAATGACGAGGAGAACAAGTGCCTTTCGGCTTCGTTA
Organism: Xestia xanthographa; assembly: GCA_905147715.2. Classification (NCBI taxonomy): domain Eukaryota; kingdom Metazoa; phylum Arthropoda; class Insecta; order Lepidoptera; family Noctuidae; genus Xestia; species Xestia xanthographa. The sequence goes on from LR990657.1 coordinate 22,136,283, forward strand.
AGAGGTGTTTTACACCCTTTATACAAAAAATGTATGTAGGTAAGTACTTACATACTTAATTAAATAAAAATATATATACTTATATTATATATCAATAAAAATATTCTAAAACTCGCGTCATAGTATGTGGACCTGAAACATAACTGGCGAAATTAAATTAGTAGGTGATTGTACTTTAAGTACACCTCTGGGTAACAGACGAGATTTTATGCTAATGATATTTAAATGGTTTTTTTTTTGTAGCTAAATAGGTAACTGTTATAAAATATTAAAGCTTCTTTATTTTATTTATTTGGGACAAAAAACAGTTACACGTTGCAATATTAATAGTTAGCTTAGGTCTAATAGTAAACAAACGCATAACCCACACTATTGTCCACGGAATCATATCGCTTTAAAATAAATAAGGAAACATACAGTAAGGGACAGTAAGAAAATAAAAATAAAAAGGCTTATAAACCCGAAAGGTCACACAGACCAAGTCTGGACAGCGGTCCCCGTCCAGATTTAGTTCGTAGTCACCAATCAGATCACAACATAACATCAGCAAGGAGCAGTCATTGTTAAGGATGACCAGAAAGTATAATTCAATAGCTATTTTTCTAAATTTGTTCTGGGTCATCTGCCTAGCCTTTTCCCAACTATGTTGGGGTCGGCTTCCAGTCTAACCGGATGCAGCTGAATACCAGTATTTTACATGGAGCGACTGCCTATCTGACCTCCACAACCCAGTTAGTACAAGGATATATAGGTATGGGGTACGATACCCCTTGGTAAGACTCGTTGTAAGACTCTTTGGGCCACTGACTACCTGTAATGACTGTCAAATATCACAAATGACAGCCGGGACAAACTGCTTAACGTGCTTTCCGAGGCACGGAGGAAACTCGATATGTAATGGGTGGTCACCCATCCACAGACCAACCTAGGTAAGCACGGCTTAACCTAAAGATCGACCCCAGCGGCTGATATTATTTAGCCACGAGCTCCTCCTCAAATTTGTTCCGAGTATGAGCGAAAATATCTAAATTTATAAAATGTGAGTTGTACGTTTCTAATAAACTGTTATCATATAGACGTGCCTAATTAACACCAACAGGTATTAAGTGCTATACGATTATGCTTCGTGAATAATGGGTAAGCATTAAGGAAAATTATAGCCTAAAAGACACAAATACATTCGATGGCGAATGTTTGCAGATACATCTTAGTTTAGGTTTGTAAATAAATATTCGATGAAGTCATTGTACTACACTAACGGTAGTGACGGTCGACCAGTTTTTCACCTTATTCTCAGGGCATAAGAGTGAATGTGGCCGACCGTCAATGAGCACGGTAATACATTTGTGTTTTGCAAGTGGTATTTTATTTATAAACATAACTGTTTCAAGGGAAAGACAGTCCTCATCCTTTCTAGTTTGTCATCATAGCAATTACAACCAAATTAATATTTTTAATGGACCACTTGCAGAACATCGCTTCTACTATTTTGATAATATTAACAGCATAACATTACGGTACGTCACGCCTGTTTACTCGAAGAGTTAGTTAGAGGTGTACCCTCACATTTCGCTAGTTGTATTTAAGCCCCATGAAATAGACGCGTACAGCTATCAACTAGACATAAATCCAAACTTTCGGCTGCTACCGGAAAGTTCTAGGTGGGAAACCCCAATAACACTTTGATCGACCTGGAATCATACCATAATCATACCCAGGGCTGCATACTCAACAATAGCAGTTATAATATATCATCATCATCAGCCTATTAATGTTCCCACTGTTGAGACACAGGCCTCCCCTCTATGAGAGGGAATGGGCTATAATCCACCATACGGGCCCAGTGCGGATTGGTAGATGTCACATGTCTTTCGAAATTTTTGGTTATAATATATACTTAGGTATATAACAAAGGTGAAGAGTTTGTTTGATTGCGTTAATCTCTGGAAGTACCAGTGGGATTTTACTATATTTTGGCATTTGCTAGCCCAATTCTTAAGCAAGGTAATAGGCTATTTAACATCACGTTAAGACCCTTAGGAGCCGAGCAAACGGCGGGTAAAACCTCTGTGCTCAGCTAATGGTGTCGATTCTGTTGTGCACAAACTAAACTTTATTTAGGCTGTTGCTATCTTCTAAAAGGCAGTGCGAGAAAAGGACGGCTATAGCTATGAACTAAGTTAGAGATGTCAAACTAGTTTATGCCTTGTGCTTCACCGTGTTTTTAGTCGACATGTTTTTACGTGCACCCGTCATTTGTATGGAAATATTAGTTCTAACTAAATTTGACAGCTCTAAATTACGTCCGTCTCTTTCTCGTTCTATTAGAGAGAAAAATATAGAAATAGCCTAAATTAAGTTTAGTTTATGCACAACTGACAGAATCGACAACAATATTGCATAAACCGTCTCTTATACTTAATCCGACATGCATGACTGCAAAACATTCTAACTATTCATATCCGATTAGTCAATAGCGCAACGGTCTACCACAGTCCATTTACATACACTTATCTCGGTGCCCAGACATATTGCGCAAAGTAGTGTAGGTGTGTTGGTTTGCGACCGGGCGGCTGTGGTTAACGGAGCATACAATCTCGTTTGAGAAGCCCTGGGGCTAGGTCACCGTCAAGGTCGGCAAACTGCGTCACTGATTGACAGGGAAAGTGTGCCTAAACAATCCCGTTGAGAATTTTATGTAGGAGAATTGTGGTCTCAGCAAAGATCGATCGGTTTGAAGAGGTTACTAAGCCTGACTCAACTGGCAGTAAAAACTATTTTGGACAGTTGGATGATTACGATTAGGGTCTTTCATAGTAATTTCAAGCCATAGCAGGGGGGATTACACAATTTTCTCTAGTAATAATTTGGGTACGGGTCTAGTTTTAGCATATAATTTCGCAGTACCTTCTACCCCTAGGATGAATTCCCTCTCAACAACATCTAGGATAGGATTTTTCAGCAACACCTGGTTAAGTTAATAGGCTTTTTTTTGGGTTAGCTCGTTCCGTCGCCGTTACCTCATCTGTTTTTTTTTTTCGGATGGGAAATCATCAAATGAATCCTCCCGCTCTGGGCGGAGCAAGAGGGAGTGTCAGACTTTTACTGACTAAAACCCATCCATGTTCCTTCGTCGCCCTTTGTGTTCCGGGGCCACGGTATCTATTTCGAACAGTCCCGCAACCCCGGCAGGCATACGCCCGGGGTGTCTCCCGCGGTGACCGGGACGCTTAGAGGTTCTCTCCCTCTCCCGTTCCGCCACCTCCTTCTCTAGCATTACTGCTTCGCAGAAGGAGGTGACGGCGTCCCATTCCGTCTGGCTCCGGACCATGGCACCTCATCTCTGTCCTCAGGACAAGACTGAAGTCAAATTCAAATTAATTTATTTCGTGAACACAGGGTACATACATACAGAAGATGTTATGATAAAATAGATTAGATCCGAGCTGTGTCCCGCCAAAAGGCATACAAAATATCAAAGGTCCTTTTTTAAATAGACACATTTCAGCCATTAAAAGTAAAATCACAATAATTATAAATCATGTAAAATTTAGATAAAATGTCAAATTAAATAAAGTAAAAAAACGAAAAAATACAAAATAAAAATAACAATGTCACTAATTCAATAATACAACAAGACAAGACAATACAACAATTCAAGATTCACAAAATCATTTCGTATGTCACATAACATTATAACAGATTAGATTTGGCAAGGAATTAAAATTAAAATTTGTCATTTAAATATTCGTCAACAGAATAATACACCTTGTTATTTAAAAATTTGAATAGATTTCTTTTAAATTCGTTAATGTTCACACTTGAGATAACTTGTCCTGGTAACTTATTATATAGTTTTTGAGCCATTGCATAAAAGCTTTTGCTATAAAATTGTGTTTTTGTTGCTAACACCTGCAGCTTTTTTGAGCGCCGTTTACTTTCTACAAATCTATATAAATGTATGTTGTGTTTTATAAAAATACAGGCTTCATAAATATAGAGTGACGGTAAAGTTAATATTTTTAGCTCATGAAAATGTGGCTTGCAAGATTCTTTTTGCTTTATCTTACAAATAGCTCGGATACATTTTTTCTGTGCTACAAGTACTTCTTGAACCTTAGGGGCATTACCCCAGAATATGAGGCCATACCGCAGAGCTGAGGCGACGTAACCATGATAAGCTGCTAGTAGGGCAGTCTTATTGGCAATTTTACCCAGCATATAAAGAGCATATGAAAATCTACTCAGCTTTCCACAAACACTTTCAATTTGAGTCCTCCATGTCATGTCATTGTCAATATGTAGTCCAAGAAATTTCGTAACACTAGATTCAAGTACTTCATTCCCTTTATAGTTTATTTTAAACTGTGGTTTTTCTTTATGTCTAATTTTGAAATTCATTACTTTAGTTTTAGTTAGATTTATTTTAAGGTTATTAGAATTTAACCAGTCGATAATAGAAATAAGGCTATTGTTTACATGCTCTTCTATTTCTTTTGTAGTACCAGAATTATAAATAACAGTGCTGTCGTCGGCAAATAGTGACATTTGATGTTTGATTACTTGGGGAAAGTCATTAATATAGCAAATAAAAAGTAACGGTCCTAGCACAGAACCCTGCGGTACACCACATGACAGTAATCTAGAGCTAGAGGAGTATACCATCTCAGTTTTGGTCTTTACATTTACTTTACTAATTTGTGTAATTTGACTTCTATTCTCCAAATAAGATTTTATCAGATTAAGCACGTTACCACGGATACCATATCTTTCGAGCTTTGTTAATAGCATTTTATGGTCTACGTAGTCGAATGCCCTGGTCATGTCCATAAACATCGCCATCACTGGTTTTCTGTTATCCATGTTATGATGTATTTTTTCTAAAAAGTTATAAATAGCCATATTAATGGTTCTATTTTTTCTAAAGCCCATTTGTTCATTGCAAAAAATATTATTCGCTTCTAAATAACTGTTAATGCTGTTATAAAAAACTTTCTCAAAAATTTTAGAAAAAATTGGTATCAGTGCAACTGGCCTATAATTGGTAACTTTTGTTTTATCGTCTTTTTTGTGTAATGGCTTTATTATTGAAATCTTTAGCTTATCGGGAAAAGTGCCTTTCTGTATACTTTTATTTATAATGTCACTCAATATGGGAGCTATAATAAGAGCGACTTTTTTGACTACTCCGGTGCTAATATCATCATAGCCTGTACTATTTGTATTTTTAAGACTATTTATTATTATAATTATGTCTCTTGGTACGGTCGGTGACATAAACATGGATTTAAGCGATCCTGCTGTGCTAAAAACATTTGACTTTGAATAGTTAGTATTCGGTTGGACTGAGGATACGAAATAGTCATTAAATTGTTGCGCTATCTCTTTGGGTTTTGTTATGTAATTGCCATTTACATTAATCGCATTTATGTTATTTTTAGGAATGTTAGGTTTTATAGATTTAATAACTTTCCAAGTTGCCTTCGACTTGTTGGTGCTTGTTCCAATATAATAAGTATTCTGAGCTTTCTGTGTTAGTTTGATAACATTTTGATATCTTTTCGAAAAAGTATTGAATGCCATTTTTGAATCACTGTCTCGAGTCAGTCTATATTTCCACAATAATGATCGTCTAGTTCTACTACAACGCTTGACTCCGCGTGTGATCCACTTTGGTTTAGTAACTGTAGAAATTTTGCGTCTGACAATTGGGAAACAGAGATCATATATTAATTTAAACAGTTCAAAAAAAGAATTAAAACATTTGTTTACGTCATCAGATTCATAAGCTTCGGAGAAACTGAGACTGGCGATATGTTTTCTAAAAAGGTTAATATTTTCCGTGCTGTAATCCCGTTTATATACATAATAATATGGTAAAATATACTTTATTACACAAGTCAAGAGAAGGCTCACTAAATATAAAAAAGAAAGCAAATTCCAAAATACTCAGATTAGCCCTGTAGGTTAGATTGTCCACCTCACAAATGAGTTTCTCGATTGTTACTGAGTCACCTCATAAGGTATTATGTTTGGGCTGGTAAAATTAATTTTGTTTAAAATCAGATTTTTTTTATCTTTCTGCTCTAAAACCAGACCAGTTTATACGAGTCTAGAATAGATTAACGGTGAAAGAAATGACGTTGTACATTTATATTATCATAGTTTATCATTATCGCCTACGAAATACCTCAGATAAAGGAGTCACTGACATCCACGATTTGGAATAACAGATTGCCTAATGTCAAGGGAAAACTCAAGGTTATCATGCTTTATATAATCTGTTTAAAGAAACTCGTGCCAAAACTCTCCGAATACCAATGCAGTGAAGTGATAAAAAGATATTTCATTTTCTATTACCTGTGGAAGAATAGTTTGATGACAGACCTTGAATAAATAGACAATGTAGTGCTTTGCATTGTTTTCTGGATCACTGTATTGAGTTGAAAGATGGTAGGAAATCTTTTTTTGTATTTGGCACGAGCTATGTGGGAATTGCTTTTAGCATAAAGTATAATCAGTCATGCCCACTGCTGGGACACATGCCTCCTCTCTACGGCTGTAATCCATCACGCGGGCCTAGTGGGTTTTTAGACATTACTGTCGCTGATATTGGGACTAGGTTTGAAACGTTTCCAATTAAAGAAAAAAAAAAGGTATTTACTAGTATCGCACAAGACAAAACAAAATGATTAAATTAACAAAAAAACAATAAACATAATAAATACATAGATTAAACGTCGATTTCTTTAATAACGCGAATTTGCTTTTAGAAATTAATCAATGTATTATGGCAAAGGTATAGCTATTTTATTTTATTGTATACAGCACTTATCAAAGGTGATAAAAGTTCATTAATATACACTACACACGCTCACATTAAAACGTAGATTATCACTATTAGAAACGTAGTATTCTAACAAAGCGACATCTAAAGAAAACTCTAGATAGAGCTACGACGCAACTTGTTTTGTTTGTTAACGTTCGCGCTCTCCTCAGAAATTGCTAATCCGATATCGAGTGGGTTAGGAAAGATATTCTTATTGTCTCTTACACAACTTTAAATAGGTAATAGTTGTATAGAAGCTTTGTTTTCTATACTAATATTGTAAAGAGGAAAGATTTGTATTTTTGTATGTAGCGAATAAACTTAAAAACTACTGGACCGATTTGAAAAATTCTTTCAGCAATGGTTAGCTACATTATCAGCGAGTAACATAGGCTATATTTTATCCCATTAACTACGCGGGTGAAACCGCGTGACGTCCGCTAGTTTGAAATAAGTTGGTAAATTAAAATTGGTCATCATGACTGTCAAATGATGGCACAATGTGTGTTTCATCACAAGATGATTTAGATGATATTACAGACATTTTTTTAATGTAAACAATGTCTAAACATTGCTTCGTTCGTACTTAAGAATTATAAAATCTTGATAGGGCACAGATATTCTAGGTATTTGATAGAATTAATTTCAGATAACATAACAGACTATTAGAAATATTACACAATAAATCAACATTGGTGTCGATTCTGTTGTGCACAAACTAAACTTAATTTAGGCTATTGCTATCTTTTTCTCTATAATAAAACAAGAAAGAGACGGACGTAATTTAGAGCTGTCAAATTTAGTTGGAACTAATATTTCCATACAAATGAAGGGTGCACGTAAAAACATGTCGACTAAAAACACGGTGAAGCGCAAGGCATAAACTAGTTTGACATCTTTAACTTAGTTCATAGCTATAGCCGTCCTTTTCTCGCACTGCCTTTTAGTAAAATATAGCAATAGCTAAATTAAGTTTAGTTTGTGCACAACAGAATCGACACCATTTAAATATTTCACACTATAACATAAATTCTTCTAATTTCCAGAGAAAAACCAACCCTAATTGAATGGAAGAAATCTGACAAACCACGCAAGTCTATAGCCAACACATACGACAACCCTGTCCAACTGGCCGCGTACTTCGGCGCAGTGTGTCACGACCTAAACTACAAACATTTCAATGTACGAGACGCTTTACTCGTCATAGCATACACTGACGGATCCAAGGCTGATGCTTACCACCTCGCTCCTGACAAACTGAGGGAACATTGGGCCCAGTGGTTGGGCAGGTTAGAAGAATACACCAAGAAGTTCGGACAGGATCAGGAAAAGATCTTGAAAGGCGGGAAAAGATTGTTTGAAGAAGATATTGGGAATCTCCAGTAAATTACGGTATGTATGTTTTATGATATTTTTTTTTTATAATAGGGAACATGCATACATTTTTTTTTTATTTCGATACGGAATGTTAAAGTACAAAAAAATAATAATTACAAAAAGCGAAAACAAGACTTAAATCGGCCAAATAACACAAAAGTTATAAGCATTTAAACTTTTGTTTCTATCTCTTTCTTGATAAACGGAATTTAGTATGGGGTTTGTACGTCGATGCAGCGAATGACGTCATGCGCTTAATCGGATCTCTCTGTCTAATCAGCAGTTTTAAATGCTTATAACTTAGTATTTTTTATAGATATTAAAAAAATATTTTCACTTTGCTATTTCTGATGTTAATACGCTTTGTTTAGAGTGATAAAAAAAAATCATGCATATACCCTATTGCGTATCGTTTGATATCTGCTTACGGGCGTTTTCTATAACTTACTTAAGTACGTATAACGGTTAGTTAATATGACTACGCTGTAGCTATCGGTGTTTCGATAAACAAAGTTAGCTTGAAATATCCTATCCGTGTCACCTACCTGTCACTTGATTCATAGAAAAATCAAAGAAAGCTTTTCTGTGACATATTGTTACTAACCGTCCGTAAGCAAAATGTCAAAAAGAAAGAGATAGCAACCTACCGAAACCTGCTAGTAAGTCATTGAAAATGGCCGCTAAGCGGGAAGCGCCAGGTTATCCCGCGAATTTTTTCCCTACGCTTTTTGCAATTTGCTGGTCACATGATTTAGACTTACGAGGGTTGTATTGATCCGGGGTTGCGGGACTGTTCGAAAGAGATACCGTGGCCCCGGAACACAAAGGGCGATGAAGGAACATGGATGGGTTTTAGTCAGTAAAAGTCTGACACTCCCTCCTGCTCCGCCCAGAGCGGGAGGAGTTATTTGATGATTTCCCATCCGAAAAAAAAAAAAAGAAAAAACCGGCCAAGTGCGAGTCGGACTCGCGCACGAAGGGTTCCGTACAATTATTATCAAAAAAAGGGCAAAAAAATCACGTTTGTTGTATGGGAGCCCCCCTTAAATATTAATTTTATTCTGTTTTTAGTATTTGTTGTTATAGCGGCAACAGAAATACATCATCTGTGAAAATTTCAACTCTCTAGCTGTCACGGTTCATGAGATACAGCCTGGTGACAGACAGACGGACAGACGGCGAAGTCTTAGTAATAGGGTTCCGTTTTTACCCTTTGGGTACGGAACCCTAAAAAAGGGTTGTATTGATGATGTTAATGATTTTAAAGCTACTGGGCCTTGAAGGGCAACCTTACTATCTCACTTAATCGTAAGCTCGTCGACAGGTATTTTTTCCTGTCTATCCTAACTTATGGCGAACAGACTTGGTCTTAGACGGAGGCTCAGAAGTCCAAACTCAAGATTTGCCAAAGAGCAATAGAGCGTAGCAGTTTAAGGCTGATGCTCCAGGGTAGCCCGCGAAATTCAAATTTTCTTACGTTTTTTTGCAATAGGAATGACTATGACCTTGAAAAAGTCATTTTTCCACCTTCGGGTTGCGGACACCTGCCTGTTATACAGTACAATGTCAAGCGGTAGTTTACTGGCGTTGTATTTCTCCTGTCTGCCCCATATTTCTTTCGGATGATGATTAATGTTATCTGAACGCCAGTCAGCCGGTGATGGCTATGCATCCATCCATCAATTTATGAAATGCGATTTTTTTTTAGATAATATTATTTTTTTTCTTTGACTGAAAAAAGACCAACATCTACTTTGCCTTTGCCTCACATTAATTTAAGAAAATTCGCCAGCTTTCTAGTGTTCAGGCCATCTGCCAGCATAGCTAACATAAATAATGAGACATTTGCTTACATTCGGTTTTTTTTTCTTTTTCCAGTGGAGCCGGATATGAAACCGAAGATGGATTTAATTTACCTAAAAATGACAAGTTTTGGTAATTATTACTAGGTACGCCCGCCTTTTCACATGTTATGTTTAATTACACATTATTATAAAGGCATTAAGTTAAGATACGTATCACCCAAGTGCTAGTGGCTTTTCAACTTATTTCGATTATAAAAGTTACACTCAACTTGGAATGTATGTTAAACGAAACATCCTGTAGATTTAGAATGTTAGTAAATTGTTGAATGTAGTCAACTGATTTCAGACTTTTGATGGAATATAAACTTTTAAAAGGCTTAGTACGTTATGTATAAAATACGTCAGAATTACACGATTTACACTTCAGTGCATATTATAGGTCTTCTCCCACAAATTAGCTCCGACACAGCTTGAACTATTGCGTTTGCGATATACATCGCATTATACAACAATAATCTGATTTGCTGCAGTGAATATCGATCTTACGTTACATTAAGACACTAACTTAGGCCCGCGGTTTTGCCCGTAAATTATTCCACGAACATACTACCAGGAAAAAAATGAACCCCACAATGTTCTAACCATATAACAATGTGCCAAATTTCATCGAACGTATTCTGCCGTGAAAAAATAGATGAACGGGGCACTCGACACCGATAGAGTTCCAAATAACACCGTTTCGTATAGAATTTCATGCAGACGAAAGTAATTTTTTTAGAACAAAAAGGTAACGAACTTAAAATAGAGCAATGAACGGAATATTTCTAAAATATTCTGGCCCATTTGGATTTGGGCATGTGACATAGTTGGCGATATGCCTATTTCTATCGGAACTCTGACGCGGTCAAGGATGCCTGTTTAAGATAGTATTATTTTCTTTCACTAGAAGTCGCGTCAATGATACATTGATGATGAAATGGTGCATGGTTTTGCGTAGTCTCAGAGGCGTTACATCCATGTCTGGATAGGATACGGCACATCCGTTACTTGGGCGGCAGAATCACTATATTATTTACTAGCGGACGTCACGTGGTTTGACCCGCGTAGTTCCCATTCCCGTGGGAGTACGGGAATAAAATATAGCCTATGTTACTCAGGGTGAATGTAGCTTTCTAATAGTGAAAGAATGTTTTTAATCGGCGCAGTAGTTTTTGAGTTTATTCATTACAAACATACACACAAAAGTACAAATCTTTCCTCTTTATAATAATAGTTAGTGTAGATAAAACAAAGTCCCCCGCCGCGTCTGTCTGTCCCTATGTATGCTTAAAACTACGCAACGGATTTTGATGCGGGTTTTTTTAATAGATAGAGTGATTCAAGAGGAAGGTTTTAGTATATAATTTGCGGGCGGGCTAAGCCGCGGGTATCAGCTAGTTGAATATATGTAAATGTTCGAGACAAAAGTCGCTTGGCTTAGTTACGGATTTGTCGACCCGCCAAGAACATTGTTTAGTGATAGTAGATCTAGAACGTAATCCGATCGGCATTAATTTTAAATGTGCGGCTTTCTAGATCAATAAATATTGCCGATTCGAATGAAAGTGTAGAACCACTTGAGAGAGAAACCTTCAGGAGATAATATAGTTCAAGCTGTTATCTGCAAATTAGTGTAAATGTAAAGAAAGTTCCAGAACAAAATTACATCAATGGTTTGAAATCAGTTGAATGTTAAGTAATTCGGCTAGAAATGTATTGAATGTATTTATAACATGAAGACTGGGTAAGTGTCGAATTTTTTTCATCTTCATACAAATTACTGTAGATATGCCGTTTATTTCTTTTAGACTTTCACCAATAGAGTGCACACAATGCTAAATACGCTTCCAAAATATGTTCAAGAACATTATAGGCTGATTACGCTATATTAAGTTAGTATTTAAGCTTCATTGAGGAGCTCCTGTGGAGCCGCTCGGATCAATCTTCAGGTTAAGCTGCGCTTGCCTAGGTTGGTCTGTGGATGGGTGACCACCCATTACATACCGAGTTTCCTCCGTGCCTCGGAAAGCACGTTAAGCCGGTGGTCCCGGCTGTCATTTGCAATCTTTGACAGTCGTTACAGGTAGTCAGTGGCCCGTAAGTCTGACAACCAGTCTTACCAAGGGGTATCGTATTACCCAGTACTAACTGGGTTGTATGGGTCAGATGTCTAATTTCATAATGGTATATCTACAGTAATTTAAATTTCCTCATTAGTCATCTCTACTTAGTTTACAATACAAGGTCTTTTTAAAACTAATTGGTGAAACTTCACAGCCGTTTTTATCATTGTTAAGGGTATCGATAATCTAATGACTATAAAATAAAATAGATTTTTTCTCAAAGGGTGTCGAGAATGTACTTAGTTTCTTAATTCAAATCATGATCAAATAATTTCGTTTTTGATTTATTGTTCATAAGTTATCGATATTCATCATGCCTGAGAGGTTTTGCCAACTAATTCAACAATGCCTTGTGTATTATAATTTATAATCGCAAATGTAATGCAATGTTTTCATAATCTGTAGTTCCTGCAAGCATTTGAAGAACGCTTGTTGGTAAACATTAAAGAATCACAATACTATGTTGTTATATGTGTAAATATTACACGTAATTTAATAACTTTGCGACTAATATTTACTTTTAATTCCACCTGTTATATTAACTGACTTATTGCCGTACTGTGTATTGATAAACACTGTTTTTATATGTTATGTCAAAGTTTTATCGAATAGGTAATCCTCCAATTGAGATGGCAACTGTGGAACTAATGGCGCTAGCATCGCTTGAACCAAACATCGTCATTGGTTGAAAATCTGTCAATGTCATTCTAAATTTCAAAATAGTTTGACCTCATTGGTCAGAATGGATCTAAGCTATGGACGCGCCATCTACAATCATCTTTGATCAGCCTTCCCCATTCAGAACTAATCGATAATGATCCTAATTGATTACAAGTTACAACATATTATATTTTGAAAAAAGACAGAAACGGCATCCTTTATTTTAAAGTTAGGAATCGGAAGATTTGAAGTCTAAATACCTATTAAGGTTTAGTTAATAGCAGATGCATGCGGCTTTGTCTATGTAATTGTACTTCAGAACAAATACGACCCTATGTTAAGATGGCGTCTTCGTTATGTATAACCACAGATAATATAACGAAGTATTATATTATCTGTGGTTGTCTTCTTCGCGATTTAAACCTCTTTGTAATCTAATATACTGCTCGAACGGAACTTCCATCCAATAGTACTTATGTTTACCGTCGAATTTCTACTAAATCTGTAACAGGTGTTTTATATGTAGACTTATCCTTTAATTGCCAAAAAATGTGTTAGCACTAGTCCAATATTGGTACAAATTGTGTTCAGTTTATTATAGATATCCTTCTGATTTATTTGTATTGTCATGTGTATGTATTTCTATTATTTGGCCTAATTTTGTTATTTGATTATTTCTTTTAGAACCTATTAACCTATGCTGTAAAAGCGATAATTGCTCATTGACTTTAGAACAGTTTACAGTTGTTTTTTAGATGATTTATTTTGTTCGTGGAAGGGTTAGTTTGCACGTACTAGTAGTGGTTTAGATTGTTCCTCTTCCTACATGAGGGCTAATTACTACATGGCTTAGAGATTGACCATTATCATCGACGCGTTATCGTCTTGAGCCGATCAGAAAAAGTTTTAAGTCCATGCAATGGGGGCCATCGCGCATGTATTAGCCGCTAGAGGCGTTCGTGTAGACTAAGGTCTTCCGAAATGTCAGATGTCATACAGTGTTCGCGCGTTGCGTGCTTTTTTAACACGTATTTATACTAATACTCATGATTGTGTTCTAGACAGCCATTCCTGGTTAATTATAATTATAAATAAAATCATTTTATTTCGGACAACTAAGAGATCCATAAATTGTTAGTAACAGGTTTACAGTTAAACACTATTGTTAGTCATTTATAAATGATGACTTAAAGATTTTAAGTAGCAACTTAGGATCTTATTTGTTAGTACTTAGAGGTAGAAAGATTTCTAAATGTTTCATGCTTGCTAATTTTAGAGAGAATATTAAAAATATGTATCTGAAGTATAACACTATGTTGTTATACGTAAAATAAACTTTTTATGACGTTATTGGTACTTTAAAGTAAAGTATAAAATAGAATTATTGACAAGACCTTACTCGACAGTGGCGCCATCTGGTGAGCTTAAAAACGTTAGCCCCATTGTGGCGGCCATAGTACAAAAAGTACTACAGCGCCATTCATGATGACACTAACATCAAAATTCTATGATGACAAAACAGTACTAGCTTGTATCGCCTTTATTGTATGTATATGTACCTTTTTCTGACCGGATTAAGCAAATTTCGTGTTGATGATACGTGTGAGCAGTCTCTAGTGATGCATGTAAAAGCGTCGAGCAATTTCGTACGTGGAGGCTCACCCTTAGCGGGGCTAAAGTATGAATCGCGATACCAGAATAATATGTTCAAGATGAAGCTTTCTTAACATAAGATTTAAATAGCATTTATTACTTTTATGCCCAGAAAATATTTTGAGTTTTTAATGCCTCGATTTCTTTTGCAATAATTTGTATCATCGCGTTTTAAGTAAAGTATTTTGTTATAATAATTGAATAATGCTGTTCAATTACTTTAAGAAATTATTTGCTTTAGAAATATTTTTTGTTTTCTTTATATCATTACCCCTGTCTAAAGGACTAAATGTGTATTGTAATTTTCTTAGGTAGATATTATTTTGTATAATTTTAGGCGTTCTTTATTATGTGACTGCTGATATTACTTAGCCGTGTAAAGTAAGGTCTGAATTAAGTTTATATCACTGTAATTCTCTGATATTAAATAATCTACAATGTATTATGTACCTTTTATTTTATCCTTACCACGATATATCATGCAAAAAGTACCAAGAGGCCGTCCGTATTTAAATTGGTGGTATCGGAGCTCAACTCTAATCTGAATGATATGAGAATATTTTAATAACAGGTTTTGATACGTACGAGGACATACAAAACCAGTATGTGTCATTTTTTTTTTTTTTTTGTGTTGCGCTTGTTTCGAGAACGGAAGTCTAGTCAATTTCGCTACAAATAACGTCACCCACGCTTCTACCCGCCCCCATTCTGCACTTGTCTGATGCTTGTTATTACGCAATCGGTTAATTTACACACGTCTTATGTAACACAAAATGAATACGAAGAATACAACAAACACTTTCAAGCCGTTTTATCATTAGGTGAGAGATTAATTCAAGCATTTTAATTTGCTTCAATTAGAATTATTCGTAGAATGAAACGTCAACCAGCTGTTATCGCATTCCGTTGTTAATTCAAGTAGGTTAGCGGAAACAGTACGAACTAATACGATCTCTCTTTCCCACTTACATGTCTCACATACACATTAGCGCTACAATTTTTTAATGTTTACCTACTTCCAATTTGGTCGGGTTATTCTGATACGAAAACAAAGTGAAAGCCCGATTGATCTCTTGTCGTAGTCGTTCTTTGTCGTTGCTTCAAAGTCCAAGGGCACAAAGATTTATACATAAACTAAGTTTGCTATTACAAAATCTATCAATAGAAGTACGGATGTGTTGTATGTGAATATAGTCTTAGTTATCAGTGTAGTTTATTTTAGGTCTTCATTCAGTTGCCTGCAGCGGCTAAAGTGTAAAAGTAGTGATACACTGTGTGACAAAAATCGTAATTATT
Source organism: Xestia xanthographa (assembly GCA_905147715.2). Taxonomy (NCBI): domain Eukaryota; kingdom Metazoa; phylum Arthropoda; class Insecta; order Lepidoptera; family Noctuidae; genus Xestia; species Xestia xanthographa. The sequence continues at coordinate 22,152,065 of LR990657.1, forward strand.
ATTTTACTTCTTACACAATAGTCTTGCCAAGTACCGGTTTTTATTTAATATTTTATTACGATACGTGTGATTGAATAAACGATCAAAGATATATTTTGGTTATCAAGCTACGTGCAAAGTTCTAAGCAAGGTTTTTGTTCGAGATTTAATATTTCTTCAAATCAAAAGTATCGCAATATTTTAAATTAATTACTAAAACAAAAATAGAGCTATGTAAATTGTTAGATTCTTGTAATCTACTGTGCAAAAAACTTTCAACATACCTGAATATTTTAAAGTTTCAAACAAGTTTTTAATAGTTAGATTCTAACGTTACTTCTATTATTAATTAATTGCTTTTTCATGTATGGTCGCACAAGCCATTTGGTTTACAGTTTACAATGTAATTTGTTGGGTAAACTGTAAATCAAATAGCTTGTTCAAACCATAGGTACATAACTCTTCACAAAACTACCTAAATAATTTATTTTTAGGTCTGTTCAAGAATCAATAGAATTCAAAAATGGCCAGTACAGTGCGAAGCAAAGTGCTAAAAGTTATAAACAAACAAAATGGGTTTATATCTACAGTGGTCAGACAAAAAAGTTCCAATGCTCCAGAAATAAATATTTTGACATCTGTGTTTAAAGAAGTTCCTGCATCGAGTTACACAGCAAACGACTTTGTGTGGCAAAACTTGGACCGATGGCCTGACAAAACTGCTACAGTGAGTAATCTATAAAAATACTTATTGATCACATATTTAATACAAACACGCCTGTAGTCTTTCAAAGGTAAGGCAGTACTCCTCATAGTACTTACACCAACATTACCACAGTTATGTTTAAGTCCCATGTGGGGCATTCTTATTGCCATCAAATGGATACAAATCCAGACTCCATGGCTGCTGTTCCCTGTTTTTGGGTTTCCAATAACACTGCCCATCTAAGCTTAATATTACTTTCATCCAATTTAAATATTTGAATCTGTTCAATAAAAATGTTATTAGTCTAGGTATCAGCCTCTTAATGTTTCCTCTGCTGGGACACAGGCCTCCTCTCTATGAGAGGGAACGGGCTCAGTGAGGATTGGTAGATGTCAAATGTCTTTGAGCTTTTTGGTTCTAGGACATGCCGGTTTCCTCACGATGTTTTCCTTCACCGTTTTGGGAGCAGTGGTGATGAAATAAATTACACAAAGTAATGCGTCTGCCTGGGTTCGAACCCACGACTTACTGTTTGTAAGTCGGGGCCGCCACCACTGGGGCATTGTGCTCCAAGTCTGTAGGTAGGTACCTAAGGATGTTTTCTTAAGAAATAAACCTTTCGGAACATATTTTCGTAGAAATACTTATTTAAATTTGGATCTTCCTAAGTCTTTGCCAACCGACACATTTTCGATTTATTTATCTAGAAAAGACTAGCAATTATTATTCAGGTGATAAATTACTTACTTACCTACCTAAATCAGACTGCCTCATTGGTCTAGGTGGTCGCAAGCGCGACTGCCAAGCATGAGGTCCTAGGTTCGATTCTCAGTTCGAGCAAACTGCTATTGGGTTTTTCATCAGGAATTTTTCAGTAGCAGCCACAGAGTATGGATTTGTGACTCGTTGATGGCAATAGGCTCGCGCCCTGTTACAGGGAACTTAAACATAACTGACGAAATGTGAGTGTGAAATGTGAGTGTGTGTGTGTTTGTGTGAATGTGAATGTGTGTGTGTGTGTGTGTGGTGACCTATTAGGTACACCTCTGCCTAAAACCCTTCAGGGATAATAGGCGTGATGTTATGTTAATATGGTTTTAAAAAACATTGTTATGCAATGGTGCTTTAACGAAAATGAGCCTTTATAAATGTTTTTCTTATTTATTCATAGAAAAACGTAGGTCAGGTTCAATAAAGTTACCTACGCAACTAGTTAGAGTAAGTAAATGATTTGTTGAATAATTTACAGGAAGTTAATGAACTTTCACTGAACTTTGGAACTGTTCTATGAAGTGCTGTACAAGTAGGTACCTACATGGTAGGTCAACAACACAACATGATTATAATCTCATGAAAACAATCGGCTATTGTCACATTCCAATTAGTTTCTATGTAGGTACCTACTTACACGTCGTCTAACGATTCACCAGGTGGTAGACTGGTAGGTGAGAACGATTGTTATCCAACCTACCCCACTAAATTTAGGGTTCCTTACCTACTACGGGCCTATTTGTTCTGTTCTGGGTAATACCTACGGGCTTCTGACTAGGTAGGACTACCTATTCGTAACGACTGTCAAAGATCTACGAATGAAAGACGGGGCCAAAGGCTTAAAACGTGCTTACCTACCGAGGCACGAATGAAACTCGCTATGTAATGATGGTCACCCATCCACGGGCCGACCTCGGATAGCACTGCTCAACCTCGAAGATCGAACTGTGTGGCCGTTATTATTTAGCCAGCTGCCACGAACCCCTGTGATTAAATGCTATAGGTAGGTAAGTATCATCATCATCATCATCATCATCATCATCATCATCATCATCATCTTCCTGCCTTGTGCCATTCTGTTTGGAGTCGACGGAACACATTTACTTCTTCCATTCTCCCCTATTATCAGACAAAATGATTAATGGGGCAAATGATTAATGGGGAGACACACTGTGGAACTAATGGCGCTAGCATAGCTGGTTCCCAACATCGTCATTGGTTGAAATGTGGTAATATCATTTTATATTTCAAAAAATAAAACCGACTTCAAAAAAAACAACAAACAAAAAAAACACAAAAAGAAAAGGACAAAAAAATACACTAAAAGAAAAACAAAAAAAAAAACACTAAAACAAAACTTGACCTTTGATTGATTTGGTGTTTTTCTCACCGGCTTCTGAAGCTAAAGTTATTTTTCACTTTTTTGTGGTTTTGTTTTAGTGTTTTTTTTTTGTTTTTTTTTTTAGTGTATTTTTTTGTCCTTTTCTTTTTGTGTTTTTTTTGTTTGTTGTTTTTTTTGAAGTCGGTTTTATTTTTGGCAAAAAAGTTTTATTTTATTTTTCCATTTTTAGTTGTAGGTAATATCCTATACTTACAAATATTTGCTATGCATTCATTGTACATGGTTCACAATACATGTCATGGTAATAGGCTTATCCCCAATAAATGGAACATAACATGCCATAACTGTCGAAATCTGGGTGTACTGTACACATCTATGTACCCCTCAGAGCGGCGGTGTAATGTTACGTCATGATGTTGTTTAAACAATGAACATCCAACCGATTGGAGCTATCACAACAGATTTGCCGTCTTTTTTTTAAGAGTTCCATTGTATATCTCCGAAGATCAGCATCAGATCTTCACCAAATTAAAATGGGACCACCTCAGGAGTATACTTTTTCAAATAAAAAAAGAATTTTGAGAATCGGTCCACAAATGGGAGAGAAATCAGGTAAATTGTACACTTCTGCGTACCCCCTCAGAGCATACAGGCGTGATGTTCCGTCATGATATTGTATAAACAATGAACATCCAACCGATTGGAGCTATCACAACAGATTTGCCGTCTCTTTTTGAAGAGTTCCATTGTATATCTCCGAAGGTCAGCATCAGATCTTCACCAAATTAAAATGGGACCACCTCAGGAGTGTACTCTATCAAATGAAAAAAGAATTTTGAAAATCGGTCCACAAATGGGAGAGAAATCAGGTAACATACATAAAAAAAAAAAAATACATACACACGAACATATAACCTCCGCCTTTTTTGAAGTCGGTTAAAAATAGCTTAACCTCATTGGTCAGATTGAGACCAGCTATGGTGGCGCCATCTTAGATTATCTTTGCCTGTCTCCAATGATAGTATAAAGAAGATACGCCATGTTCATACTGAATGGCGTTCGCGTATCGTTGCGAGTAATTTAAAATTACGACAGCGATAGATAATACGGAACGTATAAGATAGAAAGAGGTAGCTAGCTATCAAAGTGCAACAATTGTGTCACTTTGTCCTCAACAATTTGTGCGTGCTAGTCAATGATATTATAAAGAAGATACGCCATGTTCATACTGAATGGCGTTCAGATATCGTTGCGAGTAATTTAAAACTACGACAGCGATAGATAATACGGAACGTATAAGATAGAAAGAGATAGCTAGCTATCAAAGTGCAACAATTGTATCACTTTGTCCTCAACAATTTGTGCGTGCTAGTGCGATATCTACCTCTTTTTACTATATAATATCATTGGTGCTAGTGCGATATCTACCTCTTTTTACTATATAATATCATTGGTGCTAGTGCGATATCTACCTCTTTTTACTATATAATACATTGCCTGTCTCCCCATTGCCGTATGCAGTTCCTACCTACAGTTTTTTTTTTATTTTTTAATAGCCTACCTACTAATTAGGTAAGTACTTTTCTCTTTAGCCAATCTTTAAGAGGACGCATTGGAAATCATGGAGTCAATGATCTCAATTTTTGTCAGTAATTACAAAACAAATGAAAATATAAGTTGGTGACCTGATAATTCATGATAAAAACCTTATTTTGTTAGTTTTCAATACATGATTAAGTAACTTTTGTAACAGAGAAAAAAAAATCAAACATAGGTACCTCTTTTTAAAAAGAGATTCACATGTTATGGGCAAACGGGACCAATTTAGGCCTCTTAACTTTCTCCGTAGATGAGTCTATACATACTCTTTAAAATTGTAGAAGGAATTTCTAAAATTATTGTTCCCAACTGAATTAAATAACAAAAACCATTTTGTCGTTTACGTCCTTTAAGTTATAAGCTAGCAATCCTCGCCCCGCTCAGACGCCCAGTCCCCCGCTCAGTCCCGAAGCGCACGTGCCCGGTTTTAGAACGATGCGTCGCCTTAATTGAATTTCTTAGGGTTATTGAACCTTCAGCTTCGGCTGAAGCCGAGGTCATGGCGATAACCGATCGTCCAGAAACCGTCCTACGGGCGGACACTAGGTACCTACCTAGCATTCATTGCAGTTCGAAGCGAGATCGAAAAAGGACGAAGAAATAGGATACTATTTGTAAACTTAAATCGAAGTAGGTATCTAATAAGTTGCTTTATGTAAAATACCCGCTAGTAGGTATAATAGCTGCATCCGGTGAGACTGGAAGCGAACTCCGACATAGAAAGAGGATAGGCGATGACCTAAAATAAATTTGTTGCAATATCAGAAAACTGAAAAAGGAACCTTGTGTTCTCTTGTCTAGCGTGCAGTTTAGACTTAGTTATCCCGAGACCCTGTAGGCGCAACAGACCTTGTGAGTTGAGGCGGTTCATTGCCCTATAATACATAGGTGGCGCAGTTTATGATAAGATATACTTTACGGATCTCAAGGACATACATAAGCTATCGGATATAACACCCCTAAATTGTCCGATAATATAGTGCCAAGTCATAACTCTAATAACTCTGATATGAATCAAATAATACCGAAAACAACATGTCCGTAAGGATTGAGGAGAGCCACTTTTTGTAGCTTAACCTACCTATTGCTAACTGAAAATATATGACTGTAAAACCCAGTCACTCAGTGTGCAATGTTGATTTGAACCTACTGTCGACCTACTTAAGGTTCTGATAAAACTGAATATTATTTCCGTCACCATGACAAATCGTTTACCTAGTTAGAAAATCAGCACTGCCCCCCGCACCGCGCAGCTACCTCAAGGCAGGCACCATCTAAATTAAACGGTTGGCCTATAAACAAGAGACCTATAAACAAGAGACACTCACAGTCGTAGCAAGATAGTCTTTTGTTTTTCGGGAACCAAACTGCTACGTCTGGTCCCTTTTCTGTATCAAAACTGTATGAATTTATTTCATCATCAGCCTACAGTAGTCCACTGCTGGACATAGGCCTTTTCAATCGCACGCCACTCAACTCGATTCTCAGCAACTCTCATCCAGTTGCTACCTACCAGCCACTGTGAAAATCGTAGCTCCACCGAGCCTGAGGAGGGTGTATCCCACCTTACGTTGGCCGATTCGCGGTCTCCACTCAAGATCAGGTCTACCCCGACGTTCTACGGCTAATATGACCGGCACATAACCACTTCAGCTTAGGTACTTATTCTGTGAGCTATGTCGACAAGTCTGGTTCTCTGTCGGATCACCTCGTTCCGAATGCGATCCCTAAGAGAGACTTCAAGCATAGCCTGTTCCATAGCTCGCTGAGAGACCTTGAATTTATGACCAGCCGTACCGTGACTCGTGAGAGTGCATGTTATTTTAGTTATCTAAGTTATAAATCAAAGTAGGTAGGTACAACACAAGCTGTGTGCCTGATAGGATTTCCCAACGGCAAAAATAACGAACTCCCAAATAAACTTCATCATCTAGATATTTAACCCCTTGTTTCGTTACTAACCGATGCACCGCGCAACGAATGCACGCTAAGCCCCGGAAAATGGCAAGCGGGCGAGATTGCGTTTAAAAATTACGTGTGATATAGGTACATTTTATACGTTTCGGCAGACTACGGTAACTTATTTTCGAGCGTAGATCTGCGTTCCGAGATACTCTTATGAAAAGCGCCAGAGTAACCCGCTAAATTTTTCCCATTTTTTTTTTTACGTTTTTTTGCAATTTGCAGATTAGTGTCAGGTTGTACTTGTATGTTAATGAAAATATGATTCGCATCCGTAAAATAGCAAAAAACCACCGAAAAATTGAATTTGGCGGACTAACCTGGCGCTATTGTACAACATTTCTTGGGTGGGTGGGTACCATGTGGGTACCCAGCGGTTTTTGCTGTGCCCTGTGTATCAGTGAATTGATTGTTATTTAATTAGTAAATGGTAGCCAGTTGGCGACCAACGACGTCATTAATTACCTACAAAGTAATTAAGAGGTTCCGCAACACATTCATAACCTGTTTATTCAACAAACAATATATTAAACCTTCATAATTTACTTACAAATTATACCTACACGTCAGAGATAACTAATTGCCGACAAGACTCGCATTTCGCAATGATGTTAGTTCCAAAGGTTCCAAGGTTGATGTTTTCAATACGAATTTTAAAAAGGTTTTAAGATAATAAAAACATGCCAACGTTCATAATACTTAATGTAAAAAATTCAGTGAATAGCACAGAACAGTTAATGGTCTTTGGTGATTAGTGCCTGCGGGAAGCACGTTAAGCCGTAGATACTGACGCGTCGGTCGTTTGTAGATCTTTGACAGTCAGAAGCCTGAAAGTCTGATAACCCGTCTTACCAAGAAATAAATCATGTTACTCATTTAAACGTTGCCCCACACTGGAAATTTCTCCTGTCTCGTGGGTGCGTTAAATTCACATACACAAACAACCAACATATAATGAGTGGTGGAGGCCTGCAGCTATTCACAACGTTTCGATTCGATTCGGAAAGTCGTATGTCTATCTTGCTCGCTTTCGTAATGCCAAAAAAAAACAGACAAACGACTTGTCGAATCGAAATCGAATCGAAGCGTTGTGAATAGCTATGCAGATAGGCCAAAATGACTAGTAATCAGCTACATCCTGATAGACTGATATCATACGCCAACACAGTTGGAAAAGGCGGGAGGCAGCTGGTGACTTCATCATTAAAATTTGATGATTTTCTTGCCCTTATCCCAATTCATTTGCGGTCTGCGCAGCATGCCTTCTTCTTCCATCTTCTCTATTACTCGTCATCTCATCAGACACTTCTTTCCTTGCCATATCATTCTTTTCTTAGCCCAATAATTCCCCAACAAATCGATGTGATGACGCTTCAAGAATAAATCCCTCAAAGTAATCAAACACTGTCTTTTGTTACATAGGTATGCGCAGTAACAGGACGCGGCTACACATATGCGCAAACGCACAAGATGTCCGTAGCGTTCGCCGCCTCTTTGCGGATAAAACTCAAGTTGCAGAACGACGATAAAGTTGCCATAATACTGCCGAATTTGCCAGAATATCCTGTCGCAATTCTGGGCGTATTACAAGCTGGTTGTATTGCTAGTATGATGAATCCTGTTTATACGGCAGGTAAGTTTGGTGACAAGCATATAATTATGAGACATTTATTTCAGTTTTTTTCCTCTAGCATAGGAACGGAGCTATGAAGCTCTGGTTTCGCCCCTTTAGACGTCGGTGACTGCTTGCTCTCCATCTAACAAGAAAAAGAAAATGTCTTAGTTTTCAGTAACGTTATTTTGTCAGATACAGTAGATATACAATTCTAACCACAGAAATATCTCTACTTATACATTAGAAATAACCCTGGCTAGGAAACATTCTCTAACGAGAGGCCGTGAGATATCGAAGATTGATTGAATCGGCACCAATTGCAGCATAAGAGCATTGTTCTACTTTTTGCCTAAGTAGTATTGGTTGCACGCAGTATGATGTCGGTACAAAGTCTAATGGTATTAACAAGTTGGCCGCTGCCGATCCAATTTAGCTAGATAGGGTATAGTTGACCCATATCGGATACAATGCGAGTTTGGAGCCCTAACACAAGATATGCTACACCTTCGCTCCTGCCTGTCGTGCACAACCAATAGCGCCCGTCAGGACTTCAATGAGGCTATCGACAGAGCTGTCCAAGTCGCTACGAACTGGTCGGACAAAATCTGACTGATCGATTCGAGAAGAAGACGATCTCATGTTTAATTATTCCTGGTTTAGCTCATAAAACAATGAAATAAACAATACTGTTAAGAGCCCCCGAATAAGATCCGATAATATTCCCTGGCAGAAAAGAAACTAAAACTAACTTTGCAACATTTTTATTATTTTCAGACGAACTAAAACGCCAAATACAACTTGTCCGATGCAAAGCTGTGATTACGTCAAAAATTTCGTACGCCAACGTAAAAAAAGCCATAACAGAGCTAAAGTTCGACATACCAATAATTTTAACAGACAATGAAGATCTACCAGAAGGTACTATAAAGTACGCAGAATTTGCTCAAGATTTTAGCCTAGATACTAGTTGTTTGAAGTCCGTAAAAAGAGGGCCTAAGGACCTGGCCATAATACCGTTTTCGAGCGGAACTACAGGCTTCCCGAAAGGCGTTGTGCTGACCCATGAGAGTGTGGTCACGATGAACCAGCAGATTGCCGACCCTGAAATCATTGCTATTAAGGAAACTACGGGTAAGTTTTAAATGATTTTTTTGCCTTCTTAGAACTAACACTTATCTGAAAGGATAAACAGATGATTTTGTGCTAAATTCAAAATTAAACCATATATTCCAATTAAACCATTAAAATATCGTTTTGAAGATCGATCTTCATAACAATCTCAAAGGAATTGATTCTATTGCTCATGCCTAGGGGGAGCTTAACAACCGGCCACAAATCCCAATTGTACTTTGCGCAATCTAGAGCCCAAACCTTGCGATACATTCCGTTTAGCCCTTGTGACTAGTACTCTTAGATTGACCACTGGTCATGGTCATAACACATTCTATAACTTCCTTCCTTTTCGGAATAACAAATAAATGTTTTTTTCTTCTAGCAACAAATCAGGCAGTGTTGCCAGCAATCCTGCCGTTCTTTCACATATTTGGGTTCAATTCTCTCATGATGAACCAGTTGGCACTCGGCGTCAAGCTGGTCACGATGCCGTATTTCAAGCCTGAACTCTTCCTGCAGACCCTCGTGCAACATAAGGCTGAGGTTTTGTTCATAGTTCCACCTATGGGTAAGATAAACATACTAGTTTTTTGTTCTTCTTCATCGGGTGGTTAGTGTCCACCCTGGTGTTAGTATTTTTATGAGTTTTTTGTTACTGTAGGACACATCAAAATACAAACTCAAAGTACTTCCAAAAATTTGCATTTGCGTTTTTTATCGATTTATATTTCAAGTGACTTCATATTGTGTTAGCTAGTAGTATACCCAATTATGTGCATTTTGAAAACTGATGAAAATAGAAAGGTATGCAGCACTTCCGTGTAATTCGTGATGGTCGATCAGACGGATCAGGGACATAAGTAAAGAAGCAACACCACTACCTTTATAACTGAAAAACAGGCTTGCAATTTTAATTCAGTTTATGATTCAGACCATCCACGCTCTATTCCTTTACAATTGTGATAGCAGAATTAGTGCTTATACTGCTCATTTAATTATTATCGAGTTAATTGCAACAGTCTCTTAAGTAGTTTAGTTTTAGATTAGAGAATAAGAGAATAAGAATAATTTATTTAAAAAGTAGATATTACAAAAGTGTACATTTAGGTGCAGTAGTGTTATTTCTTAAAGAATTGTATAATTAGTGCATAAAAGTAAACTATAACTACAGTATAATGTAACAGTTGCAAGTAACAAAAATGTCGAATTCAAATGTTAGGTAGCGACCTGCCTGATCTAGGTTTATTTAAACCTGTGTTTCAGGCCATCACTTTACATTGTATAATTTAATTAGAGCAGTAGAAGCTTTAAAATAAAATAAAATAAATCTATTAACAACTATGACAAAAATCAAATTGGTGCAACAACCTTAAATTAAACATTAAAACTAACTTAAGTAATAATAATCAAACTAGGACTTCTAGAAGTTTTTCTGTGTCCGTGTAATTAAGTGTTGCCAAATAATCTGATATTACAAAACTACATTTCCTATAACTTAGACTATAAAAGTTTAGTTTCTTGTTGAGTCTATTATACAGAAAAGGTCCTAAAAACACATAAAATCGACTAGCAAAAGCATGTCTAGTTTGAGGCTTTGTGCAAACCAGGTCTTTCCTTCTCCTATCGGAAGGAACTGGGTCATAGGGAAGGGTAGAGTGCTGCTGTAGTATAATGTGAAGAATAAATAATTGCCGTACTGTGAGCATATTACATGCTTTGTAGAGCAGCTGTGTTGGAAACCTAAACGGACGAAACGTAGCAACCTTTAGAATTGCTCTTTGAGCACGTTCTAGAGGGAGAAGAATCGAATTTCCTGCGCCACCCCAGGACGTTATGCAATAGGTTAGAATAGACTGACACAACGCTAAATAAACCTGTTTTATTAATTTATAATCGGCTACATTACGTAAATACTTAAAAACATAAATTAGTTTGCGCACTCTAGTACATAGCAACTCGATATGTTTACGGAAATTTAGATTAGAGTCAATTGTGACACCAAGATATTTCAAATGGTCAGCTTTTTCTAAAGTAGGGCAGGAACATGCAGTGTCAGCGTACGTGCTACAGGTATGCGCGTAAATGATTGGGTTAGTAAGCGGTGTGTTAGTATTTCTCATTGTAAATGAAATGTATTTTGTTTTATCAGCATTTAGTGTTAGGAAATTATTCTGGAGCCAGTTAGATACAATGTTGAAACCATTCTGAGCATGTTCATAGGCCTCAGCTCTTGATTTAGCTGCAAACAAAAGAGCAGTATCATCTGCATAAGACATTACAACACCATTTTTGAGTGGCAGGCTGCACAGGTCATTAATATAGATTAAAAATAATGTAGGACCGGATACTGCCTTGGGGAATTCCGAAACAAGTATTAAAAAGATCAGAACTTTTATTCGGACCAATTTTTACACATTGCTGTCGATCGCTAAGATAATCAGATAATAGTTGAAGCTGTGCTCCTCTTATCCCAAGTGTTTCAAGCTTCTGCAAAAGACTAGTGCAAGAAATAGTGTCAAAGGCCTTGGCAAGGTCTAGAAAAATACCAACTGTATGCATACTATTATCTAGATTTGTAGAAATGTAATTAATCAATTTGTTTACTGCTTGGCTAGTTGATTTTTTAGGCCTAAAGCCAAATTGATTATCTGAAAGAAGTTTGTTATCTACCAGGTATTTTATCAGTCTACTGTTTATGATTTTTTCTAAGATTTTTGATAGACCCGTTAGTACTGAAATGGGTCTATAGTTATTCACACTCATTTTGTCTCCAGACTTGAAGATAGGTGTGACCACAGACTTTTTTTAACAATTTTGGAAATATCCCTTTAGATAAACATAGCTGGAAGATGTGGGTAAGCGGAGGGGCCAGTAGGTATTGAAATCTTTTAAGTACGATATTGGGTATATCATCCCACACAGTTGCGCAGACATCCTTTAAGCCGTTTATTATTCTAACTACTTCGTTGACGTCCGTATCTAATAAAACAAAAGAATTTAACGAGGAAGATGTCCTAATTGGGTTTTGAGTAGGAGGAATGCTAATATTTATGAATTTTTCAGCCAAGTTTTTACCAACATCGACAAAGTAGTGGTTTACCTTATTTATTGCTTCGGATGGGTTTAATTCTGTTGATAGTAAATCTAGCGGAGGTTCGGAATTTTTAGACCTCAATGGATTTGTTTTTATAAATTTCCACACAAGTTTACTATTTTTTCCCGCCTTCTCGAGTTCATTTTTATCGTATTGGTTTTTTAGTTTTTTCAAAAGATTATTACAGAAATTACGATATCTTTTATAGGTAACAGAAAGTATTACGTCATTGGGTGCAAGTTTGGATTTTAGGTGGAGTTTGTCTCTGTGTCTTATACAACGAACGAGACCGGGTGTGATCCACGGTTTAATGCAACTATACTTTCTAGGGATTATCTTAGTGAAAGTGTTTTTCCTTATTACGTATTGTAAGGAATTGATGAAATATTGTAAAGAAATATTTGCATCATCAGAATCATAAATAGGGTTAAAATTAATGCCGCGTATGTCGGTTTCAAGGTTTGTCATATTGACTTTAGTGTAGCTACGCTCGCACTTTTTTCTAGTTGAATTTATTTGCATTGTTAGTAAAACAGCTTGATGATCGGTAAGAGCAGAATTAGTAACCAATGTTTTGGATGGATTTTTTTATTTTAGAATGATATGGTCTAAGCAAGAACCGCTTTGATGTGTGGGGTAATAGTGAGCTGGTAAAAGTCCATGAAATGCACAAATATTTAGGTAATTGTGTGTATGGGTATCGGGTTTCCCGGAGGAAATGTTTATGTTGATATTTCCTACAAGTATTATATTTTTGAAAGTATTTATGGTTTTTAAGTTTGTGTCAAGTAAGTCTAAAAATCTGTCGATATTATGAGAGGGTGGCCTGTAAATAGCCATGACTACTGTATCAGGAATTATTTTAATGAGTAAGCAATTACTGTCTTGGGATAGTGGTTCTTCTTTGATAGTTCGTAAATTATTTTTGACATAAACTACAACTCCGTCGTTTTGGTTGCTATTTCGGTCTGTTTTATATGAATAAAAACCGTTCAGAGATGGTAAGTTGACTGTCTGTTTTGACAACCAACATTCTGTTAATACAATAATATCACAGCTTATGTCAAGACTTTGTAAAAACACTTCAAAACCGTCCATATTTCGGTTTATGCTGCGAATATTTTGTGTAAGCAAGGTAAGCGATTTGTCGCCCGAACGAAGAAGGTATTTACAGTCCTCAACATTAGAGATTTTGGATTCAGACACAGTAAAACTATCTAGATCACTTATTAGCTGATCGCTCATGATAATTAAAAACTAAGAGGAAATACAAATAAAGGATACCTGTTAGTGTGCCTACCAAATATAATATATTGTGGCGCTCTTAGGCGCCCTCATAGTCTATTGAGTTAATGTAGTTGGTCTCTGCATATTTACGTGCCGGGCAACTTACATCACCAGTTGGATGGTCACATTTCCTCTTGAATCTTTTGCACGTCGCACACTGTGGGGGAGAAGATTTGCTACTGCATTCCTTCACGGAGTGTCCCGTCTCTGCACAGTGGTTGCAAGTAGGACTCGTTTCACGGCAAAACTTAGCTGCGTGGCCAAACTGCTGGCAATTGTAGCACCTGGTGACTATTGTAAAATCTCTTACCGGGCATGAGGTCCAATTTATAAAAATTCTGCTTTGGTTTACCAGCAATTTTCTTATGCCAGCGGGTACTTCCAGAATGTAGTTGCAGGTAGGAAGGCCTTTCTTACCCGATTTATGGCTCAGTTTAATGTTCTCAAGGAAGGATTCACGAGTTGTATTCGGCAATTTATCAGAAAGGTTTTGCTCGTAAATACAGTCGAATACCTCCTTCTCAGTAAGGGCTACGGGAACACCAATGACGGTAACCCTAGGGCGTCGTTTAGAAGGTTCTTCTATTGTAAGGCCCGAGGTGAATATTTTCTCCGAATTCTTCAACTTGTCTATATCGCCTTTATTTTCTGTGCTAATTAGTACTCCTCCATTTTTCACTTTTTTCAGGCCACGTACATGGAGCTTGAGTTGTTCGGGAGATATTAACTTTTGGACAAGTGACTTGGTGTCGTCACTAGTTTTAGTTTTATCGCTGGGATAGATGGCGATTGAACTCAAATTCGCAGGACGGACGAAATTGTCGGCGCCTTTCTTCACCATGCTAGCATAGGAATTGTTTGTATTTAGCTTCGACTCTATAACCTCTTTGACCTGGTCCAGTGAGTTCGTCATGTTCTTCTGAAGTTGTAAGTGCTGAACGGTACTGTGGGACTGAATCATTTTCTGCTTCACTGACTGGTAAAGGACAGCCATCTGAGATGTCCCACTTTGGACTTTCCGGCAAAGATTTACGACACGTTGCTTCTGGTCCGAGTTCATTTTTCCTTCACCAACAATAGTACAAACCTCGGTCAGAATGCCATCAATAGATAATAACCATTTCTGGATCTCTGGCGTGCTGACAATTTCATTCGGCAAAAAGTTCTCCTCAGGTACTGGTACAGGTGGTGGTGGATTTGGTGCACTTGGTGGCAATTGTTCGGTAGGCGTTGGTGGAGGACTTCGCCGTAGTAATTGGCTACGGACAAATGGGCTCGATCCTGGGTTCGACCCTGGGTTTGATCCTGGGGTCGATCCTGGGTGCGATACTGGGTCAGACATACTAACCGCAACACTTTATTTATTGTCAATAGAAACCAAATATAATTCAGTTCATCTTGCACATAAAAGTTGTTATAGCACTGGTCACAGGTGACACACTTTACTTTGTTTTAACTGACGCCGCAAATAATTATTGATATAATCGTCGTAATTGTTTATAGATATTTCATTTAAGCAAGTACAGAAAAACACGTCCGCTTAGTCTCGCGTCGCGTAAAGTGACCACCGATTCTTTTTATTGTTTAGTTTTAGATTCTTTTTTTTTTTTTTTTTTTTAATATTATTTTTGTATTTCCTGTGCTTGTCCCAAATAAATATTTTTCTTTCTTTTTCTTTCTAAACCGAAAGTTCCATACTAACATTATTACACACACATTACAGTGGTATTCCTGGGCAAGCATCCAGCTGTGACTCCCAAGCACTTAGCGTCGGTCTACGGCATAGTAAGCGGTGCTGCGCCCATCTCGAAGGAAGACGCCGAAGCTGTGCTTGCTAAAAATGTAAGTTTTGTAAGGAAATGGTGCCTGGGGTAGCTGCGCTACGTGGAAGGGGTGAAGTGTCACTAGAGCTGTCATTCGCCTACTGACGGATGCAATGATATTATATAGTAAAAAGAGGTAGATATCGCACTAGCACGCACAAATTGTTGAGGACAAAGTGATACAATTGTTGCACTTTGATAGCTAGCTATCTCTTTCTATCTTATACGTTCCGTATTATCTATCGCTGTCGTAGTTTTAAATTACTCGCAACGATATCTGAACGCCATTCAGTATGAACATGGCGTATCTTCTTTATAATATCATTGGACGGATGCCATATTCTTATTCTAATTCTTAATTATTCTTATCCCTTCAAGTATAACTAGGTACCTCAGGCACCTTCTCAATTAAACGGTAGACCTATAGTGAAATGTTTTAAAAAGTTTGATACACGACACCCTTTACATCTGAATACCCTCGTGTCTCAAAGGCCGAAACAGCTTTCTGAAGTATGTCATCCCACTCTGTGGCGAGCGCTCCACAGAAAGACTAAAGCTGTGGCGAAGTAGTGCATCCTTACCAATCGCATTCGTTCCACCTCCTGAAAATCTCCCACCTGGACATGAGTTGCCATGGCTGACCTGGAAGTCTTTAAATAGACTCCGAACCTAGGTTGGCCGCAGCAAGGAAAACCTGCTCAGGTGAAGATTCATTAATGACTCTTCCCTGGAGTGTAAATGTGTTGGTGTTCCACAAACGATGGGGCACTTATTATCGTGTCCTGCGTGTCCTGTTGTTTGCTCACTACAGGAACTGATAGACGGCTGCCGAAAGCGCCAAACTAGTAGCTCAGTTCTGGGCCGACTCAATTTAGATTGCCATCGACACGCTAAGAAGAAGATAGCCTTTTTATACATTTGCTAATATTTGAAAGTTGTATAACTTTATCCTTGTCCCATTCTTCTTCTACTTGTTGTCGGTGCAACACGTTTTCTTCTTCCACTCTCCCCTGTCAGATGTCACGGCAGCATTTACTCCTTTTATTGTTTTATCACTTCAGTGTAAGAAAGAGACGGAGCTATAGGAGACGTCTATCGTCATCCCTTTTCTATACTCTGGAGCAAAATAAAACAATAGGCACTGCTTTAAGTTGGCCATGACGGGTTGGCCACCAGGTCAAGACAAGAGGTCATAAAACCCACATTATACAAGTACTAACTACTAGGTATAAACCTCAAGTTTAGGAAATTACCTATTTATTCTAACTTATCAAAATCATGAGCGTACCTATACCTGAACCAATCATAAACTGTTTCATAGTAATGGTTCCATTAAGTTATAAAATAGATTTTATCAAACCAATTCACATTTCAATTTCAAATGTAAATATAAATAACGGTTTTTATTACTACCGTGGGTGTAGTAATAAAAACCGTTCTTTCCGTAACTGCTTACATTATGATTAAGGTATAAAAATGCTTATTTTACATTGTTGAAACCTACTTAAAATAAGTAATTGTAGACTTACACAAGAACCTATTACCTACCTACCTACTTGTAGAAAAATTGCCCAAAATATGAACAAACAAGCACACAAAACATGTTTGGAACAACTTCAATACATCATTGAATGTTTGAATTTGTTTTTGACAAGCCTTTTACAACCTTGTTGAAAACATGTAGTATCACAACTTGTTTAATTTATAACTTTATGTGTATAAACGTAGGATAACATTGATATTATTGTATACAAATGACAAACAATAGAAAATTAATTATAGCCGTCGACGAAATTATCTGCGAATACGTCCTACTTTTCATTCAGTATTTATGTACTTAAATAATGTGTATAAAAGGTTTAAATCAATGGTTCCCAACATATGGCCCGCAGGAGCCTCGAATATGGTCCGCGAATGGTCAAAATGTTATTCGTACTTTTTAACTGCTACAGAAGATGCAAGCTCAACCCCACCTAATTGAACCTATCAGAGGCGAGGTGCTACAATTTTTTGAGAATCTACTGGCTTATTCCTTTTTTCCGTTTGAATGATTGATGTTTCGTTGAGCTCCTTGAGTTATAAGTCGAGCTACACGTTAACTGACAAATGCTTGCACTGACTGGACAGGTCCACAAATCTGTATGGTTCTTTCTTCAAAAGACCATCTCAGGCACTAATCTGCATACCTCATGTGAATTGAGCAAGAATTATGTCTGGACTTTAAAAGAGACTACGACCTCTGAGTTTGTTTCGGCTGTTTCTTCTCAGAGTAGTCAGGTACTAAACACCGGCCCCATCTAGTTTTAAAACAAGACGTGTAAAAGTGTTTGTAAAAACCTTCTTGCAAAATAAACATCATTTATACGCTGAATTTGTTGAGCTCACTTCGATCGCTTTTGTATTCTTCACTATCTTAATTGTATAGGTTTTCATCCTATTTTCCAATTTTTACATTGCATGAGTTAAAGATGCATGCCCCTAGATATAATCCTGTCGGTGTCCATTTTTATCTTGGACCTTAAGGCCCCTGCTAACAAGACACCAAAGTGGTCCCTGGTCCAAGAAAGGTTGGGAACCGCTGGTTTAAATAGACTCTTAACGAAGCCGAAAGCACTTGTTCTGCCCACCATTGCGATAATTTTTTTGTTCTAGATCATACCTGGGCACCTTCTAGTTACGGAGATATTGGGGGCCAAAATTCTTTTTATAACATGTTTTTAATGTGAGATTGTTAATTTAATCACCTTCACGGCCCTCGTACTCTTCAATCCATTCATCAACACAATGTTTTATGTGCGTTACATTTAAGTCCTAACGAAAAACGTGTTTTTTCACCCCCGAAAAAAGTCATTTCCCAGCAAACATTTTTTGTAGGGTTACATAAGTACTTAGTTTGATGTAGGTACAGAATGCTTGGTTGACGGTTTCGTTAAGAGTCTTTTTACACCCTGTGTATGTACTAATACCTAAGCAAGTATGTCTATTTTACGCAGTCGGCACTTAAAGATACATAGGTACATATCTACGAAACGCTAAAAACAACGAACTCAAGTGGAGTATACTTGTTTACTTTGTTCGCAAGCACAAAGATATTGACAAAAAGATTAACTATCTTACTTTACATAATTATTTATCGTAATCTTAAATAATTTATCTTTACTGTACTCAAGTACAGGTGACACCAAAATCCTTTTGTTGAATTTGTTAAAAAATCAACTAAATCAAAAGTCGAATTAGGCTGATAATCAGCACATTTTGAACGTCAAAATTTACAAGCCAAGTGGCTTGTAAATTTCAGTCCCCAAACACGCCCGACCTTCGCCACTTCCTAGTCTTTCAGCCTGAACTGGCCGAACATTTCAGTCCCCAAAAACGCCCACCCTTCGCCACTTCCTAGTCTTTCATCCTGAACTGGCCGAAAAATTTCAGTCCCCAAAAACGCCCAGCCTTCGCCACTTCCTAGTGTTTCAGCCTGAAGTGGCCGAACAGTCCCCAAAAACGCCCACCTCGCCACTTTCTAGTGTTTCAGCCTGAAGTGACCGAACATTTCTCAAAACGTTTTCTAAGCTGGCTAAAGTAATGATAAAATACCTGCAAAAAAAAAAGAAAACAGCATGCAGAGCCAGCCAGCAGAAGTGGCAGTTAGCTGGGGGGTTACCATTGACATCTTAATTCGAGAGTCGGAAAGAGATGGCGCTAGAAGTCCTCTGTAGCGCCGTCTCTTTCCCACACTGGAGTGACATTAAAACACCGAAGAAGCGACGGACGGTTTTCCAGTGCTGATTTTATTAAGGGGGGCACCCCTTAATAAAATCAGCCCATTGGAAACGAATGTCCAAGAATTCGCAGTACGACCTACCTAGCCGACCTACCAAATATACACAAACAAAGTCATAAAAATCAGTCAAGCCGTTTCGGAGGACATCGATAACAAACACTGTGACACAAGATTTTTATAAATGATAAATGATAAATGATGTTTATTTTGCAAGTAGGTTTTTACAAACACTTTTACACGTCATTTTTTTTAATCTAGATGGGGCCGGTGTTTCGTACCTGACTACTCTGAGAAGAAACAGCCGAAACAAACTCAGAGGTCACAGTCTCTTTTAAAGTCCAGACAATTTTGTTCAATTCACATGAGGACTATGCAGATTAGTGTCTGAGATGGTCTTTTGAAAAAAGAACCATACAGATTTGAGTGGACCTGTCCAGTCAGTGCAAGCATTTGTCAGTTAACGTGTAGCTCGACTTATAACTCAAGGAGCTCAACGAAACGACGAACAATACCAAAGAAAGGACATTTGGGTAGGTCGCTTAGAGTACTCAAACTGTCAGACAGTTGTGGGAAAAAATAAACAAAAAATATAAATGTGACCCACATGGTCCCCACATTCACAATAATCATATAAAATTCATAAAAAGTTCTATTCAAAAAGAAAGTAAATAAAAATCACAAAAATCATTAAAAGTCACAATGATGATAAAAAAAAAGTCAAATACTTAACAAAATAAGTATTTAACAAAATAAGTATTCATGTCAAATCAGTAAATGTCAAATAAAAAAATAATAAAGTAAAAAATAATAAAATACATGTCAAAACATTAAATGTCAGAGTGTATAAAAAATAATAAAATACATGTCAAAACATTAAATGTCAGAGTGTATAAAAAAGGAAAAGAAAAAATAAAAAAAGGAAAAGAAAGGAATAAATAATAAACAAGCGAAGTCCGAGGCTTCGACATTCACAGAGCAAATTTCATTGGAGCAGCTTAATCCCAAACCTTTTTATCTTCGAGATAGTGATTAACATGATAGTAGGCTTTCAGGCACAGCTGCCGTTTTATAAACGATTTGAATTTATTTAGGCTTAGTGCTTGAATTTGGCTCGGAAGTTTATTGTAAAAACGTATACATTGGCATCTGAACGTACCCCCTATTTTTTTGAGCCTCGTTGCAGGAACAACAAATTTGTGTTTGTTCCTCGTATTTATGTTGTGGATATCACTGTATTTTTTAAACAAATTAATATTTTTGTGTGCGTACAAAAGGTTTTCATAAATAAACTGAGAAGGGACAGTAAGAACATTAATCTCTTTAAATTTTTCTCTGAGGGAGTATCTAGGACTTAATTTATAAATTGAACGAATTGCCCTTTTTTGCAAAACAAATATTGTCTGAATATCGGCGGCATTGCCCCACAAGAGAATACCGTACGACATCACGCTATGGAAATAACTAAAGTAAACTAAACGGGCTGTCTCTAAATCAGTTAACTCACGAATTCTTCTAACGGCGTATGCTGCAGAGCTAAGTTTTTTTGACAATTTGTCTATATGCGGGCCCCACTGAAGCTTGGCATCCAAAGTTATGCCTAGGAACACTGTGCTATCTTCCGGTTTCAACTCTTCATCCTTAATTAGTACAGTAGTTTCCACTTGTCTTACATGGGGTATCGTAAACTTAATACATTTAGTTTTTTTCTCATTTAGGAGTAGGTTATTAACATTAAACCAATTAACGACTTTTGCCAGGGCGCTATTAACATCATCCGTAACTAAATGCTGACGTTTGAGTTTAAATAAAAGAGAAGTGTCGTCTGCAAACAATACTATGTCATGATTATCCTTTATGAGGTGAGGCAAGTCATTTATGTAGATAAGAAACAAAAATGGACCAAGAATTGAGCCCTGTGGTACCCCCATTCTTACTACGGATCCGGGAGATCTCTTCCCGTTAACATCAACTTTCTGAATCCTATTAATCAAATATGAAATAAGAAGATCCAGAGAGGCGTTACGGATTCCGTAGTGGTGTAGTTTCCTGATTAATGTTTCATGAAGAACGCAATCAAAAGCTTTAGATAAATCGCAAAAAATGCCTAAAGCATCGCATTTGTCCTCCCAGGCATTATAAATGTGTCCTAAAAGTTCAACACCGGCATCAGTAGTTGAACGACCCCTTGTGAAACCGAACTGTTTTTTATGCAATAACTTATGTTTATTGAAAAAACTTTGCATTTGTGCCAAAATTAATTTTTCAAAAATTTTACTAAAGGTGGGTAGTACTGAAATGGGTCTATAATTAGTGGGGTCTGATGTACTACCCGATTTAAACAATGGTATTATTTTACTATATTTCATCAGATCAGGAAACTCACCACGGTCAATACAATCGTTAAATATTACAGCTAATGAAGGAGCTACAATGTTTATAATGGATTTAGCAACTTCCACAGAATGACCCCATAGATCGGCGGTCTTTTTAACATTTAAGGTGTGAAAAGTTTTAATTATATCTTTACAGGTGACATATTGAAAATTAAATTCGGAATCACAGACTGAAACGTTTTCCCTTAGTAAAGACTCGGCAGCAGCAGGTGACGAGTTTAGCGATTTAGTAGTCGATACGGGAATATCCGCAAAGAAATTTTCGAAGGCTGTGGCAACTTGAGTGTCTGAATTTAAAATTTTATCGCCAATAGCAAGGCTGTAGTCACTGTTTCGGTTGCAAGACCTTCCCGTTTCGCTATTAATAATATTCCATGTCATTCTAATTACATTACTACTATTTTTAATTTTTGAACTCAAGTAACGTGACTTTGCTATGAAACAAACTTTTTTAAATATTTTAGAATAATTTTTAACATACAACTTAAATTCTACAGTGTTTATATAGGTCCGCTCTGCATACAGCTCATAAAGTCGTTTTCGACTCTTATGAATACCAATAGTGGCCCAGTCGTTGCAGGAAGCGGTACTATTAACCGAGATTGTCTTAGGGACAAATGTGTTTTCAAATTGTGTGCAATACATACTGAAAAAATCGTTATATTGTTGATTTGGATCATTATTAGTTGACAATATTGGTAATTTAGATAAAAGTTTAGATTTAAAGGTTTCAAGGCGAGTTTTAGTTTTTGGATTAACAATGATATCCTTTTTAGTGACTTTCTTGCTTACATTAGGAATTGTGATCAATTGCCCACAATGATCAGAATCTAATAAGTTAATAATTGCTTTTTGGGTGGGTATAATATCCGTGTAAATATTATCTAGGCAAGTGGCACTAGTTGGGGTTATTCTGGTAGGCTCGAGAAATTTGTTTTCAAGATCGTATGACTGAAACAGGCTTATAATTTTTGTACTTAACCCAGAATTTTCTAACAAATTAATATTAAAATCACCACAAATGATAACTGACTTCTTAGAACTACAGATTTTATGCAACACTTCATCCATTACCTTTTCAAAACAATCATACAACCCTGAAGGAGGTCTATACACACTTAATATAATAAACTGCTCCAATTCTATACAGGCTATTTCAACTGTTCGCTCAACAGATAGGCTGACAATATCCTTGCGGTCTTTAAATTTAAGATGATTATTTACTAAGATTAATGCGCCGCCATGTATAGCATTTACCCTGCTGAATGAGCTACCAACCTGGTGATTACTAAAATTGAAAATTAATTGATGACATTTGAGCCAATGCTCCGTTACACAAAGAATATCTATATTGTTACAATTCAGGAATAGTTCTACTTCTAATTCTTTGTTCAAAAATCCTTGAATATTTTGATGAACCAGGTTGATACTATTAAAACTCTCAAAACATTCGCCTGATTTATTATCTGGCTTCCTTATAATATTGCAAGAGGTCGCCTCTGTTGTCCCATTTTCTAATTTAAATGATTGACTGATTCATTTATTATGATCAAACTATTGGCACAGTGATTTAATTGAGTATTGCATTGTTCAACAGAGGCAACTTGATCAGCCAAATTCTTGGCTGTAATAGAAAAAAAGTATGATAGCGACACAGCTACTTGTCTTTTCCAATAGTTTGAAAGATAGCACCTGTCTACAAGATATCTATCTTTTGTCAAATAAAAATTTTCACCAATATAATTGTTAATGTCAATTAAATTAAATACATTACTATTAAATGACAGATTATGCAATGTTTTATTAATGTTATATCTAAAGTAATTTTCTTCCTGTGGCAAACTTTTACTATATGGAAATGTGAACATTACAATTTTTCTTAACCTCAGGTCACATAATGATCTATAATATTGGAGTAATTCTCCTTTATTCACAGTACCCCTATTACCAACAAATATTATAAGTAAAGAATCTTGGTTGAAGTTGTAATTAATAATTTTCCTCATGATGTCATATAAGGAACAACCAGGCATACAAAAGTTCATAATAGAATGTCCCGGATATTTATTTGTCAACAAGTGGCCTAAATCCTTTCCAATATAATATATAAATATAATATAATATAAATAAAAATATATAATATAAATTAAGTCTTCTAATTATATTTATTTATATATAATAAATATAATTAGAAGACTTAATTTTTCGTAGGTACTTCTTTAGTGTACTAACAATAGAATTCACAGTAGTAGTTAAGAACCTATCAACGTTTTAGAATAGGTATATTACTTACAATTTACATATTTTTATTTATTTCTCAAGAATTGACAATTAAAACGAAGAGGTAAAATCATTATTTAAAAAAAACGAAATATGAACAAAGAGTACTTATGTACCTTTATTGTATTGCCACACAATCACCTTTGTGAGAATTAAAGCAAAAAAATATACTTAATTAAATATTTAATAGTAATATAATTATAATATAAGTACCTAAGTTATATTTTATAAAGGTACTATTTTGCGAATTGGACATTTTTCGACCGCTGGACATTCTGCGCCTAAACGCTTTAAAGGTGCCCATAAAGCTCGGAGGAGCTCGTGGCTAAATAATAACAGCCGCTTGGGTCGATCTTTAGGTTAAACCGTGCTTGCCTAGGTAGGTCTGTAGATGGGTGACCACCCGTACATACCGAGTTTCCTCCGTGCCTCGGAAAGCACGTTAAGAGTGCTGTTACATTTTTTTCGCAAATTTTTGATTTTTACTTCCTGGATCAAATTTTTTCGACCACTCGATAATAATATTGATCTCCGGACGATTGTCGATTGTTATTGACGAAAATTAGAGACGAGACTGACATGAGACTGAGGTGCGAGCTGAATTGACGTAGAATTATAGTTCTCCAATTTTATTTATTGTAATTTTGTCTTATTATATTGACAAACGAAAACTAATAAAACGTGTTGGTTGTAATCGAAGTTTTATATCATACTAGCTGACCCACGCAACTTCGTCTGCGTCACATAAGCTACCTACTACCTACCTACTACCTACCTACTACCTACCTACTACCTACCTACTACCTACCTACTACCTACCTACTACCTACCTACTACCTACCTACTACCTACCTACTACCTACCTACTACCTACCTACTACCTACCTACTACCTACCTACTACCTACCTACTACCTACCTACTACCTACCTACTACCTACCTACTACCTACCTACTACCTACCTACTACCTACCTACTACCTACCTACTACCTACCTACTACCTACCTACTACCTACCTACTACCTACCTACTACCTACCTACTACCTACCTACTACCTACCTACTACCTACCTACTACCTACCTACTACCTACCTACTACCTACCTACTACCTACCTACTACCTACCTACTACCTACCTACTACCTACCTACTACCTACCTACTACCTACCTACTACCTACCTACTACCTACCTACTACCTACCTACTACCTACCTACTACCTACCTACTACCTACCTACTACCTACCTACTACCTACCTACTACCTACCTACTACCTACCTACTACCTACCTACTACCTACCTACTACCTACCTACTACCTACCTACTACCTACCTACTACCTACCTACTACCTACCTACTACCTACCTACTACCTACCTACTACCTACCTACTACCTACCTACTACCTACCTACTACCTACCTACTACCTACCTACTACCTACCTACTACCTACCTACTACCTACCTACTACCTACCTACTACCTACCTACTACCTACCTACTACCTACCTACTACCTACCTACTACCTACCTACTACCTACCTACTACCTACCTACTACCTACCTACTACCTACCTACTACCTACCTACTACCTACCTACTACCTACCTACTACCTACCTACTACCTACCTACTACCTACCTACTACCTACCTACTACCTACCTACTACCTACCTACTACCTACCTACTACCTACCTACTACCTACCTACTACCTACCTACTACCTACCTACTACCTACCTACTACCTACCTACTACCTACCTACTACCTACCTACTACCTACCTACTACCTACCTACTACCTACCTACTACCTACCTACTACCTACCTACTACCTACCTACTACCTACCTACTACCTACCTACTACCTACCTACTACCTACCTACTACCTACCTACTACCTACCTACTACCTACCTACTACCTACCTACTACCTACCTACTACCTACCTACTACCTACCTACTACCTACCTACTACCTACCTACTACCTACCTACTACCTACCTACTACCTACCTACTACCTACCTACTACCTACCTACTACCTACCTACTACCTACCTACTACCTACCTACTACCTACCTACTACCTACCTACTACCTACCTACTACCTACCTACTACCTACCTACTACCTACCTACTACCTACCTACTACCTACCTACTACCTACCTACTACCTACCTACTACCTACCTACTACCTACCTACTACCTACCTACTACCTACCTACTACCTACCTACTACCTACCTACTACCTACCTACTACCTACCTACTACCTACCTACTACCTACCTACTACCTACCTACTACCTACCTACTACCTACCTACTACCTACCTACTACCTACCTACTACCTACCTACTACCTACCTACTACCTACCTACTACCTACCTACTACCTACCTACTACCTACCTACTACCTACCTACTACCTACCTACTACCTACCTACTACCTACCTACTACCTACCTACTACCTACCTACTACCTACCTACTACCTACCTACTACCTACCTACTACCTACCTACTACCTACCTACTACCTACCTACTACCTACCTACTACCTACCTACTACCTACCTACTACCTACCTACTACCTACCTACTACCTACCTACTACCTACCTACTACCTACCTACTACCTACCTACTACCTACCTACTACCTACCTACTACCTACCTACTACCTACCTACTACCTACCTACTACCTACCTACTACCTACCTACTACCTACCTACTACCTACCTACTACCTACCTACTACCTACCTACTACCTACCTACTACCTACCTACTACCTACCTACTACCTACCTACTACCTACCTACTACCTACCTACTACCTACCTACTACCTACCTACTACCTACCTACTACCTACCTACTACCTACCTACTACCTACCTACTACCTACCTACTACCTACCTACTACCTACCTACTACCTACCTACTACCTACCTACTACCTACCTACTACCTACCTACTACCTACCTACTACCTACCTACTACCTACCTACTACCTACCTACTACCTACCTACTACCTACCTACTACCTACCTACTACCTACCTACTACCTACCTACTACCTACCTACTACCTACCTACTACCTACCTACTACCTACCTACTACCTACCTACTACCTACCTACTACCTACCTACTACCTACCTACTACCTACCTACTACCTACCTACTACCTACCTACTACCTACCTACTACCTACCTACTACCTACCTACTACCTACCTACTACCTACCTACTACCTACCTACTACCTACCTACTACCTACCTACTACCTACCTACTACCTACCTACTACCTACCTACTACCTACCTACTACCTACCTACTACCTACCTACTACCTACCTACTACCTACCTACTACCTACCTACTACCTACCTACTACCTACCTACTACCTACCTACTACCTACCTACTACCTACCTACTACCTACCTACTACCTACCTACTACCTACCTACTACCTACCTACTACCTACCTACTACCTACTACCTACCTACCTTTCTTTTTTTTTCTTTTTCTCGCCGTAAAAACCATCCTTGAACTCCAACGAACATTTAAAAAAAAAAATTGGTCACATTGGTCCAGGCGTTGTTGAGTTATGCGCTTACCAACACATTTTGTGATTCATTTTTATATTATAGATTAATTTATTTGATAAAATCGAGTTTATTCGGAATATAATGGACGCTGAAAATGCATACATTTTAGATCAATATTGCTTTTGAATATCGTTTTTTTTTTGCGTCGATTCAATTTTTATTTCAATAGGTACCTATTCTAATCAATCTACAACCTTGAGGACTATATGACCAGTACATATGTTACCAGTTTGATACAAATGGCAGGAGAAAACCTAATGTTTAACGTTTGCTTGAAATTGGCTATCGGAAAATTGCTATTTCTCGTAATATTAACTATTATAACAAAATTCTAATCAATCTACGAACTAAAACGAAGCCAGATTTATGATTCTTCATTGAAATATTATGCCATTATCTTTTTAAAACAAATATCGAGGACTTGGAAAAGTACGTATTTTCGGTCAAACGCCCAAAATATGTGAGCGCGCTCTTAAGCTGTTGGTCCCGGCTGTCATTTGTAGATCTTTGACAATCGTTACAGGTAGTCAGTGGCCCAAAAAGTCTGACAACCTGTCTTACCAAGGGGTATCGTATTACCCAGTACTAACTGGGTTGTGGAGGTCAGATAGACAGTCGCTCCATGTAAAATACTGGTATTCAGCTGCATCCGGTTAGACTGGAAGCCGACCCCAATATAGTTAGGTTATGACTTTAAAGGTGCCCATAAAATGTTAGGTATTTAAAATTTTGTTACAAAAAACCTTTTGTAATTGACATTACCTCTATTATGCCCATGACAGTGCATTGCGCCCTGTAATCTGCTCCTTGATAACGATAGCAATAGGTACAATTAGATACCTTTGGCCAAGGTTAGGTAACTTGGTATGATAATACCCGCCTTAGATCTGATAACAATGAATATTATTTGTGTGTCTGTCGATAGCGACGTAGTGAATTCGCGCCTGATAACTATTATCGCTATCTTTTGTTTTTTGACCCCTTGTCTGCTACTTACAACTAGGTTTTTTGGAATCGTTTTAAAAAATTTCACGTGTTCCAATCCAATGATCTATTGATATACCATAACCATAAGTTTTTATAATAGGGAATATGCATGAAATACAAAACTCTTTTAATTTATTTAAAATGCCTTGTATTGGCCCTTAAAAACATTGTGGTACACTTGTTTAAGTTGCTAATACATCACTTATTTTACAATTTACTGTTTTATGTAGCATGTTTTTGCACTCTCAAAACGCGTCGTCCTCGATTACGCCGGTAGTGACGTCAAAGTCTGTGTCAAAAAAAAAAAAACACTTTTACTTTAAAAGTACTTAAAGTTTGACGAATATTTTATTACAATATTGTTATTGCAATTTATGCTTGAATAGAGCACAATACAATTAGTAAAATATTCTATTAAGGGCAAATAATTTGTTGTAAACTAGGCAGATTGTGGTAAATGACGTCACATCATGGCCGCGACAGAGCTGCGGACGTTTCAACTGTCATAAAAAATTGCAGGAGTTTAATAAATTATTTTTAAGCAACAAGCAGTAGGTAGTTGAACTTAACTTTTAATACTTTTCTTGGGTTGATATTACTGTATTTTATTGATTTAAGTGAAGAAAAAATTACGTGCATATTCCCTATTCCTCCAAGGATTTTTTTATTCCTCAAAAATGGAAATATTTAAACTTTAAAAGTCATTTTAAAAATCGATACCTACCAGTCTAATTTGATTCAGCCCAACATTCAATGACGAGTTAAAAAAAAAATGTTGTATACCTACTCTTACTTCGTAGTGTGTTGTGTCTGTCACTGTTAAACTCTGTGTGTCATAAATAAACACCTTCGAACTAACAAAATAACAATTCCTTTTCCAGAAAAACATCCTATTCCGCCAAGGCTACGGGTTGACGGAGACCAACGGAGCTATTTCAGTTGGTAGAAACGACGACAGCAACCATGCGTCAGTGGGACACGTC
Source organism: Xestia xanthographa (assembly GCA_905147715.2). NCBI lineage: Eukaryota > Metazoa > Arthropoda > Insecta > Lepidoptera > Noctuidae > Xestia > Xestia xanthographa. Next base: position 22,181,393 of record LR990657.1, read on the forward strand.
CTAGGTAGCAGCGAGGTCAAGATCGCTGATCTGAAGACGCAAGAAGCTTTAGGACCGGGAGAGGCAAGTATATTCCTATTCATCATCATTGAACTCTCTGAACTTTCTCCGGTCTTAGCGATCTGCCATCCCATTATGAGAGTAATCAGTAAGGGTATAGTGTATCTATCGGCGGCGGCGACCTCTCGCGTCCCGCCATGGTCCGGAGCGAGACGGGAATAGGACGCCGTCATCTCGTTCTGCGAAGCAATCATGCTAGAGAAGGAGGTGGCGGAACGTGAGAGGGAGAGGACCTCTCAACGTCCCGGCCGCCGCGGGAGATGCCCCGGGCGGCCACCGTAGGCGCGGGCCTGTGGACGGTGGGCTATGGGCTAGCTCGCCGTCCGTCCGTCTCATGACGACAGGCCGTGTCGACGGCGCAGGAGTGTACCACGCGCGCCTCAAAGAGAGTCAGCAATAGAAAGGGGTCCGCAAGGACCGATGCCTGCCGGGGTTGCGGGACTGGTCGAAAGAGATACCTGGCCCCGCAGCACAAAGGGCGATGAAGGAACATGGATGGGTTTTGGTCATTAAAAGTCTCACACTCCCTCCTGCTCCGCCCAGAGCGGGAGGAGTCAATTGATGATTTTCCATCCGAAAAAAAAGAGAAAGGGGTATAGTGTATCTGGGAGAACAGACAAAAAGCGGTGTTCAAACCAGCCGTGATACTTTAGTGTTGTGCCCATCGGACTGACCAAGTCATAGGTCTCGAATTCGAACCCAAAACACCTCTGATATTTCGGATTCAGGTGCGTAAAGAAACCAGCATCCCTGAGAGATATTTCTCAACGGCATGTAAAGCCAAGTCAGAGGCCCCCATGGGCGGCGTAACTACTCTGACACCAGGTTGGGAAATAACCACAGGAAAATAAAGATCGATCAAACGGGGTTTGATCCTTATGCCTCCTCTACACTGCTCGCGAAGTTCCACGGCGAAGTACTCTAGAAAGTTTGGCTAAAGTCCGAAGTGCGACACTACACACTCGTACAACTTCGCGATGAGCTCATTCGCTCTCTGGTGCCGATAGCCTGCGCACGGTTGTAATGGACGCTCAAGTAGCAGCTGCCGTATTTTTCTCGTAATTGTCTCTGTTTGCAGAGTACTGTATATTATATTGCTTAATTTTAAATAACGCACCGGCACACACGAAGTCGCCCGAGGCGAGGTAAAGTTTGACGAAGTAAGCCGAAGTGCCTCTCTACACTATCGTATTCGTCTAACATCGTTCAACTTCGCGAGCAGTGTAGAGGAGGCAAAATGTTATAATAAAAGAGTAACCAAATAGTTCTTGCCGGTTCTTCTCCGTACTACAGGAAACGACCAATAACAGTCTCAATCTAATGTTTTCAGGAAGGTGAGATCTGGTACCGTAGTCGCAGCTTAATGTCAAGTTACTACGAAAACGAGGAGGCTACCAAAGAGGTGCTGACGGAAGACGGCTGGTACAAGACCGGGGATATCGGGCGATACGACGAGAAGAAGTACCTATACATTACCGATAGGCTGAAGGAGCTCATTAAGGTAATAATAATAGTATAGTTAAAAAATATCACCCTTTACTGTAACTTTATTTTATTTCTCGCATTCTTCTCAACAATACCCTTTCATTTGATACCCATAACCCATAAAAAAAGTAACCAGCCCATCATCTTTGGGTGTCCGCCATATTGTATTTAGAATGACGTCACTCATAGTCTCCGCCAGATAAGCCAGGTAAGAATTAAAGGCTCTTTCCTTAAATTCTCTGCGTAGGTACCCCGACAATACACTATGAATCGTTTTTTTATTACTAGAAAAAGTCAAGGATCACGATAAAGGTCGTTTCGGGACAAGTTTATGTCATTACTTCTTTCTGTTTTCGGAATTATGAGAATAAATGTATGCGGGTAATGACCTTTAATTGTTACTTATCTGGCGGAGACTATAGCTAACTACTCTTTGTCATCCAAACAAACGTAAGTATGCAAAATTCCAGCTCAATCCAAAACCGGGAAGTGGATCTAATTTAACTTCTAAAACTTTTTTACATAGTTTATAAGGATTTATTTTATTACTTACTAAAACATGCATACAAACATAACCCCACACCTATTTTTGATGAAAACAGATAGAGAACAACATCCTGTTACTATCCTTTTACTTCAATTAAAACATTATCAGCAAAATTCTTTAGTATGAAAGAATATACATTGTGTATTACGCAAGCGATATTCATTTTTATTGCGTACGGAGCTAAAACACAGAATTGGTTAGAGATGAGTTAACTGCATTTATACCGCTGATCTGTAAAAAGGTTCAGCACCTTTTTAACGGTGACCCGTTTAAGAGGGCCATTATATTTTTTCTTGTTTTGAGGGTTTTAAGAGTCTAGCACTCAAATACAAGAAAAAAAAAATATATTTTCAGCGCTCCCTAGAGAATTATTAAACTTTCTCGGGCTTATTTTTTTTAAATTATGTGGCCATATCTAAACCATAATCACACATCAAAAAATCTCAGTTTAGAAGTTAGTTTTTCTTGTATTTGAGTGTTAGACTCTTAACACTCATACAAGAAAAATCGTGATGCCCTCTTATGGAATGTGTTTGATTCTACTTTTATACATGAAAATGGTAATTCAACTTGGTAAACTAACTAAAATTTAAACTCAAAGTTTATGTTTCAATTAGACCGTTACATGCACATCTGATTGTCAAAAAATATTAAGGTACAGTCCCAGTCACAGAGCTTAATAACTTGTAGAAGTAGGTACTGTAGTTGCCCATTCCAAAACGTAGATCTCTAAGGAGATGCCATGTTAGGAAAAATACATACGGACTGTAAACACAACATTTCGAAGCCGTCAACCAAGCATTCTGTACATCATACTATAGTATATTTCATTACAAGTGCGGAAAGGCTGTCATTGCAAAGATTTCCGACCAATGTCTACCCGAGCCGAGGCGCAGCCGAAGGCGAGAGTTGACAGTCGAAACAAGTTGCAATGACGGTTCCGCAAGTGTACTGAACGACTATTTTTAATACAGTTGCGAAAAAATGAAGCAATTTAATAAAATAATAAAAACACAATAAAAATTTCTGGAAAATGGCGCCAACCGTAGAATATAAGCAGTTTTTTTTTCTTCACCCATTTTAGTAGGCAAAGGGAACTATCCATACAGCTTAGTCTTCAGTAGATTTTTTTATATTGATATGAAATGAAAATGAAATTTAATGAGATGAAATGAAATGAAACCTAACCTAACTCATTCAATTAAATCTGATATTGAAATAAATTAGTAGCTTCTTTTTAGAAATATACGTATTTGTATGAATCACAAAAACTCTTTAGTAAAAACTTCATGGTTGGTTTTTCTTTATACTAGACATTATTTTGACAGTTGGGAAAGAGAACGCACTAGTTCGGGAAAGGTAAAAAACAAGCACTAGTATGTAATAGCCCACATCCCGAACGCTATACGTCCCTGCAATACACCACTTTTTGAGCAACTGTATTAAAAAGTAACTTTACGCAAAAATTATTGCTGGGAAACAACTTTTTTTTGGGGTGAAAAATTAAGTTTTACGGTAGAACTCAGTGTACCGCACTCAAGCCATTGTGCTGATGGATGGATTGAATAGTACAGGGTTGTGGAGGTGTTTAATTAAAGTAAAAATCTGACATTAAAAATATTTGTAAGTATTTAAAAAAAAACTTGTGGAAAAGTTGGATCTTTGACCCCCAATATCTCCGAAACTAGAAGGTTCCCAGGTATGGTCTAGAATAAAAAAAATATCGCAATGACGGGGAGAACAAGTGCCTTTCGGCTTCGTTAAGAGTCTTTTACATCCTTTGCTTTAATTTATCAATACCTCATTCACAGGTCAAAGGCTTCCAAGTGCCACCAGCGGAACTAGAAATGGTTTTACGAACGCATCCGAAAATCCTCGACTGCGCAGTCCTAGGTATACCCGACCCCATCTCAGGTGAAGTGCCAAAAGCGTTCATAGTACCACAACCCGGCCAAACGGTGACTGAAGAAGACATATTTGAACATGTCAATACCAAAGTTACCATCTTCAAGAAAATAAAAGCAGTCCAGTTTGTTGAGGAGATCCCTAAGAACCCCGCTGGTAAAATTTTGAGGAAAAAGTTAAAAGAAATGTATTGTTAGTATTGGTTTTAAGGGCGTTTTTTGTATGGTTGTATCAGGAGGTTCAAGTGCGTATGTTGATATTTTGCATTTAGACTTTGTACAAAACTCATTTGTCTTTGTAAGAATTTTATAGGTCTTATTGAAATATCATCATCTGATGATGTTTCCATGTCCCAGCAGTGGGAACATTGTAGGCTGATGCCTACAATGTTCCCACTGCTGGGACATGGCCTCCTCTCAATGAGAGGGGATCGAAATATAAAATTTATTTATAAATTAAGATATCAAGTTATGAAGTTACCAATGTACTATGTAGTATTACTGCTGTTTTCGTCGGTACCAAGCCAAACATTGTATAGTTCCACGGCGCTTCGATAGATGGCGTTGTTCGTATGACGCGCAATCCTGAATCGCGGTGTTAAGATTCTCCGCGACTGAACGACATCCCCCGGTTCTAGTTAATACGTTATCGCTTCTCGGCCTTTTGGCTAAGATCAAAGTGTAGTATCTGTTCTTTTCAGCTTAATATCTGAAAGTTCCCTCACTGAGGGACCAGTATATTATTCTGATTTTTGTTAGCTGACGGGATGTTCGGGGCTCGCTCCACTCCCGTCGCGGGTCGGCCCGGCATTGCAGTGCCGCCGGGATCGGCCCACATAATCTACATGTTAAATCTGGATCATATTCAGAAGATCCCATTGACCAGATCCATGATGGATCAGTGACAATTTGTTTTTCTCATTGGATCTTGATTTCAAGAATCAAGATGACTGTACCTAGTTACCCAGATTACCGTTACGCACAAGAGTCTTTAAATCTTTACTAAGCAAAGAGAAGTGGTTATTGTGTCTGTCTGTATGTGACCTGACCTATCGTCACGGCTGAACGGAGGGCATGCATGGTAGTTTATAGTTCTATGTACGATTTCGAATAACCTTATTGATACTGTAAAAGAACAGCCATGCAATCGTGTTAAAAACACTAAACAGATTTTTTTATTCGATGTATAGTGTGTGTGTAAATACTAAATAGCAGTTAGGTATATTTACTGTGTTTTGTGTTTATGTATAACGAGACAAATATTTTATATCCATTGCTCTTTGTGAGAATTGAGATAACGTACGTTAACCTAAGATTTTAGTAAATACACTACCTACCTACGGTCATTGATCCTCAAAGAAATCGGGTTTTTTTTTCGTTTTTTCATATCAACATTATCAATACTCAACAAAAGTTTCTCTAGCTAAGGCCTTCTATTTTTATTAAATGTAATGTGATATTATACAGAATAAATATCAGACTATTTGAAGTTTTTTTACATGTTACACTAGAATGAAATTGATAACGCTGTAAATATATTTTTTATCTTGGTTGATTGGGACACCTACTGGTTACGAATGTATTAGTTTTTTATTGAAATTTTTCTCATATAGAGTTCAGTATATTTCTTTTGGCACTTGAATGAGGGCGCTGTTGGTGAACATACGTGAAATTCCGTCGATATAGTTTTTAAATAATAAGATGGCGGCGTCAGTTCCGACCATGGCCACGTGCCAGAACAACAATGCAGCCTTAGAATGCAGCACTATCGTGATATTTGTGTTAAATATTAAGGAGTTGATTAATGAGGTTATATTTGTATAAATGTAAGTCATATTGGTATAGTTAAGATAAGTTAAGTTATATTCAATAAATTTAGACGATTTTTACAAATAAGTACCATAAATATTTAACATAATTTATAGAAAATAGTAGAAATATTTTTATAAATAGTATTTTCTCGAAGTAGCAGCTTGCAATAAAACAACTAATCTGTGATGTACTCGTTACACAAAAATGTTATGTATTTTACTCTCTACTTACATAAATATCGTTTTTGTAATATTTATAAATTATTTGATAAGGTATTATTATTCGGTAATGGGATAAAAATTAGATATTTAGATGTAAATTTGTTGAGAAAAACATGAAACGCGAATGTTGAGAAAAAAAATCAGAAATCATAAAAAGCTCCAGGGTAGCCCGCGAAATTCAAATTTTCTTACGTTTTTGGCAAATTGCAGGCCAGTGCTAGGTTGTATGTTGATTAAAATATTGGACGCGATTGTAAGACGTATGTAGTTACAGAATTATAATCATCAAAACCATCAATACAACCCTCCAAGTTCATAAAGGTCGAGAAACGATTTTTACAAGTGAAAAAATCGTTTCTCGACCTTTATGAACTCAAAAAGTTCATAAAGGTCTAGCAATGACTTTGACAGGTCAAAGTCATTGCTAGACCTTCATGAACTTGGAGGGTTGTATTGATGGTTTTGATGATTATAATTCTGTAACTACATACGTCTTACAATCGCGTCCAATATTTTAATCAACATACAACCTAGCACTGGCCTGCAATTTGCCAAAAACGTAAGAAAATTTGAATTTCGCGGGCTGGTCGAAGCATTCACCTTAAGCATCTACGCTTTATTGCCTTTAATACAATTATTATTTGTATTACAAGGCTAAGAGATAATAATAGAAAAAGATGCCATGCACAAACTAAATAAGCCATGGACCAGGTTAGGCACTAACTACACGATAAAGAAGACAAACCGATAAGGGGCAGCATCGTCATCAATTCATCATCATCTGCCCAGCCTTTTACCAACTATGTTGGGATCAGCTTTCGGTCTAACCGGACGCAAGGGGGGGGGGGCGGGAGCAGCTACTACTTAGGGTCAAGTTCACCGAAAAGATAACAGTCTGATTATCTACAAACAGCTGTTTAAAACACATTTTTGAACATGAAAATGTGTTTTAAACAGCTGTTTTTAGATAATCAGACTGTTATCTTTTCGGTGAACTTGGCCCTTAAAAACCTTACATTGTTTAGTGGTTTTTGAGAAACGTGACAAATACATACGTATCGTCGTTAGACCGTCCTTTAAATTTAAAAACCTTTGTAAATTGCCATATTAAAAATCAAATTACTTACAATGTCAAATTACAATATGATGCATTTGTATAAGATTTTACAAACATTTTAAAATCATGATTATTATTAAGTATAAAGTTGTTATGTAGTATACGATATTATTGTTATTTGATAATCGTTTTTAAATAAAATATTTTAATAGTTTGTGGTGTTTTTATTGATTTGTAGTATTGTAAAATATTCGTAAAAAAATATAATTCGGCCTTCGGTGCTATTTGAACATTGGTAGAGCACAAAGCCAGACTCCGTGGCTGCTACTGAGGGTTTGGAATATTTTTGTTTGAAGCGTGTCCGGATTTTTTCCGAAAAAATCCGACCAAAAAAAAATTCAAACCCCTCAGAAAAACCCAATAACATTTTGCTCGACCCGGGAATCAAACCCTTCTGAGGTTGGGCATGAGGTTCTCCTCATGCGCAGCATTTGCGCTTGCGGCTACTAGAACAACAAAACAGTCCCAATTCTACAATTTATTTGAGAAACCCTAAGGTTTTTTCCTACTCCTCCACTATACTTTTCTGATTAATTTCGTTGCGGGATCCAAGACAGTTAAGTTCATTCTCTGGGACTTCGTCGAGCTTCATTGTCTCGGCGCTTTTCTGGTGGTCGCCACTGTTGATTCTGGCTTTCAGGAGTTACAGTGGTTTGAGAATAGTGTGGCGGGCTTGTCCCAATAAAAAATCCCTAAGGCCCAGCTCACACCGCTGAAGGCGCGGCGGAGCGCATTTCCTTAAAACGCGCGGATGGATCCGCGGGCCCCGAGCGGCGGCGCTGCGAGCCTTACTGCTTAGCTGCGAGAATTACTGAATGAATGACATTAATTAATTAATGAATTTAATGTAATCGGTAAAGCAAAATTTATTATTACAACAGCGGGCCCATTAATAGTGCTGTTCGATACTTTGTACAGACAACTCGCTCTCGTAGTGCGGCAGAGCGCGGCGGAGCGCAGAGCAGTCGCGCGCATGCTCTTGTAGTAGCTTGAGGTCGCTCCGAGCACCGCGTGCGATTTTATTCTTTTATTGACCGTATAACAAGGTAGTTAAGGTTTATATTAAATTGTCTTCAAAATAAGCAATGCGCTCTGCTGAGCCTCCAGCGGTGTGCGCTGGGCCTAATTGTTTCTGGATGGTTCCATTCCGGATCGCTTGCTTCTTATTGTGGTTACTAATCATTACAGACACACCTACCACAGACTGTTTTTCTCCGTCGTGTACCCGATTGATTTCAATTACCTACTACAATACTACGTTGCGTTGTAAATTAAGTAGTGTTTCAGACGTGTAAACAAAATTCCGAGTTGATGACACGAACAAAGTTCGTTCAATTTGCAATAATTTGAATATATATTGGAACTGTTTGAGAAAGTTAAATTCTAATAAATTATGCTTTGTAATAAGGTCATGAAAGTAATAAAGTAGGTACCTTATGCACTTATACTTAGGTACGTAGTCTACATCTATACTAATATTATAAAGAGAAAAGATTTGTATTTTACCCTGAGTAACATAGGCTATATTTTATCCCCGTACTCCCACGGGAACGCGTGAAATCGCGTGACGTCCGCTAGTGACTGATAAAGTTACAAGAAAAATGGAACGAATAACGTTTCATTCTACCGTGTCGTCCTCAAAGCGATCGGTCGCGCGAAAATGTGATCGTCACGTTCGTAATAATATGTCACTCATCATTTATATGGAAAACTAGAAGAAACGACAACGCATTTAAAAAAAATCTCGTGTTCGCACGATTATCGCTTTGGCTTCTAAAACAAGATTGGTACTAAATTCCGTACTTACAATAAGAATAATCAGATGTACATTTTTAAAATGCGACCTCTTCTGTTATACAGCACATAGGTCAACTTTGCAAATTCAAGCAATGAACCTTCAATTACTCTTTGCAATTCTAACGTTGTTGACCGGCTTTTGAACTAAAATAAAACCTTGTAGGATCTATTTTAATCTGTATCCGTAGACATAGACACACCCATAACGCACAAAACAAAAATTCAGAAGGCTGGTTCCGTACAACGAGGGAAAACATGCGCACGCACATCAAGATGCGTATCTACTTAAATTATGTACAGAGAAACCAACAGTGGTGCCGATTCCCTTGTTCACAAACTAATCTAAATTTAAGTTGAATGCATATTTTTCTTTCTATTTCATTATGAAAAGGACAGAAGATAAATATTAGTTTAATCCTGTCAAATTAGTCAGCACCTGACGTAATTTGATGTAATTTTAGTAGTCAACTTTTTAATCGCGTCTAAAACTTGTATGGCGCTGATTAATTTGACAGAACATAACTAAAATTTATCTTCTGTCCTTTTCTTAATGAAATAGAAAGAAAAAGATGCACTGAACTTTTTGGTTTAGTTTGTAAACAAGGGAATCGGCACCAGTGTCTCTCAGTGAATAATGCCAGTCACAAATGCATCTCTATGTATGTGCTAAATAGGCTTATCAAGTCAACTGAAAAAATCTAATTAGTCCCTCGGTTAGATTATCATAAAATATTTGACCCGTATTTTTTTTTGTTAGTACGTACTTTACCTAACTATAATTGACGAAGATACGACGCTTTTACAATAAATTCTCAATACGTCACGCCGTGGTATAATTTTTAGTGCGTTCTGACGTCACGAACACCACTCCCGAGTTTTGATGCGTTTTATCTTTGTTAATATTCACTGATTTATAAAAACAAAAAATACGTGTCCATTATTTTCCAATACTCTTAACTGAAGGACTAAATAAATTTGCAATTTTTTGATGGTGCCTATTGCAAATTCGCTTGCACTCGCTGTACCTATGTGAAGTGAGTATGGTGTGCGTGCGTTTAGATGGATGATGAGTCTTCTGTGCTCGATAGCATGGTGGAGGTCGTCATGGTCTCGACTCGACCTTGGTATTCGCATTAACTACGTCATCAAGCCCACGTAATCTTTCCAGTCTGTATCAATTGACAGAAATGTACACAGGTTTTAACGAGGACGAATTGTGATTTTAATTGATAAGACTTATCTGCCGCATGCTTAACGAGAAATTATAATGCATGACAGTGCTTTTTCTATTTCCTTTATTTTCCGAACAATTCACATCAGCATGATTGTGTAGCTTTAAATTAGCTTACCATCACCATCTGCCTAGCCTTTTCTCAACTATGTTGGGACGGCTTCCAGTCTAACCGGATGCAGCTGAATACCAGTATTTCACATGGAGCGACTGATCTCCACAACTCAGTTAGTACTGGGTAAAACGATACCCCTTGGTAAGACTGGTTGTCAGACTTTTTGGGCCATATCATACACACGATTTACCACATACACGACGTATTATATTTTTTATGAGTGTTCGCGGATAACTTCGCCGTTTATGAACCGATTTAGATGATTATTTTTTCGTTGGAAAGGAGATATCCCAAGGGTGGTACCATGATATGGAACCCAGGGTGATGATGGCATCCCAGAGAAATCAAGGGGAAAAGTATTTTAAAGCACTACTATTTAATACAGGTCTGGAGTTGATCTGATGATGGAGCCGAAAGACAGTCGAGGGAACTCCTCAACGATTTACAGCAATTACCTGGTGTTTGGGCTTGACTAATTTGTATTGATGAGATCTTTACACCTAAATGTGTTGTGATTGTCAGAAGAAGACATGATGAAGACGAAGGACACTCAAGGGAACTCCTCCTCCTCAACGTTTTACAGTAGGTAGCTACCTTGTGTTTGGACTTAATTCATTTCTATTGATGAGAAATTTGCACCCATATGGGTTATAAGTAGAGATGCAACGGATAGTTGTTTGGCCGGATACCGAATAACGGATATTCGGCGAACTGCGAGGCCGGATGGCCGGATATCCGGCCGCCGGAGCTCCGGCGGAGAGTAAGTAGTTCTCTGAGGCAAGTAGACACTCTGAGGCAGAAAAACACACACTTGTGTATTGTGTCTTGTTGTTGTGTATTTTTTCTTTCTTTCTTTCTTTTCTTTCTTTCTTAAATATTAATTTTTTAACTTTAAAAAAAAAAAACTTGTTTTATTGTGGTGCATATAGCTTTTAATAGAACTTATCATAATTGCTAGCTGTTGTCTTAATTCATGTCCGTTTTAAAGAATTTTTTAGCAAATTTATGAATATCCGGTATCCGCCGGATAATGAGTTACTATCCGGTATCCGGCCGGATAGTAAAATTTGGGCCGGATAGGCCGGATAGGCCGGATACCGAATAGTTACCGGATATCCGTAGCATCTCTAGTTATAAGTGCTATTTCAGGTCTGACGATGGAGACCACAAACTGTCGACGGAATTCCTCAACGATTTACAGCAGTTAGGTACCTTTTGTTGGGCTTACTTCAAATTGAAGTTTGCATAGCAAATATTTGTATAGGATACATTACAACTAAAAATGGAAAAATAAGAATCTTATTGCAAAAAATAAAACTGTCTTAAAAAAAAAAAAAGTGAAAAATAACTTTAGCTTCAGAAGTCGGTGACAAAAAAACTAAATTAATCAAACAAAGGTTGCCGACTTCTGAAGCTAAAGTTATTTTTTACTTTTTTGTATTTTTTTTTTGAAGTCGGTTTTATTTTTTGCAAAAAGATTTTGTTGTTTCATATATTGTTAATCAAATAAATTATTACAATGATTCGGTAAAAGAATAGGTAAATTATGAAGAAACATGTTCAAGAAAAAAAAATTGCAAGACGTGACATTCGCCAAATCACACAGGCGAATGTCCGTAAAATTTAATTGAAATAGTATCAATGCACTAGAGGCTGACGATGGCTACATAGGCTCCATGTAGAAGAGTAGGTAGCTAGTTATACTAAAATAATCTACAGTTATAGCTACCTTATCGCAGTACCAGCAGTAACAACTGACGGCCTTGTACACATTCTATATCGGCGTGCATTGAACTTTGCGCTTTCGCAAACTATTTTGAACCTGAGTCTTGTTTTACTCGCGACTGGCCTAGCACATTCGGTCTGGTGGGTGTGTCATCGATAAATGCGCTGTTTTTACGTTGGTACGCTTATAGCATAGACAGCGAAATTTTGTTTTTCTCAAACTAACATACAGGGTGTAAAAGACCTCATCACGAAGCCGTCAACCAAGCATTCTGTTCATAAAACTAAGTAGGTAACTTTACGCAAAAATTATTGCTTGGAAACGACTTTATTTTTTGGGGTGAAAAATCATGTTTTGTGGTAGAACTCAATGTAACGCACTCAAAACATTGTGTTGATGGATGGATTGAATGGGTACGGGGGTCGTGGAGGTGTTTAAAGTAATAATCTTACATTAAAAACGTGTATTTAAACTAAAAAAAAACTTGTCAAAAAGTTGGAACTTTGACCCCGAATATCTCCGTAACTAGAAGGTTCCCAGGTATGGTGTAGAACAAAAAAATGATCGCAATGACGGGGAGATCAAGTGTCTTTCGGCTTCGTTAAGAGGTGTTTTACACCCTTTATACCTACCTACCTACATAACATCACGAGTGTAACCCCCGAATGCTTAGCCGCAAGTGTACCTTATAGTGCAGTACACACCCACATTTCGCCAGTTATGTTTAAGTCTCATTTAATAGGGGCAACCCTATTGCCATCAACCGGCCACAAACAAACTCAGACTACTTGGCTGCTACTGAGAAATTCCTGATGGAAATATCTAATAGAACTTTGTCCGACCCGGGAATCGAACCTAGGACGTCATGCTTAACAGTACCACTTGCGACGACTAGGCCAACGTGGCAGTCATTAGTAGTTATTTTTATCTTTTGAAAACATAGTTGCAAAATAACCTTAAGCTGAATACATTTTTTTTTCTGCACAGAAACATGGTAGGTAATGTAGATCAGGTAAACTTGCTCTCATAAGATCTATCAATAAAGTGCCCAGATAATGTTCCATAGTGTTAATAATATTAACATTGGTGTCGATTCTGTTGTGCACAAACCAAAACTTAATTTAGGCTATTGCTATCTTTTTCTCTCTAATAAAATGAGAAAGAGACGGACGTAATTTAGAGCTGTCAAATTTAGTTGGAACTAATATTTCTATACAAATGAAGGGTGCACGTAAAAACATGTTGACTAAAAACACGGTGAAGCGCAAGGCATAAACTACACACATCAAAAGTATCTAGGGATCAACATATATTTTTGCAATAACTTTTCTCCTGATTGATATTAATTAAAATTTACTTTAAGGATTCATCAAATAAAGTGTGTGATAAACCAAGTCACCTTTGCATTAATAAAGAAATTTGCCATTTTCCTAATAAAGGGATTTTTGACATTTGAACCACTAACATTAAAGTTCGAAAAAATGACTGAAAACACAGTTTTCTTTAAAATTTTATTGGGTAACTTAAACAATTAATAATCCGTGTTTCTACCGCGAACACTAACAACACAAGAACATCGGTTTGGCATACTCAAAATGAGTTCATCCAAATCACGCTGTGGAATGGCCGCCCATGTTCGTTGCAACAACAAAAAAAGGTCTTCTTGCGACTGGATACCCTCCATATTCGGCAGAGCTCTTCTCTGTAGCATATCCCATGCGGGTTCCTTCTATCTGGCAGAATCTTGATACTCCGAAATTTATTTGGCATAACACACTTGACATAATCTTCTTTAAACGAATATTTTTAAGGCATAAAAATTATTTAATATAGTTATTGTTTGACCGAATGTTTGTATTTCCGAATTTACAATGGCATACTTTTAAGATGGCAGAATTTTATTTGGCATAATTACCTTTAGCAATGTTCAAATTTCGCACAATTTCACTTGGCATATTACGAAGATGGCAGAATTTCATTTGGAATAATTGTATTTGGCATTATTGCCATTTCTATAAAATAGCATTTTTAACCAAACATTTAAATATTGTCTTAAAAAGTACCTAATATGATGGGCTACAAAAGTTAGTGACAGAAACGAATCGCTCCAAAACCGACTTTACGTAGTCTTGTTTGCCCTACCCCTAGAGTGTAATTTAAAATCGCGTAGGCGCGGAGGGGCGAGGCGGCCCGCGAGTTGAGGAGCAGGTTGTTGTAACACTCGCCGCCGCTGCTGAGGCTGGCCGGCGAAGCCGGCCAGCAAGCCGAAGCTGCGGTGGTGAGCGTTAAACACATCTGCGACGATAAGCTCGCGTGGCACCGCCGGAGCCCCGCAGCGTCGGAGCCGTGACAGAAACCATGCCTGCTGCATGTTGCATGCTTGCTTGCATGCTGCATGCTTGCTTGCCTGCTACATGCTTGCTGCATGAATGGTGTATGCTGGTGTGCATATTTGCATATTGTATGCTGGTTTGCATACTGCATGCTTGTTTGCATACTGCATGCTTGTTTGCATACTGCATGCTTGCTGCATGCAAGATGTATGCTTGTTTGCATGTTTGCCTAGTGCTTACAGGAAAATAAAAACCACATGTTCACAATCAACTGTTTTAGAGAGTCATCTATCACATCCACATCACAGAAAAATGAATTTTCTGTGATGTGGATGTGATAGATGAGTCTTTTCATTGTTGTGCATAAGAAATGTATGCTAAAAGATGATTCTAACTGTAAACTTTCTGAGATATGATAGTTCTGCTTTTAGTGACTATCGATATAAAATTTATGCCAAAAGATGATTCTGGCTGTGAACTTTCTGCGCTAAGATGGTTCTACTTTTAATTCTTATGCATATGAAATTTATGCCTAAAGATGATTCTGCCTTACAAAATTATGAGTTTTGAATGTATGATAAATGAGTGTCTGCCAAACGATTTTCTGCGTAATGAAGTTTATGCTATCCGCTGTTATGCAAAGTAATATTATGACATAAAAAGTTCTGCTATAAAGGGTGGACCCATCCCATGCATGCTCAATCGGGTTCAAGTCTGGCGACTGAGCAGGCCAGGGCAGGACATTGATGTTAGCTGCGGCGAGAGTCTGTCTTACAACTCTTGCGGTGTGCGGTCGTGCATTATCATGCATTAACTGAAATAAGGGACCGATTTGCACTTGTAGAGGAACGATGACGTCTGATACAATCGTCTCAGCATAAATTTGAGCGTTGAGGTTGCCTCTGATCCAAATCAACTCAGTTCTTCCGCCGATCCAAATACCCGCCCATACCATGATGGTTCCACCACTATAAGGATGGACTTCCTGCCAGGATTTTAATCGCTGTTGGCGTCCAGGGGTTCTCCAGTGTCGTATACGTCTTGTATCCGGTCTCATACCAAAACGAGACTCATCAGAAAAGCACACGAAACGCCATTGTTCTTCTGCCCAATTTCTGTGTTCAAGAGCCCATTGATATCGAATCCTACGATTGTGCATTGCTATAGGTGGTACCCGTAGCGGTCTTCGGGAATGAAGGTTCACTTCATGCAAGCGGTTTCTGACTGTTTGGTCGCTAATTAAGTTCCCTGAAGAGTGATGAAGCCTCACGGCTAACATCATGGCGGTTATTGTTGGAGCTCTTCGAGTTAAGATTTGAATGTATCGGTCTTGTCTCCGTGTGGTGCAGCGATACCGTCCTCCATGGCGCTCAGCCACGGTACCAGTGCTTCGGTAACGTGTGAAGCGTGGGAATATGGAACCCTAATAGGTTTGAACAAAATTCACCAACACTTTCATAAAAAATAATTTATTAAAAATAGGTCGCGGATTTCTAAGGCCCGTCATAAGTTTTTTCCGACATATGGAGGTAGGCGCGTCAAGTACTGCCCTGGCTTGCGCGTAGCTGTATGGACGCTGGAGCCGAGGAGCAGGATGCAGGACCCGCAGGGTAGGTGGTAGCGGTGCCGGATGCCCGTAGAGGCGTCGCCGTCGTTGGATGCCGGATGCCGGTGGAACCGACTCGTCAGTTGCGAGTGTCGGCACCAGGTGACGCAGCAACGGCACACACGGGTTAACCCCGGAGGAAGAAAATCCCGAACTTTGGTCCCTGGAATTTATGTCCAGTGGTAAGCGTAGGGTTCTCTGCTTATCCTTTCCTGACGGTGACCACAGCAGCGTAAGCGCAAGCGTAGGGATGGGTACTATTGCGCTTAGGGCGTATGTGTGTAGAGGTCACCTTCAGAAGCGGAGTTTACAGAGAAAAAAAGAAAAGAGAGAAAAAAGGTGTGAAGCACTTTTAAATTAATATTTACACATACCTACATAAAACATTGATGTAGCAATTATGGTTTGAGTACAATAGTTGAAATAGTAGCTAAAATGATGTCTATGAAAAAGATGATGAAATAATTTTGCACATCATTGACCTTGACATGACATTTAGAAACAAGCACTGCGTGAATTTGTCAACACTTAGCCACTTACCCGATATGGGGAATTACACACTGAAGTTATGGTTCCTTTATAGAACTTTTTAAAAAGTAAAATTATTAAAAAAAGTTTTGGAAATTCAGTAGTCCAATCAAAGTATAATTCGCGAGGCTGCGCATATGTCGTCTAATATGTGTGTAGACTGACCGCGCGTAAATGACGACTGGCCTCTGCAGGCATGCGAGCGTGGTCGACGCTCGCGGCGCGCGGAGAATGATGGAGTGGGAAAAAAACTGGTTTTAGGAACGCGAGCGAGTGAGACAAAAGTACAGGCGCGATCAGGTGATTTGGTCGGCTGGTAAACGATATTAAAATGACTTCTGTTTTATTTGTTTACGTTTTATCAATTATGAACTAACAACGTTACAATACCCCCGCGCGCAATCAAGGATTTTTGTCATCTCTTAAAATGAATAAAAATCCGCATCAAGAACTTGAGTTACTATAGGTTTACCTTTTATAAGTCATCTTTCATACTTCTCGCTAACATAAACTAGCAGCAGTTATTGTATTCTAACGATACCAACATAACTGACGCACTATAACATAAAAATATAGGTATCTTGTTTTTCTCTAACTAGATACCTTACCAATAAGTGTTCCAATAGAAGGTGGAATATATGCGAGAGGGAATGCAAATCTTGATTCGTGAAATCAAAACTAGATGTGAAAAATTCAAAATAATATATATCAAAATATAGAGGAGAGAAAAAAAAATGCTATTTGATTTTATTTTTGATAATAAGGTACTAGGTTAGGGTAGTTTTTAATTCTAAGTTATTGTTATATTTAGAGTAAGCAATTTATGTAAGTTACTATTAGACTAGACTTGTGTACGTAAGCCTTATTGTGGCCTTCCTGAAAAGGGTAACACATTGCCCATAGTCTTCCTTAAATTTATCATCACATGGAATGCGGCTAAGCCGGAGATATAAATGATTAAGGAAATTTTGAGTACGCAGCAATGTATTGAAGTAATGACGTCGATTCTAAAATGACGTTAACCTTCTCAAGAACATCCAGCACACCATTCAGGTCGTGCGTTAGTTCAAGAGACTAGTGTGAATTTCCTCTGTAGGAAATAATGGTCCACACTTAGTTACTAGTTTGCGCAACTCCTGCACTGTGGCAGCTGGCGATTCACCCTTAATAGCAACTTCATACTCAAGCTCAGACTTTTGAAGTGACATGAACTTCACGGGATAAGCCATTTTAACAATAATTTAAATTAATAGCAAAGAGGAGAAAAAAAAAATTTTTTTTTTTTTTTTTTTTTTTAGAAGTGTGGGTAAGTGTTGAACAATTACGTATAGTGAAATAAACAAATAAGTACTAAATACTCCGTCTGTTACAATTTTAAGTTAAATTTAAGTAACGTATTGTTGTTTTTTCCACGTATGTAAAGCTAGCAAAAAACTAAGAAATTTGGTAACTAAAAATAAAAAATAAACGCAAAATAATAAATTTGCAACTAATGTGTACGCAGAATTAAATAAAACTAGCTAGAGTGAGAAAAAAAAACTTTGTTAAAAAGAAAACTTTTTTTCTGACCGTACCTAAGAATTAAGCAACGTCAATAAGTAACGGTTAAAAGATATCGAGTTCAAAATTTAATGTAATGTAAAAAAAAAAAATTGCAACTTATATCGTGCGCTGACTGTACAACAAAACAGTTACAAGTTTTTGAGCATGACTGTACTTAATAAGCACTCCAAAACTTAATAAATTACTGTAACGTACACTTTAGTTACGATGCAACAAAAAAACAAGAAAAGCGTAAAAAATAAAAAAAATGTTTTGCAACTGGTGTGAGGGTACAAGTAAATTACAAAAAAAAATAAAAATAAACTAACGATCCTAATTTTGGCGTTTAACAACAAAAAATCACAAAGATTAAAATAATACAAAACTAAATTTAATCACCCTGTATACAAAACCAAAAAAAAAAAAATGTAGACACTTTACAGTAATTTAAGTGTCGACATAAGACAAAGATGATAATGTCTATAAGTTAGCCAGTACTTACACCCGGCACTCAGCCACACGTTGGGCGCCAATGAAGCGTGGGAATATGGAACCCTAATAGGTTTGAACAAAATTCACCAACACTTTCATAAAAAATAATTTATTAAAAATAGGTCGCGGATTTCTAAGGCCCGTCATAAGTTTTTTCCGACATATGGAGGTAGGCGCGTCAAGTACTGCCCTGGCTTGCGCGTAGCTGTATGGACGCTGGAGCCGAGGAGCAGGATGCAGGACCCGCAGGGTAGGTGGTAGCGGTGCCGGATGCCCGTAGAGGCGTCGCCGTCGTTGGATGCCGGATGCCGGTGGAACCGACTCGTCAGTTGCGAGTGTCGGCACCAGGTGACGCAGCAACGGCACACACGGGTTAACCCCGGAGGAAGAAAATCCCGAACTTTGGTCCCTGGAATTTATGTCCAGTGGTAAGCGTAGGGTTCTCTGCTTATCCTTTCCTGACGGTGACCACAGCAGCGTAAGCGCAAGCGTAGGGATGGGTACTATTGCGCTTAGGGCGTATGTGTGTAGAGGTCACCTTCAGAAGCGGAGTTTACAGAGAAAAAAAGAAAAGAGAGAAAAAAGGTGTGAAGCACTTTTAAATTAATATTTACACATACCTACATAAAACATTGATGTAGCAATTATGGTTTGAGTACAATAGTTGAAATAGTAGCTAAAATGATGTCTATGAAAAAGATGATGAAATAATTTTGCACATCATTGACCTTGACATGACATTTAGAAACAAGCACTGCGTGAATTTGTCAACACTTAGCCACTTACCCGATATGGGGAATTACACACTGAAGTTATGGTTCCTTTATAGAACTTTTTAAAAAGTAAAATTATTAAAAAAAGTTTTGGAAATTCAGTAGTCCAATCAAAGTATAATTCGCGAGGCTGCGCATATGTCGTCTAATATGTGTGTAGACTGACCGCGCGTAAATGACGACTGGCCTCTGCAGGCATGCGAGCGTGGTCGACGCTCGCGGCGCGCGGAGAATGATGGAGTGGGAAAAAAACTGGTTTTAGGAACGCGAGCGAGTGAGACAAAAGTACAGGCGCGATCAGGTGATTTGGTCGGCTGGTAAACGATATTAAAATGACTTCTGTTTTATTTGTTTACGTTTTATCAATTATGAACTAACAACGTTACACGTGTCCAAAGTCGACTGATAACACTCTGACTTGTATTCAGAGCTAAAGCTACAGTACGTTGCCGGGAACCAGCTTCTATCATTCCCACGGCTCTGAGCATTTCTTCCCTGCTTAAATGACGTCGCCGCTCCATAATAACGTTGGTTTTAATCAGTAGTAGGGAAACAGTAGCACTAATAATGTCTTCAATGCGTTGTATGTTTTTATAGGGAAAATATTGACAGCTTATTTTCATCTTTTACTCGAATTTGATTGAGAGTTCCTGATTCAAATTATGAAATGCACCAAAAAGGATCCATATAAATTTATAAAATCATAAATTTATTACAAAGCCACATCTCAATCTCAAGAAATCCGCATAAAAATGCTTGATCCCTAGACACTTTTGATGTGTGTAGTTTGACATCTCTAACTTAGTTCATAGCTATAGCCGTCCTTTTCTCGCGCTGCCTTTTTGTAAAAGATAGCAGTAGCCTAAACTAAACTAAGTTTAGTTTGTGCACAACAGAATCGACACCATTATAGAACATTATCTGGGCACTTTCTAAGGGCAATGCCTTTAGAGAGCCTTTAGTGAAACGAAACCTGTTTGGTCACCATACCGCTAAGTTCTTGCGCACACGCAGCTACGCAGCCAGTTCTTAGTAAAAATGCATCAGATTCTCATTTTGAAAGTTTCATCGTAGGTACTTATTTATTATTATTATTAGATCTTGAGTTTACTTTGTAGCCAATCTATGTTCAGCGGTACTCCCTTATATCTCCTAAAAAATTTTGTCCGAAAATCATTATCCATAAAACGTTTGCTATAAACTTCAGTTACCATAAAAAAAAAAAAAACCACCATAAAAAATCCCGAAATT
Organism: Xestia xanthographa; assembly: GCA_905147715.2. Taxonomy (NCBI): domain Eukaryota; kingdom Metazoa; phylum Arthropoda; class Insecta; order Lepidoptera; family Noctuidae; genus Xestia; species Xestia xanthographa. Next base: position 22,201,933 of record LR990657.1, read on the forward strand.
TTGTTTTACATAATTATCGTTATTTCTAAAACTGTTCTGTCATAATATCGAATACTATAATAATTGAATCTTCTAATTTTATATGCCATAAAGTTAATTATCCTAAGTATTGTATTATCTATTGTGTATTATTCCTAATGTTTATAAAATTTAATAAAATTTTTGGTCCTAAAACATTTGCAAAAATTAGGTTTTAGGGACAGAAACGAATCGCTGTAAATCCGACCCCACGCAGTCTTGTCTGCCCTACCCCTAGAGTGTAATCAAAAATCGCGTAGGCGCGGAGGGGCGAGGCGGCCCGCGAGTTGAGGAGCAGGTGGTTGTAACACTCGCCGCCAAGCGGCGGTGGTGAGCGTTAAACACATCTGCGACGATAAGCTCGCGTGGGACCGCCGGAGCCCCGCAGCGCCGGAGCCGTGACAGAAACCATGCCTGCTGCATGTTGCTTGCTCGCTTGCATGCTGCATGCTTGCTTGCATACTATATGCGTGCTTGCATGGTTGCTACAAGCTTGTTGCATGCTTGCTGCATGCTTGCTGAATGCTTGCTGCATGCTTGATGCCTGCTTGCTGCATGCTTGCTGCATGCTTGCTGCCTGCTTGCTGCCTGCTTGCTGCATGCTTGCTGCATGTTTGCATACTTATTACAGGGAAAAATAAAATCCACATAATTATGTTCACACTCAACTGTTTTATAATGATTGACGGTTTGATTGATTGATTTTCTTCCTTTTAGTGACTACCTATATGAAATGTATGCCAAAACAAAACAAGATTCTAATTGTGAACTTTCTGCGATATGATGGTTCTACTTTTTAATTCTTAAAAATTTCATAAGAGCAATATTGTGTAAAAATGTGTTGTGTTGAGAGAAGTTCATAAAATAGCAACAGCTAAGTAATACTTACTTTACTGTAGGTACCCGTAATTACAGACACAATTAAAATAACAATGTTCTGTTCCCTTTTGGGAACGTCTGGGAACATACCGGTTTGTTTTTAAAATATTATTAAGTTTAGATCTTTCTCTATCTTTAATTATTTTATATTTAGGATTTATAACTATTATTGAAAACGATTTTAAGTGTTTTGTATATTATTGATTGTAATATTTATGACAAACGGGTTTAGAGCATATTGTATTTAGGGATTTCAATTTTATGGCATGTGATATTATGTGATATTAATTTCGGATAAGTTATCATTCGGACAAATGATGATTAGGACAAAAAAAGTTATGGCACTTTAAATTATGAATAAAAAAGTTAGGTAATACAATAGAGAACCATGTTCAGCACAATTTTTGGGTTTTTGAACTGCAAAGTTAATTTTGGCTTTGGACGGCTTTGAAACAGAACCCTTTTTTTTCGGATGGGAAATCATCAAATGACTCCTCCCGCTCTGGGCGGAGCAGGAGGGAGTGTCAGACTTTTACTGAGTAAAACCCATCCATGTTCCTTCATCGCCCTTTGTGTTCCGGGGCCACGGTATCTCTTTCGAACAGTCCCGCAGCCCTCAGGGCGCGAATCCTACTCACAATAAAATTGTACTTTTTTTTTTTGCAAAACTTAATAGGCACGTGATGTACCTAAGTAGTGAGCCTACAATAATCCAAGATCATAGGTGAAGGTAGATTAATTACCGTTCAAAGTTCATTAACGTGATCACAGTTTACGAGATAAACTGGAGCTGAGGACTCGTAATTGACACCCGGAATTAAACAGAAGTAATTATTTATAATAGACTCATTGCGTTTCCTTGGAAGGCTTTGCGATATCGAGGTGTAAATAGGGTTATCAGGGCCTAAAATCGGAAATCCGGTCCTGGAGGATGAAAAATCCTGATTTTCGATAAAAGGTCCAGTCTAGCCTAAAGTTACCTACGATCAAACAAAAACTGAAATTTTTATTCGAAGTTAGAAAAAAAAACAATAAATCATGTTTAATAATCAAAAGTTAAACGTAAAAGTGTTAATTATATTTTTTATTACTAGAATAGCTTTTAAAATTTGGTTTTGACCTCAAAAAATTGATTGAAGAAATGCTCACAATTATAATCTTTCCAGCTATACTTCGTAAGTACGATGGCTCTAATGGACTCCACTGATAGTCTGTTTCTTTCTTTCGTCCGGCATGAGTTGAAAAATCCGGTCTGGCACAAAATCCGGGCGAAGTCCGGTATTGGCATTAAAAATCCGGTCAAAACCGGATTTATCCGGTCAGATGGTAACCCTAGGTGTAAAGTCCACTGGTGATACCTAATTATCCAGGACGGTCAGACTGAATGTCGACCGACTGTAAATATTTACGTAGTTTGTTTTTCTGAACCCGGCCTTTGGACTTTGGACCTGTTGGGGTTGATATTGTTTTTTTTCTACTTTAGTAGGTATTAAATCTTTCTTTCTTTTTTCGTGTAGTTTGTCAGTTTTTATGCCGCTTGGCTGACCTCTGACTTGGCTTAGAAGTACATGATGTAACATAATAAACACAAGATCTCTCGTGTGGTGTCTCAGACCACGAAATGGAACAACTTTTGTTCTATGACTTTTGGAAATTGATATCCTTGTTTTTAGTTTCAGGTACCTACCATACAATATGTTGATCAGCTGATCGTGTCAGTTAGATTATAAGTACATAGAAAGTTCTTTTTTTTTGCAAATTCTAAGAACTCGTAAAACAAAAGTGGTTCAGTTTCATGGTCCGAGAGACCACACGGGAGGCCTTGCGTTTATATGTTGTTTACGTTCTATAGGAACATAATCAAGCAACTTTAATACTTTACCTACTACATTAATAGTTACTAATTACTATTACTTAGCCTATACCTTTTACCATCATTAAAAATTCGCGCGTTAGAAAGTTGATTTTTTGGTTGCCTTCATTTTCACCTTGACATGTTTTTAATTAAGAATTTTATATTCAGAAAATTCTATAAACAATGGTGTTGAGGAGCAGACGAGCATAACGTAATAAAACAATTACTTACTTACTGTTTTTTTTATAAGTCCTAAGTAATAGTGTGCAAAATCTTTTTACAACTTACGATTTTTTATCGCTCTATGCCGTGTGCGGTCTGACCCCAAGCAAACATTGTATTTAGTGTAAATTAGCAAAATTCACAGCAAAATTATCAAGTTCAAAGTACCTACCTATACATTTGGTAAATCGGAACGTTATAAACGCTCCACTATCAATCGCGACAGTCGTTCATTCGCTGCCGTCACATTCGCGCGCGAACATGCAAAATATGGCGCGAAAACTTCTCTTACGGGAAATTAAAAACTTAAAATGGCAAAGGAAATTGTCTACAAGTGTAGTGTTCAGAAATGATGATTTTATAATTAAATCAACCATTCCTGATATTGTTGTGCCGAAAACAAGGTTTATTGACCGATTGTGGGGTGATTCGGCGGGATATAAGAATCATGTTGCACTTGTAAGTATTTCACCTATTTATTTGTAAAAGGCGTTGTAAACAGATGTCCATAGTAAAAAAAAAAGATTTTGAAAAAGTAGTGATGTGCTATAAAATTTTCTACCTGCCAAATTTTTGTCGATTTATTTTTTCAATTAAATTGATCATCGAACAGACAAACACTCGGAATGCCCTAGAAAAGTCTGTAGAATTTAAATTGTGTCTTTATCGTGTGTACCGTAGACCATAAAATCTACTACCGAGACTAAAAATTTACGATTGGACATTGGACTCGGAAAATGTACACAGCGAATCTTGTTCAAACACATTTTAACTAAGTATACGTTTAGCTGAAGAGCAAAACATCTTACTCATCAATTACTTGGCAATTGGGTTAGACAATTTGTTCCGCTTTGGTATTTGTACTAGTTACGTTACGCATGATTGTTTTATTATTTAACCGTCGTCGTTGTGTTCGATACTTCTTAGAAAAATACCCTCAAATCACTAAGAATTTTTTCCTATCTAGAAATGTTTTGGACATACGTAAAATACTTATTCTTATTGTTTCTATTAGACTAATAATTTCTGACCTCGTTTAGTTACTTCATTGGAAGTTTAAACGTCAACAAGTATAACAATAATTGCAAGTCCTAATAGGCATCATGCTATAACCAACTGTTGGAAAAACGCATTTTCCTGAAATATTTAAACACAGCTTGCCGCAAAAGCGACCGCAGGGTCAGTCATTATCCCATTATTTTTTCTGTTTGTTTGTGTAGGTAAACTGTTTCCAACTTCTAAGCAGAAAATTGGATAGATCTTGGGATAGCCTCGTGGAAAAAAAAATCTTTGCTAATGCAGTTTTTCTCCTAATCTGTTTCAAGACACATACGGTAGTCGGTACATGTCCAAGTAGACCGTTTTGAAGACTACTTAAGCAAGCTTATTGAAGCTCCGTCCTTGTAACAAGAGAAGAAAAAAATTGCACTTCCTAGTGCAGTTGCAGTCAATTTTTCGTAGAGGGTTAGTGATGGGGTGGCCCATATCAACACCATCTCTTCAGAACACTTATTAGGAATGTCCTGTTTCTCTTATCTTCTGCTCTTTAGTCAGAAAATAAGTCACGAAACGATGTTTCTTTTTAAAAACTTGGCGTCATCCCTTTCATTTATCTCCCTTCCAGCCAACACGGAACTTTTGTTGTACCTACTAGGTATTTGTCAAGGTCCGTGTTTACTATGTTGAACATTAAGGTGATTAAGATATGATTTGTTATGACTATCTCTTGAAAGTGTTTTAGGTTTTAGCACTACATTTATCTCTAATGTCAAGTAATGTGTTATCTTACACTGAATTAATACCTACTCCTTCACTCGTGTCATGAATTTATTGCCGATTCTTTTTTTTCTTATCGCCGCTGTTTACTTCAACTAGTTTTTTATTTTTAACTTCATTTTATCCGGTTTTTCGTCAAATGAGCTGAATTCGGCCTCCTTTATCGTGTCTTTTTCTTAAAAAAATAGGAAATAAGTCCCATGTCAATCAAGTGTGACCATAAATTATTATTCTAATAACGAAAGTATAATATTTTAATTAAGTATATGTTTTTGTTTGTTACTACTTCACGCTGAAACGTCTGGACGAATGTGGATGATATTTAGTACACCGATAGACTACGACCTATAATAAATTAATAATCCATAGGCAATGCCGCGGGCAAAATATTGTTTTTAAAAAAAATGAACATTATCAAACATTAATGACACTTATTACAGTTTTATGACGTTATTTATAACTTCTGGTAAAAATTGTTTACGTACCTGCTTAATCGCATTATTTTTTATGTTTTGAGTAAACAAGCACGTCAGGGTCACGGTATCTTTTATAAGTACATTTAAATTGACGTTTTTACTAGAAATTAAGCTTACTTGTAGATAGATACTAACAATTTGGAAGCAATTACTAACAACTTTTTTTTTATTGACTAATAAAATTCTTAGTCGACTATTTGGCACGGATCACTATTCACTCCACGTTTCTACTGGCCTAAAACTCTTTAGACTACCAACAAAAGTAAACGAAAGCATAAACAATGTATCCATGTCAGCTAGTAACAGAACTACCGAATTCTAGTCTACACACAATGCTATCATAGAAATCTAAACTAAAATAAATTCTGTACTATGAACCTTTCAGCAATAGAGTTTAAAATATAATGGCAGCTGTTCTTGTACTGAAGCCATTACACGACAATCTTTACTAACCATTGATTGACTCGTCAGTACAGACTTTTATTGCTCTGTTCCCCCATTTGCAAACAAATCCAGCAATGGATCGAACACAGTTCAAATTATGTCGTAAGTAATCGGCAAAAATACTTTTAAAGCGCTTAGCTTACAGTGAACAGAGACGAGACAGAGAGAGACAGAGACGAGAACAGAGGACGTGGGAAACCGCTGGTTGTGGAAAGCACAGGACCATAGTCGATGTGGCGATACTTAGAGTCCACTTTAAGTTACAGCAATTCAAAATCTGTTTCACCTTTTCCCAACTATGCTGGGGTCGGCTTCCAGTCTTACCGGATTCAGCTGTAGGTATACCAATATTTTACATGGAGCGACTGCCTATCTAACCTCCTGAACCCAGCTGGACCTGGGCAGTTGTTATTATTTAGCCACGAGCTCCAGTAATTATGAAGATGCAATCAGCAGAAGCAAATCAATAGTTGAATTCTATCGATTCGCTTACTATTCATCATAAAGAACTTCCATGAAGACTTTCATGAAGTCTGAAACCGAAAGCCACTTGGTCTCCCCGTGATTGCGATATTTTTTTTTGTTCTACACCATACCTAGGAAATAAAGGTCATTAACCCTCATACATTTATTCAAATACATAATTCCGATAACAGAAATAATGACATAAACTTTTCCTAAAACTACCTTTATCGTGATCCTTGACTTTTTTTAGTAACAAAAAACGATTCATAATGTATTGTCGGGGTACCTATACGCAGAGAATACCTAATAGCAATGACCTTTAATTCCTACTGATCTGGCGCAGACTATAGTTACGGAGATATTGGAGGTCAAAGTTCGAACTTTTTGACAAGTTTTTTTTTCACCTCCACGACCCCCGTACTATTCAATCCATACATCAGCACAATGATTTGAGTGCGTTACATTGAGTTCTACCACAAAACATGATTTTTCACCCTAAAAAAAAGTCGCTTCCCAGCAATATTTTTTGCGTAAAGTTAGGTATACCTGATGTTATTCCTTGTAGTTGGGCTGCTTCTTCATGATGTTATTTTCAACAAATCAAATGTGCAGTTACAGCTAACTGGTCCATCTGATATAAATGCTTTGAGTTTAAGGTTATATACCCTTCTGCTTCTGTGTGACGTTTCCATCATCATAAATCACTTCAGTCTTCATTACCGCTGAAGATCTTCTAATTGAAAGCGTATTTAGCACAAACGGTTCAATGAACTGAAAGCAGTACGCGCTAACTCAATATTTCTCAGCTGCCTCGAGATACTTTATGTTTACATAAATAGATATGAGTAATCCCTAGTAATGTAAGCGTATACAACAAGATAGCTAGACTAGAAATGCAAAAGTGTAGAGAGAACTAAAGAGTACAAGCAAATCAAGCAAGTGCCCTGGATTTCTTGTCAGCTAAAATTACGACTCCCAAACAAACTTTCAGCAGGATCACCGGTTCGCCGGTGAGCGAGTGAGAGTGTTGCTCGCTCACCGGCGCAATTTTGCACAACAGTTTCTTATAAAGCGCCGGTGAGCGAATGACTCTCTCACTCGCTCACCGGTGATCATGATGTTTGTTAGGGAGTCGTAATTTAATTAATATTATACTCATTTAATCATATCTAAGGTATATTATACTCAGCATTTTAGGACTTTGCCTTAGAATCGAATTGACGCTCAATTTTAACCTCAGTTAGTGAGAGTCAGACGTACAGACGGTCTTATGACAAAGAAAATCTGTGTCAAGTTTTAATTAGCCATGCATAGAAACGGAGGTCACTGAAGAATATCGCAGAATGAACTGAAACAAACAAAATGACTCGGTAACTAAAATGTAAATTATGTTTATTCTGTACCTAAATTAGTTTTTACAAAACACTATTACGAGGCCAGTTTATCCTATTTGACAACTCTGAGAAGAAACATCGAAGCAAACTTAGAGATCACAGACACAGTCTCTTTTCAAAGCTAGTGCTTTGATCTTGGTCAAGGCATATGAGGAATTGAGGATCAAGCAGATAATTGTCTGGAATAGTCTTTTGAGCACAGAACCACACTCAGCCATAAGTGGAACTGTCCAGTTAGTAGACGCATTTGACAGCAGTCGTGTACCTCAAGTCAGAACTTAAAAATGTTCTCGGATCTAGTTCATCAAATTATAGTGCATCTGATCTATTGACTCATGGTCGCCAATGACGTAAGTAAAACGTTAGTATTAGATGTTTCAGACCAAAACGGATATATCTGTAGGTTTGGCCTATGCATTTGGACTACCACAAGGTTGGATTGTTAATTGAATCTGCTATTATTGTTATCTTAAATGTCTTACTGCTAGACACTGGCCTCCCCATATCTTTCCCGATACAGTATTCTGGCTCCAGCTCAAACCAGCATTGGCAGTCCAGGTCAACTCTGAACTTCTTTTTGGGGTCTTCTTCCGTTATTTCATTACTACACCTAGAATTAGGTGCCAAAAACACCAACCAACGGTCTACCTATCCCCGATATTTAAGGTGATTTCGCCGTCTGCGGCATCACTTACCGAAGGCTTCCGATCTATCCACCCCATAGACAAACCTGGAAGTCTTCTATTTCGTAGCTCTTTGAAGAGCTGATGGCCTCTAACTAAATTGGAAAAGTGGTGATGAATGCTCGTTTCTTTTTTGTGCAAGATGTGGGCTTTGTCTGGAGACCTTTGGGTCGTCAATACACTGGTGCTATAATTAATAGCAGCCATTGTCCTGATGCTGATAATATTACATAAATAAGGACTTCATATTCCTATCAGCCTTTCCTGTTAGATAAGGCGCTTGGCTTTTACTGTTCTGACCGTTTAGTTGAGGAAGTATACCTAGGTAATCTTGCATTGGCTGAAAAGTTCACGGTAAACGCCAAATTTAATTCAATGACCGTGAATATTATTGTGACTCGTGTGTTTATTAACCTCGAACTAAGTCCATATGAAAACATTGTAACGTAATATGATACTAATACTTACATCAAAATATGAACATGCAAAAATGTAAGTGGGATTACATAAATTGGCAAAAAGAAGAATGTCTGAAACAATTTTATGTTGTGAAGATGAATCAGTTATCACCTGTTGTAGCTGGTTCTGTTGGTTGTTGGTATCCATATAACTCAACCGCCATATTTGGCGGTCTTTCAGGTAGCTTCATGTGCTGGCTTGTGTTCATACATATCTGACCCATTGCATAGCACAAGGTGCTTCGACAAAGGATACCTATGTTTGTTACTAGCTTTATGGTCAACAATTATCCTATAAAAACGTTTACAATATAGAGAGAGTTCTAAAGATTACGAATGGTGCGTAATCTTTAGAACTCTCTATATCCACTCTACCAAAAAATACAACAAAAACAAACTACCTCTTCAAGAGAGGCACGAGACGAAGACGTATAAGAAGATAGACGTCGAAATAAATTTCCCGAAGGCGATGCACGCAACTTCATTAAAATGATAATGCACAAAAATGCGGTGAAAGATCAGTGAAATTGCGCCATGACTGATACAGTTTATTTTAATCGTAGATAATTTTAATTAGGTTACTAACTTATTATGTTATCATAATCAGTTATTTCGTTCAAGTATCGAGTCATATTCATATTTTGTTTCGCGAATTTTAATAAGGCTTTTATTAGGAATTTTAATCTTCTTAATTGGGTTAGATTCGGTCACATTTTAATACAATGCACGGGTGCCGCCGGCAGTATTTTTTCAAGGGAGGTGCTCGTTCAGTTCCACGAAAACAATTCGATTTTTTTTTGCACTCCACCTCGGATATTTTAGATTCAAGGAGTAGGTACGTATCTCCGTCGATCGATACAGAAAAGTCCATCAACAGAAAAAAAATAAGGATTCAAGAGCGAGCTTGAAAATTTATAATAAATAATAAATTAACACCCACCTGGAAGTTTTTAGTTTCACAGTAACCTACGGCCCTTCTAACACTAAAATTAGCAACTCTATTTGTGGTGGTTCAAACTTCGTTAGAAATACTGTTAGAATAAATTTCTAATCAGCTTGCACTACAAAGCGGTTTTTACGTCAGTCACTGCGGCCGAATAGTGCGAAATGAGTGGTTTTTTGCGATTTACAAAAAATCTATTGACTGGACTAAAAAAATAAAACACATAAGACCTGTTTCATAGTTAGTTCAGTTAGTATGCAAAGTTTCATGATCTAATTTGAAGTACTTTTTGAATACCAGCGGTTTATTGTTCGATTTGGAGGTAACTTGGGAGTTTTTTTCTATCGAGAAAAGTTTATGGAATCGTGTTTTCGTCACACATAGAACTTAGCATTAATCCTCAACTTTACCATATATTTATTTTAAAATTAATGCTTGAGTATTTTAGGCGTAACGGAGGATCGTGCTAAGCGATTTGAGGGATATATAGCCCTTAATAACAAATTTTCCGACAGGGAGGTGCAAGTGCACCCCCTTGCACACTGCTGCCGGTGACCGTGACAATGGATAATTTATTTATCTTAAGAGAACGTGGTCAGCCATTGGGAAACTTACTTCTTCTTCTTACTTCGACTTAACCCGAGTGAGAGAGAGCCCTGAAAGTAACGATGGTACTTTCATACAAGCTTAGCTCGCCCTTATAGCTTAGTACTCCTCATGATGATAGGGTTTTTGTACAGTTTGCTCGCCTTGTGGGCTTGCCGTATTGTTGCCCCTGCTGCTTAACTCACCGCATTTACCAGATGCTACCTTATTGCAGTCCACTGCTAGATATAGGCTAGCATATCACCCTGTCCTCGTTCCTCCGTATCCAGGCTGCCCAAGAAGTCGGTCCATCTAGCTAGAGGCTCGCCGAAACGGAGTCTGCTCTAGGAAAGTTCCTTTGTTCTATCGGCCGGGTGAATGTGAGACACTGGGTACCTATCTAGGCCCGCCGGGAATGGCGGGGTGATATCAGTCGGGGAATGTACTTGTATCTCCCGTGCCCCCGACACATGCTAGTAATTGGAACTACTACAACAGCCCATAACGTCCACTGCTGGACATAAGCCTCTCCCATGATGGGAGGAATTGCCGTAATCTCCACGCTTGGCAGGCGGATTGGAGATCGCAGTGATGAAAGACTAACAGAAAACGCTGCTGCCCATTCTCTGGTCTACGGAAGCGCAAGGTGTTCTGCCACAGACATTAGTCGCCTTATACGACACCCGTGAGTGTAATGGGTTGGTTCTATTCTACTCTGCCGGATACCACACGGCGGCAGTAATTGGAACAGTGGGATTTTAGTCGGATAGAGTCTGACACAACATTTCGCTCCCCCCAGACGGAGGCGAGGGTTTTCCCACTGAAAAAAAAAGGTACCTATCTAGTAAAAATATATCTTCCGATTAAGGTGGATGCTCCAGGGTAGCCCGCGAAATTAAAATTTTCTTACGGTTTTTGCATTTTGCAGGCCAGTGCAAGGTTGTATGTTGATTCAAATATTGTTCGCGACTGTAAGACGTATGTAGTTACAGAATTATAATCATCAAAATCATCAATACAACCCTCCAAGTTCATGTAACTCGATTGAATGACTATTTTCATGAAAAAGTCTGTTGGATAGATCAGACGAAAGATGAGAAAATCTAGAATGACTCCCAATGTATCCTTGTTCTGTCAAGTTTTGCTTTCAAAATCAAATTCCAAAAGTAAATTTTGCCAGCCACGATGTTTGTTGTCCGATGTTAAATACAAAACAGCAATATCATTGAAAGACTGTCTAATACCTGTCCATATTTAGAAAACAAGTTTTATAATTTATGACGTCTATATCCTTTTAATCGCTAAGGTCAAACAAGATTTGCGACAAAAATGTACATAAAATGAAGGTTTTTAGTGATGAAAATTTACATCTTGTAAAACGAATTGAACTTGATGCTTACTTCCTAGCCAATTTATGGGGAGCGTTGCATTGAACTTTTGGCATACTTACTCAAACAGAAGATGAGAAATGTAGGTGTTATAGTTCTTATTTTACTTCGTGGCAATCTTTCAAATAATTATTATAACTTGGTAGTATTTCTTATATCTACGTTACTTCACCGCGGTTTTTAGAGAATTAAAAAATAATATTTTTTAAGAATTGCAACCTTCGTATGCCTCTCTCATCTGACACATGACGCGGTACGTCACTTTTTTTATTGGCGCGTTATCGACACCGCAAGAAAAAATCTTTCTCGTCAAATTATTCATTTATAACTAAGTTTACATTACATTTTACCAAAATAACAAAATGTCGAGTGACAGGAAGTGTACTAAGTGCATCTTTAGTGAAATTCGTAAACCCGAAACAGAAATCCAAGCATTTACAAATAACGCTCGCTACCGACCAGGACGTAAATTGGAAGGACATTATTTATCAGAAGACATCAGAGACGAAGCAGGAAAAGTGTATTCCTGACAACAACTTGGATGCCCGACTTTAAATGACCCCCGGATACGCGATATCCACAGTGCTCATCGAAGCACTAAGGGGGTTGTAAGCTCGTTAAAGCTTTTTTCCTCCAGTGGGTACGCGATACCTCAGTAACACTACTACTGGTTACTAGCTGGATGGTGATCTATCAGTGGAGATACGAGATATCCTTTAGCTGAGTCTTTGAACGATGCTAACACTGAAAATCTAATGGCATAGCATTCAACGGCAGGTAAGTGCCATTTTCAAGACCAGTAACACCTCATGTTACTAGCTGCATGGTAAATTATCAGTTTGACACGCGGTGTCCAGCTAAATTTATCGAACAATGCTAGCAAAGGGCAGGTACTTTCATTACCTTGATCAGGTAATTACAAAATTGAGCTATATATCCATGACCATGCAGGTCGTAAGACGACCCTGCTTAACTTAGCACATCCCGTGTGTGTTATAACCTTGCAAATGCATTGTACTCTCGCAGTGAATGTGGAACCATTCCTTGCCTGGATTCCCATCAGGGAGTAAAGTTGCTGGCTGGCTGACATACATTTGTCAGGACCACACATTCTTAAGTACGAGATACTAACAGCATGTTAAGCCCATATAATGTGTTTTTAATAATAATAACTTATTTATTTCGAGCAACAAGACTCAGCGTTAGTAACAATATACTTACAAACTATGTTAGTAATACATTTACAAACAAAATAAAACAGAAAACAGATTGTGACATCATTGCTGCAAAGTGACTGGCGCAGATTTAGCTTGAACATCAAGTATAAATTAATGTTACACATACGTTTAACTAATGAAAACACCAGCCCAAAAAGTGTATTTATTCTATTTTGGTGGAAGTTATGTCAGACTATACAGGATATTTATAATATCTACATGCCTAAATACGAGATATTTACAGCATGTTATAATCTACACTATGTGTGTAAGCTTTGACGTCAAGTATGATATTATCAAAGAACCCTGTGGCTATGCCATAAACTTGTAATTTTGATCTTTCAGCGATGAAGTAATATTTACATTTAAATATAACAACTTTTCATTCAAATAATAGAACAAGATTCTTTGTTCACTTAATACTATGAGAGAACAGCTGATGGAAAATGTTCCAGACACTTATGACAGACTTCTGTTTCACTACTATACATATGGTGAACCAGTGAACCAAGGTATTGAGATGTTCTAAACCAAATTAGAATGTTACTGTTATCATAAGCAAAGCAACCGATGAATGGCTTGAATGACACTGCATAACACAACCTACCAATGTTCAATGTCAACCTCGAGATTAAATTAATATTATTTATATTTCCTTTAATGAAATGAAACACCAAACCTATAAGGACAATAGTTATATTCTTAGCTTATTATGTATATTTCCAAATAACTAATACATGTAGCCAAAGAGATTTTACCACCAACAACAAGAAGATCAATTAATCTGTTTGTGCCTAGCACAATAAAATACAACACCCAAAAAAGTATCCCGTTAACAAAAATCTTTCAAGACTGAACACAATAATAGATACTGGAGTGCTAAGTCAGTACCCCCAAAAGAGAACACATCAAGGATGGTACCGGAATGATTTAACCATATTATATACCAGTTATAAAGTAATGATCTGGGTACTTGGTTTAAGTACAATGGTTCAAGAAACCATTTGTTATCAAATCTATACACCATAATGTCATAATACTCAAAACTATTAGTATTGAGAGGGAAAGGGTTATAGACTTACAAAGTTTGGAGGTCATAACAGCCTGTCAATGTACAAATGACATTAACAACTAAACCTGTTTTAGTTCTAACCCGTATGGTCCCGGCCGTGCCTCGTGAGGCACAGTGCATTGTTATTTTAATTGTGTCTGTAATTGCGGGTATTGAAGTGTTAAATCAAATTGCAAAGTGGAACTAAATCCCACCCCAGCTTCGAACAAAGATAATATTCTTATCATCATTATGTATAAGCCCAATCTAAAATAACATCTCCAATAGTAACCTATTGCTTTATCTAGCAATCCATAGATACAATATTAAATTATGGGTATATTAATCATGCAATTTTTTTAAGTACCCCTTAAGTCCAAGAGTATTTTTGGAAGGGTTCTCATGACCAGATAGTTTTTCCTGCATTGCATTGCATTTTAAAATCACTTAAACCTTACCCATAATAATTAAGCACCTTTCTTAATCATATTGTTGCTGACTCATACCTTAAAACTAAAATGAAATATAATTATTACTTTGACTACCTTATGAAGACAGTAGTAAAACATAACTTCACTGCTCCCTGGTTCCGGGCGTTGACCCCTATAATCAGCTGTAGCCTACTAGAAAATGAACCATGCTGAAAACAAATTAATCCCTATCAAATAACAACATGTCATCTACCTACATTGAATCATAACATAAAATTAAAATCACAATTAAAATACCCGAAAAGATAGATGGGCAGACATTATTGTGAGATTTATACAAACTCATAAAAATAAATTTTAACTAAGAAATCTCATTTATTCTCAGTTTTCATTACCAATTGGAGTATTGGCTTTAATAGCTTCATAGCTTTCTATTGAAAATAACCATAAAGTGAAACAAAAGGGGGGGGGGGGTGCATGCGAGTGCAGAGATCAATGGATTGTGACTAGAAGATAAAATGCCATACATTTCGTGTAGAGCTAATAAAATCCAACTAAAATTCATAACAATTGACAGTACATTACGGCAATGTAGCCAATTACCTACACAATGTTGACTGAATATGGTCAACACATATCCACTAATTGCACAACATTTAGTCAATTCTTTAGAATTACTAGATGATTAAACAGGAGTGTTCGAGACCCTTGAAAGACATTGTCATGAAAACACTGCTGATTCTTGTAGAAGTTCCTAATATTTGAAATAGTTTGGGAAATTATACTAATATAGCAAATATTCATCGTGGAGACCAGACCTCTAAGTATTATATTTTTTCTACTATGAAACCGCAAAAACTTATTGCTCCTTTACAAGGTGCCTGGGAAAACATAATAATAACAATGTTTTTATTTATATTGTTTCTATCATTATAGGAATAATAGGTTAAAAAATGAATTATAAACGAAATTATAATGTACAAAATTTACCAGACTAAAAGTATTAAGCAGAAATCAGTTTCTAAGACTTAAATACAAACAGTTTTGAGAAAATAGCTCAACTGTCCTTTTCGAGCCAATTGACTAAATCTCAAATTCTGTTTTACCAGTAAGGAGTGAATCCCTTAACATTCATAATATTTAGTCATAAGACTACCAGACCCTTAGCAAAATTTTTAGCTTTATTTATACTATGTACTACTAGGTACTAATTAATAATAAAAACAGTTTAATCCACACTGTAATAAAGAGGTTTCTCTTTCTTTTCTTATTAATTGTATGTAACTATATTAATTGGTGATGATAGAGTGAACACTTTAATATCCATAATATTTGATCAAGGATCTACCTAGACCCTTAAAAAATGACTGAGCTTTATTGATAAGAAGTACTTACTACTAGGTACTGATTAATAAAATCAGTTTAATTCTCACGACAATAAAGTGAAGAGATTTCTGTATTCTGATTAATTGGCTGTAATATTAATTGGAAACAGTGTTTTGAATGGACTCGGGCTCTTCTACTATTGAACAATAGTTAGACATTGTATGTGATCATAAAATCATTACATTAAATTTTTTATAGTTATACAATCACCTTTTGAGACAATATATCTATGGAACTCTATACTTGCCTTGTTTGCACTCTTCTGTTGCAAGTATTGTAACAAAAGGCCCTAAGTGAATAAACATTGCCTTGGTTGCACTATTCTGTTGCAAGTATTTTAACAAAAGGCCCTAAGTGAATAAAAATAATGCCAGTGGCATTCCTTGATAGTACTTCCAGACAATTCAACACTAAATAATGGAGTTGATGAGCCTTTTTTATTTGCAGACACATCTATAAAATACTAACACTACAACTGGATTTCAAATTATAAAATTACTTACTGAGAGATCTGAGGATATCATTGCCTCAATCATAGAATCTATCAAAAGTATAATTAATTTCGTCATAGTTTGATAATATGAGCAAAATTTAGAAAACAAAGACATTGATTGTTCTCCTAGCTCTAACTTTAACCCATTGGAGCAATAAAACAGTTATTAAAATATATCAAACCCTAATATTCGTAAGTTTGTCAGATTTCAAGTGAAAGGGGCATCTAAACTCCAGAATTAAACTCTCACTATACAACCAAAACAACAGCTCAAATTAGAGCTGGCATCAACGAAGTCAGACATAATGTGGATTACATGGTTATCAAAGTTATTTTACAAAATGTAATATATTTATTGTAAAGTATCCTTGAAGCTTTAATATGGAAGCTTTAATATTCTTACAGAAGAAGGTCCAATGTAATTATCACAGATCAACACTCAGAATTACTTGCATTTTAATCAGTTAATAAATTAATTATTGCAGCCAACTCTGAACATCTACCAAGTTATAATAATTATTTGAAAGATTGCCACGAAGTAAAATTGGGAATCAAACGAGCTTACCTGTTAAGCGAAGTCTTGATTCAAATTTTATGAGTGGCAATCTGAAAAATAATTACCCACCCGCCGCTATAATATAGTTAACACTAACAGCCCCAAAGCTGCAATAATTAGTCTACCTAATTCAATTTTAACCTTTCAGGAAAATATAGTGAATATAGGTATTTGGAACTACTCTGTACATAAAACAGAGATTGTTCCAATGATAAGATCTCTAAAATAAGTGACGTACCGCGTCATGTGTCAGATGAGAGAGGCATACGAAGGTTGCAATTCTTAAAAAATATTATTTTTTAATTCTCTAAAAACCGCGGTGAAGTAACGTAGATATAAGAAATACTACCAAGTTATAATAATTATTTTTCAGATTGCCACTCATAAAATTTGAATCAAGACTTCGCTTAACAGGTAAGCTCGTTTGATTCCCAATTATTTAGTTTTACCTAAGCCTTAGTTGCCAGCAGGGGTGGACTGGTAACTCAGTGCCAACAACCAAGGGTTCGTTAACGAGAGGGAGGACTCTCACACAGAGAAAAATCCTGTGCCCCAGATCACTGTTACAACAGTCATGAGATGATAATGATGGCACAAGGAAGATTGATGACCTGCTCAAGGTCGCGGCAATCCGCTGGAGGCAAGAAGAACAGGGCCGTTCCAGCTGTGGAGAACTTTTGGCTAAAATAAAGATTACTCTTGAAGATTAAGAAGATCAGAACCCTATTATTCTGATTCTACCACGATTTATTCGTAACTTCGATGATTTGGTCTCAACTCTCAACTAGGTAGTAAATAATTAAAAATGATACCTAAGTACCTAATTCATTTTATAATTAATAAGTTTAATATTATGATAATTATGGATTCTATCGACCACATTAATAAAACATAGTCACATTCGCATTGATATAATATGTTAATCTCTTCTTCTTATTCGGTACGCTCTTGACAGAGCGGTCGTGATCGTTACGTACTCGTAGCAGTACTGGAAGGGGCAGATGTGATGCACTTCACGACATTTCGCCACCGCTGCCTGCTAGAGGTCATCCTGCTGCATTCGTTAATTGAACCCCCAATGGCAGACTTGATCTGGTCAGTCCAACGCGTGGGTGACCTTCCGCGCGGTCTAGTGCCTTCTACTTTCCCTTGGACGACAAGGCGTTCTATGTTCTAATATGTTAATAAATTAATATAATTCAATGCTCACGAATCTACATACGATTTCCGGGTGATCCTTGTTATATTGGAAATACAGTATCAGTGTATCAGTTATAATAGTAGTTACTAATTCATTTATTATTGTTTATTAATTAGCATAGCTAACAGCTATTTAATACTTGTCATTTAGACCTTCGGATACCTAAATAAATAGATGCATTTAGAAAAATCTAACAACGAAATCTGTCTCCAAAACTCCAAACACATTCTTGGGAAAAAATCCCTACAATTTACAATATGAATCTCAAATAATCAGAATTCTAGCAATCAAGCAGCGCCTGCCTCAGTTAACATATTATCAAGACAAGGCTCTTGGCTATCAGGCTATTGGCTGATATACAATCTCAAGGATCCACATTGATACCTACTTACGATAAGTGCTACTAAGCCTACCAAGTTATAGTTCGGTTCAAACTTAATGGCGGCTCGGAAGTTAGCTGCGAGTGACGGCCTGCACAGGAATAACGCTTTAAACTTTATGGCGATTCGGAACATCTAATGTAAAGCTGCGCAGACAACAATTTTAGGTAGGTATCAACGGGGCGCAGATGACGCATCGTTTTGTCTGTATAATGCGCAGACCGTCACTTGCAGCTAACTTCCGAGTCGCCATTAAGTTTGAACCGAACTATACTAGAAATGGCTTCACAATACCTACCTAATCTACCAACTGAATCTGGACTTGAAATCACCTGGAAACCAGTCAGACTCTATAGTCAATAGACCACATCCATTGTAACATTGATCGATTGTAAGTACAAAGTCCTATTTACATGGGAATTTTTACCATACAAATTGGACCAGTCAATACTCATGATTGATTATGTTGACATACTCAATTGTGTGCATGCGTAGACTTTGGTCGGTAAGGTTAGGGTCAGTTGTAGGTACCTACTAATTTTGTTTAGTTGTTAGGGTTAATTTGTAAAACAATGACTGAATGAATGACGCTGTTGGTAATTTGAGACTGTTGTGTTCTCTAGAAGTCTTTCATTCATCAGGAGAAGAATAAAGGCGTAATCGATGATCATGACATACCTAAACCAAATCTAAGGTTAATCAAACTTGATACGCATTTTGTGTAGGCAATTCATTTCATGACCACTGCTCTCAAAACGCTGAACAAAAACATCGTGGTGAAACCGGCATGTCCAAGGAATCAATAATACGAATCAGATCTGTGCAGTTTGACATTACGGTTAAATTACTATAGATATTCATAAGCCACGAGTCTTTCACGTCCTGCCTGGACTAGACTGATTCATAGACAACATATTAATGAGACTGATTAGATCCGCTTGCTTACCGAAGCATTTGTGCAGGTAATTAATAGTCTTTTCCCTATCAAGTGTTTTGTTTATCTAGGTTGCACACTCTAGACAGCACGGTTAATTGGAGTCTAATTAGGACGCTATCACGGCTTCACGTGGAAAATGACATTGAAATGTCAATAGGTTGGATTTGTTAAGAATGATCATGATATGCTCGGAGTTTTATTGTGTCTACATACAGAATGACTTTTTTATCACTTTCCATAAAAATGGGTATAATAGGTGAACGGATTAAAAGCAAATGGCATACTTAGTTGGTTTTTGCGAAAAAAATAAACAGAAATTTCAAATCATATTGAAACGCTTTGAGCGTATGATTTGAAATTCGATACAATAATAATAATCATTTTATTTCAGACAAATTATTTTACATCCATATAAAATTATTAGTAAACATGACCTTTAAAACTATGTTAGTAGAACATGTAGGTTTGACATGAAATGCATAAACGGGCAATCAAATTTCCCCGCAATGACATAATGATATTATGCATTTTTTTTTCAAAATTTCTCTTTAGCTTTGTTCTAATATGAATAGTTAACTTGAAATTTGTTTTGTTGTGTTTGTTTTGTGTGTTGTGTGTGTTTGTGTTTTGTTACTCCGGTATAGGTGAGTGATAAAAAAGTCATCCGGTAATAACATAACGTGCCTGTAATCTCTGAATGGTTATACACTCATACGTATACCCTCTGCATATTATTTTTTATATTCTATTCTATTCTCATCCTCTGCACTCCTAGTACTTAGTTCACTTAGATTTCGCCGGTTATGTTTGGTCCTATGTAATAAAGATCGAGTCTATTGCCAACAACTGAACATAAACCTTGGCTCCGGGCTGCTAGATAGAATTTCCTGAACGAAAAACCCACCTGAAACTTAAAACTTCACGCTCAAGAGTAGCGCCTCCGACCACTTGACCAACAAGACAGCATCTAGTAATGCATGTGGCATTAAGTAAGATAACTTGAAAATATGGTCAGGCTGATATTTATTTATGGCATACAATTAACGAACCACCAGATTTAGCAAAATGTAACCGCAAAAAAATCACTTTTGATTGCCAAAATTAGTAAATGATCACCAAAATTAATCCCCATTTTATCGTAAAATTAGAACCAAAAATTTGTTTATGATCACCAGAAATTGAACTGTTATGCTCTTGCATCCGAGTCGAGGGAGACCCGGTCGACGAAACCCCACTTCGTGGGGCTCCATACTCCTGAATGGTTTATAAAAAAATAACCACGATGGGTATGGCTTCTAACCTAATCCGTGTCAGGGTGCCCCAAGTCGGCCTAGGCAAAACTAGTTTGTCATCAACCACCTCATTAAAATTTGGTGTTCAATTTACTAAATTTGGTGATCAATTGATATTTTAGGTGATAGATGTTAGTGGTCATTAAAATTTGGTAGGTATTATATTTTCCCCATAAATAAAGGGGGAAAATATAATGACCACCAAAAATAACTTTGTGACCACTAACATCTATCACCTGAAATATCAATTGATCACGAAATTTAGTAAATTGAGTACCTACCAAATTTTAATGAGGTGGTTGATGACAAACTAGTTTTGCCTAGGCCGACTTGGGGCACCCCGACACGGATAGATTAGGTTAGGAAGAAGAAGGAAGTAGGGTATGGCGGGGTTGAATGAGCGAGCGAAGCGAGTGAATAGACCCATACCCTTCGTGGTTATTTTTTTATTAACCATTCAGAAGCAGGAGCTCCGCGACCGGGTCTCCCTCGACTCGGATGCAAGAGCACGACAGTTCAATTTCTGGTGGTCAATACTAAAAAAATAAATTTTTCGTTCAGATTTCACGATAAAATGGGGATTAATTTTGGTGATCATTTAATAATTTTAGCAAACAAAAGTGATTTTTTGCCGTTACATTTTGCTAAATCTGGTGGTTCGTTAATTGTATGCCTTCCTTTATTTATTTGAAAACAGGTGGAGGAAAGTTTCACAGTAAAAAAAAATACAATAAGGGTGGTTACTAAACTAGAATATTAAACAACACAGGTAAAAGTAACAATAGAACAAGCAAAACATACAAGCAAAAGAGTAAAAAGTCAGCACAAGATCATCTCACAGAAACTCAAACATCCATTTAGTTAAGTATAATGTTCAACTTAAAGACACCCATTAGGCAGTGTTTGCAGAAACCTAGTATCACGTACCTGCAGCTACTAGGAATTTAAAAGTCATATTCGTAGACTAACTGTAGGGTGTAGTGGTGTGTGTTTTTGCACGAATACATAAGAATCTCGAAGTATGTCTCAAAAGAAAATTGCATGTCTTGAATGTGTACGTGAACACGATAATTATTGGTTGCCGGTTTATTGTGCGGTGCAATTAACGACGCCGGCGCCCGCGCAGTCGTCAGCGTTGTTATTTAACTGATTACGATTACGTATTGCTTGTACCACGTTTTTCATGCTTCACTGAGCCGTATTTTCTGTCTTGTATTTCGTATAGTATTGTATTGCAATAGTTTTGTTATCAGCTTGGGTGCTATACCTTTCTGAAAACGGAATTACTGCACCCAAATTGGGCATCACACTTTTACTAACGATCGGGAGTTTTTGATAGAAATTTAAAACTCATTGCTTCGTACGTTTGAAAAATTTGAATGCTGAAACGATGAATGTTGTTGCCAATTGTCTATCAAAAGAACGGCATTGCCAAAGTGTTTGTGTGTTACGTAAATACTCCGATGGATGATTCTCATTCATAATATCTAGTTTCCAAAATTGTGTAGTAATGCTAAGTTGCTAACTAATACTGCTAGAGTCCTCTAAATATAAATTCCAATGCCAATTCTTATCTTGTGTCGCGTGATAAAACCTAAAAACAAGATAAACTTCCACGTGTTTGTTTTATCACATCTGTCACTAGACTTTGATCTCTTGCAAGGAAGCAAGGCTGCAAGGTATCCTGTCAATTTGAGCTTCCTGATAGTTAACCTTGAAGAACGAACGACACTTGCAGCTGTTATTATTTAGCTACGAGGCTCCTCAGCCTCATAGCTTCCATCAACATCAGCATCAGCAATATTTTCGCACTGCCGGACTCAGGCCTGTTAGTATGAATCGCTATCAAACATTTTTGAACTTCGAAATTATATCAGACAGCCTCCCAAAACGCCCAATCTTCACCACTTCCTTGTGTCTTAATTGAGAAGAAGAAGTGACGGATTAATTCTCCAAGTCTGTCTGTTAAATTAGAAGAATAATCATGAGTCCAATCTAATCTGAGAACAACTCGTAACTATTATTTTTCTTTACAGGAAAGTGCTGAAACCAAGAAGACCTACACGTACGCGCAGTTGGAAAAAAACACGTCAGTCTTCGCAACATCACTAGTAAAGAAGTTCGGTTTGAAGCCGGGAGATGTCGTGGCGGTTATGTTGCCGAATTGTCCCGAGTTCCCGATCGTGGCGTTCGGGAGTTTGCAAGCGGGATGCGTGCTGACGACTGTCAACCCTATTTATAAAGAGTGTGAGTTTATTTTAGCTGTTTGCTTTATCGTAAGGTTACTAACTAGGCCCATAACTAGCATCTAGACAATGTTGTGATGATTAATATTTTTTCTACACTAACACTTTTACTACTGATTATACCTTTTTCATACGTGGGACGAGTTGCAGAACGAAAATATTATGTATTTTGGTTATCAATAACTCGTCCCAAATGGGCCGTAGGCTTGTGGGACGAGATGATGAACGACTCGCGGATCTTGGCATTTGGCATTATTTAAGTTTCATAGGTTTATTAGGCCAATTACGGCCATTCAAAAATTGCCATCGCGGACGGTATTTCACGTCCACACGGCGGGGTATTGGTAAAGTTTTCAACTAGCAATAATCGCACCTCGGATTAACCTCATTGGTTACGATATTGCCTCTGCGCAAAGTTAATTCGAAGAGTTACACGCGCCCCACCCAACCAAACCGATGTAACAAAACCATAGCGAGATCTAATTCGACGTCAACGCCATCTATCGAGGTAGCAGGTCAATTTTCACGTTCGCGTTATCGTATTTATATTCTCGTCCAACTATGGATTATCAAAGTAATAAAATTAATATGATAATTAAAAATATAAAATATGCATAATAATATGACTTGATTCCGCAGTGATAAATTTATAAAAGATTACTTTGGAGATTCGTACATTGGTTGTTTGATCGTGTGATTAATAAGACAATGCTAAATTATTCCAAGATGCTTATTTTATCTCAAGGTATCATTATTTTTGCAGATAGACTCGTATCAAAAATAAGCAAAAAGTCACAAAAGCGATAATATAAATAATACCACACATATTAAATTTAAAACATGAGCAAGGATTTTAAGTAGTAACAGTAATTTTGATAAGAGCTTTATTGTTGAATTCACAAGCTATATAAAACATACATTTATTTTAACTACCTACGAAGTTACATAAATTTACCAACCAATGTGAAATTGAGCCAGAAAGACTCAATTTCATATTGGTCCGCTCAATCCGTCGTAGGGCGAATTTCACTAACATACCACGATCAGTAGTTACATCTAAACCGGGTTTAAGAGCTGTCAGTATGATAACTTGATAGAG
Organism: Xestia xanthographa; assembly: GCA_905147715.2. Classification (NCBI taxonomy): domain Eukaryota; kingdom Metazoa; phylum Arthropoda; class Insecta; order Lepidoptera; family Noctuidae; genus Xestia; species Xestia xanthographa. The sequence goes on from LR990657.1 coordinate 22,225,808, forward strand.
AACTTTGAAACTGACAGCTTTAAAACACCGTAAGGATGAGCTGCTAGATTGAAAACTGCTATAAACGCATATTAATGTACTAAAAGTGTTGCAACAATCTTCATAGTCAATTGTAAGTATACTGAATTCACAATATTGTAATCAGGTAACACAATATTGTAAAAGACACGAAATAATTGAATTCATATTAGAATTACACAGTTCAACTTCACAGTGGAGATTTTGATCGGGGAGCGTACCACAGGGGGGTGTGCTGGGTCCAATGCTCTTTCTGGCCTGCCAACCAAAAAAACCTTTTTTCACTGATAATTGCTGAAAATTGACGAAACATAAAGATTTACGAGAGGATATTTGAGTACCACCTACCGCACCTTACACCTACACACATAATCTTCAAAGTTTGACGTAGAAACAGGATAAGTCATTGACATGGCTTAGTTTATCTACTCGTCAAATATTTGCATTGCAAAATTGTTTGATAAGCGACGATTTTAACGCCACAATTCAGACAGTATTTTGAACTAGCTGTTTTCAGTAAGTATTTTAACACGGAGAACGAAAGATGATATTATTAATAATGTCTCTCAAATGATGAAATAAGGAAATAGATAGAAATAGATAGTCATAATCAGCAGACAAGGGGGATGAAAAGAATAATTGATATTAGTTTTTGTCATTTGTGAAATCCTGAGACGTTGTCGCTGCTGTCGTGCCTTACGTATTGGCAATTTGGCATAATTAACCTACCAATTTATTTTACTTACTAAAAGCGTAAAACCCCAACCTGAAACTAACTACGTGTTATGAGCATATTCATCCATTATCATTTTGTGATCATCATCTCGCCAAGCCGTGTGGTATCCGGCAGAGTAGAATAGAACCAACCCATAACACTCACGGGTGTCGTATAAGGCGACTAATGTCTGAGGCAGAACACCTTGCGCCTCCGTAGACCTGAGACTGGGCAGCAGCGTTTTCTGTTAGTCTTTCATCACTGCGATCTCCAATCCGCCTGCCAAGCGTGGAGATTACGGCAAATTCCTCCCATCATGGGAGAGGCTTATGTCCAGCAGTGGACGTTATGGGCTGTTGTTGTTGTTGTTGTTGATCATCATCTTATCAGCTAAAATCTTCTTCTGCTCCTTGTTGTATCGATGGCTTACAATTTTTGTCGTCGGCCACAATTGGACAACGGCCTCCTATGAGAACTGCCACTGAACGGTCCTATGCATGGTTTGATATTTTCTGAATCTAAGACAAGTCAGGATAGGGATAAGGTGAAGGAGGGTGGGGAGGCCTTTGCCCTGCAGTGGGACACAAATGGCTGATAATAAATAATAATAAGACAAGAGTCATCATAATGTCCAAGAAAACTCAAGATTATTATTTTTCGAAGTAGAGAGCAAAGAGCAATTGATAGACATCATGTAGTATACTTGTGCCGTACATTATGATAAGATACCTAATAGATAATTATATTCTTTAATTATCGCAGACATTTATTGCACATTACGATAAATTCACCGACGAATGACACCAGCGGCGTTGATACCAGTTTTACAAGCCTTACAATAGGAACTTATTATTTTTTATCATGTCATTACCCCTATTATAAAACAACGGTGATGTATGATAACGCGGTACTTGTGTTTTTATTGTTTTATCGAGCTAGCAAAAACGGACGGTTTTTTTTTCTGGGAAAACTTCATGTTAAACATGGTCTCATCACTGTTATATGATGATTCTCTTCCTCCTCTCCCTTTTAGGATCAGCTCATTAATTAAAAATCATCAATAATTTGCCAATATAATATATACTAGCTGCCCGTCCCGCCTTCGCACGGGTAGACATTTTGTTTTTTTATATTGCGACTATAAATTAAGATGTAAGCTATCCTATCTTTTAAGTTGGATCAAACTGCACACGGTGTGCAAATTTGATTAAAATCGGTTAAGTAGTTTAGGAGTCCATCGCGGACAAACAACGTGACACGTAACTTATATATATTAAGATATTATATTCATCATCATCATCATTCCAGCCTCCAGGTTTTTGCCATAATCGCCACGCTTGGCAGGCGGGTTGGCGATCGCAGACGGTTGTTATAAAAGCACAGAGAACGCTGCTGCCCATTCTCTGGTATATTATATTATATTATATTTATTTTATTATTTTTATTTGCTCATTAATTAGTTTTCTTCTTCCATTTTGGTAGTCACACCCTTTCTAGCAATATCATCTTCGAGACAGTCCGTCGTTTCTTTGGTATTCCCCTATACTCTTATAACCATCCACTAATACTTAAAACTTTCTTTATGACATTTTCCTTATTTGAACAGGGATTTAATCATAAGTATTGTTTGTCCAAGGCTTGTCCTTATTTAATGTTGTTTGCTCTTCTCTAGAGGATGAGCCATTCAATTATTATTTACAGAAATAATTATTGTATTTTTGTGCATGTAGTTTTCCCCTTTTTGTTACTTTGTTTTCTTTATTGCTATAATTAAAAGAATGACCTCAAAACGTTAGTTGATTTTCGCTAGTCATCTTAAGTAATTATTTTTATTTTTTATATGCTGGAGGTAGGTATTAACCTACCTCCAGCATATTGTTTTAAAAGTTTTAGCATTTAAAGCAATTTATTGCTCTACTAGAGCACTGGACACTCAAACATCTGTATTGATACGAGTATACAAAAATTGAAACTGAATAAAAAAATTGGGAGTGCCAATCCCTGTTTTCCAGCCGATGAAATAATAATAATGTTATGTTCTGAATAAATATAGATGTTTATGAAATGAAGGAAAGGAAGACCAAAGTAAAGATGGATGGATGAAGTAATAAATGATAGCGTGACGGTTGTTAGGGGAAAATTAAAAAAAAATGCGTTTCACAATAAGTAACATGGTACAAGGGTAGGAAGTTGATGATTGAATACACAGTGTAAGGACATCATCTACACTAATATTATAAAGAGGAAAGATTTGTATTTTTGTGTTTATGTTTGTAATGAATAAACTCAAAAACTACTGCGCCGATTTCAAAATTCTTTCACCATCAGAAAGCTACATTCACATTGAGTAACATAGGCTATATTTTATCCCCGTACTCCCACGGGAACGGGAACTACGCGGGTGAAACCGGTTGACGTCCGCTAGTAATACATACTCTTAGGTACGTATTTAGTACATAATTTTAGAACCCCTAACTAATGTAGACAAAAGTTTGCCTCACAATAATTTCACCGTGTATAGCAACAACATTACTTATATCTGCAAGAGGTAGTGTCATCATCATCATCATTTCAGCCGCAAGACGTCCACTGCTGGACATAGGCCTCTCCCAAGTGTCGTCACATTGGTCCACCGGTTCCGTGCGACTCGCATCCAGCGGATTCCCGCAACCTTCACCAGGTCATCGGTCCACCTAGTGGGAGGCCTTCCAATGCAACGTCTTCCGGTTCGCGGTCGCCACAACACACACACACACAAATATTGATAAAGATATAGGCCTTTTCTTGGATTAAGATAATGATAAAATATTTATGGCGCATTAAATGCTGGTGTTGATGTTTTTAGATAAAATGTGTTATGATCTTGAGTCATTCCGAGAAATAGGGATTTAGCAACAAAGTCACTAAATACTTGCACATGGCGACATTTTTATTGTTTACGTCTTTTCTTAGAAAGAATTACGTTGGCTTTAAATATTTATTAACTTATCAATAATACAAAATATATTTACAGCTGTTTACATTGTCAGCATGACATTGAAAAGGTAGTACTTAATCTGTGGGTGTGGTTGCAGCAAACGTCCCACCCACCTCACCTTACTGCGTCATCTCATAACCTAAAATCAGCAATCAAAATGCTGAAGACAGGATTCTATTTAATATAATAGGTTTAGTATAAACTAATGATCTACACGACGAAACATTAGATCATTTCAAATATGAAGTCACCTCCACTTATAATAATAATGACAACTTTGGCATTGATGTAGACGAAGAGTTTCATGTTTCAAGGGAAAAAATAACAATGTTTTCTTATGCAAATATAATTGCAAGCAAAAAATCTACTTAGGTATTACCGAATACTTCATTCGTTATTGAAATCTATTTTTAATCATTTGAATCAAGTTTATGTATCTCTTGTATGAAAATTCGATGATTTCTGTAAAAACTACAACTAGGTATTGTTAGTACTCATCCTATGTTTCTCTTTCTTTACAGTCGAACTGGCCCACCAAACATCCATCACGGAGCCAAAAGTCATCGTAACGTTACCAGAATGCTACGAAACCGTCTCAAAATCTCTAAAATCAGCAAAGATACAAGCCAAAATAATCCTTGTTGATAATCCTAGCAAACCTGTTCCTAATGATGTAACAAGATACTCAGAAGTAGCAGAATCGGGTGAAGCTGATTTTGGTTTATTAGATAAAATAACTAGGAAAGGTGATGATGTGGCTTGTATACCATTTTCAAGTGGAACTACAGGACTGCCTAAAGGCGTTGAAATTACTTTTGATAATCTACTGGCTGGAATGGAGATAATGCATCAAAAGGAGAACTGTTTCCCGTATATGGCACACGGTAAGTTTAATTTCCATACCTAAAAAATGGGAGTCGTGCCAAACGCATTTCATAGTCAAAAATTAACTAGTCATTTGCTAATTCAACTATGGCCCCTGCATAAGTATGAGTATAATTGCTTATTTGTAAAGGTAAACAAGTGTCTACGTAAAGAAATAAATTTTAATAATTTGTTCATAATTTTAAACCAACCAAACACTTGAAGGTTTGAGAAAAATATTATGAGTGCTTTGAATGCAAAATACTTGAAAACAATGGTATCAATGTATGTGATGATGGTCACAGATAAACGTTGTTGTTTATTTTATTCATGAATAAATTAAACCAAAAATACCAAGATAAGTCATAGAACCAGGCGTTACTTTGCGGAAATCCATGACATCAAATGCTATGCAAAATAAGTAGAAAAAGAATACCTACATTTTGGGTGCATGCATGTCATGATCATGCTAATTTATTGCTTTTCCATTTTTGCGGGCGGGAGGCGGTGCTGCATTCTGCATCCAGGCTTGGACTTTGTTCGCGGAGTTAAAACTACATATTTTGCATAACATATTAATTATCACCTGCACTGGTTCCGTATCCCAGCAGTAAAGGCCGATGTTGTACTGTTAATGATGTTCTCGCTCATAGGTCTTTTATCTCAAGCTACGACATTGATTATTTCTCATATTTCCAGGTGATTTCCAAGACGTCCTCCCTGCATTCCTGCCCTTCTTCCACATATACGGTCTCGTGATCGGTCTCATGGGGCATCTCTCTAAGGGCTGCAAACTGGTCACTATGGCTAAGTTCTCTGCCAGTATGTATTTGGATATCTTGAAGACTCAGAAGACTACCTTGCTTTACATCGTACCTCCCGTTGGTAAGTTTCTTTATATTATCTTTCATCATCATCATCTTGTTCCTATTACATTTATGTTGGGTTCGGCTTCCAGTCTAGCAAGCTGCCGCTGAATCAACATCTCACTAGCCTTTTCCCAATTATGTTCGTGTCGCCTTCCCGTCGAACGGCTTAGCGTACTTTCTGAGGCACGGAGGAAACTCAGTATGTAATGAGTGGTAACCCATCCAAAGACCGACGTTGGCAAGCACTGCTTATCCTTAAAGATCGACCGCTGTTATTACTAGCCATGTACACCAGTAGTTTATATGGAGCGACTGCCTATGTGACCTCCACAGCCCAATAACTGGGTAACACGTTGTTGTCTTTCTCGTCTATATTTATCATTGTCTTCTTTGTGATCTCATTTATATGCGTTAGTGATCATTTAAAGTTTTATTTTTGTCAAGAAGGCAAGAGAATACATAGTTATCTTCGTTGGTGACTATAAATTAAGACGAAAAATACAATTTTATGTTGTAGCTAATAGGATGTTTTTTGATAAAAATAAACCTGAGTAGTTTAAAATTGTATAATTAAACTACACAATAGCAAACACATTAGAATAATCCGCACATTTTAATAATAATTTACATTGTAATCAGTTTTTTTTTGTGCATAATTTAAATCTTGTACTTATCAAAATAAATTGTACTTGATGTGAAGATTTATTTGAACACCTAGAGATAATTAAAAAATGCAAGCTGGAGACTCCTAACATCAGAAGGACATTGATGTAGACTGTAGGGCAATATAATATACTCATGTTGGGCCTTCTCCTGGCCAATTACTAAAGATTGCAGATCATCAACTCCGAATATTTTTCCTTGTTATTTGCGAGGTTAAACAGCTCACCATTGAGACTTCGATCCATTTGCGATTTTTTCTTGCTAAACGTATTCTGACCTTAAATTAAAGTGTTTAAATCTTATTTCTCCTTGCAGCGATCCTCTTAGGCAAGCACCCTGACGTGAATGAAGCTCACTACCGTCACGTAAGACACATCATCTGCGGCGCTGCACCATTGGCTGCATCAGACGTTGAAGCTATCTTACAGAAAAGTAAAGTAAGTTTATCAGAGATTTCTTTCCGTTATTGGTGTGATATTGGCAAGAATGCTCCCGATTACGGTCTATCGACGAGATGTTGTCTCCTTCTTTGATCGATGGACGTAATCCAGACACCAGCTGCCATGCTCCGGTATAATGCTCTGGATTGATCTAAACGAGTCGTTGTCGACCGCTAAAATGCGGTCAATCACCCTATATTATTTACATGTCAATAGAATGACAATGAATAATATGTACCTCTACTTTTGAAAAAGGGAATGTACGAAAACAACACACCTCATGTATTGGACCAGGGGAGACAAAAAAAGGACCTTGCGTGTGAGGTATCATTTACATTTGCGTCAACTAAGATTGTGTCATTTGAGTGATTATTAACTTGTTCACTTATGTCCATTGAACTATAAGTCATCTTGTCTTGATGCATTGTTTTTTAAGTGGTCTTATCATTTGTTTTCTTAAACCTCTTATTGTTATTAATAATGCCTATCGGAATTTATGAATGCCTTCATTAAAGGCCTGTTTTAAGTCCGGATAGACGCTATCTGCTATATTAGTCGTAGATAAGTTGGTCGGAATTTATCAGCAAGTGGTAAGACCGGTCATAAAAGAATTAACTTCGATGATTTGCGATTACTATCGTCAAGAATGCCTACAATTTAAAGATACTGTAACATTTCTTCGTTCATCTAGAAATCGAAACTGACTCATCTACCGTAATCAACCTTTGGACTCGTACCTAATTGCTTGTTAAGGAAAACAACGTTACCAATACCAAATATGTTCTTGTCCTAGTTATTTAAATCAAGATCCATCAACTTTAACTACGCCGACGTGCCTATTGCTATAATAAGATAGGGCAATAGGTTCGTCCTTGTCCTATAAGCAGTATAAGCTATGGCATCATAAAATTGCTATTTGTGATTGACAGTTACAAACATTGAATCTTGAATGTTTTCAATCCTGCCTGCTATTACAACTTTCCCTATGACGCTCATGTTTAGCTCTACACAATAGAATAGTAACAGTGGTTGGCCAATCAGAGTTTTGTTATGACTATGATAAACTAACCAGAAATCATGCTATACCAGCATTTACCGTCCATACTGTCCCTCTACTCTCTTGTGTACTGACCCAAAACCTCCTCCCATCGTCTCTCACAACCCTCCATTCTCTCCTGTAGTCTAATGTCTTGAAAAGGAGACTACTTTGTTTTGCAATCACCTCCTGAATTTTTGTGCTAATATTGATCAATATCATGCCAAGTTTTCCGATTAATTATGGGTCTTGCTAATCTTGTTCATGTTCAATAATTAACCTTCTTGCATCTTTCTCTTCCAGCACGCCATCGAATTCAACCAAGGCTTCGGTATGACGGAAACGACGTCACTTGGCACATCAACCTTCAAGGGCACACAGAACGTAAACTTCAATGCTTGTGGGGTCCCCATGGCCAGTGTCCAGCTGAAGTTTGCTGATCCCGTCACTGGGGAAACGGTACCTATTGGACAAGTAAGTAGTTTGAATAACAATGGAATTGATTTATTATACTACGAGAAGCAAAGGTTGTCGTGGAGATCTTTGGGGAGAAGACCTACTAGGTCCTTGTTTAGCAGTGGACAACTTTTTTCCTCAAAATGATGACGACGATTGTGGTTTTCTTTTTAAAGAATTGCAATTTCGCTCAACAATTTGGTTGACGATGCTTCGTTTTGGTTTCTCCATTCAATTGCATAATAAATTGATATTGTGTATTACTAGTTTAAAATTTCTGCTCAATAATTTATATTTTATCTATCTAGTCTTTTCCCAGCCAGGTTGGGGTCGATATCATCAACTTATTAACTGATATTCCATTTAATTTTATTTATAGTCCGGAGAAATGTACATCAGGAGTCCTACAGTAATGAAGGGATACCATAAAAATCCTAAAGCGACAGAAGAAACTATGACCAAGGACGGGTTCTTCAAGACCGGTGACATGGGCTACTTCCAATCTGGTGTTGGATTATTTATTACTGATAGAATTAAGGAACTCATTAAGGTAAGAAATAATGCATTTTATTTATCATGTGGTTTTGCCTTAGAATGCTGCTGTATTATGTTTTATTTTTCGAAAACCGAAATTAAGTATTTAGTAATTTTTTGTGAGCTTTCAATGCCTCTTAAGTCTTAACGCTCACTTGGATCTGTTGTTGTGAGATGTTTGCAGATCATCATTGTTTATATAATAAGGAACACTAACAATACTTCAACAGCGCCTATACGTATGTCTTACAAGTAATGGCGGTTCTCGAAGTTTATCACTCACGTGCACTGATAATTATTGCTATCTGTTCTTTTTCATATACCCGACCGTTTTTTATATCCTCAAATATTACCAACCTTACTAAAGAGAATTTAACCTCCTTTTCTCCATCACCAGGTCAAAGGAATGCAAGTAGCCCCAGCAGAACTAGAAAGTCTCCTCCGATCTCATCCAGCAGTGGCAGATGCAGCCGTCATCGGAGTCCCTCACGAGTTCTTCGGCGAGGTCCCCAAAGCCTTCATCATCAGAAAGAATGGTTTGAAGATTACTGAAGAAGAGCTACAAGACTTTGTCGCGAGTAAAGTAGCAGTGTACAAGAAGATAGAAGAAGTCATGTTCGTTGATGACATTCCTAAAACCGCGTCCGGAAAGATCTTGAGAAAGGAATTGAAGAAGATGTATGCGTAGGAGGAATGGATTTGCTAACTCTACTGCTTTTTGTAAGGGTTTAAGAACTAAGTCGGAGGGACTAGGCAAATTGACAATAAATATCGAAGATGATAACGACGAATGAAATGATGGAAAAAAACTGTCGAAAGACGACAAATGTCCTGTTTGAAAGTAGAACTGTAGAAATCCTAGACGTTTTGAAAGGTATTGTCACTTTCCTAGGTCCTCTGGATCTGCTTTTGGCAAAAGATTTTAATGGGAGACTTCTTGAGCAAGTTGCTATAAGTAATGTTTTAGGAAAACCGAAAACACAGATCTCCCGTACTTCCTCAGGGATCGGTACTAGGTATTCCGTTTTCTGAGAAATACAAAATCTTGGGTGATCTCTTCTTAGGAAAAAATCACTTTGGCATGCCTATGCGGATTATACAAATTCTGTGCCTATGCGGATTATACAAATTCTGTAGGCTCTAATTCTGATCAAATCCAATTAGTGGAAGAGTTAGTATAATTTTTAAAGTGCCTTATTGTTGAATAGTAAATGGGACGTTGCTTACATTGCTAATATATTGTTGAGTAATTTGTTGTAAAGCTTTTTCATGTTAATTTCAGGGGCCTAAAATGGCCACTTTAGCAGAATCATGATAGGACAATAGATTAACGTTACAATTCGTAAAATGGTGATAATATTATTAACTGCGTCAGAGTCCATTTTAAGAATTTTAACGTGATTCTACGTGATTACTAACCTATTATGATCCTGGTAAATCGGCCATTTTAGACTCCCTGGTCGTTCAAAAATTATGTCGTTCTATAATGTAAATACATTTTCTCTTTGTCTTATAGTTACTTTTTGAAGTTTAATCGGTTATAAAATCAGTTATAGTATCACTTATGGCAGGATTTTTGGACGACCTCGCGTTGTAAATACTTTTAAATATAATTTTAATGAAGAAACATCACAAGAAAACAATAACATTATTTCTATATTCAATTCATCTTCAGATTAAAGTTTTTTCGGAAGATTTAAGTTATAATAAAATAGAAATTTATTTAATGAGACTCTTGAAAGTTAAGGCGAACCTCGAATAAAAACGTCTAAACTTTGATAATTATTATACCTACCTAATCATAAACTGGACTTTAATTGATTATTTAAATATTGATCTCTACTAACAAAAGACAGCTAAAATGTTTAATTATTTTAAAAACCCTCAGAGCAACTTATATAATTTTATAAAATGCATTCATAAAAAAACTGTTTTCGAAGAATCTATCATACTTACCTAAATGAAGTGCCTTAGTATAAGGAAAGTTTATTATCTATCGATAATGTGGGTAGGTGCAAACTACTTTTAAGGTAATCGTTTTTATAATCTAGTTTTTAAGGAATAAATAATTTTTCAATAAAATATGTTTTATTTAAAATTACTCGAGACATTAAAAAAAATGTTATCGAAAAATTAATTTCATGCCATGGCTCATGAAATGAGCTACGGAAAAGAACCGTAGTCACCGCCACCGGCATAACTGGGCCGATCTATGTCAAGACTGCCGATGCCGCCGGTCTTGGAAGGGTTAGGAAGTTGAAATAGCAGTGGGTTGGCCATGTATGTCAAAGTACCTGTGGAGGCTGGAGTAGATGAGTCCTAGAGTCACCAGCTAGATGACTGACGATATTACAAAGTGAACTGGGCCTCAAGTCTGCCATTACAATAGTGTCAGAATAGTCGATCATTGATCTCATAATTGTTGATTTTGACAAGTTTGGTAATCTACTATATAATGGCGTCATTATGACTTTCCAATGATCAACCACTCCATTGAAATAAATAGCATAGAATGGTAATCTCGTACACAATGATAAATGAATGACTGACTTACGCGGTAATCTGCAAAAATTTTGACAGTTCAAGCCGAAATTTGCTCAATTAGCACCATTTTGTATTGCAATAAATATAATCTTCTTTAATAAAGATAATTTAAAACACATCAATGAAAATAAATCAAAACACCGACCACTAGAAATAAAAACAGATAAAACGTCAGTAAATAGTAATGTCATATTTGACTTTGACAGCTAAACAGATACCTAAAATATTATTGAATTGTATAGTTTCACATTAATCCGCGTTACACATAATTATTGATTTTTGCTATTTACGAACTTCTTACTACCTCAGATTGCATAGAACACTAAAAAATAAAATGTAAAAATATAATTATAAATGAAATCTGACATGATTAAATATTCAAATTTAATTCTAGTTTTCCGAAAATCATTTCTATTGACAGGTTTTATAATAATGGCAATACAAACAATATTCTATTACGAGACCACTGACCGGCCAATGATCGACTATTATGAAGTTAGCAGACTACGAACTTTTAACAAAATGACAATGGCATCGTTCAACAATTATGAAATCATGATAGATCATTGTGACACTATTGTAATAGCAGACTTAGGCCCCTGGGCACAATGATCGCATGTATTTTAGTATAGTTTTACTCGTTAAAATATTTTTTAGAGCTAAGTTCGTGATTTTTTTTATCGAGTAAAATTAGTTGTACCTCTCCGACGCTAAGCGCGCGGATTGCAAATACCCCAAGCGCTCACATGCAAAAATTTTTGCAAGGTTTCAAAACATTTTCTGCCCGATCCGATAAAAACACCTGTAGCTCATAAACTACAAGTCCTAGAGCAATTTCAAAAATAGTGTTGTCAAGCTGATTAGATAAGGAATCTACTTATCTAGAAATCAAAATGAAATACTTTAATTATATACCTACTCCAAGTCATAATGTATAGCAAAAAATAGTTACAAAAACTGATATTTCGCTAGAAATATCAGTTTTCTCTTAGTTTTTTATCCATTTTAACATTAAAGAAATAAACTAGACTATATTTCCTTTCCAACAAGACCACAATCTCATTTATAGCTCAATAGCATCATATCTAAATATACTTATGAAACTAGATACTCACTGTTTGTTTACATCTGGGAACTAATTTTTGCCAGCCGGTGTTGGATGAAAAAACACACAAACCCACATGTTTTTTTGTGTAGATAGTTGAACAATCTAATCACCTCACTAATTAAGCACTGTTTTTCCCATTTCACACACGTTATAGTCACTAAATCACGTATTTCTTCACACTACACAATCACTATAGGTACATATAATAACTACTTTTTCACGGGCGAAATATTGCAACTTCGAGATTCCAAAACGAATTTACGTTGACAAAATAATAAAGCACGGTTCACAAGGATAATTTTAATATATAATAGTATCAGCTACCATTAAAAATACCAGAGTTATCACGACATTTGCTGCGCAGGTAAATTCGAGTGTTCACCGTCTGTCAAATGAAAGTTTTTTTTTTTTTTCGGCAAATTGTCTATGGAGTAGTGTTGCGATGTTCGATTTTATTATTGAGGAATTTAGTAACGAATTGAACACAGAGGAATAAGCTCTAGAGGAGACAGTTTTAGACGGTTTTTAATGCAGTTTTTTGGGAGGCGGGTGCGCGCAAGTCATCAAGTGTAATGCAGCCATACACCTAATGTAACAGATGTTATCAAAACACTATCATTCTAGCATATATCCTGAAGAATATAAAATTTTTCTGGTTTTGTTTATTGCAGTGAATCATACCTATGCTTATTTGCATTATAAAACTCGCGTTTAGCTCGCCTCCTGTAGGTAGTCAGTCCCCTTAACTTTATAATCTATTTACCAAAAGGTATCTTCATATTTTGCTATTTACTAATAGCAAACCATTAACCTTGGAAGATCGCCACTTAACCTAGCCCAGGGTTGCTGATTCGCGACCTTCACTCAAGAATAAATCTGATTTATGATCATGGACGAAAATCCGATTTGTGATTATTAAAATACATCCAAAGTACACTATTATGACACTACAATGTGAAATAACCTTGCCTTGATTACTTATGTAATTCAAGATAACGAAGCGGAGGTTTACTTTATTCAGATAATATCAGGGACTTACTTTTTCTTAGATATTTCGTTGATAGTAATTGCGATGAACTTTGACCACATACCTGCGTCATAGTAGATAAAACTCAATTGGCCTTAATTGGTCAGTGCGATAAAAGTTCATGAACATTACGTTGTTCTGATAACAATATTTTGTCAACACTAACGTATTATTGGTGTTAGGAGCGCCATCTAGTAGTTCCGGTCGTAAACACAGTTTTATGCTTCTCTGAACATGAATTAGATGTCGCTAGTGAGCGATTAATGTATGCATAATACACGTTTTGATGTAGTTAACAATGAATTAGTCAGCTTATTAATTAAAATGAAATAACTTAGTGACTTTGAATGTAGTGAAAACCGTGAAAGTCTTAAACAGTGCATTACTTACCTATGTTTTAAAACGAGATGGGGTTGGAAGGATGAAGACATGAAGTCGTATTACCTACCATTGAACCTACCTGACATAGGTACCAACTTCTAAATAAAAAACAACACAGCGATAAGATATTTATTCCAGTTGTTATCTAACATAATGTTATTAAGTGTTTCGCCTTGTGGCCTGTAGCTGTAAGTGTCAGCTGATTTTAAAGTTAACATGTCCATCAAACTGCAACATTGCTGTTTTTCTTCACCGCTTTATCACGGTACAAACTCCATTACCTAATGGCATGTCGTAACGTGCTTCAACAAATTGTAAACAACACAGAATATTATCATGTATGGAGTTTTAGATAGCAAAGGCATCTGTGCAAACGTACCAAAAACCATGAACGTAGTTTTCGAAATAATCACGCGAAAGTTCTGCGTGTGCGTAGCGCGTTAGTGTAGTAGAGCCTACGCCTACGAAATATCTACACCAGCGTAGTGCTTGCGTCGACGCCAGCGTAGCGCATGCGCCTACACTGGAACCTATAGCAATTTGTAAAAAGTGTATTCTGTAAAATCGCATCGCTACGTGTAATCACTAATCAAGGAATGAATATACTTTTTATTTTATACTTTTAGCGACATCGGCAAATACCCAAAGAGCACACAATCTTGTTTGCATCTATTCACTTATGTAGATACATTTAGTCGTGTTGTAGACAAAGAATAGCAATTATCTCCATTGCTGAACCACATATACGCTCCATTTATTCCTACTCCGTGGCACACTAGTGATTACATGACAGACTCCACGAACAACTATTCGTATGCGGCCAACGTCGTGCGTAAACTATCCGAGACACAGAACCGGTGCACTGTGTTCCAACTACAGACACCGTTTGACACTAGTTTGTGTTAGAGTAGTTAAAATCCCTACTCCCTACTAATATTATAAATGCGAAAGTAACTCTGTCTGTCTGTCTGTCTGTCTGTTACCTTTTCACGCCTAAACCGCTGAACCGATTTTGATGAATTTTGGTGTAGAGATAGATGGAACCTTGGGAAAGGACATAGGGTACTTTTTATCCAGATCCCGATCCCGATCCCGGAATTATACGGGTGGAAACGCAGAGTGCAGTTGTGTATCGTATATCCCTACTAAATGAATTTTGGTATAGAGATAGATGGAACCTTGAAACGGTTGTGATCATTCAACATTGATGGTGATTGTGATGGTGATCGTGATGGTGATCGTGATGGTGATCGTGATGGTGATCGTGATGGTGATTGTGATGGTGATTGTGATGGTGATTGTGATGGTGATGGTGATTGTGATAGTGTGATTGTGATAGTGAATGATTGTGATGATGGTGATTGTGATGGTGATTGTGATGGCGATTGTGATGGCGATTGTGATAATGATTGAGATAACGATGATGGTGATTGTTATGGTGATTGTGATTGTGATGGTGATTTTGATAGTGATTGTGATGGTGATGGTGATTGTGATGGTGATTATGATGGTGATTGTGATGGTGATTGTGATGGTGATTGTGATGGTGATTGTGATGGTGATTGTGATGGTGATTGTGATGGTGATTGTGATGGTGATGGTGATTGTGATAGTGTGATTGTGATAGTGAATGATTGTGATGATGGTGATTGTGATGGTGATTGTGATGGCGATTGTGATGGCGATTGTGATAATGATTGAGATAACGATGATGGTGATTGTTATGGTGATTGTGATTGTGATGGTGATTTTGATAGTGATTGTGATGGTGATGGTGATTGTGATGGTGATTATGATGGTGATTGTGATGGTGATTGTGATGGTGATTGTGATAGTGAATGATTGTGATGATGGTGATTGTGATGGTGATTGTGATGGCGATTGTGATGGCGATTGTGATAATGATTGAGATAACGATGATGGTGATTGTTATGGTGATTGTGATTGTGATGGTGATTTTGATAGTGATTGTGATGGTGATGGTGATTGTGATGGTGATTATGATGGTGATTGTGATGGTGATTGTGATGGTGATTGTGATGGTGATTGTGATGGTGATTGTGATGGTGATTGTGATAATGATGGTGATATTGATGGTGACTGTGATTGTGATGGTGATTGTGTTGGTGTTTGTGATGGTGATGGTGACTGAAATAGTGATGGTGATTGTGATAATGATTGTGATATTGATGTTGGTTTTGATAGTGATGGTGATTGTGATAATAATGGTGGTTTTGACAGTGATGGTGGTTGTGATGATTATGAAATTTGGCACATCGATAGTTTATAACCTGGATTCACATGTAGGACACTATTTATCCCTTTAGTATGATTCAGTGGGACAGTTACCGAACTTTACGCGGGCGAAGCCGCGGGCAACAGCTAGTAATTAATAAGTCTCTGGAACACCTTGTTCCAGAGACTTATTAGGTTCAAACGTTTGATGGAGATGCATTAGAGGAAACATGATTATGAAGTAGATGACATAATATGACATATTATTGAATCTTTAGAAGGTAAAGTTAGTATGTGTTACTGCTAACCATCGATCATCAATCCGTTCGTTCGATCTTGTCAAAACTTGTGGTTTGGAAAAACCACTAACTTCTTTCGTCGCGACCTACTATGATAGGAACCAACAGACCTGTCAATATTAGAAAATAAAGAATTCAAAATAAAAATTCTGAGTCCAAATAATATGTAATATGATAAAACGTTCCATCAATAAGAAATAAGAAGAACCCGAAGCATGGTGTTGTTATATTACTTTACTGGACCTTTGGCCGTTAACTGTAGCGGTCATTAAGGCGTATTATGAGTATTCACTGTAGGTACCTGAAGGGTGTAAAACATCTCTTAGCGAAGCCGAAAGGCACTTGTAGGTACTCCCCGTCATTGCGATATTTTTTTTGTTCTACACCATACGAAGTATTATATTATCTGTGACCATACCTAGGAACCTTCTAGTTACGGAGCTATTGGGGGTCAAAGTTCCAACTTTATGACAAGTTTTTTTTTTTAAATACAAGTTTTATTGTAAGATTTTACTTTAAACACATCCACGACCCCCGTACTGTTCAATCCATCAATCAGCACAATGCTTTGAGTGCGTTACATTGAGTTCTACCACAAAACATGATTTGTCACCCCAAAAAAAAAGTCGTTTCCCAGCAATAATTTTTGCGTAAAGTTACTTAGTTTGATGTACAGAATGCTTGGTTTACAAGTATGACAAGATAAGTTTGTTAAAACAATTTTTTCATTGCAACTTTAATCATGACATCGTCATCATCTGCCCAGCTGAATACCAGTATTTCATATGGAGCAACTGCCTATCTGACCTCCACAACCCAGTTACTATTGGGTAATACGACACCCCTGGGTAAGACTGGTTGTCAGACTTTTTGGGCCACTGACTACCTGTAAAAGATCTACAAATGACAGCCGGGACCAACTGCTTAACGTGCTTTCCGAGGCACGGAGGAAACTCGGTGTGTATTGGGTGGTCACCCATCCACAGACTAACCTAGACAAGCACGACTAAACCTAAAGATCGACCCGAGCGGCTGTTATTATTTAGCCACAAGCTTCTCAGCTCCTCAGCTCTTTAAATCATGACATGATAAGTAATAAAATGAACTAAGTAGGTATGAGTGTAGATTCAACTCCGTTCGTGTCAATATGTACTCGTACTGTGTTGTTGATTCATTCCGTGTTATGAATATTTTTATGGAAATTAACCGGTTATGAAATTAGTGGGTAGAGTTTGTTTTGAACGAGATCACTTCTAGGTAAGTTCTTGATTTGATGTAACAGTAGGAGAATACGATTCGGAGCTAAATTAGTCAATCTTGCTATTTCAAAATTATTCTAAAATTCGGAAGTCATCATTCTCCTGCCACCAGTCTCGCTCTGTGGTGCCACTCTAAGCAGAGTAAAACAGTTCAAGTACCTTGGTCACTGGGTTACAGAGGATGGCACTGATAACTGTGATATTGAGAGGGAGCGGAGGGCATTGACCGTAAGATGCAACATGCTGGCCCGCAGATTTGCAAAGTGCGACAGCAATGTCAAGATTACTCTGTTTAGGGCTTATTGCCAGACCTTTTATACTTGCAGTCTGTGGACCAGATACACGCAAAAAACGTTTAATGCCCTACGTGTGCAGTACAATAATGCTTTTCGGATACTGCTGTCGCTGCCTCGTTTCTGTAGCGCGTCAGGGATGTTCGCAGTAGCCCGTACAGACGACTTCTTTGCGATCATTCGTAAAAGATCCGCTTCACTACTGCGTCGGATGCGGGGCAGCGACAGCAGTCTTCTGAGTGTTATTGCTAGTAAGACTGAGGGCCACCTTATGGGGCACCTGTGCGCAGTGCATGTACTGTTGCCAGGTGTCTCCGTGAGGTGGCGTAATTAAGTATTATTAGTTAGTGTGTGTTTTCGTCTATTATAAACTAACATAGGTTAAGGAATACTAACACAGTTATGGGTTTACCTGAAATAAAGATAAATAAATAAATAAATAAATTATCCCAATTTACCTTTTTGGGGTCGGCACAGCGTGTCTTTTTCATTCATACTTCTCCATTACTCGTCATCTCATCAGGCACCTCCTTTCAATGCCATATCATCCTTCACATCGTGTTCATCGGCAGGTCAACGCCTTTGAATAGGGAAGGTCGCAGCTAGACATAAAGCGTGATGACCTTAAAGCTACTGTAGTAGCTTTAAGGTCATCAAAATTGTAGTACAAAAATTGTATTTTGTCAATGGTGTACTGACATGTCCGCTTTGTGCTCGAAGTTTTTCGGCCAAAGTTGGAAATGCTAGCCCTTTGAGAGCACATGAAAGAGCAGCACAACAAAGCTCTCTACAACCACACTAGAAAGCCATCAAATACAGTCGCTGTGGAAATCGACTATAACACAGGTAACGGCAAGTAAAGTTTAAATATATTTTGCACTATCAAATGTGGCTCTCCAGTCATTTCACCACTTGTTCTATTCAAACACAGTCATATTCACGAAATAGCAACCGGTAGCAGGCGCGGATACTGGATTTTATTCAGGGGGGGGCAATTTTTGGAAAATTCATAAAAAAAAAATATAAACTTTTGATAATAAATGGCGTTTCTTTACAGAAATCCATGATAGGCAAGATACAAGGGGGCCGCCAGCTTTTGGGCCAGGGGGGGGGGGGGAGCGTAGCGTGAAATTCTTACGACACCTTGCCTTGGACAGGTTAGAATGGTTTCGAACGTTCATAATATAGGAGTTACTTGGTCGAATTTTAGATAAATTCAAGAGAAAGAAAATTTTAACACTTTTCCTACCGACCTACTGGAGTTACCTGGGCCTCTTATAGACAAAGTTAAGACTCATTAAAAACTAGGCTTCAAGAGCGCGCGTAGCGAGCTGGAAATTACCTATTTACAAAATTGCCTCAGGTAATTATGCAAAAATTGCATAATTATATAAATAAGGCTTTGGGGCAAGGGGCTCCTAATTTATTTAGATCATGCAACAATCCAATAGGATTGCCAATCCAGAGGTAGAAAAAAGGAGCCTTTTTGATAAATGTTTTTCGAGGGTTAAACAATATCTTAATTTAAGTGATGCCATTTCACGCTACAATTTATTACGTATAATAAATACCATTCTATCAAGCATCAGGCACGAAAAGCTATAACTTTTAAAAACTAACCCTCCTAACCTAACCTAACCCTCTAGGGGCAGCTGCCTCCTCCTGGCGACGCCCATGACAAGGTATACAACTAGAATATTTAGTTTAAATTCCGTCAAACTAGTTCAAGCTTGTAACAAATCTACTTGCTCCTATTAAATAAAGAGATAAGCAGACTTGTTCAATTAAAATTTAATAGGAGAAAGATATTCACAGGGAAAATAAAAAATACAGCTAATTATAAAAAGACCTACCTAGCACGAACTCTAGGATAGAAAATAGTAGTTTTATAGTTCACGCACTTTAAATTGGTGGCGAATCAGTTCAGCATTGTAGGAACGAGAATAGGTGTTAGGCTAGCAGGTCAGTTATCAGGGCCACTTCGGGGATCAGCTTCAGGAAACCTCTGCTGAAAGGGCGTTGTGCAGTTCCAAGAGTCATGCACCAAGTCAGCTCTGTAGGAAGGCAGTGTAGATCTCAGGACCAGACGTCAGGATAGCTTTGCGAGACAAGTAGCAAGTCAAACACGAAGACAGCTTCTAAAGATCAGGAGCAGAGGTCCCAGGTCACGTAGACAGCTTCCCAAGATCGGGAGTAGAGGCACCAAGCGGAATCTTAAGCGGGATCCCCTGCGCAATATAAGAATGTAGCAGCCAAAGCTCCTCTAACGAATTATTATTTTTTAAATTTTCTACATATTTTTTCACAATGAAGTAAAAAGTAAAAATTGTTACAAACTCCTTTGTTATCATAGATTTATATTTGTTGTCTAAAAACTAAATGTCATCAGTTTATTATCTAACGTCTGTCATATAGAGAATGGAAATAAAATACAACTTAATGTTAAACAAATAACTTTATTTTATTGGCGACGAGGCAAATTGTGTTGTCAGTAATCAAACAACATGAATACTGAACAATTCGCGGCCTTCCTTACCGCACAACAAGAACAACAAAAGGTACTAACAGTCCTTCTACAACAACTTGTACACCAGCAACAACACCTAGGATGCCCCTCATCAAACAGCAGCGTGACAAACAACAATGACAACGCAGCACCTTCTACATCAAAACAAAACACTTCAAGTGCGACAAGTTTAACCCCTCCACAACCACTGCAGAAAACTTTGTGGACCTATTTGAAGCGAAATGCCGGATATGGGGTGAAGAGTCTGTTAGTATTCAGAAAGACCTACTCATAAACTGCATTACACCGGAAATATACCACGAGCTGAAAGTAGCGTTAACTCCTGACTTTGACACAGCGACATACGACGATATAAAAATGAAATTTTTGGATTTGTATAGAACAGAGACAACGCGATACAAAGCCTTAATTGATTTTTGGAACTCTACGAAAGAAACCTACGAAACAATGGAACATTATTCTAATAGACTAAAAGAACTTTCAAAAAACTGCGGCTATGAAGGGTCCTTGCTGGAGAGACAACTCCGTGATCGTTTTGCAACCGGTTTGAATCACACACAACTGGCGATCGATTTAAAACAAAGATGGCCAGAACTACGCGAAGTCACAGGTGATGGCGAAACGCGAGAGATAACATTTAATGCAGAAATATTTATAGTTGCCCGCAGTCACGCGAAGTCGCAGAGAACGACAATAGCACCGAAAGTAATAAACACAATGACTATATTAACAGAATCAAACCGAAGAGACAAGGCAAACGCACTGTTACTACGGTTAACAACGAAACACCCAGGAAGTTACGACCAGACCAATGCAGACGCTGCGGAAAGCGTGACATACATGACTACGAGCACTGTACAGCAAAAAACCACCAATGTTAAGCATATGAGATGACAGGACATTTCGAAAGCGTATGTATTAAATTTGGTAGAGCATATTTGTTATCACAACTCAGACACTCTCAACGCAAAAACAAGACAGACAAAAACAACAAGATACAGAAGCTTAACAAGCGAACGGAGACATCAGAGGCCTCATCGACGACATCGTCACACACGGACTCCTCCGCGGAAGAAAGTGATAGCGAGACCAACCCTGTCTACATCATTAACAAGAAAACATCTCGATGCAAGAAAATTAACGTTATCATCAATGGTGTAAAATGCACGATGGACTGGGATCCTGGATCAATATACTCAATAATTTCTACTAAAATGTGGAAAAAGATTGGAGCCCCAGCATTGTTGAAGGCACCGAAACTCCAAGCCTATTGCAATTTTAAACTGAAACCGAAAGGTATAACAGACGTAACAGTTGAACTAGAGAACATACAAAAAATATTACCTGTTGTCGTCATGGACAAAGCAGATCCTATACTTTTCGGGTTACAATGGAGCGAAATGTACGAAATGACGTTTCCCAAAACCTGTTTATTCTATCAAACGTACCACAGACACATCACTGGATATCGTGCTAGCTACCTACAACGACCTATTTGACAATAAATTAGGGAAGGTAAAGAATTATCAAGTGAACATCCACATCAAACCTGGCAGTGAAGCAAAACATCTGCCGGCACGTCCCATCAAGTTCAGCATACGCAAAAACATAGAAATAGAACTAGAACGGCTTCTACGCGACGGAATAATAACAGAAGTGGACCCCAACAGGACACCCTTAGAATGGGCCACACCCACAGTCAATGTTTTGAAACCAAATGGCCAAGTACGGATATGTGGCGACTACCGAACAACTATAAACCCGGTACTTATCAAACATACTCATCCCGTGCCTCTTTTTGATCAGTTAACGTCTGGCACATGGGGATAAATACTCGAAAATCGACCTTAAGGATGCTTACCTGCAGTTTGAAATATCTCCTGAATCAAAAAAGTACCTAACAATATCAACCCACAAAGGATACTTTGTCTACAACAGAATGCCTTTTGGTATTGCAACAGCGCCTTCAATTTTCCAACATTTCCTTGACAAGCTACTTGATGGTATAACAAACGTCGCTGTATTTTTTGATGATATTGCCATTACTGGGAAAAACGACGAAGAACACATACAGACTCTTTCAATGGTTTTTAACAAATTGAAACAAGCCGGACAGAAAGTAAATCTAAAAAAATGCACTTTCTTACAACCAGATATCGAGTATTTAGGACATATTATTGACAAAGATGGAGTACAACCAACAAAATAGTATTTAGGACATATTATTGACAAAGATGGAGTACAACCAACAAAATAGTATTTAGGACATATTATTGACAAAGATGGAGTACAACCAACAAAATCTAAAATAGAAGCAATTTCGAAAGCACCACCGCTAACAAATACCAAAGAACTTAGGGCGTTCTTAGGACTCATAAACTTTTATGAACGATTTATCCCACACCTACACAGCGAATGCGCCGATTTACATGAACTAACCGGTGACCGCCGAAAATGGCAATGGACGAATCATGAGAACGAAATATTTATTAAAACTAAGAGATTAATAACAAGATCTAAATTGCTTGTCGCGTTTGACGAATGTCGACCCCTTTACCTCTCCTGCGACGCCTCAGAGAAAGGAGTAGGCGCAGTCTTATACCACAAGGATAAAGAAATCGAACAACCTATTGCATTCGGGTCAAGAAAACTTAAACCGGCTGAAAGCAAATATTCCGTTATAGACCGCGAGGCATTAGCAATATTCTATGGCATTCAAAAATTCGACCAATATCTCAGAGGTACAAAGTTCACACTTGTAACTGACCACAAACCACTTATTCACATACTAGCTGTTGCCCGCGGCTTTGCCCGCGTAAAGTTCGGTAATTGTCTCACTGAATCATAATAAAGGGATAAATAGTATCTTACAAACTATATATGTGCCAAATTTCATAATCATCACAATTTATTATTATCATCAAAATCACCATCACTATCACAACCACCATCACTACCACAACCACCATCACTACCACAACCTAGTGGTTGTGGTAGTGATGGTGCATAGTTCATTATCAGTATCACAATCACTATCACAATCACAGTCACTATCACATCACTATCACAATCACAGTCACTATCACATCACTATCACAATCACAGTCACTATCACATCACTATCACAATCACTATCACAAACACTATCACAATCACTATCACAATCACTATCACAATCACTATCACAATCACTATCACAATCACTATCACAATCACTATCACTATCACAATCACTATCACAATCACTATCACAATCACAATCACAATCACTATCACAGTCATTATCACAATCACTATCACAATCACTATCACAATCACTATCACAATCACAATCACAATCACAATCACAATCACAATCACAATCACAATCACAATCACTATCACTATCACAATCACTATCACAATCACTATCACAATCACTATCACAATCAACTATCACAATCACAATCACAATCACTATCACAATCACTATCACTATCACTATCACTATCACAATCACAATCACTATCACTATCACAATCACTTTACAATCACTATCACAATCACTATCACAATCACTATCACAATCACTATCACAATCACTATCACAATCACTATCACAATCACTATCACAATCACTATCACAATCACTATCACAATCACTATCATAATCACTATCACAATCACTATCACAATCACTATCACAATCACTATCACAATCACTATCACAATCACTATCACAATCACTATCACAATCACTATCACAATCACTATCACAATCACTATCACAATCACTATCACAATCACTATCACAATCACTATCACAATCACTATCACAATCACTATCACAATCACTATCACAATCACTATCACAATCACTATCACAATCACTATCACAATCACTATCACAATCACTATCACAATCACTATCACAATCACTATCAAAATCACTATCGCAATCACTATCACAATCACTATCACTATCACAATCACTATCACAATCACTATCACAATCACTATCACTATCACAATCACTATCACAATCACAATCACAGTCACAATCACTATCACAATCACCATCATCGTTATCACAATCATTATCGTCGTAATTACAATCATTATCATCGTAATAACAATCAGTATCATTTAAATCACAATCATCATGATCACAATAGCCGTCACTATCACAAAATCAAGTTAAAACAATCACCATCACAATCATTCTCGCAATCACTATCCTCCTTATCACAATCATTATCATCGTAATCACAATCATCTTCTTCATTATCACCGTCACTGTCATAATCACAATCACCATCACCATCACCATCACAATCACCGTCACTATCACAATCACTATCACAATCACCATCACCATCACAATCACCATCAAAATCACTACCACAATCACCATCATCGTTATCACAATCATCATCATCGTAAAACAATCATTATCATCGTAATAAATATCATCATCATCACAATCATTATCACAATCATCATCATCGTAATCACAATCATTATCATCGTAATCACAATCATCACAATAAATCAACAAAAACCCTGTATAGAAGTCGAATCCGCCATCTTCTGGATCTCAAAATAAATGCCATTTTCGTAACCAGCACATCTGATAATCTCGGTATCGACACCCATATTGATTTTTAGACATTTCAACCCCATCGCACCCCAACAGGGAATGATGTTATTTTAGGGCCGCCACATTAAATTTTAAAATCGTTGTTTTTGTAATAAATGATAAATGATGTTTATTTTGCAAGTAGGTTTTTACAAACACTTTTACACGTCATTTTTTAAAACTAGATGGGGCCGGTGTTTCGTACCTGACTACTCTGAGAAGAAACAGCCGAAACAAACTCAGAGGTCATAGTCTCTTTTAAAGTCCAGACAATCTTGCTCAATTCACATGAGGACTATGCAGATTAGTGTCTGAGATGGTCTTTTGAAGAAAGAACCATACAGATTTGAGTGGACCTGTCCAGTCAGTGCAAGCATTTGTCAGTTAACGTGTAGCTCGACTTATAACTCAAGGAGCTCAACGAAACGACGAACAATACCAAAGAAAGGACATTTGGGAAGGTCGCTTATAGTACTCAAACTGCCAGACAGTTGTGGGAAAAAAACAAACAAAATAAAAATGTGACCCACATGGTCCCCACATTCACAATAATCAAATAAAATTAATAACAAATTCTTTTCAAATGAATGTAAGTAAAAAAACACAAAAATCATTAAATGTCGCAATGATAATAAAATAAAAAAGTAAAATACTTAAAAAAATAAGTATTCATGTCAAATCAGTAAATGTCACATAAAACAATAAAAAAATAAAAGTAAAATAATAAAATACATGTCAAAAAAAATTCAATGTCAGAGTGTATAAAAGAAAGGAATCAATAATAAACAAGCGAAGTCCGAAATTTCGACATTCACAGAGCAAATTTCATTGGAGCAGCTTAATCCCAAGCTTTTTTATCTTCAAGATAGTGATTAACATGATAGTAGGCTTTCAGGCACAGCTTCCGTTTTATAAACGATTTGAATTTATTTAGGCTTAGTGCTTGAATTTGGCTCGGAAGTTTATTGTAAAAGCGTATACATTGGCATCTGAACGTACCTCCTATTTTTTTGAGCCTCGTTGCAGGAACAACAAATTTGTGTTTGTTCCTCGTGTTTATGTTGTGGATATCACTGTATTTTTTAAATAAATTAATATTTTTGTGGGCGTACAAAAGGTTTTCATAAATAAACTGAGAGGGCACAGTAAGAATATTAGTCTCTTTAAATTTTTCTCTGAGGGAGTATCTGGGACTTAATTTATAAATTGAACGAATTGCCCTTTTTTGCAAAACAAATATTGTCTGAATATCGGCGGCATTGCCCCACAAGAGAATACCGTACGACATCACGCTATGGAAATAACTAAAGTAAACTAAACGGGCTGTCTCTAAGTCAGTTAAATCACGAATTCTTCTAACGGCGAATGCTGCAGAGCTAAGTTTCTTCGACAGTTTGTCTATATGCGGGCCCCACTGAAGCTTGGCATCCAAAGTTATGCCTAAGAAGACTGTGCTATCTTCCGGTTTTAACTCTTCATCCTTAATTAGTACAGTAGTTTCCACTTGTCTTACATGGGGTATCGTAAACTTAATACACTTAGTTTTTTTCTCATTTAGGAGTAGATTATTAACATTAAACCAATTAACGACTTTCGCCAGGGCGCTATTAACATCATCCGTAACTAACTGCTGACGTTTGAGTTTAAATAAAAGAGAAGTGTCGTCTGCAAACAATACTATGTCATGATTATCCTTTATGAGGTAAGGCAAGTCATTTATATAAATAAGAAACAAAAATGGACCAAGAATTGAGCCCTGGGGTACCCCCATTCTTACTACGGATCCGGGAGATCTTTTCCCTTTAACATCAACTCTCTGAATCCTGTCACTCAAATATGAAATAAGAAGATCCAGGGAGGCATTACGGATACACCCAACCCAATTCACCATACAAACAATACCTATGTTTATATTTCCCCATGTAATCTTTGGACTCCCGTTCCAACCCCTAAGGGGGTTAATTTTGAACTCATTTATCAATAGCAGCACTCCTGTGAAGTTTCGAATAAAATAGTCTAACTAATCTTGTTTCCCCATACAAACTTTGGAGCCCTGTTTAACCCCCTTAGGGGGTGAATTTTGAAAAATCCTTTCTTAGTGCACCCCTAGACCACATAAGGAACCTACTTGCCAAATTTGGAATCTGTAGACCCAGCGGTTTGGGCTGTGCGTTGATAGATGAGTCAGTCAGTCAGTCAGTCAATCAGTCAGTCAGTTTCTTCTTTTATATATTTAGATGGGCCCACAACGAAATCTCCCAAAAATTGCCAATAATAGACTTGTGAGGTGGGCACTCGTGATTGGAAATTATGATTATGACATAATTTATAGAAAAGGGGAACATAACATAATTGCTGATTACCTATCCAGAATGCCAAATAACACTGAACAGCCGAATTGTCCAGAGGTTTCGATATGCAAAATCACTGATGTGAAGTGAAGAGCATATTATAAGAGAAACGAAACACGATGCCACACTAAAGCAAGTCCTGCAATTAATCAAAACCGACTGGTTTGACTGTTCACAGACTGATCTGAAACCGTTTATCAGAAAACGCAGTGAACTGTCTATAGAGAACAAGATAATTATGTGGCAAGGTAGAGTTGTTATACCTAGTACATTAAGAAGTACAGTACTGCGTTATTTGCATATTGGCCATCCTGGAACTTCTGAAATGAGAGCTCTTGCGCGCTTCTATGTTTGGTGGCCAACACTCGAAGAAGACATTGACAACTTTGTAAAAAAATGCCAAAAATGCCAGGAAAATAGACCAAACAACTCAGAACTTCCTGTATACTCTTGGTCGATTCCAGAAAAGGTATGGGAAAGAGTTCACGTCGATTTTGCCGGACCTTTTGAGGGCAAGTATTGGCTAGTGCTGGCAGATGCATTATCAAAATGGATAGAAGTTAAACCTATGGCAAAGATAACCACCAAAACGTTATGCGAGAAACTAGATGGAATTTTTACTACATTTGGATTACCTCAAATTATTGTCTCCGACAATGGACCTCAATTTACTTCCAAAGACTTTCGAGAGTATTACAAGTCAAAGGGCATAGTGCACATGACATCTTCACCATACCATCCAAGAACCAATGGATTGGCCGAACGACTCGTGCGAACTTTTAAATCCAGAATGGCGTCAAGTGAAGCAGACAGAGTCAACCTAAAACAGAGGCTTCAAAACTTTCTCTTTTCTTATCGCAACACGCCGCATACTACCACAGGAAAGTCCCCAGCCCAAATGATGTTCGGCAGACAGCTAAACTGCTTACTGGATAATGTGAAGCCAAATATGAGAAGGGCATTGCGATACAAAAACGTAAAAGTGAATATTCAATCTGAACAAAAGACGCCGAATTTCCAGAATGGGGAAGCAGTGTACATCCGTACCAAAATGGAAAATAAGTGGAAACCGGCTATCATTGAGGAAAGAAAACACAGGTATTCTTATGTGGTTAGAACTCCAGAAGGCGTATTGAAGCGCAGACACGCCGACCACATACGTCCCAATGCGAGTGTAGCTCAGTCACCAACCAACGAGCCAGACATTTCGATGAAACCATCGTCATGCACTTCCACACCACATGAAGTACTACCTCGTGCCAGTTCAACTCCATTCAGTCAACCTCCAATTGAAATCTCCTCACCGCGAACACTCGAGCAGACGCCGGTGTTGCGGCGTAGTAAGAGAACAGTACGCCCACCACATCGCCTCATAGAGCAAATGGACTAAGGCCGGGAGGAATGTTACAAACTCCTTTGTTATCATCATCTGCCTAGCCTTTTCCCAACTGTGTTGGGGTCGGCTTCCAGTTTTACCGGATGCAGCTGAATACCAGTATTTTACATGGAGCGACTGCCTATCTGACCTCCACAACCCAGTTAGTACCAGTTAGTTTTTGTTATCATAGATTTATATTTGTTGTCTAAAAACTAAATGTCATCAGTTTATTATCTAACGTCTGTCATATAGAGAATGGAAATAAAATACAACGTAATGTTAAACAAATAACTTTATTTTAAAAATAATAATAAAATTGTTTATTTGTCACAAAGAAACATACATTAGTATACACTGATTAACAAGATGCTAACTATGCTGCAGAAGTCTGTATACAGATATTGTGAGCCCTGCCTCTCAAAAAGAACAGCATATTATTATTTATTTTATTTCAGAATACTTACAGCTAGGATACAGATAGTTAGACAGCAATGACGTATTATATATAGACACGTCATGAACCAACATCGCGGCGCTTAAAAACGGCGAAAATACTAGAACTACTTATAAGCGTGAAGAAAGAGAAAGAAAATATGACACCAAACGGCGGGATGCCTGTTGCGAGAGGGAGATAAATATACATCTTCAGTCACGTCACAGGATTTATTAAATTATAAACAAACGTAGCGTCGCGCGACAGGTTGGTGCGTAACTAAGCGCGATGTGGCCAATTGGCTTCATTTCATGTTGTCATTTTAGAGTGCGGACAACGTATCTATAGTTTATATATCATTGATAGACAGTGAAAGAAGACCAAATTAAAAGTTTTCACTGATAGTAGCCGGGCAGCACAAGAGACAGTAGACAGGCAAGAGAAGTAAAAAGTACTCGAAAATAAATTATGAAAAGCCAAAAAAAAAGTTTCAGCGATCTTCAAAGAAGTTTTTACTGATTTTTTTAATCCAATGAAGCTAATGGTGTCGATTCTGTTGTGCACAAACTAAACCTAATTTAGGCTATTGCTATATTTTACGCAGTAGTAGTAGTTTTCTAGGCAGTGCGAGAAAAGGACGGCTATAGGTATGAAATAAGTTAAAGATGTCAAACTAGTTTATGCCTTGCGCTTCACCGTGTTTTTAGTCGTACATGTTTTTGCGTGCACCCTTCATTTGTATTGAAATATTAGTTCCAACTAAATTTGACAGCTCTAAATTACGTCCGTCTCTTTCTCGTTTTATTAGAGAGAAAAAGATAGCAATAGCCTAAATTAAGTTTAGTTTGTGCACAACAGAATCGACACCATCTTATATGATTTTACATAGAACTAAGTAGCAATGAATAAACAAAGAAAAATATATTAATCGTCACAGTAACACGAGCTTTTTAATATAAAAACTACATAATTAAATAAATAAATAAAATTCATTTAATTCAGACAACAAAGATCCATATTTTGTTAGTATTACACACAGCTTATATTCTAGTGTTAGTAACATTGATATAAAAATAATATTATTAAAACAAAGGACGACCAGGCAGAAAGTCCTACCTTATCAACCTCCGCACAAAATGCCTGATATTTGGAGTATAGCTCTCCGTCTAGCTATAATTAAATAGGTCTTTATAGGTAAAAATATCTAATAAAATTTATGTTTTGTGACCACCAACTTATTCTATTCCCAAACACAGACACACCCACGAAACAGCAACTGCTATCTATTTTTAGGCCCTCACCACACTTGCAAGTATATAAATGCAACGTGTAAACATGTTTTTATATAGCTAGCGATAACCAACGAACCTCACGTCATAATAGTTTAGTAACGTCTAACTTCCATAAGTACCAAACCATCAGTAGACCACTCAAGTTCGCCGCGTACGGACGGTCGTCGCTGCTTTTCTGTCCAACGAATTTTATTATTTATTTATACTTTTCTTTCGTACGTGTTTCGTTGTGTTTAAACAGTGATTACATGTTTTAAAGTAGGTCATTATTATGTAAGTAACTGTTAATTATGTAGATGATATGGGTATTGTGTGGAAACTTTGAAACTAACGCTAGAATTGACGTTTTCTGTTTCAACTTTTGACCGCTACGCAAAGTTGATTTCTTATTAACATAACTAGTGGTTAATAGTCAAAACGTTAAATTTTATCATTGTAATGTCATTGCAAATGGAAAGACAAATAGATAAGTCTAGGCGTTATCTCTTCCTGAGTGCAATGTTTTGAACTTTGACGTCTTAATCAGTAAAGTAATTTTCCTCATAATGTAAAAATGGAAATTTTCAGAAGTTAGATACCTACCAACAATAATTTAAGATTTCACCAAAGGCTGCACCTAAATAATAAGCAATATTTTAAAAATGCTGTTTTTAATTAAAACATAGAGTGATGCCTAGTTTTTATCGGTACTTCCCGTTGCTGTACAAAACAATGTAGAAAACATCAACTATTGGTATAAGGAATTCACTATTTTAAACATTGTAAACAACTTTACTACATAGTATACATACTTACATTGCATTGCTACATAAGCTGTGTTGTGACTGGCGAATAGAAACACAATAAACATTGCCACATAGAGGTCAACGACACGAAATGCTTCGCTCGCGTGGAGGTCGGTAACTGTCACGGCGGAATCATAATACCGGGAAAAAAAAATCCTATTGTGTGTTTTACCTTCATATTCGGCACATATGTCTGTGCGCCGAATTCCACCCAAATCCGTTGCATGGACTGATAGGCCGAACCAATGACATAATCTTTTTAAAACTAGATTAGTAGCTAGATCAATACTATCGTGAATAGGCACCAGCTTTAGTCTACACTTCTGAGCTACACTTATAATATTATATGGAGGAAAGCTTTGTATTTTTGTGTGTGTGTATGTTTGTAATGAATAAACACATAAACTACTGCGTCGATTTCAAAAGTTCTTTCACCATTAGAAAGCTACATTCACCTTGAGTAACATAAGCTATATTTTATCTCCGTACTCCCACGGGAACGGGAACTACGCGGATGAAACCGCGTGACGTCCGCTAGTATCTTTATAAGATACTAAATATGGAGTGAAAGTGGTACGAACGCCATGTGGGCATCGTTATATTTTTACGACACAGAGAGCCTGAATAAAATATGTACCTATATAGGTAAGTAGGTACCTATGGACTAGTTTAAAAATTGGTC
This sequence comes from Xestia xanthographa, assembly GCA_905147715.2. Taxonomy (NCBI): domain Eukaryota; kingdom Metazoa; phylum Arthropoda; class Insecta; order Lepidoptera; family Noctuidae; genus Xestia; species Xestia xanthographa. The sequence goes on from LR990657.1 coordinate 22,257,592, forward strand.
TTGTTGACCGCGGGGTAATTGCGTATGACACAATGGAAATGTTTTTCATGTTGTCAGTTCAAATAAACATTTATTGTTTGTTATTTGTACAAGGATCTTTAGGCGTGTGTGTGGCCGTAATCAGAACTAACGCCGCCATCTTGTTTTTAGGGTTCAGTTCCTCAGTCTGCTACTCTTTGGAGCAGTGTAAAAATAAAACTTGTACGTCAACGCAATCAAAAGATATGACCGCTTATGTCGCATATTTTACGATTTCACAAGGGAATCAAAACCATAGGGTACTTCCCTTTGACCTAGAATCATAAAATGAAGTTTTCATTGGGGTCATCCAATAAAGGCACGACAGTTTATGGATGACCCCAATGACATAGTTAATTCCCAAACACTTTGTGAATGAGCAATGTTGTTCAATATTATTCATTTGGAAAATCCATATTTTTGTATTTCTCCAATAATTAACTGATCCAGATCTATAGCAGTCCAGGTATTCCCTTTGACCTAGAATCATAAAATTAAGTTGTCATTGGGGTCTTCCAATAAAAGCACGAGTTTATGGATGACCCCAATGACATGATAAATTCCCGAACACTGTGAATGAGCAATGTTGTTGATTATTATACATTTGGAAAATCCATATTTTTGTATTTCTCCAATAATTAACTGATCCAGATAGCAGTCCAGTTCCATAACTGGACTGCTATCTGGATCAGTTAATTATTGGAGAAATACAATAAAATTAATTGAATTCATTCAGAATATACAGTGGTAAGTACCTATATTCAGAATAATGTCTAAACAGGCTTGTACTCTGCGGTTGGTGGGCCGAACAAGGCTACCTATGACGATAATGATGATGAATTATACAATCAAAGGAATTTTGTCTACTTACCACAAATCATCGAATTCATTGATGCAATAAAAGATACAGGTTGACTGGTAGAGAATGCCATTGACATTAAGTCCGTCTCTGTACATTTTGTGTGCTTAAAGTATTAAATAAATGAGAAAATGTTTAATAACTTAAACAAGTAATCAATACAGTATCAACATGGCATTACAAATGTTGCGATTTATTTCTTAGGTTTTATTCAGGACAAATTAAAATATAATATGTATAGGTAGTCTTTATGACAATATCAGGATGTTTTACTTTTATATTGCGAGAAAGATAACAAAGGTTTAAAATAATATCGCTACTGCAGACATTTTGTCACATCCCAAGATATACTCCTCGTACATACTCTTTATATGTAGTTCATTTTTATCGTTTTCATGGACATACAGTAGTTCTGTAGTAATAGAACCAACTTTAATATCACCGTCATTGTCCTGTCCTGCTCCCAATTTATTTGGGGTATTCACAATTCTAACGTCTTATTCTTCCATATCTGCATTTCAGTTAATACGTCGTCATATACCTAATTCACTTCCTCCTAAGCCAAACCGTCTTTCAGACAACCCATCTTTTCTTAGGACTTCCTCTTTTGTACAGTCCATATCGTACAAAAACTACTTGTCTCTCTCATAACTTCATTATCATCATCCACAGCCCTGATTAAACCACTGCTGGGTCTAGGCCTCTCTTTGTTTGTACTCGATTTCCACGCTCACGGTGGCAATAATGTCGTCTGCTCATTCCGCCACCAGATGACAAACATTTGTCTTTTTATTCCTTGGACACCACTCGGTCACTCGGTCCACTCCACCTGCCATCATCTCGCCTTACTAGGTGACCTGCCCAACTCCATTTGAAATCCATATCGTACGTGATTTCCAATAAAAAGTCATTGCTAAGTCTTATACCTATCTTCGGTTTTCTTAAATTTTTGAAAGTGTTTTGTTCTGATTCATAAATTACAATACACTTACGAATGTAATATTATCACACTTGCTGTAGTAAATGTGTAGTTATTTGGACACAATCTTTTATAAAATTCCATTGCAAGTTCCTTTGTTTGAATGAACGTGTTTATTTTTATAAAATGTATGTATAACTATATGAAAACAAACCGTTCACTTTGTTTTACAACACCTGAAACTTCTTTGTTGCATTTTTAACTTGTATTATTGTTTAGCACTCATTAAAAAACAGAGGTGTGTTTATAATATTAACGTAATTGCTTAATTCAAGGTTCCTTCTAAAGCCAACTCCTAATTATAAAGCTAATGTTAACTGTTAGAATTTTGCAACGCAAATTTGCAGCCGCAAGTATTTGACCACGAATAGTCAAATACTTTAAAACCAGAATAAAATAACTAAGTACCTACTCAAACACTTGGACCTCGTAAGATAACCATTTTTTTGGTCATTATCTTCACTGTTTTTGAGTCAACTCATGCCCTTGAGAATCATCAGACCCTATAAACAGACATACATGAAGCTACAAAGTACTACGACAGAGCTTATTAATAGAATGAACGGACCATGTTCATCTGATAAATCGTAAAACGCAGTATAAACGAAGTGACTCAAATGCAGCAAAATATAAATGAATTCAGAAGATAAACTTCCAAGATGACAAAAGATGTAGTTGTAACATGAGGTGATGATGAGAGTGATAAATAATAAATATGAATTTGAATTAAGGTAGAAGAGAAGAGATAAATATTAATTTGAATTAAGGCAGAAAAGAAAGAAGGTATTCCCTAAAAAAGAATTAACGATTTGTGTGTGAGAGAGAATATGAAGGGGAAGTAGGAGAGAATGGAATAGGAAACATCGACTTCAAGTGACATAGAATTAGGCTAAGCAGAAGAAAGACAAGACAAAAATAAATCACATGGTGCAGAACCAATTACCAATTACTACTTGTTACAGAGAGTGATAATAACTCATCACTCATAACCTCAGACGCAGACCTATTGATTCTATTTTAAGAATTTTGTTGAATGAAACTTCTGATCGTAACATTCCTTTAACTGCGTGCACTGAGAAAGGTTACGGCCATCAGACTGAAGTAAACAACATTTAAAAAAATACTCGCTTTGGACGTGGAGTTGTGGACACCAGCCAGATATACAATACAACACATAACATACAGTAAGTAGTTAAGCAAAGCGTTTTCTTGTTATTGCAAAGTTACGAAGCAGACGAGCTGCAAACTGCAACAATTGAAGGTAGATATGCTGCATACTGGTACAATTAGTTTTATAAAACTCTTATGTTATCTTAATTATCATCATTGAGATAACTTGTTATAACAGTCTTCAAATGAAGAAAGAAGACACTCATCTTATCTACTGCAATAAGGAATGTTTCACTTCTTAAACCTTGTCTGTTTGTTTATATTTTATTTTGGCTGTATAAGTCCAATCTTGGCTGTTCCATTTATAAAATGCACCAAACAATCAAGCACATACCAGAAAATGATAACCGCTTTAGGTTGTATAACTTTGTGATAAAGAGATTTATAAATCCGTGATAACTGTATGCAGCAGTAGACAGAGTACGATGCATTCACATGATACAATGTCATGCAAATTATAGTTTTTCAAGATCTAATAGCAATGGCCTCAGGACTGCGGATTGTGCGTAACACACTCATAATCCCGATGGCATTCAATTTGACAAACGTTGTTGAGCTGACAAAATTTTAAATATGAAAACAATGGTAAGTTGGTGGTCTTGGTATGGACATGTGATGCGGAGGAATAAGGCAGAGTTGAAAGGAAAGTTTTGAGTATGAATTTTAATGAGCTATAAGAGTAAAGGGAGACCGAAAAACCGATGGATGGACACCTCTTCAAGAGGTGTTTGATGAGATGACGAGTTATATAGAAGTATAAAGAAAAATACGTATTGGGATGACCCCAGACGAAATTGGGATACTGGCAGAAAAATTATGACGAATGCAAGAATTTTCTTCAAAATCTTTCGGATGGTTATAGAAAAAGTGTTACTTACGCAATTCGGCTGATATCACTATTCTTTATGCAACATCTTAATCAGTCAAGTAAGCTACTCGTATGTAGTGGAATCTTTGTTATGTTTAGAGCCCGTGTCCTGTCATTCAGAAGCATGTCAATATCTCTGTAATGTGTTTGGGCAACACATTCTTGGGAAATAATTCAAGATTTAAGTATAATTTTATTGAACAAAAAACCGTTGTTTTTCGACCATTAGATAAAACATACAAAATTGACTGCATCATTAATGGTAATGTTTCGTATCATTACCGCTATCTTAACTTTGGTATCGTTGGTGTGATATATTTTATCAGTTCATTAAAATGCTATTAACAATATGGTAAATATTATTTAAATTATCATTCCATTTGAAACCCACCTCGAACACACTGTTTTTTGGACTTCAACCAGCGAACATCCAACATACACACATCAACACGGTCTAGGGATATTTTTAAAAAAGCGAATTACTATCAATGTGTTAATTATTTATATGACATGTATACATTAAAATTTAAAAGATACGTTATTTAATATTCTACCATTTTTTAATAATGGTTAAGGTATAGATTAAAATTTCAGGATTTTATGGAAAAAAAATGAAGCATAGACGGAAACCGTATATGAATGAACTTTTAATTTGTGAGTAAAAACTGAAAAAAATAGAAAAATCATTTAATTTGTGTTTATAAACTTGAAGTTAGTAGTCTGAGAAAGCGCCCATGATGTTCATAACACATCGGCAACGATTCGGCATGCTCAGAACAAGGTTGTCAATGTCTTGCTGCGGAATATTGTCCCATGTCCTTCTGAGGTGCGCAAAAAGTTGATCTTCTGTAGCCAGATTTTCAGGAACTTCCTTCAGAGCTCTTCTTTGCAGCATATCCCACGCATGCTCAATGGGATTTAGATCTGGCGATTGAGCAGGCCAGTCTAAGGCCCTAACATTATGTGTATGTAACCAAGCTGCTACCGTTCTCGCCGTGTGTGCCCGGGCATTGTCGTGCATGAGCAGGAAATCTTGCCCCATTTGTGTTCTGTGGGGCAAGATTACGGGCCCCAGCACCTGTTGGACGTATCGTTCTGCCGTCATATTGCCCCGCACCCAAACGAGATCCGTCCGTCCTCCAAGACGAATTCCTGCCCAAACCATAATTGTTCCTCCTTGGTATGGGTGAACTTCCTGAGGGTTCTGGAGACGGCTCCATCGTCCAGGAACTCGCCAAACACGCGTCCTTCGTGAATCTGGATGGAAGCCGAACCTGGATTCATCCGTGAACAGCACATTGGACCATTGGTCACGGCCCCAGTCCACGTGGTTCCGAACCCATTCTAATCGTCGTCCACGATTGCCTCTCCGTAAAGGTGGGACCCGGAGTGGTCTACGAGAGCGTAGATTGCTTTCATGCAGTCGCCTTCTTACAGTTTGGTCACTCACAAGCACTTGGTGTTCCACTCGCAGCCTTTGGACCAATTGAGTCGCCGTTGCATTTGGTTGTGCTCGCGCAGTAATTTGCAAAAATCGGTCTTGTCTGGGGGTAGTGATGCGACTTGGCCCCCGGTGCCTCTCCGCTACTTCACCTGTGGCACGATAGCGTGTCCACAATCTTGAAATTACATTTTGATGGGTCCCTATGGCCTCAGCAACATTACGCTGAACAGATCCAGCTTCCAGCATTCCCACAGCTCGTAACATCTCCGCCCTCGTCAAATGTCGGCGTTGCATGGCTACAATACCTCAATTTTAACTTTATCTTTCGTTTAAAAATGAAAAAAAACTGTAACTAAACGTAATTCGTATTGTTTTCTAAATTTCGCACAAATGAAAATTCCCTCTCCTATACATCAAGACATTTGTATGCCACCGAAACAAAAGAATTTTCAAAAATTTGAATTTGGAATTAGTCTGAGATAAATTACAAACAAATCGGTGTATAAAAGATTCCAATGCGGCCAGTACTTTTCGAGTTATTTAATTGAGTATGAAATATCCCTAGACCGTGTTGATGTGTGTACATGCCTTTATTTTTTAATGATAACTTAAAATGTCTTTGATCATTCTGTATTTACAAAAATAGCAACAATCTCCAAGTTATATTGATATAACGCATTCTTATATCCGCTTCTTCATAAAGATTCCCTACAGCAACATGCAACAGTACAAAAGAATAACAAACTGTTTTAATATCTAGATCTCAATTAGCTGCTAGCAATTGGTCACGACTTGCGATTACTGTAATAACTGACTTCCTTTCGTTGTTTTTAACAACACGAATACAGTCTGCATTTTTGTGGTCTTGCATACATACGAGTAAGTAGCCGTACAATAATAATTCATACTTATATCAAATTATCATTAATCATAGTGGTCTTTTCTTTACCTCGGACATCTACCTAATATTTGTTTTTGTGATAAATGACCATTTATTTAATTAATACTTTTAGCACTGAGTACTGGCACGGTCATTTTCTACCAGTCAACCTTTAGGTGATGCACACATACAATGTTGGTTGCGATTAATGTCAAAGCAATTTAAACTCTTCTCAGATTGATTTTCCATCATTAATATTTCATAGGAGTCCAGAGATTAATACGAGCTGTAAGGTAATTTACGATAGGAAGCTCGGCTAACATTTTGTTATATCATTATGAACAGCATTTGAATTTCGAAAATTATTATATCTCTTATCATTCATATTTCCTATATTTGATGATCATGTAGCGTTGTCTGGACGATCATTCTTCAATCAGCAGATCAGTAAACAACCGTTAGACTTTACACCCAAACAAAGTTTATCCTTCACTTCTCTACTCAACTGATATTACATCGCTATCAGCGATTTGAAAAATACCCATATCAGCTACTATAAACATCATTATAATTATCATTTCAAAACTTCCAGTCTTCGATGAGTGCAATACAGAGCAGGACAATGGTAGCCAAAAATTTGTTCACGGTGAAGAGAACATTAAATTCAGTGAAACAAAGTTCAAAATATGCAAGTGTTGTGATTAGAAAACACAGTGTATGGACCCAGGACAGAGTGATCACGTCACCGTTCAAGGATGTTGAAATTCCGAATTATACGTTGAATGATTATGTTTGGCAGAATCTGGATAAATGGCCCGAGAGGACAGCTTCTGTGAGTATTTTTCCTTTATACATTATCGATTAAATAGTTTGTTTAACCATGGAATACCACGCCTGAAACTGTGTGATTTACCATAACATCTTATACCAACATCTTCTCGCCTTCATCCTTTTGGAGAGAGGGCCACGTGTTTTTTCTCTCATTTCCACTTTATCATATTCATACTCTTCATTTTTTTCACATCGTTCCACGTAGAATCCATTCAATGTTTTCTTTTGTCTTCCTCTGCATCTCCATCCGTCAAAATGTAGCTTCTTTCAGCCACATGCGTTTCTTAAACAATGATTCCAGACCCTAGTGTATTTATACAATCGTTTATCTTTCTATCAGTTAGCGCATTCTCTTATTTGCTATCATATTTATTTCCGTAGACGATATAATTTTTTACCCGTGGTAAACAAAGATTCTGCACTTTTGTTCAAGCAATTTTGACTGTGTGAGTGACCAGTATTAACGTCCTCGATCAAACTTGACGAAATGAATTGAAAAGACTGTGAACACGATGTACTGTGTGCTTAGTGCGAGATTTGTTATTTTCGTTCACCACATTCGAGCGCGTTAACGTTTAGGCAAATTTGTATGGCGCTGGGGTAGCGCCATCTAGAGTAATATGTCAGAACTAGGTAGTGTGAGTGCCGCATCGACAATCGTTAACTTGCGAGTGTGAGATCCTAGAATACATTAATTCACCGTAACTTGTGTTGCGTACATTAATAACCGGCCAAAATAAGTTAACATTCGTATTCTGTGTTCATAATATAAGCGACTGCCTATTCAATTAGTGGTGGTTATAGAATGAATTTAGACGACATTACTTATCTGTGGTCAATGGTCATTAGTTTTGTTTGTGTTTACGAAAGTTTGTGTTAGTTTTGAATATTATTGTTAAAAATAAAGACTAGCCCGTCCCAATTTGAAATGCTGGTGACATAAATAGAGCAGTTAGTGTAATTTATGTCTTTTGGTGTGTAGTGAGTGACCTTGATCCATCTGTGAAGTTTGTAAAACTAAGTTTGTTACTTTTAAGGCATGGAGATCTAAGGAAATGATCTTATAATGCCCGAGTGGTTTGTGGTGGTGTTTCTATCTTTGTTTACGTAACCGTGTTTACTTTTTTGTGGCGTTATATTACGCTTATCTTGTGCTTTTGCGGTCTCAAACATTGTCCAAACGAAATAATACGAGATTCCATGGTAAGTTTCATTCACAATACGAAATTAAATTAAATTACTTTGTTATTTCACCACTCTCATGATGCTCTCACCACAAAATCTTAAGTGAAAACTTTTCACGCTCGCGTTTCGTATTCGAGCTGTCAAAACTGTCAAAATTGTAACTAGCACTCGCGATAGCATGCAAACGTTAGCGATGTGCTCCAAACGGACCTCATTTTCATAGAGGCATTCTATTGTCATTACCGACGACGTAAATGGTAACGTAAACTCGGTTTACGCGGTCGACACATTACTTGAATTTTAGTAAAAAACTCGCTCTTAGCACACAGTGCTTTACTTTGCATAAATTAACTCCAAGGCTTAGTTATTGAGCAGGTTGCGTAAAAAATGCTTGGTAAACAAGCAGACAAGCAATATAAATCGTCTAAGGGGAACTTATAGAACTAGCTTAGCACCAGCATAATATCAACAACACTGGGGCTATTAACAGGTTCACTAAGGTACTACCTGCCGTTTATGGGTTTTTGACTCTATGGGCCTGCGCGGTCGAGGGACTTTTGTCTGGCAGATAGACATGACCGTGCCTGTTCATTGATTGATGTGTTGTTTTTTCGTCTATTGGTTAACGTCCATTGACTGTCGCAAATTGTTCGCGGACAAAATAAATTGTCCCTCGTTTGCGCAGGCATTACTGCACGTGTATATGTAAAATAAGGCTTATTATTATTAACAAGGAATAAGGTTATAGCGAATCAACCTTAAAAGTGCTATCGCGGACTTTTTTAACTTTTTAAGACGAACAATTCCGTAATACATAATTGTTGCGTAACTTTAACCGTTTACGCAGCACACGCAACGAAAGCTTTCAAAAGGAATAAACTTTCCCCGTTTTTGCAACATTTTTCATTGATGCTACGCTCCTATTTTTTGTAGCGTGATGTAATATAGCCCATAGCCTTCCGCAATAAATGGACTATCCAACACTAAAAGAAAATTTACAATTCGAGCTATGTAGTAGTTCCCGAGATTAGCGCATTTACAAACAAACAAACTGTTCAGCTTCATAATATTAGTATAGATTAAGCCTTAATTTTTTTTCTAAACTGAATAATAATAATTGCTTATACCGAGGTCAATGACGTTGTTGTTCAAAACAACACAGCTACCAAATTATGTGCAGGACTGATAACATAATCAAAAAAATATGCCAGGTAAGTTCTTACTTTGATAAGCCATAGCAGTCAGAGAGATGATTGTTATCAGAATGACAGTAAATGGTGATATTTTTCCACTTGGTGAAGGATAAGTTTTTCCACTTGAAGCTTCAATTGACATTATTTTTGTTTTTGTATAAGTAGGTCGTCAGAGTACCAAATAATTTGACGTCACGGTTGACCTAGTGGTTGAGCGATTTGCTTCTGCGCTGCTTGTCGCGGTTTCGATTCCCGCACGGAACAAAATATTTGAAAGAAAGAAAGACAAAGCATTTATTAGCCCGCACAGGACAAAACACAAATAAAAATGGTTAAATTACCAGTACTTACAAATAATAAAAAAAAAGAGAAAAAAAATAAAAAAACATGAAATGAAATTGGTCCTGTACGAGGCCAAAAGGCCTATAGCTCTATTTGTATGACCTACAGGCGTAGGTAGCTAGCTAGTCCGGATCTGGTTGTTTATATATATGTGAGTTTAAATGTTTGTAAACGCACCCACGATACAGGAGAAATTCTTATTGTGTGGCAACGTTTTTACAAAATAACAATTAAACGGTTTACTGAACGTAATTAACACAATAAAAAATCATTCAATACAACTCTATTTTTAGGGTTCCGTAGTCAACTAGGAACCCTTATAGTATCGCCATGTCTGTCCGTCCGTCCGTCCTCGCTTAATCTCTGTGACCGTTAGCACTAGAAAGCTGAAATTTGGTACCAATATATCAATCCCGCCGACAATGTGGTAAAATAAAAATTGGAAAAAAATGTTTTATTAGGGTAGCCCCCCTATATGTAAAGTGGGAAGTGATTTATATTTTATTTCAACCTTCACGTGTGATATATTGTTGGAAAGGTATTATATGAAAAAAATCTGAATAGTAGAACTTTATAAGGACTTTCTAGGAAAATCATTTTGAACTTGATGGAAACAACAGTTTTTGTACAAAAAAGACAAAAAGTTGTGATACTGTGATACTGGATACCCACCTTTAAACTCATAAGTGGGAACACTTATTGTGACGGACGGGAAACTACGGAACCCTACACTGAGCGTGGCCCGACACGCTTGTGCCGGTTTTTTTTAAGTTAGAAATCTCAAAAGTCATGATTTCATGAAATAGTTATTTAATCGGGTAATTTGATTTATCGATTGTTTTGATTACCTAATTAATATACTTACCTAGTAACTATTATTGAAAAGTCAATTTTTGCTATAAGCCTGTATTTTTTATTATCATGCATACTGACATTTAAATTTCGCGGGTTACTAGCGCTTTCGCGTTTTCCGACCTACATTTGTCCCCAAACACGACACCCTCTTGGTCATGGTCAACGTTTAGTTTTACTCTAGCTCCAATTGAACAGTATATTTCTTTAAAAACTACTTATGTATTTGTATAAAAAAGGTCACCCTATTTGGGTATTCATAATAGATTTTTAACTTCAATTTTGACAAGTGTTATAAAATAAACTCACTTTGTTCATTCAACGTAAAACGAAACGCAGCGTCAGCAAAAAAACCCTCCCCTACTACGAGCAAGACTCCATCGATCGATCGACTCCGCGCGTACCCCTGCTAACGCCATATTGCTGGTTGCACGGGCCGACGGGCGTGAAGGGAACGTTCGTTCCAAATAAATAAGTGACTAAATAATACTAGTTCTCTTTGTGCCCTACTCTAGCAATGTCTAGTGTCTAGCACAGGCAGTTGTGGTTCTGATAACTGCCTGTCCAATAGATTTTTGGTGTTTCAATTCAATACCTTTTTGCTGTCGTGTCGAAACTATTTCTGGAAGAAAACGGTGAGTACTATTTCAAGATATTTTCGTACATAATAAGAGGTAGGGTGCTTAATTTACTTAGAAATAACAGTAGTTTCTTTTAAAGAGTGGCAAAGTATTGGTAGAAACGTTACAAAGTTTTGCTGCGGAAATACTGCCGCGGCTGTCGCATTTCATGTTATAACAAAAGGGTGTCCGCCCTTTTTTTTCTTTTTGAATTCTCTGGCCAGACTTATAACCTGTTTATAACAATATCTGCCATCAATATACCAGCAGGTATATGAGAGATATCAAGAAGTGGCAAAATATTGGTAGTTAAGTATTCGTAGAAATGTTATACTAACTTTTGCTGTATAAGTACCACGTAAAGCTGCCAGGACAGACTGCCGCATTGCGTGTTATAACAAAAGGGTGTCCACCCTTTTTTTTTCTTTTTGAATTCTCTGGCCAGGCTTTTATCCTGTTTAATGTTTATAATGTTTATATCTGCCATCAATACAAGCAAGTGTATATATTTCGGAAATGTGACGCTTTAGAAGATTTTGGCTCATAAAATACTTATTTGTACTGATCCCAGCTAATGACTAATACAGGTTTTATGCGTGGAGGCTGTTTTGAAAATAATTTAAGATGGCGGATAATCAGGCAGACTCGATACAAAAAAATTCAAACCCCTTTCACCAACTATGTATTACCAATTTTGTTGCTATGTGTTTGAGTGAGACCCTTTTGGTGCGCCGAGCTATCGTGTTAATTATAATATTAACCGTTCACAAGGGATCTTTATTTTTGTAAACCTACTTCTTTAACTTTTTCTGCTGTCTTTATGTATATCGCCGACGGCCGGCACTTTCCTGATATGTTTTTTTTATTTGCCAATGGTTTGATTTTTAGTATTTTTTTTCAGATCTAAATTGTGACGAGCCCCTTGCTGCATTGACAGGCGTGGCGTAGCGCGCGTCGCGTCGCTTCCGATTGTGGTAGGACCACCTTTATCATTTTATTGATTAATATTAATACCAAACAGATACCAAAAAATTCAAAGCCTAAAACATAATACCTAAGCATCATTGTTACTAATACTTAAAATACTTACAAAACTATGGACTGTAGTCGGAAATAAAGTTTAATTTATTTATCAGCAGATGGTCGTACGAAGATAAACTTCCTTTGGATATTTCAACTCTTTGACTTTAACATTAGACTTTGTTGTTCTGTTCCTTTTAGTATAAGTACGTATTCTACTCTTTACCTCTCTTTTTAGGGTTCCGTACCCAAAGGGTAAAAACGGAACCCTATTACTAAGACTTCGCTGTCTGTCCGTCTGTCTGTCACCAGGCTGTATCTCATGAACCGTGACAGCTAGCCAGTTGAAATGTTCACAGATGATGTATTTCTGTTGCCGCTATAACAACAAATACTAAATATAGTCAATGGTACGGAACCCTTCGTGTGCGAGTCCGACTCGCACTTGGCCGGTTTTTTCCTCTTTATTTGCTTTTTTTATTCTACCTATTCTATTGATCCACTCCGTCCGACTTATTGTTGTGAATTAATTTAAATGAATTTATGAAATTTCAGAAACCTGATCCAGCATCCCTGCCGAGCGCCGTCATGGCGTCACATCCTCGCAGCACTGTCGGATGTGTTTGGCGGGGAATGTTCGCAAGTATGTATGTCCACTACATACATGCGAACATTCTCCGCATAACATATCCTACCTATCAACAAGAACGTGCCTGAACTATATACTGAATTAATTATTGTTCCAGTTGGTCGTCTCTTCCAGTACTCTCTTCATCATTTTCGCAGTTTTGATGATCCATGTTTTGTTTTCAAATGTTACTTAACGTTATTGAAAAATTAAGTGTGTGTCTAAAAATGTGACACTGTTGTTCAACTTATGCGGCACTATTGGCAGCTTCATGTTTTGTTGATACTTTACTATTAATATATTCCTCTTTTTTGTTGTAATTAAACAAATTGTCTCATTCTCTCAGGCGCGGGACAAATACAAGAAGCGTCGGGCGCGGGCGTGGTGCTGGCGCGGAACGAGCGCGGCGCCACATCTCTTAAATTTCATACAAAATGTATAGAAGATGTGAGGCACGAGACATACTGAGACGGCGATGCGCGGGCGCCTCCTCCTCACCCTCGGCGTACCCGCGCCACGCCCGCGCCGCGCCACACCCGCACACTGGGGTGAACAAGACGGCGAAAATGCGTGACGTTATAGAATTTTAAACACTAGAATTCCCCATTCACCCGCGCCTCGCCTTTCCGACAACGTTAGCGCGCCTGTTCTGCGCTGAACCGGCGCCAAGCCCGCGCCGAGCCCTCGCCGCGCCCGCGCCACACCACCGCCCGTCGCCTCTTGTATTTGTCCCGCGCCTTATGTATATAAGAGGTAATCATTGCACAAACGTTGTCTGTCAGATGCGTATAGAAACCAGCATCTATTCTTTATGCTTGGTGATTTATAGAAACAAAATATTGCAAGACAAGTTTTGTCGCAATTTGTAAGTGCAGACAATAGACCAATTATTGTTGTTTGTTTCTTCTGCTGCACATAACGGAAGGCAATGTTCAGAAGACGAATGTGGATCATTAGGTGAGGTACTCTTCAACTGACATCAATTATTGTTCTCATAACTTCTGATTTCAGTATGTAATTTCTGTCGTCCCCTCAGAATCAGAAACAGAATTGACAGCAGATTGTTTACAGAGTGTGTGAGATGTGACATGATGAAAATGTATACTTTTAACAAATGAATTTGTCTACAATTTATTACATGTCAAATAATTGTAATTTATGTCATTGTAATTTTAACTGAATAATAAAATATAAATATAGTTTTTCTTGTATTTTGTATAATAAAACATTTCTTAAAGAAAAATATTTGTTTTTTATTCCGTTAGTGGCACTGCTGGTCGGTAGATACGCTCACTTTGATCTGGCCTAACGTAGTACGGAGTTTCAATAGAATAAAAGATTCACTGGCTAAGGTGTGGCTGACTCTGGCAGAGCCACCATCAGGGATTTTAATTTTGATAACACAAAAATTTAGTCGCTAATTAGTCGAAATTAGTCGCCAAATATCAGATTTGGTCGGTCACTGGTTCAAAAGATATAAGGGCTTATTGGTGGCCCTGCTGGAGAGAGCCTACCCCAGCAGAGCCACATTAATAACTCAAAAACTAGGGCATCTAGCGAAGATCTGTTTTCTCCCATATTTACTCGCTAATTAGTCGAAATTAGTCGCCAAATATCAGAACTGGTCGGTCACTGGTTCAAAAGATATAAAGGTTTATAGGTGGCCCTGCTGGAGAGAGCTTACCCCAGCAGGGCCACATTTTAAACTCAAAAACTAGGTCACCTAGCGAAGATCTGTTTTCTCCCATATTTACTCGCTAATTAGTCGAAATTAGTCGCCAAGTTACAGATTCAGTCGGTGTGTCATTAAAAAGATATTAAAGAATTCAATTTCCCCATACAGTGGTACAACCAAGTACAAAATACTTCAAGTAGTTTTTAGACAGGTGTATCTATACGACGTCTGGAGGAATTCTATAACTTCAACCCACCAAAGGAAAGCAGTATTCATTACCTAAAATCAAGATCTACAGAAATATATGTAATTATTTAGGTATCGAACAAAATGTTTGCATTTAGTCGCTGGCAGATAGATCGCTGCGCTCCGTTACATTTACACGGTAAGTAAGAAAGAGATAGATGCGCGTGTACAGACGAGCTACTTAGAACGAGTTGCCCGTGACGTACCTATGTTAAAGTCGGCCAGTTTAAAGTGGAACTTAAAGAATAGTTAGGAACTCGAATGTTGTTATACCTATTCCGCAAATACAAAAACGGGGAACAGCGGGTCTAAAATGGCCGCTATAGCAGAATCCACGCAGAATCTTAGCATGAATCACGTTAAAAAATTAAAATTCTTAAAATGGACTTTATGACTACGATTATAAAGTCCATTTTAAGAATTTTAAATTTTTAACATGATTCATATTACGATTCTGCTAAAGCGGCCATTTTAGACCCCCAGAGTGAGCACCGGCGCGTCGGCGGTGTTCGCGCCGCTCAAAGTATTTAAAAAAAAATAGGTAAATTAATGCTCATATTAGGTATAGTAAGTATTTACATCTTTGATTTAAGTATGTATTTTTTACATTTTCTACGTTTAAGTATTACATTTTACTAAAGATAGGTACGATAATTTTAACGTATTTATTATTCTAACGTAAATTAGAGCTCAACATTGTAAATTAGTAAAACAGTTGCATGCGACTGTACATCTTGACACTAAATAGACCAAGAGCAAGGTTTAATGGTTTCAAAGAAGTTTAAGCCACTCTAACTTAATAATTAAAAACATTAAACATGTATTTAATAGAGAATTTATTTCTCTCGGTCATTTCTAAGGACTTTAGACCGATAAAACTAGAAGTATATTACACATATTAATAGAAATATTTTTTCTTGGCAATTTATCGTGAACTCTTCGATCTAGCTCTTGGACTATACCTTAATAATTGAACTCATTATATCTTCTGAACTAGGACCCGATTAAATCTGTAACTTGGCGACTAATTTCGACTAATTAGCGAGTAAATATGGGAGAAAACAGATCTTCGCTAGGTGCCCTAGTTTTTGAGTTATTAATGTGGCTCTGCTGGGGTAGGCTCTCTCTAGCAGGGCCACCAATAAGCCCTTATATCTTTTGAACCAGTGACCGACCAAATCTGATATTTGGTGACTAATTTCGGCTAATTAGTGACTAAATTTTTGTGTTATCAAAATTAAAATCCCTGATGGTGGCTCTGCCAGAGTCAGCCACACCTGGCTAAGTTTAATTGATCCGATCCAGCTTGACCCTTGCTGTCCTTTCGCAGCGACGACCTAAGAGGCCCTATCCCACTGGCGTTATACGAGTGTTGGCGTTTGTCCAACGCCTGCGCGGCGACCACGCTACTAGTGACAAGCGTTCGCGCTGCGACTTCGCAACATTAACGTCGTGTTTAAGCTGCGCAGACTTTGGAGAAACGCCAACGCTCGCAAAACGCTACGTCAGTGGAATAGGGACTAAGCTGTGGCTCGTCAAAAACTAAGCGACTCCACGCTATCCGGTACCTAGACCTACTCCACATGACGTACCTTTAGCGTTTAGTTTTTGCCTTACTAGTCTAGTAAAGCCGTCGTCGACCACTTACTAGGTTGACTTAGGAGATACCACCCAGAAAAACACGGGTAAGTTCCACTGTTGTGTGATCGTGTCGACCCTATTTTGTAAACACTAGGTGCTGTGCTAAGATAATTTACGTTTATTATGCACACTGCTGAGCCGTAAGGCCTCCTAAGGAAGTCACCAGTTCACCACCGTTCATGATCAGATCATGGACACACATCCCTTGCTACGCATCCTTGCTCATCTCTGGTGAAAACGCCTTAGCATGACGTTTTACTCCGTCAGTCAGTTAGGGGCAAGTTTTTTGTCCACTATAGGGCGATCAGTAGGATCCTTTCCATCAATAGATCCTTATAGTGGGCAAAAAATATAATAAATAATAATAATTGTAGGTACCTGAAAATATTTGCACGCCATGAGAAATGGCAGACATGTCGTGAGCCACTCCTATTTAAGACCTTGCATGCATGTGTTAGATAAATTAAATTATTATGTGTCTAGTATTAAATACATAAATACTTGAAATACCTATAAATGCAAATATTATTTGTTTTATTTTGTCTAATCAATTGTTAAAATGAATTAATTAAATAACAAACTTATTTGTGTACAAGTCAAACACTGATTTGACTCAACGGTCACTTGTGAATCATACTTATTTGTTAACGGGTATAAAAGAGCGGAGCCTCATTGGAGCGGGTTCAGTCGCTCTACGACTTTTGGGGCGTTAACATCTAAGGTATGACATTATTTTGATTATGGTTGATAATACTATTCTGATTATATTGTTGATTTGTCGTGATGACGATGATAGTGATTGTGATAACGATGATGGTGATTGAGATAACGATGATGGTGATTGTGACAACGATGATGGTGATTGTGACAACGATGATGGTGATTGTGACAACGATGATGGTGATTGTGACAACGATGATGGTGATTGTGATAACGATGATGGTGATTGTGATAACGACGATGGTGATTGTGATAGTGCGACGATGGAGATTGTGATAGTGCGACGATGGTGATTGTGTTAGTGATTGTGAATAACGACGATGGTGATTGTGTTAGTTTAGGTTAGATTAATATTGTGATAAAATGATGATGATTGTGTTAAAATGATAATGATTGTGATAAAATGATAATGATTGTGATAAAATGATAATGATTGTGATAAAATGATAATGATTGTGATAAAATGATAATGATTGTGATAAAATGATAATGATTGTGATAAAATGATAACGATTGTGATAAAATGAAGATTGTGATAAAATGAAGATGATTGTGTTAAAATGAAGATGATTGTGTTAAAATGATAATGATTGTGATAAAATGATAATGATTGTGATAAAATGATAATGATTGTGATAAAATGATAATGATTGTGATAAAATGATAATGATTGTGATAAAATGATAATGATTGTGATAAAATGATAACGATTGTGATAAAATGAAGATTGTGATAAAACGACGATTGTGATAAAATGAAGATGATGTGATAAATTGATGATTGTGATAAAACGACGATTGTGATAAAATGATGATTGTGATAATGAAGGTGAATCACAATCATCTTCATTATAACAAGATAATGAAGATGATTGTGGTTATTATTATGTTATTATTATGTGTGTTGTTTATTAGGTATGGTCGATATATTGCTACGTAACGTTGTGTTATATACACTACTACGGTTAATTGTTATATACTACGAGGTAAATATAATGTTATTATGAAGTGAATCCCATTGTATTCCATTGTGTTTTGTAACCATATTCTGATTTAAAAGAGTGTCCATGGAGTTTCTTGCCCGTTCTTCTCCATAGAGATCTACGCTAGGGAATGGGCAACTACAGTACTTTCACAGTTTTTATGTCTTGTGACTGGGACTGTAGCTACATTTAGTTTTCATCTTTGTTTCGACAATTCAAAAGTGCCTGTAACTGGCTTACTTGAAATAAATGCTTTGATTTTGATTTTGATTGTTTATATTTTATACCTAATAAGTCACGAACATTAAATATTTAAATACATCTAGTTACATATCTACATAGTTATATACTCAAACTCTAACATCAGAAGTGGGATTGACTTCAGCCTTATTAAGATGTTTATTTATAGAACTTGATGTATTCGTTGTTTATAATTAATTATAATCTTATCTGGTAGAAATTCTTACAGATTGTGAAGAAAGTAGAAATTGGAGGAAAGCTCATAGCTATGTAGACTTACACGTAAACAGCTTGCTCCATGCTAAATAATTGTAATATCCAAACGGCTAAGTTAAAATCAATATTAATTCACTTTCGCATAATAAAGCTTTGTCAGTTACAAAAAAAAAAAAAAAAAAAATAGTCCGTCGCTTGGCACCATGGTGTGAAAGAGGTTAATAGATGTCACGTGGTTTTAGTAAGAGATAACAGTCTGAGACTTTACGCCGATTATAGATCCTTTGATAAATTATTGATAGAGGCACATATCCTCTCACTCTTATTTAGCATCAAATTGACAAAGTAGGAAATCTATAAGCAAAGATTTATATCTCGATAAATATAAAAAGTGGTTTTAATTATGTTAATAATATACAGTATTTTTTTCAAAATCTTAATGCCCAAGAATTAGTACCAGTTTTAATGAGATGTCACTACCTTATTTGGAACTCCTATAGTAATTTCCGATAGAAGAACCAATTTTAGCAGTGGTCCGATTAGATGATTTTCTTTGAACTAAAATATAGAACAGCTCTTCTTGTACTGATGTGTCAGACTGGCCGAGCGTTTTGTGGAAGGTCCAATTGTCCTTAAACACTACTGTACAACAATCAACTGGCTTTTCACCTATTAGGCTGCTTATTGGCAGAAACTCTAACATCCAGTGTATACAAGCTAGATTAGATGAGGTAATACAAGATGATAATATAATTATTGACGTAACGGCCGATCGTCAGTTAGCACATCAACGTCTTAAAATTGTTGCCGATAAATTCAAAAACCGCTTTGACCAAACGCGTAGAGATAACATAAGTTATAGCGTAGGTGACACCATTTATGTAAATCAAGACCATAGGCGACATGACAAACACTAACAGCAAAATTTAAGGGACCTTACGAAATTATGAACATATTAGATAATGACAGATTCTCATTAAGGGGTATTGAAAATATAAGGAATTTATTAGTTGCAAAAAAAAAAAAATCGCCTATGGCCCGGAGAGTGGACTGAGCAAAACGTTGTAGTAGAAGGTTTATTATAATATTAATTTAAGGTATGATTGTATTATGGATTAAAACCTTAGCTGTGGTATGACATTCACTGGCTGCGGGTGATTAAGCTTCACTGACTGCGGGGGTTTGGTCTGCCCAGTAAGGTCTGATTATTGATTATACCATATTATAATATTAATTTAAAATATGATTGTATTATGGATTAAAACCTTAGCTGTGGTATGACATTCACTGGCTGCGGGTGATTAAGCTTCACTGACTGCGGGGGTTTGGTCTGCCCAGTAAGGTCTGATTATTGATTATAGCATGATTACTATGAAACGATTACTGATATTATGTTAATAAAATGTACCTATATATAAGAATATTGTGTTTGTACTTCGAGAGCGAAGTACTTATCAGTATGGCCGTGTTAGATAAATTAAATTATTATGTGTCTAGTATTAAATACATAAATACTTGAAATACCTATAAATGCAAATATTATCTGTTTTATTTTGTCTAATCAATTGTTAAAATGAATTAATTAAATAGCTCAACGGTCACTTGTGAATCATACTTATTTGTTAACGGGTATAAAAGAGCGGAGCCTCATTGGAGCGGGTTCAGTCGCTCTACGACTTTTGGGGCGTTAACATCTAAGGTATGACATTATTTTGATTATGGTTGATAATACTATTCTGATTATATTGTTGATTTGTCGTGATGACGATGATAGTGATTGTGATAACGATGATGGTGATTGAGATAACGATGATGGTGATTGTGACAACGATGATGGTGATTGTGACAACGATGATGGTGATTGTGACAACGATGATAGTGATTGTGACAACGATGATGGTGATTGTGACAACGATGATGGTGATTGTGACAACGATGATGGTGATTGTGACAACGATGATGGTGATTGTGACAACGATGATGGTGATTGTGATAACGACGATGGTGATTGTGATAGTGCGACGATGGAGATTGTGATAGTGCGACGATGGTGATTGTGTTAGTGATTGTGAATAACGACGATGGTGATTGTGTTAGTTTAGGTTAGATTAATATTGTGATAAAATGATGATGATTGTGTTAAAATGATAATGATTGTGATAAAATGATAATGATTGTGATAAAATGATAATGATTGTGATAAAATGATAATGATTGTGATAAAATGATAACGATTGTGATAAAATGAAGATTGTGATAAAACGACGATTGTGATAAAATGAAGATGATTGTGTTAAAATGATAATGATTGTGATAAAATGATAATGATTGTGATAAAATGATAATGATTGTGATAAAATGATAATGATTGTGATAAAATGATAATGATTGTGATAAAATGATAACGATTGTGATAAAATGAAGATTGTGATAAAACGACGATTGTGATAAAATGAAGATGATGTGATAAATTGATGATTGTGATAAAACGACGATTGTGATAAAATGATGATTGTGATAATGAAGGTGAATCACAATCATCTTCATTATAACAAGATAATGAAGATGATTGTGGTTATTATTATGTTATTATTATGTGTGTTGTTTATTAGGTATGGTCGATATATTGCTACGTAACGTTGTGTTATATACACTACTACGGTTAATTGTTATATACTACGAGGTAAATATAATGTTATTATGAAGTGAATCCCATTGTATTCCATTGTGTTTTGTAACCATATTCTGATTTAAAAGAGTGTCCATGGAGTTTCTTGCCCGTTCTTCTCCATAGAGATCTACGCTAGGGAATGGGCAACTACAGCACTTTCACAGTTTTTATGTCTTGTGACTGGGACTGTAGCTACATTTAGTTTTCATCTTTGTTTCGACAATTCAAAAGTGCCTGTAACTGGCTTACTTGAAATAAATGCTTTGATTTTGATTTTGATTGTTTATATTTTATACCTAATAAGTCACGAACATTAAATATTTAAATACATCTAGTTACATATCTACATAGTTATATACTCAAACTCTAACACATGTATTATTTTAATTCTGTATGTAAATGTAAACACATGTTTGAGCTAATAAAATTTCTTCTTCTTATTCTTATTTCTTTCAAAAAAGTAGTCAAACACAACAATCACGCAAAATTTGTCGCAGAGTTTTTGTCTGTCGCAGACTTTTACGCACAAAAAGTCTGTCATCTGCGCTGCCCCTTATGACGATTATAATGATCATTTCCCTGTCCTTATTCTAATTTATATGGCCTGCGCAGCGTGTCTTCTACTATTTCTCCATCGTCATCTCATGAATCACTATTTTTTCTAGCCACGTCATCTTTCACACAGTCATGGGGTTCCAAAATAAAACAGCAAGCAAACTGTACTTCCTATAATATTGTTCTGAAAAATCTTACGTCGTCCATCTTTCTTATTCGTCGTCCGTCGTACACTTCGATCAACAATTAGGTCGTACATCTAATTATGCTCTCTGCGCATCCTTCCTTGACATACAGTGTTGTCACTCCATCATCTTACACTCCCTCATTCAACCAGTGTTGCCACTTAACTCACCTTACTTTCCCACATTCGGCCATCCACCCATTGTTTTTGTTTCTTTGTTCTTCCCCTACTCTTAAAGCCATATACCTACATTCAAATTAATTGTTATGAATATTATAATAACCAGAATAAATTATCATTCCAGGTCTGTGCCGTAACAGGCAGAGGGTATACATACGAGCAGGCGTTCAAGCTATCGAACAGATTTGCAGCCAACCTCAGGACAAAGTTCAAGATTCAAGATGGAGATACCGTCGCGGTCATGCTGCCCAATGTACCGGACTATACTCTGGTTAGTCTGGGTATATTGGCGGCTGGAGGAGTGATTACCAGCATCAATCCAATTTATACTGCTCGTAAGTGATCTTTTGATAAAATAGTACACTTTTTTTTTCGATCTAGGTAATTGACGATTTTCACAGCTTGGCTGGTAAAAGGAACTTTCAAAAAGTCAGCTTTTCGTTAACTTATATTATTTAGTGTAATACAATTGACGATGCAAAATTGGACAACCCTGTGTCCAAGAATACTGTTGCAGGCACTCACTTTGATAATAAAAATATCGATCTTTCAAAAAGAACCAATGCATCGAAATAATACCGCAGACGATACTAAATATAAAGTACACAATACCTACCGTGTTTTCCCATGATCTTTTTATTGACACGATAAGGAAACTGCAAACAGTTTTTAAGTTTAGGTATACACATTATGATAATTTTAAAACTCTTACGTAAATCCGCAATCATAAACAATACTTCGTGACAATATTAATGCAGTGTTTATTATGGCTGGAAAATTGAAAACAACAACAATTACATAGTTAGGGTTAGGTACAAGAGAGAAGAGACATTTATTATATCGAAGAACAATAATGGGCAGCTTATGGCAACATGACTTTATGTAGAGCAGTTAAATACTTACTACACGACTGATGACGATAATAATTGTTATTATTTATAAATTGTTATTCATCTCTTTTATTTTCAGACGAAGTACAGCGCCAACTAAAGATGTCTGAAGCAAAAATAATAGTAACATTACCAGAGATTGTGCCAACAATAAAGGAAGCTTTGAAGAACTCCAAGATAAACATTCCAATAGTCGTAGTTAAAACTAATGGCAATCCCGCTCCTGAAGGAACAGCTTTATTCAATGAACTGATCGAAGATTTACACACCGACAAGTCGGTTTTGAAACAAGTTAGGAGAAATGCCAACGATATATGCTTTCTGCCATACTCCAGTGGTACTACAGGGCTACCGAAAGGTGTGGAGCTATCGCATAGGAATATTATTGCTAACTGCCAGCAAATCAATGATCCGTTGATTGCGATGCATAATGAAACAACACGTAAGTTGGCTATTTATTATTTTAATCATCATCTGCCTAGTCTTATCCCTGGGTCGGCTTCTAGCCTTACCGGATGCAGCTGAATACTAGTACTTTACATGGAGCGACTGCCTATCTGCCCTCCACAACACAGTTAGTACTGGGTAATACGATACCGCTTGATAAGACTGGGTGTCAGACTTTCAGGCCACTGAATGTCTGTAACGGGTGGTCATCCATCCACGAACCAATTAGGCAAGCACGGCTTAACACAATGATCTGCCCGAGCAGCTAGTATTATTTAACCACCAGTTCCTCTATTTACGAGTATTATTATAAATGTTTCAGTTAAGTAATATTCCGTTTACTACCTTTTCATAATGTCGTTGTGGTTTTCATTTGATTGATGACATAGAAAATAGTTTAACTTCTGTGAATTCATGATTCGGGACTGCGTACCTACTTGAACCACAAATTCAACCGTAACGATATTCATAACCTCGTTATTTCTCTGTCAATCGTTTGAAGCTAACAAAGATGGAATGTGTTTTAGAAAACCATTTAGACAGAGTCATTGCTTTCTACTGAAATAATCGGTTCTTCTTAATGAATGACTATTTCGAAGTCTGTCACTATCAAACCCTCATTTTCAACATCAGTAAACGATAACACAATGGACTCTTCTGAAATAAAGAATTTGAATTTGATAACCTAAGATCAATATAATAATTCTAAGTTCTCATATGACATCGCTTTCAATTGTTACTTTCCAGCAACTCACCAAGACTCAGTGATGGGCGTGTTGCCATTCTTCCACATCTATGCAGCAACAGTTCTCATGTTCCACAAGCTATCCGTTGGTGCCAAGCTGGTGGCTTTGGCCAAGTTCCATTCAGAGACCTTCCTGAAGACCATGGAGAAACAAAAGACTAACGTCCTGTTTGTGGCACCACCTATAAGTAAGTTTTATCAGCTGTCAGAAATTCTGTTTATCATGTTTACCTCCTGTAGGCTTTAAGTATGATGGGTGATATTATGATATGCTTGAGTGTTACCAAATGCAGATAAGTGGTCATAAAATTTATTATACAGTCATATGATGATAAGACATAAAATAAAGATACTGACATAACAAAAAGAGATTGTGGAATCAAATTGGATTGTAGAAGAGATTTTCTTTGATAGCGCGTTCATATATTGCGTAACTGTTTTCCTCAGGTAGTACAGTCATTTTGGTTCGATAAAAAGATGTTATACCTGGAAAGTTTTTCGAGACTTTTGGAAAAGGGGTGATTTTATAGATTTGCGCGCGATCTTTGCCACTCGCACCGCCCTATTGCAAGAATGGCCCTCTAAAAGGAGTTTTTTTGACAATATCTCCTTTCCAACTCTTATTCCAATAATTTGAATAAAACTAAACTAGAGATCAATAGTTATGGCGTACACAATGAGTTTTAAGTTCAAAGAGGTAAAGTTTTTGGCCTTAACGTGTTTAGTATACTTTGCGGCGCTCGTACGCTAAAACGATTGTTTTTGAAGCTTATGTCAATCCTCTTGAAAGTCGTTGTTAAATTCGGCACACTATTGAAAGCGACTGCTATCTCTTGAGCTTCAAAAACATTGATAAGAAACGAACCGATAGTTATCATTGGTTATCATAAAACTAACATGATAAAGTCAATATTTGAGACAAAAATAGCTGTCTCCAAAACTCAATAACATAAACAAACCCACACATAGACACTCGTAAATAAACACAAATACAAGTTTTATACGGATGTGTCTACACATAGAGGTAGGTACCTACTAACCGTGAGTGTGTGAGAGTAGTTTATTAATAACTGAACAATCATGAGCAAGGTACTATCGAGGACACTCCCGCCTGACCACCACTAAGCTCATTTCTGCTTGCACTCGCAACATAAAAACGCTCTCTAGCCCCGCCCCGTTGACTTTGTGTAGAAAAAATGAATGAAAAGATACCGAATCGGCCGAGCGCATTGACGACGCACGCTAAACGAGAGTAATTGTTAATTTGCGCGCCAAATTTGACGCTTTCCTAATAGGCGCAAACTTTAAGGGGGCATGGCTCGGCGCCTCCGCATGATTTAAGCGAAAAAAAAATAAAATGGTCAGGCGGAAAAGACCCCGATAGTACGCACAAACCTCCATACATACGTACCTACTTGGTTTGTTTACTTCAAGCAATTTGCGATTACTTTTGTACAAGGTCGCTCTCGCTAGACTTGTGTGTCCGGATTCTATACAACTTATACCTACTGTACTTTGAAACGAGTTTGGGCAATGGCCGAACGAGCCTGCTGTTTATGAGTAGGTAGTAGTAGTGAGAGTAAGATATATTTTTACATTTTAATCATGACAATTACCGCCTCATTGGTGTAGTGGTCGCAAGCAGTACTGCTGAGCATGAGGTCCTGGGTTCGATTCCCAGATCGGGCAAAGTGTTGTTGCGTTTTTCAGGACTTCCTCAGTTACCGCGGGTTCACGGTGTCGTTGGTGACGGTATTGGTCATCAAATATGTAAAAAAATAACAAATCTTACAGGATAGTTCCAGAGATTAGAGAATCCAATCAAACAAATTCTGCAGGTTTATTATAATAGTATAACTATATAAATTATGACCACATTAACACCACAGGAGCAGCGGTGGCCCAGTGGTGGCGGCCCCGACTTTTGGGACTGGGACCGCGGTCCAGGATTCCAGTACACCCACTTAACCAGTTACATTTAAATCCCATGTAATAGTACTTTTATGTATTCTGTGGTAATAGTAATCTTAATATGTTTTCTCTATTCCAGTTCTGATGATGGCTTCCCACCCAGCAGCCACTGAGAGAACCTTCGAGCATGTGGAGGCCATATGCAACGGAGCAGCTCCTCTGGCTGGCAGCGACGTAGAAAGGCTGTTGCAGCGAACTAAGGTATCAAGCTTTTTACTATCTTTTTACACGACTGCCAAGGAAGTGTTATGTGTTTCGCGCGTATCTTGTATGTTTCTTTGTAAATTCCTTTTGTTACCGTATCTTCCAAATGGCTGGATTGTGGGCTGAATAGATTTCGACGGTTAAGGTATCGTTAGATTTATCTCAAAAACCCAGGTGTCGTTAGATCATCATCTGCCTAGCCTTTTCCCAACCATTTTGGGGTCGGCTTCCAGTCAAACCGGATGCAGCTGAGTATCAGTATTTTACATGGAGCGACTGCCTATCTGACCTCCACAACCCAGTTCATACTGGGTAATACGTCTCTGACAACCAGTCTTACCACTTTGGTAAGACTGGTTGTCAGACTTTTTGGGCCACTGACTACCTGTAACGACTGTCAAAGATGAACAAATGACAGCCGGGACCAACAACTTAACGTGCTTTCCGAGGCACGGAGGAATCTCGGTATGTACTGGGTGGTCACCCATCCACAGACCAACCTAGGCAAGCACGGCCTAACCTAAAGATCGACCCGAGCGGCTGTTATTATTTAGCCACGAGCTCCTCTCAGGTGTCCTTAGATAGGTGTTTAAAAAAAAACCGGCCAAGTGCGAGTCGGACTCGCACACGAAGGGTTCCGTACCATTATCTATACATTAGACAAAACGGCAAAAAATCACGTTTGTTGTATGGGAGCCCCCCTTAAATATTAATTTTATTTTGTTTTTAGTATTTGTTGTTATAGCGGCAACAGAAATACATCATCTGTGAAAATTTCAACTGTCTAGCTGTCACGGTTCATGAGATACAGCCTGGTGACAGACAGACGGACAGACGGACAGACGGACAGACGGACAGACAGCGAAGTCTTAGTAATAGGGTTCCGTTTTTACCCTTTGGGTACGGAACCCTAAAAAACAAAATGGCAGATTTTTGCCGCTAAATATTGTAAGTCGTTAAATATTTTTTTTCAACCAAACCTATCGAGGTATTAAAATGAAGGAATTTAAAAGGAGATTACAAATCTATAAATATATTATACAATTGGCAGTCGGGTTTTTTGATTTTTTAATTAATTAGAACAAGTATAACTTTAAGAACTGAAATCCAAATATGTATAAATCCGCTTGTAATTTAAATGTGCTAATTAAAAGCCCTTCCGACCCTACCCGAATGTTTGGTTGACGGATCCTTGACGGATCCGTTTAAAAAATCAAAACACCTTGCCGACCCGGATGACCTAAACAAAAATGATGACAGCAGACAAAGATGACATCATAATCATAGTTTTTTTTTCTTTCTAGCGTGACATCGACTTCAGACAAGGCTACGGTCTGACTGAGACGTCTCCAACAGTCACCCTCAGCCCCAAAGGATTGAATCGTTTCGAAGCAACTGGCCCGCCAGTAGCCAACACAGAACTTAGGATCGTGGATCAGGATTTAAAGAATTTGGGACCTAATGAGGTTTGTTGAACCTCAAATTGTTATGCTACACTTGGCATAATTGTACAAATATTTGCATCAATGCGAAGTATTTTGTTAATAAATGTTCGTCTACGTAGTCTACGAGATTCATTTGGTCGACTGATCCCGCGGGATTGGCCTGTGTAGGATCAGTTTACTAAAGAGCCATAATTCAAAGAAATACGCCAAGTGAAGAAGCAATTATTTCAGATCATCTGCCTAATCTAAAATTTCGCGTTCTCTATATTGCATTATACGCACACATTACCTATAAATAACGCAATATGAATGAGTGTCCATAAACCCTCAGTCATTGACAGAGGTGGGTTCTGAAATTTCGATTAACTTTAGGCGATGTTTACCGCGTCTGTCTTTTAGTAAGTCGATATGCAAATATTAAACATGCACAGTTACAACAACTTCTGTGAAACAATAGAGGCAAGCTTATCAACATGCAAACTATTATGATGCAGACATCGTACCGATAATATTGTAATCAATATTCTAACTATGTATTTGAATCTCAGGCAGTAAAACTACAATCAGAGGGTAGGTAGTAGGTAGGTAGGAAGATAAGTCAAATCAGTCAGTCAGTCAGTCCGAGTCGGGTATAAGTCAAAATAAATAGTTGATACATGACAATCGTTTTCAAACCGTTGGAATCGATTTGAAAACGATCGTCATTTAACTTTGTAACTGTTTCTACGACTTCCAAAAAGATTTAAATAAGCTTTTTGGTAGCTCGTGTCAGTCCCAAACAATTTGACTTTATCAGCATCGTTATCACTGACAGTGTCATCGTCACTTTATCAGGGCCCTCAGCTTCAAATACGAATAAAAACAAGAATTTTAAAACTAAGAAATTATGAAAGAGATTTTTTTGGATAGATAATGGAGAAAGAACAATTGAAAGAAACTTGGCGAACTTTAACAATAAATATTACTTAAATGTTGTTGGTAAATCTAAAGTTATTTTCTTGAATACATAAAGAAAGATGTTAGCAGAGTCTAAGAAAAAACAGAAGAAGTGCCAACTTTGGACAAAACTACAAACGATTTCTCCCTTGTAAATAAAACATCTAAAATCTTCCAGACTGGTGAGATTCTCGTCCGAGGGCCTCAAGTGATGCGCGGCTACAGGGACAACCCTCAAGCCAACAACGAATCCTTCACTGCAGATGGCTGGTTCAGAACTGGAGATTTAGCCATCAGTGATGAAGAAGGGGTAATCACCATTGCTGATAGGCTTAAGGAACTTATCAAGGTAAACGTTGATGGACAAAACTAAATGGATGGACAAACTAATCAGTTTTACACTTCAATTCTTTTTAAACTTGTTATCTGACTAAACTGAGAAGAAACAGCCGAAACATGCCTCTTTTAAAGTCCAAACATACTTTTGGTCTAATCACATGAGGACCATGCAGATAGTAGTGGTTTGATTGTCAGTGCAGGTATTAAAATTTGTCAGGTATTGCTCAGCTCATAACTTAAGGAGCTCAATGTTACTACTACTACACTATATTCCAAAGTAGATGATGGTGTTGATAATACTGAAGCAGAAAAAAACCGGCCAAGTGCGAGTCGGACTCGCGCACGAAGGGTTCCGTACCATTATCTATACATTAGACAAAACGGCAAAAAAATCACGTTTGTTGTATGGGAGCCCCCCTTAAATATTAGTTTTATTCTGTTTTTAGTATTTGTTGTTATAGCGGCAACAGAAATACATCATCTGTGAAAATTTCAACTGTCTAGCTGTCACAGTTCATGAGATACAGCCTGGTGACAGACAGACGGACAGACGGACAGACGGACAGACGGGACAGCGAAGTCTTAGTAATAGGGTTCCGTTTTTACCCTTTGGGTACGGTTCCGTTTTTACCCTTTGGGTTCGGTTCCGTTTTTACCCTTTGGGTACGGAACCCTAAAAACAGTTTTACTGAATAAGAGAAAGGTGGCGTCTAGCTCATTGCTCCTTCGACATGTGACAGACGTTACCAGCCCAGTTCCACTTTAACCTAGTTAGGATGTTATTAAAAGTACAAATCAAAAACTGAATTACTTTTTCCACAGGTTAAAGGCTTCCAAGTTCCTCCAGCGGAACTAGAATCCCTATTACGCGAGCATCCTTCAATCAACGATGCAGCTGTCATAGGGGTCCCTCATCAGAGCAAAGGCGAAACACCAAGGGCCTTCGTAGTTCTCAAGGATGGTCACAAATGTTCTGAGAGACAACTCAGCGAGTTTGTTAATGAGAAAGTGGCTGCGTACAAACATGTAGACGACATAACGTTTGTTAATAGTGTTCCTAGGAGTGCAGCTGGAAAGATTCTTAGAAGGGTTCTGAGAGAGCAGTACTGCTAGGAGTAAAATAAAGCTTTGGCCTAACTGAAGCGAATTCTCCTGGGGATTTGCTCTGGATGGAAGTGCCCAAACTGGCATGAATTGTCGCGTGACATGATCACTAAGCAGCAGTGGTGGCCCCGACTTACGTTATTTCATCACAATTACTCTCAAAACGGTGAAGAAAAACATCGTGAGGAACCCGGCATGTCCTAGAACCAAAAACTCGAAGACATGTGACATCTACCAACCCGCACGGGCCCGCGTGGTGGATTATAGAGCATTCGTCATAGAGAAGAGGCCTGTGTCCCAGCAGTGGGAACATTGTAAGTTGTTCAAGCTATGATCATAAACAACCAAAGCATCCTGCATCCCGAGCGGGATTCGCCTAAGTGTGGCCAGAGCTTAAAGCAGGGTATAATTCAGTCATGTTGTTTGTTGTAAGTAGTTTTTAATGATGAGAACTACATATTTTTAGATGATCGAAATATTTTCTTGAAAATTGGAAATGGTCAATTGTGCAACGTATTGGAATTTTATTTTTGTGTATTAGTTGTTTGTACTGACGTTACAATGATTAGTAGTTAAGTGCCTGGAAAAATGTGGAGGTCTAATTTAGACATAATTTATAAAATCAATTTTTAAAATAAAACCTAATGAAAGGAGAAGAAATGTAGCATTTTAAGAAAGCATTTCTACAAAAAAATTCAAGAAAGCTATAATAAGTAAAAATGATACGTGAATGAACACATTGTACACATTAAAATAAAATTAATAGCTACGTACTCTTTGGATTTACGTAAGTAATTCGATGATGTTTTTTTAAATTTTTATCTCGTCTTTTTATGACGTAGGTACAGGTAATATAATAAGTCTGTAATTTGTTATTGGTAAAAGAATATAAAACTATTTTTATAAAACAATAAGAAGAGTGCGTGTTTTATTTCCAATTTGTTAATTCAATTCCCGAGCAATATATTTCCTGAAGAACTACTTACATGTAGCAGCCACGGAGTCAGTATTTATGCCTGGTTCATGGCAATGGGACGGGCAACTTGTGGAACTATTGGCGCTAGCATCGCATGAACCAAACATCGTCATTGGTTGAAAATCTGTCAATGTCATTTTATATTTCAAAATAGTTTGATCTCATTGGTCAGATGGGGTCTAAGCGATGGACGCGCCATCTACAATCAGCGTTGGCCTGCCATTGATGGCAGGCTCTCCCCTTATTACATGGATGGAACTTAAACATAACTGCGGAATGTGTGTTCCGTTCTGGCCCGGCCACGATGCCAAACAAGGTCATGACTATGGCAGGAGACTGTACGGATATGTACCTTTTGGTACTATAAAGAGAAATAAAGAGTACCACATTATTTTATGACTTATACACCTATTTTAGTGGCCGGGCTACAACGTATCCGTCCTAGCACGGCCACGCTTAGATCGGCTGAAATCCACAACTTTAGTGGATGATTCGTGTCTGAGATCAGTGTACGTGTGTGATGTACTATAAAATAGACCTACTTATACTTAATAAAAAAACCTTACAAATCTATTTAATAGTCACTTCAAATTTTCAGGTAGAAAACTCCTGACAATAATTCAATAGCAATAGGCGGTTTCTACCTGAAAAATACGCAAGTAAAGTACGCTCACAAGTGAAGTAGTCAGGGACTATTACAAGAAGAGACGCGTAGGTCAACAGATGACAATACTGCTTTCGTTACAAAGAAGAGGGATTTCAGAGGCAAATGCCATTATTGCAAGAAGGCTGGCCACATCAAAAGTGATTGTTTCAAGATGAAGCGCAATAAAAAACATCAAGAAAAAGCTTTAATTACTACGGCTTTGATGGCATACCCGAAAGATTGTTTGTTTGTGGATTCTGGATCCAGTGCTCACATGTGTAACAATAGAGACATTTTTATGAACTTTAGACAAAGTTGTAGCAAAATAAAAGTGGCAAATAATGAAGAACTCGAGTGTATTGGTATTGGTGAAGTAAATTTAAATTTTGGTAATAAGCTCCGCAAACTAAGCAATGTTATGCTTGTACCAGAACTTTCCAGCAATTTAATTTCAGTTAGTAGATTAATTGAAAATGGTTATGATGTGACGTTCAGCAGGAAAGGTTGTATCATTACAGATTCAAACGGTAAAATTATAGCATCTGCTTCTATTGTTAACGGTATGTACAGGTTAAAGGTAACAATGAGTGAGCCTTCGCACAATAGGGTGAACTCTATGTTCTTGCAGGGGCAAGAGACTATGAGTTCCGTAGTTGCTGACCAAGGATTGCCAGTAGATTTGTGGCATAAAAGGCTGGGGCACATAAACTATAGGGATCTATATAGTATGAAGGATAGGGTGTCCAATGGTTTGATGTTTCAGAATCAAGTGGAACATAGCAAATGCATTCCTTGTTTGGAGGGCAAGTTGCCATCCAAACCTTTTGCTAAAGGACCAAGCAAAGTTGCAGGTGAGCCGTTAGCCCTAATCCATTCTGATGTGTGTGGTCCTTTGCCGATCAGCTGGGGTGGTGCGAAATATCTACTCACTTTCACTGACGATTGTACAAGGAAATCGTTTGGCTACCTGTTGAAGAGAAAATCTGAGGTATGTGACCGTTTTATAGAATTTGTTAATGTGTGAGACTGCACGAACAGACTCACGATGTCCGCGATTACGCGGAGCCCTAATCAAAATATATTTGTCCAAATTGACAAAGGATAAACAACTATTCAATACACTTACCATCACGTTGGTACCGGTGATGTGACGTAGTCCCTGGTTCCGTCTTATCTGGGTGGGGTGTAAGTATAACTGTGGTTTGTGTGGTGTATGTGTAGTTATGTGAGATTACGACGGTTCCATGGACGCCCAGCGCGTACCGACGTCTTTCTGGACAAACCTTCCTATCACACACGTGGCAACCCTCACCAATGTCCAACTGAATTTTATTCCGGTTTGCTAACCCAATCAGGGATGTAATAGTCCAACACTGAATTTAGGAAATTACCGGCGTTCAAATGACACAAACAGGCCGGACATAACCAAAAAATCACTCGCGGTCAAGACCCAAAATGGCGAGATTTCTCAATTTTCACTCAATTATCAACAAAATATCAAACACCGATCAAGATGGTATCGGATTAACAATAACTCAAAGTTTTCAACCAATAACTACGCGACAGCGTGTACCAAAATTACAAGCACGGAGCGACCATCTTTTCAACCAAAATTGCACTGACAAGCCAACGTCATCGCACAGACTCGCACAGACAACGAAACGTAATCTGTCAAACGACAAAAGGTGCGTTCAGAAACATGGTGGATGAAACATCTACTCCCCCCGGACGGGCCGTCCCGTCCGCTAATCAATTGGCAGTCTTGACAAGGTTGCGACCGCTCTCCTCATAACCGATCCATCCACTAAAACCTCAGCAAAACGAGGTACCCCGTCGGTGCCAGCCACCAAATTGAGAATGCGCCCCCGGCGCCAATACAGAGGCTTAAGGTTGGCATCCTTAATAAGGACGAGGTCTCCTATCTTGGGCGGATGAGTTTTATCAGTCCACTTGACGCGCTGCTGGAGGATGTGCAGATACTCTAAGCTCCAACGCTTCCAAAAGCTCTGAGTGAGCTGTTGCACCAACTGAAACCGCGATAGCCGATTTTGGCTCACATCAACAAAAGGGTACTCAGGCAGAGCGACAAGTGGCTGTCCAATCAAGAAATGGCCCGGGGTTAGAGCCTCCAAATCGTTCGGGTCCGAAGAGAGCGGGCACAATGGACGCGAATTTAGTACCGCTTCAATGCGACAAAATACCGTAGCTAATTCCTCAAAGGTGAGAACGGTGTCTCCCAACAATCTCCGCCAGAGTCCCTTTGCCGCTTTCACCGCGGCCTCAAAAATACCCCCCCAATGGGGGCAGGCTGGCGGGTCAAACAACCAAGTGACCCCTCGACGGGCCAATTTGTTACCAATGTCAACCTGGCTCTCATTAAGAAAGTCATACACTTCCTTCAAATAGTTACTTGTACCCTTGTAGTTGGTACCGCAATCAGACCTGACCAGAGAAGGTAACCCACGGCGAGACGTAAATCTATCCAAAGTTGCCACAAAGGCCTCCGTCGTGAGGGAGGATACCAGCTCCAAGTGCACTGCCTTAGTTGACAGGCAGACAAATACGCACAAATAAGCCTTGACAATTTTACTATTGCGAAGGGTAGACGTCTTTATCGAAAAGGGACCAGCAAAGTCCGTTCCTACGCCTGCAAAGGGCCTCGCCTCATTGACGCGATCAGCAGGCAAGTCTCCCATCTGGGGCTGCATCGTTGGGGCCTTAGTCCGATAGCACGGTATGCAACGGAAGACGATGCTACGAATGGTACGACGAGCCGACAAAATCCAAAACTCTCGCTGCAGAATGGCCAACAGCGCATTGCAACCGGCGTGCGAGTTCTTAATGTGACGATCAGTCACCAACAATTTAATCAAATGGCCCGCCTTGGGCAACAAAAGGGGGTGACGGACCCCATAAGGAAGGCTAGAGTGCCTCAACCGTCCTCCAACACGCAAAAGACCCGTTTCATCCAAAAAGGGGTTCAACTTACTAACGGCTCCCGACAACTTAACTCTACCGGACTTCAAGGTCTCGATCTCCTTCTCAAAGTGTACGGCCTGCACAGAGCGAACCCACAGGAGGAGTGACTCCTGTCGCTCTTGAGGAGAGAGAACCGGTGACAGGCGCTTGTCCCCTGGATTCCTAGCATTGTGACCAAAACGCCTGATCCACGAGGTAACGTTCAACAATTTGTCGAGGGAGCTGTATCGATTCAACAAAATATCCGGATCAAACGGAGGGTCCTTCGTCCCAACAGCGAGCACCTTAAGCCCGGGCAAAGGATCCGACATCAAAATTGGCGTTCGAGGCTAATCATCCTCGGGGCGAGTCAGCCAATCCGGTCCCCACCAAAGGGGGTGCACAATCAGGCGGGGGGCCATGCACCCACGTGAGGCTACGTCGCCGGGGTTCAAGTCTCCAGGCACGTGCCTCCAAATCAAAGGCGTTTCGGAATTTTGTATCTGTGACACTCGGTTCGCCACAAAGACCTCCAAGGAGTGGACGGACGTCTTCAACCAGCACAAAACAATTTGACTGTCCGTCCAGGCGTAAGAATTCCGAATGTTCACAGATCCACCTAAAGTTTGAGCAACGTGATTCAAGAGACGCACAAGAAGCGCCGCCCCTGACAACTCTAGCTTAGGGATGGTCAATGCCGTCCGGAGGGGGGCCACCTTGCTCTTGGCCATGATCAGTGACAACTTCACCTGGCCTGTCGCGCTGACGGTGCGCAGATAAACAACAGCTGCATAACCGTGCGAAGATGCGTCACAAAACCCATGAAGGGTAGCAGTATAGTTCCCAGGGGGGAGGATAGCGCGTGGTAACGCGACCTCGTTGACCGCAGGAAGTGCGGATACAAATTGGAGCCAATCTTCCAAAAGGGTTTCCCGAAGTGGCTCATCCCAACCAAGTTGCGCGGTCCAAAGACGCTGGAGAAAACATTTCGCCCAAAACAATACCGGGCATATCCAACCATTCGGGTCAAAGGTTCTCGCGACAGTAGACAATACCAGTCGTTTAGTCCAAGTGTGTGGTGACTCCAAATCGACATCATACGTAAAGGTGTCTTGGACTGGTCGGTACTGAACGCCGAGAACGGCCAACATAGCAGGGTTGTCAGCATTTTCAAACAAATGAGGATCCTGCTTATGATCCTCCTCCACATCTTCCAACAGTGCTGGCGAGTTGGACACCCACTTACGCAACTCATAGCCAGCGGAATCCAAAATTTGAACCAACTCGTCACGCAACAGGATAGCTTCCTCAACCGTGGAAGCCCCAGTGCAGACGTCATCAACATACAAGTCCGTTTTCAAGATGGCGGACGCCCGAGGGAACTTCAAGCGTTCTCGGTCCGCGAGCTCCCAAAGCGAACGAATAGCAACAAAAGGGCTCGATCGAAGGCCGTACGTATTCGTGTTGAGCTCATAAACAACCATGGGGTCCCGGGGATTCTCTCGCCACAGGATCAACTGATAACGTCTGTCATCCCGGTGAATAACCGTTTGCCGGAACATCATTTTGATGTCAGCCACAAAGACTACTTGATGACGACGAAAAGACGTGATGACATCACAAAGGTCCTTCAACAATTTGGGGCCGGAGTGCAAGCAATCATTCAAAGAGACACCAGAGGAAGTCCGCGCAGACCCATCAAACACTGTGCGCAGCTTACCGGTGGATGCCTTGAGGACCGCGTGATGCGGCAGAAAGTAATGCTCAACTGAGCGCCAATCCAAATTTGACACCGACATGTGTCCCAAGTCTGCGTACTCACGCATGAAATCTAAATATTTCTGCCGCAGCACCGGATCCCTGGCCATACGGCGCTCCATCGCCAACAATCTCTTCTCGGCCATAGGTCTGGACTCGCCGAGAGGTGGTCGAACTGCAACAAAAGGCAACCGTGTTACGAGCCGACCGGAACGGAGTCGACCTGTGTTGTTCTGATAGAACAACTCGCACTCCTCATGTTCCGGGTTCAAGCGGGCCACTTGCGGTGGCTCCTCAACCTCCCAAAACCTCTGAACAGCGTCAGAGAGAGCGGAGCCACACGCCAACGCAAAATCAGGCTCAGGTGGAGGGGGTGCCTTCAACACTGGGCCCATCACCGCAAAGCCAAAGATGGTCGAGACAGCCACCAAACCGTTCGGCTGCAAGACTTTCATATTACCCAACAATATTCTCCCTAGTACATCGGAACCCAATATCAAATGAGTTGTATTAGGGGAATCAAACCGGCGGTCAGCCAAATCCAGGCCTGACGTCAACCGGACAATATCAGACGACAGCTGACGTTGGGGATGACAGCCCAAAATACTCGTCAGAACAATGCCCGAAGGAAAAAACTTAGGGTCCAAACAACTCACAGGAGTGAGCCCAAATAAGGTTTGTCCCTCAACAGTCGGGATAGGTGTTTCGCCTATTCCATTAATCGTGCCTGAAAAGGCACGGACATCCAGGCTCACCCGACCCGCTAACCAAGACGACAAAAGGCAACCCTGGGCTCCCGTGTCCAAAATGGCACGGACCACAACAGAGTCCCCCGTGGGTCCCCAGACCCTGACCGATGCCGTTGGCAACAAAACCGTGTCGATCTGGGGAGGTACGTTAGCGGGACAGGCGCCAATTTCCTAGTAATGCCTGGGCGGCGACCGATCGCCGCATCCAGGCTGGGGTCTATCCCGATGAGGATAGTAGTCAAACTCCTCATCCGCGCGATGTCCCGAGCCGCGCGCCATCGCTGGAGGGGCATATCTCACTTGGCGCCTGAGTGGCGGGGGGCGCGTCTCCAAACGGGGACGTTCCGCCAACGGAGGGGAGGGAAGGCGGTGCTGGTCTGGCCAACGTCGCCTACCAGCAGCTGCATAGTCGCCTTCACGAGGGGAGGTCAATCGGCGGTCGCGTGGCTCCCGATCAACTGGCGCGGGGGGTGGAGTGCGGCGGTCAAAGTTGCAGGCCCCTCCCCGACTCTGATCCGGCGAGCGAGAAGCCCGGTGCTCATCTCCATCATACCCCCCCCTGCGCGAACCCCCATCAGAGGCTGGTCTGACAGAGCGGTTCGCGTTGGCGCACAAAACTTCAAGATGTGAGCCCCTACAAATTGAACAAGGGCGGGGGTTGGGGCAATCCCGATGAAAATGATTCCCCAAACACGAAAAGCACAGACGGCGTGCATTGGCAACTCGGCGGCGGGCACTCACGTGCAACTCCAAGAAGGCCGCGCAAGTGACTACGGCATGTCCCGTGGCCTTACAATAGCCGCAAGCAAGATTACTCTGGGTGCCACCAAAACGGGGGGCAGGGCGGCTATCACCAGGCCCGACAGTCCTAGTCCGTCCCTGGGCCCTCGGCCGAGAGGGCGGTTGGCTTGACCCCGTGGCACCACGAGCGTTGTCGAGGAAACGACACTCATCCTCCAAAAATTTGACGAGGTCCTCAAAGGGGGGAAGATGGGTGGCACTATCCCCACCATACTTCTGCTCAAAACGGGACCTCAAGTCTGACGGAAGCCGCTGCAACACTAAGTGTACCAACAAATAGGACCAATAGTCCACCGGCAACTCCAAGCGTTTCAAGGCGTTGGTTGCTGCGAGCAACGGATTCAATAGGTCAGCACGCAACGCTGACATTCTGGTGATGGCCGGCAACCCCAAGATCTGGTCAATATGGACATCAGCCAGGCAACGTTTGTTCTGGTACCGTCGGGATAGAAGTTCCAGAGCAGTGGGATAGGCCGAGTCGGTCACCGGCAAGTGCTGCACCAAGGCTCGAGCCTCACCTCCTAGGGCTGACAACAAATAAGCCAACTTCTGGGCCGGTCGGAGGTCAGAGCGCGAATCAACCAAACTGTCAAATAGGTTCCTGAAGCTTAACCAATGGTCCAAGTGACCGTCAAAATGTGGCAGCTCCAGGGTAGGCAGTCTACCCAAAAGTCCAGGGCCTGCAACAACAGAGGTCTCTGTTTTGACCTGGGCAGGGTCCCGACTCTTCAAAATTTCCCTGGCGCGCATACTTATTATGTCACCCAGGTTCATCATCTGGTCATAATCCGCAACAACCTTATCACGGGCTGCTTGACCCAATGTGTCCAGGTCCAAGTCCAAAATCACTTCATTGAAGCGAGCAAACAAAGTGTCAACCGCACTCAATCTCGCATTCAACTGCTCATACCGGGCAAGCGTGGCCTCTTCCAGGTCTCGACGTTGAGCGGTCGCAGCGGCAGAGGCAAACCATCTTAGCTGTGAGGTCAATCCACCAATGGCTTGGTTTACAGCTTTCAATGAAGCCATTGGGACAAATATCAAATAAACAAATTAAATTCAAGTAAATAAACAACAGGAATAATTTTCCCGGACCCAACTACAATTTAAACCAAATAATAAAACTTAGTTTGAATTATTACAAGTTCAAATCCGACCCTGTACAAGCAATACCTTGTTTATACAATAGCAAATTAAAGTACAAACCACAAGGGACACTACATATCATAATATATTATGTCAAACAATCTATGTTTAATTTGAGTCAGGCCGACGGCAACAAATCAGACTTCTCAATACTTTTAACTCATAATTCAATATAAGTGGTGAATTTAACAATTCAACCACGCTCTGCTACCAGTTGTGTGAGACTGCACGAACAGACTCACGATGTCCGCGATTACGCGGAGCCCTAATCAAAATACATTTGTCCAAATTGACAAAGGAAAAACAACTATTCAATACACTTACCATCACGTTGGTACCGGTGATGTGACGTAGTCCCTGGTTCCGTCTTATCTGGGTGGGGTGTAAGTATAACTGTGGTTTGTGTGGTGTATGTGTAGTTATGTGAGATTACGACGGTTCCATGGACGCCCAGCGCGTACCGACGTCTTTCTGGACAAACCTTCCTATCACACACGTGGCAACCCTCACCAATGTCCAACTGAATTTTATCCCGGTTTGCTAACCCAATCAGGGAAGTAATAGTCCAACACTGAATTTAGGAAATTACCGGCGTTCAAATGACACAAACAGGCCGGACATAACCAAAAAATCACTCGCGGTCAAGACCCAAAATGGCGAGATTTCTCAATTTTCACTCAATTATCAACAAAATATCAAACACCGATCAAGATGGTATCGGATTAACAATAACTCAAAGTTTTCAACCAATAACTACGCGACAGCGTGTACCAAAATTACAAGCACGGAGCGACCATCTTTTCAACCAAAATTGCACTGACAAGCCAACGTCATCGCACAGACTCGCACAGACAACGAAACGTAATCTGTCAAACGACAAAAGGTGCGTTCAGAAACATGGTGGATGAAACAGTTAATATGGTTGAAAGGCAGATGGGTTTACCGGTTAAATGTTTGAGATCTGATAATGGAGGAGAATTTGTAAACAAACAACTTTCTATGTTTATGAAACGGAAGGGTATATTGCATCTGTTAACATTTTGTATCTGTGGCAACACTGCACAACACTATAAAATCTGTACATCACTACACTGAACAAGATGGCTAATAAGAAATGCATGTGCTTGCGGTACATATTAAAAATCCAGTGGTATCTCTAAATACAATATCATTTAAAAACCAATCACTGTGTTTAACATAAAAATCCTGGACCATCCTACATGGTAGCAGAGAGTGGTTCATGCAGTTGATTATAAAAGAAAAACTAAAAACGTGTGCCGCAAATCGTGCTTAAAATAAAATTGCTAGAAATCGCAAATAAAATAAAAATAACAACCAGTGCTATTCAATATGACTCACCACGAAGAACAACATTAGAAAAGCTAATAGATGCTGAATCTTTTCATCTATGGAAGTTCGAAATAACAATACACCTAAAATCACATGGGCTTGGTGAAATAACAAATGGCCAGCAAGCCGAAGCTAAAGCCGAAGGAAAATTAGATGAACAAAAGGACGCCAAAGGGCAAAAGATTATACTACAAACGATTGACAAGAAATTAAAATCTCATATCATAAATTGCAAATCTGCTAAAGATATGTTTAAAACTCTTAGTGATTTGTTTGAAGGAAGCGAATCAAGAAATAAATCTAAATTGCTACAAGAGTTCTTCAACTACAAATATAATAAACAAACAGTAAATGAGTTAATAACTGGCATTGAAAATTTAGCTGTGAGACTAAACAACCTCGGACACAAAATTGATGAAGACCTGATCATGTCAAAAATACTTACTTGTTTACCGGAGAGATTTAAGTACTTTGCCACAGCGTGGGAGTCCACACCTAACGAAGAAAAGACCCTAATAAATCTCACAAATAGATTATTGTTAGAGGAGAACCGCAATTCTAACTGTGAAGAAGAAATTGCATTCAAAGCTGTAAACAATAAAAAATGTTTCAAGTGCAACAAAACAGGACATTTTCAGTCACAGTGTAAAGTGTGTAACATTTGCAAAAGGTCAAACCATCAAGAAAAAGACTGCAGATTTAAAAATAAAAACAAACAATGCTCAATTTGCAAGAAATCAAATCATTTAGAACAAAACTGTTTCTTCAGAACTAAAACCAATAAAAAAGAAAACAAAGATACAGCACTACTAACAAATGAGACAGCAAATAAGAATAATAAATTGAAATTTATAGTGGATTCAGGAAGCACTTCACACATGACAAATAACATCAACATTTTAAGTAAATATGAGGAACAACAGTCCCAAATATCTGTTGCTAACAATGACACCATACAATCTCAAGGAGCTGGAACTGTACAAGGTATGAACTGTCAACTATCAAAAACTTTATATGTTCCTGATCTGGCACAAAACTTATTGTCAGTTAACTCAGTTACAAACAACAATGGAACTGTGTTGTTTACACAAAATAATGTTCAAATATATAAAAAAGGTCAGCTGATACTTAAAGGAGAGAAAGAAAATGGATTGTACTACATAAACATAAACCAAGACAATCATGAAAATACTCTGTTCTTAGCCAAAGAGAAAGGAACTGCCTTAGAATGGCACAGAAGACTTGGACATCCCGGAAAAGACATATTAGAGATATTACCAAACATGGCTGATGGAATATTGTTAGAAGGAAATAAAAGAATAGAGCAGTGCGAGATATGTATTAAAGCAAAACAAACAAGATTACCATTTACTTCAGAAAGGAAACGAGCAGAACGCCCATTGCAAATCATTCATACTGACGTATGTGGTCCATTTGATAAGCTTACTCATGATGGAAATCGATATTTCATAACAATCTTGGACGATTACAGCCATATCACGAAAACATATTTAATGAAATATAAAAATGAAGCTTTTACTCTAATAAAGGAGTATATAGAAGAAAAAGAGAGAGAAAAGAATGAAAAAGTTTCGTGCATAAGATGTGACAATGGAGGAGAATATAGAAGCAACGAACTGAAAACATGGTGTTCCAACAAAGGGATAAAACTAGACTATACTATACCATACACACCACAGTTGAACGGAAAGGCAGAACGGTTAAACCGCACTATACTTGAAAAAGTCAGAGCTATGCTATTTGACTCAAACATGAAAGATGAGATGTGGGGAGAAGCTGTTTACTGTGCTACCTACCTACTCAATAGGCTACCCAGTAAAACACTTAATAACAAAACTCCATATGAGATGTGGTATAACACAAAACCAGATATTTCAAATATACAAGTATTTGGGTGTACGGTGTATGCTAAACAATTAGGACCAGTAAGAAAGTTAGATCCAAGAAGCAAAAGACTAACAATGATTGGATATGCAAACAATGGATACCGGCTATGGAACAATGAAAAGAGAAGAGTAGAAATACACAGAGACGTAATAATATTCAATGAGAATAAAGAAGATAAAATAAAATCAAATGAGGTAAATAAAATAATACAGAGTAAAATAAATACAGAAGAAAATGTAATAAATATGGAAGAAGACATAATAAATACAGAAGAAAATTTAATAAATATGGAAGAAGACATAATAAATACAGAAGAAAATGTAATAAATATGGAAGAAGATATAATAAATACAGAAGAAGATATAATAAATACAGAAGAAGATATAATAAATACAGAAGAAGAAAACTTGAACATAAGAAGACCAGTACAACAGATAGAAGAGCAAATCATAGACATACCTAACACGGTACTAGGTACAAGAAGAAGTGAAAGAACAAGAAAAATACCAGAGAAACTTAAGGATTATGTACTACTTACCTACAAAGAGGCTACCACAGGAATAGAAAAGGATAATTGGGAGAAGGCAATAGATTCAGAAAAGGAATCATTAAAGAAAAATAAAACATGGAGTCTAATAGACATATCAGAGGCAGACAGTAAGAAGATTCTCACCAATAAATGGGTATTTCGAGTGAAAGACGACGGTACCTATAAAGCAAGACTGGTGGTAAGAGGATTTGAGCAGAAAGGTATAGACTTTGATGAAATATACAGCCCAGTGGTAAGTCAGTCAGCTCTTAAATCTCTATGGACTCTCTAAGGACTCTAAACTCCAATGCCAGCAGCTGTTGCAAGAGAGAGAGGACAGTGAGGAGGAGGTCATTAACGTAAATAGCAAAAACTCGAGCTTAAAACGGGAGCTAGTAGACCTTCATCAGGAATTCTTGAATGTTGTCAATGAACGGGATCAACTAAGGGCGGTCACGGATGGGTTCAACTCTTGTAGCAACTTGTATGAGGAGGCTTTATGTAAAATGAGGGACTTAGAGGATGAATTAGTCCATGCAAATGTCAAACTTTTAAATTTGAAAAAGGAAAAGGATCATACTCAGGCTATGGAAACTGAACATTTGTATAATGAATTAGTTAATACAAATTGCAACCCTCATTCCATTATAACAATAGACCTTACAGAGGACTCCTTACTAAAGCATAACTACAGCCACAAAATTAGTAAAAATAAAATTAAGAAATATGCACGATTAAATAGAATAATTAAAAAATGTAATAAATACAAGAAACAACAAAAACACCTTTCCAAAAATATTCAATTAAGGAAAGAACGTGTTTCTCTAGTTAATAAATTAAATAACTATCAGATTAAATTGGAAGATAGTATAAATATTTATGAAATTGACACTCAGCGCTTACAATCAGAAATACAGGCTCTTAATAAGTCACTAAAATCTTTATGTAATAAATATGAATGCTCGGAAAATCAAATTAAAGAGCATATTCTTGCTACAAATGCATTGGTAGACAAAGTGGACTCGCTGACTCTCAGCAACACTCAGTGTACTTGTCAGAGGGAATCCAGCAATGATGCCCTCCAGCTTGAGGCAACGGAGGACCCGTCCCTAGCTGTGAGTACTCAGGACTGTATTTCCACCCAAGATACAATACCTGACTTAGGTAATTTGGTCTCACCTAATAGTCTTGGTTCTAATCTTTCAGTTATGTTCTCTGATAGTATAGGTAGAGGGTTAGGGAAATTGATCAGTAATAACCTGAGTTATTGTACCCAAAATTATTGCATGCCAGGATCAACCTACAAACAGATTATGGCATCAGTAACAAAGACCGTTTGTGATCCTAGTACCACCATTACTATATGTGTTGGTAATAGTTCTAAGATTAAAAAGGAAGACATCACTGACTGTGTTTCAGAGTTGTTAAAGTTAAATTGTAACAAAATAATATTGTGTGGTTTTCCATTTTTTGAAAATTTGGGTAATAGAAAAAATAATTATATACATATGTTAAATAACCATGTACATTTTTTAGTAGGTCACTATAGCGACAGACTTATATATCTGGATATCAACACTATTGTTGGTAAACTGAAGTCGACACGGGGTAAGGTGTATCTACCTATTAGATGTAGACACAAAATAGCTCGGCTATTAGCTTATAATATTCACACAGACATAAATAGTATGTCTAAGTTTAGTTCTATTATTAACACTGCGACTATTAGTAGTAATACTAATATACAGGTGACTTTCAATGAATATAGCACTAGTGCTATAAATGTTTACAAACATTGTACTGAGGAGGATCCATGTGTCACCGTGGAGAATTCTCAATTAGGGTATATTAG
Organism: Xestia xanthographa; assembly: GCA_905147715.2. Taxonomy (NCBI): domain Eukaryota; kingdom Metazoa; phylum Arthropoda; class Insecta; order Lepidoptera; family Noctuidae; genus Xestia; species Xestia xanthographa. The sequence continues at coordinate 22,302,545 of LR990657.1, forward strand.
TATTAGTGATAGGGTCTTGTTGTCTGAGGATGGTACGGGTGTCTCCAGCCTCACTCCAAAAATTAATTTAAACTAGGAAATGAGACAACAGGAGGTACGATTAACAATATTGTTAATCCTACCAACGTATCTTCTTGCACTCAATTAGTTAGTAAAAAAGGGCCTCAGCAGAACACTTTGAAATTATTCCACCAAAATATCCAAGGCATTTCTTCCAAATTATTAGAAATTGAATTGTTTTTAGAAAATAGTAAGTTTGACATTATATGTTTTACTGAACATTGGCTTAAGGATTACCAAATGCTTATCAATTATGAGAACTATATGGTGGGTAGCTGCTTTAACCGTAAAACTATGCTTCGTGGAGGTTCCCTAATATTAATAAGAAATTGTTTTAAATATAAGCAACGTAATGACATAGTAGGTCTCTCGGTTGAACATTGCGTTGAACTGTCCTGTGTTGAGCTAGATAAGCATGTAATTGTGTGTGTGTACAGACCCCCAAACTATCAAAACTTTTCTTTGTTTGAATCAATAATGGAAGATGTGATGGCAAAACTTGCAGTCAGTAATAAATCTACAATTATTTGTGGTGATTTTAATATCAATATTTTAGAAGAATGTGCAAATAGCAGTCGCTTATTAAATCTTTTTAAGTCATTTGACTTGACCAACACTTTTACAGAACCTACTAGAGTCACTCCATCTTCTGCTACTTGTATAGATAATATTTTCTGCGATTGTGATTATTTAGATAAAGCAATAGTAAATTGTCTACCCTCTGACCATAGTGGACAAACTGTAACCTTCAGGTGTAATACACCCCCATCGCAAAAAGTTCAAATTAAATTTAGACCTATAACTTCTAGCAGATTAAATAGGTATAATATTTTGCTACAGAACAAGTTAAGCGTTATGGGCCTTGATGATATTAATATAGATCAATTGTATGATCGTTTCTTTTCAATAGTTCACACGGAATTCAATAAAACTTTTGAAAAGAAGACAAAAAGTATTTGCCCTAAATTCATATTTAGTGATTGGGCAACTAGAGGTATCAGAAAAAGTAGGGAAAGACTATTTGAGCTTTATGGCCTTAAGCCTTTTATAAACACTGAAACTTTTAACAAGTATGTTGCTAAGTATTCAAACATTTTTAGAAATACATGCAAGGTTGCTAAAGCACTGCACATTAGCAACAAGATCAAAACAGCAGAAAATAAAATAAAGACAGTTTGGAAAGTTATAAATAATGAGACTAACAGGAAGAAAATACGTAACACTAGCTACACATTAGATACAGCATGTGGTCCTAAAAGCTCTAATCAGGAAGTAGCTCAAGAATTTGTAAAATTCTTTACCGATATACCACAAAAAACAACGGAGGCTCTTATTTCCTCACCTGAACTCTCAATTGGTTTATTAAAGGCGAATGTGTCTGGCTGCCTGGTTGAATTTAAATTTAAACACATTAACCCTATGATTGTTATTAAAACTTTCCGGCAAATAAAGATCAAACTAACCGAAGATCTATGGGGAATGTCTGTCAAAGTTTGTACATCCATACTTGAGACTATAGCCCCTTACTTAGCTTTAATTTTTAATTTATGTGTAGACCAAGGAGTTTTCCCTGATTTAATGAAATACAGTAAAGTCATACCTCTTTTCAAATCCGGGGACAGTAAAGATACTAATAATTATAGACCTGTATCCGTGTTACCAGTTTTTAGCAAGGTTTTTGAAAAAGTAATGCTTAATCAAATGCTCTATCATTTTAACACCAACAGAATCTTACATGATCAACAGTATGGCTTCACCAAGGGACGTTGTACAACTGACGCCGGTGTAACCTTATTAAAGCACATATTTACTGCGTGGGAAGAGTCTCAAGACGCCATAGGAATTTTTTGTGACCTCTCCAAAGCGTTTGATTGCGTAAATCACGACACATTACTTTTGAAACTTGAGCATTACGGACTGGGTAAACTTGCACTTAGTTTGGTAAAATCTTATTTGAATGATAGACAACAACATGTTCAAATAAATGGTGTTAATTCACAGGGGTTAAAAGTAAAAATGGGGGTTCCACAAGGCTCAATATTGGGTCCTTTCCTCTTTCTAGTATATATAAATGATCTACCCTATTTACTGAAAAACCAACCTCAAAATATGGTGTTATTTGCTGATGACACTTCCCTAATTTTTAAGATAAATAGGCGGGCCCAAAATCTAGATGACGTGAATAATGCCCTACTTCAGGTCCAAAATTGGTTCACAGCAAACAATTTGGTATTAAATGAAAAAAAAACCAAATGCATAAGATTTGCTTTACCGAATGTTAAAAGTAGTGATTGTGATATAATATTGAATAAAGAGAAACTTGAATTCGTAGATAAAACGGTTTTCCTGGGGATTACGCTTGATTCAAGGATACAATGGGGTTCTCATTTGACATCTCTTGCGGGGCGGCTAAGTTCAGCAGCCTTTGCCATTAGAAAAATCCGTCAGTATACTGATGTAGATACCGCTAGACTGGTTTATTTTAGTTACTTTCATAGTATAATGTCTTATGGCATTTTGCTGTGGGGACGGGCTGCAGATATTGAGTCTATATTTATTCTGCAGAAAAGAGCCATCAGAGCCATATATAATCTTCGTAGGCGCGATTCTCTAAGGGAACTGTTTAAGGATATTGGCATCATGACGGTACATTGTCAATACATCTACGAAAACATAATGTACGTCAGAAAAAATCTGCACCTTTTTGGTAAAAGGGGTGACAGACATAATTACAGTACTAGAAATAGGGACCAACTAGTTCAGCCAGGTTTCAGACTCGCTAAAGTAGACTCATCTTTCATGGGGTACTGTTTGAGATGCTATAATAAAATTCCACAAAGTATTCTTGAACTGAATGAGACGAAATTTAAAACATGCATTAAACGCACACTATGTAAGCAAGCATATTACAAGTTGAGCGATTATATCGATGATAAAAATACTTGGCTCAATGCTGGTCCTGCTCCACATGGACAGGGGCGCATAAATTGATAGCATTGAATTGTATTGTTGGAGCTGCTGAAGATTGTACAACTATCTTTGCATTGTATAGAATCAATCTCTTTAGTATTATATAAATGCATAGCCCATATTGTGTGAGTACTATGTACTAGAAAGCTATCATTCACTGGAAACCTACGTCTTTTTTTTGACTTGAATGTGCCCTGGCGGTTTGGAGTATGTCATGCTCACTCTATTGTCTCGCTGATGGTGGCGCATGTGTCGGATCATTTAGTTCCCTTCAAAATGGTTGAGTTGAATGGTGCTGATCCATGCGTCATGTCCGTGAACGGGCGCTGTCAGTTGTGACTGGTCATCTCTTGGTTGCCATGGCTTATTTGAAGGAATTATTTTGAATTGTATTTTTTTGTTTGTTTGTGTTTTTTTAGCTGTGGACACTTTTACCGTGCACATCTTGCTACATTGTTCTCACATAATATACCATCTCAACGTGAATGATGTAACCAAGATTTTGTAACAATATTCTGATTTAAAAGAGTGTCCATGGAGTTTCTTGCCCATTCTTCTCCATAGAGATCTACGCTAGGGAATGGGCAACTACAGTACTTTCACAGTTTTTATGTCTTGTGACTGGGACTGTAGCTACATTTAATTTTCATCTTTGTTTCGACAATTCAAAAGTGCCTGTAACTGGCTTACTTGAAATAAATGCTTTGATTTTGATTTTGATTCTATTTGCTATTGCAGCGTCTAAAAATTCTGAAATTGTTACTTTTGATGTTAAAACTGCATTTTTGTATGGCGAGCTAGATGATGATATCTATATGTATATACCAGATGGTTATGATAAAGAACCTAACAAAATATGTAAATTGAATAAAGCTTTATATGGGCTTAAACAAGCACCAATTACATGGAATAAGACGTTTACCAAGACAATGTTAAAACTAGGATTGATTCCTACTAAAACTGATAGATGTGTGTTTACTAATAAAAGTAAAAATGTAATAATTGCTATATACGTAGACGATGGACTTGCTATTTCAACAAATAAAAGAGAATTAGAGAACATTCTGAATTGTCTAGAATTAGAATTTCAAATTAAAATATTCAAAAATCCTAAAAATTTTATTGGTCTCGAAATTTGTAAAGATGACACAGGTATTTCATTAAAACAGGAATCTTATATTCAAAATTTACTTAAAAACTTTAACATGACAAATGCTAAACCAACTAGTGTACCTTGTAACATTAATAAAGAAACTGACATACAGACAAACATGACATTACAGCAGATTAATTTTCCTTATAGGGAATGTGTTGGTGGATTGTTATATTTATCAACAAGAACCAGACCAGATATAGCAGAAGCAGTAAATAAAGCTAGTAGAAAAATAGAAAACCCTAGTCAGACAGATGTCATAGCAGTAAAAAAAATCTTGAGATATTTAGCAGGAACCAGTGATAAAGGCATACAATTCTTAAAAGAAGGAAACATTAATTCATTAAATGCTTATTGCGATTCTGATTATGCAAATGATGTCACAACTAGACGTAGTACCACAGGTTTTGTTATAATGTTATCTAATGGACCTATATCATGGTGTTCCAAACGACAACCAATAGTCTCTCTATCATCCACAGAAGCAGAATATATTGCTGCAGCTGATTGCTGTAAAGAAACATTGTATCTAAAATCATTACTTTGTGAATTACTTAATTGTAAAATTAATATAACTCTGAACATAGACAACCAGAGCTCTATACAATTAATTAAGACAGGATCATTCAATAAAAGATCAAAACACATAGATGTTAGATTTCACTTTATTCATGAACATTTTATAAAAGGAAATATTATTGTTAACTATTGTCCCACAGATCAGCAAGTAGCTGATATTTTTACCAAACCGCTTGGTAAAATTAAATTTGAAGCTCACTGTAACAGATTAATACAGTAAATAAATTTCAATAATATGTTATATTAAACTTAATACATAGTTTATAGAATAAGCTAAATAACTAAATAAAGCATTATTTAGTAATGTAAAACTTAGGATTAATTTTAAGAGAACTGCTTACATACATATTAGAAAGTTAGTATTGTTGACTTTATTCTGAAACATAAAATTCAGGTCCGTTAGATAACATTATAACAAAACCTGTGGTACTACGTCTAGTTGTGACATCATTTGCATAATCAGAATCGCAATAAGCATTTAATGAATTAATGTTTCCTTCTTTTAAGAATTGTATGCCTTTATCACTGGTTCCTGCTAAATATCTCAAGATTTTTTTTACTGCTATGACATCTGTCTGACTAGGGTTTTCTATTTTTCTACTAGCTTTATTTACTGCTTCTGCTATATCTGGTCTGGTTCTTGTTGATAAATATAACAATCCACCAACACATTCCCTATAAGGAAAATTAATCTGCTGTAATGTCATGTTTGTCTGTATGTCAGTTTCTTTATTAATGTTACAAGGTACACTAGTTGGTTTAGCATTTGTCATGTTAAAGTTTTTAAGTAAATTTTGAATATAAGATTCCTGTTTTAATGAAATACCTGTGTCATCTTTACAAATTTCGAGACCAATAAAATTTTTAGGATTTTTGAATATTTTAATTTGAAATTCTAATTCTAGACAATTCAGAATGTTCTCTAATTCTCTTTTATTTGTTGAAATAGCAAGTCCATCGTCTACGTATATAGCAATTATTACATTTTTACTTTTATTAGTAAACACACATCTATCAGTTTTAGTAGGAATCAATCCTAGTTTTAACATTGTCTTGGTAAACGTCTTATTCCATGTAATTGGTGCTTGTTTAAGCCCATATAAAGCTTTATTCAATTTACATATTTTGTTAGGTTCTTTATCATAACCATCTGGTATATACATATAGATATCATCATCTAGCTCGCCATACAAAAATGCAGTTTTAACATCAAAAGTAACAATTTCAGAATTTTTAGACGCTGCAATAGCAAATAGAGATTTAAGAGCTGACTGACTTACCACTGGGCTGTATATTTCATCAAAGTCTATACCTTTCTGCTCAAATCCTCTTACCACCAGTCTTGCTTTATAGGTACCGTCGTCTTTCACTCGAAATACCCATTTATTGGTGAGAATCTTCTTACTGTCTGCCTCTGATATGTCTATTAGACTCCATGTTTTATTTTTCTTTAATGATTCCTTTTCTGAATCTATTGCCTTCTCCCAATTATCCTTTTCTATTCCTGTGGTAGCCTCTTTGTAGGTAAGTAGTACATAATCCTTGTTTCTCTGGTATTTTTCTTGTTCTTTCACTTCTTCTTGTACCTAGTACCGTGTTAGGTATGTCTATGATTTGCTCTTCTATCTGTTGTACTGGTCTTCTTATGTTCAAGTTTTCTTCTTCTGTATTTATTATATCTTCTTCTGTATTTATTATATCTTCTTCTGTATTTATTATATCTTCTTCCATATTTATTACATTTTCTTCTGTATTTATTATGTCTTCTTCCATATTTATTAAATTTTCTTCTGTATTTATTATGTCTTCTTCCATATTTATTACATTTTCTTCTGTATTTATTTTACTCTGTATTATTTTATTTACCTCATTTGATTTTATTTTATCTTCTTTATTCTCATTGAATATTATTACGTCTCTGTGTATTTCTACTCTTCTCTTTTCATTGTTCCATAGCCGGTATCCATTGTTTGCATATCCAATCATTGTTAGTCTTTTGCTTCTTGGATCTAACTTTCTTACTGGTCCTAATTGTTTAGCATACACCGTACACCCAAATACTTGTATATTTGAAATATCTGGTTTTGTGTTATACCACATCTCATATGGAGTTTTGTTATTAAGTGTTTTACTGGGTAGCCTATTGAGTAGGTAGGTAGCACAGTAAACAGCTTCTCCCCACATCTCATCTTTCATGTTTGAGTCAAATAGCATAGCTCTGACTTTTTCAAGTATAGTGCGGTTTAACCGTTCTGCCTTTCCGTTCAACTGTGGTGTGTATGGTATAGTATAGTCTAGTTTTATCCCTTTGTTGGAACACCATGTTTTCAGTTCGTTGCTTCTATATTCTCCTCCATTGTCACATCTTATGCACGAAACTTTTTCATTCTTTTCTCTCTCTTTTTCTTCTATATACTCCTTTATTAGAGTAAAAGCTTCATTTTTATATTTCATTAAATATGTTTTCGTGATATGGCTGTAATCGTCCAAGATTGTTATGAAATATCGATTTCCATCATGAGTAAGCTTATCAAATGGACCACATACGTCAGTATGAATGATTTGCAATGGGCGTTCTGCTCGTTTCCTTTCTGAAGTAAATGGTAATCTTGTTTGTTTTGCTTTAATACATATCTCGCACTGCTCTATTCTTTTATTTCCTTCTAACAATATTCCATCAGCCATGTTTGGTAATATCTCTAATATGTCTTTTCCGGGATGTCCAAGTCTTCTGTGCCATTCTAAGGCAGTTCCTTTCTCTTTGGCTAAGAACAGAGTATTTTCATGATTGTCTTGGTTTATGTTTATGTAGTACAATCCATTTTCTTTCTCTCCTTTAAGTATCAGCTGACCTTTTTTATATATTTGAACATTATTTTGTGTAAACAACACAGTTCCATTGTTGTTTGTAACTGAGTTAACTGACAATAAGTTTTGTGCCAGATCAGGAACATATAAAGTTTTTGATAGTTGACAGTTCATACCTTGTACAGTTCCAGCTCCTTGAGATTGTATGGTGTCATTGTTAGCAACAGATATTTGGGACTGTTGTTCCTCATATTTACTTAAAATGTTGATGTTATTTGTCATGTGTGAAGTGCTTCCTGAATCCACTATAAATTTCAATTTATTATTCTTATTTGCTGTCTCATTTGTTAGTAGTGCTGTATCTTTGTTTTCTTTTTTATTGGTTTTAGTTCTGAAGAAACAGTTTTGTTCTAAATGATTTGATTTCTTGCAAATTGAGCATTGTTTGTTTTTATTTTTAAATCTGCAGTCTTTTTCTTGATGGTTTGACCTTTTGCAAATGTTACACACTTTACACTGTGACTGAAAATGTCCTGTTTTGTTGCACTTGAAACATTTTTTATTGTTTACAGCTTTGAATGCAATTTCTTCTTCACAGTTAGAATTGCGGTTCTCCTCTAACAATAATCTATTTGTGAGATTTATTAGGGTCTTTTCTTCGTTAGGTGTGGACTCCCACGCTGTGGCAAAGTACTTAAATCTCTCCGGTAAACAAGTAAGTATTTTTGACATGATCAGGTCTTCATCAATTTTGTGTCCGAGGTTGTTTAGTCTCACAATTAAATTTTCAATGCCAGTTATTAACTCATTTACTGTTTGTTTATTATATTTGTAGTTGAAGAACTCTTGTAGCAATTTAGATTTATTTCTTGATTCGCTTCCTTCAAACAAATCACAAAGAGTTTTAAACATATCTTTAGCAGATTTGCAATTTATGATATGAGATTTTAATTTCTTGTCAATCGTTTGTAGTATAATCTTTTGCCCTTTGGCGTCCTTTTGTTCATCTAATTTTCCTTCGGCTTTAGCTTCGGCTTGCTGGCCATTTGTTATTTCACCAAGCCCATGTGATTTTAGGTGTATTGTTATTTCGAACTTCCATAGATGAAAAGATTCAGCATCTATTAGCTTTTCTATATGTTGTTCTTCGTGGTGAGTCATATTGAATAGCACTGGTTGTTATTTTTATTTTATTTGCGATTTCTAGCAATTTTATTTTAAGCACGATTTGCGGCACACGTTTTTAAGTTTATTTTATAATCAACTGCACGAACCACTCTCTGCTACCATGTAGGATGGTCCAGGATTTTTATATTAAACACAGTGATTGGTTTTTAAATGATATTGTATTTAGAGATACCACTGGATTTTTAATATGCACCGCAAGCACATGCATTTCTTAATAGAATAAAGTCGACTACAATTCCATACTGTCCGCAGCAGAATGCAATTTCTGAAAGGCTGAATCGTACTTTAATGAACAAGGTACGGTGTATGCTGCAGCATTCAGGTCTGGACCGGCGTTTTTGGGGAGAAGCGGTGACGACCGCCATATATATTAAAAATAGATCTCCTACAGCAGCTTTAGGAGGCCGAATTCCAGAGGAAGTGTGGACTAGGTCGAAGCTAGACCTTAGCCATCTTCGTGTTTTTGGCTGTGTGGCGTATGTGAAGGTTCAGAACGTGAATCGCAAGAAATTGGATGCAAAATGTAAGCCATATGTATTTGTGGGATATTCAGAAACTTCTAAAGGTTACAGATTGGCTGACTGTGATGACCCTAGAAAAGTTGTTATGTCTAGAGATGTTGAATTCTTAGAGCAAAGTTTTTATAATTTTAAACATAATGGTAATATTATTAATAATGTGAATTATAATTTTGAGTTTTTTAATGATTTTAATAATATTGACTATGGTAGTGCGAATGATAGTAGCACGGAGTCTACTGACAGGAATGAGAGTACTGTCGACAGCAAAAGTGTGAGTGATAGTAACACTGACAGGAATGACAGTACTGTCGATAACAAAAGTGTGAATGATAGTAACACTGACAGGAATGAGAGTACTGTCTATAACAAAAGTGTGAATGATAGTAACACTGACAGGAATGAGAGTACTGTCTATAGCAAAAGTGTGAATGATAATAACACTACTGGCAAGAATGAGAGTATTGCTAAGGATTTTGTAGGGAATGATAGTACCACAAATTTTGATATGAATGACAGTAACATCAATGTTGTGAATGAAAGTAACAACGATCTTGGTTATATCCGAAATGAACATGATTATTCTATGACATTTCCAGGATCAGGAGATGAGGAGAACTACTGCACGGTGAGCGAGAGTGATTCTCTTGTTGACTGTCCTACTGATGACGTGGACTGGTCACCGGTGTCGGACACCGTTCGAGGGGAAGCTGTGACGCAGCTGCTTGCCCCGCCGTCGACATCTACAGGTCGTCCTGTGCGTAGTACACGGTCGGTTCCACCTAAAAGGTATTGTGACACTGATTGGTCACTTATGGTCAATAATGGTTTAGAACCAGCTTCATACAAAGAAGCTATGTCTAGTCGAGAAGCCGATGAGTGGCTGAAGGCTATGAAAGAAGAGTATGATTCATTAATGGTTAACCAAGTGTGGAAATTGGTGGATAGGCCAAAATATAAAAATGTTGTAAAATGTAAGTGGGTGTACAAAGTTAAAAATGACGCTTCAGGTAATTTTATATGTTATAATAGAACCAGCTTCATACAAAGAAGCTATGTCTAGTCGAGAAGCCGATGAGTGGCTGAAAGCTATGAAAGAAGAGTATGATTCATTAATGGTTAACCAAGTGTGGAAATTGGTGGATAGGCCGAAATATAAAAATGTTGTAAAATGTAAGTGGGTGTACAAAGTTAAAAATGACGCTTCAGGTAATTTTATCTAAATATATAAAAGAAGAAACTGACTGACTGACTGACTCATCTATCAACGCACAGCCCAAACCGCTGGGTCTACAGATTCTAAATTTGGCAAGTAGGTTCCTTATGTGGTCTAGGGGTGCACTAAGAAAGGATTTTTCAAAATTCACCCCCTAAGGGGGTTAAACGGGGCTCCAAAGTTTGTATGGGGAAACAAGATTAGTTGGACTATTTTATTCGAAACTTCACAGGAGTGCTCCTATTGATAAATGAGCAGAAACGGGTTTCAGGTTTTTTCAGAATTCAACCCCAAAGAGGGGGAAATGGGGTGACAAAGTCTATAAATCAATGCACAGCCCAAACCGCTGACTCTAGAGATTCCGAATTTGGCACATTGGTTCCTCATGTGCTCTAAAGGTGCACTAAGAAAGGATTTTCCAAAATTCCCCCCTTAAGGGGGTTAAACGGGGATCCAAAGTTTCTATGGGGAAACAAGATTAGTTAGACTATTTTATTCGAAACTTCACAGGAGTGCGCCTATGGATAAATGAGTAGAAACAGGTTTCAGGTTTTTTCAGAATTCAACCCCTAAGAGGGGGAAATGGGGTGGAAAAGTATAAAAATCAATGCACAGCCAAAACCGCTGAGTCTAGAGATTCCAAATTTGGCATATAGCCTAGATTCTTTATGAGGTTTAGGGGTGCATAAAGAAAGGATTTTTCAAAATTCACCCCCTAAGGGGTTGAAACGGGAGTCCAAAGATTATTACATGGGGAAATAGGATTAGTTAGACTACTTTATTCGAAACTTAACGGGATTACTCCTATCGATAAATGAGTTCACATTTGTGTTTCAGGTTTTTTCAGAATTCAACCCCTAAAGGGGGAAATGGAGTAACAAAGCCTGAAATTCAATATAGGTATTGTTTTTATGGTGAATTGGGTCGGGTGTATTACAAAAACAACGATTTTAATATTTAATGTGGCAGACCTGAAATACTACCATTCTCAGTTGGGGTTGCGATGGGGTTGAAATGTCTAAAAATCGATATGGGTGTCGATACCGAGATTATCCGGGGTGCTGATTACGAAAATGGCATTTCTTTTGAGATCCAGATGATAATGATTGTGATTACGATGATGATGATTGTGATAATGATGACAGTGATTGTGATGATGATGATTTTGATTACGATGATAATGATTGTGATTACGATGATGATGATTGTGATAATGATGATTGTGATAACGATGATAATGATTGTGATTACGATGATAATAAGTGTGATAACGATGATGGTGATTGTAATTATGATTGTAATGGTGATTGTGACAGTGATGGTGAATTTGATAGTGACGGTGATTGTGATGGTGATAGTGACGGTGATTGTGATGGTGATAGCGATGGTTGTGATAACGAGGATGGAGATTATGATGATGATGATAATGATTGTGATTACGATGATAATGATTGTGATAACGATGCTGGTGATTGTAATAGTGATTTTGATTGTGATGGTGATGGTGATTGTGATGGTGATTGTGAAAGTGGCGGTGATTGTGATGGTGATTGTGATTGTGACAGTGATGGTAATTGTGATAATGATGAAGGTGATGGTGATTACTATGATAATGATTGTGATAACGAGGATAGTGTTTGTTATTGTGATAGTGATAGTGATGGTGATTGTGATTGTGATAGTGTTGGTGTATGTGATAATGATGGTGATTGTGATAATGATTGTGGTTGTGATAGTGATGGCGATTGTTATCATGATGATTATGATAGTGATTGTGATTACGATTATAATGATTGTGATGACGAAGATGGAGATTGTGATGATGGTGATTACGATGATAATGGTTGTGATTACGGAGATAATGATTGTGATAACGATGATGGTGATTGTGATAGTGATTTTAATGGTGATTGTGATGGTGATTGTAATGGTATTTGTGATGGTGATGGTGATTGTGATGGTGATTGTGATGGTGATTGTGATGGTGATTGTGATGGTTGTGATAACGAGGATGGAAATTGTGATGATGATGATTGTGATTATGATGATAATGATTGTGATTACGATGATAATAATTGTGATAACGATGATGGTGATTGTGATAGTGATTTTGATTGTGATGGTGATGGCGATTGTGATGGTGATTGTGATTGTGACAGTGATGGTAATTGTGATAATGATGAAGATGATTACTAAGTATGATAATGATTGTGATAACGAGGATAGTGATTGTGATAGTGATAGTGATGGTGATTGTGATTGTAATAGTGTTGGTGTATGTGATAATGATGTTGATAGTGATAATGATTGTGGTTGTGATAGTGATGGCAATTGTGATCATGATGATTGTGATTAAGATGATAGTAATTGTGATTACGATTATAATGATTGTGATGACGAAGATGGAGATTGTGATGATGATTGTGATGGTGATTGAGATAGTGATGGTGATTGAGATAGTGATGGTGATTGTGATAGTGATGGTGATTGTGATAATGACTGTGATTACGACGATAATGATTGTAATAACGATGATGGTGATTGTGATAGTTATTTTGATGGTAATTGTGATGGTGATTCAGATTCAGATTCATTTATTTATTGTAAAACATAGGTACATTATAAGTTCTTATTTGGTAATACATTGAGTGCGCTATGTTTTGCCTCTAGGGCGTACAAAAGTATTAATGCATGCAATATTTAAAATTAAAACACTGCGTGTAATTGAGAAAAATAAATAATGAAAAATAATAAACAAATGTCCGCAGTTATTGTAATTAAATGAAAAATTGTCAGCACTTACTTATTTATAGAATGTTAAAGAAATTGAATGATGTCATATATTAAAATTAAATGTCAAAAAGAAGATCAATAATTGTTACCTATGAAATATCAGAAATTTTTATAACAGCATGTCATTTAAATATTCGGTGATTGAATAATAGCATTTTTCTATTAAAAGATTCTTTAATATTCTTTTAAAGTTGTGATGGTGATTGTGAAAGTGGTTGTGATAGCGATAGTGATGGTGATTGTGATTGTGATAGTGATTGTGATGGTGATGGTGATGGTGATGTGATGGTGATGGTGATTGTGATGGTGATTGTGATAATGATTGTGGTAATTATGGTGGTTGTGATAGTGATGGTGATTGGTGATAATGATGGTGACTGTGATAGTGATGATGATGGTGGTTGTGATAGTGACGCTGATTGCGATGGTGATAGTGATGGTGATGGGGATTGTGATAATGGTTGTGATAATGATGGTGGGTGTGATAGTGATGGTGATTGTGATGGTGATAGTGATGGTGATTGTGATAATGATGGTGGTTGTGATAGTGATGGTGATTGTGATACTACAACAGCCCATAACGTCCACTGCTGGACATGCCTCTCCCATGATGTGAGGACTTTGCCGTAATCTCCACGCTTGGCAGGCGGATTGGAGATCGCAGATCACTGCAGCGTTTTCTGTTAATCTTTCATCAGAAAGACTAACAGAAAACGCTGCTGCCCATTCTCTGGTCTACGGAGGCGCAAGGTGTTCTGCCTCAGACATTTGTCGTCTTATACGACACGACACCCATGAGTGTACAGGGTTTGTTCTATTTTACTCTGCCGGATACCACACGGCTATTTATTGTGATAATGATTGTGATAATGATGGTCGTTGTGATAGTGATGGTTTTTGTGATAGTGATGGTGATTGTGATGATAATAATAAATTGTGATGATTATGAAATTTGGCACATAGATAGTTTATAACCTGGATTAACATGTAAGACGCTATTTCTTCCTTTAGTATGATTCAGTGGGACAGTTACCGAACTGCACGCGGACGAAGCCGCGGGCAACAGCTAGTATGTTATAAAGCACGTTTAGTTGCGAGAGGATTCACACAAAAGGAAGGTGTCGATTTTCATGATACATTCTCGCCTGTTGTACGCCACTCTACAATGAGAATATTATTTAGTTTAGCAAATGAATTTGATCTGAATATTGATCATGTAGATGTAACCACAGCTTTTCTTAATGGTAATCTAAATGAAACTATATACATGGAACAACCTGAAGGTTTCAGTAAAAATGATGAAAAAGTTTGTTTACTGCAAAAGAGTATCTAGGGATTAAAACAGTCTAGTCGCATGTGGAATGTTCGTATACACAGTGTTTTATGTAATATTGGCTTAATTCAAAGTAAAAGTGAACCTTGTGTATACTACATGATGTCACAAAATGATTTTATGATTGTAGCTCTTTATGTCGATGACTGCTATTTGTTTTACCGTAAAGATAGCCAGTGTAAAAAGAAATTCATAGTAGTATTGGAATCAGAATTTAATATTATAGTAGGGGAGCCCACGAGGCTAAATGGGGATTTACTCGAGCGTCGTAGAGACCTATTGGGATGCAAAGCTTAGATGATAAGAAGAAAAAAATGTTATATGATATATACCTTTACATCGGTGGGGGAAGCGGCTATAGATTTTTAAATATGTAAAAAAAAACTGTTGCATGGACATCCTCGAGCGCATCAGATATTGATAGCATCAATGCCCTACTTACTGCACGCTTTTAACTTTATCGACAAATTTTTGTTATTTCGGCTTGCGGAAATCGTCAGATTATATATTTTTCATTATTCTTGAATTATTTCCTTCAAAATAAAAAAAAAATTAGCTACGCTCGAGAATGTCGAGATGACGTTTTTTTTTACAACTTAGTTGCCCTCCCCTTTTTTTTTCGTCACTCTCAAATTGTCAGATTAGTGGAATATACACTTTTTAGGATGTAATTAACTCACCCTACCTTTATCTGACGCGCTCGAGAGTTTCTGATGGTCAATTTTTTTTTACTAATCTGATCCTGTATCCTTCACGGGCGGCCTTATATATGGGCCTCATGTTTTGTGGAGGTACTTAACCGGGTACAAGGTATCCCCCTGTATATTAATCTGCCGCGCTTTAGTAAATCCCGAAATCCCCGCTTGGGCTCCCCTACTATTAAAAATCTAGGTCAAATACAAAGCTATCTTGGAGTACGCGTGACTAGGGATAGGAAAAATAAAACATTAACTTTAGATCAGTCTGTTTATGTAAAGAGTATATTAAAAAGATATAATATGGTAGACTGTAAAGCCGTATCTACTCCCATGGTTCCCAGTAACAAATTGTTAAAAGGAGATGAATGTTTGAATGACGACCAGTATCGGTACAGACAGTTAATAGGCTCTCTTATGTATCTGTCTGTTTGTACTCGTCCAGATATTGCGTTTGCCTGTAGCCATTTAAGTCAGTTTAATAATTGCTTTGGAAAAACGCATTGGTTAGCTGCTAAGCGTTTGCTACGGTATCTAGCAGGAACAATTAATTGCGGTTTACATTTTGAAAAAAGTAAGATAAGATATTACATGCATATACAGATGCCGATTGGGCTAATGATTGTTTTGATAGAAAGTCATATACAGGTTATGCAATTAAATTAGGAAATAACATTGTAAATTGGGAATCTAGAAAACAACGGTCTGTGGCCTTAAGTAGTACAGAGGCCGAGTATATGGCAATTGCTGATGTATCCAAAGATCTTTGTTTTGTAAAGCAATTGTTGTCAGAATTAGTACCTAATGTAAAGGTGCACATCATTGTGTTTAATGATAACCAAAGCGCTCATAAGATAATAGAGAATAAGGAAATTAGTCACAAGCGAACAAAACACATTGATGTGCGCTTCCATTTTATTAAAGATTTAGTTTTGAAAGGTTTCATGTCTGTTAAATATTTGTGTACTGAAAAGATGTTTGCAGATGTATTAACAAAGTGTTTGAATTCTAAACAACATAATATGTTTAGGCATGATTTGTGTGTTAGGCCTTGTTAAAACTAATTTTATAGTTGTAGTTACCTAATCAATATGTGTACAATTATTAGGATACTATATGAAATGATAATATTATTGTTGTGTTTACTAGCATGTGACTTATTGTGTATGTAGAGCCATGTGTATGTAAAGCCATGTTGTATGTAGAGCCATGTGAATGTAGAGCCATGTGTAAGTGTATGTAGAGTCGATAGTTTTATTGTAACTTTACATAAGTTTTAAAGGCATATGGGAAGTATTAAAGCAATAGTAATTATTGTCTATGCCTTTAAATCTCATCGGTTGTATGTTGTCTACTTTATTTGTCTATGTCATCTGTCACTTCTCTTCTCTTTGACCTGTGAACGTGTACGCACATAATTTATTAATGTTGATTGCATTTTATATTATCAAAGTGATCCATTGTATTAATAAGCATCAAGTATCGATAATAAGTTGGATGTATAAGACGATAGATTCATGTAATATATTTTGGAAGAATATACGTCGTCTATCGTGCTGGCTGGTTTCATTTCTCAAGCTGTCACCATCACCATACTGCTGTAAAGGTTCGAATCCCCACGGGTTCCTCATCGGTGCCAGGCTTGTGCACCAAAATATCTGACCTCCACAACCCAGTTAGTACTGCGTAATACGATACCCCTTGGTAAGACTGGTTGTCAGACTTTTTGGGCCACTGACTACCTGTAACGACTGTCAAAGCGCTATCAAATGATAGCCGGGACCAACTGCTTAACGTGCTTTACGAGGCACTGAGGAAACTCGGTATGTAATGGGTGGTCACCCATCCAAAGACCAACCTAGGCAAGCACGGCTTAACCTAAAGATCGACCCGAGTGGCTGTTATTATTTAGCCAAGAGCTCCTCATCAATCATAAACAATAATAAACTAATACATACTTATTAAAAACCATAAAAACACCAAATAAACCGATTAATGTAATCGGTACCTGGATGACCGAGGTCGGCTCAGGTGAAAACAGAGAAAACGACTTTTCCCAGATATTAGACCTAGCCAGATCGATTTTAGCCGTTTTCGAGAACGTGATTACCAAATATTACTCAGGAAAACTGCGTTTCTCTGACACTTGTTTGAAACGGTATGAGGTTTATTCCCATCTACCACCCCAGTGGTCGATTGTCATTACCGTTGTACTGGACATTATCACATGTATATTTCTGTAAAAAAGTTACATTACTTTCACATCAATCTAAGGATGGGTTTAAAATAACTTCAGAAAATCAACAAAAACTTACACAAACCTAAAAAAAAAAAAACAAATGAAATGGGAATGAACGTTGTAGGTATGAAATGGCTACAAAAATACAAATTAATTACAAGTGTCAATAAATAAAACAATAATATCTAATTCCCCCGACTACGTGATACGCACAAATAATAATAATACTCAAACTGCCTTTATCATTCTCTATAAGACTAATCCCTAGATAGGTATTTTTCCTACAACAAATATTGATTATTAACTAAGTTTTATTATTTTTTAGATAACGTACCTACTATAATAATATCTGTATGAACAGATGATTATGTTTATGCTACCTACCTACTACGAAAGCTTAGAAAAAATAAAGCCAATAAACAAGTTATGGACAGTAGTACAGTCCACAGTGCATCTATACAACCTGTTTTTTTATATCCCCTAATCTAGGGTATGATTGAGACCATATCAAAGAATCAACTGGCATATGAATTACTAGCTGACGTTTCGCGGTTTCACCCGCGTAGTTCCCGTTCCCGTGGGAGTACGGGAATAAAATATAGCCTATAGCACTCACGAATAATGTAGCTTTCTACCAGTGAAAAATATTTTAAAATTGATTCATTACTTCCGGATATTACCCCCTACATACAAACTTACAAACAAATTTTACCTCTTTATAATATTACTTACTGACGTCCCGCAGTTTCACCCGCGTAGTTCCCGTTCCGTGGGAGTACGAGAATAAAATATAGCCTATAGCACTCACGAATAATGTAGCTTTATACAAGTGAAATAATTTTTAAAATTGGTTTATTACTTCCGGAGATTACCCCCTACATACAAACTTACAAACATACAAACTTACAAACAAATGTTACCTCTTTATAATATTAGTATAGATATAGATAAGTCAACAACAACAACAACCAACAACAACAACAACTGACAACCAGTCTTACCAAGGGGTATCGTATTACCCGGTACTAACTGGGTTGTGGAGGTCAGATAGGCAGTCGCTCCATGTAAAATACTGGTATTCAGCTGCATCCGGTAAAACTGGAAGCCGACCCCAACACAGTTGGGAAAAGGCTAGGCAGATGATGATGATGATAGATAAGTAATAAGTATAAGTATAGATGTTTCAATCATCCTTTTTTTTATTATAAAATAATTTGGCAAATTTTGTCAAACGTGTTCTTGAAGTTCGCAAAGTATAGGAACTGACGCGATCAGCTAATCAACAGTATGGTAGAACTAAAAAAAAACGTATATAAATTTTCAAAATTCGGGCCTCAAATGTAACGATTGTCAAAGATACGAATTGATCTTAGTCTGGGATCAACCGTTAACGGCTTATCTTCAAAGATACGGAATTTGCAAATTAGCGTGTATGGCCAGGTGCACTAACGTTGATGAAACAAAAGAAATAGGTAGTTGTAATATTTAGGTACTACTGTTCGTAAAGTTACTGCCCGTAACTAGCACAATTACTGTACTAACACTACTCGATCCCATACAGTGTTAAAAATACGGTGGTGCCAACGGGATTTAAGTTTATTTATTTTTATTCTTCCTAACATTTTTTCTACATGATGTTACTCAAATTTGAAATTCGACGGCATTTTTTTTTATTTTAAGGGCGGGACCAATCTACTATAGAAAATGACATAAAAATAATAATTTAGTAAACTGATCCCGCGGGATCGAAATGAGCGTGATCAATTTAGTAAAGAGCCGTTCAAACGTGCAACTTTGCTATTCTATTTTTTTTGCTAGGAAAAACCAGCCAAGTTCATGCAAGTTAAACAAGCAAATTCATGACAGTATTATAACAGCAAGCATAAGTTATAATTTTCCGACTACCAGGACTCAGGCCTCAGGGTGTGGGTCGTAATCCACCATGCGGGCCGTAATCCACCATGCGGGCCCAATGCAGGTTAGCGGCAGTCTTTGAGTTTTTGGATGTAGAAACAGCAACACACACAACAACACGATACTACCAACAACAACACGACAGCAACAAACAGCTACACAACAGCAGCGATATTACTACCTCAAACCTTTGATGAAGATTGCCCAAGCACTATAACTTTGCCCAGCCCGTCACTTTTCACAAATGTTTAAAAAGCCGGCAACATTTTTTAGTTGTGCTTATTATTATTCTTAGGAAGAATTTTGATTATAATATCTCTGGCAACATTACGTAACGGACTCTGCCTAATGTCACCTATGTCGGCTGTAAAACGAAATTGGTAGTCTAATTTGCGGGCCAAAACACGTGTGAAAAACTTTCATTAAAACTCGATTTCTAATTACAGCAGAAAATTAAATTTTAAACCACTGATAGTTTGTAATAAATACACAAGGAAGATCGAATATACAAAGCGAAATTTCTCTCAACATCGAAAATATGATGGTGGGCAATGATAAATCAGTTTTTCAGAAGTAGTTGTTACATCTTTGCCCACCAAAATATTACCATTAGGGTTGTCACCTCAACGTCAAATTGCATCACAGACAAACAGGTACTTTTATTTATGTAAATTCAGCAACGGAGTTTCAAGAAAAAACGAAAAACATTTGGATCGAAAGTATACAGAAATGTCATAATATAGGTACCAGTAATAATTATTCGACTTGATAATAATGATAATATAACATTGTTTTTTATAAAATACTGCCAATTTCATGATATTTTTAGATTAATCTTTTAGAGCGAACTATTTGATCGTCATGCACCTGCGTACACCGTACTGATGTATGTACAATAAAACACCGGCCAAGTGCGAGTTGGACTCGCGCACAAAGGGTTCCGTACCATTATTATCAAAAAATCACGTTTGTTGTATGGGAGCCCCCCCTTAAATATTAATTTTATTCTGTTTTTAGTATTTGTTGTTATAGCGGCAACAGAAATACATCATCTGTGAAAATTTCAACTGTCTAGCTGTCACGGTTCATGAGATACAGCCTGGTGACACACAGACGGACAGACAGAGAAGTCTTAGTAATAGGGTGCCGTTTTTACCCTTTGGGTACGGAACCCTAAAAAAGATACTGGTGGAAAACATAACCTCCTCCTTTTTTAGAAGTCGGTTAAAAGTGACAACCCTGGTTTTTCCGTGTATTTGAATGAAAAATGACGAAAAAATCGTTGCTACTTTGCCCACTCAAATGTGACAGGCAATATGAACGTTTAAACATTTAGTAATAAGGTCCTATGATAGATTAATTAATCTTCTTTATTGATCCCTAAACCATATGTTCTTATGGTAGAAAATACCGAAGTTTCTGCAAAATGGTCAAACTTGTAAAAAGTACAAAAAGTTTGGCCCGCTGCGCTGTACAAATTAAGCTTTTTATCACAGAAACACTTATTTTCTTGATATTTATTATATATCCTATGCAAAGAACAGGGGGTCTAAAATGGCCGCTTTAGCAGAATCGTTTCGTGAATCACGTTAAAAATTTAAAATTCTTAAAATGGACTTTATGACTATTGACATAAAGTCCATTTTAAGAATTTTTTTTTTAACGTGATTCATGCTAAGATTCTGCGTAGATTCTGCTATAGCGGCCATTTTAGACCCGCAGTGCATTTAAATGTCGTGTAGCACAATCACACTTCAGACTCTCTCCCGCTTGGAATCCAGTGATCACTAAGTGTATCTACCTACTTGTCAAGTGAAATCATCTCAGTATGCGGACACTGTTAGTGTAGTGTGCTGTCCTAGTGTGAACCGGCCCTAATTAACATTTACGAAGATCAAGTGAGGGTAGTTGAATAAACACCTTCGCTTTGCTGTGGCGGTACCTCCAATACTTCAGTCTTCCCGCGACCACGGCTGGTGCAATCCGGTCTTAACGTCGGGCTTATATTAAAGGTAATAAATAATTCGCGAAAATACCCGTTTACATGTGTATTATAATCACACATTTTTTTTTATATTTAAAGTTTAATCAAAAATTTTCAGCAATTTGGGCAAAGTTGTACCTACGGTTTGACGGTATTTGTAATATAAGAGTACACAATGTGCTTTACTATTTAGATGCATAGTTAAACACGATTAATTTGATGTAGGTATAACATTATATGCATAGGAATTGAATACAAAAGTTATCAAAGTTTACCGTGAACGCGAACCAAGTGTGTCACCGGTTTTTGACATTAGATGTAAACGTTATAAATAATGTTAGGTGTTAAAAATGTTGAAATTATACACTTAAATAAGTAAAGAGTAATCTGTGTTTGGTCCTAAGACGGAATATCCAATAGGTTAGAAATTAAGACCGTGTGACCGCGACTTGAGGCACCTCGAAGAATCACCCATTTATCAGAACACTATCAGTTCATTAAAATGCCATTAACAATACCTAATGGTAAAAAATATTTAAATTATCATCCCATTTGAAACCTACCTCGAACACACTGTTGTTTGGACTTCAATCAGCGAATATCCAACATACATGCCTTTATTTTTTAATGATTACTTAAAATGTCTTTGCTCATTGTATTAAAAAAAATTGACAATAATCTCCAAGTTACACGCTTCTTCCTAAGGATTCTCCATAGCAACATGCAACAGTACAAAACAATAAAAAACTGCTTCAATATCTAGATCTCAATTAGCGATCACGACTTGCGATTACTGTAATGACTTCCTTTCGTAGTCTCTAACAAAACGAATACGGTCTGCATTTGTGTGGTATTGCATACTTAAGTAGGTACAATAATAATTCATATTTATCAAATTATAAATTATCATTGATCATAATAATGGTCCTTTCTTTATCTCAGACATCTTATATTTGTTTTTATGATAAATGACCATTTATTTATTACTTTTAGCACACATTTTCTACCAATCAACCTGATACAGACATAAATGTTGGTTACGATTAATGTCAAAGCAATTTAAACTCTTCTCAGATTGATTTTCTATCATTAACATTTCATAGGAGCTGAGAGATCAATTTAAGCTGTAAGGTTAATTACCATAGCAACTGGCTGGATTAGTTCGACTAACATTTTGTCACTAAGAATAACATTTTTATTTTGAAAATTCTTATATCTCTTACCATTCACATTTCCTATATTTGATGATCATGTAGCGTTGTATGGACGATCATTCTTCAATCAGCAGATCAGTAAACAACCGTTAGACTTTACTTTAAGTTACCTAATCCTTCACTTTTCTACTCAACTGATTGCATCGCTATCAGCGATTTGAAAAATACCCGTATCAGCTACCTACTATATATACATCATTATATAATTTCAAAATTTGGAGTCTTTGATGAGTGCAATACAGAGCAGGACAATGGTAGCCAAAAATTTGATCACGGTGAAGAGAACTTTAAATTCAGTGAAACAAAGTTCAAAATTTGCAAGTGTTGTGATTAGAAAACACAGTGTATGGACCCAGGACAGAGTGATCACGTCACCGTTCAAGGATGTTGAAATTCCGAATTATACGTTGAATGATTATGTTTGGCAGAATCTGGATAAATGGCCCGAGAGGACAGCTTCTGTGAGTATTTTTCCTTAATACATTATCGATTAAATAGTTTGTTTAACCATGGAATACCACGCCTGAAACAGTGTGATTGACCATAACATCTTATACCAACATCTTCTCGCCTTCATCCTTTTGGGCCACGTGTTTTTCTCTCATTCCCACTTCATCATACCTACACTTCATTATTTTCAACCGACTTCCAAAAAGAGGAGCTTCTCAATTCGACTGTATTTTTTTTTTTTCTGTTTGTTACAATGATATTTAAACACCTACAAAACCACCGACAAAAGTGTGCCGCGGGGCAGAGCTAGCTCACATACACGCAGTGACGCAGAATCGAGGCAAAACAAGCCAATTGGGTGAACCGATTTTAATGATTCTTTTTTTATTTGAAAGCTGGTGCATAACTAATTAACTTAAATGGTGGTCACCATTTAAGTTAATTAGTTATAGTTTTGTAAACATCTGATGCTGATCTTCGGAGATATACAATGGAACTCTTCTAAAATAGACGGCAAATGTGCAGTGAATGTCGCAATTAGAGGTTGCAATCGAATATTCGAATTATTCGAATATTCTTTTCAAATTTATATTCGAATAGTAAATATTAGATATTCGAATACTACCAAAAATGGATGATTCCATAGACGCCTTAAGTTTCATCAGGTCTCACTTTCATAGAATACGTAAATAATAGTAAATATTATGCGCTGTGGTGATTTTCGATACCTATTAATAGGTTAGCCGTGTGGTATCCGGCAGAGTAGAATAGAACCAACCCATTACAGTCACGGGTGTCGTATAAGGCGACTAATGTCTGAGGCAGAACACCTTGCGCCTACGTAGACCAGAGAATGGGCAGCAGCGTTTTCTGTTAGTCTTTCATCACTGCGATCACCAATCCGCCTGCCAAGCGTGGAGATTACGGGAAATTCCTCCCATCATGGGAGAGGCTTAAGTCCAGCAGTGGACGTTATGGGCTGTTGTAGTAGTAGTAGTAGTAATAGGTAAATCTGATCTAAATCTGAAATATTATTGATGAATCTGATTTATTAGTATAATATTGCATGTGAAAATGATACTGCAATGTCTTTACGACACCTTTACATTTGTGACGTGACATTTTGTTTTTATTATTAACGAGTTTAAGACTTTTTAAATTGTTTGAGAATTTTGTTATTGTTTTGATTAACATGTTCATATAAAATCGTGAGATTTATAAGAACATAAGTAAATGTTCAAGTATTTGATAATTTTTTTTTTATTTTAGTAAACTGAGTTTATATTGTTTAAAGATAAATGATGATTCTATTCGTGTTGGTATGTTACATTATTCGCGATGTATAATAAGAATGCATCAATATAATGCATAAAAAATTGAGTTTTCATTGATAATTTTTTGTTTATTTTTAATATCAGTAATTTGTTTTTTAATAAAGGAACTTATGATGTCTAAATTTGTATAAGAATTTAATGATTGTTTTAAATTTTGATGAATATGTAGCTAGTGCTAGGTTTATAAAAAAATATAGTACCTAAACGCAAGGCTGCCCAACTTATTTTGAAGGAGGTGGGCCAACATTTCGTTCCCGTGTCGTTAGTTGACCACTGTTAGCGGGCCAATTCAAATGCGTTGGCGGGCCATGTTGTGGCTAGGGTTAAGCAACCTTGTCCGAAAGCAATAAAAACTGATAATTACAGCGTTTTTTTTATTTTTTTGAAAATATTCGAATAGCACTCAAAAAATATTCGAATATTCGAAAATCAAAATTATCGAATATTATCAACCTCTAGTTGCAATCGCTTGGATGTTTATTGTTTATACAACATCATGACGTAACATCACGCCTGTATGCTCTGAGGGGGTACACAGATGTGTACAATACACCCAGATTTCGACAATTAAGTATGTTAAGTTGGAGCGATCGTGTTCCGCGCGCGCCTCAAATGACGTAACATCATGCCTGTATGCTCTGAGGGGGTACGCAGATGTGTACAATACACCCAGATTTCGACATTTATAGGTATGTTAAGTTAGCGCGTTCCTGTTCCGCGCGCGCCTCAAAGAGATGTCAGCAAAAGGAACTGTTCTAAAGAAATGCTGCGGCCCTGGAACACAAAGAGCTAAGAAGGAACATGGATGGGTTTTAGTCAGTAAAAGTCTGACACTCCCTTCCGCTCCGCCCAGAGCGGGAGGGGTAATTTGATGATTTCCCATCCGAAAAAAAAAAGGTATTTTAAGTTTCATATATTGGGGATACGCCTATTCATCATCAGCCTATTAATGTTCCCACTGCTGGGACACAGGCCTCCTCTCTATGAGAGGGAATGGAATCCACCGCGCGAGCCCAGTGCGGGTTGGTAGATGCCACATGTCTTCGATTTTTTTGGTTCTAGGACATGCCGGTTACCTCACGATGTTTTCCTTCACCGTTTTGAGAGCAGAGGTGATGAAATAAATTACACAAAGTAATACGCCTGTCTGGGTTCGAACCCACGGCTTACTGTTCGTAAGTCGGGGCCGCCACCACTGGGCCACCACTGCTCACGCCTATTACCATGACATGTATTGGTAACAATGTCAAATAAATTCATTGCAAATATTTGTAATATTTGTATTTGGTTTGTTGTAATGTATCCCATACAAATATTTACTATGCAAACTTCAATTTTAAGTAAGCCCAACAAAAGTTAACTGCTGTAAATCGTTGAAGAATTCCGTCGACTGTCTATGGTCTCCATCATCAGACCTGTAATGGCACTTATAACCCCTAAGGGTTCAAAGTCTCATCAATAGAAATGAATTAAGTCCAAACACAAGGTAGCTAATGTAAAACGTTGAGGAGTTCCCCTGACGTCCTTCGTCTTCATCATCAGACCCCTAATAATAATAATAATAATCACTTTAATTCAGAATAAAATTCCATAATTATAATTTAAGTAAGTAAATACAAAGATGTTAGTAACAAAAAAAAAAACTTAATACTATGTTAGTAGACATTAATAATATTAACGGGAGCATGAAGCTGACCTAAATACCAGATCAAAGGACAATCCAGTTTGTTGGCAATGACATTCAGGAGACTGTTGGTACTGGCACGCACCCTGTGCAACAAGGACGCTGCTCGCTTGCGTCTGATTGCAGCGAAGCTGTCAGTGTGGGCATCCGCGAACATCCCTGAGGCACTACAGAAGCGTGGCAGCCCCAACAGCATCCTGAATGCATTATTGTACTGGACGCGAAGAGCATTAACGGCCTTTTGAGTAAAGCTAGTCCAGAGGCTACACGTGTAAAATACTTGACAGTATGCCTTGAAAAGAGTTATTTTAACTGAACCCGTGCAGCGCGAGAAACTTCGGATCAACATATTACATCTCACCGCCAATGCTCTTCGCTCCCGGTCCACATCTTGATTGTCCTTCAAATCCTCCGTAACAATATGCCCTAGATATCTAAACTGAAGAACACGGTTCAAGACACAACCACTCAACAAGACAGTTGGGTAGCTCACATTAACCTTGTTTTTCGCCTTAAAGATCAGCAACTCACTCTTGACCGAATTGTACCTCAAACCGTGTCCCTCAGCGTAACATTCACAGACCCTAATTAATTTCCTGAGACCAGCCATTGACGGGCTCAGCAACGCCATGTCATCAGCGTAGCTAATATTATTAAAAGCAACCCCATCTATGTAGCATCCAGCATGTAAACTGCTGAGCTCGACAATGAGGTCATCAATGTATAAATTAAACATAGTAGGGGAGGTTAACCCACCCTGCCTAACTCCACATTCCATAACGTACTCATCTGAAAGTATATTTGCCCACCGTACACAATTTATTTGATGGGAGTAGGTACCAATATTTGAAAATATTTATCACCTCACTAGGTACATTCGCGCCACAGAGCTTAGACCACAACTTGTCACAAGACACCAAGTCGAAAGCTTTTGACATGTCTAAGAAACAGGCAAAAACAGGAGTTTGGTTGCCTGTATAATAATTTACAGTCTTCTTCAGACATAGAACTGCAGTTTCAGTAGATAGGCCCTCTCTAAAACCATGCTGAGCATCATGCAACTTTATGTTGTTTTTCAAAACTTTGTCTAACAGAGAGTCAAATACTTTAGCAACAATCGTGGCTAAAGAGATTGGCCTATAGTTCCCTTTATCCGAAATGTCACTAGTCCTATTTTTTACAATTGGGACAACAATAGTTCTCATCATATCCCGAAGCAGATAAGCATGCGACAAACAACAGTTAAAAAACAAAGCCAGAACTCGGGGCAGATGAATACCCGCGTGCTTTAGGTGTTCCACACTGAGCCCGTCGTGTCCCGGAGACTTTCCACGCTTCATGCGTACTATAACATTTTTTACTTCCTTTGCTGTGTACCTGATTGTAAAGTTTTGTGTCAGAGGCCGGTCAAGTTCACCCTCGCCACACGACGGGCCCAGTAGTGATTTCACAGTAAACAAATCTTGGAAGAAGTTCGAGATCTCCGCCGTGTCAGTAAGACCATCAACGCTAACAGGAAAGCTAGACCTATGGTTTAAGTTGTTTGTACTCTTCCAGAAGTTCTTAAAGTTATTATCGCTATGGAGACAGGCTATCTTATCCATCACTATTTGTTCCTGATTGTCTTGGCACCATTTCAATTTAAACTTAAGTTCCTTTCTTGATTGTACCATATTGCTATAAAGCTGTCCACTCAACGGTTTACCAGCTTCCAACCACAACTGAAACCTAAATCTAGCTTCCCTGTGCGATCCAATAATGACAGTCACAACCCATCTAGGTGTAAAGTTCTCATCAATACAAAATTACAAATTAGTCAAGTCTAAACACCACGTAATTGCTGTAAATCGTGGAGGAGTTCCTTCGGCTTCATTATCAGGTCGACTCCAGACCTGCGTTAAGTAGTAGTGCTTTAAAATACTTAATGAAAAAATTAACAAACGCACTAGTCACCAGTACGATTTTCGAAGGTTCCCCTCAATTTCTCTGGAATACCATCATCAGACCCTGGTTTCCTTATTATGGTACCACCCTTGGGATATCTACTTTCAAAAAAAAAAAAAGAATCATCTAAATCGGTTCATAAACGACGAAGTTATCTGCGAACACTCATAAAAAAAAAGCATACGGTCGAATTGAGAAACCTCCTTTTTTAGAAGTCGGTTAAAACACAAAAAAATGTGAAAAATAACTTTAGCTTCACAAGTCGGTGACAAACAAAAAATCAATCAAACAAAAGTCACCGGCTGCTGAAGCTAAAGTTATTTTTCACTTTTTGGTGTTTTTTGAAGTCGGTTTTTGCAAAAAAGTTTTTTTTCGTCTATTGGTTGACGTCTATTGACTGTCACTAATTGTTCGCGGACAAATTGTCCCTCGTTTGCGCAGGCATTACACGTGTATGTAAAATAAGGCTTATTATTATTAACTACAAGGAATAAGGTTATAGCGAGTCAACCTTAAAAAAGCTATCGCGGACTTTTTTTTTAAACTTTTTAAGAAGAACAAATCCGTCATACATAGGTAATTGTTACGTAACTTTAACCGTTTAAGCAGTACACGCAACGGAAACTTTAAAAAGGAATAAACTTTCCCCGTTTTTGCAACATTTTTCATTGATAATAATAACTATCAGGTAGAGAATAACAACACGATAATTTTCACAAGTCCGTATATTGTTCACTTCACTTCACAATAATTCACAAGAATTATATACACACAGTTATTCACACGAATTATACACACACAATATTCACACATACATAGTGACAGCAAACATGTGTCTTATCCGATATCTAGCGCACGAATGATCCAAATGAGTGCACTCTAACCTATTTGACAGCTCTGTTTTTCCCACCACCCGGCTATCGCGTGTTGATCACGTGATATAAAATATAAAATGCGCACACATCCGGTGTCAATACAAGTTTTAAATATTATTATAAAATTACCTAGCGATAATAAAAAGGGAATATACTACCTACTTATCTTTTCCACATAAAATTATATTAATTATGACATTTCTAACAATAATATGCTCGCTCCTATTTTTTGTAGCGTGATGTCTTCCTCGATAAATGGACTATCCGACACTAAAATAATTTTACAATTCGAGCTAGTAGTTCCCGAGTTTAGCGCGTTCACAAACAAACAAACTCTTCAGCTTTATAATATTAGTACAGATTGGGCCTTATTTTTTTTTAAATCTGAATATTATAATTCTTTATACCGAGGTCAATGACGCTTTTGTCCATAACAACACAACGACCAATTATGTTGGTGGATAACTTAAGGGCCTAAACTACCTCAAATGGCTTAGCATGATCCTCCGTTACGCCTAAAATACTGCAGCATTAATTTTGAAATAAATATATGGTAAAGTTGAGGATTAATTTTAGGTTTTATGTTTGGCAAAAACACGATTTCATAAAATTTTCTCGATAGTAAAAAATCCCAAAGTTACCTCCAAATCGAACAATAAACCACTGGTATTCAAAAAGTACTTCAAATTAGATCATGAAACTTTGCATACTAACTGAACTAACTATAAAGCAGGTTTTATGTTTTTATTTTTTCCAAAAGACGAAAATTTGATTTTATTAAGAATAAAAACCACTCATTTCGGACTATTCGGCCGCAGTGACTGACGTAACAACCGCTTTGTAGTGCAAGCTGATTAGAACTTTATTCTAACAACGTTACAAACGAAGTTTGAACCACCACAAATAGAGAATTGCTGAACAACAATGATCTTGCAAGGCTGATATCATAATCAACAAAATATGCCAGATAAGTTCTTACTAAAATAAGCGATAGCAGACTCTGTGAAGATTGTTATCAGAATGACAGTAAATGTTGATATTTTTCCACTTGATGAACGTAGGTAATCCATTGCTCAAATTGATATCTTTTTTGTTTTTAGGTACTTATCTGTATATATAAAGGAGAAGTCGACTCACTGACTGACTGACTGGCCACTCATCACGAAACCTCGGAAACTACTGGGCCGTGAGGTCTAAAATTCACACAAGCACAAGGCACAAGCACTCTCTATGGGGTGCAGGCGCGCACTAAGAAAGGATTTTTTTAAATTCGCACTCCATTGGGTTGAAAAGGGGTCTCAAAGTTTGTATGAAAGTCCTATGTTTTTAAAGTTAGAGACGTGAATGTGGGCCTGAATGTTCCTTTCGGCTTCTAAGTGTTCACTAAGGTTTAAGGTTTTACGAAATTCGGCCCTAAATACTAATACTAATATACTTTTTTCATACAAATAAGGGTGTTTAATGTTTGTATGAAAAAAGTTAAAGATCCAAATTGAATCTTACGGCAACGCATTATTGCATACTTTACATTGAAATTAGAATTCGGAAGCCGATAAAGATCCAAATTGAATTTTACGACAACGCGTTAATGCATATTTTACATTGAAATAAGAATTTGAAAGTTCCTTGAGGTTTATCTTCAGTTTTTAAGCGAATTTTTAGGTGGCCAGTATGTTTAAGTCAGGCGTCTGCTGAACGGCGGCGACCTCTCGCGTCCGGCCCTGGTGCAAGCCATGGTCCGGAGCGAGACGGAATGGGACGCCGTCACCTCCTTCTGCGAAGCAGTAATGCTAGAGAAGGAGGTGGCGGAACGTGAGAGGGAGAAAACCTCTCAACGTCCCGGCCGCCGCGGGAGACGCCCCGGGCGTCGGGGGCCACCGTAGGCGCGGGCTTGTGGACGGTGGGCTATGGGCTAGCTCGCCGTCCGTCCGTCTCATGACGATAGGCCGTGTCGACGGCGCGTTCGTGTTCCACGCGCGCCTCAAAGAGAGTCAGCAATAGGAAGGGGGACCCTCCCCTCCCTACCCCAACTTCCCCTAAAATTTAAAGGGTTGTAACTTCATAACTGTTAGAGATAGCCATTATGGGTTTTAACATATATTAAAGCAGGCGTCGAAACCTGTCCGGTGGTGATACCGGTAAAGCGAAGGCCGAACCCCGTAGCGTAGGGATAAGGTCACGATTGCTTTCCGGTGGTAGGTAGGTCCGTAGCGTAACGATGGTTGAGTGGGTGAAGCGTAACTCAAGGGGGCGACGACAAAAAGAGAGTCTGCAATAGGAAGGTGTCCGCAAGGGCCGATGCCTACCGGGGTTGCGGGACTGTTCGAAAGAGATACCGTGGCCCCGGTACACAAAGGGCGATGAAGGAACATGGATGGGTTTTAGTCAGTAAAAGTATGACACTCTCTCCTGCTCCGCCCAGAGCGGGAGGAGTCATTTGATGATTTCCCAACAGAAAAAAAAGGCGTCTGCTGAAAGGTAATGAAATGAGGTTCTATAAAGCTCTAAAGTTTTTATGTCAATTTCTAGGTGGCCAGTATTTTTCAGTAAGCAGGCGTCTACTGCTCAACTCATGAATCAATCACAGAATACAGAATAATAGTGTAAAACCTGAGGTTCAGGCGATACACGTTCAAGCTCATGTCTGTTCTGCGATTTTTTTTTGCTATTAAGTACTACTAATTTCCTTTGAAATATTTGTCATCATCGTTGTTTGGTTTGTCTTCGTTTTGGTTTGTTTCAATTCTTAATTTTAAATAGGAGGATAAAATTTGTGTTCTTACCTATTGCCTGGTTGGAATTATGTTGTCTATTTCTTCGCGAATTACATATTGTGTATTTCACACTGTGGTATTACAATAATTAATAGTTTTTTAGTATTAGTCGTTCTTACTAGAAAAAGTGTCCTTGAATACCTACGTTTGTATTTTAATTTGAGTGTTTAGTGTCTTTGGTTTAGGCTGACGTTGTAAAAGAGTAGCTATAAAGAAAATTACGTTCCAGGACCAATGTTAGGCACCAAATCAAAGACAATAAAGAGTAAAAAGTGCAATTGGGTATAATAGGTAATTGCATCACGTTACAAAATTATTTTAGGAAATTAGAAAATAATGTAAACCAACCCGTCACTAGCCAACCAACCACAACAAGCCCCTAGCAACGGGGTTGCCAGATCTGTGGCCAACATCTCTCCTTACTGGTCGTAAGCATTGTTTAATTATAATGGATCATCAAATTATGATCACTTCTAATGCAGTGCAAATTCTTTGCCAAATAGTAAATATCCCTGGCGATGGCACATGCTTATTTTCATCTCTATCCTATTTGGTGAACGGTAACGTGGTCATGCAATAGCTTCTCAAATTTAAGGGCAGCATGGTGCGCCACATGTCTACAATTATAACTGGGAACCTTTCACCCAGGATCGGTCAGGAGCTGTTTATGGTTCAAAGCGTAAATATGTCGCTGAAATGTCTTGTAATGGCACTACGGAACCACCTGTGAACTCATGGCAGCGGGAGAATTATTCCCATTTGAGTTCCAGGTGTTTCAAGATGGTACTTTTATTGTTGGCTATGGGGAAGCACAACAGGGAGTAAAAATAATCCGATTCTCAGGAAACTTCAATGAAAGTCATTTTTAATTTAAACCTTACCTCAGTCACTGCGGCCTAATAGTGCGAAATTAGTGTTTTTTTGCGATTTACAAAAATTCTATTGATTGGACTAAAAAAATAAAACACATAAGACCTGTTTTATATAGTTAGTTCAGTTAGTAAGCAAAGTTTCATGATCTAATTTGAAGTAATTTTTGAATACCAGCGGTTCATTGTTCGATTTGGAGGTAACTTTGGATTTTTTTTCTATCGAGAAAAGTTTATGGAATCGTGTTTTCGTTACACGTAGGACTTAGCATTAATCCTCAAATTTACCATATAATTATTTCAAAATTAATGCTGCAGTGTTTTAGGCGTAACGGAGGATCATGATAAGCCATTTGAGGGATATATAGCCCTTAATTTGACGGCACAGTCGGCGTAGTGGCTGAGTGTTTGGCTTCTGGGGCGCTACTTTTTAACGTTTCGTCCGTATATTCAGATCTATCTGTCTCTCTCGCGCACGTTCATCTGCAAACGTTCCTCTGCGCTGCGTGTCGCGGGTTCGATTACCGCACGGAACAAATATTTGTATGATCTACAGGTAGCTGGTCCGGATCTGGTTGTTCATGTAAGTGAGTTTAAATATTTGTAAACGCACCCACGATACAGAAGAAGTTCTTAGTGTGGGGCAACGTTTTTAAAAAAACTTTTTTGCAAAAAATAAAACCGACTTCAAAAAACACGAAAAAGTGAAAAATAACTTTAGCTTCAGAAGTCGGTGACCTTTGTTTGATTGATTTCGTTTTTTTGTCACCGACTTCTGAAGCTAAAGTTATTTTTCACTTTTTCGTGTTTTTTGAAGTCTGTTTTATTTTTTGCAAAAAAGTTTTTTATTTATCCATTTTTAGTTGTTCCCAAACAAATATTTGCCATGAATTTATTTGACATTGTTACAAATACATGTCATGGTAATAGGCGTGAGCAGCGGTGGCCCAGTGGTGGCGGCCCCGACTTACTAACAGTAACTGGTGGGTTCGAACCCTGGCAGGCGTATTACTTTGTGTAATTTATTTCATCACCACTGCTCTCAAAATGGTGAAGGAAAACATCGTGAGGAAACCGGCATGTCCTAGTACCAAAACATTCGAAGACATGTGACATCTACAAACCCGCACTGGGCACGCGTGATGGATTATAGCCCATTCCCTCTCATAGAGAGGAGGCCTGTGTCCCAGCAGTGGGAACATTAATAGGCTGATGATGAATAGGCGTATCCCTAATATATGGAACGCGGAGCGGGAGGGAGTGTCAGACTTTTACTGACTAAAACCCATCCATGTTCCTTCTTAGCCCTTTGTATTCCAGAGTCGCAGTTTCTCTTTAGAACCGTCCCTTTTGCTGATATCTCTTTTAGGCGCGCGCGAAACACGAACAAACTGTCGAAATCTGGGTGTATTGTACACATCTGCGTACCCCCCCTCAGAGCATACAAGCGTGATGTTACGTCATTTAAGGCGCACGCGGAACACGATCGCGCCAACTTAACATAGCTAACTTTCGAAATTTGGGTGTATTGTACACATCTGCGTACCCCCTCAGAGCATATAGGCGTGATGTTACGTCATGATGTTGCATAAACAATAAACATCCAAGCGATTGCAACATTCACGGCACATTTGCCGTCTATTTTTGAAGAGTTCCATTGTATATCTCCGAAGATCAGCATCAGATGCTCACAAAATTTAAATGGGACCACACGGGAAGCACTAGCTTTCAAATAAAAAAAGAATAATCAAAATCGGTTCACCCAGTCGAAAGTTCTGAGGTAACAAACACAAAAAAAAAAAAAAAAAAAAAAATACAGTCGAATTGAGAACCTCCTCTTTTTGGAAGTCGGTTGAAAAATAACAATGAAACGGTTTACTAAACGAACGTAATTAGCAGCTAAATCAAAAATCATCAATACATACAACTCTATTTTTAACCGACTTCCAAAAGGAGCCTCCTCCTTTTGGAAGTCGGTTAAAAATAGAGTTGTTCTCAATCCGATTGGTTTTTTTTTTTTTTTTTAATTTATGTACACCGATTACTCTGACATTTATCATCCGATTTACGTGATTCTTTTTTAGTTTGATGCGGAATAGTTGCCATTTGGTCCCATCAAAATTTAACATGGTTTGGCCCAGTAGTTTTCATTTTATTAACATTTTTACTTCAGTTGTGTGGTATAATTTCATGTATGTTCACCGATTTCTCCTCCATTTGTGGAGCGATTCTCAAAATTCTTTTTTTATTTGAAAGAGTATACTCCTGAAATGGTTGCCTTTAAATTTGATGAAGATCTGATGCTGATCTTCGGAGATATACAATGGAACTCTTCAAAACTAGCTAGTAAATCGATCGTGATTACTGCAATCGCTAGGATGTTTATTGTTTATACAACATCATGACGTAACATCACGCCTGTATGCTCTGAGGGGTAAGCAGATGTGTACAATACACCCAAATTTCGACAGCTTATGTAGGTATGTTAAGTTCCATTTATTGGGGATAAGCATAGGCTAGCATATATAGGCTTTATGTATTGTTAACAATACATGTCATGATAATAGTACCATGACATGTATTGTTAACAATGTAAAATAAATGAATAGCAAATATTTGTATAGGATATTACAACTAAAAATGGAAAAATAAAAAAAACTTTTTTGCAAAAAAATAAAACCGACTTCAAAAAACACAAAAAAGTGAAAAATAACTTTAGCTTCAGAAGTCGGTGACAAAAAAAACTAAATGAATCAAACACAGGTCACCGACTTCTGAAGCTAAAGTTATTTTTCACTTTTTTGTGTTTTTTTAAGTCGGTTTTATTTTTTTGCAAAAAAGTT
Organism: Xestia xanthographa; assembly: GCA_905147715.2. Lineage (NCBI taxonomy): Eukaryota > Metazoa > Arthropoda > Insecta > Lepidoptera > Noctuidae > Xestia > Xestia xanthographa. The sequence continues at coordinate 22,337,982 of LR990657.1, forward strand.
TTTTTTAAGTTAGAAATCTCAAAAGCCATGATTTCATAAAATAGTAATCTAAATCGGGTAATTTGATTTAAGTACCGATTGTTTTGATTAATTAACTATTATTTAAAAAATACATTTTTGCTATAAACCTTTATTTTTTTATTTTTTTCGGATGGTAAATCATCAAATGACTCCTCCCGCTCTGGGCGGAGCAGGAGGGAGTGTCAGACTTTTACTGACTAAAACCCATCCATGTTCCTTCATCGCCCTTTATGTTCCGGGGCCACGGTATCTCTTTCGAACAGTCCCGCAACCCCGGCAGGCATCGGCCCTTGCGGAACCCTTCCTATTACATTGCGGCGCGTTCGTGTTCCACGCGCGCCTCAAAGAGAGTCTCTTTGAGGCGCGCGTGGAACACGACGGATGGACGGCAAGCTAGCCCATAACCCACCATCCACAGGCCCGCGCCTACGGTGGCCGGGGGCCACGTGGTGGCCCCCGACGCCCGGGCCGTCTCCCGCGGCGGCCGGGACGCTGAAAGGTTCTCTCTCTCTCCCGTTCCGCCACCTCCTTCTCTAGCATTACTGCTTCGCAGAAGGAGGTGACGGCGTCCCATTGCGTCTCGCTCCGGACCATGGCTTGCTCCAGGGCCGGACGCGAGAGGTCGCCGCCGCCAATCGCCGCTTCAAGGACACGGTGGTGCTCCGCCCGCGCGAGGCACACCTCCACCTCCACCGTGTGCTCCAGCGTGTCCTCCGGTCGATCCTCGCAGTGGAAACACCCGGGCGTTTCCTCCCGCCCGATTCGGTGCAGGAACCTCCCGAAACAACCATGTCCGGTGAGGACCTGCGTCAGGCGGAAGGTGAGGACGCCGATTGTTTTGATTGTTTGTAACTATTATTAAAAAAATACATTTTTGCCATAAGCCTTGAACATTGAAAAGCAAAACACGTAAGAAAATTTGAGTTTCGCGGGTTACTGGCGCTTTCGCGTTTTCTGACCTACGTTTGTCCCGAAACAAAATACCACTCAAATATATCTAGGGGGAATCCGGGACCGTAGTCCCGGTCCCAAAAGCCCCCCGACCCAACACGACACCCATGGTCGTGGTCAACGTTTAGTTTTATTCTTGCTCCAATTGAAGTTAACTTTACAGTACCTATATTTCTTTAAAAACTACCCATATGTTTAAAAAAGGTCACCCGATTTGGGTGATTAAAAATAGATCTTTAACTTCAATATTGACAACAGGGTTAGAATAAAAAATAAACTCTGTTCATTCAGCTTAAAACGAAACGAAGCGTCAGCACAAAAAAATACTGCCCTACTACGAGGCAGATCGATCGATCGACTCAGCACCGCACCCCTGCCACACCCCTGCTAACGCCATATTGCTGGTTGCACGGGCCAACGGGCGTGAACTGGACGGGAACTAAAGAAAAGAAGTGAATAATTGAATAATACTATTAAAGTAGTTCCCTGTGTGCCCTACTCTAGCACTGTCTCGCACAGGCAGCTGTGATTCTAATTACTGAGATATTTCCTGTGTTTCAATTCAATACTTATTTGCTGTCGTGTAAAAACTATTTCTGGAAGAAAACGGTGAGTACTATTTCAAGATATTTTCGTACATAATAATTGGTAATTTACTTAGAAATATCAGTAGTTTCTTTCAAGGAGTGGCAAAGTATTGGTAGAAACGTTTCAAACTCTTGCTACGGAAATACTGCCGCGGCAGCCGCATTACATGTTTTAACAAAAGCGTGTCCGCCCTTTTTTTTTCTTTTTGAATTCTCTGGCCAGGCTTATAACCTGTTTACATCAATAGCTGCCATCAATACAAGCAAGTGTTGTATGAGATATATTGTGACCTAATGTTTTTGAAATATAACCATCTAAATTATTTCGGAAATGTGTCGCTTTAGAAGATTTTGGCTCTTAAAATACTTATTTGTGCTAATGCCAGCTAATGACTAGTGCAGGTTTTATGCTTGGATGCTGTTTTGAAAATAATTTAAGATGGCGGATAGTTAGGCACTAAAAAATTCAAACAAAATTAACAACAACAAGTAACAACAAAATTGGTAATAGTTGACCTTTCACCAACTATTACCAATTTTGTTGTTACGTGTGTAAGACAGTTACAACCCTTTACCTTTTGGTGCGAACCATCGTGCTAATAATAATATTAACTAATAATATTATTGTAGGTACCTATTTCTTTAACGTTTTCTGTTGTATAGAGGTATATCGCACACGGCACTTTCATTATAACTGCATTTTTTTTATTTGCCAATAGTTTGATTTTTACTTAATTTGTTTTCAGATCCAAATTGTGACGAGCCCCTTGCTGCATTGACAGACGCGGCGAAGCGCGCGTCGCGTCGCCGCCGATTGTGGTAGGTCCACCTTTTTAATTTTATTGTGTAATATTAATTAAGGCTGATGCTCCAGGGTAGCCTGCGAAATTCAAATTTTCTTACGTTTTTTGCAATTTCGCGGGTTACCCTGGATACTACTAAGATACTGTGTGTGTTGTATTATATGCATTTTGTCTTTCTTTGCAGCTTTGACGTACAAGAACGGTTCGGCAATTAATCTGTATGAGGATGAAGACGAAAAACTCCTTAAATCCTGTTATCTACAACATTCTGACAGCCGGCCCCGAGTCTTATACTGGACTGTTCATCGAGATTTACGCAGCGATCGGCTGCGAACCTATTGCATCCACAAGGTAAATAAATAAAATAAAGCAGGTGTTATTGCCCGCAGATTTAATGAAGGTATAATAAATTAAGATATAGTATGTGATCTATCAATGATAATTATCTCTTCGAACCCTGCCTAAAATAACTCATTGTTTCGCAATACACAGTAGGTACACCCGGCGAAACTTCAAGCGATACATTTCCAGTATCACATGGCCTCGTTATGTATAAATTTCCATTAATTCCAATACAATGAAAGCTTCCTGTACCTACAATAGTGGTACATAGGCGGACGTAATGCCCCAAGGCATTCTCTACCAGTCAACCTTTGGGTCAAATAGAAAACATAGTGCTAAGATAGGTACAAAATAATGTCTAAAAAACTAACTTGTTATTGAGAATTAATATACTAAAATTGATACTAATCATCATCATCATCTGCCTAGCCTTTTCCCAACTATGTTGGGGTTGGCTTCCAGTCTTACCGGATGCAGCTGAATACCAGTATTTTACATGGAGCGACTGCCTATCTGACCTCCACAACCCAGTAAGTACTGGGTAATGCGATACCCCTTGGTAAGACTGGTTGTCAGACTTTTTGGGCCACGGCACTGACTACCTGTAACAACTGTCAAAGATCTTCAAATGACAGACGGGACCAACAGCTTAACGTGCTTTCCGAGGCACTAAAATTGATACTAATACCTGTGCTAATACAGAGAAAATAAACTAATAGATTTTAACAAAAAAAAACTTCCTTTTGAAATTTTGCTCTTTGACTTTAACACTTTAGACTTTGTTGTTCTGTTCCTTTTAGTATACGTATTATACTCTTTACCACTCTTTTGCCTCTTTAATTGCTTTTTTTTCTATTCTATTGATCCATTCCTTCCGTCTTATTCTTGTGGTCTGCACTGAAAGCATACTGAAGAGTGTTTAAATTAATTTAAATGAATTTGGCAAAATTTCAGAAACCTGATCCAGCATCCCTGCCGAGCGCCGTCATGGCGTCACATCCTTGCAGCACTGTCGGATGTGTTTGGCGGGGGATGTTCGCACGTATGTATGTCCACTACATACATGCGAACATTCTCCGCATAACATATCCTACCTAACAACAAGAACGTGCCTGAACAATATGTCTGAAGTTCCAGTAGGGCGTCTCTTCCAGTACTCTCTTCGTCAATTACGCAGTTTTGATGATCTTGTTTTCAAACGTTACTTGACGTTGTTGAAAAATTAACTGTGTGTGTAAAAATTAAATGTGACACTGTTGTTCCACCTAAGCGGCACTATTGGCAGCTTCATGTTTTGTTGTTACTTTACTATTAATATATTCCTCTGTTTTATTGTTTAAAATTAAACAAATTGTCTCATTGTGCATTTTCACATTTGTATAATTTACGTCTCCTATCTTTTTGTAATTCTCAATGTGTAGGTTTGACTTCCCGAATAAAAAAAAATGTAATATGTACTGCCTCTCATCTGATACTCCAGAATGTGTATACATTTTTGATGACAGGGCCTTCTTAGTTCTTAGGATAAAAGTAAAAATCGTCTGTAACGTTTTGTTTGTATATTCGGATCTATCCGTCTCTCTCGTGCGCGTCTGCAGATGAGTGCGAGGGAGAGAGATGGATAGATCGGAATATAAGGACGAACTGTTAGAGAGTAAGGCATCTGTACATTATTTGCCAATCAGACAACCTTGTGAAACTGTTCCATTGGACCTCTGCTGGAGGGCAGAGGGCTGAAGTACTCTTCAACTGACATTTTTGTTCTCATAACTTCTGATTTCAATAAGAGGTGATTTCTGTCGTCATCTCAGACATGAGAGTTTACAGAGTGTGTGAGATGTTACATGATGAAAAAGTATTCTTATAACAAATGAATTTGTCTACAATTTATGACATGTCAAATAATTGTAATATGTCATTGTTATTTAAACTGTAGGAATGATAAAATGTAAATATAGTTTTTTGTTGTATTTCATATAATAAAACATTTCTTAATAAAAAATATTTGTATTTTATTCCGTTAGTGGTACCGCTGGTCGGTAGATACGCTCACTTTGACCTGGCCTAACGGAGTACGGAATTTCAATAGAGTAGGTAAGAGACTCACTGGTTCAGTTTAATTGATCCGATCCAGCTTTACGCTTGCTATCCTTTGCCAGCGACGACCTAAGGCCCCTATCCCACTGGCGTTATACGAGTGTTGGCGTTTATGCAGCGACGTTGACGTCACGAGTTGCACACACACGACATCACAACGTTATATTTAGCAACAGGTACAATCACGCCCGCCCGCGCCCGTCCCGCTCTGTCCGTGTGGGTGCGTGCGTTACGGCTGGCGGCCATTTGCATGGTTGCTGCTTTAACGCTTGTCACTAGAGACTAGCGACCTCAACGCTTGTAAAACGCCACTGGGATAGCGGCCTAAGCTGTAGCCCGGCAAAAACCAAGCGACTCCACGCTATCCGGTACTCGGCCCATGGAGTACCTTTAACGTTTAGTCGTTTAATTTTTGCCTTACTATAGTCCAGTAAAGCAGCCGGCAACTTCCCAGTTAGACTTGCGAGATACTATCCAGAAAAAAAGAGTAAGTTCCACTGGCTAGCGCTCGGGTCGACTGATAACGTAAACACTACTAGGTGCTGTACTGAGATTGGTACGTTTATGAACACTACTGAGCCTCCTCCTAAGGTAGTCACCAGTTTACCACTATTATTCAAGCTGAACAGAACTGAGTTTAAGATCATGGACACCGCAGTGAAAACGCAGCCTTAGCAAGACGTTTACTCCGTCGGTCAGTTAGGGGCAACATTTTTGTCCACCATAGGGCGATTAGTAGGATACTTTCCATCAATAGATCCATAAAGTGGGCAAAAAAGTAGTCAAACACATCAATCACGCAAAATTTGTCGCAGAGTTTTTGTCTGTCGCAGACTTGTTCATACAAAAAGTCTGTCGTCTGCGTTGCCCCTTATGAAGATTATAATGATCATTATCATTCCCCTGACCTTATCCTAATTCATGTGGTCTGCGCAGCATGTCTTCTATTTCTCCGTCGTCATCTCATGAATCATTCTCTTCCTAGTCATCACAACATCTTTCACATAGTCCATCCATCGTTTTTTGGTCATCCCCTACCCTTATAGCCATCTACATTCATACTAATAGTTATGATCATTATAATAACCAGAATAATTTATCATTCCAGGTCTGTGCCGTAACAGGCAGAGGGTATACATACGAGCAGGCATTCAAGCTTTCCAACAGATTTGCAGCCAACCTCAGGACAAAGTTCAAGATTCAAGATGGAGATACCGTCGCGGTCATGCTGCCCAATGTACCGGACTATCCTCTGATTAGTCTGGGTATATTGGCGGCTGGAGGAGTGATTACCGGCATCAATCCAATTTTTACTGCTCGTAAGTGTTCTTTTGATAAAATAGTATCTACTTATACTTTTTTCGATAACCTGACTATTTTCAGAGCTTGGTATATAATATATTTCTAACTTTGCCTATAACCGACATAAATTGTCTAAGCCCTCTGGATTTTAGACGATGCAAAATTGGACAACCCTGTGTCCAAGAATACTCTTGTAGTTTGATAAAAAAAGGTCTTTAAAAAAGATTCAATTCATCGAGATAATTTGTACCTAGACGATACTAAATACAAAGTACACAATAGGTACCTACCGTGTTGTTTTTCCACGATCTTTTTATTGACACGATAAGGTAAATGCAAACAGTTTATATGTTTAGGGCACATTATGATAATTTTATAACTCTTACGTAAATCCGCAATCATAACAATACTCGTGACAATATTACTGCAGTGTTTAATAAGGCAGGGAAATTGAAAACAACAACAATTACATAGGTACCTACAAGAGAGAAGAGACATTTATTATATCGAATAACAATAATGGGCGACACATGCAACACGGTTTTATGTCCAGCAGTTAAATACTATTGATGACGATGATATTTGTTATTATTTATAAATTAATAAGCTTTTACTTTCAGACGAAGTACAGCGCCAACTAAAAATGTCTGAAGCAAAAATTATAGTAACATTACCAGATATTGTGCCAACTATAAGGGAAGCTTTGAAGAACTCCAAGATAGACATTCCAATAATCGTAGTTAAAATGAATGGCAATCCCGCTCCTGAAGGAACAGCTTTATTCAATGAATTGATCGAAGATTTATACACTGACAAGTCGGTTTTGAAACAAGTCAAGAGAAATGCCAACGATATATGCTTTCTGCCATACTCCAGTGGTACTACAGGGCTACCGAAAGGTGTGGAGCTATCGCATAGGAATATTATTGCTAACTGCCAGCAGATCAATGATCCGTTGATTGCGATACATAATGAAACAACACGTAAGTTGAAGTTATTTTAATCCTTTCAGTGATATTGGGTTAACTACCACATTTATATCGCAGTCTTCTTTTAAATATTTTTTCATAATGTAGAAGCCGAAGACACTTGTTCTCCTCGTCATTTCCATATAATTTTATGTTATTGGTCATACCCACCTGGGAACTTTCTAGTCACGGTGATACGTATTGGGGGTCAAAGTTCCAACTTTTTCACCAGTTTTTTTTTAAATACAGGTTTTTTTATATTATAATTTTACTTTACACCTCCACGAGACCGCGACCCCCATACAAAAGTGCTGGTTATCAGTATAATTTGACTAAATGACTTTTGATTTTTGTCTTCTATGGAAATAATTGGTTCTGCTGCTTGAAAGACTATATCAAGGTCTGTCACTATCAAACCCTCATTTTCAACATCAGTAAACGATAACCTAAGATCAATAATATCAAAATTCCAAAGTTCTCTAATAACATTACTTTCAATTGTTTCTTTTCAGCCACTCATCAAGACTCAGTGATGGGCGTGTTGCCATTCGTCCACATCTATGGAGCAACAGTTCTCACGTTCCACAAGCTGTCCGTCGGTGCCAAGCTGGTGGCTTTGGCCAAGTTCCATTCAGAGACTTTCCTGGAGACCATGGTGAAACAAAAGACAAACTTATTGTTTCTGGCACCACCTATAAGTAAGTATTATTTATCTGTCAGTAATTCTGTTTATCATGTTTACCTCCTGTAGGCTTTAAGTATGATGGGTGATATGATATGCTTCAGAGTTACCAAATGTAGATAAGTGATCATAAAATGTATTAAACAGTCATAGTGATGATAAGACACGATAATAAAGATACCTACTGACATAACAAAAAGAGATTGTGGAATCAAATTGGACTGTATAAGAGATTTTGTTTGACAGCGCGTTCATATATTGCGTAATTTTGTTTTCCGTAAGTAGTAGGTAGGTACAGTCATTTGGTTCGAGTTTTTCGAGACTTTTGGAAAAGAGGTGATTTTATAGATTTCCGTGTGGTCTTTGCCGCTCGCGCCGCCCTATTGGAAGAATGGCGCCTAAAAGGAGTTTTTTGACAATATCTCCTTTCCAACTCATATTCATCATCATCATCATGGTGACCTTTTGGTTATCCAGTCTCAGATGTAGTCTTGTGTACAAGATCAACAGGAGTGGAAGAAGAGGGAAGAATCCCTCTTCTTCCACTCCTGTCGATCTTGTGTCCGACTCATCCAGTCTCGACCTCCGTGTCGTCGATGTCGTCCACCCAGCGCTGCGCACTCATATTACAATAAAAATATTTGAATAAAAGTAAACTAGAGATCAATAGTTTCGGCGTACCTACGTGCATTAAGTTTTAAGTTTATGGAGGTAACGTTTTTGGCCAAAACGTGTTTAGAAGTCCACTTAGCGGCGCTCTTACGCCAAAACGATTGATTTTGAAGCTTATAATATATATATAATTTATTTGCTCAGACAACAAAGATCCACGTGTTAGTTACAAAAACTTACAGAACTATGTTAGTGTATAGTATTATTTAGCTTGTTACGCATAGAGCTACCAGCGACCTAGACACCGATCCGCGACCTACACGCCGCTGCGTAAGGGAAACAGCCAAATGCCAACGCTGCATTTCGTGACGCGCGGACACCGAGCGATCGACCTTGCAATGCGGAAATCATCGACTCAGCGCCCGATACTTTCAAGGTGGAACCGTACGGATGCAAAGAGCAAAGACAAGCACTTCATTGCACGTACCTAAGATTAGCTAATAACGAGAGTCCAAGATGACGGGCATTCCATATTCACACTTCGAATAGGAGCTAGGCTAGTTTAGGCTATAGTTAATGTAATTATTTTACTCTAATATAGATTAAGTAGTCATCTTTGGTTTCATTTCAATCCCCCGATTGCAGCTAACGTAATTGGCGCAGTCGAAAGGATATTCGCGGGCCGGTTCGCGAGCTTAGGGATCTCTAATATCGAAATCCGCGTACGCGAATCGCCTGAGTGGCTATCGAGTCCCGGCATCGAATATTCGAATCTACGGTCCAGCTGCAGTTTCGGGAGGAGAATCCAAACTTCGATTCACGAGAGAGCCAGAGATGAAGAATTTGTAAGTACACTTGAATTGTTCCTGTGTTGCTTCCCTCTTAGTCCTAGAACCACTCAACTTCCAAAATTTCCCACCCGAAAAATTCCAGTTCCCAGGAGCCCGCATCTCGGCTCACTGAGGTGCTATAGATAACGGTAGGAATTTGGATAGTGATAGTAAGAATAGCATAGGTAGTAGTTTAGTTAGCATAAGAATGGCCCACGACCCCGATACGATTTTCAAGGCCCTTCGTATGGTCCCGGAGTTCGACGGGAACCCAAACGTTTTGACTAGGTTTGTTAAAATATGCGATCAAATAGTAATTGAATATGTTAGTAATGCCCAAGGTAGTGAGTTAAGCAACTTATGCGTATTAAATGGCATTTTAAATAAAATAAAAGGCACTGCCGCCTGTATCATCAATTCCAACGGCATACCTGAAAATTGGCTAGGTATCCGAACGGCCCTAGTCAATAATTTCTCAGATCAACGAGACGAGACCGCCTTGTATAGAGACATTTTCTTAGCTACGCAGGGAAATAGGACACCTCAGGAATTCTATGAGGAATGCCAAACCTTGTTCAGTACGATGATGACGTAAGTAACGTTACACGACCAAATTTCTACTACAGTGGAAGCGAAACGTACACTGTACAAGAAAGTTACTATGCAGGCTTTTGTAAGAGGATTAAAGGAACCATTAGGATCCCGCATTCGGTGCATGCGTCCCGATACTATTGAGAAGGCCCTCAAATATGTACAGGAAGAACTTAACGTTATGTATTTACAGGAATGTAGGGAGTTTTCATCAAATACCAACCTAGTTCCTCCACCTAGTAGTAATTTCGCAGGGCCGATTCCCAACTGGCCCAATCCTGTAGGAATCAGACCCGACCAACTACCACCACCACAACCATTCGGGTTCAACCCTAACTTTGTTAATCCCCAGGTCCAAAACCGCATGCCTAATCAAACACAGCATATATTCCACGCACCTTACAACGCTCAGAGTAACATGTTCCGTTTGCCACCTAGAAACGTCCCGGCACAAAATCAGAATCAAGTTCCTATACCCATGAGTGAGGTACAGAATTTTACACCCACCCCAAAGTTATCTGGCCATAATTGGCAGAATTCAGGTAATCTGCCACCAACTAATTACTTTAAAGCTCGGGAAATTAACATGAATGAGTGTGCGTCATACGGCGACTCATATTACCCGACGCAGCACTATTACGAGCCGACCTGGTTCAGTTACGATGACATTTGTCACGATTATAACCCGGTTGCTGCATTAGAGTGCAACTTTACTCCGACTTTAGGAAATGTAGGTGTTCAAGGCAATATTATATATTCAACTGAACCTCAGGCAGGTCCAAGTCAGGTAAATCAGGATTTCCAGGAGGCCCAGAAATCAAAAGAAACAAAGATAGAATTAAATCTCCCGAATCAATCTCCAGAATCAAACCCGAAAGTAAAAACCGGTATCCTAATAAATCCACCTAATGCCATGTATTCCACCATGCCAGTCATACAAAACAAGTTTAAGAGCTCATCTAAGAACTTAGTACTAGCTAAGACAGAATTAGAGAACGTTAAAGATAATCTACGTCAGCAAGAGATAATTAAACACTACCATGACGGCAAAACTAATCACCGAGGAATTATCGAATGCTATTTAGCCCTCTCAGGTAAGTATTACTGGCCCAAAATGAAAGACCAAATAGCCAAACTCACCAACGAATGCACTACCTGCGGGCAAGCCAAATATGACCGGAGACCTATTAGACCCCAGTTTAATATTATACCTCCGGCAATAAAACCATTCGAGATGGTAGATAGACACATGGATTTATTCCGCCGCGAACGCGAAACAGAATACGTTCCTAAACGACAAGTATTCATTAAGAACCCCTCTGCAAGCCGTCAGAAAACAGTACCGCGGTATACCCAAAATACCATTCTATCCGATTTACCCATACGCATTTACACGCCTAAAAAACGTAGACTAGTATTCAAAACTAGGTTAAAAAGAGTAAGGAATTCAACCCCCACACTATTTCCAATACAGTTTAATGAATTTAACAATCCAGTTTAATAAACTACGCAAAGTTGGTCAACTTATACTTACTACAAATGGAAATTTAGAAGACTTAAGATTAGAATTAGAATAGAAAATATGTTAGCTATTAGATAAATATTAAACTTAGAACTCAGAGAATACTATGATACTATCATTCCCGGATCGTATTCCTACGAAAAACAGATAGTAATAGCTTTCAGATCTCCTATAATCTCCAAAATTGTTCATGATCTGCACAAGTTATCCATAGCACCCAACAAAAGCCGTCAAGCCCTTATCCCTACCTACCCCTAAATAGCAACCAATGGGGACTCTTCCGTGTACATAGAAGCAGAATGCTCGAAGTTCAGCAACTGGTATCTCTGTGAGAAAGAAATAACCCATCAAATACGAACCAAAACTGACTGCATCCAAGAACTCATCGTGAACCAAGCCCTCAAGACCTCCGTACCAAGGAACTAACCATAATCAACGACAATGATGTAATACAGAGCCAGCCCCTGAAACTAATGGACATACCCTACGACGTGGAGGCACCGGGAGCTGCATTAACCCAAGTTCATCTCAGCTCAATCGACCTAGAAGGACTACACAACATCCAGAACCAAGTTATGACGAGCCAGCCGATGCAGCTCAACCAACTACAATCGGACATCATATATCATACCACCATACACCCTTCTACGTTGCACTATTAGGTACAGGCGCACTCATTATAGCAATATTGGGCTATCGCAGCCAATGGTTTCGCAAACGCACCGAAGCACCCAGTACTGAGGGACGCACCCACGAGGAACCCGAAAGGAGGGAAGAGGACTACACACCCGGAGGACAAGTTCCAGAAACATTTTCTCTCAAAGTTCTAAAATAGTTCCTGATCTGCGGGTGGAGATGTTACGCATAGAGCTACCAGCGACCTAGACACCGATCCGCGACCTACACGCCGCTGCGTAAGGGAAACAGCCAAATGCCGACGCTGCATTTCGTGACGCGCGGACACCGAGCGATCGACCTTGCAATGCGGAAATCATCGACTCAGCGCCCGATACTTTCAAGGTGGAACCGTACGGATGCAAAGAGCAAAGACAAGCACTTCATTGCACGTACCTAAGATTAGCTAATAACGAGAGTCCAAGATGACGGGCATTCCATATTCACACTTCGAATAGGAGCTAGGCTAGTTTAGGCTATAGTTAATGTAATTATTTTACTCTAATATAGATTAAGTAGTCATCTTTGGTTTCATTTCAATCCCCCGATTGCAGCTAACGTAATTAGCTCCAAGAAAATTCATACATAACAACAAACAAACATTACAAAAATCATCGATGATGAATCATTCCTGCCTCACCAACACCTGCATGAAATGGTTCATCATCGGTGAATCAAATTTATCCATTAACATCCTCAGAATGCTATTAGAACTCGACCGCATTCTTTCTAATAGTGACGCAGTTTTCCTTCTCACCATTGCGTGGAAATTGTGAACACGCGCCTGAGTGAACATGTCAGAGGCACTACAGAAACGCGGTAGACCCAAGAGCATTCTGAAGCTGTTATTGTATTGGACCCTCGGCGCGTCCATTGTTTTCCGTGTGTAGCTGGCCCACAGGCCACTTGTGTAGAAGGTCTGGCAATTGGCTTTAAACAACGTAATTTTAACCTCCTTACTTACAACACACAAACCTGCGAACCAGCACATTGCCTCTTACAGCAAGAGCCCTACGCTCACGTTCGATATCTTCATGATCTTGGAGGTCCCCCGTTACACAGTGCCCCAATTACTTGACCTGCTTTACCCGCTGTAGGGTCTGGCCATTGACGGTAATAATTGGCTCGTAATATGACTGCGTCCTACCGGTGGCCCTAAAGATCATGAGAAGGCTCTTTCTACAATTATACTCTAGACCGTGGCTAGCAGCGTGTTCTTCACACAGCTTTTAAAGTTCCCTTATGGAGCCAGCCGTTGGACCCAGCAGCAACCAGCACCATGTCTTCCGCGTAACTGAGATTATTGACGCAAATGTTGTCAATCCAACAACCAATCCGTTTGCTGCTGAGTCCATCGATTAGCTCATTTACGTAAAGTTTGAAAAGCTTATGTCAATCCTCTTGAAAGTCATTTTTAAATACGAAACACTTTGAAAGCGACCGCTATCTCTCGAGCTTCAAAAACATTAATAAGAAACAAAACGATAGTTATCATAAAATGAACGTGGCAACGTCAATATTTGAGAAAAATATAGCTAGAAAAATATATATTAATATTTTTTATTTATTTTATAACTATGTATTACTCATTTAACGCACAGTACATTTTAAAAAGTCACGTTAAGCTAACCATCCGTCATAGTGACGGGCAAAGCGAACGTATCTCCAAATCTGAGATCCTTCGCTACAGGACCCGTGAGCCACTGCAACGATCCCGTCGGCGACTGAGTTGGTTAGGAGCAGCAAGTTAATTCTGCGTACCGTGCGTAGCTTTGTAGACACAAAATAGCTCGGCTATTAGCTTATAATATTCACACAGACATAAGTAGTATGTCTAAGTTTAGTTATATTGTAAATACTGCGACTATTAGTAATAATACTAATGAACAGGTGGTGACCTTAAATAAATATAGCATTAGTGCTATTGATGTTTACAAACATTATACTGAGGAGGATCCATATGTCACCGTGGAAAATTCTCAATTAGGGTATATTAGTGATAGGATCTTGTTGTCTGGCGATGGCACGGGAGTCTCGGGGCTCTCTCCAGATATTAATATTAATTTAAACTAGAAAGTCAGACAACAGAAGGTGCCATTAACAATATTGTTAAACCTACCAACAGCAAGGTATCTTCTTGCACTCAATTAGCTAGTAAAAAAGGGCCTCAGCAGAACACTTTAAAATTATTCCACCAAAATATCCAAGGCATTTCTTCAAAATTATTAGAAATAGAATTGTTTTTAGAAAAAAGTAAGTTTGACATTATTTGTTTTACTGAACATTGGCTTAAGGATTACCAAATGCTTATTAATTATGAGAACTATATGGTGGGTAGCTGCTATAACCGTAAAACTATGCTTCGTGGAGGTTCCTTAATTTTTGTAAAAAATTGTTTAAGATATAAGCAACGTAACGACATAATAGGTCTCTCGGCTGAACATTGCGTCGAACTGTCCTGTGTTGAGCTAGATAAGCATGTTATTGTGTGTGTGTACAGACCCCCAAACTATCAAAACTTTTCCTTATTTGAGTCAATAATGGAAGATGTCCTGGCAAAACTTGCAGCCAGTAATAAATCTATAATTATTTGTGGTGATTTTAACATCAATATTTTAGAAGAAAATTCAAATAGCAGTCGGTTATTAAATCTTTTTAAGTCATTTGACTTGACCAACACTTTTATAGAACCTACTAGAGTCACTCCATCTTCTGCTACTTGTATAGATAATGTTTTCTGTGATTGTGATTACTTAGATAAAGCCATAGTTAATTGTCTGCCGTCTGACCATAGCGGACAAACTGTAACTTTTAGGTGTAATACACCATTGCAAAAAATTCAGATTAAATTTAGACCCATAACTTCTAACAAATTAAATAGGTATAATATTTCTCTACAGAACAAATTAAGTGTTATGAGCCATGACGATATTAATATAAATCAATTTTATGATAATTTCTTTTCAATAGTTCACACTGAATTCAACAAAACTTTTGAAAAGAAGTCAAAAAGTATTTGCCCTAAATTTATATTTAGTGATTGGGCAACTAGAGGTATCAGAAAAAGTAGGGAAACACTATTTGAGCTTTATGGCCTTAAGCCTTATATGAACACTGAAACTTTTAACAAATATGTTGCTAAGTATTCAAAAATTTTTAGAGATACATGCAAGGTTGCCAAAGCCTTGCACATTAGCAACAAGATCAAAACAGCAGAAAATAAAATAAAGACAGTTTGGAAAGTCATAAATAGCGAGACTAACAGGAAGAAAACACGTAATACTAGCTACACATTAGATACAGCATGTGGTCCTAAAAGCTCTAATCAGGAAGTAGCTCAAGAATTTGTAAATTTCTTTACCGATATACCGTTAAAAACTACGGAGGCTCTAAATTCCTCTCCGGAAGTCTCAATTGGTTTACTAAAGGCGAATGTGTCTGGATGCCAGGCTGAATTTAAATTTAAACACATAAACCCGATGATAGTTATTAAAGCTTTTCGGCAAATAAAAATCAAACTGACCGAAGATCTATGGGGAATGTCTATCAAAGTTTGTACATCCATACTTGAGACTATAGCTCCATACTTAGCTTTAATTTTTAATTTGTGCGTAGACCAAGGAGTTTTCCCTGATTTAATGAAATACAGTAAAGTCATACCTCTTTTCAAATCCGGTGATAGTAAAGATACAAATAATTATAGGCCTGTATCCGTGTTGCCAGTTTTTAGTAAGGTGTTCGAAAAGATAATGCTTAATCAAATGGTCAATCATTTTAACACCAATAGAATCTTACACGATCAACAGTATGGTTTCACCAAGGGACGTTGTACAACCGACGCCGGTGTAACCTTAATAAAGCACATATTTACGGCGTGGGAAGAGTCCCAAGACGCTGTAGGAATATTTTGTGATCTCTCCAAAGCATTTGATTGTGTAAATCACGACACATTGCTTTTGAAACTTGAGCATTACGGACTAGGTAAACTTGCACTTAGTTTGTTAAAATCTTATTTGAGTGATAGACAACAATATGTTCAAATAAATGGTGTTAATTCACAGGGTTTAAAAGTAAAAATGGGGGTTCCGCAAGGCTCAATATTGGGTCCTTTCCTCTTTTTAGTATATATAAATGATCTAACCTATTTACTGAAAAACCAACCTCAAAATATGGTGTTATTTGCCGATGACACTTCCCTAATTTTTAAGATCAATAGACGGGCCCAAAATTTAGATGACGTGAATAATGCCCTACTTCAAGTCCATAATTGGTTCACAGCAAATAATTTAGTACTAAATGAAAAAAAAACGAAATGCATAAGATTTGCTTTACCGAATGTTAAAAGTAGCGATTGTGATATAGTACTGAATAAAGAGAAACTTGAATTCGTAGATAAAACGGTTTTCCTGGGGATTACGCTTGATTCAAGGCTACAATGGGGTTCTCATTTAACATCTCTGGCGGGGCGGCTAAGTTCGGCAGCATATGCTATTAGAAAAATCCGTCAATTTACTGATGTAGATACTGCTAGATTGGTCTATTTTAGTTACTTTCATAGTATAATGTCTTATGGCATTTTGTTATGGGGACGGGCTGCTGACATTGAGTCTATATTTATTCTGCAAAAAAGAGCCATCAGAGCCATATACAATCTTCGTAGGCGCGATTCTTTGAGGGAACTGTTTAAGGAAATAAACATCATGACTGTACATTGTCAATACATCTACGAAAACATAATGTACGTAAGAAAAAATCTACATATTTTTGGTAAAAGAGGTGACAGACACAATTACAGTACTAGAAATAGGGACCAATTAGTTCAGCCAGGCTTCAGACTCGCTAAAGTAGACTCATCTTTCATGGGGTACTGTTTGAGATGCTATAATAAAATTCCACAAAGCATTCTTGAGCTGAATGAAACAAAATTTAAAACATGTATTAAACGCACACTTTGTAAGCAAGCATATTACAAATTGGACGACTATATCGCTGATAAAACTGCTTGGCTCAATGCCGGTCCTGCTCCACAAGGACAGGGGCGCATAAATTGATAGCATTAAATTGTATTGTTGGAGCTGCTGAAGATTGTACAACTATCTTTGCATTGTATAGAATCAATCTCTTTATTATTATATAGCCGCATATCGCATATTGTGTGAGTGTTATGTACTAGAATGCTATCAGTCGCTAGAAACCTACGTTTTTCCTTGACTTGAATGTGCCGTGGCGATTAGGAGATATGTCATGCTCACTCAAATGTCTCGCTGATGGTGACGCGTGTGTCGGATCATTTAGTTCCCTTCAAAATGGTTGAGTTGAATGGTGCTGATACATGCGTCATGTTCGTGAACGAGCGCTGTCAGTTGGGACTGGTCAGCTCTTGGTTGCCACGGCTTTTGAATTTAATAATTTTTTTTTTTAATTGTTTTTGTTTTTTTTTTTTACTTTGGACACCTTTAACGTGCACATCTTGCTACATTGTTCTCACATAATGTACCATCTCAACATGAATGATGTAACCAAGATTTTGTAAAAATATTCTGATTTAAAAGAGTGTCCATGGAGTTTCTTGCCCATTCTTCTCCATAGAGATCTACGCTAGGGAATGGGCAACTACAGTACTTTCACAGTTTTTATGTCTTGTGTCTGGGACTGTAGCTACATTTAATTTTCATATTTGTTTCGACAATTCAAAAGTGCCTGTAACTGGCCTACTTGAAATAAATGCTTTGATTTTGATTTTGATTTTGATTTTGTTAAAAAGAAACAGCGGTTTTTCTTTGAGGTACCCGTCGCATCGACGGAGGTTAGCTATTTAGGGTTAATAATGTTTTTTATCTATTCCAGTTCTGATGATGGCTTCCCACCCAGCAGTCACTGAGAAAACCTTCGAGCATGTGGACGCCATATGCAACGGAGCAGCTCATCTGGCTGGCAGCGACGTAGAAAGGCTGTTGCAGCGAACTAAGGTATAAATGGAAAAAAAAAAAAAAAAATTGTTTTTGCCAAGATTTTCTTACAAACTAGTGATTGGAGTTTCCTTCTACCTAGAAGGAAACTCCAATCACTAATTTCCTAACACAGGCTTTAGACACCTGTCTAAAGCCTGTGTTAGGAAACTCCACTCTTCCATAACTTAAATTAACATTAGGAAACTTGTTTTTTTTGTACTATCTTTAAGCTTTGTAGTTTCTTTTTACACGACTGCCAAGAAAGTGTTATGTTTTTCGCGCGTATCTTGTATGCTTCTTTTGTTTCTTTTATTACCTCGTATCTTTCAAATGGCTGGATAGATTTCGACGATTAAAGTATTATTAGATTTCATGTCATGGAGCTCGTGGCTCAATAATAACAGCCGCTAGGGTCGATCGTTAGGTTAAGCCGTGCTTGCCTAGGTTGGTCTGTGGATGGGTGACCACCCATTACATACCGAGTTTCCTCCGTGCCTCGGAAAGCACGTTAAGCCGTTGGTCCCGGCTGTCATTTGTAGATCTTTGACAGTCGTTAGGTAGTCAGAGGCCCAAAAAGTCTGACAATCAGTCTTATCAAGGGGTATCGTATTACCCGGTACTAACTGGGTTGTGGAGGTCAGATAGGCAGTCGCTCCATGTAAAATACTGGTATTCAGCTGCATCCGGTAAAACTGGAAGCCGACCCCAACAAAGTTTGGAAAAGGCTAGGCAGATGATGAAATTTCATATCAAAAACCCAAGTGTCCTTAGAAAGATGTTTAAAAAAAAAACAAAATGGCGGATTTTTGCCGCTAAATATTGTGAGTCGATAATATTTATTTTTCAACCAAACCTATCGAGTAGGGTATCAAAATGAAGGAAATTAAAAATAGATTACAAATCTAATACAATTTGCAGTCAGGTTTTTTGATTCTTTTAATTAATTAGAACAAGTTTAAGTAAGTTTAAGAACTGCAACCCGAATACCTATGTATAAATCCGCTTGTAATTACATATTTATTTTAAATGTGCTAATTAAGTCCTTGAGAGCAGCGGTGGCCCAGTGGGGGCGGCCCCGACTTACGAACAGTAAGTCGTGGGGTCGAACCCAGACAGGCGCATTACTTTGTGTAATTTATTTCATCACCACTGCTCTCAAAAAAGGTGAAGGAAAACATCGTGAGGAAACCGGCATGTCCTAGAACCAAAAAATTCGAAGACATGTGACATCTACCAATCCGCACTGGGTCCGCGTGGTGGATTATAGCCCATTCCCTCTCATAGAGAGGAGGCCTGTGTCCCAGCAGTGGGAACGTTAATAGGCTGATGATGATAATGATGAATTAAGTCCTTTCATTTAGTAGTCGAATGCGTCAACCAAGCATTCGGGTCCGTGAACGGTCCGTTTAAAAATTCAAAACACTGCCGACCCGGATGACTAGTAAACAAAGATGATGATAACAGACAAAGATGACATCATAATCAGTTTATTTTTTCTTTCTAGCGTGACATCGACTTCAGACAAGGCTACGGTCTGACCGAGACATCTCCCACAGTCACTCTCATCCCCAAAGGATTGAATCGTTACGAAGCGACTGGTCCGCCAGTAGCCAACACAGAACTTAGGATCGTGGATCAGGATTTAAAGAATTTGGGACCTAATGAGGTTTGTTGGGAAACGGATAGTTATGCTACAACAACAACAACAGCCCATAATGTCCACTGCTGGACATAAGCCTCTCCCACGATGGGAGGAATTTGCCGTAATCTCCACGCTTGACAGGCGGATTGGAGATCGCAGTGATGAAAGACTTACAGAAAACGCTGCTGCCCATTTCTGGTCTACGGAGGCGCAAGGTGTTCTGTCTCAGACATTAGTCGCCTTATACGACACCCGTGAGTGTAATGGGTTGGTTCTATTCTACTCTGCCGGATACCACACGGCTTCAGTTATGCTACACTTGGCAAATTAGTACAAATATCTGTCATCATCAATACGAAGTATTTTGTTCATATTAATTTACGAGAATATTGAAGAACCAATTATTTCAGATCATCTGCCTAATCTAAAATTTTGCGACCTATACATAACGCAATATGAATGGGTGGGTGTCCATAATCCCTCAGTCATTGGCTGACGTGGGAAATTGTGAAATTTCGATGAATTTAGGCGATATTTGTTGTGTCCGTCTTTTAGTAAGTCGATATGTAAATGTAAACATGCACAGTTACAACAACTTCTGTGAAACAATAGAGGTAAGCTTATGAACATGAAAACTATTATGATGCAGAGCAGACATCGTACCGATAATATTGTAACTATCAATATTCTAACTATGTATTTGAATCCCAGGCAGTAGAACTACAACCAGAGCGTAAAGATAGGTCAAGTCAGTCAGTCAGTCCGAGTTGGGCATAAGTCAAAATAAACAGTAGACACCTACATGACAATCGTTTTCAAGTCGTTCGAATCGATTTGAAAACGATAGTCAAATATCTTTGTAATTGTTTCTACGACTTCCAAAAAGATTTAAATAAGTTTTTCGGTAGCTTGTGTCAGTTTCATACAATTTGACTTTACCAATATCGTTATCACTGATAGTGTCATAATCACTCTATCTATGCCTTTTTTTTTTTTCGGATGGAAAATCATCAAATAACTTCTCCCGCTCTGGGCGGAGCAGGAGGGAGTGTCAGACTTTGACTGACTAAAACCCATCCATGTTCCTTCATCGCCCTTTGTGTTCCGGGGCCACGGTATCTCTTTCGAACAGTCCCGCAACCCCGGCAGGCATCGGTCCTTACGGAACCCTTCCTTTTTGCTGACTACCTACCTACCTACTTGCTGGCGACCTAGCCCATAGCCCACCGTCCACAGGCCCGCGCCTACGGTGGCCGGGGGCCACCTGGTGACCCCCGACACTCGGGGCGTCTCCCGCGGCGGCCGGGACGTTGAGAGGTTCTCTCCCTCTCACGTTCCGCGACCTCCTTCTCTAGCATTGGCGTCCCATTCCGTCTCGCTCCGGACCATGGCTTGCACCAGGGCCGGACGCGAGAGTTCGCCGCCACCAATCGCCGCTTCGAGGACCGCCACGCGGGGCACACCTCCACCGTGTGTTCCACCGTGTCCTCCAGTCGATGCTCACAATGGAAGCACCCGCGCGTTTCCTCCCGCCCGATTCGGTGCAGGAACCTCCCGAACACACCGTGTCCGGTGAGGACCTGTCTATCTAGGCCCTCAGCTTCGATTACGAATAAAAACAAGAATTTTAAACCTTGGAAATTATGGAAGAGACTTTTTTGGATAGATACTGGAGAAAGAACAATAGGAAATATTCAAGAAATTCAAAACTTTTTTATTGAAATTGAAATTGTTTATTGAAATACAAAAATATTACAATATGGCCTTAAAAACTATATTTATACAATAATTGGATTTTGTAAAAATGCCTTGTATTGGCCCATATAAACATTGCGGTGCACTTGTTTAACTTTCTAATACAACACTTATTTTATAATTTAATATTGTGTGTAGCGTGTTTTTGGTGAAACGGAACGCAAATTCAAAACGCATCGTCGCCGGTACTGACGTCACACGCTATGTGTCAAAGAAACACTTGTATTTGAAAACTATTTAAAGTTTCACAAAGATGTTATAATATATTGTTATTGTAATGTTTGCTTGATTAATAAAGCAAATACATTTAGTAAAATTATTATAATAAGCGTAAAAAATCAGATGTAAACGAGACAGTTAGAGGGAAATGACGTCAAGCGCTATGACAGGAATGGCCACGACAGTCACGGATGTTTATTTTTTTTTTGAGCGACAAGCAGTCGTTGAACTTAACTTTTAATTATTTTCTTGGGTTGTTATTACTGTACTTTATTGATTTAAGTGAAGAAAAAAAATACATGCATATTCCCATTGAAAAAACCACTAATCCCTTAATATTACTTACTACTAATATTGCTTAAATATAGTTGGTAAATATAAAGTTATTTTCTTGAATACCTAAAAAAAGATGATAAGGGCGGTTCTACTCGCAAGGGAATTTTCCAGTGCATTATATTTTGTCTCTCCGTGTTTACCTCAGTCTCCTGCCCGCTTAGCATGAACGCCGTAGACACGAAAGAGACTCGACAAATCTTTTGTTCATCTGTCATTTTGTCGATTCAATGACAGATGAACAAAAGATTTGTCGTTTCTCTTTCTCGTCTACGGCGTTCATGCTAAGCGGCCTGGTACATCAAAACACATTAAGAGCCTAACATGCCTCAAATGGGCATGATCCTCCGTTATGCCTAAAATACTGAAGCATTAATTTTGAAATAAATATATGATAAAGTTGAGGATTAATGCTAGGTACTATGTGTGACAAAACACGATTCCATAAACTATTCTCGATAGAAAAAAAATCCAAAGTTACCTTCAAATCAAACAATAAACCGCTGGTATTCAAAAAGTACGTCAAACTAGATCATGAAACTTTGCATATTATCTGAACTAACTATAAAGCAGGTCTTATGTGTTTTATTTTTTTAGTCCAATCAATAGATTTTTTGTAAATCGCAAAAAAACCACTCATTTCGCACTATTCGTGACTGACGTAACAACCGCTTTGTCACTACAAAACAGCACAGATAACAGCACAAGTAGCAGCAGTACAGCTTGCACTCAAGCTGATTGGAACTTTATTCTAACAGTATTTCAAATGAAGTTTGAACCACAAATAGACTTGCTAATTTTAGGGTTGGAAGGGCCTTAAAATCAGTTTGAATTACCACGTCGAGCGCGTTGCTGTTCGGTCTGAGTGAAAGATCGAAGTGAAGTAAGTTTACAACCTCTCGCGTCGGTCTCGGTTCGCGGTTGGCTTAGTCGCTACAGCGAGTTGTGTGAGTAAGATTGTGCTGCAGCCAGTCAACTTTACAGTATCCTGGTACGTATTTATTTAAAATCCACTGTTTTCTATATACTTTTTTTGCATTCATAGGTCGTAAATTAGAGTACAGAATTGCATGATTTCAATATTAAATGTTGCATTGACGTAGTTATTGGCTAAAAACTTAAAATAATCTCAGTATCCTGTCCTCAGTCTCATGGAAATATAACAGCCAGGAGACTGAGGATGAATCAGGAGACTGAGAGTCATCAAGGATCCGCACGAATAGTAATCCAGTTATCATGATTGCTATATTTATTATTGGTACATTTATGTATTATTTGATTAGTTACATATTATTTAGCATAGTTATCATAAATTATATTTAAAGTTTTTAGATAAAAATGAACAATCAATCTTCTGAGAGGTGTTAGAGGCGAAACTGAAAGACAGTCGAACGCATGAACATGCTAACGGTGACATCAGTGGAAACTCTTGAAAGGTCATATCACCGACGTACTGGACCAGGTCTCTAACAAGAAGAACCCAGAGCTGAAGAAAAAATGCTGATCCCTGATTCTCCGTGAGAACTCATCCAACGCACGAAACACTTAAAAACTATAGGGTTGCAAGATCGTGTAATAATGTCTGAATACTCCGATCTTAGCAGAACTATCCAAGACAATTGTCGCCGAGATAG
Source organism: Xestia xanthographa (assembly GCA_905147715.2). Taxonomy (NCBI): domain Eukaryota; kingdom Metazoa; phylum Arthropoda; class Insecta; order Lepidoptera; family Noctuidae; genus Xestia; species Xestia xanthographa. The sequence continues at coordinate 22,361,499 of LR990657.1, forward strand.
GAACAATTTTATCTGCAAAGACATTGAGAGACATTTGAACAAGCTACAAACTGCAGACCTTTTCAAGAAAGTCAGAGTCCTTTCCAAGCAATTCAAAGCCAAAATCATGGGTCACAGAAGATGCCGATGGCACTGTACTACACGAACTCTACCACATTGACAAGAGAATATGGTGTTATTACTGTGAGCAGTTGAACGCAGATCCCCATTCAACCCGCGGAGCTAGCCTGGATTGAAAGGATCTAGAACTGGAACCTATGATTCTTCGCTCCAAAATATCTACTGCTCTACAGTCTCTTAAGAAGAAGAAGGCACCAGGAAGTGACTAAAAACAGCAGAGATACTTGAAATTATGGGTGACTTGGGCGAAGAGACACTTCAGGATCTGCTCACAACTTCAACCGTGAACTGCGGTAACTATCGAACATTTTTCCTTATCTCACATGCCAGTAAAATCTTGCACCATATTCTGAAGACTCGCATTCGCTACTACCTGGATTGGCAAATTCCGCAGGAGCAAGCAGGCTTCATGAAGGGCAGGGGCACTCGAGAGCTAATTCTCAATATCATGCAGCTCGTTGAGAAGGCAAGGAAGGAAGGGAAGGGAAGGAATTTGATACGCTAGTGGTAATGTGTTACGTCGACTACAGCAAAGCTTTCGAAAGTGTCAACTGGGGTTGCCTATGGAGAGTCCTACAAGAACTTGGAGTACCAAACCATCTCATCGCCCTACTTCGCACCCTGTATGGCTCAAGTCAGGGAGTCGTAAGAGTCCATAAAACAACTTCTAAATCCTTTAAATTTCACCAAGGAGTACGCCAGGGATACATTTTATCGCCGATTCTGTTCAACGTCTATGGAGAACAGAGACGTACTGCGAGAACTATTGAAGATTGAAATAATGAAACTATTGAAGACTGATGAAACCTCAAAGGTTTTGTACTAAATTTAAGTTGATTTAATTTTCAATAATTATTTTGAAAACATGACATGCCACAATTTTTTTTAAATTAATAAAACATTTTTTTTTAATAATTACAACAGTTTTTAAGTTATTTTGTATCAATACTCAGTATCCTAGCCGTGTGGTATTCGGCAGAGTAGAATAGACTCAACCCATTACACTCACGGGTGTCGTATAAGGCGACTAATGTCTGAGGCAGAACACCTTGCGCCTCCGTAGACCAGAGAATAAGCAGCAGCGTTTTCTGTTAGTCTTTGATCACTGCGATCTCCAATTCGCCTGCCAAGTGTGGAGATTACGGCTAATTCCTCCCATCATGGGAGAGGCTTATGTCCAGCAGTGGACGTTATGGGCTGTTGTTGTTGTACTCAGTATCCTGTACATAGCCTCAGTCTCCTGGGCCCATATTTTTTTTAAATGATCATAAATTTGGTATATTTTATTTTTTTGACTGGCCCGTTTAAGATAGGTAAAAGAACGACCTCAACTAGACTAGCTAGCTACTTTTCTGACCTTAGATGCCAAAAACATGTTGTGCCAAAAATCACTTCATTTTCGTCCCTCCTGAGTAGAACCACCCATAACGGAGTCTAAATAAAAAACAAAAGAAATGCCAACTTTGGACAAAACTGCAAACGAATTCTTCCTTGTAAAAAACATCTAAAATCTTCCAGACTGGTGAGATTCTCGTTCGAGGACCTCAAGTGATGCGAGGTTACAGGGACAACCCTCAAGCCAACAAGAAGTCCTTTACTGCAGACGGCTGGTTTAGAACTGGAGATATAGCTGTCAGTGATGAAGAAGGGATTATCACCATTGCTGACAGGCTTGAGGAACTTATCAAGGTAAACATGGATGGGCAAAACTAAATGGATGGACAAACTAATCAGTTTTACACGTCAATTCTTGTTTAAACTTATTATCTGACAACACTGAGAAGAAACAGCCGAAATATGCCTCTTTTAAAGTCCAGACATATTTTTGGTCTAGTCACATGAGGACCATGTAGATAGTAGTGGGATTGTCTTTTGATGAAAGAACACACAGGTTTGAGTAGATCTATCCAGTCAGTGCAGGCATTACAATTTGTTAGTTATTGCTCAGCTTATAACTCAAGGAGCCTAATGTTACTACTACTCCTACACTATATAAATTCCAGAGTAGATGATGTTGACAATACAGCAGAAAGGTGGCTTCTAGCCCATTACTCTTCCGACATGTGGCAGACGTTACTAGTCCAGTTCCACTTCAACCTAGTTAGGATGTTACTAAAAAATACAAATCAAAAACTGAATTACTTTTTCCACAGGTTAAAGGCTTTCAAGTCCCTCCAGCGGAACTAGAATCCCTATTACGCGAGCATCCTTCAATCAACGATGCAGCTGTCATAGGGGTCCCTCATCAGAGCAATGGCGAAACACCAAGAGCCTTCGTAGTTCTCAAGGACGGTCACAAATGTTCTGAGAGACAACTCAGCGAGTTTGTGAATGAGAAAGTAGTTGCGCACAAACATGTAAACGACATAACGTTTGTTAATAGTGTTCCTAGGAGTGCAGCTGGGAAGATTCTTAGAAGGGTTCTGAGGGAGCAGTACTGCTAGGAGTTAAATAAAGCTTTGACCTAACTGAAGTGCATTCTTCTGGGGATTTGCTCTGGATGGAGTTGCCCAAACTGGCGTAAATTGTCACGTGATATGATCATTAAGCAGCAATGGCGGCCCCGTCTTACGTTATTTCATCACAACTGGTCTCAAAACGGTGAAGAAAAATATTGTGAGGAAACCGGCATGTCCTAGAACCAAAAAATCGAAGAAATGTGACATCTTGACCCGCAATGGTCCCGCATGGTGGATTATAGACCATTCGTCACAGAGAAGACGCCTGTGTCCCAGCAGTGGGAACATTGTAGGTTGTTCATGTTATGCTATGATCATTATACAACCAAAGAATCCCGAGCGGGATTCGGATAAGTGTGGCCAGAGCTTAAAGCAGGATGTAATTCAATCAAGTTGTTTGTTGTAAGTAGTTTTTAAGTTTGAGAATTACATATTTTTAGATAATGGAAATATTTTCTTGAAAATTGGAAATGGTGAATTGTGCAAAGTATTGGAATTTTATTGTTGTGTATTAGTTGTTTGTACTGATGTTACAATTATTAGTAGTTAAGTACCTGAAAAAATGTGGAGGCCTTATTTGGAATTATTTATTAAATAAATGATTTATTAAAAATACAAAGAAAGAAGAAGTATTGTAGCATTTTAAGAAATAATTATTTTCTAGTAAAGATTTTAAGAAAGCTTTAATAAGTAAAAATGATACGTGAATAAACATTGTATAGAATAAAATTAAATTAATATCTACATACTCTTTGGATTAAATAAAATGATAAAGACATAAGTGATTCGTTGATGATTTTTTAATTTGTTTCTTCTTTTTATGGCGTGCAGGTAATGTAGGAAGTCTTTAATTTGTTATTGGTAAAAGAATATAAAACTATTTTTATAAAACAAAAAGAAGAGTGCGTGTTTTATTTCTAATTTGCTTAGTTCGTTCATTCGATTCCTGAGTAATATGTTTCCTATTTAACTACATGTAGCAGCCATGGAGTCAGTATTTGTGCCTGGTTCATGGCAATTCATGGCAGGCTCTCCCCTTATTGCATGGCCAAATAAATGTTTAACTTAAACATAACTGCGAAGTGTCGGTGTACTATTAGCTACACCTCTGCCTAACCCTTTGACGAATATAGGCGTGACGTTATCTTAAAGTAGAAGATACAAAAAAATCAAGAATGATCTTTGCTGTGCAGTTATCTATCATAAATACTTTATAGAACATAATATTACCTAAGTTAGGTTTTCTTGTTTAGCTTATTTACAATCAATCATTTTATTATCAGGCAACTGAGGTCCATAGATAAAATACACAAAATAATCTTAAACAGTAATAAACTAATGTAAGAAGAGTTTTCTCAGAGGGTCTTAGTTATTGGGCAATTAAAAGAGTTCACGCACGTAAATTATTAAAAAGTATATAATTATGGCTAACACAGTATAAAACAGGACTTGGGAATCAAAGAGAACAGGAATAAACAGTAAAACTTAAAGACTATAAACGAGAGTATCGCGTAAGCGTAATGCTTCTATGCCGCGCGCGAAACCGTCGTCCACTGGCGATTGGCTTGGTGGGTCGTGGAGTCGTAAGCGGTGTTGCCAGCTCACAAAAATGTTTTTTTTTTTTATAAGGCACATCCTACCCCTCTGACCCAGGCATGCGCCCACGCGTCTGAGTCAGTCAAGATAACGTTTAGGTCTACCGCGCCTATGCTTTTCGTTGACCGGGGCTGGTGCTACTTCGCCTACGAATGGGGTCAGCTGAGAGACGTGGTACCTCCCTAACGTATCACCACTATTAACCCTTTCGAGGAAATAAGTAGTTGAGCTTAAGGGCTCCTTAATGCGGTATGGTCCATCCCTCCTGGGTTTGAACTTTGACGTTTGGCCGTGTGTCGTATCGTTACTCCCTTGGGTCTTCAGAAGGACTAGATCACCGATAGAATAATCGGGTGCAGGGCTAAGTCTCTCATTGGCATAACGCTTCTGATTTGCTTGTGCCTTTTCATGCACATCCCTAGCTTCAGACAGAACGGTTGACATCCTCCAAAGATAAGGGGTAAGGCTCGTCACGACGTTGTCACTCTCTACAATGGTGCGCATATCAGCAACGACGTCGGCCGGTGCACGCATCTCTCGTCCAAACGCCAGGTAAGCTGGTGAGAATCCGGTGCTGCTGGTCACTGCAGAGTTCATCGCGAAGCGTATTGCGGGTAAGTGGGTGTCCCAGGTGTTGTGATCTTTCCCCACCAGAATAGCAAGTTGCGGTTTGAGATCACGGTTATTCCTTGCCACCGGGTTTGCCTGAGGATGGTATAATGGCGTGAGCGACTGCGTAATGCCAAATGAATGGCAAGCTTGCTGCATTATTTCGCTAATAAATTGTACACCATTGTCACTCAAGACCCGTCTGGGTACACCATATCATGAAAACCTCTGTGATCAAGATCTTGGCACAGCTTAAGCTTGTAGCGTCCTGTAGAGCGAATAGCTCTACCCATCGCGTGCACGTGTCCTCTACGATGAGGATCCACTTGTTTTTGTTGACGGTCTCCGGTAACGGGCCGAAAAGGTTCACGGCAATCACCTCGAAACGGCGATTAGTAGCGGGAGTCTGCAGTAGTCTTGCCGGTTTCCTATTGTCTGCTTTGTATCGTTGACAGTCTACACACTTTTTCAAGTCACCAACGATATATTGCCGCATACCAGACCAGTATACTTCGACTTCACTCTATATCTAGCGTGCGCTCTACTCCGCAATGTCCAGCCGTGGGTGCGTCGTGATACTCTGCCATGATGTTATCGCGTTCGTTCGTTCCGGTATAACGAGACATCCTGTCTCTTCTTCACATTCGTCAGGTCCATATCTGTACAAAACACCATCCGACATAATGAAACCGCGGTCAGACCAACTCCTCCCCCTAAACGGATCGTCGGGTGATTCAAGGTTTTCAATGATCTTTCGCACGTCAGGGTCAGTTGATTCTCACGAACGTCCTTAGGGCTTCTCGATGGGAAATCAACCTCGGCGTAGCAGATTTCGCGTTCGATCCGTTTCCTCAGCACAGGATGGTCACGAGAGTGTATCAGCGATGACGTTTGACCTACCAGGTGTATACTCTATACGGAGGTTGTACTCCTGGAGGGTAAGGGCCCACCTCGCCAACCGACCGCTATGTGATTTTACAGTCATGAGCCATCGCAGAGGTTGGTGGTCACTCTTTATAACAACCTCTGAACCTTCGATGTATGCGCTGAACTTTGTAACAGCCCACACGACTGCTAGCGCCTCTCTTTCGGTTGTGTTATAGTTCCTTTCAGCACTATTCAACAAACAGCTGGCGTATTCAACTGGTCTTTCCTCGGATCCCTCCCCCTGCATCAGTACAGCTCCGAGGCCATATCCGCTGCTGTCGGTCCTCAACGTAAACGGTATCGATTCGTCGGCCTGACGCAGAATCGGAGCGGAGATTTACTTTTCTTTGATGCAATCTAAAGCATTTTGTTGCTTCGAGGTCCAGGTCCATTGGCTGTCCTTTTTGAGAGGATCCGTCAGAGGTTTGGAATGAAGCGCCGGAACCAACTTGATGTTTGCAAAAAGGTTTTCACATGTTTGGTGTTCTCAGGTCCATGTAACATGTCCCCTACATGTTAGCGATAGCCACTGTCTTATCAGGGTCTGCCTTCACCCTACCTGGTACGATCACGTGTCCCAAAAACTTAACTGACTCGCGAGCAAAACAACTTTTTTCAGGATTCACTCGGAGCTTTTAAATCTCTAGCCGGTCGAAGACAGCGTTCAGGTCTTCCAGGTGCTTGGGAAACGACTTGGATAGGATTATGCCACCTAAATACGTTAGTATGCAAACATCGGCCAATTCCTTTCCGGATTTCCGGTCCATAAGCCGCTGGAAAGTCGCTCCTGAATTTCTCAATCCCATTGGTATTCTTTTAAACCTGAAACAACCAAGTGGGCTCACGAACGCAGTCTTGTCACGGTCATCCGGTTCCACAGCAATCTGAAAATAACCTGATCGGAGGTCGCACGTTGTCATAAAACTGGTGTTTTTAGCAGCGTAGAGAACGTCTTCGATGCGCGGAAGTGGGTAGCGATCAGGCTCAGTTACAGCATTCAGCTTCCTTAATCTACCCATAGCCGAACCCCTCCATCTTTCTTCGTCACGAGGACCACGTTGGCGGCCCAAGGAGACTCGCATTCTTCTATTACGTCAGTATCTAGCAATTTCTGTAACTTTTGTTCCAGCAGAGCTCTCTTACCAGGAGACATCCGGTAAGGTGGTGAGGCGATGGGTTCCTGATGTGGGTCAATTTTCAACCGGTGCGTGGCATATTCTGTTGGCGGCCCACCCCTTTCGAAGCGATTGGACCTCTTCAACAGAAACGCATTCAGTTGTATCTTCTGATCAGCTGTCAACTTGGTACCTTCATCGTCCCTCAGCACAAGGTTTGAAGCTTCCACCTTCATCAGCTCCATTTGACTATTTGATTAGTAGATAAGTCAAAACTAGTGACAAAAGGATGCCAGCTCTCTGGTTCGTTGTTAAAACACCAGCTGCTTTGAGGTAGATCTAACATCATCCCCGCTTTCATGATAAAGTCTCTACCTAATAATGTACGGGTTTGCGCGTCTGGTAATACCATAAACCTAATAAGCACAACGCGTCCCTGTAATATTACGTCAGTGGTACACTTAAGCACAGTACTCACTTGCTGTGACCCATCAGCAAGCCCTATGGTACGTGAATTTTCCTTAAAAACAACGCCGGCTTTCAAAAGTATATTGTAAAGCATGGGGCTCGCGATACAATGTAGTAGCATGTAATATCCCGCGTATCCAAGATAGCAACCCCCTTGCGATTCACGACCTGAATTTCTACCAACGGCCGCGGATCGTCACTGTTGGCTACCTGAGCGCTACAAAAATCCGAAAAAACTTACCCAAACTTAAAAAACTACCACCGGGGTGGTAGATGGGAATAAACGTTGTAGGTATGAAATGGCTACAAAAATGCAAATTAATTACAAGTGTCAATAAATAAAACAATAATATACTATTAACTAAGTTTTATTATTTTTTAGATAACATACACACATCAAAAGTGTCTAGGGATCAAGCATTTTTATGCGGATTTCTTGAGATTGAGATGTGGCTTTGTAATAAATTTATGATTTTATAAATTTATATGGATCCTTTTTGGTGCATTTCATAATTTGAATCAGGAACTCTCAATCAAATTCGAGTAAAAGATGAAAATAAGCTGTCAATATTTTCCCTATAAAAACATACAACGCAAAGACATTATTAGTGCTACTGTTTCCCTACTACTGATTAAAACCAACGTTATTATGGAGCGGCGACGTCATTTAAGCAGGGAAGAAATGCTCAGAGCCGTGGGAATGATATAGAAGCTGGTTCCCGGCAACGTACTGTAGCTTTAGCTCTGAATACAAGTCAGAGTGTTATCAGTCGACTTTGGACACGTTACCGAAGCACTGGTACCGTGGCTGAGCGCCATGGAGGACGGTATCGCTGCACTACACGGAGACAAGACCGATACATTCAAATCTTAACTCGAAGAGCTCCAACAATAACCGCCATGATGTTAGCCGTGAGGCTTCATCACTCTTCAGGGAACTTAATTAGCGACCAAACAGTCAGAAACCGCTTGCATGAAGTGAACCTTCATTCCCGAAGACCGCTACGGGTACCACCTATAGCAATGCACAATCGTAGGATTCGATATCAATGGGCTCTTGAACACAGAAATTGGGCAGAAGAACAATGGCGTTTCGTGTGCTTTTCTGATGAGTCTCGTTTTGGTATGAGACCGGATACAAGACGTATACGACACTGGAGAACCCCTGGACGCCAACAGCGATTAAAATCCTGCCAGGAAGTCCATCCTTATAGTGGTGGAACCATCATGGTATGGGCGGGTATTTGGATCGGCGGAAGAACTGAGTTGATTTGGATCAGAGGCAACCTCAACGCTCAAATTTATGCTGAGACGATTGTATCAGACGTCATCGTTCCTCTACAAGTGCAAATCGGTCCCTTATTTCAGTTAATGCATGATAATGCACGACCGCACACCGCAAGAGTTGTAAGACAGACTCTCGCCGCAGCTAACATCAATGTCCTGCCCTGGCCTGCTCAGTCGCCAGACTTGAACCCGATTGAGCATGCATGGGATATGCTACAGAGAAGAGCTCTGCCGAATATGGAGGGTATCCAGTCGCAAGAAGACCTTTTTTTGTTGTTGCAACGAACATGGGCGGCCATTCCACAGCGTGATTTGGATGAACTCATTTTGAGTATGCCAAACCGATGTTCTTGTGTTGTTAGTGTTCGCGGTAGAAACACGGATTATTAATTGTTTAAGTTACCCAATAAAATTTTAAAGAAAACTGTGTTTTCAGTCATTTTTTCGAACTTTAATGTTAGTGGTTCAAATGTCAAAAATCCCTTTATTAGGAAAATGGCAAATTTCTTTATTAATGCAAAGGTGACTTGGTTTATCGTTACTGTGACAAACGAAAACACTTTATTTGATGAATCCTTAAAGAACATTTTAATTAATATCAATCAGGAGAAAAGTTATTGCAAAAATATATGTTGATCCCTAGATACTTTTGATGTGTGTACTATAATAATATCTGTATGAACAGATGATTAAAAATGTATGCTACCGGACCTACTACGAAAGATTATAAAAAATAAATTAAGTCAATAAAACAAGTTATGGACAGTAGTAGTAGGAACAGACTAAGATTACCCATAACAAACTTAAAAGTTATCGGGAAAAGCCCACACTCAAGACTAGCTAACATATACAATAAGCTACCTGAAAGTTTAAAATCGCTATTATATTATTATTATTATATTGTCTTCAGGGGTAGGCGTGGAATACTCCTGCGCCGTCGACACGGCCTGTCGTCATGAGACGGATGGACGGCGAGCTAGCCCATAGCCCACCGTCCACAAGCCCGCGCCTACGGTGCACGCCCGGGGCGTCTCCCGCGGCGGCCGGGACGCTTACTCTCCCTCTCACGTTCCGCCACCTCCTTCTCTAGCATTACTGCTTCGCAGAAGGAGGTGACGGCGTCCCATTCCGTCTCACTTACCGGTATGACTTATTGAACCTTCCACGGGCTAAACTCCAATCGTCATGGCAGGAACAATGGGATAACACTGGAAGGAAAAAAGGCAAGTTTTATTACGCGGTTCAACCAACTATAAAGCCAAAAACTTGGTTCTATGGCTACAAGAAAGTCTCCAAACCTGTCATATCCGTCCTATGTCGTATTCGTCTAGGTTTTTGTTGTACTCCTGTTTTCTTGCAAAAAATCCGGATTCGGGACTCCTCTCTTTGCGAGTGCGGGTTAGAAGAGGGCACTCTGGATCACATCTTCGAATGTTCAAACAACATCTCTCCTCTAGATCTGTATATATCGTTATATATAGATAGCCGTCTCCCTAAATTTAAAATCCCTCTTTCAACTAATTTATCTTCCTTGCTAACATATTCCTCCCCTGAACTGCTTGTGGCGCTGATGACCTTCGTCCGTCACAATAACATAAAATTATGAATCTACCTGTGTGGGTGTGGTATGCGTTTATTCTATGTTTGAACAATTTTATTATAATATTTATTTCTATTTTTTGTTTGTTTCAGTCTCATATTAACCCGACAAGATCCACGTTGTATCAAAAAATTAAACCTGCGATCTCAGATCAGTCCGTCAGTCGTTGTAGTTTATAATGTATTTTTTTTTTGTCATGCACATATTCACATATATATATATAGAGATGCCATCACGGTAAATGTTGATCTTTCAAGACGTACGATCAGTTAAAAGTTGATCCAAAAACAAATGTTGATCCGAAGGCCTTATGTTGATCCATTACGCTTTTTTTCATACCAATGTGGCTCCAATCGGATCAACATTTGACATTCTTGTGACGTCACTCAACTGAAAAGTACGCTTGTCAAATGTGGCTCCAATATACAAATCCGCTCCGATAAATGTTGATCCGATTCAAACGGACCAATCACAATGAAGCACTTTCTTACTTCCTCCGTGATTGGCCGACGGTGGTCACTCCAACGTTGCCGTTCCGCTTACTACAAATCTTCGTGAATTTTAGTACAAACATTGCTAGCACGCCGGAGACGGACATAGGCTACTTTTTATCAGCTATCAAGGGTCTGGAGTACCTGACGTGGAACATCAAGAGTCCAGTTAAACTGTACGAGATACGGAAATTATGCCTTTGTAAAAGTTGTTCATCGTGATGGGCCGCTTCTGCTGGCACTTAGATATTGAGGACCTGGAGTACCTGATGTGGAATATCAAGAGCCCCATTGAGCTAGTACATTAACAACTCACAGTATTAGAGCTAATAAAAATAAGAAGAATGATAAATTTACAAAGTTACATACTTACCTAGTACCTACCTACAAAACAAAAGTAGGACAAAAAAAACTTCGTAATAAAGAAAAATAAAAAAAAACATCAAATTACGTGAAAGTTATTAAAATTACTTGTACTAACTACCTACCTTACAGTCTCTCTCTTTTTTTAGGGTTCCGTACCCAAAGGGTAAAAACGGAACCCTATGACTAAGACTTCGCTTTCTGTCGGTCTGTCCGTCTGTCCATCTGTCCGTCTGTCCGTCTGTCTGTCACCAGGCTGTATCTCATGAACCGTGACAGCTAGAAAGATGAAATTTTCACAGATGATGTATTTCTGTTGCCGCTATAACAACAAATACTAAATATAGTCAATGGTACGGAACCCTTCGTGTGCGAGTCCGACTCGCACTTGGCCGGTTTTTCTAAAGTGGCCTCCTCCCAGACGGTCGCAGACGTGAGCGCGCCGTAACACACACAAAACACAAACACCTAATACTAAAAACAAAACCGGAAACGAAAATCTGAACTAAACAAATGTTTCACCTTACGCGGTCGCGATTCAACTGAACTGATTGATTTATTCCCGATTTACGAAATTTGCTCAAACGCATCCCGCGCACGTGCGGCTAATCAAAGGATACCGCCGCGCCGCGTCGCCGCCCGCTACAAAGCATGCCGCCCGCCACGCGCCGAACAAAACCGAACGATACCTACCGACCGACAACGGTAATGGTGCATTCACACTCTCACCTCGTGCCTCGCCTCGCGACTCGTCTCGTGGCTCGCCTCGCGGCTCGCGTGACGAGCTTCCGTTCACACTCTCGTGCTGTGCAGTGTTGCCGCTGGTCATTTGCACAAATTATCTGTATATGTCCGGGTTACCGTGTACGCAAGAGATGAAATTACCGAATTGAAACAAAAAGAGAGATAAGAGCGTATGTTTCGCGTACGGTTTTGAATTCATGATCTTACACAGCACCAGACATTAAAAAGTCGTATAAACACGATTTAAATCGTACGGTTTGCAACACTGCCTTTGACTCGTATCGCTCCTGACGCGAGCGCCGCGAGTCGCGAGACGAGGCACGAGCGTCTGTTCACACTCTCACCTCGATGTGTGTGAAGTTGGCAGATCATTGTCCAGCAGATCAAAAATAAATCGGAGTTCTATTCGCATGCAGCATAGTTCTGGAGTTCCTGATACTTTTCAGAAATAGTTCTGCCCTTTTTCAGGAAAAAAAGTCAAACGAAAATATGATCTGCTAACTTCCGGTAGCAGATCATTTTTTCCAAAACTAAATTTTTCAAAGTGTTTTAGGCGCACAATGATGAGTTCTATAGTTCCTAATACATTTTTGATATAGTTCTGTAACCATAAAAAATAAAAAAATAAAAAGAAACATAGTAACTTCAAACCAGAAAAAAGTCGATACTTTACATACAAATGCCAATAATTACATAAAACGTGGATTCTCATTCATTTTTATAGGCATTATCTGTAGTCTAGACGTTGAAGTAACAAGTAAAATCATGAATGAAAAAAAAACTCGATCTAAAGTGTCACCAGTGCATAGCTGAAGCCTTAGATTAGCGAAAATAATTATAAAATTCTATGTTTGAATCATAAAGTCCAAAATAAATTATGCATAGTATTCTGGACAGACAACTCTTCAGTTTTAAATACAACAATAACAGGGCTATAAATAATCATGGCAAGAACACTCAGAATTTATACAAAAGTATCAGCAGAGCATGGTTGAAGATAAAGATTAGCAAAAAATATGAAAATTACTGTCAACAGATTTCAAAAAATCTATAATTAATTATCAGTGGTATAGAGGACCTAGAACTCCTCGGTTTCAGATACAATGATAAAAGTGCTAAAAAATTATTTGGAAAGTAGACCTAGAACTCACACTCAGATATCAGCAGATCATGCTTGAAAATTTAGAATTGCAGAAATCATGAACAGATTTCGTGTTCACAATAAAAAAATCTATAATTATTTATGAGTGGTATTGCGGACCTAGAACTCCTTGGTTTTAGATACATTTATAGTAGTTCTGCAGAAAAACATGGAAAGCAAATCTAGAACTCACACTCAGATATCAGCAGATCATGCCTGAATATTTAGAATTGCAGAAATCATGAACAGATTTCGTGTTCGCATTGTAAAATCAATAATTAATTATAAGTAGTATCGAGGACCAAGAACTCCTCGGTTTCAGATACCTCAATAATAGTGCTAAAGAAAGACATGAAAATCAAACCTAGAACTCTTACTCAGATATCAGCAGATCATGCCTGAATATTTAGAGTTGCAGAAATCATGAACAGATTTCGTGTTCGCATTATAAAATCAATAATTAATTATGAGTAGTATTGAGGACCTAGAACTCCTCGGTTTCAGATACCTCAATAGTAGTGCCAAAGAAAAACATGGAAACCATACCTAGAACTTACACTCAGATATCAGCAGATCATACTTGAATATTAAGAATTGCAGAAATCATAAACAGATTTCGTCTTCGCATTAGAAAATCAAAAATTAATTATGAGTAGTATTGAGGACCTAGAACTCCTCGGTTTTAGATACATCTATAGTATTGCTACAGAACAACATGGAAAACAAACCTAGAACTCACACTCAGATATCAGCAGATCATACTTGAATATTAAGAATTGCAGAAATCATAAACAGATTTCGTCTTCGCATTATAAAATCAAAAATTAATTATGAGTAGTATTGAGGACCTAGAACTCTTCGGTTTAAGATACATTAATAGTAGTGCTAAATAAAAACATGAAAAACAAACCTAGAACTCATACTCAGATATCAGCAGATCATGCCTAAATATTTACAGTTGCAGAAATCATGAACAGATTTCATATTCGCATTATAAAATCAATAATGAATTATAAGTAGTATTGAGGACTTAGAACTCCTCGGTTTCAGATACCTCAATAGTAGTGCTAAAGAAAGACATGAAAATCAAACCTAGAACTCACACTCAGATATCAGCAGATCATGCCTGAATATTTAGAGTTGCAGAAATCATGAACAGATTTCGTGTTCGCATTATAAAATCAATAATTAATTATGAGTAGTATTGAGGACCTAGAACTCCTCGGTTTCAGATACCTCAATAGTAGTGCTAAAGAAAAACATGGAAAACAAACCTAGAACTCACACTCAGATATCAGCAGATCATACTTGAATATTAAGAATTGCAGAAATCATAAACAGATTTCGTCTTCGCATTAGAAAATCAAAAATTAATTATGAGTAGTATTGAGGACCTAGAACTCTTCGGTTTTAGATACATCAATAGTAGTGCTAAATAAAAACATGAAAAACAAACCTAGAACTCATACTCAGATATCAGCAGATCATGCCTAAATATTTACAGTTGCAGAAATCATGAACAGATTTCATATTCGCATTATAAAATCAATAATGAATTATAAGTAGTATTGAGGACTTAGAACTCCTCGGTTTCAGATACCTCAATAGTAGTGCTAAAGAAAGACATGAAAATCAAACCTAGAACTCTTACTCAGATATCAGCAGATCATGCCTGAATATTTAGAGTTGCAGAAATCATGAACAGATTTCGTGTTCGCATTATAAAATCAATAATTAATTATGAGTAGTATTGAGGACCTAGAACTCCTCGGTTTCAGATACCTCAATAGTAGTGCTAAAGAAAAACATGGAAAACAAACCTAGAACTCATACTCAGATATCAGCAGATCATGCTTGAAAATTTAGAATTGCAGAAATCATGAACAGATTTCGTGTTCACAATAAAAAAATCTATAATTATTTATGAGTGGTATTGAGGACCTAGAACTCCTTGGTTTTAGATACATTTATAGTAGTTCTGCAGAAAAACATGGAAAGCAAATCTAGAACTCACACTCAGATAACAGCAGATCATGCCTGAATATTTAGAATTGCAGAAATCATGAACAGATTTCGTGTTCGCATTATAAAATCAATAATTAATTATCAGTGGTATAGAGGACCTAGAACTCCTCGGTTTCAGATACAATGATAAAGGTGCTAAAAAATTATTTGGAAAGTAGACCTAGAACTCACACTCAGATATCAGCAGATCATGCTTGAAAATTTAGAATTGCAGAAATCATGAACAGATTTCGTGTTCACAATAAAAAAATCTATAATTATTTATGAGTGGTATTGCGGACCTAGAACTCCTTGGTTTTAGATACATTTATAGTAGTTCTGCAGAAAAACATGGAAAACAAATCTAGAACTCACACTCAGATATCAGCAGATCATGCCTGAATATTTAGAATTGCAGAAATCATGAACAGATTTCGTGTTCGCATTGTAAAATCAATAATTAATTATAAGTAGTATCGAGGACCAAGAACTCCTCGGTTTCAGATACCTCAATAGTAGTGCCAAAGAAAAACATGGAAACCAAACCTAGAACTTTCACTCAGATATCAGCAGATCATACTTGAATATTAAGAATTGCAGAAATCATAAACAGATTTCGTCTTCGCATTAGAAAATCAAAAATTAATTATGAGTAGTATTGAGGACCTAGAACTCCTCGGTTTTAGATACATCTATAGTAGTGCTACAGAACAACATGGAAAACAAACCTAGAACTCACACTCAGATATCAGCAGATCATACTTGAATATTAAGAATTGCAGAAATCATAAACAGATTTCGTCTTCGCATTATAAAATCAAAAATTAATTATGAGTAGTATTGAGGACCTAGAACTCTTCGGTTTTAGATACATTAATAGAAGTGCTAAATAAAAACATGAAAAACAAACCTAGAACTCATACTCAGATATCAGCAGATCATGCCTAAATATTTACAGTTGCAGAAATCATGAACAGATTTCATATTCGCATTATAAAATCAATAATGAATTATAAGTAGTATTGAGGACTTAGAACTCCTCGGTTTCAGATACCTCAATAGTAGTGCTAAAGAAAAACATGAAAATCAAACCTAGAACTCACACTCAGATATCAGCAGATCATGCCTGAATATTTAGAGTTGCAGAAATCATGAACAGATTTCGTGTTCGCATTATAAAATCAATAATTAATTATGAGTAGTATTGAGGACCTAGAACTCCTCGGTTTCAGATACCTCAATAGTAGTGCTAAAGAAAAACATGGAAAACAAACCTAGAACTCACACTCAGATATCAGCAGATCATACTTGAATATTAAGAATTGCAGAAATCATAAACAGATTTCGTCTTCGCATTAGAAAATCAAAAATTAATTATAAGTAGTATTGAGGACCTAGAACTCTTCGGTTTTAGATACATCAATAGTAGTGCTAAATAAAAACATGAAAAACAAACCTAGAACTCATACTCAGATATCAGCAGATCATGCCTAAATATTTACAGTTGCAGAAATCATGAACAGATTTCATATTCGCATTATAAAATCAATAATGAATTATAAGTAGTATTGAGGACTTAGAACTCCTCGGTTTCAGATACCTCAATAGTAGTGCTAAAGAAAGACATGAAAATCAAACCTAGAACTCTTACTCAGATATCAGCAGATCATGCCTGAATATTTAGAGTTGCAGAAATCATGAACAGATTTCGTGTTCGCATTATAAAATCAATAATTAATTATGAGTAGTATTGAGGACCTAGAACTCTTCGGTTTCAGATACCTCAATAGTAGTGCTAAAGAAAAACATGGAAAACAAACCTAGAACTCATACTCAGATATCAGCAGATCATACTTAAATATTAAGAATTGCAGAAATCATAAACAGATTTCGTCTTCGCATTAGAAAATCAAAAATTAATTATGAGTAGTATTGATGACCTAGAACTCCTCGGTTTTAGATACATCTATAGTAGAGCTACAGAACAACATGGAAAACAAACCTAGAACTCACACTCAGATATCAGCAGATCATACTTAAATATTAAGAATTGCAGAAATCATAAACAGATTTCGTCTTCGCATTAGAAAATCAAAAATTAATTATGAGTAGTATTGAGGACCTAGAACTCTTCGGTTTTAGATACATTAATAGTAGTGCTAAATAAAAACATGAAAAACAAACCTAGAACTCATACTCAGATATCAGCAGATCATGCCTAAATATTTACAGTTGCAGAAATCATGAACAGATTTCATATTCGCATTATAAAATCAATAATGAATTATAAGGAGTATTGAGGACTTAGAACTCCTCGGTTTTACATATCTCAATAATAGTGCTAAAGAAAAACATGGAAAACAAACCTAGAACTCACACTCAGATATCAGCAGATCATGCTTGAAAATTTAGAATTGCAGAAATCATGAACAGATTTCGTGTTCACAATAAAAAAATCTTTAATTATTTATGAGTGGTATTGAGGACCTAGAACTCCTTGGTTTTAGATACATTTATAGTAGTTCTGCAGAAAAACATGGAAAGCAAATCTAGAACTCACACTCAGATAACAGCAGATCATGCCTGAATATTTAGAATTGCAGAAATCATGAACAGATTTCGTGTTCGCATTATAAAATCAATAATTAATTATAAGTAGTATTGAGGACCAAGAACTCCTCGGTTTCAAATACCTCAATAGTAGTGCTAAAGAAAGACATGAAAATCAAACCTAGAACTCTTACTCAGATATCAGCAGATCATGCCTGAATATTAAGAGTTGCAGAAATCATGAACAGATTTCGTGTTCGCATTATAAAATCAATAATTAATTATGAGTAGTATTGAGGACCTAGAACTCCTCGGTTTCAGATACCTCAATAGTAGTGCCAAAGAAAAACATGGAAACCAAACCTAGAACTTACACTCAGATATCAGCAGATCATACTTAAATATTAAGAATTGCAGAAATCATAAACAGATTTTGTCTTCGCATTAGAAAATCAAAAATTAATTATGAGTAGTATTGATGACCTAGAACTCCTCGGTTTTAGATACATCTATAGTAGAGCTACAGAACAACATGGAAAACAAACCTAGAACTCACACTCAGATATCAGCAGATCATACTTAAATATTAAGAATTGCAGAAATCATAAACAGATTTCGTCTTCGCATTAGAAAATCAAAAATTAATTATGAGTAGTATTGAGGACCTAGAACTCTTCGGTTTTAGATACATCAATAGTAGTGCTAAATAAAAACATGAAAAACAAACCTAGAACTCATACTCAGATATCAGCAGATCATGCCTAAATATTTACAGTTGCAGAAATCATGAACAGATTTCATATTCGCATTATAAAATCAATAATGAATTATAAGGAGTATTGAGGACTTAGAACTCCTCGGTTTTACATATCTCAATAATAGTGCTAAAGAAAAACATGGAAAACAAACCTAGAACTCACACTCAGATATCAGCAGATCATGCTTGAAAATTTAGAATTGCAGAAATCATGAACAGATTTCGTGTTCACAATAAAAAAATCTTTAATTATTTATGAGTGGTATTGAGGACCTAGAACTCCTTGGTTTTAGATACATTTATAGTAGTTCTGCAGAAAAACATGGAAAGCAAATCTAGAACTCACACTCAGATATCAGCAGATCATGCCTGAATATTTAGAATTGCAGAAATCATGAACAGATTTCGTGTTCGCATTATAAAATCTTAAATTAAATATGAGTAGTATCAAGGACCTAGAACTGCTCGGTTTTAGATACATTAATAGTAGTGCTACAGAAAAACATGGAAAGCTAACCTAGAACTCACACTCAGATATCAGCAGATCATGCTTGAAAATTTAGAATTGCAGAAATCATGAACAGATTTCGTGTTCACAATAAAAAAATCTATAATTATTTATGAGTGGTATTGAGGACCTAGAACTCCTCGGTTTTAGATACATTAATAGTAGTGCTACAGAAAAACATGGAAAGCTAACCTAGAACTCACACTCAGATATCAGCAGATCATGCTTGAAAATTTAGAATTGCAGAAATCATGAACAGATTTCGTGTTCACAATAAAAAAATCTATAATTATTTATGAGTGGTATTGAGGACCTAGAACTCCTCGGTTTTAGATACATTAATAGTAGTGCTACAGAAAAACATGGAAAGCTAACCTAGAACTCACACTCAGATATCAACAGATCATGCCTGAATATTTAGAGTTGCAGAAATCATGAACAGATTTCGTGTTCGCATTATAAAATCAATAATTAATTATGAGTAGTATTGAGGACCTAGAACTCCTCGGTTTCAGATACCTCAATAGTAGTGCCAAAGAAAAACATGGAAACCAAACCTAGAACTTACACTCAGATATCAGCAGATCATACTTGAATATTAAGAATTGCAGAAATCATTAACAGATTTCGTCTTCGCATTAGAAAATCAAAAATTAATTATGAGTAGTATTTAGGACCTAGAACTCTTCGGTTTTAGATACATCAATAGTAGTGCTACATAAAAACATGAAAAACAAACCTAGAACTCATACTCAGATATCAGCAGATCATGCCTAAATATTTACAGTTGCAGAAATCATGAACAGATTTCGTGTTCGCATTATAAAATCTTAAATTATATATGAGTAGCATGTTGGACCTAGAACTCCTTAGTATTAGATACCTCAATAGTAGTGCTAAAGAAAGACATGAAAATCAAACCTAGAACTCTTACTCAGATATCAGCAAATCACTGTTGAATATTTACAGTTGCAGAAATCATGAACAGATTTCGTGTTCGCATTATAAAATCAATAATTAATTATGAGTAGTATCGAGGACCTAGAACTCCTCGGTTTTAGATACATTAATAGTAGTGCTACAGAAAAACATGGATAACTAACCTAGAACTCACACTCAGATATCAGCAGATCATACCTGAATATTTAGAGTTGCAGAAATCATGAACAGATTTCGTGTTCGCATTATAAAATCAATAATTAATTATGAGTAGTATTGAGGACCTAGAACTCCTCGGTTTTAGATACATCTATAGTAGTGCTACAGAACAACATGGAAAACAAACCTAGAACTCACACTCAGATATCAGCAGATCATACTTGAATATTAAGAATTGCAGAAATTATAAACAGATTTCGTCTTCGCATTAGAAAATCTAAAATTAATTATGAGTAGTATTGAGGACCTAGAACTCTTCGGTTTTAGATACATCAATAGTAGTGCTACATAAAAACATGAAAAACAAACCTAGAACTCATACTCAGATATCAGCAGATCATGCCTAAATATTTACAGTTGCAGAAATCATGAACAGATTTCGTGTTCGCATTATAAAATCTAAAATTAAATATAAGTAGTATGTAGGACCTAAAACTCTTCGGTTTTAGATACCTCAATAGTAGTGCTACAGAAAAACATGAAAATCAAACCTAGAACTCTTACTCAGATGTCAGCAGATCACGGTTGAACATTTAGAATTGCAGAAATCATGAACAGATTTCGTGTTCGCATTATAAAATCAATAATAAATTATGAGTAGTATTGAGGAACTAGAACTCCTCGGTTTCAGATACCTCAATAGTAGTGCCAAAGAAAAACATGGAAACCAAACCTAGAACTTACACTCAGATATCATCAGATCATACTTAAATATTAAGAATTGCAGAAATCATAAACAGATTTCGTCTTCGCATTAGAAAATCAAAAATTAATTATGAGTAGTATTGATGACCTAGAACTCCTCGGTTTCAGATACCTCAATAGTAGTGCCAAAGAAAAACATGGAAACCAAACCTAGAACTTACACTCAGATATCAGCAGATCATACTTGAATATTAAGAATTGCAGAAATCATTAACAGATTTCGTCTTCGCATTAGAAAATCAAAAATTAATTATGAGTAGTATTTAGGACCTAGAACTCTTCGGTTTTAGATACATCAATAGTAGTGCTACATAAAAACATGAAAAACAAACCTAGAACTCATACTCAGATATCAGCAGATCATGCCTAAATATTTACAGTTGCAGAAATCATGAACAGATTTCGTGTTCGCATTATAAAATCTTAAATTATATATGAGTAGCATGTAGGACCTAGAACTCCTTAGTATTAGATACCTCAATAGTAGTGCTAAAGAAAGACATGAAAATCAAACCTAGAACTCTTACTCAGATATCAGCAAATCACTGTTGAATATTTACAGTTGCAGAAATCATGAACAGATTTCGTGTTCGCATTATAAAATCTTAAATTATATATGAGTAGCATGTAGGACCTAGAACTCCTTAGTATTAGATACCTCAATAGTAGTGCTAAAGAAAGACATGAAAATCAAACCTAGAACTCTTACTCAGATATCAGCAAATCACTGTTGAATATTTACAGTTGCAGAAATCATGAACAGATTTCGTGTTCGCATTATAAAATCTTAAATTATATATGAGTAGCATGTAGGACCTAGAACTCCTTAGTATTAGATACCTCAATAGTAGTGCTAAAGAAAGACATGAAAATCAAACCTAGAACTCTTACTCAGATATCAGCAAATCACTGTTGAATATTTACAGTTGCAGAAATCATGAACAGATTTCGTGTTCGCATTATAAAATCAATAATTAATTATGAGTAGTATCGAGGACCTAGAACTCCTCGGTTTTAGATACATTAATAGTAGTGCTACAGAAAAACATGGATAACTAACCTACAACTCACACTCAGATATCAGCAGATCATACCTGAATATTTAGAGTTGCAGAAATCATGAACAGATTTCGTGTTCGCATTATAAAATCAATAATTAATTATGAGTAGTATTGAGGACCTAGAACTCCTCGGTTTTAGATACATCTATAGTAGTTGTTGGCGTAAACGCGCCAACATATGTTGGCGCGATTATATGTTGCGACCATATGTTGGCGCGTTTACGCCTTGTGCTCAGTTACAGGAGCAAAGAATAGAGTAGAAGAGAAATAAAAATACGTGGACTGTTTGATCTGGTGTAATCCAGGATACAAGATTTACAAGCAGTGTCTTCGTCTTGGTAAAATTTAGAAGTGAGGCGATGGTCGGCGCGCGCGCCCGCACTCACGCTGCCGCCACCCGCGCGCCCCTCAGCCGCCGCCAACGCCCGATGCTGCTGCCGCAGCCCGCGCACCCTCTCAGCCACCGCGCGCCTCCAGCCGGTCGTCGACATGCCATGCATAGACAGTAGTGCTACAGAACAACATGGAAAACAAACCTAAAACTCACACTCAGATATCAGCAGATCATACTTGAATATTAAGAATTGCAGAAATTATAAACAGATTTCGTCTTCGCATTAGAAAATCTAAAATTAATTATGAGTAGTATTGAGGACCTAGAACTCTTCGGTTTTAGATACATCAATAGTAGTGCTACATAAAAACATGAAAAACAAACCTAGAACTCATACTCAGATATCAGCAGATCATGCCTAAATATTTACAGTTGCAGAAATCATGAACAGATTTCGTGTTCGCATTATAAAATCTAAAATTAAATATGAGTAGTATGTAGGACCTAAAACTCCTCGGTTTTAGATACCTCAATAGTAGTGCTACAGAAAAACATGAAAATCAAACCTAGAACTCTTACTCAGATGTCAGCAGATCACGGTTGAAAATTAAGAATTGCAGAAATCATGAACAGATTTCGTGTTCGCATTATAAAATCAATAATAAATTATAATAATTACAAGTAGCACTAGAGACCTATAACTCCACGGTTTCTGATACTCTATTATAAGCACTATCAAATAAAATGAAAAGTAACCCTAGAACTCACACTCAGATATCAGCAGAGCATGGTTGAATATTTAGGTTTGCAGAAAGAAAGGCCAGATTTAGTGTTTGCATAAAAAAAACAATAATTAATTTTTAATAGTATTGAGAACCTAGAACTCCTCGGTTTCAGATACTTTAATAGAAGTTAGATAAAAAAATATAACAGGTAAACCTAGAACTCACACTGAGGTATCAGCAGAGCATGGTTGAAGATTAAGATTTGCAGAAATCATGGACAGATTTCGTGTTCGCCTATAATAATCAATAACTAATTACAAGTAGCACTAAGGACCTAAAACTCCACGGTTTCTGACACTTTATTATAAACGCTATCAAATACCATGAAGAGTAACCCTAGAACTCACACTCAGATATCAGCAGAGCATGGTTGAACATTTAGGTTTGCAGAAAAAAAGGCCAGATTTAGTGTTTGCATAAAAAAATCTATAATTAATTTTAAATAGTATTTAGGACCTAGAACTCCTCGGTTTCAGATACCTTAATAGTAGTTGTATAAAAAAACATAACAAGTAAACCTAGAACTTACACTGAATATCAGCAGAGCATGATTGAAGATTTAGATTTTCAGAAATCATGAACAGATTTCGTGTTCGCATATAATAATCAATAAATAATTACAAGTAGCACTAAAGACCTAGAACTCCACGGTTTCTGGTACACTATTATAAATGCTATCAAACGATTTGAGAAGTAAGCCCAGAATTCACACTCGGATATCAGCACAGCATGGTTGAACATTTAAACTAGCAGAAATTATGACCAGATTTATTGTTCGCATAAAAAACGTATTATTAATTTTGGGTAGTATAAGAGACAAAAAACTCCTCGGTTTCAGATACCACAATAGTAGTTCTATAAAATGACATGAAAAGTAAACCTAGAACTCACACTCAGATATCAGCAGAGCATGGCTGAAGATTTGATTTGCAGATATCATGAACAGATTTCGTGTTCGCCTATAAAAATCAATAAATAATTACAAGTAGCACAAAGAACCTAGAACTCTTCGGTTTCTGATACTTTGTTATAAACGCTATCAAATTCCATGAAAAATAACCATAGAACTCACACTCAGATATCAGCAGAGCACTACTATTGAGGTATCTAAAACCGAAGAGTTTTAGGTCCTTAATACTACGGATTATTAATTTTAGATTTTTTAATGCAAACACGAAATCTGTTCATGATTTCTGCAATTCTTAATTTTCAACCGTGATCTGCTGATATCTGAGTGTGAGTGCTAGGTTTACTTTTCATGTTTTTTTACAGAACTTCTATTGGTTTATCTGAAACCGAGGAGTTCTAGGTCCTCAATACCATTCATAATTAATTATAGATTTTTTTTACGAACACGAAATCGGTTCATGATTTCTGCAATTCTTATTGTTCAAGTATGATCTGCTGATATCTGAGTGTGAGTTCTAGGTTTGGTTTCCATGTTTTTTTTGGCACTACTATTGAGGTATCTGAAACCGAGGAGTTCTTGGTCCTCAATACTACTCATAATTAATTATTGATTTTATAACGCGAACACGAAATCTGTTCATGATTTCTGCAACTCTAAATATTCAGGCATGATCTGCTGATATCTGAGTGTGAGTTCTAGGTTAGCTTTCCATGTTTTTCTGTAGCACTACTATTAATGTATCTAAAACCGAGGAGTTCTAGGTCCTCAATACTACTCATAATTTATTATTGATTTTATAATGCGAACACAAAATCTGTTCATGATTTCTGCAATTCTAAATGTTCAACCGTGATCTGCTGATATCTGAGTAAGAGTTCTAGGTTTGATTTTCATGTTTTTCTTTAGCACTACTATTGAGGTATCTAATACCAAGGAGTTCTAGGTCCTACATACTACTCATATTTAATTTAAGATTTTATAATGCGAACACGAAATCTGTTCATGATTTCTGCAATTCTTAATATTCAACCGTGATCTGCTGATATCTGAGTGTGAGTTCTAGGTTTTATTTTCATGGTTTTCTTTAGCAATACTATTATTGTATCTAAAACCGTGGAGTTCTAGGTTCTTAATACTACTCATAATTAATTATTGATTTTTTAATGCGAACACGAAATTTGTTCATGATTTCTGCAATTCTTAATATTCAACCGTGATCTGCTGATATCTGAGTGTGAGTTCTAGGTCTATTTTCCAAGGAATTTTTTAGCACTTTTATTATTGTATCTGAAACCGAGGAGTTCTAGGTCCTCTATACCACTCATAATTAATTATAGATTTTTTGAAATCTGTTGACAGTAATTTTCATAGTTTTTGCTAATCTTTATCTTCAACCATGCTCTGCTGATACTTTTGTATAAATTCTGAGTGTTCTTGCCGTGATTTTTTATAGCCCTGTTATTGTTGTATTTAAAACTGAAGAGTTGTCTGTCCAGAATACTATGCATAATTTATTTTGGACTTTATGATTCAAACATAGAATTTTATAATTATTTTCGCTAATCTAAGGCTTCAGCTATGCACTGGTGACACTTTAGATCGAGTTTTTTTTTCATTCATGATTTTACTTGTTACTTCAACGTCTAGACTACAGATATTGCCTATAAAAATGAATGAGAATCCACGTTTTATGTAATTATTGGCATTTGTATGTAAAGTATCGACTTTTTTCTGGTTTGAAGTTACTATGTTTCTTTTTATTTTTTTCTTTTTTATGGTCACAGAACTATATCAAAAATGTATTAGGAACTATAGAACTCATCATTGTGCGCCTAAAACACTTTGAAAAATTTAGTTTTGGAAAAAATGATCTGCTACCGGAAGTTAGCAGATCATATTTTCGTTTGACTTTTTTTCCTGAAAAAGGGCAGAACTATTTCTGAAAAGTATCAGGAACTCCAGAACTATGCTGCATGCGAATAGAACTCCGATTTATTTTTGATCTGCTGGACAATGATCTGCCAACTTCACACACATCTCACCTAGCGCCTCGTCTCGCGACTCGTTCGCGAGTGTAAATGCCGTATAAAATAAAGCTGTCCACACACAGAGTAGGAGGCGGTTTTTTCGGTGTTATTCGAATTAGTATGAAATCCGGAGAGTAGGCATGGCTAGCTTTTCGTCGCACCGCGCAACGTCTACGTGTGGACACCTCCGCTCCGCGCTCTGTGCCTGCACAGCACATCGATAAACAACTTTATCATGCCTTCTGGAGCAAGGATCATCTGATTCTGTCTTTTCAATTTGCTTCCTTCGGGAATGTAACCTACGATCTGATCGAAAAACCAACACCCTAACCACTAGACCACGGAGGCAGTTTAAGAAGAGCGCCAATGAATTGTGGTGAACGTGAGGGAGTGAGATCTAGGTTCTACAGTGGTCAACTAACATGTGGTCAATCTAAAGCTACGTTCGTGTGACCAAGCGTCACACGAACTTTTTTAATTTAAAAAATGTGGAAATCTTCTTAGTTTGCGAGCACTTATCACTACACCACTTGAAAAACTACTGGTGCATTGCTGCTGCCACAAAGTAGGTAAGTAGGTACCTACCTAAGTATGGAGCGGCGGCAGCTGCTATTGCTAGCTAGTAGGTACCTACCTACCTAGATCTGTAATTTTACTTCAACGTGAAGAGACTCTGGTGTTGAAACTAGAATGAGTAGGTACCTACATCAGCTGTAAGTAGGTAATTAGTAAATGGCCTTGGGTCAACTTTTATTGCAGACGTTAGAAATAATCTTAATTAAGGCGACGTATCACTGTGCACTTGCTGCTGCCACAAAGTAGGTAAGTAGGTACCTACCAAGTATGGCGCGGCGGCGGCTGCTACTGCTAGCTAATACCTACCTAGATCTGTAATTTTAGTTCAACATGAAGAGACTCTGGTGTTGAAACTAGAATGAGTAGGTACCTACATCAGCTGTAAGTAGGTAATTAGCAGTGTAAAAAGCCTAGGGTCAATTTTAATTGCAGACGTAAGAAAAAAATCTTAACTAAGGCGACGTATGTATCACTGTGCACTTGCTGCTGCCACAAAGTAGATGACGCGACAAACGACGAAGAAATGCGCGACAGCATCTTGTCTCACTTTAACTTGAAGTAGGAACTTATGTTTATTTCATTCGCACGCTAGTGCGATGTTGCCGTTCTGTTTTTTAGTACGTACCCTTCATATTCAGCTCCGGAGCAACATTTACCACTAACAGTGAGATATAAACCGGAGCCACATTATACGCTTCAGTATCATTTTTTTGACCGTTATTGGATCAACTAAAACCGTAAAATTTTATGACGAGTAATTTAAAAACAGGCAAATGCACATCCACTGACGTCACACGCTGAATTCATATATTCGATAAATACAGCTCTATCTCACTGGATCAACATTTACCGTGATGGGTTGATTATATATATATATATATATATATATATAATCAACCCATCACGGTAAATGTAACGGTAAATGTTGATCCAGTTTAGATTTAGAACAAATGTTGATCCGCCTATTTCGTGTGTACATTTGGCTCCGGAGTGAGATAGAGCTGTATTTATCGAATATATGAATTCAGCGTGTGACGTCAGTGGATGTGCATTTGCCTGTTTTTAAATTACTCGTCATAAAATTTTACGGTTTTAGTTGATCCAATAACGGTCAAAAAAATGATACTGAAGCGTATAATGCTGCTCCGGTTTATATCTGACTGTTAGTGGTAAATGTTGCTCCGGAGCTGAATATGAAGGGTACGTACTAAAAAACAGAACGGCAACATCGCACTAGCGTGCGAATGAAATAAACATAAGTTCCTACTTCAAGTTAAAGTGAGACAAGATGCTGTCGCGCATTTCTTCGTCGTTTGTCGCGTCATCTACTTTGTGGCAGCAGCAGGTGCACAGTGATACATACGTCACCTTAGTTAAGATTTTTTTCTTACGTCTGCAATTAAAATTGACCCTAGGCTTTTTACACTGCTAATTACCTACTTACAGCTGATGTAGGTACCTACTCATTCTAGTTTCAACACCAGAGTCTCTTCATGTTGAACTAAAATTACAGATCTAGGTAGGTACCTATTAGCTAGCAGTAGCAGCCGCCGCCGCGCCATACTTGGTAGGTACCTACTTACCTACTTTGTGGCAGCAGCAAGTGCACAGTGATACGTCGCCTTAATTAAGATTATTTCTAACGTCTGCAATAAAAGTTGACCCAAGGCCATTTACTAATTACCTACTTACAGCTGATGTAGGTACCTACTCATTCTAGTTTCAACACCAGAGTCTCTTCACGTTGAAGTAAAATTACAGATCTAGGTAGGTAGGTACCTACTAGCTAGCAATAGCAGCTGCCGCCGCTCCATACTTAGGTAGGTACCTACTTACCTACTTTGTGGCAGCAGCAATGCACCAGTAGTTTTTCAAGTGGTGTAGTGATTAGTGCTCGCAAACTAAGAAGATTTCCACATTTTCGAAATTAAAAAAGTTCGTGTGACGCTTGGTCACACGAACGTAGCTTTAGATTGACCACATGTTAGTTGACCACTGTAGAACCTAGGTCTCACTCCCTCACGTTTACCACAATTCATTGGCGCTCTTCTTAAACTGCCTCCGTGGTCTAGTGGTTAGGGTGTTGGTTTTTCGATCAGATCGTAGGTTACATTCCCGAAGGAAGCAAATTGAAAAGACAGAATCAGATGATCCTTGCTCCAGAAGGCATGATTAAGTTGTTTATCGATGTGCTGTGCAGGCACAGAGCGCGGAGCGGAGGTGTCCACACGTAGACGTTGCGCGGTGCGACGAAAAGCTAGCCATGCCTACTCTCCGGATTTCATACTAATTCGAATAACACCGAAAAAACCGCCTCCTACTCTGTGTGTGGACAGCTTTATTTTATACGGCATTTACACTCGCGTATGAGTCGCGAGACGAGGCGCGAGGTGAGAGTGTGAACAGACGCTCGTGCCTCGTCTCGCGACTCGCGGCGCTCCTCGCGTCAGGACCGATACGAGTCAAAGGCAGTGTTGCCAACCGTACGATTTAAATCGTGTTTATACGACTCTTTAATGTCTGGTGCTGTGTAAGATCATGAATTCAAAACCGTACGCGAAACATACGCTCTTATCTCTCTTTTTGTTTCAATTCGGTAATTTCATCTCTTGCGTACACGGTAACCCGGACATATATAGATAAATGTGTGTGAAGTTGGCAGATCATTGTCCAGCAGATCAAAAATAAATCGGAGTTCTAATCGCATGCAGCATAGTTCTGGAGTTCCTGATACTTTTCAGAAATAGTTCTGCCCCTTTTCAGGAAAAAAAGTCAAACGAAAATATGATCTGCTAACTTGCGGTAGCAGATCATTTTTTCCAAAACTAAATTTTTCAAAGTGTTTTAGGCGCACAATGATGAGTTCTATAGTTCTTAATACATTTTTGATACAGTTCTGTGACCATAAAAAAGAAAAAAAGAAAAAGAAACAGTGACTTCAAACCAGAAAAAAGTCGACACTATACATACAAATGCCAATAATTACATAAAACGTGGATTCTCATAGATTTTTATAGGCAATATCTGTAGTCTAGACGTTGAAGTAACAAGTAAAATCATGTATGAAAAAAAACTAGATCTAAAGTGTCACCAGTGCATAGCTGAAGCCTTAGATTAGCGAAAATAATTATAAAATTCTATGTTTGAATCATAAAGTCAAAAATAAATTATGTATAGTATTCTGCACAGACAACTCTCCAGTTTTAATAGTTATTTATGCAACTGTTGTATAATGAGGGGTATTAAAACACGAATGTGGTTTATCACACGAGGCGAAGCCGAGTGAGATAATAGTATCACATGAGTGTTTTAATACCTAATTATGTACAGTTGCATACAAGACTTTATCTACATCCATGATATGAATCCTCCATAAAAGGTTCTGCGGGTCTAAAATGGCCGCTATAGCAGATCCTAAGCCGAATCTTAGCATGAATCACGTTAAAAAATTTAAATTCTTAAAATGGACTTTATGTCAATAACAATAAAGTCCATTTTAACAATTTTAAATTTTTACGTGATTCACAAAACGATTCTGCTAAAGCGGCCATTTTAGACCCCCTGAAACCATAGGGTGTTGCAGTGTTGTAAGAAGTCTATGTAAATTCATGGAAAGTTTAATTGCCGAGTATTTAATACAAACAAACCATGTATAGGTAATAATATAATTATTAACATTTTGGATTGTACAATTATTAAAATGCACAAAGCTTGTATCACTCATTTTTGTAAACAACAAAGTACCTACTTAGTGTAATACTAATATCCAAATATCGAACAAAGATGGCGGGATACGACGTGAATTCGAATTAACTTATAAGTTTTTTTTTTAATTACGTCGCTGTGGTAGTGAATCGCACGTGCTAGACAATGTTCTTTTTTTAAAACGAGTTGCATAATGAAATTCAGTACAACATTATAACACCCGTTTGGATGTTATAATGGTTATTATGTCACTGGCTGTTTTAATGTTGGCCATAAGCTAACTGTTTCAGATACTTTTATAGAGGATTTATAGCATGGGTGTAGATAAATACAACAATAACAGGGCTATAAAAAATCACGGCAAGAACACTCAGAATTCATACAAAAGTATCAGCAGAGCATGGTTGAAGATAAAGATTAGCAAAAAATATGAAAATTACTGTCAACAGATTTCGTGTTCGAAAAAAAAATCTATAATTAATTATGAGTGGTATAGAGGACGTAGAACTCCTCGGTTTCAGATACAATAAAAGTAGTGCTAAAAAATTACTTGGAAAGTAGACCTAGAACTCACACTCAGATATCAGCAGATCACGGTTGAATATTAAGAATTGCAGAAATCATGAACAGATTTCGTGTTCGCATTATAAAATCAATAATTAATTATGAGTAGTATTAAGGACCTAGAACTCCTCGGTTTTAGATACACCAATAGTATTGCTAAAGAAAACCATGAAAATTAAACCTAGAACTCACACTCAGATATCAGCAGATCACACTTGAATATTAAGTATTGCAGAAATCATGAACAGATTTCGTGTTCGTAAAAAAAATCTATAATTAATTATGAGTGGTATTGAGGACTTAGAACTTCTCGGTTTCAAATAAACCAATAGAAGTTCTGTAGAAAAACATGAAAAGTAAACCTAGCACTCACACTCAGATATCAGCAGATCACGGTTGAAAATTAAGAATTGCAGAAATTATTAACAGATTTCGTGTTTGCATTAAAAAATCTAAAATTAATTATCAGTAATATTAAGGGACCTAGGACTCCTCGGTTTTAGATACCTCAATAGTAGTGCTAAAAAAAGACATGAAAATCTACCCTAGAACTTACACTCATATATCAGCAGATTTTGCCTGAATATTTAGAATTCAAGAAATCATGAACAGATTTCGTCTTCGCATTTAAAAATCAATAATTAATTATGAGTAGTATTGAGGACCTAGAACTCCTCAGTTTTAGATACACCAATAGTAGTGCTAAAGAAAAACATGGAAGGCAAACCTAGAACTCACACTCAGATATCAGCAGATCATGCCTGAATATTTACAGTTGCAGAAATCATGAACAGATTTCGTGTTCGCATTATAAAATCAATAATTAATTATGAAAAGTATTGAGGACCTCAAATTCCTTGGTTTTACATACCTCAATAGTAGTGCCAAAGAAAAACATGGAAAACAAACCAAGAACTTACACTCAGATATCAGCAGATCATGGTTGAAAATTTAGAATTGCAGAAATCATGAACAGATTTCGTGTTTGCATTAAAAAATCTAAAATTAATTATCAGTAGTATTAAGGACCTAGAACTCCTCGGTTTTAGATACCTTAATAGTAGTGCTAAAGAAAAACATGAAAATCAAACCTAGAACTCAATAGATACGTCAATAGTATCGACTATTGACGTATCTGAAACCGAGGAGTTCTAGGTCCTCAATACTATTCATAATCAATTCTTGATTTTTAAAGCGAAGACGAAATCTGTTCATGATTTCTTGAATTCTAAATATTCAGGCATGATCTGCTGATATCTGAGTGTGAGTTCTAGGTTTGATTTTCATGTTTTTTATTAGCACTACTATTGAGGTATCTAAAACCGAGGAGTTTTACGTCCGTAATACTACGTATAATTAATTTTAGATTTTTTAATGCAAACACGAAATCTGTTCATGATTTCTGCAATCCTTAATTTTCAACCGTGATCTGCTGATATCTGAGTGTGAGTTCTAGGTTTGATTTTCATGTCTTTCTTTAGCACTACTATAGAGGTATCTTAAACCGAGGAGTTCTAGGTCCTTAATACTACTTATAATTAATTTTAGATTTTTTAATGCAAACACGAAATCTGTTCATGATTTCTGCAATTCTTAATTTTCAACCGTGATCTGCTGATATCTGAGTGTGAGTGCTAGGTTTGATTTTCATGTTTTTCTTTAGCACTTTTATTGAGGTATGCAAAACTGAGAAGTTCTAGGTCCTCAATACTACTCATAATTAATTATTGATTTTATAATGCGAACACGAAATCTGTTTATAATTTCTGCAATTATAAATATTCAGGCATGATCTGCTGATATCTGAGTCTGAATTCTAGGTTTGATTTTCATGTTTTTCTTTAGCACTTTTATTGAGGTATGCAAAACCGAGGAGTTCTAGGTCCTCAATACTATTCATAATTAATTATTGATTTTATAATGCGAACACGAAATCTGTTCATGATTTCTGTATTTCTAAATATTCAGGCATGATCTGCTGATATCTGAGTCTGAATTCTAGGTTTGATTTTCATGTTTTTCTTTAGCACTTTTATTGAGGTATGCAAAACTGAGAAGTTCTAGGTCCTCAATACTACTCATAATTAATTATTGATTTTATAATGCGAACACGAAATCTGTTTATAATTTCTGCAATTATAAATATTCAGGCATGATCTGCTGATATCTGAGTCTGAATTCTAGGTTTGATTTTCATGTTTTTCTTTAGCACTTTTATTGAGGTATGCAAAACCGAGGAGTTCTAGGTCCTCAATACTATTCATAATTAATTATTGATTTTATAATGCGAACACGAAATCTGTTCATGATTTCTGTATTTCTAAATATTCAGGCATGATCTGCTGATGATATCTGAGTGTGAGTTCTAGGTTTGCTTTCCATGTTTTTTTTTGGCACTACTATTGCGGTATGTAAATTCAAGGAATTCTAGGTCCTCTATACC
The DNA here is from genome assembly GCA_905147715.2 of Xestia xanthographa. Classification (NCBI taxonomy): domain Eukaryota; kingdom Metazoa; phylum Arthropoda; class Insecta; order Lepidoptera; family Noctuidae; genus Xestia; species Xestia xanthographa. The sequence goes on from LR990657.1 coordinate 22,394,506, forward strand.
ACTCATAATTAATTATAGATTTTTTTTTGCGAACACGAAATCTGTTGACAGTAATTTTCATATTTTTTTGCTAATCTTTATCTTCAACCATGCTCTGCTGATACTTTTGTTTAAATTCTGAGTGTTCTTGCCATGATTTTTTATAGCCCTGTTATTGTTGTATTTAAAACTGGAGAGCTGTCTGTCCAGAATACTATGAATAATTTATTTTGGACTTTAAGATTCTAACATAGAATTTTATAATTATTTTCGCTAATCTAAGGCTTCAGCTATGCACTGGTGACACTTTAGATCTAGTTTTTTTTTCATACTCGATTTTACTTGTTACTTCAACGTCTAGACTACAGATATTGCCTATAAAAATCTATGAGAATCCACGTTTTTTTACCCGACTGCGGCGAAGCCCAAAAGGAGGGTTATGTGTATGTCCGTTTCTTTGTTCCCTCGTAACCAATGGAAGGAGTTGGATAGAATAAATGTCGTTAGATTCGTCTTGATGGCGCGAGTGTTACTGGCTACATTATAATTAAAAAGCAATTAAATATCGTGGATTTGGGGTGCCATATTGTGGAGTTCGATTTTTTTTCTTCTTCTAATACCATCGAGTGGGGTATCAAACTGAAGGGTTTTAAAAGGTGATTACAAAAATATATGCAACTTATATGTTTGAAAGTTGTGTGTTGTTGTTGTTGAGCGATGTCGCTACTGTGCGCACACAAACAATTACCTCCGTGCAACAATCTTAAATAAAATAGTTCAAGTGATTATTTAGTAAAGATAAAGTGTTTTAGTGAATACTTACATGACATATAGCGAGTGTAATTGAAGATCTTGTGAAACATCCAGTTAAACGAGTAAAACTGTTAAAAAGTGCCAAGAAAAATAACGAACTTTGAATTCAAAAAATCTAGTGCAAAACTATTGATCTACTTCTAAAACTGCACCATTCCAAAACAAAGAAGGAGGAAATATCCCAAAAGGTACATAATAAATGCCAAATATAACCTTTCTAAAATTTAACACAAAATCGAAATAGCTTCTCGTGTAATTGACTTCATCTAACGCCATCTATTGACAACATATGGATAACAGACAATAAATCGAAAATTTCTCGATACTCCACACTAGAGGTCGTTATCAACAGTCAATTAGTAGTACCTAAATACCTCACGAGATGGCGCCTACTCCGCTTTGCCCAGGATGTCAACAAAAAGTTCCGATAAGAGAAAATCTAACTTGTGTGCTATGCAAGTGCAGATATGATTTAGAATGCGCTGGTGTCTCTAAAGATCACTATATCAAAATAATGACTTTGGAACATAGGAAGTCTTGGAAATGCCAGACTTGCGTTTGCAAAATACCAAAGACAGACAACTCTGACACGCCTGTACGCTCTGTGAGAGACCCAGAACATACCCATTACCCAATCACACCAGTAGAGGGAAATAATATAACCATGAGCAAAACAATTAGAAACCCAAGTGAAGACACGACTTGCTCAGACAACCTTAGTTTCATAGGAGATACTCTGCTATCTCAAGAAACTATTGAAATTTGTAAAGATACACAAACCCAACTATCGATGCAAAGTTTAAGCGAATTAATAGTACTACGTTTGAAAGAAAATAATAAATCTATAATAGAAGAACTTCAAATTACAATACAAACTGAAATAAAAAAAGCAATTGCCGATATGAGACAAGATTTTGAGCTGAAGATTAGCGATTTAACCACGAAAAATAACGACAGAAAACTAGAAATAGAAACAATCAACAATAAACTAGAAAACCTTAGCATCGAAAATGAGGCACTTAAGAAGGAAATAAAGGAATTGTCAATCCATTCATCCCAATCAACACAGACACCTGAAATAAACCATAAAAAAATAGTACTGTACGGTCTTGCCGAGTATTATAGAGAACCCCAAAGCGAACTTTACAATAGACTTATAGAACTATTCCGAGATATTGCAAACATGGACCTATCAGGATACATTGAAGATATGTATAGAGTGGGAAGAAAAGGATCAAAGAACAGACCACTGATTATTGAGTTGCTCAGCAAAAGAATGACTAAATACATCGTGAACAACAGCCAATACTTTAAGGGAACTGGATTGTTTATATCCGAGTTTTTAGATGCGACTGCACGAAGGGAGAGAGCACAACTTAGAGAAGAACTACTTAAGGCCAGGAAAAATGGCCTTCATGCAGTTATAAGAAATAATAAATTATATATAGAAGGAAAACCAACTAAACCCACCGACACTAAAGATACCCAAAGAACAAATCAACATATAAATTTGAGCTATCAGGGAAATGATATATTGACAATGAGCAATATAGACCAAGGTTGCCGCACATCCATAACAGATGAAACTGAAAATTATACATTTCGTAAATAAAATCGACAACGATACATCATTTAAAATACTGTTCCAGAATCTGCAAAGCCTTTACAATAAACAGGACATTCTTGAAGCGTTCATTACTGAAAATTCAACATACAAAGCACTAGGAATCTCAGAGACCTGGCTTACGCAAGAAAAGTTAGACATCATTAAATTTAGTGGATATAAATTCGCAGCATCTTACTGCCGAAGCACTCGAACAGGAGGAGGAGTCTGTATCCTACTTCAGGATCACATTGACTGCATCCAGAGAAACGACATTACAGACATGTCCATAGAATATGTTTTAGAGGTATGTGCTACAGAACTACCTAAAGAAAATTTGTTAATTATAACCATGTATTGGAACAAAAGACAAGAAGAAACGTTCTATCAACAAATACAAAAAATTCTGAGATATGTAAACATGAAATACTCTACACTTAATGTTATTATAGGAGGCGATTTTAATATAAATATCCTGTCTGGAAATAAAAAATCGAACCAATTTTTGAATTTAATGCAGGAATTTAGACTCACACAACACATAAAAACCCCGACACGCATATCACCTACTACAAAAACATGTTTAGATCTCATATTCACAAACTTCATATATAAAGATATGTACACAACGGTAGAAGAGTTAGGCTTTTCCGATCACAATAGTATAATTTTACACTTAATGTTACCCAAGCAAACAAAGAAAATAATTTGGTACACAACAAAACGGCGATTTAACAATACAAATATTTTAAAATTTAAATCAAAATTGCACGAAATAAATTGGAACGATATTATAACGGCTGAAAAGAATATTAATGAAAATTATGAAGCTTTTAACGAAATCCTAACTTGCATCCTCAATCAATGTATCCCATTACAAAAATACAAATTAAAAACAAATTATAATAAATATTGGCTCTCAAAAGGTATAAAAACCTGTTGCAAAAATAAAAGACTATTGAAGATACTAATTACCAAAACAAAAAATCCTATATTAACAAAATACTACAAGAAGTATGAAAAAATATTAAAGAAAACTGTAGTGACAGCAAAAAAACAACACTATAAACATAAAATGATGAAATCAAGCAATAGAGTAAAAACAATGTGGGGTATAATAAATGAACGGACAAACAAAAATATGAGACGCGAAAAACAGAATATTACTATACAAATAAACAACAATAATATGACTTCAGAGCCCAAAGAGATAGCTAACATCTTCAATAACTTCTTTGCTTCTATTGGGAAAACTAGTACGAGCTCATCTAGCAATACACGTAAAGAAACACCTACAATGTCTACAACGGAGAATTCTATATTTCTGAGTCCAATAGATCCTTACGAGGTGAATGCATTAATAAAAAACTTAAAAAATAAGTCAAGCTATGGCGTTGACGAACTCCCTCCTACATTAATGAGACAATGTGCAGACGAGTTAACTCTTCCATTCTACAAACTACTAAACCAATCCTTCGAGGAAGGTACTTTTCCCAACCTCTTGAAAAAGGCCCTTGTAAAGCCAATACATAAGAAAAATGAAAAAACTGACCCAAATAACTACCGCCCAGTCGCTCTCCTACCAACTGCATCAAAATTATTTGAAAAAGCCATGTGCAACCGTGTCTACGCTTATTGTGAAAAATACAACATATTTAATGACTGTCAAAATGGCTTCCGAAAAAACCGATCCACAACCCTCGCCGTCTATAAATACATACAAGAAGCCCTCGATATTATTAACTCCAAGAAATATGCAATAGGATTACTGCTGGATATGACGAAAGCTTACGATAGAGTACAATTCGATATCTTACTAAACAAGCTTTATGGCATAGGGATCCGTGGTAAATGTCATGAATGGTTCGCGTCGTACTTACAACACAGAGAGCAAGTAGTGGAATTGGAATATTTTAACAAAAAATCTAATCAAATAGAACTGTTCCGATCTAAAACCATACCAATAAACGCTTCAATCCCACAAGGTAGTGTAATAGGTGGTTTTCTATTCTTAGTCTACATCAATGACCTCCCGAAGCATATCAGTGAACCCTGTGTTTTGTTTGCGGATGATATTTCTATTCTTGCTTCATGTGAAACTGATCTCAACCTTAAAGATAAATTAAATTCAATACTTGACGCTACAACTCATTGGATGATGGAACATAACCTAGAAATAAACCACGATAAGACTAAAATATTGACCTTCCACCCAAGACAAAAAAAGCCTCTAAATATAAACTTCAGTTTTAAAAATTACAAGTTAGAAACAGTTACTAAATTCACCCTATTAGGATTAGACATAGACACACACATAAATTGGAAGTCGCATATCCAAAAAGTACAAGCAAAATTATCAAAATTCTCATACGCCCTTCGCGAAATCAAAAAAACTACAGACATAAATACTGCGTTGGTAGCATATTACGCGTACGCCTACGCATGGTTTAAATACGGTGTCATATTATGGGGAAATAGTACAGACTCACCCACACTATTCACCCTACAAAAAAAACTAATTAGGATTCTAGTAAATATTGAACAAACGGATAGCTGTAAGCCTCACTTTCAGGAACAAAAAATTCTAACCCTACCGTGCCTCTACATCTTTGAGATCTGTAAATTTGTACGTAAATACCCGAATTTCTACACAAAAAGAGAAGACATTCAAACTAAAATTACTCTAAGACATAAAAATAGATTAAACATTCCTACATCCCGACTAAAAATGCATTCCTCAAGTACATATGTCATGTCGATAAAAATTTATAATAAGTTACCAGAAGAAATAAGAAATATAAATAAATACAACATCTTTATTAATAATTTAAAATTATTTCTATTAAACAAAAGCTATTATAATGTGAATGAATACTTGAATGACAGATTATAATTAAATATATATAGATAGGTACAATTTTATTAGGATGATTATTTAATTGTTTAATTAAACACAAGGACATATCTACCTGCCTACGAAATAATAGAATTATATGTTTGTTAATTGTATGTTATTGTTTTTGAGAAATATTGTTATCTAGTTTTCATATATAATTTAACTTTAAATTTTTGACTGTGTAAGACTGACATTTTTAACTTCTAACCATATCTGTATATTTCTTCTAACTGTATATTTAACATTTTTAATTGGTTTCATGTATATTTTAACTTGTAAGAATTAGATTTTGCTGTGCCCTGACAGGGTCTACAACGGCTCTTAGCTCTAAGCCTTTTTTGTTAACACCATGTTTTTACCTTGTAGAACGCAAATAAATGAATATGAATATGAATATGAAAGTAATTTGAAATTACAAATCCATATAATTATAAAATGGTAAACTGACCGACTGACTGGGTGATATATCAACGCACAGCCCAAACCACTGGGTCTACTGATTCGTAGGTCCCTTATGTGGTCTAGGAGTGCAATAACAAAGAATTTTTCAAAATTTATCCCTGAAGGGGGTTAAACGGGGCTCCAAAGTTTGTATGGGGAAACAAGATTAGTTAGACTATTTTATTCGAAACTTCACAGGAGTGCTCTTATTGATAAATGAGTAGAAACAGGTTTCAGGTTTTCTCAGAATTCAGCCCCTAAGACCCCTCTTAGGGGCTGAATTCTGAGTTGAATTCTGAATTCTGAATTGATTTTTAGAATTTGTCACCCCAATACCCCTATTGGGGTGACAAATTCTAAAAATCAATGCACAGCCCAAACCGCTGAGTCTAGAGATTCCAAATTAGGCCCATAGGTTCCTAATGAGATTTAGGGGTACACTAAGAAAGGTTTTTTCAAAATTCACCCCTAAGGTGTTACCCCCTAAGGGGGTGAAACGGGAGTCGAAAGTTTGGGAAACAAAATTAGTTAGACTGTTTTGTTCGAAACTCCACAAGAATACTCCTATTGATATATGAGTTGTTATCATTATTTTGTGTTTTAGGTTTTTTCAGAATTCAACCCCTAAAGGGGGAAATGGGGCGAAAAAGTCTGAAAATCAACATGGTTATTGTTTGTATGGTGTATTGGGTCGGGTGTATTACAAAAAAAACGATTTTAAGATTTAATGTGGCGGACCTGAAATACTCTCATCCCCTGTAACGTTGGGGTGCCATGGGGTTAAAATGTCTAAAAATCAATATGTGTGTCGATTTCGAGATTATCAGGGGTGCTGATTACGAATATGGCATTTATTTTGAGATCCAAAAGATGGCGAATTCGACTTCATTACAGGGTTATTGTTGATTTATTGTGATGATTGTGATAATGATGATAATTGTGATAACGATGATGATAATTGTGATAACGATGATGATGATTGTGATAATGATGATGATGATTGTGATAACGATGATAATGATTGTGATAACGATGATGGTGATTGTGATAACGATGATGGTGATTGTGATTGTGATTGTGATTGTGATTGTGATTGTGATGGCGATTGCGATAGTGATTGTGATAGTGGCTGCGATAGTGATTGTGATAGTAATGGTGATAGTAATTGTGATAGTGACAGTGATAATAATGGTGATTGTGATGGTGAATGTGACAGTGATGGTGATAATGATGGTGATAATGATGGTGATGGTGATTGTGATAGTGATGGTGATAGTAATTGTGATAGTGACAGTGATAATGATGATGATTGTGATGGTGAATGTGACAGTGATGGTGGTTGCGATAGTGATATTGATGGTGATTGTGATAGTGATGACGATAGTGATTGTGATAGTGATGGTGAAGGTGATGGTGACTGTGATGGTGAATGTGACAGTGATGGTGATTGTGATAGTGATGGTGATTGTTATAGCGATAGTGATTGTGATGGTGATAGTGATAGTGATTGTGATAGTAATGGTGATGGTGATTGTGATAGTGATGGTGATTTTGATATTGATGGTGATGGTGACTGTGATGGTGAATGTGACAGTGATGGTGATTGTGATGGTGATTGTGATGATTAAATAAATAAATAAATAAATAGATTATAAATAGATTATAATTATTGTGATGATTATGAAATTTGGCACATAATTTTATAACCATAATTATAACCTGAATCATATTTATAACCTGAATTAACATGTAGGATACTATTTATCCCTTTAGTATGATCCCATGGGACAGTTACCGAACTTCAAGCGGGCGAAGCCACGGGCAACAGCAAGTAGTATAATAAAAGTACCTAAATAAAATTCAAATATTTGGCACGCTCTGCAGCCTGTACGACTAGATGGATTTTAGCTTGAGAGGTGTCGTTAGATTCGTATTTACTGTGAAAGTGACACTGGGTATATCAAAATAATCAAGACACAAAATGGCGGATTTTTAGCGCCAAATTTAAATTTTTGGCGCGCTCTGGAGCCTAGACGGCTCGATAAAGGGCTCATCATGAGGATTTTGAAATGGTTTGATATGATGTAACTAAAAAGTCTTAGTGTAAAATAAAAAAAAAAAAATAAAAAAATTAAAAAACCTGACTGCGTAAAAAATAACTAATAACTTTAAATAAAAAACTGAAAAGAATAAAACAATTCAGGAGACCGGACATATTGACTGCAACAGTCGGGACCCATTAAATAATCTAGACATTACATCCAATATGGGTCCCGACTGTTGCAGTCAATATGTCCGGTCTCCTGAATTGTTTTATTCTTTTTAGTTTTTTATTTAAAGTTATTAGTTATTTTTTACGCAGTCAGGTTTTTTAATTTTTAATTTTTTTTTTATTAGCTCTAATACTGTGAGTTGTTAATGTACTAGTTCAATGGGGCTCTTGATATTCCACATCAGGTACTCCAGGTCCTCAATTTCTAAGTGCCAGCAGAAGCGGCCCATCACGATGAACAACTTTTACAAAGGCATAATTTCCGTATCTCGTACAGTTTAACTGGACTCTTGATGTTCCACGTCAGGTACTGCAGACCCTCGATAGCTGATAAAAAATAGCCTATGTCCGTCTCCGGCGTGCTAGCAATCTTTGTACTAAAATTCACGAAGATTTGTAGTAAGCGGAACGGCAACGTTGGAGTGACCACCGTCGGCCAATCACGGAGGAAGTAAGAAAGTGCTTCATTGTGATTGGTCCGTTTGAATCGGATCAACATTTATCGGAGCGGATTTGTATATTGGAGCCACATTTGGCAAGCGTACTTTTCAGTCGAGTGACGTCACAAGAATGTCAAATGTTGATCCGATTGGAGCCACATTGGTATGAAAAAAAGCGTAATGGATCAACATAAGGCCTTCGGATCAACATTTGTTTTTGGATCAACTTTTAACTGATCGTACGTCTTGAAAGATCAACATTTACCGTGATGGTATCTCTATATATATATATATATAATATTATAAAGAGGAAAGATTTGTATTTTTGTGTGTGTGTATGTTTGTAATGAATAAACTCAAAAACTACTGCGCCGATTTGAAAAATTCTGTCATTATTAGAAAGCTGCATTCACCCTAATAACATAGGGTATATTTTATCCCCGTACTCCCACAGGAACGGGAACTACGCGGGTGAAACCGCGTGACGTCCGCTAGTATCTAATACTTCTGTTGTGTTTCTGTCGATTGTCAATGTAAATTAATTCATTCATTCACTTTATATAACTAAGCAGTAGAAGACGCTTGACGTCGAGTTCGTGCGAACGCACTTCTCAAGCGAACAATTAAACACAATTTGATTTTATTTTTAAATAAGGAAAATGTCTACAATAATATCTCGATTAAAACCTCGTTTGAGGCATTCTAGTTTTAGTGTGTTTGTTAGAGAAAACAGTGTATGGAGTAGTGATAGGATAGTTTCGTCGCCTTGCAAGGATATTGAGATTCCAAAGTTGACTGTGGACCAGTATATGTTCAGGAATTTGGATAAATGGGCTAATAAAACCGCTGTGGTAAGTACCTGCCTCCTCTAAAATCTAAGAATAGAAAAAAAAATAACGAATGTTATAAAGACAGCCTTTTTGTTTGTTGATCACACCTTTACTCCTAAACAGGTGATCGGATGTCAATGAAATTTTGCACAGAAGTTAGTCAATGGTCTGGGTTAGGATATAGGATACATTTAACCCCGGTAGTACATTTCCGTGGAATTGTTTCGTACATCTTATCGGCCGATAACGCGGACAAAAGTTAGATTCATTAATACAAATTCAAGGCAAGTGGGTCTGACATTGACATTATAATTTATGCGTCTTGTCTATTGCTGCCTTGATAACTTTTGTTACAAAAATAACAGCTGCTGTAGAAATATTAGATACTTTACTACTGTTCTTAAAAGTATTTGTTTGGGTCAATCCTATAGAGTATCAGCAGAGAGTTTACCTTTGCTTTTTTAATTAATTCTGCAGTAATTAGTATTTAAATCAATTCACTTATTGTTTCGTTTAAACATGCTTCCGATTTAAACAGATTTCTTGTATCTGAATACGTGTAGTACCTAACTTGTTTTGGTACGATCAAAGTTCAGTCAACTTCAAACGTGATTGTTTATTTATAAAAATACTAGCTGATACGAGAAAAATAAATGATAACTGGCCTCAAGACAGTATCAGAGGTTAATAGTATCATTGCCAATGTCAATATTAAACTTATTGGATATACTTAGTATGCACACGTCAAAGGTCAGCCAATGTATGTTTGTTTCCAAATATACAGGGAGTTACATACTAAACGCAAGACTTTATTTCCGTGTAGTCTCATGTCATGTCATGCTCACTAAAATGTCTCGCTGATGGTGGCGGGTGTGTCGGGTCATTTAGTTCCCTTCAAAATTGTTGAGTTGAATGGCGCCGGTACATGCGTCATGTCTGTGAACGGGCGCTGTCAGTTGGGACTGGTCATCTCTTAGCTGCCAAGGTTCATTTTAATTACTTTATTCATAAATTTTTGATCTAATCTTTTACTCTGGATGCTCTTAGTGTGCACGTCTTTCTACATCGTTCTCACATATATGTTTAATCTCAAAATGAATGATGTAACCAAGATTTTGTAACAATATTTTGATTTTAAAAGAGTGTCCATGGAGTTTCTTGCCCGTTCTTCTCCATAGAGATCTACGCTAGGGAATGGGCAACTACAGTACTTTCTCAAGTTATTATGCCTTGTGACTGGGACTGTAGCTTTGATTTTCTTTTTTGTATTTTTGACTTTCAAAAGTGCCGTAATGGTCTAATTGAAATAAATGCTTTGAGTTTGAGTTTCTCTCGGCCCATAAAATTGAACAACTTTTGTTAAACGAGTTCTTGTAATTCGCAAAGTATAGGAACTGACGCGATCAGCTAATCAACAGTATGGTAAAACTAAAAAAAAGACGAATTTTCAAAAGTCATAGTAGGTAACAGTATGGTAAAACTATCAAAAAAAAGTTATGAATTTCCAAAATTCATAGAACAAAAGTTGTTCAGTTTCATGATTTGAGACATATCACACGAAAGGTCTTGCGTTTAGTAAGTATACAGTTACAGTAGTTACATTCTGTATAAAGAGTGTAAAACACCTTCTCCTCATCATTGCGATCAGTTTTTTGTTCTACAACATACCTGGTAACCTTCTAGTTACGGAGATATTGGGAGTTCCAACTTTTTGACAAGTTTTTTTTTTAATACAAGTTTCTAATGTAAGATTTTTACTTTAAATACATCCACAACCCCCGAACTATTCAATCCATCAATCAGCACAATGTTTTGAGTGCGTTACATTGAGTTCTATCACAAAACATGATATTTCACCCCAAAAAAAAAAGTCGCATTCCAGCAATAATTTTTGCGTAAAGTTACTTAGTTTGATGTGCTTCGTGATGAGGTCTTTTACACCCTGTATTTGGAAATATTAAAGGAGGGATGATAACAAAGACCAAATCGTTAGATTTGCCCTCATTATATATTACTAGCTGACGTCCCGCGGTTTCACCCGCGAAGTTCCCGTTCCCGTAGGAGTACGGGAATAAAATATAGCCTATAGCACTCACGAATAATGTAGCTTTCTATCAGTGAAACAATTTTGAAAATTGGTTCATTACTTCCGGAGATTACCCTCTACATACAAACTTACAAACAAATGTTACCTCTTTATAATATTAGTATAGATGTAGATTGCAGCCCCGCGTGAAAGAAAAACGTTTAATATTTAGCATGACCTGAGAATCGAGCTCAGAACCTCGGCAGTACCGCTTGCAATCATTGTACCAACGAGGTAGTCTTACTTAGTCACAACCCAATAACCTACTGAGTTAGACTCTTGGTGATACTGGCTGTCAGATTCGGGCTCTAAATGTTACGATTGTCAAAGATACGAATTGATCTTAGGCTGGGATCAACCGTCAATGGCTTATCTTCAAAGAGACGGAATTTGCAAATTAGCCTGTATGGCCAGGTGCACGAACGTTGATGAAACAAAAGAAATAGTTGTAATATTCACACAACGCGCAACGTTGCGATTCTAATTTTATGCTAGGAAAAACCAGCCAAGTTAATGAACGTTTAACAGAAGCTAAATCATGACAGTACTTATATAATAATAATAAATTTTTTCAAATTTAGAATTCGCACGAAAAATACAAGTTAAATCTTAAAAATAATGTTGGTTTAACAGAGTTTGATGCCTGTACTAGGTTAAACCTCTATCACAGGCGGCATGTTTCTAATAAATACTAATTGGACAATGAATTTCTTAAAAATATAAAACATAATAGTGAAATAAGATAATGTGGGTTAATATAATTATGATAACAGCAAACATAAGTTATAATTTTCCGACTACCGAAACTCATGCCTCAGGGTGTGGGCCGTAATCCACCATGCGGGCCCAATGCAGATTAGCGGCAGTCTTTGAGTTTTTGGATGTAGAAACAGCAACACACACAACAACACGATACTACCAACAACAACACGACAACAACAAACAGCTACACAACAGCAGCGATATTACTACCTCAAACCTTTAGTCAAACCGTCACGGACAAAATGTTGACGCGGCTCCAGATTCTAACAGATAAAATGTTATGTAGTATTCTGTCAAGTGTCAGTATTGTATGTCAGCAGCAGGTCCGTGATCTGCCCGCATCGCGCGGATTTGAGCGAGTCTTAAATGGGAACAAACCCATATGTACGGTTCACGTACAGGCAAGGTAATTTGCTGACGCCGCAACCCACTTTCCGTAATTAATTTTATATTTATTTTTTATACTAAACGTTAGTTGACCATTACCTACCTTAGCGATAATACCATGGATTAGCATCCAACATAACTTGTGTGTAACTTTACAATACAATTGGGATCGTGAAGTCTGAGTGGTTTTCGTCAACTCACCTCACTGCAACTTGACCACTCTGAGCTTTACATAAAAAGTGGTCCTTCGAGCCGGATAAAAAGAAGTCCTGATGAATAAACCTACAAATCTTTGCTCGACTTCAGTAACAGGAATTTACCTACATACTAAGCGAATTACTTTTCTAGGTCTGTGGAGTGACAAACAGAAGTTACACGTACGAGCAAGTATACAAGAAATCAAGAATTTTTGCTGCGAATTTGAGAAGAAAGTTCAAAATAAAAGATGGTGACACTGTCGCCGTATTACTGCCGAATGCTCCAGAGTACCCTATTATCATATTTGGTATTCTCGCTGCTGGTGGCGTGGTAACGACTATGAACCCTATTTATACTGCGTGTAAGTTTATTATTGTGTTTATGTATAACCTCTCCAACGCGATTTGTCACACTCGTGACATCCTGCACTTCGCTGTAGTTGGGGCGCCCAGGGCAGGTAAACCTGTTGCAGTGACGTAAGAAAAAATAATTGCAAGCAGAAATGTAAATAACACAAACGGGGCACATGGCGATAAATTGAAAAAGCTATAGTTCTGTCGGAAATAGATTATAATAAAAAAAAAACTCTTTATTTCAGAATTAAATTCCATAATTATAAGAAATGATGTTAGTAACATAAAAACTTAACAACTATGTTAGTAGACTAATGTCTACTAACATAGTTGTTAAGTTTTTATGTTTTGTTGTTTTTAAGTCAGCTTCATCTCTCGTAAATATTGTTAATACAATATTTACGAGAGATGAAGCTGACTTAAATACCAGATGAAAGGACAATCCAGTTTGTTGGCATTGACATTCAGGAGGCTGTTGGAATTGGCACGCACCCTGTGCAAAAAGGATGCTGCTCGCTTGCGTCTGATTGCAGCGAAGCTGTCAGTCTGGGCGTCCGCGAACATCCCTGAGGCACTACAGAAGCGTGGCAGCCCCAACAGCATCCTGAATGCATTATTGCACTACGCGAAGAGCTTTAACATACACAATTTATTTGATGGGAGTACCAATGATGATGGGAGTGTTTGATGATATAATCTATTTGTGCCAGAGGTATTGAGATAGAACGGACACAGTCTGTTGCTAGATAATGTCTAGTAAATCCATGTAATCTGGTTTGGTAGTTGTTTTTTGTTGGTAAGCCAACATGGCCAAAGTCCAAATTTAGTCGGTAACAACTTTCTTTTTTGAAGTCGATAAATTAAAAATGTCAGCTTATATTCAAGTATTTTAAATGAGCATGCTTTTTGCATACCTAAATCTTTTTCCTATCTCCTATAATAGGTATATTTATCTAGAGAAAGACAGATTGTTGTGTGAAAAAAAAAACAAAACATCCTAATGTTCTTTTAATTTAATTTTCAGATGAAATAGAAAGACAAATCAATCTATCAGAGACATCACTGATCATCACCAATGAAGACTTAGTACCAACAGTGAAGGAAGCACTGAGACTGGCAAAGAAAGACTTTCCAATAATATCACTAAACATGACCCAAAGTTTACCGGAAGGAACCATCTCATACAAAGAATTAGTTGAAGATAGCCTTGCAGACTTGACTGTGCTGAACGAAGTTAGAAGAAATCATGAGGACGTAGCTTTTTTGCCATATTCTAGTGGTACCACTGGACTTCCCAAAGGAGTGCAATTGACACATTGGAATTGTATTTCAAATTGCGAACAGCAGAATACTGAATTTAGACAGTATGAGTATACTACAGGTAAGGAAAACATACATAACACAGTTGCCTGCCACAATTCAAAGAATGTTAAAAGGACGACAACAGCTTATACAATGCAACGAATTATGGTTGAATAGGGAATATACATGTATTTTTTTCTTCACTTAAATCAATAAAATGCAGGTCTATCAATCCAAGAAAATAATTAAAAGTTAAGATCAACTACTGCTTGTGGCTCAAAAAAAATTAAACTCCTACAATTTTCTACGACAGTTAAAACGTCCGTGTCTTTTGCGGCCGCATGTCATGCTATTAGACATCATTTTATTTCCCTTTCTCTGCCTTGTTTCCATCTATTTTTTTACATTTTACTAAATGTATGTGTATTCATGCAAACATTGCATTATCAATAATAAAATAACATTTTTGTGAAACTTTAAGTAGTTTTCAAATAAAATTGTTTCTTGACACATAGCATTTGACGCATAGATGGATATATATGATATTTAACTCAATGTAACGTAACTACCGGCAACGATGCGTTTTGAACTTGCGTTCCGTTTCACTAAAACACTCTACCTAAAATATTAAATTGTAAAATAATTGTTGTTGTATTAGAAAGTTAAACAAGTGTACCACAATGTTTATATGGGCCTACTCGTATGTTACAAGGCATTTTTAAGGAATAAAAAAGTTTTTAATTTCTTGCATAGTTTTATGCAATGCAATTTAATTTGTTGCATTTATTCCCTATTGTCAAAATTAAATGAGGTATAACAAAATGAGAAGCTCGTGTATGGGAAAGGTTAGTACTGTGGAAAACGATTTGGTAAGAAGTGAGATCACTACTGAGCTAAACGATCTGCAGTATGTTTTTGAATTGTTAAGGGTAGGACATCATAACTTTTCTACACCGTTTTCAGATCAGCTGTGATGAAATAAATTATACAATAGTACATTTTGATACAAGTGGAGAAAGTTTATTATTGCATCCGAGGCGGAATTATAACACCCGAGCCGTAGGCGAGGGTGTTTTTGAGCCGAGAACTGCAATAACAAATGTCCACGTGTATCGAACGACGTTATTCAATACACTTTTGAAGAAATAAAATAAAATATAACGAAAAATATTTTTGTGTCGAACTAAGAAACTATGATTTTAATTTTCTTTTTTTTTTCGCGCTTTGCTTTCGCCAGTTTGAAGGAGATGCAAAGGTATGAAGCCGATAAACAGCCTAATATAAAAAATAGATTTATTTTATATTTTTGAATTCAGAACACAAATAAATGTTAATTTGTGTATAAAAATAACTATTCGTTTTTAATAATCATGTTTATCTATGATATTCTATATAAAAACACAATTTTAATATTCAAAAAATATTTATGCCGTAAAGACGCGTAGTGCTTTGCCGAAATTTAAAGAAAACATTCACCTTAGGGTGTGTCCAAACATAAAGCGGCAATCGCGCGCGCGGCGGTCTGTGCGCTTTGCAATAGACGACTGGTGCGCGCGGTGGCGATGTTTGGACACACCCTTAGACTATAGGCATTGAACCAATTTGGACTAAGTATAGGTATAGTTATCTGTGGCAATTTTCATTCCCGCTCACGTGCGGGAAAATGGAAAAAAAAGCACGCGTGTGAAATACATTGCATGTTGTACCTAATCGTAGTGCGTTATGGACCAGTTTTCGAGGAAGTGTATTGAAAAGTAATTTACTTGCCCCCAAACTATATTCACACGAATTTGAAAAAATTCTAGGCCAGCGCAATACAGTATTTATTCCAAAAATTTCAGAAACACATCAAGACAGTACCTTAGTAGTTCTTCCATTGTTCCACTCCTACGGGCTTGGTATCTGCATGCTGCACAAAATGTCTTCTGGCTTGAGGCTGGTTACCTTGCCGAAGTTCCAACCTGATATGTTCCTGAACGCGTTACTGGTACATCGGCTGCAGGTGCTGTATCTGGCACCACCTATGGGTAATTGTCTTGTATTTTTCCATGATACGTTCTGTCGATAATCGAACGATAGAAAATAAAAGTGAAATGAGTATAGATCTTACACACTTCATCATCATTTAAGCATTTTCTAATCTCAGTACTGGGACATTTTTATATGTCACAGTACTGTCTACTTTTGGCCTCCTATGGGGCCAAATTTAGTTTAATGTATGTCTTATATATTTCATATTTTTTGGAGCTTTTTTATTTTTAATGTGTTGTCTTGTGCGGGTCTAATAAATACTTTTTCTTTCTTCCTCTAAAACAATGTAGGTAAAAAAGTAACCATCTTTAGTAAATTCTCTCTGCTGGGCTTCAGGCCTCCTTTCTGTATGAGAAAGTAAATCAAAGTAATCCACCAAGGGCCCAATGTGAATTGGTTATAAATTTGTATTTTTGTTAGAACCATATGCGGTAAAACTTTTCACCGTGACTTTTTCTGCTCGCAAACTTGCCCCCATACTAAACTTTTCGTGTGGATGAGAGAATATTTTTTGTCATTCGGCATCTTTTCATTTCAGTGATGTTTCTGGGATCGTATCCTCAAGTGACTGCAAAGCATTTGGAGCACATTACAAGCGTGACATGCGGGGCTGCACCCTTGCCGTCGGCAGACATTAAGAGGCTATTCGAAAAGGCTCAGGTAGGCACTTACAAAGCAAAATCACCCTATAATGTTCCTATTACTGCTGGGACATAGGCCCCCTTTCTACATGAGAAGGAGTGAGCCGTTAACGTTATGCCCAGTGCGGTTTGGTAGAGAGAGTATCACATGTCTTAAATTTTTTAGTTTTAAGTCATGCTGATTTCCTCATGATGTTTTTTGAGTGCACTAAGTGAATTAAATATCACAAAGTAGCAAGCTGTTTGGGACTGTCTTCGACAGACGTCTAGGTAACTCTCGTAAAAGTCTCTAAGGCAGGCAAGTTACCACTGATTCTAAAAAGCTTATTAATGACTTGATCAGAAAAGCTTTAGAAACAATATAATCTAGGATTTACAAGCGAGAAAAGTGAACGCAAGAAAAATTTTTAGCACTGCACCTTGGTAGATTAGATTTTCCTTTTAGAATTAGAACTAATATAGAAGCTACGAGTTCTTAACGCCCCTGGTCATGACCCTCTTAGGCTAAAGGTAAATACTACACTACATACATGTTTGACAAGTTCTAGACGTTGATCGGCGGTAGATTGATATTGCAGCGCCATTTTGATATTTATGGTTACGTATTTAATATTAGGCTACACAATGTAGTAATTTTGCTCCGGCGACGTTTTGACGCCACTTACTCGTATATTGCATTTTTTGTTCAAATTTTCAGCGCGATATCCAGTTCTGTCAAGGTTACGGTTTGACAGAAGCATCCCCACTCGTCAGCTTGTCCCCCAAGGGTCAGAAGACGTATGAGGATGTAGGGTATTTGCTGCCAAGTATGAAGATGAAAATCGTGGATGGAAACACGAAGAGTTTGGGACCTGGCGAGGTGAGGATTCAGTTTTATTGGCTTTTTGGAAGACAAACTTGGCGACATGTTGATAAAACTATGACAACCGCTGCAACCTGTACTATTTTTGGCATCATAGATGTGCTGCCACTTCAGAGCCAACATTGAAATGTTTTAATTGTCTGTAATAAATAACAATTCTTCGGGTTCGTGGCTTAAATAATAACAGCCGCTCGGGTCGATGGTTAGGTTAAGCCATGGTTGCCTAGGTTGATCTGTGGATGGGTGACCACCCATTACATACCGAGTTTCCTCCGTATCTCGGAAAGCAGTTAAGCCGTTGGTCCCGGCTGTCATTTGTAGATCTTTAACAGTCGTTAGGTAGTCAGAGGCCCAAAAAGTCTGACAACCAGTCTTACCAAGGGGTATCGTATTACCCGGAACTAACTGGGTTGTGGTGGGCAGATAGGCAGTCGCTCCATGTATAATACAGGTATTCAGCTACATCCGGTAAAACTGGAAGCGGACCCCAACATAGTTGGGAAAAGGCTCGGCAGATGATGATGATAATAACAGCTCTTCAACTATACTTTATAAACCACATACGAAGGTTGGTATTTGTCCAAGCGATATCCTTCACAAAGAGCTCTAATTATGCAATTGTTAGAACTAGAACCAACTAGAACCGCCAGCCTGTGGATTTATTTGCCGGCTTCTCTGTTTCCCAAACATTATTATCTTAATCTCTTCAACTTTCGAGTGAATCGGTATCTTCTAGGCAAGCGGTCTCCACACTAGGCCGCGCCATCACTTCACATCAGGCGAATCGTGTCCAAACGCAATTTAATATTAGAAAGACTACAGGTACTTGCTGATTTCTGCCAGGAAAAATAATCACTTCTACGAGCCCACTTGATTAACATTTACCATTTCTTTCATCAGTTTCTCAGTTGTGTCCTCCAACGGCTTAATAGGGCAAACTCCCTTTACTACAATTCTTCCCTCGTCTGCACCATCCACTCATCTGGCTGTCACTCTGTCAAAATTTGTTCTACCGTCTTTTCCTTTTCAACATGATTCTTCTCCCTCCTTTTTTTCTTCCTTCTTCTTCTTTGTTTTCCTTTTTTGTGTCTTTTTAACATGATTCTGTTTTAGGTTGGAGAACTGCTGGTGAAAGGTCCAAACGTCATGAAGGGGTATCTGAAGAATCCTCAGGCTAATAGCGAAGTGTTTGTGGATGAGGAGTGGCTAAGAACTGGGGACCTGGCGAAGGTCGACGAAACTGGACTCATCACAATATCTGACAGGCTTAAGGAGCTTATTAAGGTAAATTTTATTTGAAATTTTACTATTTTCATGAAGATACTTGTCCCTCTCATTGAGCCCGTGTCCCAGCAGTGGGAACATTATAAAATAAAAAAATTGCCATTGAATTGTTATTAGCATGTATTTTTAGGTTAAGGTATTTATGTACGGGTCTTTGTTACCTGAAATAAATGGATTATTATTATTATTATTATAGGCTGATGATGATGACTTGTGCCGCGATTTTGCAAGGAGTTACATAAAATCACTAAAATCAGTACCCGGTCGTTAACGGTACATCAACAGACTGTCACACCAATTCAGAAAGAAACAAGGCCAATAGGCGCAAACACCAATTCAGTATGAGCAAGAGAAATGTTCTCTGAGATTTGAGGTCCTTCTATAGGTTGCCTAGGTTGGTCCATATATGGGTAACCACCCATAACACCGAGTTTCCTTCGGACTGTTGGTCCCGGCCGTCATTTGTAGATCTTTGACAGTCGTTACAGGTAGTCAGTGAAAGTCTGACAACCAGTCTTACCTAGGGTATCGTATTACCTAGTACTAATTAGGTTGTTGAGATCAGATAAACAGTCGCTTCATATAAAACACTTGTGTTCAGCTGCAGACGACCCTAACATAGTTGAAAAAGGCTAGGCAGATGATAATTTGGTGTTCCGTAAGTATCCACGGCGTTAGATTACTGGTACCTACAGGGTTTTTTTTTGCAACCCTTTTACCAACTGCGGTAATAACGAAATTAACAGTATGATGACCATTGTATTAATAATGGCCGGCGAAAGCTGTTAAATCATAGTTATTTATGCAACTGTTGTATAATGAGGGGTATTAAAACACGAATGTGGGTTTATCACACGAGGCGAAGCCGAGTGTGATAATAGTATCACATGAGTGTTTTAATACCTAATTATGTACAGTTGCATACAAGACTTTATCTACATCCATGAAATGAATCCTCCATAAAAGGTTCTGAAACCTTTTGTAGTGTTGTAAGAAGTCTATGTAAATTAATGGAAAGTTTAATTGCTGAGTATTTATTACAAAGAAACCATGTATAGGTAATAATATAATTATTTACATGTTGGATTGTACTATTATTAAAATGCACAAAGCTTGTATCACTCATTTTTGTAAACAACAAAGTACATAATGCAATACTAATATCCAAATATCGAACAAAAATGGCGGGATACGACGTGAATTCGAATGAACTTAAGTTTTTTTTTTTAATTACGGCGCTGTGGTAGTGAATCGCACGTGCTAGACAATGTTCTTTTTTTAAAACGAGTTGCATAATGAAATTCAGTACAACATTATAACACCCGTTTGGGTGTTATAATGGTTATTATGACACTGGCTGTTTTAATGTTGGCCATAAGCTAACTGTTTCAGATACTTTTATAGAGGATTTATAGCATGGGTGTAGATAAAAACATTTATGGTGTTGAAGTCGCTGGTTTATACAATTTTTAATGTAAGATTTTTACTTTAAACACCTCTACGACCCCCGTACTATTCAATCCATACATCAGCACAATGTTTTGAGGGCGTTTCATTGAGTTCTACCACAAAACGTGATTAATCACCCCAAAAAAAAGTCGTTTCCCAGAAATAATTTTTGTGTAAAGTTACTTAGTTTGATGTACAGAATGCTTGGTTGACGGCTTCGTGATGAGGTCTTTTACACCCTGTATATACACGAACATGGAAAAGCGCCTGCAAGAAATATCAATTCACTAACACACAAACGTGTAAAACTATTACAGTTCAGGTAGGCGCTTGGTGTAATAGCATTAGTAGAATCACTCATTATTTAATCAATTTCCTGTTAAGCATTCATAATTTGATATTTATGACTAGAGACCGGATAATATGCATTTGCATATTTGCATATGCATTTGCATATTTAAGCGATTTTCAAGGCTAATAGCATATTTTTACTAATATCTAGTGATGATGCATATTATTGCTATAATTTACAGTAGGTAGGTATTTTTCGAGCGTAAATATAAGCGCTAACATAGCACCCAAGTTCAAATTCTGCCCAGTTACCTCAGTAGATGTGGAGCGATCATTTTCGACCTATAAAAATATTTTGAATGATCGAAGACATAATCTTACCACTGAACATTTGGAACAATACTTGATTGTTAATGTTTACAAAAATATTAAATAATGTCTACTGTATCGATTAACATCTATCAATGGATAGTTTTCTATAAATGTATGCTGATTTTTTAATAAAAAATATAAAACTTAATAGTTTTTTTATTTTATCAAATAACAATAAATTAAAAAGATACATACATAATAAAGTAAAACATAAATAAGACAAGTATTTACTAACAAAATACTTAAATCTAAAGGAATAATATTTACAAAACAAAAAAAACTCATTTAATGTTGCATATTCTGTCAGTTTTCGTGCATATTTTAGGCATTTTTCATGCATATTTGCATGCATATTTCAAGCTTTTTATGTTGCATATTATCCGGTCTCTATTTATGACCATAATAATTATTATAATAAAGCCATTAGCCAGGTGTCTGTGACGACCAGTATTTTGTTATTTTTGATGATTGAAAATTAATTCAATTTGCTAATGTTATTTCTGGACCCGTGATAAATGATTGATTCAATTTTTATTTTCGCAAATAGAATCGAACTGAGTTTAACAGTAATTTTGTCCAAAAAGATCGAGTTATTAAAGTTCCTTTTTCCTACTTACCCGTTAAATGAAAACCTATCCGATGATAGGTTTTCATGACACATGACGATTCATCTGTCATGGTACCTACATTATGTAAAAAAATATTTGAGTTTTATAGCAGCACGACTAGTTCTTCCATGTTAGCAGATATTGTACGCGCAGAAAATACGCTAGTCTATAATAGCCGTTAAATCGTCATCTCAGTTGACGATTTAACGGCTATTATAGACTAACAGTTTTCAAAATCGTGGGTCCCACCCACGACGTCGAGTCGGACCCAGACAGGCACTTTACTTTGTGTAATTTATTTCATCACCACTGCTCTCAAAACGGTGAAGGAAAACATCGTGAGGAAACCGGCATGTCCTAGAACCAAAAATTCGAAGACATGTGACATCTACCAATCCGCACTGGGCCCGTGTGGTGGTGGATTATAACCCATTCCCTCTCATTGAGAGGAGGCCGTGTCCCAGCAGTGGGAACATTATAGGCTGATGATGATGATAAGTTTTCAAAATAGTCAATTTTGTTTCTTTAAAAAGATCTTTTTTCTTTCAGGTAAAAGGCTACCAAGTCCCACCAGCAGAATTAGAAAACGTATTAAAAGAACACCCAGCAGTATTGGATGCGGCCGTTATTGGTGTTCCAGATTCAGCCACTGGGGAAAGACCTAGAGGCTTCATAGTCCTTAAGCCAGAAGTCAAAGCGACTGATCAAGAAATTATAGAGTTTGTTACCAAAAGAGTAGCGCCGTACAAGAAGATCAATCAAATTACTTTCTTGAGTGAAATACCGAAGAATCCGTCCGGGAAAATACTTAGGAAAGCTTTGAAAGAGGAGTATTGTAAATAGAACCAATTAGAATATTATTAATTATGCTAAGAAATCTTAATATTGTCATTTAGATTCTTATTATATTGAAAATTATATCGTTTTTAGTAATTCGTTTGTTTCGTTTATGACTCATGACTAGATGAGGTATTTTTATATCGAGAAAATATTATGTAATCGTGTTTTCGAAACAGATAAAACTTAGAAGTAATCCTCAACTTTGCAATATATTTATCACAAAGTGAATGCTAATGGCCGTGTGGTATCCGGCAGAGTAGAATAGAACCAACCCATTACACTGAAGGGTGTCGTATATGGTGACTAATGTCTGAGGCAGAACACCTTGCGCCTCCGTAGACCAGAGAATGGGCAGCAGCGTTTTCTATTAGTCTTGCATCACTGCGATCTACAATCCGCCTGCCAAGCGTGGAGATTACGGCAAATCCTCCCATAATGGGAGAGGCTTATGTCCAGCAGTGGACGTTATGGGCTGTTGTAGTAGAATGCTGCAGTATTATCAAAACGAGAGCCATTAAATTTTCACAATGGGGTGACTAAGGCAAAGTAAATCTCAGATGGCGCCCAATGAGGTTAATTAAGCTATTTTGAAACATAAAATGACATTACCACATTTTCAACCAATGACGATGTTTGGGTACCAATTACAGTGAAAAAAGAAAGAAAGAAAGAAAGAAAAAAGTTTATTTGACGTCAGATAAAACCACACACACATAAAAAAAAGATACAAACAAAGGAGGAAAAACAGCGCACACACACACAGCGCACACACACACACACACACGCGCACAGTGCGCTATTGGTTCTACAGTTATCCTCCCCATTTGGGGTTATTCTGGCCCTTACCTAAACAGTTGGTCCCGGCTGTCATTCGTAGATATCTGACAATCGTCACAGAGTAACCTCGTTGTCATGTTCTTGTACTATACTTCACAATTACATTAAAGTTGATAACAGACTTTTATTCGTGTGAATGTTCATTTTTCTTAATTTCAAGTTAAAAAAAAAACACGTTTTGTTGCAAAACTATTTAGATTACAATAACATTAGTCCTAGGTGTCCCTTGTAGATCTATGACAGTCGTTGTGGATAGTTAGAAACGTAAAAGTCTTAGAACCATACTTACCAAGACGTATAGTGTTATATTTTGTTTTTTTTTTAATACTAAAATTCTTTTTTTTTTTTTGCTTGCTTCTTTTATCTGCGATCGGCTGTAGCCATAATCAGATCTTTGTGATGTTCCAGTATACATTCACATTAGTGGTTCATTATTAAAACAACTTAAAATTTTCACTATCGCTGGTTTAGGATTTGCCATTTTTTTATGCGGATTATATCCCCTTGTCTGTTTAGGAGGTTCTTGGCTAAGACATTGCTGTATTTGCTCAGTCTCTGTTTTTAGGTTTTGCTTTTTTCGCATAAATATCTTCTTTCACTGTTAGTATCTTTAAGTGGTTGTGTATTTCTATGTTTCTGACAAACCAAGGTGCAATTGAGATTGTTCTTAGGGCTAAATATTGCAACCTTTGCAAAATTTCGGGATTGGAGTGGCTAATACTAAATAGACGTACGTTTGACCTCAACTCGCCTGAAGTGAAACGACGACACGACCTAGGTTGCAGCACGCTTGCCTAGAAAAAACCGATTCACTCGAATTTTCAAGAGATCTAGATTACAATGATTGGGAAACAGTAAACGGCAGTGAATTCCACAGCTGGCGGTTCACACAATAAATATGGAAGCATAGCGCTTCGTTTGGTTTCGTGGAACTTCAACTATACAACAATGACGCTTCGCCGTATCTCTTGGCTGATCCATCCCAGTTACTGAGTTGATGAGGTCAGTTAGGCGGTTTCTCCTTGCTTAGGCGGTTCCCCGAGCAAAATTAGCAACTCTATTAGTGGTGGTTCAAACTTCGTTTGAAATACTGTTAGAATAAAGTTCTATTTAGCTTGCACTACAAAGCGGTTGTTACGTCAGTCACTGCGGCCGAATAGTGCGAAATGAGTGGTTTTTTGCGATTTACAAAAAATCTATTGATTGGACTAAAAAAATAAAACACATAAGACCTGCTTTATAGTTAGTTCAGTTAGTAGGTATGCAAAGTTTCATGATCTAATTTGAAGTACTTTTTGAATACCAGCGGTTTATTGTTCGATTTGGATGTCCCTTTGTTTTTTTTTTTCTATAGAGAAAAGTTTATGGAATCGTGTTTTCGTCACACACAGTACTTAGCATTAATCCTCAACTTTACCATAATTATATTTGTTTCAAAATTAATGCTGCAGTATTTTAGGCGTAACGGAGGATCATGCTAAGTCATTTGAGGTAGTATAGGCCCTTAAATACCTACCGGCAATCTACATCCGGTAAGACTGGAAGCCAACACCAACCTAGTTCGGAAAAGACCAGATGATCTAAGAAACAAATCAACGACCTATCTGACGCCAAACTGTCGCTAACAAGGCGTCAGATTGGCGAGTCTATGGTATCTTTAATGTATTTTTATAGTTACCAATTGTAAAAGTTGAAAAAAAAAAACACAAAAATCTTCCGTTAACTACACTCAAAAGAATAAAATTTCGCGTAAATTAAAAAAAAGAACATTAAGAGAGTGACCAATTATAATTAGTATTCGAGCTTAAATAACAACGTATTGTACATACATTAAAATTCATGATATGGTACAATAATATCTAATCATTACCATATTTATAGCCAATTTTATCTAAAGCGACCAAATTAGTAGATACTAGTCTATTGAGTCACGTTCACGAGAAATCGATCACTCACGTGATGTGTGGTCGATTTTGAGTCGCACGACTTGATTAACGTCACGAGAAGTTACAGAAAAAATAATAGTACGGTCGAACAAACTATTTGGTTTACATTTTACAATGTAATTTGTTGATTAAACTGTGAACCAAATAGCTTTCGCAAAAGGCGTATTATAGTATCTCCGAATTTCTAGCCGAAAAAGATTTTTCTGTTTGACTTAATTAATAATTTTATCGTTTCTTGACACTTATACTAAATTTATATGAATATGGAATTTTGACATTATCACATTAGAATATATTTTTATTTTATAAGGTTGTTAAATTATAAACTTTGCATGTGCCTATTCTAAGTAATTTTTAAATCATTTCTTATTGATTACGGCTAATCTGGACTAAACCAATGTAACATCTTGCATGCTCTTGTATGTATACAATGTTTAAACAAATAAAGAAATCTTATCTTATCTTATGTTGTTTGACAGTACATTGTACATAACGTAACATCACGCCGAAGGGTCATGCAGAGGTGTACGATAGACCAAGCTATTTGGTTTCCATTTTAACATTCGAATTACATTGTAAAATGTCAACCAAATAGCTTGGTCAACCGCACATTATAGTACACCCACATTAAAGTTTAAAACAGTATTGTTAAGTATCAAGTAATAGGGGGCGAGCCTATTGTCATCAACTGTTCACATATCGAGATTCCGCACTGCTAAGTATTGAGAAATTCCAGATGAAAAAACTCAGTTACAGTTGGGCTGACCCAGGAATCGTACGCAGAACATGCTCAGCAGTCACGTTTGCGGCCACTCAACCAACGAGGCAGTGTTTAATAGTATTTCCCCTTAATCACTTTTGGGCAAGATTTTTCAAAAATCCGTCCCTAGTCCCCTTCGGGGCCGCCTCCACGAGTGGGAGAATCGCGGCGATATTATCGTCCTTGCCACGTTTTTCTATACACTCTCTTTTGGGCCGTCTCCACGAGCGAGAGAATCGCCGCGGCGATATTTTCGTATAGAAATACGTTGAATCGCCGCGATTCGCTCGTTCGAGGAGGCGGCCACTCGTTATACAAAGAACGCGTTTAGACCTATTTCGAAGTATGTATTGATTGTTATTGAACAACATACGCTTCATCATTTAAAAAGACTTACTGGAGGTTTAGTTTGTTCAGAATTCAATTATGAAATATTCGGATTTCCTCCTAAAGAAGTCGCTTTTGGTTGTATTGTATTTGCCCTTTTCTACTCTGAACAAATCTACGAGGTAATTGCTTACAACTTTCATTTATACCGCCTTTTATATTTAATGTTTAATACAACATTTACTGCATTTTTGCGAAATTAATTCGATAGAAATTCTCATACGCAATTAATAACTAATGACGTGGTTCCCCGTTTTTTTCCAGTAACCATTGCAGACATTAACATTTAATTTAGTGTGTTATTAGCTCCGTCCATCGCAACATAATTATCGATGTATTTTTAAAAAGGTTTTTCATGTAAGAAACTATAATTTTGCGAACTCAGAAATTAACATAAATCTCTTAACATGCAGGCGCCACCATTTTGTATCTGATTATGTCTGGAACTAAACAACAGACAATTTATTTACACTAATATAT
This sequence comes from Xestia xanthographa, assembly GCA_905147715.2. Lineage (NCBI taxonomy): Eukaryota > Metazoa > Arthropoda > Insecta > Lepidoptera > Noctuidae > Xestia > Xestia xanthographa. Next base: position 22,421,656 of record LR990657.1, read on the forward strand.
TCAGTAGGTAGTTCAAGAGTCATCAAAACAGCGCGATTCCGGCTCAAAACATAATTAGCATACGATTAGTATTAAATAAATTGTTTACCTCTTCTTTTTTACATCGAATACTTTTACTCTGGATTATTTGTCCGGCGCCAACTAAGACTGATATTGTTTTGTTTTTTAAGCCTTCATTAGTCGCGCCTAAAAAGTAACGTAAACGGTGCCGTGGGGTGCGTGACACCCCGATCATATTATCTAAAGTCACGAGGACGATCAAGAATTACGGCGATGTAATTCTTGATTGTCCTCGTGACTTTAATGACTTTAAAACGTCTTCAAAAAACTGTCGTAAAACAGAAATAGTGTTTTTGAGATAATTATACAATTTTTTATGTGCTTGCTTGTTTCAAATTATAAAGCAAGTATAATTAAAGTTGCCTGGGATATTCTTTTAAATCCTAATATTTTTCTATTACAACGTTTTTATAGAACATACGAACTGCAAAATCACGATGACTGCTCGATACTTGATCATAAAAAAAAAAAAAACAAATTTTAAAATGATCATAAACGTTAAAGATGCGCTGGGGTGTGTTATACCTGCGATCAATTAGGGGTTACTATAAATATCGATAAAAATATTTAGGTACTCAATATCTACTTGACGTATGATACCTACAGACGGTGATCAAAGTCAGATTTACATATTTCTTTGGTAATGTGATAAATATTTGGAATTTTTGGCAATAAAAAGCAATAAAAGATCGATTTTATTATAGGATCTATTCTTTTTCTATTTTATCTTTATGGATCAATAAAGACATCAATGTTGGCGCCTTCCATGGTTTACTACCGAGGTAAGACGAAATTAATAAAATGAGACAAATTCCTTACAAATTTAAAAGCCTTCTTCTCTCACCCTTCTTCTCCTTCAAAGGCTTCTGAGAATAGCTGAGTACCTACTTAGGTACAGATAAGTCTTTTTCGGGATGAATTAAGATTCTACTTTGAGCATTCTTTCTGAAAAAGGGCTTAAGGGCAGGTAGACCCAATTTTCCCAATTTTACATAACTTTGATTCAACAGTAAACAAAGAAATAGTGATTTTTTAAAGCCAAAAAAATAGATATTATAGTTGACTATATTTACTAAGATAATTTGTGGTTCAAAACATGATATCAAAAACTTCACTCGATGAAAAAAAAATCCGAACAGGAGCCTAATTCGAATATTTTTTTATGTTTTTCTTATTTTACTTGAAGAATATGAAAGTTTTACTTCCAAAAAAAATATATAAGCAAAATTAATAACATATAGAACAATTATTTGTGGTTACATTTTGCAAAACAATTTAATCCTTTTAATAATAAATTAATATATAAGAAAACGGCTTGCGCACGTGGATTCAGTCGCCCGCCAGGCCTTGACGAGGTAGGACCTATGTCCCTTTGCTGGCGCACGGCTGTCCCGCCGATTTATCGAACGATTTATTTAAAGAACGTAGTGTAATTATAACAGTACAGTCTTTTTTAACCGACTTAAAAAAAGGAGGAGGTTTCACAATTCGACCGTAGGATAACTTCGTTGTTTATGAACCGATTTAGATGATTCTTTTTTTGTTGGAAAGAAGATATTCCAAGAGTAGTACCATGACCATGAAACTAGGATCTGATGATGGCATCTCAGAGAAATCGAGGAGAACCTTTGAACATCGTAGTGCGACTAGTGCGTTTGTTTTTTTGTTCATTGAGTATTTTAGAGCACTACTATTTAAAGAAAGTCTGGAATCGATCTGATGATGGAACCCGAAGACAGTCGAGGGCACTCCTCAACGATTCACAATAATTACCTGGTGTTTGGGCTTGATAAATTTGTATTGATGAGAACTTTTTACCTAAACGGGTTGTGGTCATCTTTAGGGGTCTGATGATAAAGACGAAGAACAGTCAAAGGAACTCCTCAACGTTTTACAGTAGCTACCTTGTGTTTGGATTTAATTCATTTCTATTGATGAGAACTTTGCACCCATATGGTTTATAAGTGCCATTAGTTACATTAAGTGCCATTGGTCTGATGATGGAGACCATAGACAGTCGAGGGAATTCCTCAACGAACGAGTTTACAATCTCACGAGATAGATTATAATCTAACGGTATTTACAATTTTACGGTGACACATACAACAAATAAAGCATGTGTCGCTTCGTAAGATAATAAAAACAATGTAAGAAACCTAGTCAAATTGTTCGCGGCAAGTGTCTAAAACTGTGTTTTTATATAGTATATAGAAAGAACGTTCGAGAAAGTACGCTATTGCCGTGTTTGTGATTCTTTGTCGAGTACTTTCTGTTATTATTAGTTTTAAAAGTAAGTAGGTACAAATTCCCTCGAGAATAGTCTCGTCACAGGTGCGCGTACGCAAACTACTTATAAAAAACATCGAGAAATGTTAATTTAATTTCGACCATACGCCGAGGGCGTAAAGTACCTACTTCCTTCTTCCGTTCAAGTTGTTTATCATCCTTTTGCTTATAGTTTCTGTAAAATATGCACATTTAACAACACTAGTTGACTCGCCAACGCACCACCGCTCAGTCCGACAGCCTGACAACGACTGATCTCCCGCTCAGGTAGTATTCACAGCGCCCCCGCAAGGGGGCGCGGTAGGCGGTATCGGGGCTATGCCCCCTGACCGCGGAGGCCATACCTCGGTCCGTAAAAACGGACCCGTCCTTGGTTTGGACACTGTCCATGGACTATTGGACGCATGTAAACATGCGCCCATATGTGTGGTTGCTGTGTTGTAACTGTAAGCGCGCCACAGCGCTGTTGCACAGCGCTGTTTTCTTCACGACACCTCGGCGGTCTGTCCCCGCCAGGTGAGACCCGAAGGAGGCCCGGCGGGGGACGACCAGCGACAGAGGTGCCGACTTACAGCGCACCTACAGTGGATGTGTGGTTCCCGCCCGCCCCACTAACCAGAGCTAGCCGGCAGTGGACCGGGTTAAGGAACCGACGTGTGTGTGTGGGCGGTATTGTATTGTGTAACACCGCCCAGTGTGTGCGTCGGTCGCGCGCCCGCGCCGCGTCCCTCCGCGTGAGTCTACGTGAGTGTAGAGACGTGCTTGTATGGTTTCGCTGCGCGACGTACCTATATTAACTTAGAATACGGCACGCAGCTGGGTGCATGTAGTGGGTGGAGTCATATTGTGCAGGTAAGCTGCGTGTAGCCTGGTACAGCTTACCCGGGTCAATCCGGTGGAGTGGGGTCATCGTCCGCTACCAGGTCGCGGGGGAGTCGCCTCGCGTCAGGGGGGCGCGCATGCCAGGGCGCTAGGTGCTTGACATGGGGCCAAGCAGATGCGTCGGCACGCGCGAACATTCCCGTCGCAAGGCGTCGGATGAAGTCGTCCAGGCTCTCAATCCCGAGGTCCCGCTGGATGACATCGTTCCTCACGTAGCGAGGGGCGCCAACTATGGTCCGCAGCGCAAGCGTCTGTTGCGCGCGGAGAATCTTCTTGTTTCCCTCACTAGTGAGGGCGAACCAGGCGGGGGCGGCGTACGTCAATATTGAGCGTATATATGTTTTATACATGCCCAACTTGACGCGCACCGGGAGGCGGGACGAGAGCGCTGGACGGAGCTGGGCGCGGGCGGCCCTGGTCCGGCCCGCGACCTGGCGGACGTGTGGCCCCATGGTGAGCCGACGGTCGATGGTCACACCCAGGTACTTGGCCCGGGGCGTCCAATCGACGTCGGCGCCTTGGAGAGTCAGGCGCGGTGGGAGGGAGCGCGCAAGGCTGAAAGCTATCGCCTGCGTCTTACCCACGTTTACAGACAGCCGCCACTTGGACAGCCAGTCAGGGAGGAGGTCGAGCGCGCGCTGCATTTTGACCGCCGCATGCCTCGCGTTAAGCGAGGTGGCGATGTACGCGGCGTCGTCGGCATACAGCGCGAGCTTCACCTGTGGCGTAGTGGGGATGTCGTCCGTGTAACGTGAGTAACACGCTGGCGACACGCAGCTGCCCTGCGGGACGCCCGCCAGCACCGGGCGGGCGCTGGAGAGCGCTCCCTCGACCACCACGCGGAAGCTCCTGTGGGACAGAAAGGATTGGACCACTCTTACCACGCGACGGGGCGCTCCAGAGGTGGCCAGCTTGTAGATCAGGCCGTCGTGCCATACACGGTCGAAGGCCTTCTCCATGTCGAGGAATACTGCGACGGATTCTTCCTTCTTGTTACTTGCAGCTGCCAGGTCGTGCAGTACCCTCGACAGCTGGAGCGTCGTGCTGTGCTCCGACCGAAACCCGAATTGTTCCGGCCGTGGCGTGATGTGCGGCTGGAGATGCCGCAACAGGAGTACTTCGAACACCTTGGAGGTGGTCGGCAGCAGCGTAACAGGCCGATAACTCTCCGGCTTCAGGATGTTTTTCCCCGCCTTAGGCAGCATAATGACGCGCCCCTCCTTCCACAAAGCGGGGAAGGCCCCGGTGCGCAGTATCGCCGTGTACAGGCGCGCCAGCGCCGCTACCATACGGAATGGCAGGTGGCGCAGCGCTGTGTTGGTGATACCGTCAGCACCGGGGGCCTTCCTAGGCTTCGTCCTAAGGATGGCGCGTCTGACTGCCCCAGGCGAGAAAAATATGGCGTCCTCCTCGGGAGCTATCGGCGTGGCGAAGTAGTCCCCAAGGTGTTGCTCGACTGTTGCGACATGTTCGCGGTCGGAAGTCGGGTTCGGTTGAAACTGACGCTCCAGGTGCTGGGCGAAGACCTCCGCCCGGTCCTCTGCTCTATACTTGAGCGCCCCTCCGCTATCCACTAGCGGGCGCACCGGAGCTGGGGTGTTCGTAAGCTGGCGGCAGAGTCGGTGGATAGACGGCCAGCTGTCGGCCGTCGACTCTATTCTGTCCTCCCAGCTCTCGGCTTCCCTGCTTCTCATCTCGGCCTTGATCTTTTCCGCGAGACGGTTTACTTTCTTCTTCAACGTAGGGCATCTCAGTTGTTGCCTCTGCTTGCGAAGTCGCCTCTTGTCGGCGACCATCTTCTGTAGATATGCAGGTAGAGGCGGCTGTCGTTGAGTCGCCGCGCTCTCCTGTGATACAGTTGTAGTCGCCGCTTCCAGGGCGCTCTGTATGCAAGCAGTGACATCCGCCGCCATCTGGTCCACGTCCGCGGAGGTGATGATAGGCCGAGATGGAGTGGTGGTCTCAATCCTCTCTGTGAAGTCTTTCCAGTTTGTTTTACGACGTGGCGCCGCTGGCTTCAGTCGGGTCGGCATCCCCGAGAGGACGACGAGAACAGGGTGATGATCCGACTGCATCTCGTCGTCTAGTACTTGCTGCGTGATCTGGCAGTGTAGCCCTCGGCAGGCCACGATGTCCAGCACGTCCGGCATGTGGAGTGGGTTGTCCGGATAGTGGGTGGGCGTCTCTGGGCCGGACACCGTGTAGCCGAAGGCTTCCGCGTCCGTGAAGAGTCGTCTTCCATCCGTGTTGGTCGCGGCCGAGTTCCACGCTGGGTGCTTGCAGTTCAAGTCGCCAGCAAGGATCGTCGCGCCGCCGTTGGCGTCGAGAAGGGCCCTCAACTCCGAAGGGACCAGGTGGGTCGAGGGCGCCTTGTAAACGGCGTAGATGGCGAGATCCTCGCCTGCAACGTGCAGCTGCACACCCAGCGCGTAGAACGAGCCGGGCGACGACACGGGAAGCTGCTGATGGACGACTCTCCTCCTCACCAATACCGCCAGACCACGGTAACGGGAGTTGGTTGCCGACTTTTCATCTTTCCTATAAGCGAGATACCCAGGGACTCGTAGCCTATCTTCTTGTCCCAGGTGTGTCTCGCTTATCAGCGCCACGTCGATGTCCTCTTCTCTGAGGAGGCGGCGAAGGGGGGCGACCTTGCCTCGCAGGCCGCGGGCATTCCAGTGAATCACCCTTAACGGCCTAGCCATGGTACAAGGTTAGTAATGAGGCCAGGCCGTCAAGGATGACAAGCTCCGCGTCTTGACCCTGCCTGATGGCCTTGATGAGGTCCATCAATAACTGGATAGCGCAGGCTGTAAATTCTTTCTTCTTCTTGCTTTCTGCGTCGACAGCTGGGCCGGCGCTTGTGGTGCCACTCTTGGCGTTCGCAGTTTTCTTCTGTTGTTGTTGTTGGGCCGAGGGCCGCGCTATGCCGGCGCCAGCTGTCGGCCTTCCAGTCCTCTTCCTCTCCGGCTGCGTTGGAGCTGCTTCCGGTATTACAGCCTGCGCTAGGGTTGTAGGCAGGTCGCCCGGTTGAACTCCCTCAGGTGCGGTGGGGGGCGCAGGTTCCTTCCCCTTGCCCCTTCGCTTCCTCTTCCTTCCCCTCCGCCGCTTCGAGGAGGTGGGGGGGGCTTCTCCCCTGTTGGTGGGCCCGTTGGCCGCCGCCATCAGCGACGCGCCTTGGGCCTCGGTGTCGGCCACTTCTCTTGGCCCCTCCGTGGTTGGGGCCGGTCGTCGTGCGGCGGTCGTGGCGGCGACTGTGCCCGCTCGCCTGTTAGCCTTGATTTCTGCCTGAAACGAGGGACACTTGATATTATTGGCGGGGTGATCGCCCCCGCAGTTTACGCACGTGGCTGGTTCGTCACGAGGGCGGGGGCAGTCCCGCGCGGCGTGCCCCTCTCCGCATCGTACACAGGCGAGCGGCCGGTGACAGTGGTGTGACGAGTGCCGGAACTTTTGGCACCGGTGGCACTGGGCGGGCCAACGTTTGCCCCGCCAGGCTTCGATTTTTACACCCCGCATGTATAAGAACACGGAGGTGTCGAAGATCCTACGTACTTCGGGCGTCCTTTTAAGTACGGCGTGGAACACGCAGCCGGGACGTCCCTGGCTCGCCTTGATGTGGCGAACGTATTCCGGCTCGTGCCCCAGCGCGCGGAGCTCCTCCTCGATTTCTTCAGGGGTGGTATCCACAGGCAGCCCCCTGATGGCCACCTTAACGCTTCGCTCCGCTGGTAGTGAGTAAGCGAACCACGGTGTGCCGTCCGCCTTCTCCAGCTCGGTCAGGTAGCGCTGGACCACCCTATATTCCTCTTCACTCTCTGGGTTGAATCGGATCCCAGTTTTGAATGGTTGGGCACTGGGGGGGTGGCCCAGCTTTTCCTTTATGGCCCTAAAGTGGGCGGCCCATCCCGGCAGCTTCTCCACCACCAGCGGAGGATACCTTGGCCTCTTCTGTGGCTTCGGCTTGGGCTGAGTGGCGGCCTTTCCTTCTGTATCCCGGGGGGCCGCTAGCTGTGAGGGAGAGACAACATTAGGTCTACTCACCCCTTGTTGCGACCCCGGACTCCTGGGTGTCGGTTGTGGCGAGGTAGGAGGCGTGCTGCGGGTAGCCTCCGCAAACGTAGGTGACCCGGCGGCTACCTGACCTCGCGGCGGCGCGTGCTCGCGCTGCAGCGGTGGGTCGAGGCAGTAGCGCTTCGCCTCCTCCTCCTCGGCTTCGTCGGTGCTTCGCCGACGTCGCTGGGGTCGTGGCTCTGACCACGGGTCGAAGCCATAACTCCGCGCCGGCGACGGTGATGCGGTTGGTGAGTGCCTCCTCTGTGCACTCAGCCCAGAGTCGTCCGAGCCTGCAGACACCACCGACATGCTCGAGCCGGCTCTCGACGAGCATGCCGACAGCGCTGCCGGAGCGTCATAGGCCGAGACACGAGGGGGCAACGGCGAGGCTGGCACCTGGGGCGCCAGGGGTGCCGGGCGCGCTCCAAGTGTCAGTTTGATGTTACGGCTTGTGGCCCTGGCCGCGGACGCAGCCCCGAAGGGCGCAGTCGACGCGGCGGGGCGTGCGGCCGGGGCGGCGTGATGCTCAGCAGGGCGCGCAGGTGGCGCTGTTGCCGGCGCTGTTGACGCCGGGGTGCGGGTGGAGGCCGCAGAGGTGTGCGGCAGAGGCACTGGTGCTGGCGCGCGCACGAGCGGCGCGGAATCGCGCACAGCCGCACGCATGGATGCGGCGGCGCGCGCGTGTGGCGCGCGACCAATGTTCGCGGCAGCGGGCCCCGGAGCTTGAATCGGGACCGGGCGGAACGCAGACGGACGCACGGGTACGGTGTGCGGGCGGCTCGGCGAGGGCGTCGGCGCAACACGCGCAGGCGCCGAAGTCATCGACGGGCCGCGCGCATCAGCAGCAGCCCTGTCTCGTCCCGCTTCCCCCTCTTCGCCCCTCTTGGTGCTCGTCATCGTCTTCTTCGTCTTGTTCGTCTTGTTCCCTGCCTTACTGGACGTCTTCTTCTCTTCGGACCGAGGAGAGGAGGGTCCAGGCGGCGCCGCACCGGGCGACACAATATCGATGTCGATATGGGGCATCGACATCGCCCGGTCCAGCCCCGGGCAGGGTTCTTCATCGCCGGCGTTGCCGCGGCCAAACGAGCCGCGGGCGCCGGGGCTTCGGCATAGTCTTCTTTAGCTGCGCAGGTTAGCGTGGCCTCGCGACCGCAGCGGTGCTCGCAGCACCGGGCAGCAACGGAGGCTCCCCCTGTGCTCGCACTAGTGCTAAGCACTCGCGCGAACACAGGGAAAGTGAATTAAAAGTGCGGTCCGCGCGAAAAAAGTTTTCTCCGCGTACCTCCCAATCGGTGCACAATTCGGACGAAAGCTTCTTCACCGTCGATTGCAGCGCTCAGGTTGAGGTGTTCGGCTGGTGAACCACTGGCGAATCCTGACTGATCTCCCCACCACTCGGACCGGTACTTATAACCGAGCGACGTGTGCGCCCGAGGCAACGTCACAATACTATTATCGGTTTGTAGTGCGATATATATTGATATCTACATACACTACATCCCTCCCTTATTTTAGTTTCTTTTAATTATTTTTATTTCTATAAGGACACTATCTGCTTACTACCTATAGTGCTCACTATCACGGCTATCACTACTAATCGCTATATCACTGTCTCACTATTACGCGCAGCAATGGCTCAATCGTACGTCCACCTCTCACGGTGTCTATCGCTAGACTGACCGATTCCTTTTATTCCTCCTTTGATTTCCTTTTTAGATAATCATACTGATTTGCATTTTATATTTTATTTATATAACCAATTCTCCCTTTTACTAGATAGACAACCAGTTTCTTTTTTATTTGTTTTAATGCTTTACCTTCTCAGGGTTTACCCAGTTACCCCATTTGAACATCACTTCCAATAACCACCACTAACTCTGTGGTGTCAAAGTAAAAGGGGATCAGTCAAAAAATACAAATTTTCACCAGGGGCTATTAAAGAAAACGCTTATTTTGTTTTTTAAGATAAATGCAGTTTAATCAAAAATATATAGAAATACTTAATTCAAATTTGTTTTAATTTTCACTTAATAATGTAGTCTTCTTTTTTAAGTATCCGAAAAATATTTGTATTTATTAATTATTTAAATAATTGACATAACTCCTTTTGCCTGAACAAGAACAAAAATTTAAAAAAATCCTTTTATTGACTCATCTCTTTATGTATTCTTTTTTATGTATTTAATGTTGGCAGTTTTTAATTATGTATACATAAATCATCACACCTGACTCCCATTAAGGTAGGCAGAGACTATGGCACGTCAATTGCTTCGTTCCAAGCAAAGTTTTTTTGCTTCATCATTCATCAACCTTGCCTGAACGCTTTTAATAATAAAAATAAAAAATAATGAAATTAAAGTATCATAAATGCAAAACAAAAAAAAAAAAAACATAATAATGTAACCTTAAACGTCGCTGAACTCCTCGATATCGGGATCTATTTCTCGTGTGTTTGTACAAGTTTCTACTTTATTATAGAAGTCATGGCAACTATTATCAATTAAATGAAGAATGCTAAGAAGATCTCGTTTTTTTTCCTGACTTATAGGCACTTGACATTCATAACATTTCTCGGGATTCAAAGATTCACTTGATTTACCCCTTCGACAGAAAGAAATCTCCTTAAACTCGGTCAAATTGTCTAATTTTGTTTTAAACAGAATTACACCTGGTTCATTTTCACCACTAAATCTAAACCATTTTACATCATACCATATGATTTTTTCGCCAGATGTATCTACTTTTCGTAGCTGCAATGGGCCTTTATATACAATTTAGCAAAGTTCAAAAACATATCGTTATCCATTACCACGACAGAAATGTTTGGACTCGTCATTCTGACTAGGTTGTACCAGTCTCTCGGCAAATGTATAGCCATATCAGTTCTTTTTTTCTTTCGTTCGATTTGTGCATGTACAGAATCGCACTCCATGTGCGTATGCCCGGGAACTAAAAACTTGTGATTTATTTGCAAACCTGGTTTAATTTTGCTTATGCATAAAAACATATATAGAAGGAGATGGCGGGATGAGCTGGACTCTTTCGCAAAGGATTGGCCTACAATCGCGCTAGATCGCGAAATGTGGAAGGAGGGAAGGGAGGCCTTTGCCCTGCAGTGGGACAATACAGGCTTATAATAATAATAATAATAATAAAAACATAGCAGCAACGTGGCTATTTTTGTTTTGTCCGCCACACGTATCGGAATAAAAGGTAACTTCTTTTACATGTGATGGTAATGCCATTAAAAAACGTGTAGAGGCACGACACTATTTGATTAGCTCCACGTCCTCCGTCAGCTTCGCTCCACATGTAGCAAAAGTTTTTTTTGCTATACTATTACTACTACTACTACTACTACAACAGCCAATGATATTCTAACAAATTTAATTAAATATCATTGACAACAGCCCATAACGTCCACTGCTGGACATAAGCCTCTCCCATGATGGGAGGAATTTGCCGTAATCTCCAACGATTTTTGCTATAACAATCGTAAATTGTTAAATTAAATGTCCACAGCAGCCGTTTGTAAAAAACGATATTTGTTTTAAAAAAAGGGGTTGGAAGACATTGCTGGAGGTCATAACAATAAACTCTTTAGTCATCGCTCGACTCTTCTTTGTCCTTTTTTTTCGTGGAATAACCTGAATCAGCTTCTGACTGGTGGACCTCAAGTTCTTTCTTTAAAATTTCTGAATCTGGCGGCAAAGCTAGTTTAATTTTCATTTTGTATTCGTCACATGTATTACAGGTGTCCAAAGAAGGCTTCTTAAAAGATAGACCCATGGTACGAAAAACATTTCCAAAATAGGTGTATGATACGGAATTGGTGACTTTATCTTTGTACATTTGAGGGGTATAAAAGCAAAAACGCCACTGTCCATTTTCGTCCGAAACTATGAATGCCATCTATTAGGTTTTATTGAAATCATTTTGGTGTATGAACTAGTTCAGAAGCAATGTTCAAACGGTCCCATAGAAAATTAAGTTTGAAGTTTGGAGTGAGAAGCAAAAATTGACACTGTCCTTAACCAATCAAATTCAAAAGCGCCATTGTCCAAACGGACCAATCATAAGATGGCGTCGAATTCTTTTTCTAGGAAGTCGTTGCTCGTTTTTTATTAATTTTTCAAGAGATTTTGTTTGTTATATTGTTGAATTATGGAAGAAAATGTGTCAGAAGTGGTTCCAGAAAAGGCAAGAAAACGAAAACGTGAAAAATGGGCCACTGTCCAGAACTTTAGGTGCAAATCTGCTACTGTCCATCATTAAGATGCAAAATTGACACTGTCCAGTCGAAATTTTTAGTTATTAGCTGATTCTTGTCGTATATCAATAAAGTTTCCTTATTATTTTTGGTTTATTTAAAATTCAGAATTAAAAAAATATTTTAATTTAGTTTACTATACACCCATATAGGCCAGAGACATTTTTCTTCATTTTGGCTAAATATTGTTTTTGGACAGTGGCATGTTTGCTTTTATACCCCTCATTTGGTACATTATTGTTAGTGACAGCCCTGTCGGTAAATAGCGTTTGTTTGTATGACAAATAAATAAAATGTGTAAATGTATTTAGAGCCAGTGATATTATTTTATTAATCCTATTCATTTTTAAGGCTCAAAATCACAAACACAACCACCAAACCGAAATTTTGGGTTTTTTTTCACAGATCAAAACACGTCAACTTCGCGCGCGATATGCAACTAACGCGGAACGACGAATACGAATTTAGGCACGAGTCGACTTGTCTCACTATGCTTAATTTTTTATGTAAAGAATTCTTAGGGAATATGAAGATGACTACACATGACTCCTTTTTACTTTTTAGGTTTTGCTCTTTTATGACTAAACTCTATTTGTTTTTGAGATTCACGAAATAAAAATGAATTATTATTGACTCATGTCCTTTTTACCGTAATACTTTGTAATATTTTCTATCGAACTGTGTAAATAACTCATTTTTCAACATTTCTGACTCATCCCCTTTTACCTTGACACCACAGAACTTATCTATAAACTTTATCGTCTACTCTAACCTCTGGGTCAGTATGATCTCGTTTTCCTATTTCCATATTCCTTTCCATTTTTTTTTCGTTTCCTTTCATAATGACTTATGTTTTTTTTTTTCATTTTTTTTTAGCCATTACGCATTAGGAATTTGATTTTTTGTACAGGGAATATAATTTAAGGTATAGAAGTATGAATATTGTTTTACTCCCTTTACATGACGTTCACACAACCGGTCATAGAGATGTACAAAGACATTCAAATATATTACTTGTATAAGTCTTTTTAGATCTCTTTGGAGATGTAGCATGTTATAGAAACTGTTTTGATAAATCGACAGTCATTCCAACAGTTTCTTTTTATTTTAAATCATAGATATCTAAGTTACACTAGATTAGCAATTACCGCGCCAAGGCGTTGCCACGGGCATATGACCAGGGTCATATGCGTAGCTTATGTCAGTTCAGTGTTCTGTTTGACGCAGTACCGAAGTGACACGCGACAAAATATGGGCAAATGCGTAGTGAAAGAGTGCGATTCAAAATCACAAAAACATGACAAATTAATCGCAATAACTTTCCACACGTACCTAATTTTATTGTTTCTGTGTTCCCACATGTATACGTCCCACGTGTATTGGTTAATATCACTGTCAAAACACAATTAATTCAATGAAATTTTGAATTTTGACAATTAGGTTCAGTGTTACCACTAAAAACTTGTTTTAGTTTCCCACATTTGTGGGAGAGTTTTGTAATTGATGAAATAAGTGATTTTAATATTATTTAATTGTTTTTGATTTTTTAAACGTTTTTCATATTGTTTTAATATTGGAATATTTAAAAAATGTAAACAAATAAAAAAATGATTTCTTTTAAATGTTTGTGGTTTCAAAGCTACGTCGTCGCGTTTAAAAAGTGTTTTTTTTTTTTTTTTTTGACACATTTTATTGAGGTTTGCATCTCTAGTATATTTAACTCAATGTTATAAATACTTATGACGTTTGCTTCAAAATTATTTACCAAATTATTTATTACATAATTATTTTTTACAACTTATTTTCTTTTTTATAAAATTACTCCAAAACTCCGATTTTATTTACAAAAGAACTCTTGAAGGAGTTAATATGATAAGTGTAGATTAGAAAACAAAGTTTGATTTTGACGCAGCATGGTACGGAATTCCAGATAACCATGAGCATTCTCCTTCATACAACATGAGATATACCGAGAGAATTTCTCTTGCCTCTTTGACTTTTATCAATATTATAATATATCTTCAATATTTTGTGGTCGGTAATCAAATTGCTTCATAAAATAAAGATGTTTAAATGATTGATAGCCCAGACAAGAGCTAAGCTTCTTCCTTCTCTATCTGGCTATATCTTCGTACACAATCTGATTGACATTTACACCAATACTGTAAAGCTGAAGAGGTTGTTTTATACGTACGCTCAGTTTCTGGCCTATCCCTCTGCAGCGCGGTATGAAACAGGGAGACGTCATATCCCCGAAACTGCTCACCACCGCACCGGAGGACGCCCTCAAGGTTCCGGACCAGAGAGGGCCCGGCATCAACGCCAACGGCGAGCACATCACTCTCCCACGGCACGCCGGTAATACAGTAGTCTTGGCTGAGACCCTGCAGGACCCCAGCACAACGCTCGATGACCTCAGCAGAGCTTCCAAAAGAGTAGGTCCCAAAACGAACATGGACAAAACCAAGGTCACGTTAAACGCCCATGTAACACCCACTCCTATCAAGATCGGAGACACCACACTTTACTTTATATTTCGTGTACCTACCTGGGACAAACGGTCCAGCCAGGCAGGTTCAACCTCGAGAAAGAGGTCAATCGTCGAATCTGACTTGGCTGGGCAGCTTTCGGGAAGCCGTGCGGAATCTTCTCGTTGAACTTACCGCAGTGTCACAATACGAAAGTCTATGACCAGTGTATGTTGCCAGTGATTAGATCTTCTTTTTCTTCGTTGTCAAACACTTGGCAGAGTGGTCGTGGTCGTATCATCAGGGGTAGTGGCAAGCTTCACAACCCGTCGCCATTCCTCCTGTACTGTGGCTTTTCCATATTTTTCCAAGCTGATCCATGGAGGATCTGGTAATAGCCATACGCTGTTTGATGCGCCGTGAAGGTTGCGGGGATCCGCTGGATGCGAGTCGCACGGGACCGGCCAATGCGGTGACACCCGGGGGAGGCCCACGTCCAGCAGTGGATGTCTCTCGGCTGAAATGATGATGATGATCCGGATTCTTCTCCAATCCGATGCCCAATACCTCCAATTTCATGATTGTTAATTGCTTTTAATTTGATGTATGCCCAATGCTACCAATTTAATGGATCACATGTCCCTCGAAGCATCCGTTCCAGGACATACCGGTCTCCTCAAGATGTTTTCCTTCACCTTGTCAATTTAATGACCAGTAGCTATATTCTACTGCAATTCCGCTTCCAATTTAATGGATGCCCAATGCTTCCAATTTAATGGATGCCCAATGCTTCCAATTTAATGGATGCTCTTAACCTACCACGCGAAAACAGTGCGTGGTAAGTGTCACATGTCTTTCGAAGTATTTTTTCTAGGATCGGCGTTCCCTCAAGGTTTCCTCAAGATGTTTTCCTTCACCTTTCCAATTTAATGACCAATAGGTATATTCTACTGCAACCACCGTCGTCCTTTGACGACTTGTCAATTTAATGACCAGTAGATACAATCTACTGCGGTTACTGTCAATTTAATGACCAGTAGATATATTCTACTGCAATAACTGTCATCCTTTGATGACTTGTCAATTTAATGACCAGTGGATATATTCTGCTGCAATAACCGTCATCCTTTGATGACTTGTCAATTTAATGACCAGTAGATATATTCTACTGCAATAACCGTCATCCTTTGATGACTTGTCAATTTAATGACCAGTAGATATATTCTACTGCAATAACCGTCATCCTTTGATGACTTGTCAATTTAATGACCAGTAGATATATTCTACTGCAATAACTGTCATCCTTTGATGACTTGTCAATTTAATGACCAGTAGGTATACTCTACTAACAAAAAGCGTCCACTGGTGATGAGTGGAATAATAACACAAAATGCCTGTCTGGTTTCGAACCCACGACATATGTCGGACAAGGCCATCAACGCTCTTTAATAAAACACAGTCACGTACGATTTACAATTTCATGTAGGTTCGCACTACCTGACACAAACAATCACGTACGATTTACAATTACAACTACTACTAGTGCACAACTGTCAATTGAATGACCAGTAGGAATGTTCTACTGCTTTTGGTTTCATATAGCACAAATCTAATAACCAAGCGTGAGGTCCCGGTTTCGACCTTAATTGTACTACCCAAATATTTAATACATATCTAAGGTGACATAGTACTTGCTTGTTACTTCGTAACCTATCTACCCATAATTTATTTGTAACATACCATCTATCTAATCGATGTAACTTATCCCAATTAATAATGAAATGTTACAAACTGGTACCCTTTTAAAAATTAATTTCTCATGTTCATTTCCACACTGTATTGGTACAACACCCATTGAAACTGCACCTTACACACTTCAAATCATTGCTTAAAAACTGAAACGGTTTTTATTTAGCCAATGACT
Source organism: Xestia xanthographa (assembly GCA_905147715.2). Lineage (NCBI taxonomy): Eukaryota > Metazoa > Arthropoda > Insecta > Lepidoptera > Noctuidae > Xestia > Xestia xanthographa. Next base: position 22,437,602 of record LR990657.1, read on the forward strand.
GTGTGTTATTTACTTTACATTGCTCACTTTTATCACGTCAGTTTAATTACCAAAAAAGCTGTTGAGGATATAATTCCCCTGAATATTGTCAATCAGTGTCAATTAAATGACCAGCTATGCTGCTTCCATAATATCAATTTAATGATCAGTATAAACTGTTTACACTGCATAAACAAAACTAAAAAAAAAACTTTGCTATTTCAGGCACTACGCCAGCTTACTTGCTTCATTATGTTTTGAAATTATCCAAAGTAACCACTATTAAACACCTCTGCCTATCTCTTAAATATAAGAGAAATAAAGCGTGATATTGATTTGATCATGATTTTTGTTAAAAATAGCAGACGTACACACATCACACATATCACTTGGTGAGTTTTATAGGCGTGATTGTGATTATTTGCACTCCACATTACATCCACACAAATACCTTGTTTGTATTATAAAAACTATAAACCTCAGTAATAGTCAGTTTAGCAATAGATACCTACTACTAATAAAATAACCAAGTTAATCATTTAAAAACACTGTTAGCAATGCAGCTGCGTACTGATCTAATGAGTCGTAACACTCTAAAGGCTGTCATCACTTCCATTACTTATAAAATTGTTTTGGTTACTTGAATCATAACATCTCTTTGGTAATTGTAATAACACAATTATTTAAATATGATTATTTAAAAATCATAGGTAGGCTGTACTGGTCTAGATAAGGAACTCACCTGATAGTGTCGCGCACTTTAGTATTCCTCCCATGGAACACTATTATTTCACTTAACTCACCACGGGTTTTTTTTTTTTTTTACTTTACACTATACCCCACTTCCACTTAATTAAGTTTTATCCTCGTCGCCAATGTAAAATATGCACATTTAACAACACTAGTTGACTCGCCAACGCACCACCGCTCAGTCCGACAGCCTGACAACGACTGATCTCCCCACCACTCGGACCGGTACTTATAACCGAGCGACGTGTGCGCCCGAGGCAACGTCACAATACTATTATCGGTTTGTAGTGCGATATATATTGATATCTACATACACTACAGTTTCCTTTGTATTTTTTTGTTAATGTTTTTTGTTCATGCTTTTTGTATGAATTAAAAGATTGTTTAGCGAATTGACTACACACCGCTAGAGGATTCGCGAATATTTTTTGTGTGTCTGCTAATAGTATGAAAGCACAGCGCAGGCGCCGCATAATTAGTTTTGTTTTCGACATTGAAACAGTCAGTTTTGTTTTCGATATTCTAGCAGTCAGTTTCGTTTCGATATCCGAATAGTTAACAGTTCTTTCCGATTATAGTTTCAGCTCAGTTTTTCCAGTATTGTCTGCTTGTAGTGTCTTACCATAGTCAAATAGTGTTTCATTTCTTCTCCATCTACAATAATAGTGCAGTATTTTCCAAACCCACCTCTCCGTTCCACGAAGCTAACGTTTACACCCGGAACTTTCGGTACAGGGCGGTTAGTGGCTCAGATTTGGTTCCGTTATAGTTTTTGAATTTCCAAACACGAGTTCACCCGTCTGGTACACAAATAATTGAATGAATTACGACTTGCAGCAATTTGCATTTACAATATCTATTCAAATTAATTTATTACATTTAAATGTTAGGTTTTATATAAGTTGACCTACTGCCTACACGACACGCTTACCTATACTGTGACACTTCGCTCAGCTTTGGGTTCAAGTCGGCGACGCGTGTGCACGACTCGTTTCGCGTAAAGGGTGGTAGCGTTAAATACCTACTTTGCTTGGCGTAGACGGCCTTAAGTACGAAGCAAGTAAGTATACCTAAGTAAGTTTTCTAGCTCTTTGCAAATTTTACTCATTTATTTCATATCCTAGTAAATCAATTACATCAGTATTTCACATTACAGTGATTACATTGTAATGTTTCGTCCTTTATTAAGTAACACTTGCGGACGTCACGCGGTTTCACCCGCATAGTTCCCGTTCTCGTGGGAGTACAGGAATAAAATATAGCCTATGTTACTCAAGGTGAATGTAGCTTTCTAATGGTGAAAGAATTTTTAAAATCGGCGCAGTAGTTTTTGAGTTTATTCATTACAAACATACACACAAAAATACAAATCTTTACTCTTTATAATATTAGTGTAGATGTTCTGTAAAAAAAAGTAAAAAAATAATTAAGATAACGCAGGTTCGATTCTTCGATCACTGAAGCAAGTGATAATGGAGTTGGCCGGTGAAAGCTGAAAGAAGATGGCGCTAGCATAGTTTGTTCCCAATCTGACCAATGAGGTCAAGCCATTTTGAAATATAAAATGACATTACCAGATTTTCTACCAATGACTATGCTTGGAACAAACTATGCTAGCGCCATTAGTTTCACAGTTGCCATTCCCATTATGTATACAATACGCAACATGTACACACATCAAAAAAAGTTTGTGATCACTTTGAAAATTCGAAATTTTTTTGTTACGTTTTTAAAAAAAAAAACTAGCGGACGTCACGCAGTTTCACCCGCATAATTTCCGTTTCCGTGGTAGTACGGGGATAAAATATAGCCTATGTTACTCAAACTGAATGTAGCTTTCTAATGGTGAAAGAATTTTTTAAATCGGCGCAGTGGTTTTTGAGTTTATTCATTACAAACATACACACAAAAATACAAATCTTTCCTCTTTATAATATTAGCGTAGAAGTGTAGATAAAAATAGTTTTATTTTTTAATTTCAAACAGGGTATTTCTATTTAAAGAAAACACACAACAAAGTTTTTTTCTTGATAAAGTTTTTCATCATCATCATCATCAGCCTATTAATGTTCCCACTGCTGGGACACAGGCCTCCTCTCAATGAGAGGGAATGGGCTATAATCCACCACGCGGGCCCAGTGCGGATTGGTAGATGTCACATGTCTTCGAATTTTGTGGTTCTAGGACATGTCGGTTTCCTCACGATGTTTTCCTTCACCGTTTTTGATAAAGTTCAATTTAAATAATTATACCAGCTTATGCTAGTGATCACAAACTTTTTTTGATGTGTGTATCTGAAAAATCAGAGCTGCGTGTCTTAGTTTCGAACTCGAGACCTATGACTTGGCAGTTCGACAGTCATACCACTAGGATACCAGTAGCCAGCAGTTTCAGTAGCAGACCGGATTTGTTTTTTACTTTAGGTCTTTTGAGGAGACCCAAAGGAATCGGGGATCACAGGCCCTAAATATAATTCAGGAAATGTGGGCAACTGTAAACATACCCCTGCTTAATCCTTTATGAAAACACCAGCGTAAAGCTTGAAAGCCTAAAATACACATCAAGAATAATCTAAGATAATAATATTCAGGTTCTTGACTTAGTATAAGAGGAAAACCACATTAGTTGATTTTTGACACTGAGGTATTTGCAAAACGATTTTCCTAGAACACTCAAATCACTAGTTCCACTAAGTTAATTCATTTACTGATTTAAGAATGGCGTAATAATGATAACGGCCTCTTTGTTGGAGTGCAGAAGTATGTACAAACCTACACTCTTTTTTTTCTATGTGTGGCCCTGATCCAGCCAGAAGGAACCGCGGCAGACTTCGGAGAAGAAGATGCGATGATCTGGACAAAACTAACGAGCGGCCTACATTAGCCCTGTAGCGAAAGAACTGGTGGTCATGGCTTTTCCCAGGTGACGCAGGCTAAACTTTTTCCAGGTCACGCAGGCTAAACTTTTCCCAGGTCACGCAGGCTAAACATTTCCCAGGTCACGCAGGCTAAACTTTTCCCAGGTTTTTTTTTTTTTTTATAGATGGCAGGAGTGGAAAAACCTACTCCTGCTCTGCTGGTGTCCCCTGACTTAGTCAGAGACCTTATTGGGACTTTTATGTTTCTTCTTTTCTATTTTGTTTAGTTTTCAATGCTATAGTTTCATTTTGATGAATTTTTGATGCGTAGTTATGAGGATCTATTTTTTTAATAACTTATTACAAGTGTACTAATAAACGAAATAATTATTTTAAGCTCTATTTAAAAATCTGATGCCCTATGCTTTGATCTTATATCCTTCTTAGTAGAAATATCCATATATGATAAAGCATAGTTTTTTAAGCATTTTTATTTCTGTTGACTACTCTTCTTGTAATTTTGACGCAGTATTCTAAAAATATTTTTCTAGTTTTGTTGTCACCAATAATTTTGCTTATGTTTGTTTTGTTAATAGTCGTTTCGATTCTGTGCTCCGTGTTTTGTCTCTCTTCGCAGAAGACCGGGCATTCCGTCAGAATGTGGGCGACCGACTCCACTGCATCCGGTTCACAGATGCACGATGGGTTCTCCTTACACTTGAAACGGTGCAGGTATTCGGAGAACCCACCGTGCCCCGTTAAGATCTGTGTCACTATCCCGGCTGGTTTCAGTTTTAACACAGTTCTGTGGGCGTCGATCGCATTGGGGAAGAACATCTTTGTGACCGAGGCTGTTTCGCCATTCTGGTACCTCCGGTTCCATTCGTCGAGCGATCCCAAACGGATCTGTCGCTTGACGAATGAAACCGGGCAGCGGTCATAGTCCGGCCTCTTTCTAGACCGGAGTGCAGCCTCCTTCGCGAGATAGTCTGCGCGCTCGTTGCCCTCGAGCCCTGCGTGTGCCTTTATCCAGAACAAAGAGATATCTTTGCTCTGGGATAAGGCTACGGCAACGTTCGCTCTCGCCTCCACGGCCAGTGCGTGGAGGGAACCTTGGTTTGTGACTGTTTGAAGTGCGGCCTTTGAGTCACTATAGATACCGAAGGTTCCCTCTTTGCGCTTGAGGATTTCGCGCGTGGCTACGCATATGGCCAGAAGTTCTGCCTGGTAGACCGTGCAGTACGGCGGCAGGCTAAGCTTTACGGACTTGATCTCGGCATCACTGTCCCAGAGTGACAGCGCTGCTCCGACCTTGCCCGTAATCTTGCTGCCGTCCGTGAAGACTCTGACTGCTTGGGTATTGTGGGTGTCCACACAGGTCTGGTCTTCCAGGCACATGAACTCCATGGTCATATCGTCGTATCCTACGAATAGGGGCGTAACTGCATAATAGCTACTTTTCAGGAGACACTTTTTTGTGTTTAATTAAATTAAATGTGACAAAATATGTATTGGTGGTTTAATATAATGTGTATTGGTATTTTATGGTTTGGTTAGCATTATTTTCAATAAATTATCTTTATAGTTTATACGCATTTTGTCCCTTAAATCCTAGAAGACGTAGAAGAAAGACACAAACAATAAGGGCTTCGTCTCTACTATACATACGCAATTTAGTCATTCCATAGAAAACGGCCACAATCACCATGAGGGTTTTTTTCTATGTACCCTATATTGGAAATGAATAAGTAATTAAAATGACTTAAAAGTTTTTTATTTAAAAATTAGTTTACGCTCGCCGCAACTAACAATCTCCGCGTTCCGCCGAATACTAGCCGAGCGACGCTAAGACGAACGCGCCGCGTCCCCGCACCCCCACTACTCGCGTAGAACGAAGGCGCGACGGCGGTTGTGGCTTTTTTCTTCGTTGAAAACGTAGTGCTTAAAATTGTGGCTTTTTAGAAAACCTAATTATTTGATAACCTGTGCGGTTTTTAATTGTTTTGTTAAACTGGTTATCTGTGGTATGACGAGCAGAATTGAATTATGCAATAAAAAAAGAAAGCCCTTATGTTCGTTAGGGCACTATTCGTAGGATACGACGATATGTTTCGCCGGGTGCGGAGTCTCCGTAAATGCCACCACCCGCTCTACCTCCCTGCCCGCAAGGGCCGGCTGTGGCACCCCTCTCTTCGCCTCGTACAGAGCGGCTGCTTCCTGTATTCGGAGGTCGAGTGGGAGTATCCCAGCCAGCACTAGGGACGCGTTCAGCGAAACGGTGCGGTAGGATTTACAGAGCTTCTGCGCGAATCCTCGTTGGACCGTGTTGAGGCTTTTTTGCACTCCGATCTTTTTCGCGGCCGGTGCCCAGGCGCTTGCCGCATACAAAATCACCGGCTCCACTGCTGCCGTGTATATGGTGTGGATGATCTCCGGGTGAAGGCCCCAGCTCACTTTTGCCGCACGTGCCAGCTGCTTGTAAATGTTGACAGCTTTTCTGCATACGTTTGCGACATGGGAGTTGAAAGTGAGCTGGTGGTCGACGGTGAGCCCCAGTATCTTGATTTCCTTAGACATGCCAATGTCTACCCCGCCCATGCTCAGGAGTGGGACATCGTACTTAAGTTTCTTGGTTATCACCATTGCACAGGTTTTTTGAGGTGCAAACTTCAGCTTATTTCTGATGCCCCACTCCCGAACATATTCGAGGGCGGCATTGGCCTGCCTCTGGACTTCCAACGCTGTCTCACCGTCGAAGATCATCACCACGTCATCGGCGAACGCCTGGCAGTGGACGCCACGCTCATCCAGCCCCTTTAGCAGAGGGTCAAGGATCAAGTTCCACAGGATCGGACCGCCAATGGACCCCTGTACACACCCCTTATTTGTGTCCCTGCAACACTCGACACCCGCGTATCTAACTCTGACACTCCTACCAGTCAGGTAGCTGTCTAGCAGCCTCCTGAGGTTCACCGGGCACTTTTCCTCAGCCAGTCTGGTCCTGATGGCCGGCCACCATGCGCTATCGAAGGCTCCCTCTATGTCCAGTGATACAACAGTGATCAGCTTCTTTTCACTCAGCTTCCCTTTGATATGTTGTATCATGGTGTAGAGGGAGTCCTCGGTGCTCCTCTGTGGCATGAAACCAAACTGGCGAGTACTGAGCCGCGGGATTAGGTGCCACTTCAGCCTTGCAACCAACAGTTTTTCCAGGATTTTACCTAGGACTGGCAGGAGGCCGACTGGCCTGTACGATTTGGGGGCGGTGTAGGATTCCTTGCCGGGCTTACGGAGGACTACCACCGTGGCTACTTTCCAGGCCTCAGGGAAGTGTCCGTGCTCCAGGCACTTGTTGGCCAGTGCAAGGAACGTCCCTGGGTCCCGGGAAATAGCATGGGCACAGATATCGGCTGTGAGACCGTCTGCCCCGGGTGCCTTCTTCGGGTTGAAACTTTCCACCGCGGTTTTCAGCTCCTGAAGTGTAAACGGTGGGTCATGTTGTTCATCATGCGCCCAGTCGTTTACACGACAGGCCGCTTCACGTATCCGACGGTGGTCAGCATTTTCACCTTCCTCTAGGTCTTCCGGGTAGAAGGTCTCGGCCAGCAGCTGAGCCGATTCCTGTGCGCTCAGTGGCACTCCATCCTTCTCCAACGGCAAGTCCTCCTGTCTTTTGGCGGTCCGTGCTATGACCCTATAGATCCCCTCCCACATTCCCTCCCTATCCTGTTTTTGACAGAAAGCCTTCCATCCTTCTGTCTGCGCCTTTATTGCTAGGGACTCATATTTTGCTTTTGCTTGCAGGTACTCATCGATGACTTTCTGCCTCCGGACTGGTGCAGCGCATCGGATGCGGCGTCTCCTGGTATTCACCTCCGACATCAGCTCAGCGAGCTCCTTGGACCACCATGGTATAGTGAGTTGTTCGTTGTTTTTAAGTCTAGCTATTGTTTCATTAGATGTTTTTGTAATGGTATCTATGTATGACTTTACTTTATGTTCTAAATCTGTTGTATTATTAGTTTTTTCTATTTCCACTGAGTTCAAGTTTGCTTGAGCTATTAATTGGGCCAATTTCTCATGAAATTGACCCCAATTTGCTTTCTTCGTATTGTATACTCTAGTGGTTCTGTTTATGTTTACTCCTTTCGATTTTTGTAGATTAATCCTAAACACTATACCATTGTGGTCCGAACTCGTGAGACCTACCTCAACCCGCCAGTCCTCCACCAAGTCCAGCAACTCCGTTGAGCAAGCTGTTACATCAACGAAGCTGCTGTACAAGGTGTTACCTCTGACGGTGTCGAAGGTCGGAGTGTTGCCGACGTTGAGCACCTGCAAGTGCATGTCCTCCAGGGTTCCCGACATGACCTCCCCCTTGGTGTCGGTTACCAGGCTACCCCACCAGGTGCTCTTGGCGTTGGCGTCGCCACCAATGATCATCCTAGTGGGGCCTATTTCCTCGCGAATCTGCAAAAGTTGCTCCAGGTATGGCTGTATGGGCTGGTCTGGCTCGAAGTAAAACGAGACTACTGCGATTTCCCAGGCGCTGGTACGGATCCTCACCACCACGATGTTGTTGGTGGTGAGTTTCGGACACTGTGTCACGTCAAGGTCGTGATCGAAAACGGCTATTGCCGCTTTCACAGTTCCACCTCCTTGTTCAGCGCACTGGTAGATTCTCGCTCCCCGGTAGTCTCGCATCCTTTTAACCCCACCCACATACGGCTCCTGGAGCAGTGCGAACGCAACCCTCCGCTCACTGGCCACGATCATGAGTTCTTGGGTTGCTAGGTTCTTCCTTTGCAGATTCGCTTGGATTACCTGGTAATCCTTACGGGCACTCGAGTGCATTCGGGAATTCCTGGATGAGTCGTTTCCTGTTTCCGCTGGCTGGCCCTTAGCAATACGCCACCGACAGCCGCGCCAATTCGTCCCACTTGAGACGAGTTGGGCACTGGCTGTCAAAGGCGTTGTGCTCCGTGTGGCTCAGCTTGGCGGAAACGCAATTTCTGCATCTCGGCGCCTCTGCAGCCAGCCGTGAGGGGCAGTCGACCCTCAGATGGGGGTCACCACAGTGCGTGCAGAGGTCTGCGGACTCCGTGCACAATTTACGGCCGTGACCGTATCGCAAACAGCGGGTGCACTGGATCAGTGGCGTTTGGTCCAGCACACGCACCCGCTGCAGGTCGATGTGCACTCGGCCCGCGTGCGTCAACCTCTGCCATACTGACGGGGACACCTGCATGACGATGTGAGACGTATGGGGGTTCCTCGTCCTATGACGGTACTTGACCCCCATCCTCACATCATCTGCAGGGAGGTCCCCAATCAGGTGGGTGTTCTGTCGCTTCAGCGACTCGATGACCTCCCCATCTGAGTGACAGGAGAGAACGTCCATTATAATAATGAGCGGGTCCTTGTTTTTGACCTCCTCTACCACGAGGTTTCCCGCCTTTAATTTTCTCCGTCACCCGAGTCAGCTCCTCCCTGGTCCTGAACCCGACCACCACCTTCTGGTCCCTCGCCTTTCGCAGCCTCTCCACCCTGGTACCCTCGTTTCTGGCATCTACTGCCGTCCTTAGCTTCTCAATCACCTCTTCACCCGTGTCCTTATCATCGACTGATGAAACGATCATCGAGTGAAGAGGAGCTTGGATGTGCTGCTTCGGGACGGCGGCCATCTCCGCGAAAGAGGGTCCCTGGCCTGCGACAAAGCGAGGTGCCTGTTTTAGGTGCTCCGACAGGGCTCGCGTGTGCAGCTGGCATTCCTCCAGCGCCTTATTGTGCTGTTGGAGGTTCTCCATAAGCTGCATCATGAGCTCCGTCGGAGCGCTGGGGGCCGGTGTCAGGTCTTTGGGGGCCTTCTCGGGTTCGACTGCCTCTCTCGGTGTTTTGGCCCTTTCCAATTCTCCCTCCTTGACTAGCTGGTATAGCCGGTCCACGGCTTTTATCATGGCATCTTTTATCTCTTTTTTGAGATTCCGTGAGCTGTCCAGTTGAAGCTTGGCGCTGGAGAGACACGCCTTTGCCTCCGTGGTTCTGTTGAGGTATCTCACGGGTGGCACTTCTCGAGGCGGACTCTCCAGGGCCTTTCCTGGCAGCTCATAGGTGTCGGTTCTTACCCGCTGAGTGGCTAAAGCTTTGTTTTTGAGTTGTTTGGGGGGAGTGGGCACGAGTGTCTTCTTTGGGGGAGTGATGGCGGGTTTTGCTTTTGGAGGTGTAAGGGGTTTGCTGGGTTGCCCCGATTTGTGTTTCTCCGCCTCCCACTCGCCAATACTACGCCGCACTGAAGGGCCTGCCTGTACTGGGCATGCCCCCTCCACGTCCACACTCTCGTCCGCCACTTTCGCCTTGCTCAGCGGGGTCCTGATGCCTAACATAGCGAGGAATTAGTTATTGGTCAGGGGAGACGTACGTACTGATCCCTGTAAAGGGGGGATGCAGTCGGTAAATAAAATATAAAGTGTGTAAATAATAATATAATAATAATTAAAGTAAAAAGGGTAATTAATGGGACTAAGTCCTGCTACTAAAAATAAAATTAAATAAAATTATTGTCAAAATTCAATCCCTACAACTAAATTTTATGCAAAATAAGCGTCAAAACCTTACAATGTCGATTTAATGGGCGTACCACATGTATAGAAAGCAAATCCCAAATAAAAAAAAAATTTTGGACAAAATCCTAGTCCACCCTCCTTATATAGAACAGGGTGGGTGGGTGGGCAAAATTTTTTCGAGCTAGCGGCGCGTGCGAGGTGTCCAAAGACGCGTCTCCGCGCGGGCTATCGAACTGCGTTATCAAAAAGGGTAGGTGCCTAAGAAAAATTTTGAGTTTTAGTCGAAATATTAGTTTTTTAAAGAAAAATTTTGGAATTTCTCCCCACAACCTGGAGACCGGGACACGGGACGCGGACCGGAAATCAGGGATGAAGGGTGAGTGCTATTTGAACTATAAACTGAAGCTAATTTTGTAAAAGAATTTTGAAAAACAATTAATTTTCAGGATTTACTTTGGAAATCGAAGTATTTTTGAGTATTTCGCAGGGAACAGGTCCAGACGCGCGTGCAGGTGCGTGCGATATCGTCAGAACGTAGGCGGAGGCCTAGTTTTGTCTAAAAATGCTGAAAACAGCTTCAAAATCGCGTGTCTGGAAGCGAAGATATCAACCACTTTTCCCAGGTTACGCAGGCTAAACTTTTCCCAGGTCACGCAAGCTACACTTTAGCCAGGCCACGCAGGATATGCTTTTCCTAGGTCACGCAGGCTAAATTATGCCCAGGTTACGCAGGCTAAACGTTTCCCAGGTCACGCAGGCTAAATTCTTCCCAGGTCACGCAGGCTACACTTTTCCCAGGTCACGCACGCTAAACACGTCCTAGGTGATGCAGGCTAAACTTTTCCCAGGTCACGCAGGCTAAACTTTTCCCAGGTCACGCAGGCTACACATTAGCCAAGCCAAGCAGGATAAACTTTTCCCAGGTCAAGCAGGATAAGCTTTTCTCTAGTCACACAGACTAATCTGTGTTTAAACCATGTTCGAGTTTTGATTGATTTCTCAGCTCTCGCGTTCAGCTAGAGACGGGTTCCAACTCCAACCCAACCGAATTTGATTTTTTATAATTCTTGAAGTGGAAGTTCAAAATAATTGTGACACTACTGTGTCAAATTATGTTGCAATAATCAGAAACACCCAATTAGGCTGGTACTGTCGTAACTTACTTAAAACAAATAAAAAATAAGGAAAATAATGATGATTCCTAGACAAAACAGCATCATATATTATTATGTCTAGTCTTAGGTAGCCTAATAAGCAGGACAATATACAAAAAAGTCGTTCTCCAATTTAAGTTTTTAAGAACTGATCATAAAGTATAGTAACGCACCATCTTTTATTCGAATATTATTAAAATTATAATAATTTAACATATTGATTGACAATTATTAACTCATAAAACAGCTGGAGATCCCAATTTACAGCGCTTTACATTATTAAGCTGTGAAACTAATAATAAATCTCAGAAATTTTGATTTTTAAAATAGAAAATAATAATTTATCGTCCAATAAAATAATACAGCCGTCGCGACAATGTTTTGAATTTTTAATAAAAAAACTCATTATTTTTTCTGATTGCAGTAGCTGATAAGATTTATTAATTAGCTGTCTCAAACTAACACGGATTTTTATTTTATAATTGGTGAGCTATGCCTGTCTAGTATTTTCCAAACTGTGTTGGGATCGGCTTTCAATCTAACCGGATGCAGCTGAATACCGTAGGTAAAAAAAACATGCAGCATGCATACAGTCCTCAGTGTAATGCCTATCTGATTTCTATAGCCCAGTCACTTAATAACACGACACCCATTGGTAAGACTGGTTGACAGACTTTTGGGCTAATCCTAACGACCGTCACGACTGTGAAGGATCTACGAATGATAGCCGGGACTATCAGCTAAAAGTCATCATCTGCCTAGCCTTTGCTAGGCAGATGATGATGACTGGAAGCAGCTAAATACCAGTATTTAACATGAAGCGACTGCCTATCTGTTCTCCACAACCCAGTTAGTAGTGAGTCAGTTAAAAGTGCTTTCCGAAATTTCAAGGAACGGAAAGTTATTGAATAGTTCAATAATTTTCCGTGCCTCGAAATTTACAAACAGCCTTTTAAATGAATACGAATGAGTCCTAAAGAATGAGTGGGCCTTTAATTATTGGAAGTAATTATCATATTAATTGTGAATCTTATAGTTTTTGGCTGCCATGTCAAACCTGCACCCTACTAAAATGTATTTTTGCGGAGACTAGCCATCGCTTAATCTTTTACTACTACTTATTTATTATTACTTATTACTATACAGTACTTATTACTACTTATTTACTACTAATCTTTACGTTCTTAATGTGCACGTCTTTCTACATCGTTCTCACATAAATGTATAATCTCAACATGAAATAGATGTAGGTAACCAAGATTTTGTAACAATATTTTGATTGAAAAGAGTGTCCATGGAGTTTCTTGCCCATTCTTCTCCATAGAGATCTACGCTTTGGAAAGTGCAACTAATGCACTTTCTCAAGTTATTACGGGCTTTTTAGTAAACTGATCCCAGTAAGCGGATCTCGCGGGATCAGTCGACCTAATGATGCCTTGTGACTGTGACTGTAGCTTCGCTTTTCTTTTGTTTCTTGACATTAAAAAGTGCTGTAATGGTCTAATTGAAATAAATGCTTTGAGTTTGAGGCTGACGAGACATCATAGTGCCAAAATCTATGCGAAAAGACAGGTGCAATTTCTCTTCTGTAACTGTCATCGTCTAACGGTTTGAAAACGTATAGAACACACTCAACATACGTCTACTCTGCGTAACAAAATCAAACGCTAGGATGCACGCAAAAATAAAATATTTGTAAAAAAGTTTAGCGTGGTAACAAAAAGTTATTGGAATTCTACTACGTTGGAATTTGTGGAATTTATCAAACACTGGCGTGTTTTCCCATCCTTTTTATTTTAAAAAACGTACTCCATGTTGCTTTTGTTTTTCCCTAACAAATGATAGGTATCAGCAATAGTTTATTCATTGTTTTTTTTTTCTATTTTTCATATAGGATTATCTGGATTAATGGTATTCACTTGCCATTGCTATAAGTGTGTGACTTTTGCTTAATTTTCTTCTTTGCCGTGTCAATGATTCTTATTTCGACCAGAAATCTGCCACATCAACAGCGTCAACAGTGGCTTTGGGTAGGTTCTTCACCGTGCAGTGGAAGTCCCGACTTAAACTTAGACAAAAAGCACACGAAAACACTTATTGACTTAATAGTTAATCCCGCTCCCAACTGCTTTTCGTCTTATTGAGGCTCTGAATTTAGCAGATTGTTTTAGACGACTGGCTCTGGTTATCACACTCTGGCAAGCTCAAAATGGAAATTCCTGGGCAAAGTTTAATATCTCTTTCAGAAAAATAAAACCAGTAAGGTAATAAAGAAGATAAAATTAAATGCCAAAAATAAATATTTATAGAAAAACTTAATAGGTAGACCAATTAATTGCTTTCCATCAATATAAAAAGTGGATACATAGTTGCATGTCCGTGTCAACTTACGGCAAGGTCGTCCATCGAAACAAGTTCCAAAAGAATGTCTGGACAGCAAGTAATAAATCAGACGGAATAGACATCGTATAGTAACCAAAAGCGTGTTTGAAGACATCAATATTATTTATGATACGATCATTAGATGAAACAAAAAAAATAGCTTCATCAGTCAATTTGGTTTCGTCGGTGATTTATCTATACTAATATTATAAAGAGGTAACATTTGTTTGTAAGTTTGTATGTTTGTAAGTTTGTATGTAGGGGGTAATCTCCGGAAGTAATGAACCAATTTAAAAAAATGTTTCACTGGTAGATAGCTACATTATTCGTGAGTGCGATAGGCTATATTTTATTCCCGTACTCCCACGGGAACGGGAACTACGCGGGTGAAACCGCGGGACGTCAGCTAGTTGAAAAGAATTTTGTATGTAGATTTTAGATAGGTATATCAGAATTGTATACTCTGTAGTTTGGTCATCACAATGTGGAGATGGTCCTTTATTGCCTGGTACAATAAAAATACTATCAATAAAATGGTTAACGAGATCGTAAAATGTCCTATCGAATGTTTTTTCAATAATAATTGGGAAAACGCCGATTTAATTAATCTATTTTTGGCAAGTGCTGTGGGTAACAGTTCGCAGATGATTGAAATTTGAATTTGAAATCTATATCAATATCTGCTAGATGAAAGAGCTGCCTTGCTGGTCTAGTGATTCTGAGCAATACTGCCAGGGGCTCATAAAATAGAACTGGTAGTGTTATTGGGTTATTCATCACGGTGTTCTCAGTGACTTGATTGGTGCCCTATTACACAATTGAGTATTCTAAAGGCAATTCCTAATCTTCATTCCTTATCGTGTGGTTAGTGCACCGACGCAAGTGTTAATTATACAATAGACACATGAATCCGGAATATCAGTAGCCTTGGGTTCGAACTTGAGACCTATGACTTTCGGGGGCCACCGTAGGTGCGGGCCCGTGGACGGTGAGCTATGGGTTAGCTCGCCATCCTTCTGTCTTATGACGACAGGCCGTTTGGACGGCGCGTTCGTGTTCCACGCGCGCCTCAAAGAGATGTCAGCATAAGGAAGGGGTCCGCTAGGGCCGATGCCTGCCAGGGCTGCGGGACTGTTTCAAAGAGATACCACGGCCCTGGTACACAAAGGGCTAAGAAGGAACATGGATGGGTTTTGGTCAGTAAAAGTCTGACACTCCCTTCCGCTCCACCCAGAGCAGGAGGAGTCATTTGATGATTTCCCATCCCTAAAAAACAAGACCTATGACTTGACAGTCCGATTCACACCACAAGGCTAACACTGCTCTTAACGGAAAAACCTTATAACACTTAGCCAGAACTGGAAATGCAGTAAACTTTCATTCAAGTTTTAAATAAGTAAGATTAAGTAAGCGTATATCCCCAGCCGTCTCCAAAACATATTCAACACACTTTGCTTCAACGCATGTTGCCCTCCTGACCTCCGTTTAGCCTTCCATAATGCGATTTATAATTTTACGTATAAATATATACTTTATCAATGACAAGCACATAATTTTGAACCGGATTAAGTCCGATATCGCGGGGATATTTCGGTTTTTACAGAATGTCGTTGAGAAAAAGTTACTTGTTGTAAGAGACACACTTATAGCAAATAAAGCTGTTTTTATTCTTCTATAAAATGGCTGGCACGCGTGCGTGGCAATCACAGAAAATAATTTAAAAAAACCCGGCCAAGTGTGATTCGGACTCGCGCATGAAGGGTTCCGTATAATTGCAGTAGATGAGCCCCTTTTTAACCGACTTAAAAAAAGGTGGAGGTTATATATGTTATTGTATATTTTGTTGGTATAGCGGCAACAGAAATATACATTCTGTGAAAATTTCAACTGTCTAGCTGTTACAGATCATGAGATACAGCCAACAGACAGACAGACAGCAGAGGCTTAGTAATAGGGTCCCGTTGGTTACCCTTCGGATACGTAACCCTAAAAGTTTTATATGAGCTTGACTAGGGCTCGATTGCAATAATGATGCTTGCCAGTAACGCAAGTCTCTACATCCAAGATGCGTTTCTCGCAAGCATCGTTATTGCAACCGAATTTATTCTTTAGTAATTAGCAAACAAAAGTTAGCGATTTTATCGTTATTTCTGTCGAGACTGCCGACCCTGCACCCCTAGCCAAGTTACAATCGTTTCATATTGATTCTCTTTCTACAATCGTTAACACCTCGGCGTAAGCGATTGTAGAAAGCGCTAAATTGACACGACGAGTCGATCGCTCGTTCTCTAATGTCTGTAGAAAAAACCTACACTTTATTCTATGGTGAGCGTTACTACCAAAGAGTTTAGCGATCAACATTGTAGAAACGATAACATTATATTCTATCCTTTTAAACGATGTAATTTTGTCTACAAATATTCTATTCGTTTGTGTTGATCACGTGATCTAACGTTGAGATGATGTCATTCCCATTCATTTGAATAGTTTTCTACTAGCGTTAACGATTGTAGATTATCAACTTGGCTAGGGGTGCTGATGTATGAACATGGACGAATCAAAACAAGTAATATAACAAGAGGCGTTATGTAGTTTAGTCTCCCATGGAAAAAGGAACGAAATTATGAAATATTTGAAAGAAAAAAAAATAGACTTGTATTTATTATATCAATAAGATTTATCTGCTATATTTGTAATGCGTCCGTGACCTATTTAAAATCATCACGGATCGTTTGTGATACGAGTCAATTAATTTTATGTCGATACACCGAGATAACCCCATCTCGGTGTGTTGACATAATATTATTATCATCTCAATTTACTTATACATCATTTAGTATGTTTGTGTCTTCTTCCCAAACAATGTTCAGATCGCCTTCCAGTCTAACCGGATGCAGCTTAGTACCAGTATTTTACATGGAGCGACTGCCATTTGACCTCCACAGCCAAGTAACTGGGTAATACGATACGCCTTGGTGAAACTGGTTGTCAGACTTTCGGGCCACTGACTACCTAACGACTGTCAAAGATCTATAAATGGCAGCCGGGACCAACGGCTTAACGTGCTTTCCGAGACTTTTTATGTAGGTAATGATGGTCACTCATCCACGAACCGATATTAGCAAGCATGACCTCGAAGATCGCTCCTGGCAGTTGTAATAACAGCTACAAAATACATCTTCATGATACAGCAATAATATTATTATGCATCTATACAAATATATACGAGTATGTAATAAACTGCGCAGTATAAAGATGCACAAGAAAAGGTATTAGGTATGCGATTCGTTAATCTTCGGGTTTCCCCCGAAGAAACAAAGGTTCTAAGTACTGCCGGGATTTTTAGTAACCGGACTTCGTGCGTGTTTCTACCAAGTGTCCACTTTGTCGAGTTACCTACACGGCCCCACATACTTAGGTACTAATTGCTGTAACATATTAATATTGTATTACCAAATGATTTGAAAAGAGTAACCATGGAGTTTCTTGGCGGTTCTTCTCCATGGAAACGAACAACCCTTGCACATTTTTCGACGTTTTGAAAGTGCCCATCTAGGTCTATGTGAAATAAAATATTTTGATTTTACCTAATAGGTATCGGTTGCACAAAGTCATCAGCCACTCAAAAGTTTTTTAGAATGGCGTTGAGCTGTTTTTAGGGTTCCGTAGTCAACTAGGAACCCTTATAGTTTCGCCATGTCTGTCCGTCCGTCCTCGCTTAATCTCTGTGACCGTTAGCACTAGAAAGCTGAAATTTGATACCAATATGTATATCAATCACGCCGACAAAGTGGTAAAATAAAAATTGGAAAATAATGTTTTATTAGGGTAGCCCCCCTATATGTAAAGTGGGAAGTGATTTTTTTTTAATTTCAACCCTAACGTGTGATATATTGTTGGAAAGATATTTAAAAATGAATAGGGGTTTCCTAAAATCATTTTTTGATAATGTCAATAATTTCGGAAATAATCGCTCCAAAAGTAAAAAACAATGTGTCCCCCCCCCTCTAACTTTTGAACCATAAGTTTAAAAAATATGAAAAAATCTGAAAAGTAGAACTTTATAAGGACTTTCTAGGAAAATTATTTTGAACTTGATGGAAACAACAGTTTTTGTACAAAAAATACAAAAAGTTGTACATAATAATTTCCGAACAAAGTTTGTAGTATATTCGTATATGCAAGCATTTTTACATAATGGATACCCACCTTTAAACTCATAAGTGGGAACACTTATTGTGACGGACGGGAAACTACGGAACCCTACACTGAGCGTGGCCCGACACGCTCTTGGCCGGTTTTTATTCTATTGTGTTTTAAGGCCTTTATACCCCTCAAATGGCTTAAGATGATCCTCCGTAACGCCTAAAATACTGCAGCATTCATTTTGAAATAAATAAATGGTAAAGTTGAGGATTAATGCTAAGTACTATGTGTGACGAAAACACGATTCCATAAACTTTTCTCGATAGAAAAAAAATCCAAATTTACTTCCAAATCTGACAATAAACCGCTGGTATTCAAAAAGTACTTCAAATTAGCTCATGAAACTTTGCATACTAACTGAACTAACTATAAAGCAGATTTTATGTGTTTTATTTTTTTAGTTTAATCAATAGATGTTTTGTAAATCACAAAAAACCACAAATTTCGCACTATTCGGCCGCAGTGACCGACGTAACAACCGCTTTGTAGTGCAAGCTGATTAAAACTTTAACAGTATTTTAAACGAAGTTTGAACCACCACACATAGAGTTGCTAATTTTAGGGATAGAAGGGTCATTTTTTTCCGGATGGGAAATCATCAAATGACTCCTCCCGCTCTGGGCGGAGCAGGAGGGAGTGTCAGACTTTTACTGACTAAAACCCATCCATGTTCCTTCATCGCCCTTTGTGTTCCGGGGCCACGGTATCTCTTTCGAACAGTCCCGCAACCCCGGCAGGCATCGGCCCTTGCGGACCCCTTCCTATTGCTGACTCTCTTTGAGGCACGCGTGGAACACGAACGCGCCGTCGACACGGTCTGTCGTCATGAGACGGACGGACGGCGAGCTAGCCCATAGCCCACCGTCCACAGGCCCGCGCCTACGGTGGCCCGGGGCGTCTCAGGGCAGGGCTTTAACATAACATAACATCACGCCAGTAACCCTTGAAGGGTTAGGCAGAGGTGTATCTAATAGTACACCTATTTCGCCAGATATGTTTATAAGTCTCATCTTATAGGGGGCGAGCTCCTTTTAAAATACTGGTATGCAGCTGCATCTGGTTAAACTGGAAGCCGACCCCAATATAGTTGGGAAAAGGCCAGGCAGGTGATGTTATAGGGGGCGATTCTATTGCCATCAAACGGGCACAAGTTCCGACACTGTTGTGAGTGAGTTGTGTGTGTTTTAACCATGATATACAAAAAAGACAGGTTCTTTAGCATTTTGCGCGTTCGTATTATCAGAGATCATCGATTTGAAAAACATCATAAACATAGGCCTGTTAAATTTTCGCTTAATTGAAAAAGAATCATCAAAATCGGTTTTTAGACAACAGACAGTTTATGATTGTGATTGTACATACTTACGTAAAGAAACGTTTAGAACATAGAATCTCCTTTCTGAAGTCGGTTGAAAAGTGATAACAGGTAAAAATAGGGGCATTCTCCATTCGGGGGCCATGCGGTGGCCCCCGGCCACCGTATGCGCTGGCTAGTGGACGGTGAGCTATGGGCTAGCTCGCCGTCCGTCCGCCTCATGACAACAGGCCGTGTTGACGGCGCGTTCGTGTTCCACGCGCGCCTCAAAGAGGGTCAGCAAAAGGAAGGGGTCTGCAAGGACCGATGCCTGCCGGGGCTGCGGGACTGTTCGAAAGAGATACCATGGCCCCGGAACACAAAGGGCGATGAAGGCACATGGATGGGTTTTAGTCAGTAAAAGTCTGACCCTCCTGCTCCACCCAGAGCGGGAGGAATCACTTGGTGATTTCACCTCCAAAAAAAAAAAAACCTCATGCTCTGCAGTCTAGCTTGCGATCACTAGAATAACGAACATAGAACCTCCTTTTTTGGTTAAAAGTGATAAAATATTTAAAACTAGGCATTTCCCATCCACATAATAACGACGGCACGGTTGGCGCAGTGGCTGAGTGATTGACTGCTGCGCTGCGTGTCGCGGGTTCGATTCCCGCACGTAACAAATATTCGTACGGCCTGCATGTAGTTGTTCCGGGTGTGGCTTTTGTGTTTGTCAGTTTAAATGTTTGTAAACGTACCCACGATTCAGGAGAAATTCCTAGTGTGGGGCAACGCTTTTTAAAAAAAAAAACATAATAACCTCTACCAGGTAGTACTCATGCATAATTATCCAAAACATACATTTATGTTTATAGATTCCTAATTTTGATATGCATATAATGCATATCAAAATAAGGAATGTTTACCTTTCCCAACTAAGATACAGATTCCTAATTATGTTGCGATTGTAATTGCGTAGCTCCCCGGTAGTTAAAGTTTCCCCAGCATTTTGAATCGCGAGGCCGTTACGTCTATTGCTCAGGCTTGCAAATGGATGACGTATTGGATTAAAGGATAAACATGACTGTTCTCACGTTTTGGTTGTAGAAGCAGTTTCGTTCACGAGCGTATATTTTTTAATTTTACTGTCGCATTCACTCACAAGTCCCACTACTGACCATGAGGTCCTGGGTTAGACTCCTAGGTCGGAAAGTGTTTGGTGAGGGTTAATTGGGTTTCTTCATCAGGATTTTCTTAGCAGCAGCCCAAGGTCTGGTTTTTATGCTCGGTTTATGGCAATAGCCTCTCCCCCAATTACATGCATCATATAGTTTACATCAACATTTCATCAAATATCTATAAATTATTGTAAGAAAAAGTATTTTTTATACAAAAAAAAGAAAAGAAAACTAAAAAAAAAAGAAAAGAAAAGAAAAAAATAAGATAAATAACTAAATTTATCTTGTACACAGCCAGAAAGCCCAAGGCTTAAGTGTGTGACAGGCGTAATATAAAACTACAATATTAATAACTTTTATGTATTTCAGACAATAACCATAAAACTTTCGCATTTTAAGTGGGAATTACCTACAAAATTCCAATTCACCTTTCGACTTTCATGCAGAATACCTACACACAGTCCCACACGCTTTCGCAAAATGTTATGTCAGAGTAAACTTTACATTGACCTCTACTTAAGAAGCAAGAATGTGGTAATACATGGTCAATAAAAACAAATTAACAACGTCTTCGCGAAAGAGAAAAAAAGTGCCAATTTGGCGACAGCTACTTGTTTTTTAGTAAAAATACGAAAATACCTCACGGATCTATGAGGACATTTATGGAAATAAAAAAGTTTATTTACATTTAAAATGATGAATCACATGAAAATCCCAGGTACGCATTCCGACGCTTCTCGGCGACCTTCGTTAGGCTGTCTACACAACTTGCGACTGAAGTGGTAAAAGTTGATAATACTGATACTGTTAGCCTGTGCATCCCACTGCTGGGCAAGGCCTCTCCCCATGACTTCCAGATGTTTCGATCCAGGGCTAATGTGGACAAAAAGATGTCAGCAAAAGGAAGGGGTCCGCAAGGGCCGATGCCTGCCAGGGCTGCGGGACTGTTCGAAAGCTCCTCGTGGCGGAAATTCGCCGGCCCTGGTTCAATCCATGGTTAGGAGCGAGAGGGAATGGGAAGCCGTCACTTCCTTCTGCGAAGCAGTCATGCTAGCGAAGGAGATGGAGGAACGTGAGAGGGAGAGAACCTCACTTCGCAGCCACCGCGGGAAACGCACCTGGCATCGAGGGCCATGTGTTGGCCCCCTGCCACCTTAGGCGCGCGCCTGTGGACAGTGAGCAATATAGGCTAGCTCACCGTCCGTCTGTCTTTTGATGACAGACCAAGCGCGGGCCGATGCTTGCCGGGGCTGCAGGACTATTCGAAAGAGATACCTACCGTGGCCCCGGAACACAAAGGGCGATGAAGGAACATGGATGGGTTTTAGTCAGTAGAAGTCTGACACTCCCTGCTGCTTTGCCCAGAGCGGGAGGAGTCATTTGATGATTTCCTATCCGAAAAAAAAGGCTAATGATCTAGGGCTAATACTAATAGTCACTGGTGGTCGGTTTTGTCCAGCTCGTCTCGCCATATGCTACGAGGTCTGCCGCGACGCCTTCTGGCTGTGTCAGGGCTCCAGAAAGTGGCTATTTTGGGCCACAGCTCATTGGGCATGCGGCAAACGTGGCCAGTCCAGTCCCACTTCAGCTTCATCATCATTCATTCTTTTCATTTCAGCCGAAATACGTCCACTGCTGGACATAGGCCTCCCCCAAGTGTCGCCACATTGACCGGTCCCGTGCGACTCGCATCCAGCGGATTCCCGTAACCTTCACCAGGTCATCGGTCCACCTAGTGGGAGGTCTTCCAACGCAACGTCTTCCGGTTCGCAGTCGCCACTCCAGAACTTTTCGGCCCCATCGGCCATCCGTTCTGCGAGCAATGTGCCCTGCCCCACTGCCTTCCGCTTAGTTGATAATAATATCTGTAAATAAAGGTCTTTTGTCGTATGCTAGTTCTTGTAAATGTCTTTGAACTCTGGAAATATAAAAAGAGTTAATAATATCCGCATCACGACGACTTTGTAAAAATGCCAAATCAAAAATGCCACTCTGTTTTGGTGTTGTATTATTAAAGCATACAATTATTTTCGATAAATCGATAGGAAGTAAAATAGTAACGTATGGATGTTAATAACTATCTACAAATAGATTCATGTTATCACTGTGTGCAGTACATATTTTACTTTATGTATAATGTAACTATAGCAAACCAGAATTTTGTCTTGTTCAAGTAATTTACCGTCATAGGCTATAAATTATATATTACCGGACGAAATCGCGGGCTAAGTCTAGTCTAGGCTAGTAAAAAATGTAAAGGTTGTTTGAATCTAAAGATGCCTGAATGGAGTCAGCTAATGATAATTGGATATTTTGCACTGGATCAAGTGAATAAATACGCTTAATT
Source organism: Xestia xanthographa (assembly GCA_905147715.2). Classification (NCBI taxonomy): domain Eukaryota; kingdom Metazoa; phylum Arthropoda; class Insecta; order Lepidoptera; family Noctuidae; genus Xestia; species Xestia xanthographa. The sequence continues at coordinate 22,460,312 of LR990657.1, forward strand.
TTAATTCTATGTCATCTATGTATTTTGCTTATCAAAGTATATTCTAATAGTCAACTCCAAACTCCAACGCATATCACGAAACCAACTTTTCACAATTGAAAAACAGGAAAATAATAAATTTTAATAATTAATTTTGTTTCTACAACAGCCCATAACGTCCACTGCTGGACATAAGCCTCTCCCATGATGGAAGGAATTTGCCGTAATCTCCACGCTTGGCAGGCGGATTGGAGATCGCAGTGATGAAAGACTAAGAGAAAAACGCTGCTGCCCATTCTCTGGTCACGGAGGCGCAAGGTGTTCTGCCTCAGACATTAGTCGCCTTATACGACACCCGTGAGTGTAATGGGTTGGTTCTATTCTACTCTGCCGGATACCACACGGCCAACAATTTTGTTTCAGATAACTGTAATACTTACAATACTTACATAAAATTAAATTAAAATAAATTTAAACATGGAAGAGGAGGCCTTCTGTTACAGGTATTTCCATACTTAAAAGAAGGCCTCTACAATGTACCTATCTGTTAAAGCCTGTTGATTACGAATTAAACTTTATTATTATTATTATAATTTACACATATACGAGTATACTAAGGCCCTAATTTTCTGGTGCACAAAATAAAACAAACCAATCGCAATAAAACAACTAAAATCGTAAGTGTGTAAATTGACGTTTTGGAACAAAAACAAGATCACGGCTCTCAAGCGGTCATTCGGCTCCGTAGATAGCTTGAAACTACACATAAATAGCGCTGCGATACTAGTCATACCAAACGTGAACTAAATATTATAAAAATACTGTTTATTTTTGTATAAAACTTATCAGTTCTTCTAAGCTTCTGAGCGAACTTCAGTTGTTTTTAGCTTATAAAGTTGGACTTTTTCGCACAAAATGGTGTCAAAAATTGTATTACTGGCCTTCATTGTTGGTACAGCGAGTGCTGCAACGTGGATTGGCAGGCTTCCCGCTAAACCTAGTGAACTTGGTAAGTTACAATTCTGTTTTTTAATTTAAAACCCTTCTAACCCTAAAATTAGCAACTCTATTTGTGGTGGTTCAAACGTCGTTTGAAATACTGTTAGAATAGAGTTCTAATCAGCTTGCACTACAAAACGGTTGTTACGTCAGTCACTGCGGCCGAATAGTGTGAAATTAGTGTTTTTTTGCGATTTACAAAAAATCTATTGATTGGACTAAAAAAATAAAATACATAAGACCTGATTTATAGTTAGTTCAGTTAGTATGCAAAGTTGCATGATCTAATTTGAAGTACTTTTTGAATACCAGCGGTTTATTGTTCGATTTGGAGGTAATTTTGGTTTTTTTTTCTATCGAGAAAAGTTTATGAAATCGTGTTTTCGTTACACATAAGACTTAGCATTAATCCTCAACTTTACTATATATTTATTTCAAAATTAATGCTGCAGTATTTTAGGCGTAACGGAGGATCATGCTAAGCCATTTGAGGCATATATGGCCCTTAAGTCGGTAGCGACTACATCCTGGTTGATTCCATTATTTGCCTAACCTTCTCTCAACTGTGTTGGGGTTGGACCTTCGGGCTTCCGGCTATTCGTAATGACTGTCAAAGATTTGTAAATGACCATCGAGTCATCCTGATTGTTTGTTATTTAGTTTTTAGGTTATGGACAATCAATTTTGGAGCAATATTAATTTCATGTCTTGTCGTTTCTTTTGGTCGTTCATTATGTTTCTATGTTATTTTGCTAGATAATGAACAGGTGTGTGCTTTTTCTATAACTGTGTGAGTAAATAGAGTACCTACCTAGCTATTTAATTTAAAAAATGACCCGACTACTGAACAAAATATACCCGGGCCATAACGAATCGATTGACTCCTTACTCTTCAAAATCGGATGAATAGTTTAGGCGCTACGGTGGAACATACGTAAATACAAACATAAACATACAATACTTACATACATACATACATAGATTGTTAAAATAATAACTCTTCCTTTTGGCTTCGTCGTAGTCGGGTAAAAAATAACAATTTAGAGTAAACTAGCTGACGTCCCGCGGTTTCACCCGCGTAGTTCCTGTTCCCGTGGGAGTATGGGAATAAAATATAGCTTTTAGCACTCACGAATAATGTAGCTTTCTACCAGTGAAACAATTTTTAAAATTGGTTCATTACTTCCGGAGATTACCCTCTACATACAAACTTACAAACACACAAACTTACAAACAAATGTTACCTCTTTATAATATTAGTAATAGATAAACACGAGGCAGTGATAAATTTATGGACGATGACCTGGTGAAGGTCGCAGGAGTCCAGTGGATGCGAGAAATACAGGATCGGTCGATGTGGCAACACTTAGGGAAGGCCATGTCCTCTTTATTGCCTTGACTGATATGCTAAAGTAATGGGCTATACGATATGAAGTACCTAATATAACATCATGCCTATAATCTAGGAGGTTTAGGCAGAGGTGAATCTAAATGTGTACCTATTTCGCCAGACAGGTTTAAGTACCGTATATGGTAATAGGGGGTGACCCTATTGGCATAAACGGGGCTCAGACCCAAACTATGTAGTTGCTACTGAGAAATTTCTGATAGAAAAAAAAAATATGGATTGAAGAAAAATACCTAATATTTCTGATTAAAGCAACTGTTTGTACAACATGCTAATTTCGAACTAAATTAAAACCAGAATTGTAGCGATGACGCAAGTTGTATTTTTCTGTTTTGATTTGAAACAAATCTGAATTTTAATTAGCATGTGAAATTATACTAGCCTAATAAAAATACGGGTTTCCTTTTAATCGATAATGTTATCTCTAATAAAATTAATACCGAAGGACCAGCATTTTTAGGCTCATAAAAATAGTATTTTAGTAACCTAAGGCTGAGATCTACAAAGGGCAATTGACACGCACTATGTCCAATATTGCCCTGGCTGGAGGCCCTACATTTGAGGTACCCACAGGATTGTCCGGTTAAGCAGACGACAACCTCTCTAGGTTGAACTGCGAGATGCAATTTCGGAAAGAAAAAAAAAAAACAAAACTGTCCAATAAATGTTCTCATCTCTAGCTTGGGCTTGTTCTGTTGTTTGACAGTTGTGCGACAAGACTAGAATTTTGTCAAAGTATAAGCTAATGAGATCTCTGACATAAGGTATAAGTTCACCAACAGTAATCGGCAACGCAAATATCTTTTGAATAAGTGAACTTATATTCGCATTGATTGATTTAATTCATTTAAGGGTTGGCAAACACGATTACTGGATAGGTATAAGTGAGCTGAGGGAAGGGAAGGCCTTTGCCCTGCAGTGGGACACAAATGGCTGATAACCGTCATCATCATCATATCAGCCCTGAATCACCCACTGCTGGGTGGGTATAGGCCTCCCCTTTCTTGCGTCCCTGATTCAGGTGTTTGCCGCGACTTTGACGATATCGTCAATCCAACGAGCTTTAGGTCGGTCCTGGTTTCTTTGGCCAAACCTTGGCCACCACTCGGTCAAAGCCTTGCTCCTTCGGCTATCTCCGCGTCTGGCCAATGATAATGATGATATTCGCCTTGAGAACCAAACCATATAACGACATTGTTTTTCTAATGGTCTTTCATTATCCTTTCAGCTCACAAGGAAGGCTGTTACATTGAGGAGATCAACGATGTGGTTCCATTCGGCACTACCGTCACACCCCTGGGACACTGCTACAGGATACACTGCTCATCTAGGATGGTTGATTATGCCTCGTAAGTACCTACATTTATTGAAAAATTTAAAATGTTTCTATGGCTGAGGCAGAACACCTTGCGCCTCCGAAGACCAGAGAATGGGCAGCAGCGTTTTCTGTTAGTCTTTCATCACTGCGATCTCCAATCCGCCTGCCAAGCGTGGAGATTACGGAAAATTCCTCTCATCATGGGAGAGGCTTATGTCCAGCAGTGGACGTTATGGGCTGTTGTTGTTGTTGTTGTAAAATGTTTCTTGTTGAACTCCGCCACAAAGGATTGCTTAGCAGCAACATTCGTGTTTACGACTTATCGTAGTTTTTTGCTAGCCTACACGGTGTCCCACTGTTGGGCAAAGGCCTCCTCTTTCTCCTTCCATGCCACTCTATTCTTTGCGGTCTCCAGCCCTGTTAGCCCCGCAAACGTGATCAGATCGTCGCACCACCTTCGCCGAGGTACACCTCGTCGGCGCTGTCCTTCCTCAGGCGTCCAGTGTGTGACGATCTTTGCATCTCTCTGGGTGCATCCGTGCCACCTGGCCTGCCCACTCCACTTTCAGCCTGGCTGTTTTTTCTCCAACATCAGCCACTTGAGTTATGGACCGCAGGGTGGTGTTTCTAACGCGATCTGTTTGCTTAACACCTGTTATGCAGGGTTTATAAAATAATATTAAAAAAAACATATAATTGTATAAACAGTATACAGTTCGCTCTTCTTACGCTCGCGGTTAGGAAATAAGAAAGTAGAAGTAGGAAATAAGAATCCCTGATAGCCATCATTCTTGTTTAGTACTTAACCAACCCAAGCATGGACTACTTATTATCAAAATCCCGAAAAAATCTAATCGTCAACTTTTTAGAGAGACGATCTCAAAATAAAAAAAATTGCTTAGTCCAACACTCAGCCATCCAAATCTCACTCACTGATGCAGTTTTGAGATCATCAAGTGCGAAGGTGTCCTGGTATGTGATATAAAATGGAATGTGGGCCGTTGTATGTGGAAAGATGCTGCATCACTTCATATCAGCATAGCTATTCACAGACGCTTCGATTCGATTTCGATTCGGAAGGCATACCTATGTCTATCTCGTTAGCTTTCGTAATGTCAAAAAAAGATAGACATACGACTTGTCGCATTAAAGCGTTTGTGTTTGTGATGCAGGATTGTCCGTGTTCCCTCATCTGTATCGTCAATCGTCAACTTATGGTGAATGCTCCAACCAGCCCGCGAAATTCAAATTTTCTTACGTTTTTTGAAATTTGCAGGCCAGTGCTAGGGTGTATGTTGATTAAAATATTATCGCGGCTGTAAGACGTATGTAGTTACAGAATTATTATCATCAATACAACCCTCCAAGTTCATAAAGGTGTAGAAATTACTTTTTCTATATTTTTTGGTTCCTTGTAATTTCTACACCTTTATGAACTTGGAGGGTTATATTGATGATTTTGATGATAATAATTCTGTAACTACATACGTCTTACAGTCGCGAATGCACTGGCCAGCAAACTGCAAAAAACGTAGGAAAATTTGAATTTCGCGAGCTAACCTGGAGCATCAGCCAATAAACAAATGCTCTAATTAAACCTCTTTTTTTCAGATGTGGCGTCGTCGCCACCGATGATTCCAAATGCTACGTCACTGAAGAGGATGTGAGCAAACCTTACCCTGAATGCTGTCCAGACATCAAGTGTGAACTCGACAATAACCTGTTCTAGTTAAGTTAGTATTAAGTTTAGATTAAGTGAAAATCGTGTTAAAATCCTGGCATTATTGGGTATTTCATATTTGTAAAAGTAATTTTTGTAAATAAAGATGGGAGATTGTGTTTGGGTAATAATAATAATAATAATTCATAAGTGTGCCATATATTTATCGGTACAATTAATGGATTAAAAAGTAATAAAGCAGAATTTAGAGTAGAAGGAGTAGGAAAATAATTTATTTCGTGAAATAAACAGAGAAATTTTCAAACAATTGGAAAATGGATGAGTAAATGCAGTGTGTAAAATTATTTTTATAAATAAAGATGGGAGATTGTGTTTGGGTAATAATTCATAAGTGTGCCATAATATATTTATCGAGTACAATTAACATATTAAAAAGTAATAAAGCAGAATTTATAGTAGAAGGAATAGGAAAATAATTTCGTGAAATAAACAGATAAATTTTCAAACAATTGTAAATGAAAATGGATGTGTATATGCAGTGTGTTTTAGTAATGCCACGATTTTAACACCACGATGTCTAGAGTCATTTATTTATGACGAGTAGATAGAGTTCCTTTTCAAAGAGTTTGTTTCCAAACTCTAGAAGCTATCTTGCCACCAAATTGTTGATTTTATTTATTTTTATCGAATTAGAAATTACTTTTAATTGTTGTCAGTGTTTTATTCGGTAATAACAGCCACTCGGGTCCATCTTTAGCTTAAGCTACGCTTAACAAGGTTGGTTCGTGGATGGGTGACTACCCATTACGTACCGAGTTCCGTGTTTCGGAAAGCACGTTAAGCTGCTGGTCCCGGCTAGTGTTGCAAGGTCCGATTAGATTAAAATCGGGACAGATTGTAAAATAAATCGGGATGTAGGGTTTTAAATCGGGATAGACAATAAAATACTTTTTTTTTTCAAATAACTGTCATAATTTTAAATCGCTTTGCTACTACTAATACTACTAATTTAGTAAATCTTATTTAATTGTACAATAACTTGCTGGACGAATAGACAGAAGAATAGTTAAAATAATACAATATAAAATCGTAGTTACGTATTATTTTAACGCTGTTTTATATGTTTACTTAAATAATTTTTTTTTTAGGATTATATGTTTCGTTACATTTTGCTGCCTTTAGGATTGCCTTGTTTTTTATAACGTAGTTATAAAATTCACTGCTAATATCGACGGTTGAAAGGCTAATTGGTCTAAGCGACATTTTTTGCGATATTGAGTTATATACATATTCGGAATCAGCAAATTTTTCTCCGTCGTTTGAGTCTGGTTTCAAATTTTTTTGACTACTTTTTTGGCGCTTAGCACCCACAGTAAAACAGGCCTCATTTCTAAGCTCATTGGTCTATACGACACAATTTTAGACAAATTTGAGGACTCGATAACTTAAGCTATTTTGTTTTTTCGAACTTTTATAACGTGTGTCGATTAAGTCATTTGGCTTTTTCGCCCTGGTTGTGCTTTTGTCGTTTGGCCTATTTTGCATTAAATGAGAACAATAAGCTATGTCGTTTAACCCATTTTGCATTCAACTACATTAAAAAACCGTGTCATTTGAACCATTTTGCCGTGTCGTTTCAACCATTTTGCATTAAGTTATGAATATAATATCAAGATAGTGGTTTTACACTAATATGAAGTCAATCCGAACAAAACCATTTGTGAATACGATTCCTTCAAACCCAGATAACAGCAATATGGAAAAAGAGTCACAGGTAAATAAAACTTTATAACTATAAGAATTTTATTATTATTAGCTTCGTTGATTTAAGTTTTTTTTTTTTTTTTAGGATGATCATGACAGTACCACCAAAGCTCTATTAGGAGATATTACTAACAAAGATCTAACCAAAGAAAAGAGTTATACTTACAGAAAATATAGAAGATATACGAATATATATTCAATTTGAGTCGGTATGTAATTAACTGTAATACTAGCTTTTACCTACGACTTTATCCGCGTGGAAATAGTATTTCCACAAAAAGAAAACGATGATGACGAACTGATATCTAAAAATGAAACAAAAAGACAAAGAAAAAGAACCTGAACTTATTTCTACAGTAATGGAAGTAATTGCTGAGACAGAGATGGAGTTGCTAAGGAAATCTCTTGAAGCAGATGAAGATGACATAGAGAACAATAATGATACACAGTTAATCAAGTCAAATCCAAAAAAAAGGAACAAGAGAAACCAAACTACAAATGAAAAAAATTACAAAGAAAATGATCCTGAACTTCTATCTACATTAACAGAAGTAATTGCTGAGGGTGAGATGGAGTTGCTGAGGAGTCCCTTGAAGCAGATGAAGATGATATAGAAGGAGAGAAAAATAACTCTAAAAAAAATTACAAGAGAAGCAAAATTAATAAGAGTTATGTCCATTTTCTATCTGAGGAAGAGGACTTCGCATACGAAGTCGTCCGAAGTTCCTAAGGGAATCCTAAGGGATTCCTCTTCTTGGAAAGAAACTTAATGACGGTGAAGGCCGACGTAACCGCACCGCGTTGGCAAAGATGTTCTGTATCTATAGGTATACAGATATTGAAAATGGGATTGTCATCGTCAAAATTTATAATTTTGTTTTATAATGAATGTTACATTTATTTCTGTCTGCTTTTTGATGATAGATACATCTAAATATATAAAAGAAGAAACTGACTGACTGACTGACTGACTGACTGACTGACTGACTCATCTATCAACGCACAGCCCAAACCGCTGGGTCTACAGATTCCAAATTTGGCAAGTAGGTTCCTTATGTGGTCTAGGGGTGCACTAAGAAAGGATTTTTCAAAATTCACCCCCTAAGGGGGTTAAACGGGGCTCCAAAGTTTGTATGGGAAAACAAGATTAGTTAGACTATTTAATTCGAAACTTCACAGGAGTGCTCCTATTGATAAATGAGTAGAAACGGGTTTCAGGTTTTTTCAGAATTCAACCCCTAAGAGGGGGAAATGGGGTGGCAAAGTATAAGAATCTATGCACAGCCCAAACCGCTGAGTCTAGAGATTCCAAATTTGGCACATTGTTTCCTTAGGTGGTCTAGGGGTGCACTAAGAAAGCATTTTTCAAAATTCACCCCCTAAGGGGTTGCAACGGGGGTCAAAAGATTACATGGGGAAATAAGATTAGTTAGACTACTTTATTCGAAACTTAACAGGAGTACTCCTATTGATAAATGAGTTAACATTTGTGTTTCAGGTTTTTTCAGAATTCAACCCCTAAAGGGGAAAATTGGGTAACAAAGCCTGAAATTCAACAAAGGTATTGTTTGTATGGTGAATTGGGTCAGGTGTATTACAAAAACAACGATTTTAAGAATTAATGTGGCGGACCTGAAATACCACCATTCCCTGTTGGGGTGCGATGGGGTTGAAATGTCTAAAAATCAATATGGGTGTCGATACCGAGATTATCAGGGGTGCTGATTACGAAAATGGCATTTATTTTGAGATCCAGATGATAATGATTGTGATTACGATGATGATGATTGTGATAATGATGACGATGATTGTGATGATGATGATTTTGATTATGATAAGATGAGATGATAATGATTGTGATTACGATGATGATTGTGATTAAGATGATAATGATTGTGATAACGATGATATTGATTGTGATAACGATGATGGTGATTTTGATAGTGATTTTGATTGAGATTGTGATGGTGATGGTGATTGTGATAGCTATTGTGATAGTGACGATGATTGTGATTGTGATAGCGATGGTGATGGTGATTGTGATTGTGACAGTGACGTTGATTGTGATAATGATGAAGATGATCGTGATTACGTTGATAATGATTGTGATGACGTGGTTAGTGATTGTGATAGTGATAGTGATTTTGATAGTGATTGTGATAGTGATTGTGATAGTGATTGTGATGGTGATGGTGATTGCGGTGATGGTGATGGTGATTGCGATGGTGATTGTGATGGTGATTGTGATGGTGATGGTGATTGTGATAGTGATAGTGATGCTGATTGTGATGGTGATTGTGATGGTGATTGTGATTGTGATTGTGATTGTGATGGTGGTTGTGATTGTGATAGTGATGGCGATTGTGAATTTGTGATCATGATGATTGTGATAAAGATGAATTTGGTTGAGATTACGATGATAATGATTGTGATTACGATGATAATAATTGTGATAACGAGGATGGAGATTGTGATAATGATGATTGTGATTGCAATATTAATGTTTGTGATTACGATGATAATGATTGTTAAAGTCATCACTTTATCATGATCATGATCATGATCACAATCACTGTCATCACAGTGATTGTGATCATGATTGTGATGGTGATTGTGATTGTGATTGTGATGATGATTGTGATTGTGATTGTGATGGTGATTGTGATGGTGATTGTGATGGTGATTGTGATGGTGATTGTGATGGTGATTGTGATGGTGATTGTGCTGGTGATTGTGATGGTGATTGTGATGGTGATTGTGATGGTGATTGTGATGGTGATTGTGATGGTGATTGTGATGGTGATTGTGATGGTGATTGTGATGGTGATTGTGATGGTGATTGTGATGGTGATTGTGATGGTGACTGTGATGGTGACTGTGATGGTGATTGTGATGGTGATTGTGATGGTGATTGTTATGGTGATTGTGATGTTGATTGTGATGGTGATTGTGATGGTGATTGTGAATTTGTGATGGTGATTGTGATGGAGATTGTGATGGTGATTGTGATGGAGATTGTGATTGTAATGGTGTGTGATAATGATTGTGATTACGATGATAATAATTGTGATAACGATAATGGTGATTATGATAGTGACTTTGATAGTAATTGTGATGGTAATGGTGATTGTGATGGTGATAGCAATGGTGATAGGGATTGTGATGGTGATTGTGATTGTGATGGTGATGGTGATTGTGATGGTGATTGTGACAATGATTGTGATAATGATGGTGGTTGTGATAGTGATGGTGATTGTGAAGGTGATTGTGATGATGATGGTGATTGTGATAATGATTGTGATAAAAATGGTGGTTGTGATAGTGATGGTGATTGTGATAATGATTGTGATAATGATGGTGGTTGTGATAGTGATGGTGGTTGTGTTAGTGATGGTGGTTGTGTTAGTGATGGTGGTTGTGTTAGTGATGGTGGTTGTGATAGTGATGGTGATTGTGATGATACTAATAAAATGTGATGATTATGAAATTTGGCACATAGATAGTTTATAACCTGGATTAACATATAGGACACTATTTATCCCTTAAGTATGATTAAGTGGGACAGTTACCGAACTGCACGCGGGCGAAGCCGCGGGCAACAGCTATTATATATATCCATACTAATATTATAAATGCGAAAGTAAGTTTGTTTGTTTGTTTGTTACCTCTTCACGCCTAACCCACTGAACCGATCATCCTGAAATTTTGCATATACATTTTCAGGTGTACTGTAACGGACATAGAGTACCTTTCATCCCGAAAAAAGGTACTGTTCCCGAGGAAAACAGCGATAACGTGCTTTTCGTAATAGGTGGCGCCACGTGTCTTACGAATCATCGAAGCTTTAGTGGTGTGATATGAGTTATTTTTTTTAAATTGAAGTACCTTTTGTACCTCATTTCGTGAGTCCAGACTTAGAGAGTCGATAGACCCGTTTTTTATCCTGTTATCTATAATAATTATTATAGATGCGAATTATAGATGCGAAAGTAATTTGCTTAGCTTGATACATGCCCTAAACCGCTGAACCGATCATCATGACATTTTGAATATACGTTGTAAGGGAAACAGAAAAAAAACGTTTCATCCAGGAAAAAAGTACTGTTCCCGAGGGATAAAATAATTAAACAGATTCACTTTACAATTTATAATACTGGTTAATACATTTTGTGAGTCGAGTGTCAATATGGCGTTTTAGTAGCATAATTTCAACAGTTTCAAAATTAGGTTAATAGATTGTACTGATGACGCCGTTTTCTAAATCGCGGTGTTAAGATTTTCTGTGGAAGAATGACCTTCGAAGATTTTTTCTTGGAAATCGTCGTTAGTTTTGGTGTTAAAATTGTCGTCAGTTAGGTTGTTAGAATTGTTTTTCCTGTTTCTTAAAATATTATTCGTTAGGCTAGGATTGATTGTCTAAATCTGGACTCGATCCTTAATTGTTTGTATGTAAATAAAAAAATCGTCTTTTTTAATTCCCTTTTATTATTTTTCGGTTAGTTTTTAGTTTTTTTTTCGGTTAGTCTAACAGTTTTTATTAGGTAAGGTTCCTTTGTGTTTTTATTAGGTTAGGTTTCTTTGTATTTTTTTTTTAATTTAAAATGACTCGCAAACGTAGTTCCAACCTAAGTAGGAACTCATCGCGAGCCCGAGCAGCGAAAATTGCTCGATCCCAAGAATACTCCGTTCATGCCGAATTAAGAAGGCAAGAACAAGCTGAGCGACAAGCAGCTTTGAGAGCTGATGAGACATCTTCTCAAACTCAGGAAATACTGGAGAGCCAAGCCGCCCGTCAAGCTTCTCTGAGAGCGTCTGAGACGCCCATGCAAACGCGATTGCGTTTGGAGGAACAAGCTGAAAGGCAGAGAGCTCTAAGAGTAACTGAGACGCCTGTTCAAACACAGTTCCGTCTCAGAGAACAAGCCCAGCGGCAAGCAGTCATTAGAGCGACAGAAACTCCAGCACAGTCGCAGGTGAGAAGGACCGCTCTTGCCAAAATGCAAACCGAACGCCGACGCATTTTTATGCGTCACAGTTGGTCCGTATTTAATAATTCTGGATTTGAATACGATCCTTTAATAGATTACAAAAATCATAGTGTAGTTGTTGTTGGTTTGATGAACAAAAAATGCCAGTTTTGTGATGCTTTAAAATGGAAAGACGAGACTGCGGGGATGTGTTGTTCCAATGGCAAAGTTTCCCTACCTTTACTTGGTGAACCAGATGAACCTCTGAAAACTCTATACTCATATGATACAGATGAATCACGGCGCTTTTAAAATATAATCAGAAAGTACAACTCATGCTTTCAAATGACACCTTTTGGAGTAGATAGAGAAGTAAGAATGCCCGGGTTTTCGCCAACTTTTACCGTACAAGGTCAGATATATCATCGAATTGGTTCACTTTTTCCAACAGAGAACGAACAGCATAAATTTTTGCAAGTATACTTTATGGGTGATGAAGAAAATGAAGTAAACCGTCGCTGCCAATACATTCAAGGACTTGACAGAGATACGGTATTAAAAATTCAAAGAATGTTACATAACCAAAATATATTGATAAATTCCTTTAAAACCGCAATAGAAAACTGGCCTCAAGAAGATTATAAGGTCGTTATCCACGCTGATCAAACTCAACGTGGCGAACATGAGAGGTGTTTTAATGCACCGACAATTAATGAAGTTGCTGTCATAGTGAGTGGCGACCAGTTCTCTTCACGAGACATAGTGTTACGAACACATGATAGTACATTGACACGCGTAGCTGATACTCATAAGTTCTACGATGCTTTGCAGTACCCATTAATTTTTAGCAAGGGACAGTCGGGATACTATTTTGATATACCACTCATTAATCCCACTACAAAACAGCCACTTCCCAATAAGAAAGTTTCCTGTATGGATTTTTACGCCTACCACATGATGAACCGAGAAAATGATTTTAACCTCTTTCTACGGTCAAGGCAGTTGTTCCACCAATTTTTAGTAGATATGTACGTCAAAGTTGAGAGCGAACGTCTTCGTTACATTTCTTTAAACCAGAAAAAACTACGAGCTGAAAATTATATTCATCTGCAAGATGCGATTAGCAAGACGGTAATATAAACCCCAACGATTTAGGCCGCATTTTTATTCTTCCCTCTACTTTTATTAACAGCCCGCGCTATCTGCATGAATATACACAAGACGCTTTCGTCTATGTACGCACTTACGGCAGGCCAGACCTATTCGTGACTTTCACCTGCAATCCCTCATGGAAGGAAATAACAGAAGAGCTTATGCCTGGGCAAAGAACTACTGATCGACATGACTTAGTTGCCCGCGTGTTTCGTGTAAAGGTCCAAAAACTAATTAATGTTATTTCAAAGGGAAAAGTGTTTGGAAACGTCCAGTGCCACATGTATTCCATTGAATGGCAAAAACTAGGCCTTCCACATGTGCACATTCTTATTTGATTAAAAGAAAAGCTGCGTCCCAACCAAATAGATAACATTATAAGCGCCGAGATTCCGGATCCAGAACAAGATAGGGATTTGCACGAAACCATAACCAGAAACATGGTTCATGGCCCCTGTGGAGCACGTAATCCAGCATCGCCTTGCATGAAAAGTGGGAAATGTACAAAAAAATACCCCCGAGAGCTGCTGAAGGAAACAGTGCATAATGACAAAGGTTACCCTTTATCACAGATAATACCTTTATACAGACGAAGAGAACCCGAAGATGGTGGAAGGGTAACGATTCAGACTCGCGGTGGGGTGGTTGGAACTCTTGATAATAGCTGGGTCGTGCCATATTCACCTATTCTATGTAAAATATTTAATGCCCACATTAATGTAGAAGCCTGCAACTCTGTTCGTGCCATTAAATATATTTGTAAATATATTAATAAAGGGAGTGATCAGGCGATTTTCAATCTACGTGATGATGGTGTAGTGCAGTCACTTAATTAAGTACAAACCTATCAGACAGGACGATATGTCAGTAGTAATGAGGCAGCGTGGTGACTTCTTAGTTTACCCTTACACGAAAGACATCCGACTGTTACTCACCTTGCCGTACATATAGAAAATGGACAGCGTGTTTTATTTAATGAACGTAATTTCCAGGAAAGGATTTCATCACCGCCTAAAACCACATTAACCGCCTTTTTCGAGCTTTGTCAGACAGATCCTTTCGCAAAAACATTATTGTATTCTGAAGTCCCCCGTAATTATACATGGAACACATCAAAAAGGGAGTGGAAACGCCGCGTTCAAGGTACGCCTGTTGAAGATCGGCCTGGGGTAAAATCATCGGACGCTCTTGGTCGTGTATATACCATCCATGTAACTAACTTTGAATGATTTTGTCTGCGCATGTTATTGCATCATGTTCCAGGTCCAACTACCTTTACGGAGCTTAAAATTGTTAACGGTCAGGAGTGCAGAACTTACAGAGAAGCATGTGAAGCTCTACGTCTCTTAGAGAATGACAATCACTGGGACGAAACTATGGAGGAAGCCGTGCAGTGCCGATCACCAGACAAAATCAGGGAACTTTACGCAACCCTCATATCGTCATGCGGCCTTTCCAATCCGCAAACACTATGGGATACGTACAAAGAGTACATGGCCGAGGACATATTGCGGCGATTGCAGCAAGTACATGCAGATATGTCTTTTAATGATCACATATACAACGAAGCGCTGACAAAGATTGAAAACAAAGTTATGACAATGACGGGGAAGAAGCTGCATGATTTTGGAATGGTTGGCCCTCGACGATTAGGTGAAAGTGACTTAAACGATGAAATTGCTCGAGAATTAAACTACGACTTCACAGCGTTGCAACAGCAAGTGGCCGAATTAGTTCCTCGGTTGCTTCCAGAACAAATTCATGTCTTTCAACAGGTGTTACGTCAAGTAAAGTCTGGGAATGGTGCACTCTTTTTTCTCGACGCCCCTGGAGGAACCGGAAAAACGTTTTTGTTAAACTTATTATTGGCGATCATAAGAAAAGACGAGAAAATTGCTGTTGCCGTGGCTTCCTCCGGTATAGCCGCTACACTACTGAACGGCGGTCGCACTGCACATTCCGTCCTAAAACTGCCATTAAATCTTGCACAGGAAGAGTCACCAATCTGCAATTTCAGCAAAAATAGCTCTCGAGGTATGATGCTACGACAGTGTAAACTTTTAGTCTGGGACGAAAGTACGATGTCCCACAAAAAAGCTATAGAGGCGTTAAACCGAACTCTGCAGGACGTGCGAGACAGTACTGATATTATGGGAGGCATGGTAGTTTTACTGGCTGGTGACTTCCGACAAACTCTACCGGTGATCCAGAGAGGCACACCTGCAGATGAAGTCAAAGCCTGTCTCAAGTCATCAAGCTTATAGTCAAAAGTAAAAAAAAATCAGCTTATCAACGAATATGAGAGTGCACCTTTATAATGACGCAGATTCTGGACATTAAGCTGAGACACTGTTAAAAATTGGCGATGGACGTTTGGACACGGATGCTGAAGGTTGTATTTTACTGACGGGGAATTCTGTAATTTGGTTGAAAACAGTGTGGAACTCATCGCTAAAGTTTACCCAGACTTACAAGTAAATTTAACACTTCAATACCCGCAATTACAGACACAATTAAAATAACAATGCACCGTGCCTCTGGAGGCACGGCCGGGAGCATACGGGTTAAATTGTGATCAGTGGCTATGTGCGAGAGCAATCCTTGCACCTAAAAATGATACTATAAACCAGATAAATATTGACATTTTGAATAAGGTGGAGGGAGATATTATTATAAAATACTCCTTGTATTTGTCAATAGATACCATCATGGACCCAGAACAGAGCACTTCATTTCCCGCTGAATTTTTAAATTCTCTAGAGCTGTCAAGGTGTACCTTCGCACAAACTTCAATTAAAATTAGGTGTGCCCGTCATGCTTATGCGCAATTTAGATGCACCCCGATTATGTAATGGGACGAGGCTTCGAATTACACAATTAGGACAAAATATAGTCGGTGCCACTATTTTAACTGGTGTGGCAAAAGGGGAAAGTGTTATTATACCTCGAATCCCAATAATCCCCACTGACCTACCATTTCAATTTAAAAGACTCCAGTTTCCATTAAAACTAAGTTTTGCTATTACAATTAATAAAGCGCAAGGGCAAACATTGCAGGTAGCAGGGGTGCATTTGGAAAAGCCATGGTTTTCCCATGGTCAGGTCATGATTGCAACGGCCAAACAACAAGCAGAGTACAACCCGAATTGATTGTCAAATTCTTAATTAACGCGAGCGAAGCCGCGGGCGAAAGCTAGTCTTAAATATATAAAAGAAGAAACTGACTGACTGACTGACTGACTGACTGACTGACTGACTCATCTATCAACGCACAGCCCAAACCGCTGGGTCTACAGATTCCAAATTTGGCATGTAGGTTCCTTAAGTGGTCTAGGGGTGCACTAAGAAAGGATTTTTCAAAATTCACCCCCTAAAGGGGTTAAACGGGGCTCCAAAGTTTGTATGGGGAAACAAGATTAGTTAGACTATTTTATTCGAAACTTTACAGGAGTGCTCCTATTAATAAATGAGTAGAAACGGGTTTCAGGATTTTTCAAAATTCGACCCCTAAGAGGGGGAAATGGGGTGGAAAAGTATAAAAATCAATGCACAGCCCAAACCGCTGAGTCTAGAGATTCCAAATTTGGCACATTGGTTTCTTATGTGGTCTAAAGGTGCACTACGAAAGGATTTTTCAAAATTCATCCCCTAAAGGGGTTAAACGGGACTCCCAAAGTTTGTATGGGGAAACAAGATTAGTTAGACTATTTTATTCGAAACTTCACAGGAGTGCTCCTATTAATAAATGAGTAAAAACGTGTTTCAGGTTTTTTCAGGATTCAACCCCTAAGAGGGGGAAATGGGATGGCAAAGTATAAAAATCAATGCACAGCCCAAACCAAACCACCGAGTCTAGAGATTCCAAATTTGGCACATAGGTTTTCTATGGGGTCTAGGGGTGCATTAAGAAAGGATTTTTCAAAATTCATCCCCTAAGGTGGTTAAACGGGAATCCAAAGTTTGTATGGGTAAAACAAGATTAGTTAGACTATTTTATTTGAAACTTCACAGGAGTGCTCCTATTGATAAATGAGTAGAAACGGGTTTCAGGTTTTTTCAGAATTCAACCCCTAAGAGGGGGAAATGGGGTGGCAAAGTATAAAAATCAATGCACAGCCCAAACCGCTGAGTCTAGAGATTCTAAATTTGGCACAAAGGTTCTTTATGAGGTTTAGGGGTGCATTAAGAAAGGATTTTTCAAAATTCACCCCCTTAGGGGTTGGAACGGGAGTCCAAAGATTGCGTGGGGAAATAAGATTAGTTATACTACTTTATTCGAAACTTAACAGGAGTACTCCTATCGATAAATGAGTTAACGTTTGTGTTTCAGTTTTTTTTCAGAATTCAACCCCTAAAGGGGGAAATGGGGAAACAAAGCCTGAAATTCAACATAGGTATTGTTTTTATGGTGAATTGGGTCGGGTGTATTACAAAAACAACGATTTTAAGATTTAATGTGGCAGACCTGAAATACTACCATTCCCTGTTGGGGTGCGATGGGGTTGAAATGTCTAAAAATCAATATGGGTGTCGATACCGAGATTATCAGGGGTGCTGATTACGAAAATGGCATTTATTTTGAGATCCAGATGATAATGATTGTGATTACGATGATGACGACTGTGATAATGGTGACGATGATTGTGATGATGATGATTTTGATTACGATGATAATGATTGTGATTACGATGATGA
This sequence comes from Xestia xanthographa, assembly GCA_905147715.2. Taxonomy (NCBI): domain Eukaryota; kingdom Metazoa; phylum Arthropoda; class Insecta; order Lepidoptera; family Noctuidae; genus Xestia; species Xestia xanthographa. Next base: position 22,478,275 of record LR990657.1, read on the forward strand.
TGATGATGATTGTGATAATGATGATTGTGATAACGATGATAATGATTGTGATTACAATGATAATAAGTGTGATAACGATGATGGTGATTGTGATAGTGATTGTGATTGTAATGGTGATTGTGACAGTGACGGTGATTGTGATAGTGTCGGTGATTGTGATGGTGATAGCGATGGTTGTGATAACGAGGAAGGAGATTGTGATGATGATCATTGTGATTAAGATGATAATGATTGTGATTACGATGATAATGATTGTGATAACGATGATGGTGATTGTGATAGTGATTTTGATGGTGATTGTCATGGTGATGGTGATTGTGATGGTGATTGTGAAAGTGGCAGTGATTGTGATGGTGATTGTGAAAGTGGCAGTGATTGTGATGGTGATAGCGATGGTGATGGTGGATTGTGATTGTGATTGTGACAGTGATGGTGATTGTAATAATGATGTAGATTATTGTGATTACTATGATAATGATTGTGATAACGAGGGTAGTGATTGTGATGGTGATGGTGATTGTGATGGTGATGGTGATTGTGATTTTGATTGTGATAGTGTTGGTGATTGTGATAATGATGGTGATTGTGATCGTGGTTGAGATAGTGATGGCGATTGTGATCATGATGATTGTAATTAAGATGATAGTGATTGTGATTACGATGATAATGATTGTAATTACGATTATAATGATTGTGAAGACGAGGATGGAGATTGTGATGATGATGATTGTGAATACGATGATAATGGTTGTGATTACGATGATAGTGATTGTGATAATGATGATAGCGATTGTGATTACGATGATAATGATTGTGATAACGATGATGGTGATGGTGATACTGATTTTAATGGTGATTGTGATGGTAATGATGATTGTGATAGTTATTCTGAGAGCGGTGGTAATTGCGATGGTGATAGCGATGGTGATTGTGATGGTGATTGTGATGGTAATTGTGCTGGTGATTGTGATGGTGATTGTCTTACCAAGGGGTATCGTATTACCCGGTACTAACTGGGTTGTGGAGGTCAGATAGGCAGTCGCTCCATGTAAAATACTGGTATTCAGCTGCATCCGGTAAAACTGGAAGCCGACCCCAACATGGTTGGGAAAAGGCTAGGCAGATGATGATGATTGTGATGGTGATTGTGATGGTGATTGTGATGGTGATTGTGATGGTGATTGTGATGGTGATTGTGATGGTGATTGTGATTGTGATGGTGATTGTGATGGTGATTGTGATGGTCATTGTGATGGTCATTGTGATGGTGATTGTGATGGTGATTCTGATGGTGATTGTGATGGTGATTGTGATGGTGATTGTGATGGTGATTGTGATGGTGATTGTGATTGTTATGGTGATTGTGATAATGATTGTGGTAATTACGGTGGTTGTGTTAATGATGATAATTGGTGATAATGATAGTGACTGTGATAGTAATGGTGATGGGGATTGTGATGGTGATTGTGATTGTGATAGTGATAGTGATGGTGATGGTGATAATGATGGCGGTTGTGATAGTGATGTTGATTGTGATAATAATCATTGTGCAGATTATGAAATGTGGCATATAGATAGTTTATAACCTGGATTAACATGGAGGACACTATTATCCCTTTAGTATAATGCAGTGGGACAGTTACCGAACTGCACGCGTGCGAAGCCGCGGGCAACAGCTAGTAATCTATAATTGTTGGTTTTTTTCTTCTGAAAAATTTCGGTTCTTTTGTTTTTTGATAAAGAATGTTAACTTTTGATTGTTTCCTGACGAGATTGTTATTTTTTTCTATTTCTGATTTATTACAACTGACAAGTTTTTTTTTTTTTTTTTTAATTTATGTTTGATTGTTACTAGGGCTTGCAATATCCGTTCATTTTTACTATCCGGATAATACGGATATCAATATTTTACTATCCGGATTATCCGGATAATGCGGATAATACGGATATTTTTTAGTTTTTAATCTAAATTAAACTAATAAACTTTTGTAACACGTTTTAATCAGTCTCTCAAGCAAAATGACAAAGAAATAATAAACTTTACCAATATTTCAAGAAACAATCACATAAGAAAACTAGTTCACTCTATGATCTCTGTCACTAAATTGAATTATTGTGTTGTGATTTGTGAAGTTAATAAACAATTGCAAGAGTGATTAGCTCTATATTAATAGTAATTTACAGTAATTTACAGTACATTATGGTACAAGTGTGTAATGTTGGTGATTACCGCTGAGGCGCTATTGAGACCCGAGCCGTTAGGCGAGGGTCTTAAGAGAGCCGAGGACGGTAATCATCAATACACACGTGTATCATACGACGTTTTTCAACACACTTGTGAAGCAAATAATACTAAAAACTAATATTATTTAGTAGATAATAGATATTTGTCCTTGGAGTTTTCAGGTAGTAAACTTTCCATAACGTTAAGGGCTTCACATCTTATATCGGGCGGTGTACAACATAAACCATTTTCTTCATAACTAGTACTTGCAGACATTTTAATTAATAAATATCTATAATTTCAACAGTGAAAACGAGTTGTGAAAAATGTTTCGCAATGGCGGGAAAAATTAATCAGTTTTCCTGTTTCCTATACGAGGTTTTTTTTGCTTTTCGCGGATAGCTTTTCAGCCACGTACAAAATGGGGAATTCAAAGTTAGAAAACAAAAGCTATATTTGAGTGAAAGTTTAAATTATCTATTTCAATACGAAGTTGCATAAAATGAGCAAGCAATAGGTACATTAATTTATTTGTACAATTTATTGAACATGATTTTTTGTATCGAAACTTTTTTAAGAACAAAGCAACAAGCACCTCAACCTTTAAAAAAAAAACCCTATAACTCACTAGTGAATAATAGTAATGAAAACGTCACAGTTTGATTATAGGTGTCATTACGTACCTAATTGCAGTGAAATTAGAACCATTTTATGAGCAAGTGTGTTGAAAAATAATAAATAACGTAATAACAGTTATGTACTTTGCAGATTACAGCTTTTTATTTAATTTTTAAAATAGAAATACAACTATCCGTATTATCCGAAAAATCTGGATAATGACGCACGTAAAATCCGGATTCTAAAATCGGCGGTTATCCGGATAATACGGATATCCGGATTGCAAGCCCTAATTGTTACTTACTGATTTAAAATAAGTACGTCCATGTTAAAGACTAATTTTGATAAAATAATAATTAATTACAATTTATTTGCTGTTTTATTTATAAAGTGATACTAAAGTAGGTACAATGTATTCCGTGGTGATACTACTACCTAGGCTTAGGGCTTATATCACCTTATCTAATACTTAATACCAAGACACATTGAATCAACATCTTGAATGATTATACACAAGAATGATAATACAAAAATATTTTTTTATTTATAATTTGTAAAGACACTGTCTAAAATTGTATAAAGTGGCATACCAACCTCAATAATATCATACGGACGTTGCTGAATTATGATGGCCTAAACATCAATATCGACTATAATCTAGTAAGGGTTCATTTTGTTTCATCCTACAGTACCTATAATGGGCATCTGCTTCAAACTACTTCACTCTGGTGCAACACCATCATGTTGCTTATGCTCGTTGGGTATATTCAACAGTCAGTTGACTTGGTGCTAAATTCATTTTCTCTCGTATTATTTTATTCTAGGTCGATGCTTAAGCCAGTTTACTTTCAGCTATTTTATTTACAGTAGGCATTTGAGCCATTTTGCCTTTCTCAAAAAATAACTAAATTTGATGCATTTTGGGCTAACCAACAAAAAATTTCTAAATTAATACACAATTATCAACAGTAATAACTTAAAAAACTTCCTTACTTAATTAGGGATATACTGTATTAAATAAATAAAAGTCTGTCAAATAGTTGTTTTTTTATGATTTTTTTTCCCAAAAAAATAACTTTGATCAGTCCTCCTGCAAGTTTTACAAAATGTCGCTTATATCAATTAGCCTTTCAACCGTCGATATATAATTACATATTAATTTTTGGTAATAATTATGGTTTTTATTAAAGTTATTGATTTATTGGGGTATTTAGCGTCCCGATTAGGTGCAAATCAGGACGCGTCCTCAGACCCCTGAAATCGGGACATCCCGCGCAAATCGGGACACCTGGCAACACAAGTACCGGCTGTCATTTGTTGATTTATGTCAGTCGGTATAGTCTGACAATCAATCTTATACCAAGTGGTATTGTATTACCTAGTACTAACAGGATAGTGGAGGTCAGATAGGCAGTCGCTCCATGTAAATAACTAGTATTCAGTTGCATCTGGTTAAATTGGAAGCCGAACCGAACATAGTTGGGAAAAGGCTAGGCTGATGATGATGATGTTTTATTTAGTATTAAGGCGCTGTCAACACCAAAATCGCGCACACTGGGCGCGCACGTCTATTTGTATGGGAGAAAACGAGACGTCACTATTACTGGGCGGCCAGGTTTTAGAAGAAAATAATGAATAAATATTGATATAAAAAAAAGTATGGATTATTTGTGAAATATGACTCATTAGCGGTTTAGGTATGAATATGTTGACTTCATGTTTTTAATTGCAGACCCACACGTCAAAAAAATAAAGACATAGGACCGTTAATGATGTTTTTAAGATCAATCTTTGCAATTATTTTCTATCGAGCCGATTTCGTCGAAATATGTATCGAGTCCATCCAAGGTCTTTGAAATATAATCAATATTAACATATATTTTTTTTGCCGTGCTAAAACAAATAGTTTTTCTTAAAAATCTGCTTAAATAACATCAATTTCAACAAAGTAGGTGTTGTCAGCCCCTTAACTACTTTATTGAACAGTGGTGGTATAATGGGTAATCGCCTTTTGAAAATTTATTTGCGGATATTCCCGTATCGACTACTAAATCGCTAAACTCGTCACCTGCTGCTGCCGAGTCTTTACTAAGGGAAAACGTTTCAGTCTGTGATTCCGAATTTAATTTTCAATATGTCACCTGTAAAGATATAATTAAAACTTTTCACACCTTAAATGTTAAAAAGACCGCCGATCTATGAGGTCATTCTGTGGAAGTTGCTAAATCCATTATAAACATTGTAGCTCCTTCATTAGCTGTAATATTTAACGATTGTATTGACCGTGGTGAGTTTCCTGATCTAATGAAATATAGTAAAATAATACCATTGTTTAAATCGGGTAGTACATCAGACCCCACTAATTATAGACCCATTTCAGTACACCTTTAGTAAAATTTTTGAAAAATTTATTTTGGCACAAATGCAAAGTTTTTTCAATAAATATAAGTTATTACATAAAAAACAGTTTGGTTTTACAAGGGGTCGTTCAACTGCTGATGCCGGTGTTGAACTTTTAGGACACATTTATAATGCCTGGGAGAACAAATGCGATGCTTTGGGCATTTTTTGCGATTTATCTAAAGCTTTCGATTGTGTTCTTCATGAAACATTAATCAGGAAACTACACCACTACGGAATCCGTAACGCCTCCCTGGATCTTCTTATTTCATATTTGAGTGACAGGATTCAGAGACTCGATGTTAAAGGAAAAAGATCTCCCGGATCCGTGGTAAGAATGGGGGTACCCCAGGGCTCAATTCTTGGTCCATTTTTGTTTCTTATTTATATAAATGACTTGCCTTACCTCATAAAGGATAATCATGACATAGTATTGTTTGCAGACGACACTTCTCTTTTATTTAAACTCAAACGTCAGCAGTTAGTTACGTATGATGTTAATAGCGCCCTGGCAAAAGTCGTTAATTGGTTTAATGTTAATAATCTACTCCTACATGAGAAGAAAACTAAGTGTATTAAGTTTACGATACCCCATGTAAGACAAGTGGAAACTACTGTACTAATTAAGGATGAAGAGTTAAAACCGGAAGATAGCACAGTCTTCTTAGGCATCACTTTGGATGCCAAGCTTCAGTGGGGCCCGCATATAGACAAATTATCGAAGAAACTTAGCTCTGCAGCATTCGCCGTTAGAAGAATTCGTGATTTAACTGATTTAGAGACAGCCCGTTTAGTTTACTTTAGTTATTTCCATAGCGTGATGTCGTACGGTATTCTCTTGTGGGGCAATGCCGCCGATATTCAGACAATATTTGTTTTGCAGAAAAGGGCAATTCGTTCAATTTATAAATTAAGTCCCAGATACCTCAGAGAAAAATTTAAAGAGATTCTTACTGTGCCCTCTCAGTTTATTTATGAAAACCTTTTGTACGCACACAAAAATATTAATTTATTTAAAAAATATAGTGATATCCACAACATAAACACGAGGAACAAACACAAATTTGTTGTTCCTGCAACGAGGCTCAAAAAAATAGGGGGTACGTTCAATGTATACGCTTTTACAATAAACTTCCGAGCCAAATTCAAGCACTAAGCCTAAATAAATTCAAATCGTTTATAAAACGGACGCTGTGCCTGAAAGCCTACTATCATGTTAATCACTATCTTGAAGATAAAAAAGCTTGGGATAATTAAATTTGCTCTGTGAATGTCGAAATTTCGGACTTCGCCTGTTTATTATTGATTCCTTTCTTTTATACACTCTGACATTGAATGTTTTGACATGTATTTTATTATTTTTTACTTTTTTTTATTATTTTATGTGACATTTACTGATTTGACATGAATACTTATTTTATTAAGTATTTTACTTTTTTATTTTATTATCATTGCGACATTTAATGATTTTTGTGATTTTTTTTTTACTTACATTCATTTGGAAAGAACTTGTTATTAATTTTATTTGATTATTGTGAATGTGGGGACCATGTGGGTCACATTTTTATTTGTGATGTTTGTTTTTTTCCCACAACTGTCTGGCAGTTTGAGTACTATAAGCGACCTACCCAAATGTCCTTTCTTTTGTATTGTGCGTCGTTTCGTTGAGCTCCTTGAGTTATAAGTCCAGCTACACGTTAACTGACAAATGCTTGCACTGACTGGACAGGTCCACTCAAATCTGTATGGTTCTTTCTTCAAAAGACCATCTCAGGCACTAATCTGCATAGTCCTCATGTGAATTGAGCAAGATTATGTCTGGACTTTAAAAGAGACTACGACCTCTGAGTTTGTTTCGGCTGTTTCTTCTCAGAGTATCATTTATTTATCATGTGTCTGAGCTCATTTGAGCCTAGACAGGTCCATTACTTCTGTCATTTGTTTAATCACCACTGCTCTCGTGACGGTAAAGGAAACCATCGCGTTCTAGAACCGATTTCGGGACATGTGATGATGTGACACACCAACCCGGACCCGGCCAGCGTGGTGGATTATGGCCCACCCAAACAGATATATAGGCGGCCTGTGTCCCAGGAGTGGGAATGTTAATTTATTTATTTAACCATATATGTAGGCGGGAACAAGGTGCGTGCCTTCAACGGTTGGGCATGACCCAACGTTATAATGTAGTCTTTCGGCATACTCAAATGAACACAGACCGAACACGATACCCTGGATAGGAGAGTTTGTATACTTTGTATACCCAGTGTCAGTGATGCATCCGGTTTAAGGTCAGCACATTAAGAGCCTATACTACCTCAGATTAGCAACTCTATTTGTGGTGGTTCAAACTTCGTTTGTAATACTATTAGAATAAAGTTCTAATCAGCTTGCACTACAAAGCGGTTGTTACGTCAGTCACTGCGGCCGAATAGTGCGAAATGAGTGGTTTTTATTCTTAAAAAAAAAACAAATTTTCGTCTTTTGGAAAAAACAAAAACAAAAGACCTGTTTTATAGTTAGTTCAGTTAGTATGCGAAGTTTCATGATCTAATTCAAGTACTTTTAGAATACCAGCGGTTTATTGTTCGATTTGGAGGTAACTTTTGGATTTTTTTCTAGCGAGAAAATTTTATGAAATCGTTTTTTCGCCAAACATAAGATCTAACATTAATCCTCAACTTACCATATATTTATTTCAAAATTAATGCTGCAGTATTTTAGGCGTAACGGAGGATCATGCTAAATTTAATTCATTTGAGATAGTAGGCCCTTAACTCGCGTCTCCTTATAAGTCATGAACAGTCGCGCGAGGGTCAAAAAGACCCAGATTTTGAATGTATTGTTTTTAATAACTTAATTAAGTTTCGGGATTATTTGTAAATTATTTAGAAAGAGGATAACAAAACAAACTTCAAAATAATAAATGTTTATTATTTAGAGAAAAAAAGGTAATGTAAATCACAAAATTCAAGAGATCACTGCTAAATCTTACTTTTTACGATATAGAAATTAAAAAATAAGCCATCTAAAATAGTCTAAAAATAATTAAAAAAAAAAAAAAAGTGGGCTGTCTCCATATAAAATAGTTCAATTTTTCTCACTTAACACGTCCGTACTGTCCAAATACCGCACGGGGACTGACGGAGGCGGGGTGTGCGGATAGCCTGTGAAGCTACTTGAAGGTACTTAGTGCGACGACACGAATGAACTAATACAAAAACAGTAATGTCACAAAAAGTAGAGTACTGAGTCTTTTCGACCCAGGCGCGAGTACCCGCGGGTTAAACCAGATGCATCACTGACAGTGAGACTGTACATCCGGCGAATGTTCGGAGGTCAAGGCTTTTTAATAATAAATAATAATAATAAACCATTTATTTCCGGTAACAAAGACCCATCTAAAAATACATACAAATAACAACTTTTGTTAGTTTAAACCAACTCTTCCTTGAGAATCTTGTCGACTTGTTGATGTTGTTTTAGACGCGAAGACCCTCCACAACCGCGAGGTGTGCAGACTCAAGGAATATTTTTTTAAAGCCGAGGTGGGTATGCACAGCGATCTGTTCGCAGAGGACCAGAGGAGACTCACCCCGCTGTCCATGGCTAAAGTGAACGCAAGTGCCTGTAGTACCTACTAAATAACCGCAAGAAATGAATTTTCAGAAAAGATGAATAAAATGAAATATATTATGCAACAATGACAAACTGGAAAGATAGTGTTCTCTTTCACTCGTCTGCGTTAGGTATTCATGTTATTGGTTTATTATGCTGATGTCATTGCCTATCTATTAATTTGGAATTTGCACCCAGCAGCAACATAATCCTGAATGCAGTTGAGCAACTCTCTATAAATACAAATTGATTGAATATATATTATATTTCACAGTTAAATTGAAAAAATAAGAACATAAACGAAAGTGCCATCAATCATAGATAGCAGTTTAGGTTTTGAGATTATTTACCTAATACATACTTACAACAGGATTTGTCTAAGTTCCTAGTGCATAACATGAGTTTCTTCTCACAGAATTTCCTATTTAACGACCCGAATGGCGCAGCGGTACTGAGGCTGACTTACGTTCTAAGAACGTAAGGCAGCCCGGGTTGACGATGAAAAGACGATGAAAAGTATTTTGTATCAAATTAAATTAAATATGTCAATAAATATATTTCAATTGGTTTGACTAAAAAATTTCAGTCCAGAAAATGATTAATTAGTAATTAAAAATTGTTTTTTTTTTTAAACTTCTTCGTAAATGTTGAATTTCAATTGTTTTTTTGTTTGTTTGAACACGCGTCGGCCAGTGTAAATCATACTTTAAACTAGCAGTCAGTTGAATAGACTGTAAACTACGAAGTGTGTTGAAAAAGCAAATAAAACGTATATCGTGAAAGAAAATATATGCTCTCTGTCAATAATTAAATAAGTGCTAACTAAAACTAAATAAATTACAAAAACATTATAATCCGGGAAAATACAATTTACACGATGTAATGCGTCAATAGTTTTTATCGTTAATTTCATGGTGAACAAAAAGTCGCATAATCGTATTCAAAATCTCGTGTGTGTAGAATATGATTTTTAATACATGTTAATGAAACGATGTCAATAATTAACCTTCATTACGATTTGTGCAGTGTGTTCAAAAATATTTATGTTTCTGTTACCTTTACAAAAAATACAATGAATATTGGTGAAGATAAGCCAAGATAAGCTAATGATTTTAAATATTTTGTTTCTTGTACTGTTTATTGGTACGAATTGCTATTACTTGGAGCACTTCACAACCAAATAAACAGTAAGAACATGGTCAATGTTCTTTCATTTTAGATTTTTATGAGAAAAGGTTGACACATAATGTATAAGCTATGCACAAGATCGGCATCTCCTCATCTCTAGCCGTTCATGGCCTAGACCATGGCCACGGAAGGCTTACGCGGCATGTTACCTTAAGTCTGAAACTTTATCTGGTGTTTGAGAAATTGTGGGGCAATTGTCTGTCATGGAAATACCGTGAGGAAAGTTTTGGGTATAAATGTGAACGGCTTCAAATGTAGTTAGTAGTGTACTTCAAAATCTGGAGGAAGAGGTGTGAGAGATAATGTGGCTAAAAGTCACTGGAGAACGGCCATACAGAGACTTTTTTTTTAATGTTTCTTGGGCCTAAATCGGTGACACGGTTGATTTGCATCATCATCATCATCATCATTTTAGCCGAGACTCGCATCCAACGGATTCCCGCAACCTTCACCTGGTCATCAGTCCATCTAGTGGAAGGTCTTGCAACGCATCGTCTTCCGGTTCGCCAATGTGCCCCGCCCTGCGAAGAATTGCCAACCTTAAGTGAGTGTATGATCCTAAAAAATGGTTTTGAGATTTTCAATGTTGAGATTATGATTGTTGATCTTCTTATCTTATTCCGCCAGTTATGCTTAAGTCCCGTGTTATAGGGCCTATTGCCATCAACCGGCTACAAATCAAAAATCCGTGACGGCTACTGAAATCCGTGATAGAAAAACCGAATAACACTTTTCCCGACCTGGGAATCGTACCCCATTCACGATCAGAACACAATATAAAACATATGTAAACGGGTATTTTCGCGAATTTTACCTTTAATATAAGCCCGACGTTTCGACCGGAGACTGAAGTATTGGAGGTACTGCCACAGCAAAACGAAGGCGTTTATTCAACTACCCTCACTATTGATCTTCTTAAATTTTAATTAGAGCCGGTTCACACTATGACAGCGCACTACACTAACAGTGTCCGCATTCTGAGATGATTTCATTTGACGAGTACACTTAGTGATCACATTCCAAGCGGCAGAGAGTATGAAGCCGTCTTTGCGATTGAAATTAGGATACTTCTTGATCTCAATCGCTTCCCGAACTATTATCTTATAGTAGTGCTTCTCCTTGTTGCGTAACTCCATCCAGTGGTTAGGTCCTGAGTCTACTATATGCTCCGCTATAGCTGACTTGTTTATTTGTCGATTTCTGACCGCTGCTATGTGTTCCTTGACCCTTTCAGCGACTGTTCGCTTCATTTGGCCTATGTAGGAACGGCCGCAGCTGAAGTCGATTTGTTTTTTCTGCAGTTGCACTTACGACCAAAGACTAACGATGAGTAATTAGAAGAGTTTCACACCATGAGAATGGTCGACTAGAAATTAGTAGAATGGGTATTGAATCACTACACGCTACAACAGCCCATAACGTGCACTGCTGGACATAAGCCTCTCCCATGATGGGAGGAATTTGCCGTAATCTCCACGCTTGGCAGGTGGATTGGAGATCGCAGTGATGAAAGACTAACAGAAAACGCTGCTTTGGTCTACGGAGGCGCAAGGTTTTCTGCCGCAGACATTAGTCGCCTTATATGAAACCCGTGAGTGTAATGGGTTGGTTCTATTCTACTCCGCCGGATACCACATGGCCAGAATATTGGTACGGTATTGAATCAGAATGCATTAAATATATTAATGTTAATTATGCATTCAACATTTTTGAGCTCATGAATTGACAGGATCTGTTGATACAAAAGAATTTCAATTTAGAGGTCAAGAAAGCAAAGCATTTCAATGAGTTATTTTGTTTATTCTTTGTTAAGAATTCGGGGTTTTTTCATAGGAATGTTATTCCGTTAGTCCGCTTCAATAATTTAGTGTTAGTTGAATAGCTTTGCTATTAATAGCTGTTTTTATTAAGTAGGTGCAAAATTTATAACTGTCTGAATTGGTCTTCGATCAACAATTAGGAATTGGTTCAAAGGAATTTAGTCTAAAATTCTTTATTTGAATTTAAGGTACCTGGCTGGCTGGATATCTCATCTTTAGCTATAAAAAGTTGTTTTCAAAAATTGGCCATAGTAGCTCGTGGCTAAATATTAACAGCCACTCGGTTCGATCTTTAGGTTAAGCCGCGCTTGGTCCAAGGATGGGTGACTACCGTTACATACCGAGTTTCCTCCGTGCCTCGGAAAGCACGTTAAGCTGTTGGTCTCGGCTGTCATTTGTAAATCCTTGACAGTCATTGCAGGTAGTCAGAGGCCCAAAAGTCTGAGAACCAGTCCTTACCAAGGGGTATCGTATTACCCAGGAGTAACTGGGTTATGGAGGTCAGATAGGCAGTCACTCCATGCAAAATACAGGTATTTATCTGCAACTGACTGAAAGCCGACCCTAACATAGTTGGGACAAGGTAAAAAAAATATCTACAACATACAGTTTCATTCTTGCCACTAGCTCTAATATTTTAAGAGTAATTTTAGTTTTTCGTACTGATCAGTATTCTTAGTCCGTTTCATTTTTTCGAGCTTTAAGTACGAGCGTTGGAGTAACATAATACAAATTGTATTTGCGTAGCTAATTTAATTAGAACATACATTTTCAACTTTCCCTTCACAAACAAACTCCCTAATTCCATTAACATACAGCAACAAGTGAATTTTAACTTTGTTCGCAAAGTTCAGTACGAAGAATAAACTGTTTAGAAGATTGCTTATCTCCAACATAAACATCATACAAATGTTAGGCTGTTTTAATATTATTAATGTGTTAGATGTAATTATTTAAAATCACGGTCACTTTTTTACTTCTTATTCGGACTTTTTTGAGTATTGATGCTGTGGTAAGGCTAGGTGGTTGCGCCCGACGATGTGTGTAAATACCTACCTATAGTGGCTTTTTTTTTCGGATGGGAAATCATCAAATGACTCCTCCCGCTCTGGGCGGAGTTGAAGGGAGTGTCAGACTTTTACTGACTAAAACCCATCCATATTCCTTCATCGCCCTTTGTATTCCAGAGCCAAGGTATTTCTTTCGAACAGTCCCGCAGCCCCGGCAGGCATCGGTCCTTGCGGACCCCTTTCTTTTGCTGACTCTCTTTGAGGCGCGCGTGGAACAAAAACACGCCGTCGATACGGCCTGTCGTCATGAGACGGACGGACAGCGAGCTAGCCCATAGCTCTCCGTCCACAAGCCCGCGCCTACTTTACCTGATTTGGGAACCTATACAAATTAGTGACACACTATGAGTAATATCTAATGATTGCGGCACGGTTGGTGCAGTGGCTGAGCTATTGGCTGCTGCGCTACGTATCGTGGGTTCGATCCCTGCACGGAACAAATATTTGTATGGACTACAGGTAGTTGTTCCGGGCCTGGCTGTTTGTGATGGGGTTTAAATATTTGTAAACGTACCCAAAATACAGGAGAAATTCCTGGACGAATTAAAAAAAGAAACGATAGATGTTAAAAACATATTGGATGGACTCAAGCTACCTAAACGCTTAACCCTTCGTCTGTGAAGCTCGACCTAATCAGTTTGACGCCATTGTTTAACTATTGTCTATATTTCGCTAACAGATGAAAAAAAAACTACTTTCACAAGACCCTGATTTGCTCTCAGTTAGAATATGCTGTTCCTTATTTGGAGTCCTTTCTATAACAAATACTCATATAGACTTGAAAGGGTTAAAAAAATCCTACGTAATGTGCAGTATAGATTTTATCACAGGATAACATTTTCTTATTTAGAACTACTCAAACAGCACAATCTCTTGAGTTTGGAGTCTTGGCGTACGCTCCTAATGGCCATGATGCTGCATGGCATTTGTAATAATAAGTTTTATTGTAATGAACTTACCAATAAGTTATGTTACGTAGTATCTAGAAGTATTACACGGCGAGAGGTGCGCGTTCCTCGTCTGTTTCACACTGAGAAGTGCAAAACAAACGCCGGTGAGCGCCCGGCACCTCTCCGCCCGCCTTGTAGTCACTTACTAGCTGTTGCTCGCGGCTTCTATCGCGTGGCAATTTTGATGTGTATGTAAGTACGAACAAAAACCTTTTAAAATCAATATTGCTTACGTCCCATAACATACGGCGTGATAATATGTAGCCTAAAGCTTTCTTCCTTCTTTCTTGGTTTACAAAAAACATTTTTGCTGAATTTGAATTCAATCTATCCAGTAGTTTTGGCGTGAAGCCGACAGACACAGACAAACAGACAAAAATTCTAAAAAGTCACTTTTTGTTAACAGTTACGTTTTTCTAACAAAAGCCACTTATTTTTTCTCGAAAATTCTCAATGTACAGTTTTTCTTTCGTTACTGTTTTATTATATGTAAGTATAGATAACACACACTTTACTGATACCGATATTTTAGCGTTACCTCCGGCACGATTTAAAAAAATGGCTATAGCTTTACTTACCGACAACCTTTCATAACGAACTTTTCTTTTTTTTCTTCTTTTCATTTATAATTTAGAAATGCGAACGTCCGTCCTTTCCTCTTTTAAGTTTTTTTTTTTAAATCCGTGGACAATAATAATAAAAAGTAAAAGTTTAAGTTAAATTGCAATAAAAAAGACTTCATCATTCATCATCATTTCAGCCGAAAGACGTCCACTGCTGGACATAGGCCTCCCCCAAGTGTCGCCACATTGACCGGTCCCGTGCGACTCGCATCCAGCGGATTCCTGCAACCTTCACCAGGTCATCGGTCCACCTAGTGGGAGGCCTTCCAACTCAACGTCTTCCGGTTCGCGGTCGCCACTCCAGAACTTTTCGGCCCCATCGGCCATCCGTTCTGCGAGCAATGTGCCCTGCCCACTGCCACTTAAGTTTGGCAATTCTTCGGGCTACGTCGGTAACCTTTGTTCTCTTGCGGATGTCTTCATTTCTGATTCGATCGCGCAAGGAAACTCCGCGCATAGCCCTCTCCATTGCCCTTTGGGTGACTTTAAGCTTTCTGATGAGGCCCATTGTGAGCGACCACGTTTCGGTCCCGTATGTAATCACTGGCAACACACACTGGTCATAGACTTTCGTCTTGAGACACTGCGGACGAGAAGATACCGCACAATTTCCCGAACGCTGCCCAACCGAGTCGGATTCCACGATTGACCTCTTTCTCGAAGTTAGACCTACCTAACTGGACCGTTTGTCCCAGGTACACATAATCGTCTACAACTTCGAGAGTAGAGTCTCAGATCTTGATAGGAGTGGGTGTGACATGGGCATTCAACATGACCTTAGTCTTGTCCATGTTCATTTTTAGACCCACTCTTCCGGAAGCTCTACTGAGGTCATCGAGCATTGTACTGAGGTCCTCCATGGTCTCAGCCATTACCACTATATCATCGGCAAACCGAAGGTGAGTGATGTACTCGCCATTGACGTTGATGCCTAGCCCTCTCCAGTCCAGAACCTTGAAGACATCCTCCAGTGCAGCGGTGAACAGTTTCGGAGATATGACGTCTCCCTGTCTCACACCTTGCTGCAGGAGCATAGGTTGAGAGGCTTGGTCCTGAAGTCGGACTGACATGGTGGCGTTTTTGTACAAACACTTCAACACCTACCTACCGATAATCGATTTGGCACCGTTGGAGAGACTGCAGTACAGCCCAGGTCTCGATCGAATCGAAGGCTTTCTCGTAGTCCACAAACGCTAAACAGAGAGGCAGGTTATACTCTTCTGTCTTCTGTATAACTTGCCGCAGCGTATGTATGTGGTCCACGGTGCTAAAGCCTTTTCGGAAACCGGCTTGTTCGAGTGGCTGGAAATCGTCAAACCTGCGCGCGAGACGATTCGTGATGACTCTAGAAAACAACTTGTAGACATGGCTTAGAAGTGAGATGGGCCTATAATTCTTCAGCCGGGCATTGTCACCCTTTTTGAAGAAGAGCACCACCACACCCCTGCACCATGCCTGTGGCGTTTTTCCCTCAAGTATGACGGAATTAAACAGCTTCTGAAGGGCCTTAAGTACCGGTTTTCCACCCGCCTTCAGGAGTTCGGCCGTAATTCCGTCATCACCCGGTGCCTTGTTGTTTTTGAGCTGCTTCAGAGCCATCCTAATCTCGTACAGGCTGACGTCTGGGATGTCTTCGGTATAGTGTCGGGTCAGTCTAGCTCTTGGGTCGTTGGCTAGATCTACGACGGGTTTACTGGTTGACGTGTACAACTGTCCATAGAAGCTCTCGATCTCCCTCAGAAGCTCCGGTTTGGCGGATAAGATCCTACTATCGTCGGTCTTCAGTTTCGTGAGCTGGCTCTGCCCAATAGCCAGATCCCTTGCAAATACCTTGGAGCCTTTATTCCGCTCAATCGCGTCTTTAATACGCTCGGTATTAAAGCGGCGGAGGTCGCTCTTCAAGGATTTAGAGATCCGTCTATTGAGCTGCCGGTATTTACACGCCTCGTCTGAAGACTGCAGGATCATCTCACGCCGCTCCTTCATGAGCTTGAGAGTGTGATCGGAGAGCCTCTTGTTCTGATCTGTACGACGCGCCTTGAAGAACTTAGACCCGGTCGTATGGACAGTTTCCACGAACCCATCGTTGTATTCGTCCATCGAGCTTCCTAGGCACTCGAAACGGTTCTGGAGTTCAAGCAGAAAGCTCTCGGGGTTTTGGATTTGGATCTGTGCTGGACGGAGCGTAGACTTCATCAGTCGATACCTTTCAAGCTTGATATTGATGTTCAATGTGCCTCTTACCATGCGGTGATCGCTCCCGGTTTTCACCGAATTGACCACAGAGACATCATTGAACATTTGCTTCTTGGTTGACATAATGAAGTCGATCTCATTTCTAGTTGCACCATCGGGGCTCTGCCAGGTCCACTTCCTGTGCTCACGCTTTCTGAAGAAGGAGTTCATCATATAGAGGCCCTCCTTCTCCATAAAACTAGCCAGTTGGTGACCCCGGCGATTCCGATGTCCAACTCCAAATTGCCCCACCTGCAGCTCATCCCCGTCTCGTTTGCCCAGTTTCGCGTTGAAGTCCCCAATGACAACTGTGAAGTGAGTTTTGGAACCATGCATGGCTTTAGATATATCCTCATACATGGTCTCCACTTCGTCGTCGAGGTGTGCCGAGGTCGGGGCGTAGACCTGTATGACCTTCAGCGAATATCTTGAGGATATTCTGAGTATAAGGTACGCCACCCTGGTCGACACACTCTCGATCTTCACCACGTTGTTCACAAGGGACTTGTGGACGATAAACCCAACACCACCCTGGGACTGCCGGTCACCCTCTTGGAAATAGAGCAGGTTGCCGGATTTCAGGATTATCGTGTCCTCCCACTCTCTTCGGACTTCAGATAATCCCACAATACTCCATCGCAGCCTGCTCAATTCCTCTTCTAGTTCCGCTATCTTCTCGTCAGTCCGGAGTGTGCGCGTGTTATATGTTGCCAGGTCCAGTCGTTGGTATTGGCAGCCGGATCCCTTCCGGAGATTTTTCGCACCCCTTGCCACGCCGTAGCCTCGACCGCTGCCGTAGTCAAGGGTAGACGGGCTGCCGGGCACTAGGGGCCATTTCTTTGTTGCGCTATTCATGGGGGGGTTTTGCCATAATCGCCACGCTTGGCAAGCGGGTTGGCGATCGCAGTGAGTGCAGTTCTTACATAAGACACAGAGAGCGCTGCTGCCCATTCTCTGGAAAGTCCCTTAGTCGCCTCTTACGACACCCACGGGAAGATATGGGATGGTGTTATTCTTTACGTCCGACACCACACGGACGTTTACGTCCGACACCACACGGACGACGGCGGACGATGATAAAAAAGACTTGAATTTCATAATTGAATGATGGAATTAAATGTGGGTTATACGTTTATTAAATGAACCTTATTAGCTCCGATACACAAATTGTAACGTGTAACTGTTTTTCGTCCATAAATAAATAAAATAAAAAATAAAGATGAAGGTTTATGTCATCAACATCTGCCTGCTTTTTCCCAACTATGTTAGAGTCGGCTTCTAGTCTAACCGAATGCAGCTGAATACCAGAATTTTACATGGAGTGACCTACATATCTGACCTCAACAACCCAGTTAGTACTGGGTAATACACGTTGGTAAGACACGTTGTCACACTTTCGGGCCACTGAATACTTGTAACAACTGTAAAAGATCTACAAATGACAGCCGGGACCAACTGCTTAACGTGCTTTCTGAGGCACGGAGAAAACTCGGTGTGTAGGTAAATGGGTGATCGGCAGTAATTCAGGACTCTTGTCATTTATTAGTGCTACACGTGAGGCTATTTTAGCCATAATCATAAAATAAAAGTACGCATAATTAGTTTTTAAATCTTCGTATGCGTCACTTGAATATATTGAACGTAGCGTATACGTCACAGAACGTTATAGCTTTTCCAGTTTTAAAGACGTTTTTTTTTTTAAAATTTTTATTTGTGAAGTATAAGATGGTCATTTGCTGTCATCATTTTTAGCAGCCTTGTATTAACCATTGCTGGGCAAAGGCCACCCCCATATCCTTCCAGGTGCTTTTCTCCTGCGCCACTTCGAACAATTTATTCTGGTTGAGTTGAATGGCGCCGATACATGCGTCATGTTCGTGTACGGGCGCTGTCAGTTGGGACTGGTCATCTCTTAGCTGCCACAGTTCATTTTATTTACCTGCTTTATTTTTAAATTGTTAATTTATATTTTTTACTCTGGACGTTCTTAATGTGCACGTCTTTCTACATCGTTCTCACATATATGGATAATATTAACATGAATGATGTAACCAAGATTTTGTAACAATATTCTGATTTAAAAGAGTGTCCATGGAGTTTCTTGCCCGTTCTTCTCCATAGAGATCTACGCTAGGGAATGGGCAACTACAGTACTTTCACAGTTTTTATGTCTTGTGACTGGGACTGTAGCTACATTTAATTTTCATCTTTGTTTCGACAATTCAAAAGTGCCTGTAACTGGCTTACTTGAAATAAATGCTTTGATTTTGATTTTGAATGTGTTAAAAAAATCTAAAATATTTAGATTAAACAGAGTTATCATTTATTTGCTAATGACTTGCGTCATTGTTCAAGTGCAAACATTATTACAATGATAAGTAAATAGGTAACTATTATTATGATAATTTGTTAAAGAGGTCGGTTAGTAACGGATATCTAACCATTTTGTGGTAAACATCATGTGAACTGGTTAACAACTATATAGAATAGGTACCTGTTTTTTTTAGATTAAGATGATATTTAAATTAAAATGTTTTATAACCAACTAAAACGTTATAATACTCATAAAATTCTTGGGCATGTTAAACCTTTGAAGTTATTTTTACTACTGATCTCGTGTTAAAAAACCAGCAATGTTGTTTACATTAAGATACTTACTAGCTTATGCTCGCGGTTTCACCCATGTTATCATCATCATCAGCCTAATAATGACACAGGCACGTACTAAATAAACTACTTGAAGTAAACGAAAAGGTGTTATTTATTTTGCTATGATATTTTCAAATTTATTAGTAATGTAAAACACGTTGAAATAATAATAATAAATAATACTTATTAATATTCTGTATTACTTTAATTTTATCAACTAGCTGTATCTATTCATCACCAGCCTATTAATGTTCCCACTGCTGGGACACAGGCCTCCTCTCTATGAGAGGGAATGGGCTATAATCCACCACGTGGGCCCAATACAGGTTGGTAGATGTCACATGTCTTCGAATTTTTGGTTCTAGGACATGCCCGTTTCCTCACGATGTTTTCCTTCACCGTTTTTAAAAGCAGTGGTGATGAAATAAATTACACAAAGTAATGCGCCTATCTGGGTTCGAACCCACGACTTACTGTTCGTAAGTCGGGGCCGCCACCACTGGCCACCGCTGCTCCCTGCTCGCTAGTCAGTAATTATTGTTTCCCGCAACGTGCTACTGGGATAAAAGGATCATCATCTTCCTGCCCATCCCATGTTACTTGTGGTCGGCGCAACACGTTTTTTTCTTCCATTCTCCCCTGTCAACCGTCACACAATCACTTACACCTTTTTCCCTCATATCATTCCTCACACAATCCATCCATCGTTTCCTTGGTCTTCCTCTCCCTCTCCATCCATCCACATTTATATTCATCACTCTTTTAGTCACATGCGATTCTTCCCTCCTCATCATACTACGTACGTTTTATTTAGTTCCTTACTTTTTTTAGAGCGGTTCAGTAATTTTTCCGTGAAACAGTAACAAACACCCATCCACACAAATCGTAATTATAATAGTAGAAGAGATACGAAAAAACCCCTTGTTCGCTTTAGGACAGATTCGCCAGGACAGATTTGCTTAGCGACAGATTTGCTTTACGGCAGATTCGCATTACAATGGTGAAAAAAATCCTTCTTTGAAATTCAATTGAGTATTTTTCCCTATTCATCAATAGGGAAAAATACTCAATGGAATTTCAAAGAAGGATTTTTTTAGGAAGTAGGTACCCCAACAAGGTGAAAGGTACACCGATGCTAAGTCGGTTAGGTAACACGTATTCAGTACATCATTCTGAAACCCCCACATAGAAATTTTTCAGGAAGTAGGTACCCCAACAAGGTGATAAATTTTTCAGGAAGTAGGTACCCCAACAAAGTGAAGGGTACACCGATGCTAAATCGGTTAGGTAACACGTATTCAGTACATCATTTTGAAACCCCCACATAGAAATTTTTCAGGAAGTAGGTACCCCAACAAGGTGAAGGGTACACCGATGCTAAATCGGTTAGGTAACACGTATTCAGTACATCATTCTGAAACTCCCACATATAATTTTTTCAGGAAGTAGGTACCCCAACAAGGTGATAAATTTTTCAGGAAGTAGGTACCCCAACAAGGTGAAAGGTACACCGATGCTAAGTCGGTTAGGTAACACGTATTCAGTACATCATTCTGAAACCCCCACATAGAAATTTTTAATCGATAATAATTTAAAAAAAAAACAGCTCTACCATACATTTTTACCGTGTAGGTAATTGCGCAGTTTTGTAAGAAACAGCTAATTAAACAAACATAAAACAGCTATTATCGGGCAAGAGGTTATCACAATTCGTAAAATGGTCACAAAGTGACAATTCTAAATATTAACTGCGTTTGTGACCATTTTAAGAATTATATAGTGATTAATAGGTATTATTACTATCCATATTATTAGCCGTGTGGTATTCGGCAGAGTAGAATAGAACCAACCCATTACACTCACGGGTGTCGTTTATGGCGACTAATGTCTGAGGTAGAACACCTTGCGCCTCCGTAGACCAGAGAATGGGCAGCAGCGTTTTCTGTTAGTCTTTCATCACTGCGATCTCCAATCCGCCTGCCAAGCGTGGAGATTACGGCAAATTCCTCCCATCATGGGAGAGGCTTATGTCCAGCAGTGGACGTTATGGGCTGATGTAGTAGTAGTAGTAGTAATATTATTATCCTGTTATGATTCCACTAAGCGGTCATTTTAGGCTCCCTGGGCATCGAATACATAACCTCATGAGCGTTTGAGACCGCAGTCAATCAATATAATTTTGGTTTGCTCTAAAAAAGCCTGTCATTGGTGTCGATTCTGTTGTGCACAAACTAAATTTAGGCTATTGCTATCTTTTACTAAAAGGCAGTGCGAGAGAAGGACGGCTACAGCAATGAACTAAGTTAGAGATGTCAAACTAGTTTATGCCTTGCGCTTCACCGTGTTTTTAGTCGACATGTTTTACGTGCACCCTTCATTTGTATTGAAATATTAGTTCCAACTAAATTTGGCGGCTCTAAATTACGTCCGTCTCTTTTTCGTTTTATTAGAGAGAAAAAGATAGCAATAGCCTAAATTAAGTTTAGTTTGTACACAACAGAATCGACACCATTATTAAATTATTTACTTAAATTAAAAATGAAAGTACCACGAAAAGCATCGAAAATTCATAATTTGAGGTAAACAAAAGCCTTCGCTTTAACGGAACCATGGTCGCGCAATAATATAAAATTGACACATCAGCTGTTATGTCATTTAATTCGACAACGCTCATTATAACTAATGAGATTCATAAAGGACCATGATAAATACATATCGCTGAGTAGTGCCCTGTAGTTATTTACTGTACTTGTAATTTTTACTGGGTTTGTTCACGAAATTGATATTGGGTTTTTTATCTCGATTTTCTAAGTCGCAGTCCAGAGTCCAGACTCTGGACTGCGACTTAGAAAATCGAGACCATAGACCGAATGCACGCATCCAGATGCGTGCATTCGGTCTATGGTAAGTCGCAGTACAGTTTTGTCGCAGAAGCGTAAAGGTAAACACAGACTTAGCCACACTGCAGTCGCCGCAGTCTCCGCAGTCGCCGCAGTCGCCGCAGTCACCGCAGTCGCCGCAGTCGCCGCAGTCACCGCAGTCGCCGCATTCTAATTTTTCTGTGCAATCTTGCACACAGACATATACACAGATTGCACAGAGACACAGATTGCATAGAACTTTATACGAGTAATTGGAATGCGGCGTCTGCGGTGCGGCTAAGTCTGCGTTCACCTTTAATCGCACATCCATTTCTCGAGTTCACATAGTGCACTCGGATTTGTGACCGGTCGGTAATAGGATAGGAGCAATGGGTTCGTCCGTTACTGAGTCAAATACAACAATATATTTGGAGGACCAGGAAGATGGTATAACACCTGTTTTTTTTAGGCGTCTTGAAGAGGAGGTTGTCGATGACGAGTGGAAGTAAAAGTCCAACTATAAACGTTATATTTCACCAGTACGAAGTGTGTGGTGTTGGTACTAAATGAAGACCTCTGCCTAACTTTCCAGTGAAATAATAGATGTGGGAATGTAAGGTGTGTTAAGTGGTAACACTGGTTGAATAAGGGAATGTAAGATGATGGAGAGACAACACTGTATGTCAAGGGAGGATGCGCAGAGAGCATTATTAGGTTTACGACGGACGCGGACGACGAATAAGAAAGATAGAAGACGTAAGATTTTTTAGAAGAATATTATAAAAAGTAAAGTTCCCGTGCTGTTTTATTTTGGAATCCCACAACACATACTACATAGATGTAATGTTATGTAATAGGCTAAGTGTTGCCATACAACGTGGCGACGCCGCCAGTCTCTTGGGCACATTACCAGCAGCTGACAGCGTTGAGGAGGAGTTTTTCGATGCCCTTTTATAGTTTGTTGTTAGTTTATTTATTTTAGTTTATTTATTACTTAGTTTTTAATTACTTATGTAAATATTAACTACATACTGAAGCAATAAAATGTAATGTTATGTTCATAAACTTTTATTTCGGTTCAGTAATTTTGTTAACGATCGAATACATTAAATGGTTACCTATGTTGGTTAATGTGACTTTTTCCGTAGCTATCGGTGTATCTCTATCGATGTCACCTGTCACTTGATTCATAGAAAAATCAAAGAAAGCTTTTTTGTGACGTTTTGTTTCTAACCGTTCAGTAAGCAAAATGTCAAACAGACAGAGATGGCAACCTACCGAAACCGGCTAGTAAGTTTTTGAAATTGGCCGTTAATCTACTTACGTAAGTTTCTGCATACGTAGGTAAGTCACTACCATCCATGGTGATTTGCTACTGCAAACACTTTAATGTGTTTGCAGTACACTAAAAGACCTGCGGCACATTCTCTAACAGACCTGAGAAATCGCCATCTCACGGCTCTACAAAGAGTGTTAATTTGGTAAACATTTCATTTCTCTGACTGAACATGTCAAGTGATTAGCCGTCTTATTATAAAACTTCCAATAAGTACCAGGTTTAAACCAGGACTAAAAGGTCTAGGTTTGTTACGGTACTAACGTTAGTTCTTTCATTCGTATTACAAATCGTAGACCAACAAAGGACTACCTAATACCAAAGATAGTCCCTGGTCTAAACATAACCCACAGATTATACGCAACAAAATATTTAAAACTATTCAATCATTCGTTCAGCGTTCTCTACACCGTTCCTTTTTACAAAATGTTGTTACGTAATTTAAAGATAAAATATTTTATAAATTGTTATTTGTAGTGGTAAAATATAAAGTTTTGTTATTTAAAGGTATTTAAATATTCCGACATGTATTTTTTTGAATGCATCAATCCAATTGTTCTGTTTTGGAACAACTATCGAGCTAGCGCGTAAAATGGAGTGAACTGGGCGGCGCGCGTAATTCGAGTAATGTTATCGAAATGTTTATGCCTACGTTTACGTGTTTATGTTTTTACCTTATAATAAACTAAATGGCCGGTTTCACTTCAAGAGTAATAATACAAGTAAAGGCACAGTTCTTTGGGCACAGTATTTCTTTGTGGTGAGATCGTGTGTGCTGTTACGTTGTTTTTTTTGTACCTAACATTTACCTGTGAGCATACGTTGTAAATTGTGAGGTCTCCAATAATGATCTCCATGATTTCCAAGTGAAATGTTCATTGTGGTTTATGCAAATGACTTTGGGTTGCGATTTGAAGAAGGAGTCATCTCTGCATCCGTACTTCATCACTGGACTATTTAGCAACACTTCCTGACGATAAATCACTTTTCAAAACCATAATAAACAGGTTTTCATAATAAATTAGGCCCATCATTTCTTAGTTAAGCTGGGATTGTTTACATTCCAAATGTCATTCGGTTAAACGTCAGTTTCTGACAGTTAGAGGCGACATCTAGCGGCTGCGATATGCAGTTGTAGTTTTAATCGATACATTTTAACATTTTCATTGGAAATCATCGAACTAATATCGTATAGACCAATCCTTAATAATTTCCAGCTTTTGGTTGAAATACTTAATTGTTTTTTTTAACCGTAAACGGAAGTGAAATTATTTTTTTATTATGGAGATTTTTCTAGAAGCATCGCGGACCTCACAATCCATATTTAATCTGTGGTATGTCAATGGCTTAGTGTGACCAGGTGTTACATTCTCAATTCGCCGAAGGAGTGAGGGGAAAAGTTACTCCACTTAGGACAAACCTTAGTGTTGGAACTAAGAAATAATTAGTTTGTCAGCTTGGATCCTGAAAATTGTTATTGTTTCAGAGTATAAACGTCATGTTGGACAGTTGTTAGGGATTTTCAAGGATTAAATATCTTGAGGTAGTGATTCGGTCATCAGTGCTCTTATAAGTTTTACCTGAAACAGGGGATATTTTCTAGGTGCTCCGCCTAATTCCGGTTGGGAGGCATGACAGGACAATGGAAGGTCACGGGCGTGAATTTGCTATTGATCAAGCCTGAGGCAAGTTACAAACTTTATCTCATGTTTTACAAGGATTCCATGCGTTGAAAGGATCCGCAGATGAAATAGGCGGACCCCGTTCTACAGCCGGTCGAATCAAGCGTTCTAGTGTTTTCATCATTACAGAACTGTGAGTATTACTATTGTTATCCAACCACGCAGGGTTAGGCAAGCAGAAGTCGTAGCTCATTCAATTGTGTTTTCTAGAAGCCACGTAGGCCACGTTGACCGGCTAATGGTTTAGCCTTTAGATCTCCTAGCTCCTCCCCTCTACTCATTCTCAAGGAAAGTACCATGGTTTCCCCTTATATAATAGGGTCCCCGTATTGTCAATTCCAGGTGAGGCAACTCGAGCGATTTGTCTCGCCGCCAGGATCTAGACGAGCCTCTGGGACCTGGACGCAAGACCCGTTCCTCGAGTCCACTCAAGGCCTCCTGTGGAGACGGTCGTGCGGTAGCAGAGTCCGCCTAGCGATTGAGCGCAGGCGGGACGGTTTTTTTAATATAAATTGACACCTTTTAAATTTATTTTCTACTGGTTCATATACGAACCCGTGTATCACCTGCCCGGTTTTCCAAATTAGAAGCCGGTCTTCAACTTAATTAAATTAAAGGACCCCGGGTTCGACACCTACGCTTAACTGGAAGTATATTGGACATCTTCGTCGGCTCCGGGATCCGGGACTGTTCAAGTCCCTGGCGCCCATATAATATCTATTAGTATTCACTAAACTGGAAGGTTGTATCTTGATATTTTAGTAAAAACTAATTTAATTTAATTAAAATTTATTTACTTTAATTTGATTTAAACTTTTGAAACGGAACAGTACTGGGTTTATCTCCAATCCCCCACAACCATAGTTCAAAACCGACTGAATTTAACGCTGGCTGGCATTATCTTTTTTTTAATATTTAAGTTTATATAAATAAACTTTTGTTGTTTGAGATCGTATGTTGTTTCTTTGCCTTTTATTACCAACCCACCTTGCATCTGGGCTTTTGTTCCATTACCACTAGAGGGACAAAATCTCAAATGTAACAGTGCATTCAATTTAAAAAAAATGGATCAACCAAAGAAAAAAAGAAGTGAAAATTGGAGTTCAGAAGAAAAGGTTAGTGATAACGACATGTTAGATTACGTACACAACTA
This sequence comes from Xestia xanthographa, assembly GCA_905147715.2. Lineage (NCBI taxonomy): Eukaryota > Metazoa > Arthropoda > Insecta > Lepidoptera > Noctuidae > Xestia > Xestia xanthographa. The sequence goes on from LR990657.1 coordinate 22,504,702, forward strand.
CATACAATATTTGAAGCAATAAGCTAAACCATGTACCTATGCCACATTACTTACATTAGTACAAATTTCATTCTAGGATTTATACTGCGTCAACTTATTGCCGAGTCGGCTAAAATACTTGGAAGATAAGTCGACGAAAACCAATATAAATATGTTAAAAAACGAGTTGAAAATTTAGTACCATAGTTAAACTACGATGGTCTAACTTTGGTACCATAGTTAGTTCTAGAACTAGCGATAAACTTCGTTTTGTAATAATGTTTATTCAAGGTCATGGTTTAAACCTAGTACTAAAGCCGGTACTTTTTTAAGACCACGTTTTATAATAAGAGTGTAGATGTTTGTTTATTTATTCAACAATTCAAGTACACCAAGAGGCAGACGAAATGTCGTGAGCAGTTTGTCAGTTCGGTCGTAATATTGAAAAAACATTAAAAGAAATGTCAGACAGACAAATAAAAATCAAGTAGATATTTTATTATTCGACCCGCAAAAACCTTCTTCATGGTGTCAAGGTCCCAAAAACACCTCCCGAGGTCTTTACAAAAAACTTTTATTGTACTTACGAATTAAAAACTGCCAAAAAAATATTTATAGACGACGTGTTTCTAAATGGATAATCTCTTGCTCATGAAGCAGTTTTGTGATTGATTGACTGACAGTATAACCATGATCATTATAATCTAGATCTTTTAAAGTTAAAGCGAATCGGTTTCCTCTAGGCAAGCGTGCTCCACCCTAGGCCATATCATCGCGTTAACATTAGGAAAGTTGTGGCCAAATACTATTAAGGCGACTATAGGAGCTAAACGCGAGTTTTATAATGCAAAAAAACATATGATTCACTGCACTAAACAAAACCAGAAATATATATGATATTCTTCAGGATATAAGCCAGTACGATAGTGTTTTGAAAACATAATACAACAAATTTTATTCGATAAAAAAAAAATCACGAACCTATCTCTAAAAAATTCTTTTAACGAGTAAAAACCATACTAAAATACATGAGTGATCATTCTGGTTTTTTGGCAGATAATTTTACAAGCTGTGTGTGCGCCGCTGTGAGCAGCGGTGGCCCAGTGGTGGCGGCCCCGACTTACGAACAGTAAGTCGTGGGTTCGAACCCAGACAGGCACATTACTTTGTGTAATTTATTTCATCACCGCTGCTCTCAAAACGGTGAAGGAAAACATCGTGAGGAAACCGGCATGTCCTAGAACCAAAAAATTCGAAGACATGTGACATCTACCAATCCGCACTGGGCCCGCGTGGTGGATTATAGCCCACTCCCTCTCATAGAGAGGAGGCCTGTGTCCCAGCAGTGGGAACATTAATAGGCTGATGATGATGATTTTACAAGCAAGATATTAGCATCACAGTGTTTTACTTTTTTAGTCAAATCAATAGATTGTAAAAATAGATACAAGGCACTCCGAAAGCAGGGCAAACCGAAAGGCACCTGTTTTCCCCATCATTGCGATATTTTTTTTTGATCTACACCATACCTAGGAACCTTCTAGTTACGGAGATATTGGAAGTTCCAACTTTTTGATAAGTTTTTTTTTTTTTAATACAAGTTTTTAATGTAAGATTTATACTTTAAACACCTCCACGACCCCCGTACTATTCAATCCATCCATCAGCACAATGTTCTGAGTGCGTGACATTGAGTTCTACCACAAAACATGATTTTTCACCCCCAAAAAAAGTCGTTTCCCAGCAATATTTTTTGCGTAAAGTTACTTAGTTTGATGTACAGAATGCTTGGTTGACGGCTTCGTGATGCGGTTGTTTACACCCTGTTTACATAACATAACATCACGCCTGTAATGCCCGAAGGGTTGGGCAGAGGTGTACCTAAAATATTAAACCCACATTTTGCAAGTTATGTTTCAATCTCATGTAATGGAGAGCGAGCTTATTGCCAGTAACTAAGCACCAATCCAGACTCAGTGGCTGCTACTGAGAAATTCTTGATGGAAAAACCCAATAACACTTTGCCCGACCTGGGAATCGAACCTAGGGCCCAGGACACACAGAAAAGACGTAAGACGCAGATGGGGCGCAGACATATGTCTCTTCCGCGTCTCTTTCATACAAAATGTATAGAAGCGTCGCGACGCAAAACATACAGAAAAGGCAGGGCGCGGACACGACGCTTGCCCGTCTGCGCCTTGTTGTAAAACAGATAGAAAGGACAGGGCACGGTCGCAATCGCACGAGGGGAGGGCGAGAACGGGGGTGCGGGCGGGGTCGAGCGACGCCCGCGCCGGGAATCACGTGGCGCGCCCGTCGCTCATCGTCTCTTGTGGCGCCCGTGCCTTGTCTTTTCTATATGTTTTAAAAAGTCGCGACGGCGCCCCGTTTGCGCCCTGTCCGCGCCCTGCCCTCGTCTTACGTCTTTTCTGTGTGTCCAGCGCTTAAGACCTCATGCTCAGCAGCCAACGAGGCAGTGACTCATCAAACTTCGGAACCTATTTGACTATTTTTCCAATTTAAACACGTTCATAGAAACTTACAAACGAGTCAAACCTTGACACGTCTTAATCCATCAATCATAGTAATAGGAAATCCTCTTCCGTATGTAATTAAACAAACAGATTATGTACACAGTCCTGTATACTTAATCATTAGATTTTGGCAAAATACTTCGATTCTGAATCATCGCTGTGACGTCATCATGAGCAAGAAATATGACTTAATACATATTTACGATGAATTGGGAAATTAACGTTAATCATTGACTACTTTGTTGGCACGATTATTTATGGAACAGGGTTTTCGGAAGTCGTTGTTAGCAGACCGATGACACAATAAGATAAAAGTAGGTACTGTAGAATATTGCTGTATTCTACTATAATTAAAAGCCGTTTATACGATTAAGCTTGACTATTCCAATTAAATATGACGTGAACACACGACAAGCCAAATCAAAGTCACTTCAAGTGCCATGCAAAAATAACTTTTATGGCAAGCGTACCGCTTCTTTCACAATACCCACTTTACTAAATCAAATACCTGTAGACATCAGAGCCTCAATGAATAGTAAAAACATACAGCGTAAGCTAAAAGAATATTACATCAAGTCGATTATAACTTAACTTTTAATAGGTAGCGCGTTGATCAAATCTCAGGCCATGGTATGCTAAGACAGACCCCAGAGGTCTGATTGTGTGCTTTGTTTAAGTGTTTTTGAACATGTAATTTATAAAATAAAATAAATAAAATAAATATATTTATAGAAAATATAGAAATCACACTTTGACGGACGCCTAAACTGTCTAAACTTTACTTGTCCCAAGTTCGACCTTATTTTTAACCGACTTCCAAAAAGGAGGAGGTTCTCAATTCGATTGGTTTTTTTTTTTTTTATATATATATAAAAAAAAAAATACCATTCGGTGTACATACGTACACCGATTACGCTGAGATTTATGATCCGATTTACGTGATTCTTTTTTAGTTTGATGCGAAATAGTTGCCGTTTGGTCCCATAAAAATTTAACATAGTTTGGCCCAGTAGTTTTCATTTTATGAACATTTTTACTTCAGTCATGTGGTATAATTTCATGTATGTTCACCGATCTCCTGCATTTGTGGAGCGATTCTCAAAATTATTTTTTTATTTGAAAATTTGGTAAAGATCTGATGCTGATCTTCGGAGATATACAATGGAACTCTTCAAAACTAGACGGTAAATCGGTCGTAATTGCTGCAATCGCTTGGATGTTTATTGTTTATACAACATCATGACGTAACATCACGCCTGTATGCTCTGAGGGGTACGCAGATGTGTACAATATACACCCAAATTTCGACAGTTTAGGTATGTTAAGTTCCATTTATTGAGGATAACCCTATTACCATGACATGTATTGTTAACAATGTAAAATAAATGCATAGCATATATTTGTATAGGATATTACAACTAAAAATGAAAAAATAAAAAAACTTTTTACAAAAAAAATAGAACCGACTTCGACCGACCGTGACCTTTGTTTGATTCATTTAGTTTTTTTTTTGTCACCGGCTTCTGAAGCTAAAGTTATTTTTCTTTTTTTTGAGTTTTGTGTTTTTTGAAGTCAGTTCTATTTTTTTTGTAAAAAGTTTTTTTTATTAGTTAACAACGTGTCAGAGTTAATTATTAAATGTCCACAAAGGTTAAGGTCCATACAGTACGGTAGATTTGCTCGATTTTTTTACGGTCAAATCCTGTGTTCAATCAAAATCGAGTAAATATCGACAACGTGTCTTTAGTAGATCACCACTTTCAATCGATAAATCAACGATTAAAGTCGAAAGGAATCTGAGAAATGACGGTCCAAATAAAACGTCATAAAAATACGGGCTTCAATAGCAGTTTTTTTTTTCTTTCAGGTTACGGAAAAGGTTGCTACTATAAAGATTGGGATACAGTGCTTCCATTTTATACAGCGGTATCGGGGAATAATTGTGTGAGGGTAGAATGCAACGCTGATGAATCAATCCGATTTCAACCGGGACTCGAGTCAGCCGAAACACGTCCACTGCTAGACATAGGTCTCGCTCAAGTGTCGCCACATTGACCGGTCTCGCATCCAGCGGATCCCCGCAACCTTCATCATGCAGGTCATCGGTCCACCTAGTGGGAGGCCTTCCAACGCAACTTCTTCCGGTTCGCGGCGCCACTCCAGAGATTTTCGGCCCATCAGCCATCCGTTCTGCGAGAAATGTGCCCTGCCCACTGCCACATTTGTTTGGCAAGGAGCTCAAGGTCACGATGATGACGACCAAATTCTGTAATTTGAGCAATTTCAATTAGGTTTCTATTAAATTTACCGATCTAGCCTAGATTTGTGGCTAGTGGTTGATACTGGATTGATATGGATTGCAACAGCCTAACTTTATTACATGAGACTTAAACATCCCTGGAGAAATACGGGTGTACTTTTTACGATCTATTAGAAACACCTCTGCCCAAACCTTTCGGGCATCACAGGCGTGATGTTATGTTACATTATGACATTTATTGATATTTTTAACCTTTAGTAGTCCGCTTAAGAAGGCCGAAAATAATCATTGATTCAATTCCAGATAGGTACGATGTTCCACAAATAAGTGATCTAAGGTGCAAAATAGTTTATAATCCGGAGGTTACGCACCCGAAATGTTGTCCACAAGAAGAATGTGATTCAATACCTAATCAAAATGTTCTGATATGAATAAACTAATATAAAACTTGTGTGATCTTGTTAGGTTTAATTTATTTTTTATTTTTAAGTGTAATGTCTAATCAGTCTCTTTTCTTCAATCAGTTGTTAATGAATAGTTTATTGTACTATCGCATAGTCGCGCGGCGTCGGAATGCGTCGTGTGCCGATGTGTGGCATACCATGGATTTTTGTATGCAGGGCGCCGCTACACAACCACTCCGGGGCCTAATTCTGTAACTTTGTGTTAAGCAACACGCCATTGACATTTTATCGACACACTACAGACATTATGTTGCCACTGTTGCAAATTTGGTATTCTACAAAAACTTCAATGGCGTTTCAGTGGTGTCTCAGTAGTGTGGCGGTACAATATTTTTTAGTGTTTACGCTGTTCGATGGCTTCAGAATATCGGTTCGATGGCCAAAACACTTTTCAAACACGATAGACACAACTTTCAAATACACTTAAAATATTTACAGACTACCGTAACTTTGGCCATCATGATGACATTGACACATTATAGTGGAGCAGAATACCAATTATTACAATAGTCTTCTATGGCGTTTCAATAGCACTACAGTGGTAAGTCAATGACTATAGATAATTTGTAGAATACCAAATGTCAATGATTAGCCTATTGAGACACTACTTACACACTACCGACACACTATTGACAAGTTGGTAATTTTACAGAATTGGGCCCCAAGTCCCGCGCCGCTGCCGCAACGCATTGTTTTCATAGGCTCTAAGGCTATTTAAACGACGGAGCTCTCTACATAAAAAACTTTTTTGCAAAAAAATAAAACCGACTTCAAAAAACACAAAAAAGTGAAAAATAACTTTAGCTTCAGAAGTCAGTGACCGGTTTTATTTTTTTGCAAATTTTATTTTTTATTTTTCCATTTATAGTTGTAATATCCTATACAAATATTTGCTATGCATTTATTTTACATTGTTAAAAATACATGTCATGGTAATAGGCTTATCCCCAATAAATGGAACTTAACATACCTAAACTGTCGAAATTTGGGTGTATTGTACACATCTGCGTACCCCTTAGAGCATACAGGCGTGATGTTACGTCATGATGTTGTATAAACAATACACATCCAAGCGATTGCAGCAATCACGACCGATTTACCATCTGGTTTTGAAGAGTTCCACTGTATATCTCCGAAGATCAGCATCAAATCTTCACCAAATTTAAATGCGACCAACTCAGGAGTATATTCTTTCAAATAAAAAAAAGAATTTTGATAATCGCTCCACAAATCGAGGAGAAATCGGTGAACATGCATGAAATTATACCACACAACTGAAGTAAAAATGTTCATAAAATGAAAACTACTGGGCCAAACCATGTTAAATTTTATTTAATGGGACCAAATGGCAACTATTCCGCGTCAAACTAAAAAAAAATCACGTAAATCGGATCATAAATGGCAGCGTAATTGGTGTACATACATAAAAAAAAACCAATCGAATTGAGAACCTCCTCCTTTTGGAAGTCGGTTAAAAAGATCAAACGCAGGTTTGATCTTTTTGTAGAGAGCTCCGTCGTTTGTAGTTGTCAGTTTTATTGAATATGCCACAGGGCTTATCAATAAAACTGACAAATGAAAATCCGCAACAAAAAATAAGTTCGTCAACACCATGAAAACACTTTTACTTTTATTTAAAAGCCATAGAGGATTATTAACTAACTATATTTATAAAAAATTGTTATGATATTCAATTCTTGATTTCATTTCCAGTTATCTTGAATCCACCATAATTCCATGTTCCACACGTCTGGGCTCCTCTTCTGTTCTTCAAGTCTTCAATACTCATCATGACAGTATCTAATTGTTCTGAAGACACGAGGTTTCTACCAAAAAGTATTACTGAGTTCTGTTCTATCTCACTGCGAGTATGTTCCAAGGACGCTGGGATGTTTGCGTATAAGATGAAGTAGTCTTCGTCCACAAGCCTTACGACAGCACGATCACGCATATCCTGCCCATCACACTTGACGCTGATGTTCAAAGCCGGCATAACTTCAGCAGGAGTATTCACCATCATCATTGGCATATTATGACGGTCCATTATTAGTCCTTCAATCATCATAGTAGCTAGAACTAAGGTTGCATTCCTTCCATCACCAAAAGTACAGTTCACTTCTCCTACGCTTTTAGCGAACCTGAATCGTATGCACACAGGGGCGTATGTAGAAATTGGATAAAAGGCGACCTGCCACCAGTCGCCGTAGATGTCATCTATGGTCGCTGCCTGAGCAAGGACTAGGATAGTAAATAGACTTATTATTTTCAACATGATTTGTAGAATGTAGACACAACTGACGGCAAATCCGGCACTGAAAAATATTTGAAACGTCTGTGTTTATATTTGGATCCCACTCAACTGGATGCAATAAAACCGTTAACCTCTGCCATGCTACTGATAAATAAGTTGCAGATCTTGTGTATTTTAAAGCGCAAAACGGTCTGTTCACATCAAACTGACATGTAATTAAAATTAATTTCAGACTAAGCTTATATTAAATGATACAAGTCCATAATTACTATCTTAGTAGATACAGATACTTGTAACTATGTTATATTGTATGTATGTAGTTTCACTACATATTATAAAACAAAGTCTTTCGCCGCGTCTGTCTGTCTGTCTGTTCGCGATAAACTCAAAAACTTCTGATTTTCATGCTGTTTTCACCAATGGATAGAGTGGTTCTCGAGGAAGGTTTAAGTTATTATTTTGTATACATTGGCTAAAATATAATGATATTTGTTTGGAGGTGTCGGAAAAAATAAGCCGACTAGAAGCTTTGCTTTTGGTCGCGATAACCGACATCCTCGCGGGCGAAGCCGCGGGCATCAGCTAGTAGTTTAAAAGATTAATTAATCTAAGTAACAGGCTGTAATGTTAATGCACATACATAAGTATATCCCCTTCTGAAAATCTTGCTATCAAAATTAGGTATGCTGTAAGAAAACCCAATTCTGGGTTAAGCTTGTCTTTGTACACAATCTATGGTATTGCAATTTATATGTATATTTGTTATTTTGTGTGCAGTGAAGAATAAGAATGTGTTAGTAAAATTAGAATTATTATTATTGATATGCATGAGCGACCAATGCCTCAGGATTTTGGCTGTCCACTCTGTTTGTAAAGTCCATGAACATTCGCGATAGTTTTTGGATTTATGATTCGTCGTGTTGATACAAAAATCGAACCAGTGCACAATTCAATAATACTTACAAGTGACATCTTCATGTCAGATTTGATGTGAACAGACCGTTTGCACTTAATAGTGCACAACAAGATAATGTGACATATATTATTGATCAGTAGCATGGCAGAGGTTATCAGTGTTTTTGCAACCAGTTGAGTGGAATCCGAATATAAACACAGACGTTAAAAATATTCTTCTGTGCCGGATTAACCGTCTATCGTGTCTATATTCTACAAATCATGTGGAAAATAATAAGTCTATTTACTATCTTAGTCTTTGCTCAGGCAGCTAACATAGATGACATCTATGGCGACTGGTGGGAGGTCGCTTTTTATCCAGTTCCTACAGACGGGCCGTATCCAGTTTCCTTATACGGCACTGTGTGCAGACGCTTCAGGTTCGCTAAAGAAGAATTGAACTGTACTTATGCTGATGGAAGAAATGCAACCTTAGTTCTAGCTACTACAATGATTGAATCAGGACTAATATTGGGCCATCAAGATCTGCCGATGATGATGGTGAATACTCCCGCTGAAGTGATGCCGGCTTTGAATATCAGCGTTAAGTGTGATGGACAGGATATGCGTGCTCGTACTGTCGTAAGGCTGGTGAACGAAGACTACTTCATCTTGTACTCAAACATAGTGGAGTCCATGGAACGTAGTCGCATTGAGGTAGAACCGAACTCAGCACACCTTTTTGGTAGAAATCTTGTGTCTTCAGAACAATTAGGTAATGTAACGATGAGTATTGAAGATTTGAAGAACAGAAGAGGAGCCCAGACGTGCAGAACATATTTTGGTGGTTTCAAGAGTACTGAACATGAAATCAAGAATTGAGTAGCTTAGCATTTTGTCATAAAGATTGTTAATAATCCTGAATGCCTTTCAAATACAAGTAAAAGTATTTAGATGGTGTTGACGAATTTATTTTTGTTGTGGATTTTCACTTGCGGCGCGAAGCCGGTGCGGTGTCGCAACGACGTCTTGCATATACAAATCCATGGCATGTCATACGACGCGCTCCGGTACAGCGCCGCATGCATACTGGTCATGCAACTCGCAAGACGATATGATGATTGTTCTCCTAAAGAAATAAGGAGACGTAAGCATCAACCACCGCTGGTGGTGGTAGTATCTGCTCCTACCTCTCTTTCCGCTGGTGGCAGATACCACTTAAATTAGTGGAATCCTCCACCAGTGGTGGCAGACTCGACGATCAAGTAGCCGTCTGACGCCACCAAGTATTTCAACTAACAAATAGAAAGAAAGTTGGCATCTGGAGACTACGCACCCGAAATGTTGTTCACAAGAAGAATGTGATTAAAAACCTAATCAAAATGTTCTGATACATATGAACTAATAAGAAACTTTTATGATAGTGTTTGGTTGAAATAAATAAATCGACACTCTAGGATTAGGTTAGGGTTGAGCCACATTTATCAGACACCGCTATAACACCGAACCGGCCCCGCAACGCATTGTTTTCATAGGCTCCTAGGCTAGTGAAAACGACGAAACTTTTTACAAAAAAATCAAACCTATGGCATACTTAATAAAACTGACAAGTGAAAATCTGCAACAAATACTAAGTTCGTCAACACCATGTAAACACTTTTACTCGTATTTGAAAGCCACACAGGATACAATATTTATGATAAAATGTTATGCTATTAAAATATTTTGATTTAAAAGAGTGTCCATGGAGTTTCTTGCCCGTTCTTCTCCATAGAGATCTACGCTAGGGAATGGGCAACTACAGTACTTTCTCAAGTTATTACCTATGCCTTGTGACAGTGACTGTAGTTTTGCATTTTTGTATTTTTGACATTCAAAAGTGTCGAAATCGTCTAATTGATGAAATAAATGAGTTTGAGTTTGCTACTCAATTCTTGATTTAATTTCTAGTTCTCTAGAATTCGCCATAATTCCATATTACACACGTCTGGTCTCTTCTTCTGTTCTTCAAATCTTCAATACTCATCATGACAGTACCCAATTGTTCTGAAGACACGAGGTTTCTACCAAAAAGCATGACATAGTTCGGTTCTATCTTACTGCGAGTATGTTCAATGGACACCGAGATGTTTGCGTACAAGATGAAGTAGTCTTCGTTCACCAGCCTTACGACAGCACGATCACGCATATTCTGCCCATCACACTTAACGCTGATGTTAAAAGCCGGCATCACTTCAGCAGGAGTATTTACCATCATCATTGGCATATAATGACGGTCCATTGTTAGTCCTTCAATCATCATAGTAGCTAGAACTAAGGTTGCATTCCTTCTATCACCAAAAGCACAGTTCACTTCTCCTACGCTTTTAGCGAACCTCAATCGTATGCACACAGGAGGGCGTATGTAGATACTGGGCAAAAAACGTCTGTGTTTATTTTCGGATCTCGCTCAACTGGTTTCAAAAACACCATTAACTTCTGATAAAAACGTATCAATAATATATAATATGTTGCATTATGTTGTGTATTTTTAGGCGTTTGTCGGTCTGTTCACATCAAATCTCTCAGAAAAATTCGCGATAGTTTTTGGATTTATGATTCGTCGTGTTGCTTCCATGTTTGTGACGTTTCAACAGAAATTAGCATAGCATAAGTATTTAATAATAACCGATAACACTGCCACTACTGCGACTCTGACCCCCTCTCTGTGAAAGTGATAGGCCGTAACCCACAACGCAGACCCTATGCAGGTTCATGGGTGGCACCTGGTTTGTCTATTTCCTCATTAATTTTAAGAGCTATGAAAATTTCACAGTACTGGAATGTTACATAAATGATAAATGATGTTTATTTTGCAAGTAGGTTTTTACAAACACTTTTACCCGTCATTTTTTAAAACTAGATAGGGCCGGTGTTTCGTACCTGACTACTCTGAGAAGAAACAGCCGAAACAAACTCAGAGGTCGTAGTCTCTTTAGTCCAGACATAATCTTGCTCAATTCACATGAGGACTATGCAGATTAGTGCCTGAGATGGTCATTTGGGTAGGTCGCTTATAGTACCCAAACTGCCAGACAGTTGTGGGAAAAAATCAAACAAAAAATAAAAATGTGACCCACATGGTCCCCACATTCACAATAATGTCTTCTTCTTTCCAAATGAATGTAAGTAAAAAAAAACACAAAAATCACTAAGTGTCGCAATGATAATAAAAAAAAGTTAAATACTTAATAAAATAAGTATTCATGTCAAATCAGTAAATGTCACATAAAATAATAAAAAAATAAAAGTAAAATAATAAAATACATGTCAAAAAAAAAACTATGTCAGAGTGTATAAAAGAAAGGAATCAATAATAAACAAGCGAAGTCCGAAATTTCGACATTCACAGAGCAAATTTCATTGGAGCAGCTTAATCCCAAGCTTTTTTATCTTCAAGATAGTGATTAACATGATAGTAGGCTTTCAGGCACAGCTTCCGTTTTATAAACGATTTGAATTTATTTAGGCTTAGTGCTTGAATTTGGCTCGGAAGTTTATTGTAAAAGCGTATACATTGGCATCTGAACGTACCCCCTATTTTTTTGAGCCTCGTTGCAGGAACAACAAATTTGTGTTTGTTCCTCGTGTTTATGTTGTGGATATCACTGTATTTTTTAAATAAATTAATATTTTTGTGTGCGTACAAAAGGTTTTCATAAATAAACTGAGAGGGCACAGTAAGAATACTAGTCTCTTTAAATTTTTCTCCGAGGGAGTATCTGGGACTTAATTTATAAATTGAACGAATTGCCCTTTTTTGCAAAACAAATATTGTCTGAATATCGGCGGCATTGCCCCATAAGAGAATACCGTACGACATCACGCTATGGCAATAACTTAAGTAAACTAAACGGGCTGTCTCTAAATCAGTTAAATCACGAATTCTTCTAACGGCGAATGCTGCAGAGCTAAGTTTCTTCGATAATTTGTCTATATGCGGGCCCCACTGAAGCTTGGCATCCAAAGTGATGCCTAAGAAGACTGTGCTATCTTCCGGTTTTAACTCTTCATCCTTAATTAGTACAGTAGTTTCCACTTGTCTTACATGGGGTATCGTAAACTTAATACATTTAGTTTTCTTCTCATTTAGGAGTAGATTATTAACATTAAACCAATTAACGACTTTTGCCAGGGCGCTATTATCATCATCCGTAACTAACTGCTGACGTTTGAGTTTAAATAAAAGAGAAGTGTCGTCTGCAAACAATACTATGTCATGATTATCCTTTATGAGGTAAGGCAAGTCATTTATATAAATAAGAAACAAAAATGGACCAAGAATTGAGCCCTGGGGTACCCCCATTCTTGCTACGGATCCGGGAGATATTTTCCCGTTAACATCAACTCTCTGAATCAGGATTCAGAGAGTGACAGGTCACTCAAATATGAAATAAGAAGATCCAGGGAGGCGTTACGGATTCCGTAGTGGTGTAGTTTCCTGATTAATGTTTCATGAAGAACACAATCGAAAGCTTTAGATAAATCGCAAAAAATGCCCAAAGCATCGCATTTGTCCTCCCAGGCATTATAAATGTGTCCTAAAAGTTCAACACCCGGCATCAGTAGTTGAACGACCCCTTGTAAAACCAAACTGTTTTTTATGTAATAACTTATATTTATTGAAAAAACTTTGCATTTGTGCCAAAATAAATTTTTCAAAAATTTTACTAAAGGTGGGTAGTACTGAAATGGGTCTATAATTAGTGGGGTCTGATGTACTACCCGATTTAAACAATGGTATTATTTTACTATATTTCATTTGATCAGGAAACTCACCACGGTCAATACAATCGTTAAATATTACAGCTAATGAAAAAGCTACAATGTTTATAATGGATTTGCATGCATGGCAACTTACACAGAATGACCCCATAGATCGGCGGTCTTTTTAACATTTAAGGTGTGAAAAGTTTTAATTATATCTCTCGCAAGTCTTGCGAGACTCTACTACTTAGACTAGACTACTTTCAAATATCTATTAGCCTATTGCTATATAATAAACACGTTAGTTTAAATCTTAGAACAACGTAACAGAGTAGGTACATATTGAGCTTAAATTGACATAGGCATAGTGAACCACCAAATTAATCAAATTAACTTGACAATAATTAAAAAAAAATACGCAATTTAGTACCTAAGCATAATTACTAACTATATGTAGGTCCCTTTAAAGATTTTCTGGACGTGTACTGGCTAACAGCTAGTGGTTAAAAAAATTATCACATATACTTTTCATCTTCATCTGGACTTGATACTTCTAACTAATAAAATTTGTCGTCAGCTAGACTTTTAATTACCAGCACATCTAAAACATGAATTAAATGTTTAATACCTACATTAAAATGTATCAGGCATATAATTTTTTGGATATCTATTGTGGCTTGTGATGTGACGAACGAAAATTGTTTTTAAGACTTTTTAAGCACCTGTTATTTATCTATCGCACTTTAAAACAAATCAGCTGATTTATGAAATAAAATAATTGATATTGATGTGTAACTGCAAGACGCAAGAGTCTTGCAGGCTTAGTCTTGTTCTTGCTCAAGTCTTGCAGGGTTCAGTCTTGGTCTTGGTCTTGCTACAAGAATTTGGTCTTGGTCTTGCAAAAATGCAAGAACAAGACCAAGACTGCAAGACCAAGACCGATTTTGGGCAACACTAAGTCTATATCATTGGCAGTCCGATTAAAATTAAGTCTGTTAATCATTTACTGCAATTTTTAGTGCTTCACATTTTCCAAAAATACATTCAGCTTCCGGCTGTCACTTGTATCTCTTTGACAGTCGTTACAGGTAGTAAGATAACCAAAAGTCTGACAACTAGTCTTACCAAGGGGTACCGTATTACCAGTACTAACTAGATTGTGGAGGTTAGATAAGCTGTCGCTCCATGTAAATTCAGCTGCATCCGATTAGCCTGGAAGCCGACTCCAACATGGTTGGTAAAAGGCAGTCAGATGATGATGTTGGTTGAAAAGCGAAGAAAAATTGCAGATCTCACTTTCCTATCTAAATATATAAAAGAAGAAACTGACTGACTGACTGACTGACTGACTGACTGACTGACTGACTGACTCATCTATCAACGCACAGCCCAAACCGCTGGGTCTACAGAGTTTAAATTTGGCAAGTACGTTCCTTATGTGGTCTAGGGGTGCACTAAGAAGGGATTTTCCAAAATTCATCCCCTAAGGGGGTTAAACGGGGCTCCAAAGTTTGTATGGGGAAACAAGATTAGTTAGACTATTGTATTCGAAACTTCACAGGAGTGCTCCTATTGATAAATGAGTAGAAACGGGTTTCAGGATTTTTCAGAATTCAACCCCTAAGAGGGGGAAATGGGGTGACAAAGCCTAAAAATCAATGCACAGCCCAAACCCCTGAGTCTAGAGATTCCAAGTTTGGCAAGTAGGTTCCTTATGTAGTCTAGGGGTGCACTAAGAAAGGATTTTTCAAAATGCATCCCCTAAGGGGGTTAAACGGGGCTCCAAAGATTACATGGGGAAATAGGATTAGTAAGACTACTTTATTCGAAACTTAACGGGAGTACTCCTATTGATAAATGAGTTAACATTTGTTTCAGTTATTTTCAAAATTCAACCCCTAAAGGGGAAAATGGGGTAACAAAACCTGAAATTCAACATAGGTATTGTTTTTATGGTGAATTGGGTCGGGTGTATTACAAAAACAACGATTTTAAGATTTAATGTGGCGGACCTGAAATACTACCATTCCCTGTTGAGGTGCGATGGGGTTGAAATGTCTAAAAATCAATATGGGTGTCGATACCGAGATTATCAGGGGTGTTGATTACGAAAATGGCATTTATTTTGAGATCCAGATCAGATCAGATCCATGATTGTGATTACGATGATGATGATTGTGATGATAATGACGATGATTGTGATGATGATGATTGTGATTACGATGATGATGATTGTGATAATGATGATTGTGATAACGATGATAATGATTGTGATTACGATGATAATAAGTATGATAACGATGATGGTGATTGTGATAGTGATGGTGATTGTGACAGTGATGATGATTGTGATAGTGACGGTGATTGTGGTGGTGATAGCGATGGTTGTGATAACGAGGATGGAGATTGTGATGATGATGATTGTGATTACGATGATAATGATTGTGGTAACGATGACGGTGATTGTGATAGTGATTTTAATGGTGACTGTGATGGTGATGGTGATTATGATGGTGATTGTGAAAGTGGCGGTGATTGTGATGGTGATAGCGATGGTGATGGTGATTGTGATTGTGACAGTGATGGTGATTGTGATAATGATGAAGTTGATTGTGATTACTATGATAATGATTGTGATAACGAAGATAGTGGTTGTGATAGTGATTGTGATGGTGATGGTGATTGTGATTGTGTTGGTGATTGTGATAATGATGGTGATTGTGATAATGATTGTGGTTGTGATAGTGATGGCGATTGTGATCATGATGATTGCGATTAAGATGATAGTGATTGTGATTACGATGATAATGATTGTGATTACGATTATAATGATTGTGATGACGAGTATGGAGATTGTGATGATGATGATTGTGATAACGATGATAATGGTTGTGATTGCGATGATGATGATTGTGATGATGATGATAGCGATTGTGATTACGATGATGGTGATTGTGATAGTGATTTTGATTGTGATGGTGATTGTGATAGTTATTGTGAGAGTGGCGGTGATTGTGATGGTGATAGCGATAGTGTTTTGTGATGGTGATTATGATTGTGATAGTGATGGTGATTGTGATGGTGATTGTGATAATGATTGTGGTTGTGATAGTGATGGCGATTTTGATAATGATGATTGTGATTAACATGATAGTGATTGTGATTGTGATAATGATTGTGGTTGTGATAGTGATAGTGATTAAGATGATAGTGATAGTGATTACGATGATAATGATTGAGATTACGATTATATTGATTGTGATGAACAGGATGGAGATTGTGATGATGATGATGATAGTGATTACGATGATGATGGTTGTGATTGTGATGATAATGATTGTGATAATAATGATAGCGATTGTGGTTACGATTGTAATGATTGTGATGACGATGATAATGGTTGTGATTGTGATGATAATGATTGTGATGATGATGATAGCGATTGTGATTACGATCATGGTGATTGTGATAGTGATTTTGATTTTGATTGTGATGGTGATTGTGATAGTTATTGTGATTGTGATGGTGATAGCGATAGTGATGGGGATTGTGATGGTGATTGTGATGGTGATTGTGATGGTGATTGTGATGGTGATTGTGATGGTGATTGTGATGGTGATTGTGATAGTGATAGTGATGGTAATTTTGATGGTGTTTGTGATGCCAATTGTGATGGTGATTGTGATGGTGATTGAGATAGTGATGGTGATTGTGATAGTGATGGTGATTGTGATAATGACTGTGATTACGATGATAATGGTTGTGATAACGATGATGGTGATTGTGATAGTTATTTTGATGGTAATTGTGATGGTGATGGTGATTGTGATAGTGATTGTGATGATAATAATTCTGATGATTATCAAATTTGGCACATAGATAGTTTATAACCTGGATTAACATGTAGGACACTATTATCCCTTTAGTAAGATCCAGTGGGACAGAAACCGAACTTCACGCGGGCGAAGCCGCGGGCAACAGCTAGTTTAGTATAATGAATGGATCTACTGACGTCCCTAAGCTGGTGGCCAAGATTGGACTTCGTGTACCGTCTGTGTTTCTTCGGAGACCTCATCTCCTTGATGTAACTATTGTGAAAACTATCTACAGGTAAAACACATATATTTTAAGAGCATGTCGAATGTTCAATATGGTGTGCCGGGATGTTGAGCTTGATTTATTTACAAATAGTGTACGGAAATTAAAAAAAAAACGTTAAGTAAGTTTTTCTTTGAAATGTAACTCTGTTGTGTGATGTATTTTATTTTGTGTATTCTCTTGATTTGTTTCTTTGTATAACTCTCACACTGTTCGTACCGTTTTGATAATTTATACGTAAGTTTATATAAATGGAAACTTGTAATTGGCTTTCTTCTACTTATTACTTCTGACTACTCGAATATAGTAGATGTAAGTTTTCTTAAAATTATTAAAATAAAGCAAAACTAGTAATACCGGGTCGATTAAACTTGATACTTGTATAACTAACATACCTAAGTAATACAAATTCTAAGATAAGCAAGGTCAAGGAAGTTACATTGAGATTACAATAAAATAAGTTTACAAAGTGATATCAGTACCGTGACCCAGACTTTAACAGAGGGTTACAGACAATGATAACCTTCGATTGTTGTAAACAGTGCCACCTTTTAATCAATAGCAACTAATAAGTCAAAAGGTTACAATGACAATGTTATGTTAAGCTGATAACATTTAAACCACAGATATGCCTATTATAGACAACGCAGGAACACCTACTTCGCGAGCCCGGCTTAAGTATTTTATACTTAAGGCTAGGTAGTTTTGCAAAAGTAGGCATTTAGCGCTGTAGGCTACGCGCGAAATACTTCGCGTGGACACAGCGCGTCAGAGAACTCGCATGACTCCGCGCGGCGACATAGTATAGAAATATGCAGTAGGTTATGTAAAATTACTTGACTTTTATGAAATATTTTTTTATGATCAAAATTTGTTACTCGTAGTAGCGATAAATTAGAGCTTCGATATAAAATAATTGTCTATAAAATATTAGAATATAAAATAGGTAGTCATAATTGGGCAGTTGGAATAATTAATTGAAAATAAACAGCTAGTTCGCAGGTTTGAGAACTGTAAAGATAAAATTTTGATTTGTTTATGTTTTTGTATTATTGTTTTTTTTTTTTTCAAAATAATTGTATTTGAGGAAAGTAAATATTTCAATTTCAACTACGGTTATTTACTTCAAAGATAGATTTGCATAAAAAGAACCTAGGGTGTCAAATAAAACAAATTTATAAAAGAAATCTATATAATAATATAAAAATTAAAATTAATTGCTGTTCGTTAGTCTCGCTAAAACTCAACAATAGGTCAAGGTTTGTACAAAAGATAAAAAATAGGGGGTAGGCAGTAGGTAGGTGGTTGGTAGGTAGTAGGTAAGTAGGTAGTGGGCAGGTAGGTACTGTAGGTAGTAGATAGGAAGTAGGTAGGTAGTAGGTAGATGGTAGGTAGTAGGTAGATGGTAGGTAGTACGTAGGTAGGTAGGTAGGCGGTCGGTAGTAGGTAGGTAGGTAGGTAGTAGGAAAAGGCGCATTGCAACGCATGCCGGGCACAGCTAGTTTTAAATATTTTCATGTACTATCGTGGTCTTTTCTGCCTAACCATTTTAATTTTTTTTCGCTTAAAACATGCAGAGGCGCCGAGCCACGCCCCCTTACAGTTTGGGCCTATTAGGAAAACGTCAACTTTGCCGCGCAAAATAACAATAACTCTCGTTTGGCGTGCGTCATCCGTGCGCTCGGCCGATTCGGTATCTTTTCATTCATTATTTCTATACAAAGTCAACGGGTCGGGGCTAGAGAGCGTTTCTATGTTGCGAGTGCAAGCAAAAATTAGCTTAGTGGTGGTCAGGCGGGAGTGTCCTCGATAGTACTTTAGTCATCTTAAAATTGACGGTTACAATTCTTGAGGCTGCCCCATTGACCTATAACAATAAGTAAATGAAGTACCTATTTCACAGATGAAATTGATAGGTAGATATAGTATTATTATTAACTTTTCGTTTGCAAACGCCAGGCTGAGATATCGATATAGACAAAATATGATTCAATTTTATCAAAAATCTTAGCTTTCTCTAGTAGTAGGTACTGATATTTTTATACTGTGGATATGTTTCTATTTGTTTCTTTTATTAAGCAATAAAAGAAACACACATGACTTTTTTGGCCTGCGTTGTTTATTGCCCATTATAACTAACAAAAAAACTCTCAAAAATAGATGATAAGGTGCGCGAACTTGTCGCGGAAAAAAGTGACACAGGTCCGTCGTCCATAAGCGCCAGCACGAGACTGAACGGGCCTGTCGGAGCCGCCGCGGGCGCTTTTAATTCATATTGAATCGTAGTAATTAAGAAAATAATTTTATCAAGTCAAACTCTGCGAATTTGTCTATAACTAATTAGTTTCTTTAATATAGTACAAAAATTAAATGTAAAAAATCAGTACTATAGTCATAATATTGAAAAAACGTTATAAAAAGGGGCAACTTTGCGATTTTTTTCTATCGAGTGAAGTTCATCAGGTTGCAACTGAATGCGATTTTGACTAGACAAGATCCTTAACTAATACATATATTTATTTTTAAATTTAAAACACTATATTCTTTGTCTCAGATTGTTTTAAAAAACTAAAATTCGGGGCCACCTAGCCTTAATGTGGCTTTTGTCGCAGCAAGCTAATTCGTTTAAAACAACAACTGGAAGAACTTAATTCTAGACATTTAAAGAACATTAACGTAGTCTATTCTATATAGGGAGCAGCGGTGGCCAAGTGGTGATGGCACCGACTTACGCACAGTAAGTCGTGGGTTCAAACCCAGGCAGGCGCATTACTTTGTGTAATTTATTTCATCACCACTGCTCTCAAAACGGCGAAGGAAAACATCGTGAGGAAACCGGCATGTCCTAGAAACAAAAATTCGAAGACATGTGACATCTACCAATTCGCACTGGGCCCGCGTGGTGGATTATAGCCCATTCCCTTTCATTGAGAGGAGGCCGTGTCCCAGCAGTGGGAACATTTTAGGCTGATGATGATGATTTTTAACCGACTTCCAAAAAGGAGGAGGTCTCAATTCGATCGGTATTTTTTTTTTTTTTTATATGTATGTACACCGATTACGCTGAGATTTATAATCCGATTTACGTGATTCTTTTTTAGTTTGATGCGGAATAGTTGCCATTTGGTCCCATAAAAATTTTACATAGTTTGGCCCAGTAGTTTTCATTTTATGAATATTTTTACTTCAGTCGTGTGGTATAATTTCATGTATGTTCACCGATTTCTCCTCAATTTGTGGAGTGATTTTCAAAATTATTTTTTTATTTGAAAGAGTATATT
This sequence comes from Xestia xanthographa, assembly GCA_905147715.2. Taxonomy (NCBI): domain Eukaryota; kingdom Metazoa; phylum Arthropoda; class Insecta; order Lepidoptera; family Noctuidae; genus Xestia; species Xestia xanthographa. The sequence goes on from LR990657.1 coordinate 22,525,209, forward strand.
CCTGAGATGGTCGCATTTAAATTTGGTGAAGATCTGATGCTGGTCTTCGGAGATATACAATGGAACTCTTCAAAACTAGACGGTAAATCGGTCGCGATTTTTGCAATCGCTTGGATGTTTATTGTTTATACAACATCATGACGTAACATCACGCCTGTATGCTCTGAGGGGTACGCAGATGTGTACAATACACGTAAATTTCGACAGTTTAGATATGTTAAGTTCCATTTATTGGGGATAAGCCTATTACCATGACATGTATTGTTAACAATGTAAAATAAATGCATAGCATATATTTGTATAGGCTATTACGACTAAAAATGGAAAAATAAAAAAACTTTTTTGCAAAAAAAAAAAAAACCGACTTCAAAACACAAAAAAGTGAAAAATAACTTTAGCTTCAGAAGTCGGTGACAAAAAAAAAATTAAATGAATCAAAAAAGGTCACCGACTTCTGAAGCTTAAGTTATTTTTCACTTTTTTTGTGTTTTGAAGTCGGTTTTTTTTTTTTTGCAAAAAAGTTTTATATAGTAAGTTGTTTGAATAGTAGCTTAGTGCTTATGACGCTTGGTTGCTTGCTTGGTTTTCATACGGGCCGTGATACTTGCGGTAATAAGGTATATCTTTATATTTGTGATTCAGACAATTCACTTTCAGTGCTTAACTGATTATGTCTTTCATTGACATCTTTCGCTCACGTCCCGATTGATCGAAAAATGAAATATTTTTTTTTACCAATCATTAAGTTGTCGCCTACTGGCATTGCGCCTAAATATTAATTTTACATATTGCTCATTAATTTTGCTTACTCTGTAGGCTATGTCAAATACTATTGTTGAGTTGTATTACTATTGGAGCAGAGCTCCCCAATAGAAATTAAATACATACTTACACTCAACTGGTCACAGCTATTTATATATAAGGAAGAATTATTTATGTGTTTATCAATGATGCGGGTCAAGTACCCGCATTTGTGTTGTTCTGGGAAAGCACAGTTTTTTAAACAAACCTAAGCCTTATTTTATAACAAGAGGAGTCTGAAATGAGAGAACACAATAATTAAGGAAGTAACCACACTTACTGACGTGGAATCTGCCTGAACCGATCAGAAAAAGCTTATTTTATTTTATTTATTTATATAGGTTCACCAACAGCTTAGGTGTACAACATACACTGTTAATTTTAGGTCGTTCTGGAACCAAAAGCCATAAACACGATCGTCGAACTCGGAACGATTGGGACCGTTTTTTTTTAATCGTTCCTAATTCGATGTTCGAGTTTATGGCATTCGGTTCCAAAACGCAGAGCGCAACGCGGAGAGCAGTGGTGGCCCAGTGGTGGCGGCTCCGACTTACGAACAGTAAGACGTGGGTTCGAACCCAGACAGGCGCATTACTTTGTGTAATTTATTTCATCACCACTGCTCTCAAAACGGTGAAGGAAAACATCGTGAGGAAACCGGCATGTCCTAGAACCAAAAAATTCGAAGGCATGTGACATCTACCAATCCGCACTGGGCCCGCGTGGTGGATTATAGCCCATTCCCTCTCATAAAGAGGAGGCCTTTCCCAGCAGTGGGAACATTAATAGGCTGGTGATGATGATGATGATGATGTTCCAAAACGACCTAAAAATAAGCGTGTATAAGTATAGGTACATAGGTTTTACAGTCTAGGAGTTACACAGTAACCAATTACAGGTTAACCAGTATTCACAAAAAATTGTGACAACATAAGAAAAAAAATATAAATTAAAACAACTCTAGAAAGCGAAACAAAGCGAAAAAAAAGTTTTGGAAGTAGTAAATACTTAATTTATCATCATCTCCCTAGACTTTGCACAATTTTATTGGGGTCGATTGAATAGCAGTATTTTACATGGAACGACGTCAATGGTATAGAATGCATGTAACTGTAATTTACCTCTCTTACTGTTTTAAACTAAAAGTTTAATTAATTTGTTTACATTTTTCTAATCAACATAAGCTACTGTTGAAGGTTAAGGGTGTTCTGACTTTGTTGAGGTCTCTGTTATTTTTAGTTCAGAATGTTTTTTCCTCAAGAAGTAAAGGTGCGTTTACATAAGAGAGATTTGAAAGGACACTCGAACAATTCTGGCTTTGTCAATATCCTTTGTGAGAAATCTAATACTACGTAGGTTCTATAATGAACCCACGTGACATTGTTTAATAATTTTGCAGTATTATTTTGTTTTATTTTTGTATCGTGTGCATTCCAATTTTTTTTTTTACTTTTCCTCTCACTAGGAATTCATCCTGAATCGTGGGTATGTTTACAATCACTAAACTCATTGACAAATTAGATATCGGAAACCATTTGTCAATTTTTGTCAGACCTAACAATGACACTGTAACTACCCAGTACTGTGTTTTCATAGCTGCTCTTAAACGAATGAGGAAATAGAAAAATCAGGTGACACCCATCAATATGCGCAGGGACTGCGTTGTGGATTACGGCCTATCTCTCTTCCGGAGAGGGGCCCAGAGCTCCAGCTGTGGGAGTGTTATCGGTGATTATGTTTATGCTATGTTAATGTCTGTTGAAACGTCACAAATTTGGAAGCAACACGGCGAATCATAAATCCAAAATCTATCGCGAATATTCCTGACAGATTTGATGTGAACAGACCGTTATGTGAAAAATGTGCAACATATATTATTGATACCTACGTATTTATCAGCAGCATAGCAGAGGTTAATGGTATTATTGCATCCAGTTGAGTAGGATCCAAATATAAACACAGACGTTCCAAATATTCTTCAGTGCCGGATTTGCCGTCAGTCGTGTCTATATTCTACAAATCATGTGGAAAATAATAAGTCTGTTTACTCTCTCAGTCCTTACTCAGGCAGCGGTCATAGACGATATTTATGGAGAATGGTGGCAGGTCGCTCTTTACCCAGTACCAAAATATTACAACCCTCTGTGCGTACGCCTCAGATTCACTAAAAGTGTAGAAGAAGTGAACTGTACTTATGCTGATGGACGAAATCCAACCTTAGTTGACGCTGCTACGATAACTGGAGATGGACAAGTAATGGAACATCATTGGATGCCGTTGATGATGGTGGATACTCCTGCTGAAGTGATGCCGGCTTTGAACATCAGCGTTAAATGTGATGGGAAGGTTATGCGTGATCGTGCTGTCGTAAGGCTGGTGAACGAAGACTATTTCATCGTGTACGCAAACCTCCCGGCGTCCATGGAACATACTCGCAGTGAGATAGAACCAAACTCAGTATTATTTTTTGGTAAAAAACTCGTGTCTTCAGAACAATTAGGTAATGTAACGATGAGTATTGAAGACTTGAAGAACAGAAGAGGAGCCCAGATGTGTGGAACATGGAATTATCGTGGATTCAAGAGTACTGAACATGAAATCAAGAATTGAGTGGCATAACTTATTTTAATAAAGATTGTTAATAATCCTGTATGTGTTTTCTTGAATTAAAAGTTTATCTTAGTATACATTTTGACCCGGTATTACACAGTGACGCACACATTAACACAATTTGCTAGACAAAAGTAATAGACTTGCAGTAAACACAATGCCAGTAAAAATCCATAACATAATATCATGCCTGTAATACGGAAGGTTAGACAAAGGTATATACATATAATAGTGCACCCTCATCAGCGTCCGTACATGACTAGATGTATGAAAGTGGACGAAGCAAAAGTATGCAAGGATCGTAGCAGGTGAGGCGACGAGCCGCCCATTATCTGAACGCGCCCCAAAAGGTGGAAGCCGTAAGTCTAGTCCGTGGTTACCGCACGATCCCCGGCGAGGCGGCGAGCTTCATTGCCGAATTGCCGCCATGGGATCTGGAGGCGATAGCCCTCGCGCGCCTGCACGAATGGCGCGTGGAGGCTCTACGCCGGGGGGAAGCACCGCTGCCGCGGCAAATCACCGCTCAGCGAACAAGACTTTCGATCTAAAATATCGCTAGCCCAGTCTGCATCAACAAAACCAGTCAGCTCTACATTATCTTTATGATATGTTAAACAATAATGTTTTGTTTTTTTGCAAATATCTTAGTATTTGCTTAGCATAATTAAAATGAGTTTCATTGTAACAATTATTGAATTGACTGAGGTAGCTAAGCGAATATGACAAGTCTGGTCTAGCCAAAACTGCCAAATACATAAGGCTAATTAGCTTTAGATATGGATTGTTTACTACACAGTTTTCAGTTCTATGTTTAACTTACTTTCAATAGGAGTATTTATAGGTTTACAATTACACATATCAAACTTTAACAATAATTGCTCTTTAAATTCCTGCTGATCTACAGTTACAGTCTTACATTCTCTGTTTACACTAATTCGCATGCCTAAGTAACGTCTTACAGGACCTAAATCTTTCAATTTGAATTCAGAACTTAACACATTTTTTTAATTTTTCAGTCTTAGAAGTATCATCATTCTCTTGCCCTTATCCCAATTCATTTGTGGTCGGCGCAGCATGTCTTCTTCTTCCATACTTCTCTATTACTCGTCATCTCATCAGACACTTCAAAGTGAAGTCTCAGAAGTAGGTACTATTTGAAAAAATGAAAAAATCATCGACATATATGGCAACTATAATCTTTACATTATCACAAAAAAATGTAATCAAGCATGGTTCAAATTTACTTATTTAATTCAATCAGGGCAATCTTTCACTTTTTCATACCAGACTAAAGAAGATTGTTTTAGTCCATTAACTCTTTTTAGTTTCAAGACCTTTCCACCTTGCTTATTTACAAAACCATCTGGAATTCACATATAAATATTTTATTTTAAATGTCCATTTAAAAAAAGCTGTTGTCACATCTAGATTTGTGTGATATCCTTGTCCCACTGTATACTCAGCGCAAACAACATTCTCAGTGTAAAATGTTTTACGACCGGAGAAAAAGTGTTCTCATAATCAATACCACGTCGCTGTGTAAAACCTTTAGCCACAAGTCTGGCACGATAACGCACTTTATCATTCACATCTAGCTTTTTATTTAACACCCACTTGTTTTGCACTATTGATCCATCACTTGGTATCAATTTCCCACGCATTGTTGTCCTCGAACGACTGAAGCTCCTCTCGCATGGCCTGTCTCCACTGATCAGCTTCTGGTCCATTCAGCACTTCTGAGAAATCTATTTGATCGACTTCTGGACTACAATTGGAAATACATATGTTACCATGTCCAAAACGTTCTGGTGGTCTTCGTGTTCTCTTATTTTGTTCTTGTAAGTCCGGAATAGGTTGAACCTCACTGCTCGAGATATCCGTGTCTGTGTTTGTAATGGTTGTATCATCATCATTGTCACTAGTTGGATCAGTATATACAGATGTATTTGAATCTAGTTCATGGAGAGATTCATTTCGCTAGTTAAGTTTTAGACCCATGGGAGAAATCAACCAACAAGAAATCAACAGTTTTATTCAATAGGCCACAGGTTCGATTTTTTTAGCAACACGATGAATCATAAATGCAAAAACTATCGCTTATCTTCAAGTCAGGTTTGATGTGAACAATCGTTAGGCGCCTAAAAACACACAAGATAATGCAACTTACTTATCAGTATAGCATGGCAGAGGTTAACGGTGTTTTTGCAACCAGTTGAGTGGGATCCGAATATAAACACAGACGTTCCAAATATTCTTCAGTGCCGGATTTACCGTCAGTCGTGTCTATTTTTCTACAAATCATGTGGAAAATAATAAGTCTGTTTACTCTCATAGTCCTTACTCAGGCAGCGGTCATAGAAGATATCTATGGAGAATGGTGGAAGCTCGCTGATTACCCAGTACCTAAAGGTAGCAACCCTCGGTGCATACAACTCAGGTTCACTAAAAGCGCAGAAGAAGTTAACTGTACTTATGCTGATGGAAGAAGTGCAACCTCAGTTGAAGCTATTCTGGTGTCTGAAGAAAGACAAGTAGTATCACGGGTAAATCACGCGGTGCCGATGATGATAGTGGATACTCCTGCTGAAGTGATGCCGGCTTTGAACATCAGCGTCAAGTGTGATGGGCGGGATATGCGTGATCGTGTTGTCGTAAGGCTGGTGAACGAAGACTACTTCATCTTGTACGCAAACATCCCGGCGTCCCTGGAACATACTCGCAGTGAGATCGAACCGAACTCAGCGTTACTTTTTGGTAGAAAACTCGTGTCTTCGGAACAATTAAGTAATGTAACGATGAATATTGAAGACTTAAAGAACAGAAGAGGAGCCCCATCGTGTTGAAGAGTACTGAACATGAAATCATGAATTGAGTGGCTAAACTTATTATAGGTACTAAAGATTGTTAATAATCTTGTATGTGTTTTGTTGAATTAGAAGCTTTTATTGGTATACATACTGTAGTTTTACTTACAGGTCGTGAAAATAAAAACTAAATTGCGTTGCTCTTATCTGTGAAGAGAGAATATTTTATTAAAACAATGTTTTACCTAATTACATATTTCAGTTTTAGATTTTTTTTTATTACATTTAATAACACATAATAACAAAACTTACCTGTGAAGAGAAACAACATTTAGAGCGATTACATTCACAAATTATATCTTTACAATACAGAATGACTTTTTTTATCACTTTCCAAAAAAAGGGTATAAAAGGTGAACGGAGTAGAAGCAAATGGCTTACTTAGTTCTTTTTTCTTTGTGATAAAAAAATATATTTTTCATTTTTTTTTTTCAAAATTTTTCTTTCTTTATTCTAATATAAAAAGTTTACTTGAAATTTGTAGCGTTTTTTGATGATGGATCAATTTTTTTCTTAGCTGTGGAAAAAAGAAAAAAAACTGGGTATGCCTTAAGCTTCTACTCCTTTCATTTAATGTACCCATTTTTTTTTGGAAAGTGATAAAAAAGTCATCCGATATTTAAAGTAACGTTTTCGTTTTACTTTCATCTGACAGAACCTATGTATCATCCGTCCATAGTTATGTAGCTGCATTATATATAACATCATTGCTTGCTATCACAAATTAAATGATTAAATGTGGTGTCATTCACTTCATTTACATACATTTTGGCCCGGTATTACACAGTGACGCACACATTAACACAATTTGCTAGACAACAGTTACATAGACTTGCAGTAAACGCAATGCCAGTAGGAATTCATAACATAATATCAGTCCTGTAATCCTCGAAGGGTTAGGCAGAGGTATATGTATATAATGGTACACGCACATCAGCGTGCGTGAACGACCAGAAGTCACGTGGACGAGGCTACATGAGTATGTATGGATAAAATCAGGTTTTGGTCTTGGTTTCTGCCTACCACAATGGCTTGAGTTTGTATGTACAGTGTCGACCAAAAGTCCAGTGGCAATCTCACAAAGCAATAGCTTGACGTTTAGTTTGACTTACGACCTTCTACTTTCAAGAAAATAGACATTGTCGTCTACAAGTAATTGTAGTTCAAAATTTCAACATGAAAACATAAGTCAAAATAGCCTAGCGGTTAGGCGCGTGCAGATCTATGAACGAATCGGTAAGCCGTGTGTTCAAATCTCACATTGTTAGTTTTACACTTTTTGTAAGTTTTTACCAGTTTTTATACTCAATTGGAAGTAATGGAACAGAAATATTATATTCTTTATATTGTTCGCTTTGTTCACACATTCCGTGAAGTTGAAAGGTAGATCATAGAAAAATAAGTAAGGAGTTTAGATTTATGTGAGGTAGACATGAGATTTATGAATATTTAACTTGACCGGTATGAATGTTTTCGTTTGGTTGAAGTTGTTGGTTAGTGACGTGTGGTTTAATAGATAGCGGTATTGTTGTAACAAAATGCAGGCAAATATGCAAAAAAAGTACGCACAACCGGACTTTGTGAGTACTTTATTTATGAATAATTGTAACTTAAACTTTTATTAGAAATTAAAATCTAATGTTATTGTTAATTTATTTGATAACATAAGGACTAATTAATTGTTGTTTATTGTAACTTGAACTTTTATTAGAAATTCAAACCTAATGTTATTGTTAATTTCTTTGGTGACCTAAGGATTAATTAATTGTTTTTTAAATCCATCATGAGGCCTAAAAGATAAATAATTAGTGTTTATTTATAAATGCAGAGTGAATGATCACTTTAGTATTTTGTTCTACAGGTGCCTAACATTACTTTTTCTTTGTTCTAGAGGAATATTGTAAGTCGTTGGATAAAAAAGTATGAGGAAGAAGGGAGCCTTGCTAGTCGACAGCGAAGTGGAAGGCCGTCGCTCGTTAGCGAAGCGCAGTGACGCCGACGCCAAAATAATATGGTAGGCCAGTATGAAACAATGGTTTCACGCCTACGAGACACTTTGCGGAATTATTTGAATTGTTAACAACACATTGCATGGCGGTGTGGGAAAATTTAAGAGGAAGGAACCGGAATATATCAAAATATTGTGGGGTCCAGGCGCAAACGTCTACTTGACTGCATCGAAAATAATGGGAGTTATACAAAATATTAATCCTAGTGTTTTAATTTGAATTAGACGTGTAACAAAATATGATTTAGTTGTTAATGTTTAGTTGTTTACTTATCCGTAATTATGATTTGATCTTAAATTGAGGTTTAGTTTCAATCTTCTTTTCTTCAAGAAAATGAACACTTAAACTATAACCTCAATGCGTGTTACATTTATTGTGACGTCACATAAAAAAAATAAGTATGTTCATAAAGTCTAAATCACACTTATATTAGTTTTCAATAAACTCTGCTAAATACCGATACCTATTAATAAATGGGTATCAACAATTTTATTTATGAGATTAGAATATCCTTTCCTTGTTATGTTATTGTGAATTGACTTAGAGTAAGTGGGTATACAATAAAAAATCGAACGATTACAAGAGAGCTTGTTTTAACTAGATAGGAATGTGACGTTAAAATTCTCATTAAAGTTTTTTTTTATAATTTTATAAATAAATAAAACGAATAAACATTTTTATTATCGTTTAACACGACTTTTTTATTTGCACCTTCCAACACCGAAAATATAATACGCAATCACTTAAATGGTTAAATAATATAACGATGGGTTTTTAATTAATATTTAACTTCTTAAAAAAAAAACAAAATAACAAATTTTTGCATAAAAATACAAATATAAATATGGTTACAAAGATACAAAAAACCACACATTGGTAACGGGATTCGAACTCGGAACTCATAAATCGTGAAGCCGCTGCTTTACCCAAACAGTTATCAACACTTATCAAATATGTGTGAATTTTCGCTATCCTATGGTAAGAACAGGTCGCCACACAAATAAGAGTGTTTGCTGCGTGTATTACAAAAGAGACGGAAATATATTTTTTTGTTATGTAGAGTGCGACGCGACGACCTGCGACAGTGGGCGAATTCTGGTGTGCGTACTGTATTGAGACCACTTACACATACAGACGTACGGTCGCTCGACCGTGCGTTCACAGCAATACAATCCTTAGCGTGCCTGAGCACTCATGAACGCTTACTGTACGTATGTATGTAGACCCACATTTTGCCAATTAAGTTTTAGACCCAAGTTATAGGAGAGAGCCTATTGCAATCAACCGGGCATCATCATCAGCGTGTTAATGTTCCCGCTGCTGGGACACAGGCCTCCTCTCTATGAGAGGGAATGGGCCACCATGGGAATCCACCATGCGGGCCCAGTGCGGATTGGTAGATGTCACATGTTTTCGAATTTTTTGGTTCTAGAACATCAGTATCCTCACGATGTTTTCTTTCACCGTTTTGAGAGCAGTGGTGATGAAATAAAATACACAAATTGTATTTGTAGTGGGTTCGAACCCACGAGTTACTGTTCGTAAGTCAGGGCGTCCACCACTGGGCCACCGCTGCTCTCTAACTGGGCAAAAATCTGTAATCCGGGCTGCCTCATGAGAAATTGACTGAAATGAATAACACCTTGCACGACCTGGGAATCTAACCCAGGGCCTCGGCAGTACTGCTTGCGACGGTTCCCTATCCATTTGCATAAAATTTTAAGACCTAATATAACTTGACATACTTTTGTTACTCCTAATTGTATTTTCGCATAACATTATTTTTGCATAACAGCTTACGAATAATTTTTTAAGCTTAATTTCTCTAATCATAATAATGATTAAGCATAACATTCTCAGGCATAATTTTTTACGCACGATTATATTCAAACTCATTTTTTATGGGCATAACAAACAAGCATAATAATTAACTCCTAAAATGTAAGACATGATTGGATATACCAATTTATTTTGACGATTGGAAAAAATACCATATCTCCTAAAGCATATAATACATAACATATTTGTTTTGAACATAGTTGTTTATTGAAGATAGTGAACATATATGTGAGTTTTTCCCTGCTGCCTGATGCTTCTTGCATGCAAACAAGCATACACCATGCATGCAGCAAGCATGCAGCATGCAAACAAGCATACACCATGCATGCACCAAGCATGCAGCAAGCAAGCATGCAGTATGCAACATGCAGCAGGCATGGTTTCTGTCAGGGCTCCGGCGCTGCAGGGCTCCGGGCGGTCCCACGAGGGTATATCGTCGCAGATGTGTTTAACGCTCACCACCGCAGCCTCGGCTTGCTGGCCGGCTTCGCTCAGCTTGCGGGCCACCTCGTCCCTCCGCGCCGCCTACGCGGGCTTAGATTACACTCTAGGGGTAGGGCAGACAAGACTACGTGGAGTTTTGCAGCGATTCGTTTCTGTCTCTCAAATACAACCTTAGTTGACGCTGCTACTATAACTGGAGATGGACAAGTAATGAAACATCATTGTGTTAGGGAATTAAGGTTGTATTAAAACACATTTCCACAAGAAGTACATTTAGTTTACTACATTTTTATTTTTGTCTGTGGACTTGGCTGACTGAATACATTTCCTTTGCCTGTCATGTGACAACGATCGTTTGTAATTTGTCTATGTATTCAACGCTCAAAAAAGAGGTTGAGGACATTGGGGCTGGAGATCATTCGAGCCCGGACCACCAAGAGAACAAGTTGTATAGTATCAAGTGAAAGGAGCTACTGTAAGTCAGTCTGATTTAATAAGTACCTATTCTTTAAAATATCATACTATGTTATAAAACTGTGACCGTTATTTTGTTCGAATGTGTTGAATTCTATGGTTTAACTATTGCTAGTCTTGTAATTTATGTAGAAAGTATGTACTTAATGTACAATGCATTATTTTCTAAAGTATATTGTGGTTTATGTGAGATGGTTATGTGAAATCATGATAAACGATAATAAAATGTGTGATTTGAATGTTACCTACACTAACGGCTTTTTATTAACTTTGCTCCTTCTGACCCAGATAATTACAGTCAATACCTTATTAAAGCTTAAATTTTAATACTCTAATAAGTCAGAAGTGGGATAATTCAGCGGCCATATTTAATACAAATATAATTTTAGTTACATAATTTTCTACCTGCTACTTGAATAAAATAACGGTCACAAGTTGGACAAAAGAAATTAAGAAAGAAATAGATGTTTCACTGTGTGCTTTATTCATGTTTAAATTATTATGGGGATGCAGGCATGGGTTGTGAAGGCATTGTGTATCTTTCCGTGTTACACTCCGGGATACACATGTTTTCCGGAGCGGTATAACGAAGTTCCAACATGCATGCGTCTTGCCATGGCTACTCTATGGAGACGTAGGCATGGATTGCGAGGGCTTTGTGTATCTTGCCGGGGCTACACTCCGGGATGCACAACGCACTGCACACGGGATAGTATTATAGTGTTCCCACATGCATGCATCTTTCTATGTTCACTTTACGGAGACGCAGATCTTGTTAATTAAGCCGATACATATTCTCCATTGTGAGGTGTTCCTGTAAATACTTTGCCATGGCTACTCTATGGAGGTATTGAAGGAACACCGCGAGATGTCCACTCTCACCTTGCCGGGGCTACACTCCGGGATGGGTGTGGATATTTCCTTTGGTTAGATGTGTATTGGTTTTGGTGTCATCCGACATGTATCTTGCTGTTAGTTTTTTTTTTTTTTTTTAAATTAACAAATGCTCCTTTGCACAGCAAACAGTGAAACGTGAAATATATTATATACAAATGGAAAGAATTCAATACAATGGTAATGATTACCCTATGATTACTCAAATGATATTTAATAGAATAACTATGTTTATTTCTTTACTGAAAAATTTATTTCGCTGAATCTTTATGTTGTTTTAGTCCTTAGATAACTTGTCATATTTTTTCTCTCCTTCACATGTACCTACTAAGGTTTTATGAATACTATTCTAATCATATCAATATTTTCCTACTATTCCAAATACCGATTTGACCGTGACTTGACAATAATAATAAAAGATTGTGACAATGTCGGATAGGACGTCTGCTAGAGAGGCCTATACACCTCCACATGTAGTAGAGCGTAGGAGTAGATCTAAGGAGAGAAACACGCGGGTTCGATATCGCGAACCCAAACGTCTTCTGACACGCTCGCGATCATCTACACGTAGGGACACCTCTGGAAGCTCAACATCAAATGATAAACACTCACGATATAGAAAGAGATCGCCAAAGCGAATGCGAAAGCGCAGAATTTCTCGTTCTATTGGGCGGTCACGTAGCATGGATTCACAGTGTTCCAAAACATACAGGGGACGTTCGCGCTCTCGTCACCATAAAAATAAAAAACGCTCGCGCCATGATCGCACACAAGTAGAAAAGAGACGACATGTTAGCATAAGTTCAGTAACGAGTACTACAACAATATCAAGTTCTTCCGAATCGAATAGCAGCAGGCATAGACGTAGCCCAGCGAAATCAAACCGTACTAAAGGCCGAAAGCAAAGCGTTACTTCTAAATCAAAAGAAAGTAGTGTAATGGAAAAGTTAATAGATGCGCTAAATAAACGTAATGAAAGTAGCTTCATAGGCGCCAAAGACGTTATACCAAACTTTGATCCGAGTCAAAAAAATCAAACGATGACATCCTGGTTAAAGAAAGTTAACGAAACTGCTCGCATATATTACTGGAATGATAAAGAAATTATTTATAACGCATTACCTAAGCTCGCTGGTCTTTCACGCAGATGGTATGAAGGCTTACCGTCTGTTAAGCTTAACTGGAAGGAATGGCAGGCGAAATTACTGAAAAGTTTTCCTGACGACCAAAATTACGCGGATAAACTCATCGAGATGTTAGACAGGAAGAGTAAGAGAGATGAAACTCTAGAAGAATACTTCTATGATAAAGCAAAACTTGTAAATCATTGTGGAATTAAGGGAAAAAACGCAGTAGACTGTATAATACAGGGCATATATGATAATAATATCCGTCTGAATGCGTTAGGCTCGGACTTTAGGCGACCGAGTAGGCTGCTCAAGTATTTACGGAATATTTCTTGCAAAAGTATAAAGGAAATAAAGAAAACTCCCATGCAAACTAAAGAAACCATACGAAACAATAAACAGCCACCGTTTAAAGTCCGTTGTTACAACTGTTCGGAGCCTGGACACACTGTTCCGAAGTGTCCAAAGCCTCTCCAAAAGTGTCCAAAATGCAACAGAATGGGCCATTTAGCTGAACATTGCAAGCGTGATGCAGATAAAGATAAACATCCATCAAATCCCGTCAATAAGGTACAGTTGATCGAAGCTAGTAAAACTAGTCACAATATTTATACAAAAAATATAACAGTAAACGGCATACCTAAAACCGCATTTGTCGATTTCGGTAGCGAGTGCACGCTTATCAAACGGAGCACGGCAGACGAATTAAAGTTGGACACCTCGACAGTCGGACTCCCTGTATTAAAAGGCTTTGCAGCTGGTGTAGTTTTACCGTTAGGTAAGGCATCCGTCGAGATAGGCGTGGACTTTGTTACTGCCGTAGTAGAAGTTTTTATTGTACATAATGAGTTCCTTAACACAGATGTACTGGTTGGTCAGACTGTAACTGAGTTATCTGATGTTAGAGTTTACAAAACAAATAGTAATTTGGTGTTATACTCAGCGGTGGCCGAAGCAGAAAAATCGGAAGTTTACGTTGAATCAGATGTAGAGATTAATGGGCTAGTCGGCGTAGATATACATTTAGGAAGTAAACACACGGGGTTAATATATTTACTAGGAAACACTTGTTTTAAGACGGGGGAAGAAATTGTGATTCCGCAAGGTCTATATGCAGTTAAAAACGGCTTAGGAAAGATATTAGTTATAAACTTATCTGGGGATAAACATGCGTTGCATAAGGGAAAGCTTATTGCGAGGGCTAATTTATTACCGATCTCTCTTGACATTTATAGTGATTTCCAAAGGGCTGACAAATTAGGGATCTACAAACTGACGGTTGACAAACCTAACAACAACAAATATGATCCCCTGACAATGGACATGCTAAAAATAGGTTCCGAGACTACTGACAAACAGAAACAACTACTTTTAAAGTTGGTTAATGAGTATCGTGATTGTTTTGCTTTAAACGTGAGCGAGCTGGGAACATCGACTATTTCAGAAATGCATATTACACTTACTGACAGCTCTCCAGTCTCCTACAAACCATACAGATTACCATATACCGAACGCATAGTAGTTCAAAAACTTGTAAATGAGCTTCTTGATAACAATATCGTTAAAGAATCTAATTCTTCTTACGCAAGCCCAATAGTTCTAGTCAAAAAGAAAAATAATGACTATCGTTTATGTGTAGATTATAGGGCACTTAACAAAAAAACCGTCAAGGATTCGTATCCTATGCCAGTCATAGATGACCAACTAGACCGACTTAACGGCAAAAGATTCTTTACGAGTTTAGACCTAAAATCAGGCTACTACCAGATTCCGATGGCAAAAGATTCGACTCATATAACAGCGTTCGTAACTCCTGACGGACATTTCGAATATACGCGGATGCCATTTGGTTTAGTCAATGCACCAGCCGTATTTCAACACATGATAAATAAAGCCCTAGGGAAAGATAGATTCGACCTAGCTCTACCCTATATGGATGACATCTTGACACCCGCTACTGACGTAAACGAAGGTATGGAAAAATTAAGGAAAATCTTTGGTTGTCTCCGGAAAGCCGGATTGACCTTAAATATCGAGAAATGTTTCTTCTTTGAAACGAAGTTAGACTACTTAGGATATGAAATCTCCAAAGAGGGCCTGAGGCCCGGTAGTAGAAAAACCGAGGCAGTAGCTTTATTCCCGACACCAAGCAGCGTTCATCAGGTCCGTCAATTCGTTGGTCTCGCAAGTTTTTTTAGACGATTTGTTCCAAACTTTGCGAGTATTGCTAAACCTTTGACTTCTCTAACAAAAGCAAATGTCCCTTGGGTTTGGAGTAGTCTCCAAGAGGAAGCATTTAATACTATTAAAACTAAGCTAATGGAACGCCCCATTTTGGCTCTGTATGATACAACTTACATAACGGAGGTCCATTGCGATGCTAGCAAATTAGGGGTAGGTGGAATTCTGCTTCAAAAACCTGATGAAAAATCTCCCCCTAGGCCAGTGGCATACTTTAGTAAACAAACAACTAAAGATGAAGAATACCTTCATTCTTATGAATTGGAGACTCTAGCGGTTGTCCTGTTACTAAAGAAGTTTCGAATATATTTAATTGGTATACCGTTTAAAGTGTTCACGGACTGCAACGCATTGAGGACTACACTGACAAAGCGTGACTTGATGCCGCGAATAGCACGATGGTGGTTATTATTACAAGAATACGATTTCAGTATTGAATACAGGCCAGGCGACAACATGAAACATGTTGACGCATTAAGCTGAAATACTATAGCTTATCGAGACTCGCGTGAACTATTAGATGTTAGGGAGTATGATGTCATGAATATCAGTGCCACCGATTGGCTTCAAACTGTTCAAATGTCTGATCCTAAATTACAACACATCAAACTGATCTTAAAAAGTAAAAAAAAGGAGGTTAAAGATATTCACACAAATTTCCTCCTCCAGGATGACAAGATCTATAGAATAGTAGGGGATCAAAAAAAATGGGTTGTACCTAATGGGGCACGATGGCGTATTTGTCAGTTATGTCATGATGAGATGGGGCACTTTGCGGTCGAAAAGACTTTAGATAAAATAAAACAGAACTATTGGTTTCCAAAAATGAAACGTTTTGTTCGCAAATATGTGGAAGCATGTCTTAATTGTGCATACAATAAAGCATCTACTAGTAAACCTACTGGTTACTTACATCCAATCCCCAAAGGTAACGTCCCATTTCACACTCTTCACATGGACCATCTAGGACCATTTGTTAGGAGCAAAAAGGGGAATTCTTACATACTGGGTGTAATTGACGGTTTCAGTAAATTTATTTTTATAAGACCAGTAAAAGATGTAAAAACTAAAACAACTATCAAGACTCTGCAGGAAATATTTGACGTAATAGGTAGTCCGAGCATAATAATCACCGATCGCGGTACTAGTTTTACATCAGTGGCATTCCAAAGCTTTGTAAAATTAATAGGTGCTAGGCATGTACTGAACGCTGTAGCAACACCACGAGCCAATGGGCAGATTGAGAGATATAATCGTACAATTCTCGATTCTTTAGCCGCAACGAATCACGATCAGGCTGAGCGCGACTGGGATGTCAGAGTAGGTAGATTGCAATGGAGTTTAAATAATATGACCAATAAAACCACGGGAAAATCTCCTTCCGAAATAGTATTCGGACGTCGCACAATCTGTCCTGGGGAGGGTCCCATTTTAAACGAGCTAGCCGATTTAATAGATACTTCTGAATCAGGCCCATCTAGAGATGCAATACGATCGGCTGCTCTTGAAAACACCGAAAAGAGTCAGCAATATATGAAAAAGAAATTTGATAGCGGTAGGGCTCCAACGAAATTCTTTCAAATAGATGATTTAGTCATGATTCCCAATCATCACAATCCAGCAGACGGAAAAAGTAAAAAGTTATGTCCAAAGTTTCGGGGTCCCTTAAAAATAACTGCGGTTCTAGAAAACGATCGGTATGAAGTCTCTAGTATTGAAGGACATTCAAAACGTAAATATAAAAGTATTTATCCAGCAGACCAGTTAAAACGTTGGATAACTTTTGCACCTAGTAATGACACTGACGGCGAAGACAATGACTTTACGAGTAACGAGGCTGATGAAAGTTAGTTACCGTTCCGATTCAAATTAAGATACAATTTTTATGTTATTTATGACTAATACCGACTTGCATACTTAGACTATCTGCTAGACTCATAACAAATACGGTCTTTCCTCCCCAAATCCTTCCCAGTTACATGATTACAGAATAAATCTTACATGACGGGCTGCTAGCTACTCTGGAGCTGCTTGTAAGTATTAATGGTGGACCGAGGCCGAAGTACAAGCTGTAGTCAGTAACAATGACGTATGCTGAAGTACAAGCGGTGTTCACGCCCCTTAAAAAGTGGACCGAGGCCGAAGTACAAGCGGTAGTCAGTAACAATGACGTATGCCGAAGTACAAGCGGTGTTCACGCCCCCCTAAAAAGTGGACCGAGGCCGAAGTACAAGCGGTAGTCAGTAACAATGACGTATACCGAAGTACAAGCGGTGTTCACGCCCCCCTTAAAAGTGGACCGAGGCCGAAGTACAAGCGGTAGTCAGTAACAATGACGTATGCCGAAGTACAAGCGGTGTTCACTCCCTCTAAACTTTCTCTTTCATCTTTAAATTTTTGTTAATCTTTTCTTTATTTAATTTATTTCCATCATCATGTCATAATTGAACTATGAATCATTGTGTTTTGTACTAGTCCCAATTGAACTCTACTAATATATTTCTGTTTTCAGGTTTCTACAGTACCCCAATAATCACGTAATGGGCTCATTGCACAAACGTACGCTCAGCTCATTGCACAAGGGTTTGAGCGCGCTCAACTTTCCGTCGCGTCGTCGCCGCGACGACACCGAGAGGCGCGAGGACCGTTCCGGTTCCAAGTTTGATTGAAGCCTGGTTGACAAGGAGCAGACGATGCGAGCCAATAATGACCCGATACTAGGCTGACGGGTGTGCGATGACTTATAACGGGATGACCTTATTCATGTACATATTCGATCAATTACTACGATTTTACAATGTGTTAATTACGTTATATTTTCATGTTTTCTTAACATATTTTATTTTTTTTGTTTTCGTTGTCTTTGTTTGTTATTATTTGTTATGAACGTTAACAGGATTATCTTCATTTATGTACATAATACCTAAATAATTATATACCTATTTGAATTGATTATACAATGTTTTAACGACGTTATTATATTTTCATGATCTTTGGTACATAATTAGAAGTTATTGTAATAATTACTTAGCGTATTAGTTCTATTTTCAAACATTTCTACACATTTATTAATGTATTGCTTTGTGTTGTGTCAATAAGGTGTTAGTTTGGTCAAGAACCTAGTGTTCTATTTGTTTTGTATAGAGTCACACAAAATACTCGAATGGCCGGAAAGCAATGGGGTCATTCCTTCTTCAGGACGGCCGTCTGTTAGGGAATTAAGGTTGTATTAAAACACATTTCCACAAGAAGTACATTTAGTTTACTACATTTTTATTTTTGTCTGTGGACTTGGCTGACTGAATACATTTCCTTTGCCTGTCATGTGACAACGATCGTTTGTAATTTGTCTATGTATTCAACGCTCAAAAAAGAGGTTGAGGACATTGGGGCTGGAGATCATTCGAGCCCGGACCACCAAGAGAACAAGTTGTATAGTATCAAGTGAAAGGAGCTACTGTAAGTCAGTCTGATTTAATAAGTACCTATTCTTTAAAATATCATACTATGTTATAAAACTGTGACCGTTATTTTGTTCGAATGTGTTGAATTCTATGGTTTAACTATTGCTAGTCTTGTAATTTATGTAGAAAGTATGTACTTAATGTACAATGCATTATTTTCTAAAGTATATTGTGGTTTATGTGAGATGGTTATGTGAAATCATGATAAACGATAATAAAATGTGTGATTTGAATGTTACCTACACTAACGGCTTTTTATTAACTTTGCTCCTTCTGACCCAGATAATTACAGTCAATACCTTATTAAAGCTTAAATTTTAATACTCTAATAATTGGGTAACGATGAGTATTGGAGACTTGAAGAACAGAAGAGGAGCCCAGATGTGTGGAACATGGAATTATCGTGGATTCAAGAGTGCTGGAAATGAAATCAAGAATTGAGTGGTCAAAATTACATCCTAAAGACTTTTTATTTTGTATGGGTTTCATTGAATTCAAAGTTTTTCTTTGTATACATTTTGGCCCGGTACTACACAGTGACGCACACATTAACACAATTTGCTAGACAACAGTAATAGACTTGCAGTAAACACAATGCCAGTAGGGATTCATTACAAATTTCAGTCCTGTAATCGCTGAAAGTTAGGCAGGGTTATACAGAGTGTAAGAAACACCATGTGTATTTTTCAGTGTTTTCGTTGTTTGATGGCTTCACAATGGCGGTTCGATGGCCAAAACACTTTTGAAACACGATAGACACAACTTTCAAATACACTTAAAATATTTACAGACTACCGTAGCTTTGGCCATCATGATGACATTGACACATTATAGTGGAGCAGAATACCAATTATTACAATAGTCTTCTATGGCGTTTCAATGGCACTACAGTGGTAAGTCAATGACCATAGATAATTTGTAGAATACCAAATGTCAATGATTAGCCTATTGAGACACTACTTACACACTACCGACACACTATTGACAAGTTGGTAATTTTACAGAATTAGGCCCCAGGTAGCCGTTGGTCGCGTCGGTGAACCCCTGTCACCTCGTGTAATAGTGCTCCCACTTTATCGTGCGTGAATGACCAGATGTATGAACGTAGACGAGGCTAAATTAATATGTATGGATTAAAACAGATAGCGATCTGGGTTTACTAATGTTTGCCATAATTTAAAATGCAATAATTTTATATACCATAATTGTTTTTGCCATAATTTAATTAGAAATAACGCTTCAGTAGCCATAATCGTAAAACTACATCTAATCATTTTCACTAATTTCATTGGTCATAATCGATCAAGACGTCATAATAATTTTAATCTATAAAATTAATTTCTATAAAATAAAACACAACTGTAATAATTCCTATTTTCAACTTTAATATCAAAGACATTCAAATATTCTATTACCAAGTTTGTTCACACATTTTTATAAAAGTAAATGTATAAAACATTATGTAATGCAAGCAAAATGAAGGTCGTATACATGTATCTTCATTTGCATAAAATGTGAAAAAACAGGACACTACAGTTATTTCAGTGCAGAACACATTCTGTGATAAGTAACTTTCTTCCAACAATACAAAATTATCAATTTTTGAAATACTAACATGAAAATTAACACTAAAATTAAATTTCTCAATGCATTTTTATATGGGAAGAATGAGATGAATATTTTTGTACAAAAACATATTATTATAGGATAGGTCAACTACTTTCTTAGGTAGAGCATTATAAATTAATGGTACAACTTCTAAATATTAGATTCTATGTACGGGTAATTCGTTCCAGTACACAAGTCGGATAATAAAATTAAGAGACTATCTCCAACTATCGGCCCATTGCAATTCTCTCCACTCTCGCCAAAGTATTCGAGTCAATGATCTGTCCCCATATCCAACACCATTTGAAGCCCTATCTTTGCGATCAACAGCATGGCTTTGTAGCGTCAAGGTCTACTGCCACAAACTTAATGTCGTTCACAGAGTCCCTGATAGAAACTATTGACGCAAATATCAGTTTGATGTGATATACACTGATTTCAGTAAGGCGTTTGATAAAATCTCCCACTCCATATTGATTAAAAAACTGGCAAAATACGGTACTACTTCAGTAATGAAGTGGGTGGAATCATACCTCGCTAACCGTGAATGTTATGTAGTGGTAAATGGTTTTCGCTCTACCAACAATTATCGCATGACTTCCGGTGCCCCACAGGGTTCCCACTTGGCCCCCATTTTATTTATCATTTTTATAAATGATCTTCCCCACTGCTTTCACTTTTGAGAGTGTTTTCTGTACGCAGATGACTTAAAATTTGCCAGGGAGGTCGAGTCATCAAATGATACGGAGCTTCTGCAGGATGTTTTGAATAGAGTATTTGAATGGTGTAAGAATAACAAAATGGAATTGAACTTTAAAAAATGGTACCACCTGTCTTTTTCTAGAAAGGTTCACCCCGTTAATTCTACCTACTTTATAGAAAAACAAAATATTCATGAGGTAGAAACTAAGAGAGATCTAGGAGTGTTGTTTGACAAGAAAGTTACTTTTATCCCCCACACAGAAAATATTATCAAAAAAGCTTCCAAAATGTTAGGATTTGTACTACGCAATACCAAGGGTTTCAAACAGGTCAGCACGAAAATATTGCTGTATAATAGTCTTGTCCGGAGCATACTGGAGTATTTTAGTGTCGTATGGAGACCACATTACGCTACTCATAAACTTCTGTTAGAAAGGGTCCAGAAACGATTTTTATGGCAGCAAGCAGCTGCCCTCCTATCTGTTCCGTCTGCAAACTTGAACAAAATGCTCATGTTAACGACTCGAAGAGATGTTATGGATGCCCTGTTTCTATACAAACTACTCAGAGGGCAGATAGACTGTCCACAGTTACTGGGTCTCCTCAAGTTTCGTGCCCCAGCCCGCTATCCCAGATATCCCATAACTCCGCTTTACCCGCCATTGCGTAGAACTGTCCTGGGTGCTAACTCACCAATACCGCGAATGTGTAAAATCCTAAACAGCTGCAGTGACCTGATTGACGTTCACCACGACAGTATAGGAAAATTTTGTAAAGTAATTGTTGAATGCTGTTCGCACAACAACACAAAGATTTGAATTTGAATTGCCAATTTTATAATTAATTAATTACCTGTTTAACGTTAATTTAATTTTAAATAATGTATTAACCAAAATTAATAATAATAATGTATTGACCAAAAATGTAGTCTTAGTTTAATTTAATTTATTTATCTGTTATTTTGTTTTTATTTTTATCAATATATTTAATTTAATTTGATCTTGATTTGTTTGTTAAGTCTCTAGATCTATTTTGTTTTACACTAGTTTTATCATTTATAGTTCACAATTATTTGTAATAATATTTAATGTATATTGTAATTTAAATAAAATAGTGCATGTGGTGTTTGTGAATGAAAAATGTATCTTCAGTGTGGGTGTCTTGCCTGAATTAAATGATTTTTATTTATTTTTTATTTAAAAATACACAAGAAATGCTTGTGTGCAAGACAATTCCAAAATATTCAATTTACAAAGGTTTGAATCTTGTCAACCCATCTTCAAATCACATAAACATTCAACTAAAAGGAATAAAACCGGTTCCTTGTTTCATTTATGAATTATCCAAACCTGATATGTGTAAAATGAAACTCTTTCAAAATAGAAATAACTCAAACGTGTGAAGTCAGTCGTAAAATTACCCGTACATGGAATCTAAATAATTAGAAGTTATACCATTAATTTATAATGCATTACCTAAGAAAGTAGTTGACCTATCCTATATAAAATATATAGGATAGGTCAACTACTTTCTTGAGTGTACAAAATGAATGTACAAAAATGTTCATCTCATTCTTCCCACATAAAAAATGCATTGTGAAATTTAATTTTAGTGTTAATTTTCATGTTAGTATTTCAAAAATTGATAATTTTGTATTGTTTGAAGAAAGTATTTGTGTATATTATTGTTTTTATTAATGCAGATGTTTGTACATATGCCGTGTTCAGATGAATTAAAGGTATAAAATGTTTTGGTGATAATGATTGTATGTAGGTACCTATCTTTTAGTCGACAGTATTATTTTGTAATAAAAAGATGATGAATGTGTATAAGCTATTGTATCTTATTTAAATTTTGTCATAGGATAAGTATAGCTATGATGTACTGTACTGTGATTTGTAATTTTCATGCCATTGTAATAATTATGAGTACAAGGAATGTGTTTGCACTGAAATAACTGTAATGTCCTGTCTCTTCACATTTTATGCAAATAAAGATACATAGGTACCTACATGTATAAGACCTTCATTTTGCCTGCATTACATAATGTTTTAAAATTTAAACATAAAAAAAAATGTGTTAGCGAACTTGTTAGTAGAATAATTTAATGTCTTTGATAATAGAGTTGAATATAGGAATTGATTACAGTTGTGTTTATTTTATTTAAATGAATCCTCTTCCTACTAAAATGAATATCATCGACGCCTATTCACACATATACGTCCGGAACCTATTGATAGGTTAGATTCGGCTTACGGCCTTAGAAGGCCGTAAGCATAGCATGCTTCGGTACAGACAAATAATAAACCCGTGCGGCAATTTTTTTGTCAATAATCCCGTAAAAACCACCATTATAATTCAAAACAAAAAAACTCAAAGGCTGTCAAAAATGGTAGTTAGAAATATTTGTTACTCTTGCGAAAATTGATAAATTAGCTACAAAAATCGGTATCATTCCGAGGATAATCGCTAACTTTGAGTGCAGAGACTACCAAATATCGTTTTTGTTAGCGTACCGACATAGATACGTCAAGAACTTAAGAAAATGTACGACTTTTGCTCGTTAAAACTTGGATGTAGAGACTTGCGTTTCTTGCAAGCCTCGTTATTGCAACCGATTTTTTTCGTTATTATTTATCGATCGTTAGTTTGCGACAGCGTCGTTACTAATGTCGAGAGTGCAGGCCCTGGGCCGGCAGTCTCGACAGAGATAACGACAAAATCGCTAACTTTCAATCGCTGATTACTAACGAATAAAATCGGTTGCAATAATGATGCTTGTGAAAATCGCATCATGGATGTAAGGACTTGCGTTACTGGCAAGCATCATTATTGTAACCGAATTTATTCGTTAGTAATTAGCAATCAAAAGTTAGCGAATTTGTCGCTATCTATGTCGAGACTGCCTGCCCTGGGCCAACAGTCTCGACAGAGATAACGACAAAATCGCTAACTTTCGATAGGTTTTAACCAGGACTAAAGCAGCATTTCTCCCATCATAACATGAACAGTTCACATCTTCCGGATGTATTGCGAACGACCAGCGATAACATCCCAGTTGATATCTGGTAGACGATGGAAACTCAGCCACTTGTATTCAGTCTCCGTAGAAATTTTGTATGTCTGTTGCCTCAACGAGAATTATTATACAAGATATTATTATTAATTTCCACATAATGAGATATTATACAGACGTTCTACAGTACTTTGGTGAAGATCGAGAAACGAATGGAAAAATACGTAGTGATAGCGTTTTTGGGTCACAATTGACAACCTTTGGCATGTGCTGATAAAGCCTAATGATTTTCATGCTATCATGGTGTTTTTTCTAAACACTGGAAAGTTCCAGTGTTTTTAATTAAAATAATTAGGTATGTTGTTCTGATATAAGCATTTTAACCGTGGTCTTCGACATTTTACATTTTGTCTGGCTTGTTGTTCACTTATTCAACGCACATTTTGAATTTGAATTGGAGGCCACGGATCGGCAGCTTAGGAGAGACCTGTCGTCAGTAGTAGACCGTGAAGTTGATCATATATTTCTCGGGTACACGGCCTTGAAATCCTTGGTTTTCAGTTTATCAATATTTGTAATGTCTTCCTCTAACTGTGCAGTGCTAGGCAACTCTCTTGCCATCAAGAAAACTATCGTATCATTTGTGTTCGTTGTCACGTATCCAAGTACATAGTTTGCATTCACAATTTCGATAACACTTCAATCACTGAGAGTAGTATTTGCATAATTGCAGGACACGTTCACGAGATGCAGATCACCCAATTCGTCAACAACTAGAACAGGTACTGATAGTGCTACAGGCTTAATGGTTACAAAGCTTGGCTTGGGAGGAGCTTCACGTTCTAGGAGTCTCACTACCACTAGCGTACAGTTTATTTGCCAACCCCTGAACCGGACGAAATACGTCATTAGCCAAACTTGAACTAGTTTGACGGAATTGAAACTAAATAATATCTAATTGTATATCTTGTCATGGGCGTTGCCAGGAGGAGGCAGCTGCCCCAAGAGGCTCGGGATTTTTAAAAGTTATAGCTTTTCCTGCCTGATGCCATAGAATGGTATTTTACGTAATAAATTGTAGCGTAAAATGGAATCATTCAAATGAAATATTGTTTAACCCTACAGAAAAACATTTGTCAAAAAGGCTCTGTGTGAGACTGCACAAACAGACTCACGATGTCCGCGATTACGCGGAGCCCTAATCAAAATAATACTTGTCCAATCGACAAGTGAAAACAACTATTAAACTATTAGATATAACTTACCCATCACGTTGGAACCGGAGATGTGGCGTAGTCCCTTGTCACGTCGTATCTGGGTGGGGTGTAAGTGTAAATGGGTTTTGTGTTGTGTATGTGAAGTCATGTAGATTCGACGGTAACCAAAGGACGCCCCACAGTGCGTACCGTCGACTCCCTTGTCAAACCTTCAGATCACACACGTGGCACTTTTCATCAATGTCCAACTGAATTTTATCCCGGTTTGCTAACCCAATCGGGGATGTACAATAATCCAGCACTGAATTTAGGAAGTTACCAGCGTCCAAAATGACACAAAGCCGGCTAGGTACTTAACCAACAAATTACTCGCGGTCACGACCCAAAATGGCGAGATTTCTCAATTTTCACTCAATTATCAACAAAATATCAAACAACGATCAAGATTGTATCGGATTAACATTAACTCAAAGTTTCAATCAATAATTACACGAAAAAAGCGTGCATCAAAAAACGAAGACCACGGAAGCGTGATCCTTCCCAATCAAAATGGCACTGACAAGCAAACGTCATCGCACTGACAACTGAAACGTCATCTGTCAAACGTCGAAAAGGTGCGTTCAGAAACTTGGTGGATGAAACATCTACCCCCCCCGGACGGGCCGTCCCGTCCGCTAATCAATTGGCAGTCTTGACAAGGTTGCGACCGCTCTCCTCATAACCGATCCATCCACTAAAACCTCAGCAAAACGAGGTACCCCGTCGGTGCCAGCCACCAAATTGAGAATGCGCCCCCGGCGCCAATACAGAGGCTTAAGGTTGGCATCCTTAATAAGGACGAGGTCTCCTATCTTGGGCGGATGAGTTTTATCAGTCCACTTGACGCGCTGCTGGAGGATGTGCAGATACTCTAAGCTCCAACGCTTCCAAAAGCTCTGAGTGAGCTGTTGCACCAACTGAAACCGCGATAGCCGATTTTGGCTCACATCAACAAAAGGGTACTCAGGCAGAGCGACAAGTGGCTGTCCAATCAAGAAATGGCCCGGGGTTAGAGCCTCCAAATCGTTAGGGTCCGAAGAGAGCGGGCACAATGGACGCGAATTTAGTACCGCTTCAATGCGACAAAATACCGTAGCTAATTCCTCAAAGGTGAGAACGGTGTCTCCCAACAATCTCCGCCAGAGTCCCTTTGCCGCTTTCACCGCGGCCTCAAAAATACCCCCCCAATGGGGGCAGGCTGACGGGTCAAACAACCAAGTGACCCCTCGACGGGCCAATTTGTTACCAATGTCAACCTGGCTCTCATTAAGAAAGTCATACACTTCTTTCAAATAGTTACTTGTACCCTTGTAGTTGGTACCGCAATCAGACCTGCAGCCTTATTCAGAACCATTCGACTCGATTCCGTACCGAATCGAACGTCAAAGATATCGAAGATGTCCTCCAAACGCAATTCACAAATCCGAAACCGAATAATTTTGACAGTTCAAATTCGATTTGAAGACTCAAATCTTTCCGACAGCTGTTTGCTATCGGGAGTCATATCGATCAAAATTAAAACGAAGAAATAAACCATATTTCCAGCTTATTTCAGTGAAATAAAAAGACTGTAAACTTTTTAAACACTGCCTAAAGTAAGTAAATGAAGTTTTATTATTGTATTGACCATATTTCATTGATGTATCCGCATTTACATAAATTCAAAGTGTTTACAGAAATGTGATATTTGTTCTAGATTTTAGTTAACATTATTTGATCTTTGGTAGATGGATTAAGTGATTGTGCGAGCCAGAGACCGTCGGTGTGCAGGACAACAGAGGACAAATCCTTTTGCCGAGCCGCGGTTTCAGTTGGTTTATAGACTAACACTCGACATGGCCCTTGGCCTCATTGAAGAAATAAGGCCCTCACACGCAATCATCTGCCGTAATTCCCATAGAAATTAATTTATTGTTTGACAATGAGCAAATAGCAAGAATTGTATAATACTGATATCAAATACTTGCAGTATTTTTTTCCTTTTTTAAACAAAGTTATTTAAAGTTATATATAAAAAAGAAAACTAGTTTTACTTTAAAAAAAAAAGGTTTTCCGCTTTGCCCGTTTGACAGAGGCTGTTTACAAAGCAGGTTTATTCAAAATGAAATAAAGTTTATTTTAGTTACTAATAAAATCATTTTGTATCGTTTGCTGTCTATTAAGTTACTAGCTGTATATTCCTTATTTAAACGGAACTAAATATTTAAATAAACCTATTTTATTTACTATTTTAAATTTTCTACCACGATCATCTATTTACTACCATTTTGTAGCGTTCCCCATAAACATAACGGTCTATCAGATAGAAAAAAACGCATCCGTTCGGATCTGTGAATAGCGTTTTGACAGTTCTTCGGCTCGGAAATGAGATTGTCGAATACGGTTCCTTACCGACACGGAAACTTATCGAATAGTTTAGAATACCCCTGCTGATCAGAGAAGGTAACCCACGGCGAGACGTAAATCTATCCAAAGTTGCCACAAAGGCCTCCGTAGAGAGGGCTCCAAGTGCACTGCCTTAGTTGACAGGCAGACAAATACGCACAAATAAGCCTTGACAATTTTACTGTTGCGAAGGGTAGACGTCTTTATCGAAAAGGGACCAGCAAAGTCCGTTCCTACGCCTGCAAAGGGCCTCGCCTCATTGACACGATCAGCAGGCAAGTCTCCCATTTGGGGCTGCATCGTTGGGGCCTTAGTCCGATAGCACCGTATGCAACGGAAGACGATGCTACGAATGGTACGACGAGCCGACAAAATCCAAAACTCTCGCTGCAGAATGGCCAACAGCGCATTGCAACCGGCGTGCGAGTTCTAAATGTGACGATCAGTCACCAACAATTTAATCAAATGGCCCGCCTTGGGCAACAAAAGGGGGTGACGGACCCCATAAGGAAGGCTAGAGTGCCTCAACCATCCTCCAACACGCAAAAGACCCGTTTCATCCAAAAAGGGGTTCAACTTACTAACGGCTCCCGACAACTTAACTCTACCGGACTTCAAGGTCTCGATCTCCTTCTCAAAAAGTACGGCCTGCACAGAGCGAACCCACAGGAGGAGTGACTCCTGTCGCTCTTGAGGAGAGAGAACCGGTGACAGGCGCTTGTCCCCTGGATTCCTAGCATTGTGACCAAAACGCCTGATCCACAAGGTAACGTTCAACAATTTGTCGAGGGAGCTGTATCGATTCAACAAAATATCAGGATCAAACGGAGGGTCCTTCGTCCCAACAGCGAGCACCTTAAGCCCGGGCAAAGGATCCGACATCAAAACTGGCGTTCGAGGCCAATCATCCTCGGGGCGAGTCAGCCAATCCGGTCCCCACCAAAGGGGGTGCACAATCAGGCGGGGGGCCATGCACCCACGTGAGGCTACGTCGCCGGGGTTCAAGTCTCCAGGCACGTGCCTCCAAATCAAAGGCGTTTCGGAATTTTGTATCTGTGACACTCGGTTCGCAACAAAGACCTCCAAGGAGTGGACGGACGTCTTCAACCAACACAAAACAATTTGACTGTCCGTCCAGGCGTAAGAATTCCGAATGTTCACAGATCCACCTAAAGTTTGAGCAACGTGATTCAAGAGACGCACAAGAAGCGCCGCCCCTGACAACTCTAGCTTAGGGATGGTCAATGCCGTCCGGAGGGGAGCCACCTTGCTATTGGCCATGATCAGTGACAACTTCACCTGGCCTGTCGCGCTGACGGTGCGCAGATAAACAACAGCTGCATAACCGTGCGAAGATGCAATGATGAAGATGAAGACACAAAACCCATGAAGGGTAGCAGTATAGTTCCCAGGGGGGAGGATAGCGCGTGGTAACGCGACCTCGTTGACCGCAGGAAGTGCGGATACAAATTGGAGCCAATCTTCCAAAAGGGTTTCCCGAAGTGGCTCATCCCAACCAAGTTCCGCGGTCCAAAGACGCTGGAGAAAACATTTCGCCCAAAACAATACCGGGCATATCCAACCATTCGGGTCAAAGGTTCTCGCGACAGTAGACAATACCAGTCGTTTAGTCCAAGTGTGTGGTGACTCCAAATCGACATCATACGTAAAGGTGTCTTGGACTGGTCGGTACTGAACGCCGAGAACGGCCAACATAGCAGGGTTGTCAGCATTTTCAAACAAATGAGGATCCTGCTTATGATCCTCTTCCACATCTTCCAACAGTGCTGGCGAGTTGGACACCCCCTTACGCAACTCATAGCCAGCGGAATCCAAAATTTGAACCAACTCGTCACGCAACAGGATAGCTTCCTCAACCGTGGAAGCCCCAGTGCAGACGTCATCAACATACAAGTCCGTTTTCAAGATGGCGGACGCCCGAGGGAACTTCAAGCGTTCTCGGTCCGCGAGCTCCCAAAGCGAACGAATAGCAACAAAAGGGCTCGATCGAAGGCCGTACGTATTCGTGTTGAGCTCATAAACAACCATGGGGTCCCGGGGATTCTCTCGCCACAGGATCAACTGATAACGTCTGTCATACCGGTGAATAACCGTTTGCCGGAACATCATTTTGATGTCAGCCACAAAGACTACTTGATGACGACGAAAAGACGTGATGACATCACAAAGGTCCCTCAACAATTTGGGGCCGGAGTGCAAGCAATCATTCAAAGAGACACCAGAGGAAGTCGGCGCAGACCCATCAAACACTGTGCGCAGCTTACCGGTGAATGCCTTGAGGACCGCGTGATGCGGCAGAAAGTAATGCTCAACTGAGCGCCAATCCAAATTTGACACCGACATGTGTCCCAAGTCTGCGTACTCACGCATGAAATCTAAATATTTCTGCCGCAGCACCGGATCCCTGGCCATACGGCGCTCCATCGCCAACAATCTCTTCTCGGCCATAGGTCTGGACTCGCCGAGAGGTGGTCGAACTGCAACAAAAGGCAACCGTGTTACGAGCCGACCGGAACGGAGTCGACCTGTGTTGTTCTGATAGAACAACTCGCACTCCTCATGTTCCGGGTTCAAGCGGGCCACTTGCGGTGGCTCCTCAACCTCCCAAAACCTCTGAACAGCGTCAGAGAGAGCGGAGCCACACGCCAGCGCAAAATCAGGCTCAGGTGGAGGGGCAGCCTTCAACACTGGGCCCATCACCGCAAAGCCAAAGATGGTCGAGACAGCCACCAAACCGTTCGGCTGCAAGACTTTCATATTACCCAACAATATTCTCCCTTGTAAATGATAAATGATGTTTATTTTGCAAGTAGGTTTTTACAAACACTTTTACACGTCATTTTTTTAAACTAGATGGGGCCGGTGTTTCGTACCTGACTACTCTGAGAAGAAACAGCCGAAACAAACTCAGAGGTCATAGTCTCTTTTAAAGTCCAGACAATCTTGCTCAATTCACATGAGGACTATGCAGATTAGTGTCTGAGATGGTCTTTTGAAGAAAGAACCATACAGATTTGAGTGGACCTGTCCAGTCAGTGCAAGCATTTGTCAGTTAACGTGTAGCTCGACTTATAACTCAAGGAGCTCAACGAAACGACGAACAATACCAAAGAAAGGACATTTGGGTAGGTCGCTTAGAGTACTCAAACTGCCAGACAGTTGTGGGAAAAAATAAACAAAAAATATAAATGTGACCCACATAGTCCCCACATTCACAATAATCAGATAAAATTCATAACAAGTTCTATTCAAAAGAAAGTAAATAAAAATCACAAAAATCATTAAAAGTCACAATGATGATAAAAAAAAGTAGAATACTTAACAAAATAAGTATTCATGTCAAATCAGTAAATGTCAAATAAAATAATAAAAAAAGTAAAAAATTATAAAATACATGTCAAAACATTAAATGTCGGAGTGTATAAAAAATAATAAAATACATGTCAAAACATTAAATGTCAGATTGTATAAAAAAGGAAAAAAAAACAAATATAAAAGGAAAAAAAAAAAAAAAAAAGGATAAAGGAATAAATAATAAACAAGCGAAGTCCGAAGCTTCGACATTCACAGAGCAAATTTCATTGGAGCAGCTTAATCCCAAGCCTTTTTATCTTCGAGATAGTGATTAACATGATAGTAGGCTTTCAGGCACAGCTTCCGTTTTATAAACGATTTGAATTTATTTAGGCTTAGTGCTTGAATTTGGCTTGGAAGTTTATTGTAAAAACGTATACATTGGCATCTGAACGTACCCCCTATTTTTTTGAGCCTCGTTGCAGGAACAACAAATTTGTGTTTGTTCCTCGTATTTATGTTGTGGATATCACTATATTTTTTAAACAAATTAATATTTTTGTGTGCGTACAAAAGGTTTTCATAAATAAATTGAGAAGGCACAGTAAGAACATTAATCTCTTTAAATTTTTGTCTGAGGGAGTATCTGGGACTTAATTTATAAATTGAACGAATTGTCCTTTTTTGCAAAACAAATATTGTCTGAATATCGGCGGCATTGCCCCACAAGAGAATACCGTACGACATCACGCTATGGAAATAACTAAAGTAAACTAAACGGGCTGTCTCTAAATCAGTTAACTCACGAATTCTTCTAACGGCGTATGCTGCAGAGCTAAGTTTTTTTGATAATTTGTCTATATGCGGGCCCCACTGAAGCTTGGCATCCAAAGTTATGCCTAGAAACACTGTGCTATCTTCCGGTTTCAACTCTTCATCCTTAATTAGTACAATAGTTTCCACTTGTCTTACATGGGGTATCGTAAACTTAATACATTTAGTTTTTTTCTCATTTAGGAGTAGGTTATTAACATTAAACCAATTAACGACTTTTGCCAGGGTGCTATTAACATCATCCGTAACTAACTGCTGACGTTTGAGTTTAAATAAAAGAGAAGTATCGTCTGCAAACAATACTAAGTCATGATTATCCTTTATGAGGTGAGGCAAGTCATTTATGTAAATAAGAAACAAAAATGGACCAAGAATTGAGCCCTGTGGTACCCCCATTCTTACTACGGATCCGGGAGATCTCTTCCCGTTAACATCAACTCTCTGAATCCTATTACTCAAATATGAAATAAGAAGATCCAGAGAGGCGTTACGGATTCCGTAGTGGTGTAGTTTCCTGATTAATGTTTCATGAAGAACGCAATCAAAAGCTTTAGATAAATCGCAAAAAATGCCCAAAGCATCGCATTTGTCCTCCCAGGCATTATAAATGTGTCCTAAAAGCTCAACACCGATCAGTAGTTGAACGACCCCTTGTGAAACCGAACTGTTTTTTATGCAATAACTTATGTTTATTGAAAAAGCTTTGCATTTGTGCCAAAATTAATTTTTCAAAAATTTTACTAAAGGTGGGTAGTACTGAAATGGGTCTATAATTAGTGGGGTCTGATGTACTACCTGATTTAAACAATGGTATTATTTTACTATATTTCATTAAATCAGGAAACTCACCATGGTCAATACAATCGTTAAATATTACAGCTAATGAAGGAGCTACAATGTTTATAATGGATTTAGCAACGTCCACAGAATGACCCCATAGATCGGCGGTCTTTTTAACATTTAAGGTGTGAAAAGTTTTAATTATATCTTTACAGGTGACATATTGAAAATTAAATTCGGAATCACAGACTGAAACGTTTTCCTTAAGTAAAGACTCGGCAGCAGCAGCTGACGAGTTTAGCGATTTAGTAGTCGATACGGGAATATCCGCAAAGAAATTTTCAAAGGCTGTGGCAACTTGAGTGTCTGAATTCAAAATATTATCGCCAATAGCAAGGCTGTAGTCACTATTTCGGTTGCAAGACTTTCCCGTTTCGCTATTAATAATGTTCCATGTCATTTTAATTACATTACTACTATTTTTAATTTTTGAACTCAAGTAACGTGACTTTGCTATGAAACAAACTTTTTTAAATAATTTAGAATAATTCTTAACATACAAATTAAATTCTACAGTGTTTTTATAAGTCCGCTCTTCATACAGCTCATAAAGTCGTTTTCGACTCTTATGAATACCAATGGTGGCCCAGTCGTTGAAAGAAGCGTTATTGTTTACAGATATTGTCTTAGGGACAAATGTGTTTTCAAATTGTGTGCAATACATACTGAAAAAATCGTTATATTGTTGATTTGGATCATCATTAACTGACAAAAGTGGTAGTTTAGATAAAAGTTTAGTTTTAAAAGTTTCCAGGCGATTTTTACTTTTTGGATTAATAATGATATCCTTTTTAGTGACTGTCTTGTTTACATTTGGAATTGTGATCAATTGCCCACAATGATCTGAATCTATTAAGTTAATAATTGCTTTTTGGTTGTTTATAATATCAGTGTAAATATTATCTAGGCAAGTGGCACTAGTTGGGGTTATTCTGGTAGGCTCGAGAAATTTGTTTTCAAGATTGTATGACTGAAAAAGGCTTATAATTTTTGTACATAACCCAGAATTTTCTAACAAATTAATATTAAAATCACCACAAATGATTACTGACTTCTTAGAACTACAGATTTTATGCAACACTTCATCCATTACCTTTTCAAAACAATCATACAACCCTGAAGGAGGTCTATACACACTTAATATAATAAACTACTCCAATTCTATACAGGCTATTTCAACTGTTCGCTCAACAGATAGGCTGACAATATCCTTGCGGTCTTTAAATTTAAGATGATTATTTACTAAGATTAATGCGCCGCCATGTATAGCATTTACCCTGCTGAATGAGTTACCAACCTGGTGATTACTAAAATTGAAAATTAATTGATGACATTTGAGCCAATGCTCCGTTACACAAAGAATATCTATATTGTTATAATTCAGGAATAATTCTACTTCTAATTCTTTGTTCAAAAATCCCTGAATATTTTGATGAACCAGGTTGATACTATTAAAACTCTCAAAACATTCGCCTGATTTATTATCTGGCTTCCTTATAATATTGCAAGAGGTTGTCTCTGTTGTCCCATTTTCTAATTTAAATGATTGACTGATTCATTCATTATGATCAAACTATTGGCACAGTGATTTAATTGAGTATTGCATTGTTCAACAGAGGCAACTTGATCAGCCAAATTCTTGTACATTGGAACCCAATATCAAATGAGTTGTATTAGGGGAATCAAACCGGCGGTCAGCCAAATCCAGACCTGACGTCAACCGGACGATATCAGGCGACAGCTGACGTTGGGGGTGACAGCCCAAAATACTCGTCAGAACAATAGCCGAAGGAAAAAACTTAGGGTCCAAACAACTCACAGGAGTGAGCCCAAATAAGGTTTGTCCCTCAACAGTCGGGATAGGTGTTTCGCCTATTCCATTAATCGTGCCTGAAAAGGCACGGACATCCAGGCTCACCCGACCCGCTAACCAAGACGACAAAAGGCAACCCTGGGCTCCCGTGTCCAAAATGGCACGGACCACAACAGAGTCCCCCGTGGGTCCCCAGACCCTGACCGATGCCGTTGGCAACAAAACCGTGTCGATCTGGGGAGGTACGTTAGCGGGACAGGCGCCAATTTCCTAGCAATGCCTGGGCGGCGACCGATCGCCGCATCCAGGCTGGGGTCTATCCCGATGAGGATAGTAGTCAAACTCCTCATCCGCGCGATGTCCCGAGCCGCGCGCCATCGCTGGAGGGGCATATCCCACTTGACGCCTGAGTGGCGGGGGGCGCGTCGCCAAACGGGGACGTTCCGCCAACGGAAGGGAGGGAAGGCGGTGCTGGTCTGGCCAATGTCGCCTACCAGCAGCTGCATAGTCGCCTTCACGAGGGGAGGTCAATCGGCGGTAGCGCGGCTCCCGATCAACTGGCGCGGGGGGTGGAGTACGGCGGTCAAAGTTGTAGGCCCCTCCTCGATTCTGAACCGGCGAGCGAGGAGCCCGGTGCTCATCTCCAATATACCCCCCCCTGCGCGAACCCCCATCAGAGGCTGGTCTGTCAGAGCGGTTCGCGTTGGCGCACAAAACTTCAAGATGTGAGCCCCTACAAATTGAACAAGGGCGGGGGTTGGGGCAATCCCGATGAAAATGATTCCCCAAACAAGAAAAGCACAGACGGCGTGCATTGGCAACTCGGTGGCGGGCACTCACGTGCAACTCCAAGAAGGCCGCGCAAGTGACTACGGCATGTCCCGTGGCCTTAATTGTAAGGCCACGGGACATGCCGTGGGATCTTGCTTGCGGCTATTGAGCCGCAAGCAAGATTACTCTGGGTGCCACCAAAACGGGGGACAGGGCGGCTATCACCAGGCCCGACAGTCCTAGTCCGTCCCTGGGCCCTCGGCCGAGAGGGCGGTTGGCTTAACCCCGTGGCACCACGAGCGTTGTCGAGGAAACGACACTCATCCTCCAAAAATTTGACGAGGTCTTCAAAGGGGGGAAGATGGGTGGCACTATCCCCACCATACTTCTGCTCAAAACGGGACCTCAAATCTGACGGAAGCCGCTGCAACACTAAGTGCACCAAAAGATAGGACCAATAGTCCACCGGCAACTCCAATCGTTTTAAGGCGTTGGTTGCTGCCAACAATGGATTCAATAGGTCAGCACGCAACGCTGACATTCTGGTGATGGCCGGCAACCCCAAGATCTGGTCAATATGGACATCAGCCAGGCAACGTTTGTTCTGGTATCGTCGGGATAGAAGTTCCAGAGCAGTGGGTTAGGCCGAGTCGGTCACCGGCAAGTGCTGCACCAAGGCTCGAGCCTCACCTCCTAGGGCTGACAACAAATAAGCCAACTTCTGGGCCGGTCGGAGGTCAGAGCGCGAATCAACCAAACTGTCAAACAGGTTCCTGAAGCTTAACCAATGGTCCAAGTGACCGTCAAAATGTGGCAGCTCCAGGGTAGGCAGTCTACCCAAAAGTCCAGGGCCTGCAACAACAGAGGTCTCTGTTTTGACCTGGGCAGGGTCCCGACTCTTCAAAATTTGACGGGCGCGCATACTTATTATGTCACCCAGGTTCAACATCTGGTCATAATCCGCAACAACCTTATCACGGGCTGCTTGACCCAATGTTTCCAGGTCCAAGTCCAAAATCAATTCATTGAAGCGAGCAAACAAAGTGTCAACCGCACTCAATCTCGCATTCAACTGCTCATACCGGGCAAGCGTGGCCTCTTCCAGGTCTAGACGCTCAGCGGTTGCAGCAGCAGAGGCAAACCATCTTAGCTGTGAGGTCAATCCACCAATGGCTTGGTTTACAGCTTTCAATCAAGCCATTGGGACAAATATAAAATAAACAAATTAAATTCAATTAAATAATCAACAGGAATAATTTTCCCGGACCCAACTACAATTTAAACCAAATAATAAAACTTAGTTTGAATTATTACAAGTTCAAATCCGACCCTGTACAAGCAATACCTTGTTTATACAATAACAAATTAAAGTACAAGCCACAAGGGACACTACATATCATAATATATTATGTCAAACAATCTATGTTTAATTTGAGTCAGGCTGACAGGCAACAAATCAGACTTCTCAATACTTTTTGTTTCATCCACCAAGTTCTGAACGCACCTTTTTTGACGTTTGACAGATTACGTTCAGTTGTCTGTGGTGCGATGACGTTTTGCTTGTCAGTGCAATTTTGGTTGAATAATGGTCGCTCCGTGCTTGTAATTTTTGGTACACGCTGTTCCGTGTAATTATTGGTTGAAAACTTTGAGTTATTGTTAATCCGATACCATCTTGATCGGTGTTTGATATTTTGTTGATAATTGAGTGAAAATTGAGAAATCTCGCCATTTTGGGTCTTGACCGCGAGTGATTTTTTGGTTATGTCCGGCCTGTTTGTGTCATTTGAACGCCGGTAATTTCCTAAATTCAGTGTTGGACTATTACATCCCCGATTGGGTTATCAAACCGGGATAAAATTCAGTTGGACATTCGTGAGAGGTGCCACGTGTGGGATCTGAAGGTTTGATCCTGGAGTCGACGGTGCGAGCCGCGCGCGTCCTTTGGTTACCGTCGAATCTTACCTAACTATACATACACCACACACACCACAGATATACTTACACCCCACCCAGATGAGACGTGACCAGGACTACGTCACATCACCGGTGCCAGCGTGATGGTAAGTGTATTGAATAGTTGTTTTTCCTTTGTCAATTGGACAAATATATTGTGATTAGGGCTCCGCGTAATCGCGGACATCGTGAGTCTGCTGGTGCAGTCTCATACACTTTTAAATCGACAATAAGTGGTGAATTTAACAATTAAACCACGCTCTGCTACCAGTTGTGTGAGACTGCACAAACAGACTCACGATGTCTGCGATTACGCGGAGCCCTAATCAAAATAATACTTGTCCAATCGACAAGTGAAAACAACTATTCAACTATTAGATATAACTTACCCATCACGTTGGAACCGGAGATGTGGCGTAGTCCCTGGTCACGTCGTATCTGGGTGGGGTGTAAGTGTAAATGGGTTTTGTGTTGTGTATGTGAAGTCATGTAGATTCGACGGTAACCAAAGGACGCCCCACAGCGCGTACCGTCGACTCCCTTGTCAAACCTTCAGATCACACACGTGGCACTTTTCATCAATGTCCAACTGAATTTTATCCCGGTTTGCTAACCCAATCGGGGATGTACAATAGTCCAGCACTAAATTTAGGAAGTTACCGGCGTCCAAAATGACACAAAGCCGGCTAGGTACTTAACCAACAAATTACTCGCGGTCACGACCCAAAATGGCGAGATTTCTCAATTTTCACTCAATTATCAACAAAATATCAAACACCGATCAAGATTGTATCGGATTAACATTAACTCAAAGTTTCAATCAATAATTACACGAAAAAAGCGTGCATCAAAAAACGAAGACCACGGAAGCGTGATCCTTCCCAATCAAAATGGCACTGACAAGCAAACGTCATCGCACTGACAACTGAAACGTCATCTGTCAAACGTCGAAAAGGTGCGTTCAGAAACTTGGTGGATGAAACAGGCTCCTTTTTTCTACCTCTGGATTGGCACTCTAATTGGATTTTTGCATGATCGACCGGTATAGACAGAGCCTGAAATAAATTAGGAGACCTTTGCCCCGAGGCCTTATATGCAATTATAGCATAATTATCATAAGCGATGATGTAAAAAAATTGCGAGCTCGCTTCGCTCGCTCTTGCAACCTAGTATTTCTTGAGTCTTGATTTTGTCTATAAGAGGCCCAGGTAACTCCAGTAGGTCGAAACAATTCTAACCTGTTCAAGGTAGGTAAAGTCTTTAAATTTTCGAGCTCGCTTCGTTCGCTCTACTTTCTCTTGAATTTATCTGAAAGTCGACCGAAATCCGTCGAATCCAGATCCGCCGGATCAAAACCATTCTAACCTGTCCAAGGCAAAGGTGTCATAAGAATTTCGAGCTCGCTACGCTTGCTCTTGCAGCAAGGGTCGCAGGTTACAATTGTTTAGACTCTTCATAAGAGTCTCTTTTAAGAAGAGTCTAAACAATTGTAACCTGCCCAAGGTAGTGTTAAAATTTTCGAGCTCCTTTCGCTCGTTCTTGGAGCTTTAGTTAATTTTGTTGTTAAAATTGTCACCTTGTCGATTAAATAGCATAATTTTTTTTTATGAATTTTCCGTCAGATCAAACAAAATATAAAATCAAACAAAAATTGCCCCCCTCCTGAAGTAAATCCTGTACCGGGGGTACAGGATTTACTTCAGGAGGGGGGCAATTTTTCTGACTGCACGATGACTTATTTTTATATAAATTAAAATCATTCGTAACTTTTAATTCCCATCATCTAGTAACTCAATATTTTTTATATAGAACTTTGATAAACTCTTTACTATAATTAATGTAAACTAGACCGTGAACGGCGCTCCGTTGATTTTTAAATTACGTGGGTCCAACCTCGCCATTGTCCTTTAACTGTAGCAAAAAAAAAAACTCTTCACGTCTTTGAACGGGTTAATCATCACTTCAATATATTCCACACCTCAAGTAAAGCTTTACTAAAAATAATATGGCGCAAATTGAAAACGGTCTCCGTTAGGCGGACGCCGAATTTCAAACAACTCGGCAATTTATTTTTCGCTCGATCCCCCTCTGTTGCAAAACGCGGCGTTGCGGCCAAAAAGGTGAACGTTTCGACTATTGATACGGCTTTTTTTTATTTTTACGCCTCCGTACACAGCTCTGGTTTCAATTTCGGGGAATTTCAGAAACGAAAAATTGCTGTGTGAACGTTATTAATTTAGTGCATGTTTCCAGTTTTTTTTGCGCTCCGATGATCTCTATGAATTGGGATTAGATTGCGGAAGTCATGTGGGTTTGTTTGTGGGTTGTTTGTGCGGGTTGGTTGAACGAATTCAATGCAAAATCACGTGGATATCCATATATATGAGTACACTGATACATTTCTAAAAGTGATATTCTCATATTATTGTAAAAACATAACATCACAACACTGTTATCCCCGAAGGGTTAGGCATAGGTGGGGGTGGGGGTTCGAGGCTAATAGTTGGTACGCCCAAGTTTCGCCAGTTATGTCTCAGTTCCATGTAATAGGGGGCGAGCCTATTGCCATTAACCGGGCGCAAATCCAGACTCCGTGGTTGCTACCAGGGGGGTGAAACTTCCATACATTGACTTCAAACAAAATTTTCATAGGCAGTGCTGCCGTCTGTGTGGTTAGGTATGCTAAATTTGGCCGTGGTTTTATATTTTTGCCAACAGATACAGCTAGTTGATAAAATTAAAGTAATACAGAATATTAATAAGTAAGTATTTTTTATTATTATAATTTCAACGTGTTTTACATTACTTATAAAGAAAATATTATAGCAAAATAAATAACACCTTTTCGTTTACTTCAAGTAGTTTATTTAGTACACAGTAACAGTAGGTACATTTGTAAACGTTTTTTTATGTTACGTTCGTTGTTCGTGGTGTTCTGGTGATCTGTTTTGTGCTCTTTTACGGCCTTGCTTGTTTTTATGATATCTGCTATAAACGTTGGACCCTCTTCCTTGGAACCAGTGATAAGATACGTAAACGATTGACCCAACGCCGTGTATACTGGACCTCGATTTTATCTTTTAGATTTAAATTCGACGAAACTTGCAAAATGCCGAGAACGACGGTCGGCCTGCCGGTCCAGCCGTTTCGGAAATTAACCGGAACAAACAGAAAGACAAAAAATAAAACCTTGCTTTCAAGAAAAAAAAAGCTGTTTTGAAATTACAAACAGGCACTTTAATTTTATATATTCGTTAAAAATAAAATGGAACTTTGCAAAATTTCTATGACCTGATTCTGGCAAATTGATCTGAACTGCATTTGCTCAAGACATTCGCACTTTTAATGCTGCATTTTGCTAATAAAACGAATTGAGTTGTTAATGTTGTTTCATTAGGAATTTCATCAAAACACTTCGAAATGCGATTTAAGAGTGTTTCAAAAACGATTGGTCATGTGCAAAAGTCCTAGGATTTTCGCCAACAACCGATTTTTCAGGTTGTGCTACGACATAATTGAAACATGTCGTGGCAAAAAATGTTTTTTTTTCACAATTGTTTTTATCAACTAAAAAGTCAAGGGTTAACTAACACTCAGCAGCTATAAAATCTAGCCCACATCCTGATAATGTGTCAGTGCTACATTGACTGCGTCGTCTGTTTCTGTCCAGTGTTCAACATGTTGAAAATAGTTCTCCTATCAGTGTTCCTGAGTGTCGGTCTAGCAGCTAATATAACCGACATCTATGGAACCTTCACATCGGTTCTGGCGTTTACAGAGACACCACAGTCACCCCTTTGTATAAAGTACTCCTTCGCCGAAGATCCAAGTAAAGTTCAGTGTACTTGCTCAGACGGAACTAAAACTACACTTGTGGAAATAAAAATACTAGAACACCTGGAACCGTCCAAGCCTACAATTAATCCGATTACAATATCAGGACCTGTAATAGCGGTTGACAATTTAGAAGACCTGGTATCATCCACGAACGTCACATGCGATTGTCCGGGCAAGGAATACAATACTCGAGGTGCTATCAAAATTGTAAACGAAAACTATATTGTAGGCTATGTAGGGACTGGGCAAGGGTCTTCAGTTGATTATTTGCTGGCTCGGAATTTGCCCACTGCTGCTTTATTGGCCGGTGCCACGACAACTATAGCTGAATTGAAAGATAGAAGCCAAGCAATTATGTGTACTCAAGAAATATATGAAACACTTCGTCCAAAGAATTAATAGCTCGTCATCTTCTTGCCATTGTCCTATGTAACATAACTTTGGGTCGGTACAACAAATTTTCTTCTTCCGATTTTTTCTCCACAGCCAACTGTCACGCTATCATTTTATTATTTATCT
The DNA here is from genome assembly GCA_905147715.2 of Xestia xanthographa. Classification (NCBI taxonomy): domain Eukaryota; kingdom Metazoa; phylum Arthropoda; class Insecta; order Lepidoptera; family Noctuidae; genus Xestia; species Xestia xanthographa. The sequence continues at coordinate 22,566,828 of LR990657.1, forward strand.
TTTCTTTGAAGTGTCTCTCCCTCCCCATAGATCATCATTTGTATTCATCACTCATATAATGACATGTTTCATCTTTTCATCCCTCCTCCGAAGAATTAATTGTTATAAAATAGTAAAACATAATAAACTCTGTTAAAGATTGTTTTATTTGTTCATTCTTCTTATTTTTTTAGATACGTATTTAAAATAAATAAAACAAAAAATAGAGTCCACTGTGTCGGGAGCAGGCTAACGGTGGTTAGGGCTGCTGAGATAGGAACCTCCTCACAATGCAAGCCGTGTCAAGGAGCGCTGCCTCCTGAATCAGGCTTGGCTATATTACAATATGAGAATATTACGAAAGCCGACCTCTCGTCCCACATGTCGACAACTTCTTGCACCAAGTCGAGATATTTCTTTTATTTTTCTTTCCGAGCTATCAGGTGGTTCTCGTCATACGGGATGGTGACTCCAAATATCAATCATTACGGGGCGTGCTCATTGGTCTATCACGACTTTGCCAGGCTTATTAGACGACCATAGTTCTGTCTGTAATGATAGACCGATAGACCGATGACAGTACAACGTTAGATGGTATTTCTCGAGAGCTGTTTCGGGCACATATTTCTAATCCAATACCTCAGAATTTACAAGTTCAAATTTCAAAGCAAGTTGCTAGTGAATGATGCCAGTTTTTTTACTATTACGTGATTGACGTTGTGTGACATGACTCAATGTTATGGGCAGAAATATTACAAATTCCGTATAAAGTTTTATTTTGTCTGTCTTAAGAGGGCTGTCAATTTTTTTTCGCAAATTTTTGATTTTTACTTCCTGGATCAAATTTTTTCGACCGGCCTACACGACTCGATAATAATATTGATCTCCGGACGATTGTCGATTGTTATTGACGAAAATTAGAGACGAGACTGACATGAGACTGAGGACTGAGGCGAGCTGAATTGACGCAGAATTATAGTTCTCCAATTTTATTTATTGTAATTTTGTCTTATTATATTGACAAACGAAAACTAATAAAACGTATTCGTTGTAGATCGAAGTTTTATATCATGTTAATTTATTTGATAAAATTGAGTTTATTTGAAATATAATGGACGCTGAAAATGCATACATTTTAGATCAATATTGCTTTTGAATATCGTTTTTTTTTGCGTCTATTCAATTTTTATTTCAATATTCTAATCAATCTACAACCTTGAGGACTATATGACCAGTACATTTATATTTTTTTTAGATTTTTTCGTGTTACCAGTTTGATACAGCAGGCAGGAGAAAACCTAATGTTTGCTTGTTTGCTTGAAATTGGCTGTGGGAAAATTGCTATTTCTCGTAATATTAACTATTATAACAAAATTCTGATCAATCTACGAACTAAAACAAAGCCAGATTTATGATTCTTCATTGAAATATTATGCCATTATCTTTATATAACAAATATCGAGGACTTGGAAAAGTACGTATTTTTGGTCAAACGCCCAAAATATGCGAGCACGCTCTTAATTACATTTACTGTTCACACACACACGCACAGACTACATTTCACTTGTACACTTCTCACACTCTCGAGTTTACACGCGTCACAATAAGAGAGAGTGAGTGAGTGTGAGTTGTTGTTTTATTGCTGCTGTGTTTGAGCCATTTGGGTTAAAACACAGAGATCCGTGCACTTACCTAGTATTTCCTAGATCATCGCCAAATGGCTGGTCGACTCTTCTCTTGACCAGAGGGGCTGGCTTATTTCTTGGCCAAAGAATCAGCATTGCCATCAAACGTGGTAATGCAGCCAGCCTTCTGGGCACCTACCCCTTCGACGATAGCAATGCGGATGAATTGTATGACACCTTTCTTTTCTACTTTTGATACATGTTTGTCAGATTGTCAGGATTTATTCCGTTAGGCTCGAGCATTATTTGGGCAGAAGTTGGGTTTCGTGGAATGAAAACACACTGGATGAGATACACCGTTTATAATAAAGTAACAAATTACTTAAAATTACACTTTAATACAATAACACAGGGCACAATTAATTGGGTACAGATTCAGGATGTCTCCACTCCGCTGCGACCCTGTCTGTCGTCCTCGCCACGAGCTGTTAACATCAGGACTCTGTGGAAGCACGCCATGGTGCGGGTAGACTGGTAAGTAGGTTGCGTGATGTCACCACTAGCGCGCTTGCGGTTCATTCCGTGTACGTACTATTAACCGGATCCGACATGTAGAATATACTAGCTGGTACCCGCGACTTCGTTCGTGTAAAAATGTTGATGAATTTGTGTGAGACTGCCTCTGAAAATAATTTCAGAGGCAGTCTCACACAAATTCATTTTGCTCTGTTGATGGGAACAGGTTCGTTGGTTTTACATAGGACGTCAACATATCTGGCGAAATGAGGACTTGCAATTAAGTACACCTCTGCCTTACCCTTCGGGGACTACAGGCGTGATGTTATTAGACAGAAATAAAGAAAAAATATGTATTTGTCGAAACATGACGTACAGTAAGCGTTCATAAGTGCAGAAGCACGCTAAGGATTGTATTGCTGTGAACGCACGGTCGAGCGTGCGTGCGTCTGTATGTGTAAGTGGTCTCAATACAGTACGCACACCACAGCCACAGAGTTCGCCCAATCGCATGTCGTCGCGTCACACTCTAGGAATGATAATATATTTCCGTCTCTTTTGTAATACACGCAATAAACGCATGATCTTATTTGTGTGGCGACCTGTTCTTACCATTGCATAGTTAAAATTCACACTTATTTAACAAGTGTTGATAGCTGTTTGGGTAAAGCAGTATCATCACGATCAATGAGCTCCGAGTTCGAATCCCGTTAACAATGTGTGGGTCTTTTATTTCTTTGTAACCATATTAATATTTTTGTATTTTTTTTGCAAAAATTTGTTAGGTTTTTTTTTTTAAGAAGTTAAATATTAGTTAAAAACCCATCGTATTATTATTTAACCATTTGAGTGATTGTGTATTATCTTTTCGGTGTTGGAAGGTGGAAATAGAAATTCGTACTGAATAATAACAAAACAATTTATTCGTTTTATTTATTTATAAAATTAACAAACTTTAATGATGATTGTAACGTCACATTCCTACCTAGATAAAAGAAGTTTTCTTGTAATCGATGTTTTATTGTATACCCACATACTCTAAGTCAATTCATAATAACATAACAAGGAAAGGATATTCTAATCTCACAAGTAAAATTTATTGTGGATACCCACTTATTAGTATGTATCGGTATTTAGCAGAGGTTATTGAAAACTAATATAGGTATGATTTAGACTTTAGGAACATGTTTTTTTTGTGACGTCACAATAAATGTAACTCGCATTGAGGTTATAGTTTAAGTGTTCATTTTCTTGAAGAAAAGGAGATTGAAACTAAACCTCAATTAAGATCATTGTTTACGCTAGCAACCCTACGCCCCATCTAGCAACCCTAACGGTGGGGGACCATCATCTCATCACATCATCTTCAAGGCTTCTCATTGGTTCAAAATGACGTGATATCTGTCGCCAGCCAATGAAAGGCCCACAATTTCGTCGTCATCATCGCCATCTTTTTCTCTTTATAAAACTTTTATATACGCAATTGTTCCCGCACCCAACGCACCTCGATTTTTGTAAAGAAACCAAAATAAATCAAAGTTCAATTTTCAAGAAGTAGCAAATTATTTATACGCCTCAAGACTCATAAACATCTTGATCCATTCGAGCCGGAGCAACGATAAAAGCGCTAGAAAACGAACCAGCAGTCCAGCAGAACAGCACAGCAATGCCCGTTGGAGTGAGAACTTGTGTGTCTGATTCGTGACGTGCCAACTACTCCGCAATCTGCAACATCATCAGCATCCAATTTTAACCGTGAGTACTCCTTCTTCCTATTGCCTACCAAAATGAGCGATTCTGAAGTTCCCCTATTGAAAATAAGCGACCCTAATCCCGTCTTGGCTAGCAAATCTCGCGATAAATCCCCTATACCTAGTGTTTATAAGGAAAAGAGCTCGTGGCTAAATAATAACAGCCGCTCGGATCGATCGTTAGGTTAAGCCGTGCTTGCCTAGGTTGGTCTGTGGATGGGTGACCACCTATTACATACCGAGTTTCCTCCGTGCCTCGGAAAGCACGTTAAGCTGTTGGTCCCGGCTGTCATTTGTAGATCTTTGACAGTCGTTAGGTAGTCAGAGACCCAAAAAGTCTGACAACCAGTCTTACCAAGGGGTATCGTATTACCCGGTACTAACTGGGTTGTGGAGGTCAGATAGGCAGTCGCTCCATGTAAAATACTGGTATTCATTTGCATCCGGTTAGACTGGAAGCCGACCCCAACATAGTTGGGAAAAGGCTAGGCAGATGCTGATGACCTAGTGTTTATAACGACAGAGTCTTAAGGGATCTAGTAAAAAAAAGAGGTATAGTAAAGGGAAGGTTTACAAGATTTATTAATTACATACATAGTCTGGTAAATGAAGATCTTTCTAATCAAGACCGCATAGATTTAAAATTAAGGATTCAAGGGGCAATTAATTTATTCGATGAATTCAATAATATTCAAACTCAGCTCGAGGAATCGGTTTCTGAAGCGCTGGTAGACGAGGAACTAACTAAACGGGAGCAGTTTGAGGACAACTATTATACCATAATGTCGCAAGCGGAATGCATTTTGAATAAAAATAATAGCCCTGCAGACTGTTCTACTAAGTGTGCTCACAAGTCACGAACAATTAAACTCCCTACTATTGCTATGCCCACATTTGACGGCTCATACGAGCAATGGTCACAGTTCAGGGATTCTTTTCTCGCATTGGTGCATAATTCTAGTGAACTGAGTAACATAGAAAAGTATCACTATTTAAAATCATCGCTAAAAGGCAGCGCGGAGATAGTTATAAATTCATTGGAATACTCTAGTGACAATTATTCGGTTGCATGGGAATTGCTTCTCAATCGATACAATAACAATAGATTGTTGGTGCATAGTCATGTGAAATCTCTATTTACGATGTCGAATATAACCAAAGAATCACCAACTTCAATTAAAAACCTAATAGACACCGTACTTAAAAACTTACGCGCATTACAAGTTCTCGGTGAGCCTATAGACTCGTGGGATACCTTGGTTATACAGGGTGGAATTTTGTAATGCCACCTGGAGGAAAAGTACTCTTAATACCGGAGATAGCAAATTTTACTCAAAGGAAACATTCCTTCATTTTTAAAAAGAAATTAATCTGCATTCAAAGATTTTGAAAATTCGCGTGCCACACTCGGGAATCGAACCGTCTAAATTCCAAAAAAATAACACCCTGTACTTTTATGGCACCAATCGATAGGGTCAATCATACGGATCAAATCCCTCTAACAAACATGATAAATTAAATGAAAGGAAAACCATGAAATCTTAAGTTATAAATTCAATGGGATAAATTCAATAGGTACGATAAAGCACTTTAATAAAATGATGGACCTTTACAATTGAAGAGAATAAGATTGCAGAAGAAGATTGCAATTTGCATGTGTTTGTTTGTGCAAATTGCAATATTCCTATGTAAATAGTTCTTCGTCATTTTAATTAATAAATGTCGTCAAAAGAGAATTGTTTACTATGTTCGTAATTGGATGGACCTTTGACTAAAAGTGCTTTATCTTATCCCATTGAATTTATAAGTTTAGATTTCATAGTTTCCCGTTCATTTAATTTATCGTATTTGTTAGAGGGATTTGATCCTTATGATTGACCCTATCGATTGGTGCCATAAAAGTACAGGGTGTTATTTTTTTGGAATTTAGAAGGTTCGATTCCCGAGTGTGGCACGCGAATTTTCAAAATCTTTGAATGCAGATTAATTTATTTTTAAAAATAAAGGAATGTTTCCTTTGAGTAAAATTTGCTATCTCCGGTATTAAGAGTACTTTCCCTCCAGGCGGCATTACAAAATTCCACCCTGTATACATGGTAGTGTCTAAGTTAGATCAAACTAAAGAGCGTGAATGGGAACAACACAAAGGCACATTATTTTTCGCAAATGGTGAACCTAACAAACGTATAAAAGTGTCTGATTTGTTGAAGTTCCTCAAAGATCGAGCTGACATGCTGGAAACATTGCAAGTTTCGCATAACAAAAGCAGTTATGTTACTCACACTGATAGTAAAAAGTCCTCAAAGATCGAGCTGACATGCTGGAAACATTGCAAGTTTCGCATAACAAAAGCAGTTATGTTACTCACACTGATAGTAAAAAGTTCCTCAAAGATCGAGCTGACATGCTGGAAACATTGCAAGTTTCGCATAACAAAAGCAGTTATGTTACTCACACTGATAGTAAAAAACACAATTCGCACAATAATAAAGTTCACTGCAACGTTTCCAGCAATAATCCACAAGAACGGAACCGTACGGTCACTACGCGCCTATGTTATTTATGTAACGCTAATCACCCGTTATATTCTTGTCAGAAGTTTATAGATTATGACTTAGAATCAAAACTTAAGTTCATTAACGACAAAAAACTGTGTATTAATTGTTTACGTGCCGGTCATAACTTGGAAAACTGTAGGTTCGGGCCGTGTAGAATGTGCAACAAAAAACACAACTCATTAGTGCATTCCGATAATCATTCTAATTCACAGGAGATAGTTACACTTCACATGTCTCGCGCGAGTGAGGTGTCGACTGCGGCGGCTACCGCACCTGCGGGTGCGGTGCCCCCTCCAGTGGCATCTGACCTGCGCGAGCCCACCTCTTCCTTATCTTCGCATACACCGACAGTACAAGCGAATAAGGCACACATACATAAACATTCAACGCACTCAATCAGCTGTAGTAAAACCAGTTTTGTTGTCGACCGCGCTAATCGAGATAGCCGATAGTTTTAATAATTATCACGTCGTTCGTGCGATCCTTGATTATGGTAGTGAGCGATGTTTTATTACAAAAAAATTATGCGATCAATTACAAGCGCCACTTTTACAGTCCACTCAAGAAATACGAGGTGTCGGCAACTCGATCACACAATCTACGCAAATATGTGATGTTGAGATTAAAGTCACGCACCTGTAATTTCCTTACGCATTTACAATGTTTTGTTTTACCTAACATTACATCAGCATTGCCTGCAATGCTAATCAAATTTACGCATTTTAATATTCCCAACCATTATCAGTTAGCTGACCCGCAGTTTTTTGAATCTCAGAATATTGATATTTTGATAGGCGCTGATAAGTTTTGGGATTTAATGAATAATAAGAAGATTAAATTACCTAGTGGGCCATTTTTATTAGATACAAAACTGGGCTGGATAGTTTCTGGGCCTATTTGTTCTACTTCGCATGATAGGTACATTCAGTGTAATTTTAATCAGTCGATTGATGCGCAATTACAGCAGTTCTGGGAGCTTGAAGAGGTGTCTGTGTGTCGGGATACGCGCACTGATGAGGAGCGTGCTTGCGAGGAACATTTCGTCAACAATACTACGCGCAATAGTGACGGAAGGTTCTGCGTACGCATACCCTTTAAAAAATCGCCCGATACATTAGGTGAAACATACTCTTTAGCAGAACGTCGGTTTCTAGCCCTTGAAAAGCACAATAATGATTATAGAATGCTTTATAGGGACTTTACTCACGAGTATATTAGCCTAGGTCATATGAGTCGCGTGGACAACTATGGCACGCCTCATTATATTTTACCTCATCACGGTGTATTTCGTGAACACAGCACCACGACTAAGTTACGCGTGGTATTTGACGCTAGTGCAGCGTCTAGTAATAACATTTCGCGCCGATACAGGGTGATCTTTTTAGAATCTTATTACGATTTAGGCAACATAAATATACAGCTTGCGCCGACATTGAAAAGATGTACAGGCAGTGCCTGACTCATGAAGATCAGCGTACTTGTGGCGTGACGAACCGTCTGAACCTATTAGTGTTTATAGACTCAATACCGTAACCTACGGAACCGCGTCGGCGCCATTCTTAAGCTGCAGATGTCTAAAACAGTTAGCGATCGATTGTGCGGATAGTGACGTCAGCAGAATCATAAAAGAGGATTTTTTTGTTGATGATCTAATTACGTCAAATAATTGTAAAAATAAATTATTAGAGGATTGTCGAAACGTAAATAAAGTTTTAAGTTCCGGATGTTTTCCACTACGTAAATGGATTTTTAATTTTAAGTTAGAAAACACGGAAAACAACTTACCTGAAATTAGTAAGCAATTAACATTGGGCGAAAATGTTAACGCAAAAATATTAGGTTTAGGGAGTGATGAATTTCATTTTAGTACGCAATTTAAAAATAACAACGATAATATCACTAAACGTTATATCATGTCAAATGTCGCGCAAATATTTGACCCTTTAGGGTTACTAAGTCCAATGATTATGTCAGCTAAAATACTATTGCAAGGGCTATGGTTGTTGAAAATAGATTGGGATGACGAAGTTCCTTCTCATACAAGCGTGGAACAGGTTTTGTAGTTCGTTAATTAATATTCTCAACAATGTACGCATACCGCGACATGTCATAGGCAGTGACCCTGAACGAGTGGAGTTGCATATTTTTTATTTATATTTATGTGCGCACAGTTAATCGTGACTCATCGATCACTGTTAGATTATACTGTTCTAAGGGTAAGGTTGCGCCGCTTAAACCGATAAGTATTCCGAAGCTAGAATTGTGCGGGGCATTACTAAGCGCTAGGTTATATAACAAAGTACGTGAGTCTATTAACTGTCAGGTTGATTCTGTAATATTTTGGTGCGACTCAACTATTGTGTTGGGTTGGTTACGTATGTCACCCAACCAATTAAAAACATTTGTGCAAAATCGTACGGCTGAAATTCATGAAATCGCAAAAGATCTTCCATGGTGTCATGTAAGTGGTAAGGAGAACCCTGCGGACCTTGTGTCACGAGGCGTTAGCCTGGACGATCTTCAATCTTCCACACTCTGGTGGCAGGGACCTTCCTTCTTTCACGATCCAAAATTTTGTTCGAGTCAGGCAATATCAGAAAGAATCCATGCATTACGGACAGATGATTTACCGGAAATCAAGTCAAAGGTGGTTCACTCATTACTCACAGCGAGTGAGATCTCATTATTCCCGTTTGATAGATTTTCGCAATTTAACCGTATGAAGCGCACGTGTGCATACATCCTACGCTTTATTTATAACACACGTAATCCACATAATGTTCGCCGTGGACCTCTTGCTGTCGATGAGCTGAGGGAAGCGAATTTAACACTCATAAGACTGTCTCAGCAAGAGTCTTTTCCAAACGAATATAAATTATTAAAAAATAATACACACATCAAAAGTGTCTAGGGATCAAGCATTTTTATGCGGATTTCTTGAGATTGAGATGTGGCTTTGTAATAAATTTATGATTTTATAAATTTATATGGATCCTTTTTGGTGCATTTCATAATTTGAATCAGGAACTCTCAATCAAATTCGAGTAAAAGATGAAAATAAGCTGTCAATATTTTCCCTATAAAAACATACAACGCATTGAAGACATTATTAGTGCTACTGTTTCCCTACTACTGATTAAAACCAACGTTATTATGGAGCGGCGACGTCATTTAAGCAGGGAAGAAATGCTCAGAGCCGTGGGAATGATAGAAGCTGGTTCCCGGCAACGTACTGTAGCTTTAGCTCTGAATACAAGTCAGAGTGTTATCAGTCGACTTTGGACACGTTACCGAAGCACTGGTACCGTGGCTGAGCGCCATGGAGGACGGTATCGCTGCACCACACGGAGACAAGACCGATACATTCAAATCTTAACTCGAAGAGCTCCAACAATAACCGCCATGATGTTAGCCGTGAGGCTTCATCACTCTTCAGGGAACTTAATTAGCGACCAAACAGTCAGAAACCGCTTGCATGAAGTGAACCTTCATTCCCGAAGACCGCTACGGGTACCACCTATAGCAATGCACAATCGTAGGATTCGATATCAATGGGCTCTTGAACACAGAAATTGGGCAGAAGAACAATGGCGTTTCGTGTGCTTTTCTGATGAGTCTCGTTTTGGTATGAGACCGGATACAAGACGTATACGACACTGGAGAACCCCTGGACGCCAACAGCGATTAAAATCCTGCCAGGAAGTCCATCCTTATAGTGGTGGAACCATCATGGTATGGGCGGGTATTTGGATCGGCGGAAGAACTGAGTTGATTTGGATCAGAGGCAACCTCAACGCTCAAATTTATGCTGAGACGATTGTATCAGACGTCATCGTTCCTCTACAAGTGCAAATCGGTCCCTTATTTCAGTTAATGCATGATAATGCACGACCGCACACCGCAAGAGTTGTAAGACAGACTCTCGCCGCAGCTAACATCAATGTCCTGCCCTGGCCTGCTCAGTCGCCAGACTTGAACCCGATTGAGCATGCATGGGATATGCTACAGAGAAGAGCTCTGCCGAATATGGAGGGTATCCAGTCGCAAGAAGACCTTTTTTTGTTGTTGCAACGAACATGGGCGGCCATTCCACAGCGTGATTTGGATGAACTCATTTTGAGTATGCCAAACCGATGTTCTTGTGTTGTTAGTGTTCGCGGTAGAAACACGGATTATTAATTGTTTAAGTTACCCAATAAAATTTTAAAGAAAACTGTGTTTTCAGTCATTTTTTCGAACTTTAATGTTAGTGGTTCAAATGTCAAAAATCCCTTTATTAGGAAAATGGCAAATTTCTTTATTAATGCAAAGGTGACTTGGTTTATCGTTACTGTGACAAACGAAAACACTTTATTTGATGAATCCTTAAAGAAAATTTTAATTAATATCAATCAGGAGAAAAGTTATTGCAAAAATATATGTTGATCCCTAGATACTTTTGATGTGTGTAGTTATCTAAATTCGAAACATAATCTAAGTAAATTTATTTATGGATAGCAATAAAATAATATGAGTTGGCGGAAGAATTAAAAACCCACCTAGCTTTAGTTTTGATATAAAACATCCCAGTTTAATTACGTCTAAACATAGGTTTTCAATATTATTATTTCGTTATGAACACATACAGCTACAGCACGCTGGAGCGCAGTCATTGTTGTATAACATGCGTGAGTCATACTGGCCTCTAGGGGGAAGGGACCTGGCTAGGCGCACCGTACACACTTGTGTTATCTGTACCAGATTGAGAGGCAAAACCCTGTCACCGATTATGGGTAATTTACCTAAAGAAAGAATAAACCCAACCTTTCCTTTCTTACGCTGCGGAGTAGACTACGCTGGGCCTATTTTTACTTTAAATCGCAAAGGCAGAGGCTCAAGGTTAGTGAAGGGTTACATATGTTTATTCGTTTGTCACGTGACTCGTGCGGTGCACTTAGAACTAGTGAGTGACCTGTCCAGTGATGCTTATCTACTAGCGCTAAAGAGACTGATTTCTCGACGCGGTAAACCCGCTGAGATTATGTCGGACAATGGTAGAAATTTTGTAGGTGTAGCCAATGAATTTTCAAAATTTTTATCTACTTGTTCCCCTGCTATTATTGATTATGCGACTAGCCAAGATATAAAATTTACTTTCATCCCCCCTTATGCGCCTCATTTTGGTGGGTTGTGGGAGGCTGGAGTAAAATCATGCAAGCATCACTTGCTACGAGTGGTTGGTAATGCTCACCTTACATTTGAGGAATTTAGTACGGTATTATCACAGGTCGAAGCCATTCTCAATTCCCGACCTATCAGTCCCATGTCTACCGATCCCAATGACTTCATTCCTTTGTCTCCTGCCCATTTCCTTCCTGGTTGGCCGTCTCCTCACAGCGCCGGCATCTACAGAGCTGCTTGATGTTCCAGTTCATCGATTAACACGCTACGAGAGACTCGAACAGATGCTACAACACTTCTAGAATCGCTGGAGCAAGGAATACATCTCAGAGATGCAGGTCAGGAATAAATGGAAGGAGAATACAACTGATCTTCAACCTAATACATTGATCGTCGTTAAAGAAGATCACACACCGCCATTAAAATGGAATTTGGGACGAATCATTTCCATAAGACCAGGGAAGGATGGAGTGGCCAGGGTAGCTGATATACAGACTGCATCAGGAGTTATCAGACGCGCATTCCCACGCATTTTCCCGCTGTTTATTGAAGAGTAACTGTTGGACGCCAGTGCTTCCAAGGCCGGGGGCATGTTTACGCTAGCAACCCTACGCCCCATCTAGCAACCCTAACCGTGGGGGACCATCATCTCATCACATCATCTTCAAGGCTTCTCATTGGTTCAAAATGACGTGATATCTGTCGCCAGCCAATGAAAGGCCCACAATTTCGTCGTCATCATCGCCATCTTTTTCTCTTTATAAAACTTTTATATACGCAATTGTTCCCGCACCCAACGCACCTCGATTTTTGTAAAGAAACCAAAATAAATCAAAGTTCAATTTTCAAGAAGTAGCAAATTATTTATACGCCTCAAGACCTCATAAACAATCATTAAGTAATTACGGATTAGTAAACAACTTAACATTAACAACTAAATAATATTTTGTTACACGTCAAATTCAAACAAAAACACTAGGATTAATATTTGTATAACCCCCATTATTTTCGATGCAGTCAAGTAGACGGTTGCGCATGGACCCCACAATATTTTGCAGTCAAAATCTAAATAATCCCGTGCGAAACGTAAGCGTTCTTCTCTATGTCTGTCTGTCAAGAAGGATTTTTTAGCTGGTCATAATTCCGCAGTGTCTCGTAGGCGTGAAACCATTTGTTTCATACTCGCCTACCATAATTATGTCGTCGCTGCGCTTCACTATTAATAAGCGACGGCCATCCACTTCGCTGTCGAGTAGCAAGGCTCCCCTCTTCCTCATAGCTTTTTATCCAAAGACTTACAGTATTCCTCTAAAACCAAAAAAGTAATGTTAGGCATCTATAACAAAATACTAAAGTTATCATTCACTCTGCATTTATAAATCGAATAATAAACACTAATTATTTATCTTTTAGGCCTGTTACGCTAAGCTAACTATCGCATCGCATCGCTTGCACTGTACCCAGCGCGGCTGTGCATATGGACCACCCGGCAACGCAACGTCAGCTCTTCACGGCGACATCTTCTCACGGTCACCTCTCCGAATTGAGGAACACCTGTGTGATTCTCATTATGAATCAAACTTCGATCATGGTCACTTGTATAACTTAATTTTAATGTTTAATATTCATGTAAAGTTTGTCTAATTAAATCTACGTCTCCAAAACTATCTTTTTCTTGCGACTCGCCTGTAGAAATCGTAAATGGCGCAGCCGACAGGATACTTGTAAAAACTAGAACATCATAGACAAGTTACCGAACCTACATTGATTTTTGCAGTGAGTGATCTGAACATTGATTGTGCAGGAGAAAGATACTGGAGCATTATGCAGTAAGTACTTTGAATCTTTCTTAGTCCTTGCTTTCCTACATTAGTCCTTCCTAGTATATTATATATCTATTTTAAGTGTGCGTTTTAATATTTCGCGAGTGATTTTTTGGTGTTAGTTTAACGTATAGCCGTCAAGATTTTCCATCCGGGAGAATCACGGAATAATAGGTTAGCTAGTGATAGGAATAGCAATAGAAATAGATCGATAGATCAACGCAGGGATCTAGGAGATATTTTAGAGGATAGTGAATTAGACGCGAATTTGGAAGAAAATATGGCAAATAATAATAGTAATCCAGTAGATTTAATCTATAAGTCACTTAGACTTGTTCCAGATTTTGATGGAAATTCTCATATATTAACCCGTTTCATAAATTTATTTGATCAATTGGTACTTGCGCATTTTAGAACTGAGCCTGGGCACGAATTAACTAACCTAGCCCTAATTAATGGCATTTTAAATAAAATTTCTGGATCTGCAGCTAGGCTTATCAATTCTAATGGGATACCGGAAAATTGGCAAGGAATTAGAAGTGCGCTAATCAACAACTTCGCAGACCATCGTGACGAGACCGCGCTATATAGTGATCTATCATTGCAGACACAAGGCTCTAGCACGCCGCAAGAATTTTATGAGCGATGTCAAAATTTATTCAGCACGATTATGACCTATGTGTCTTTACACGAGTCTGTGAATACTACAATAGAGGCAAAGCGCTCTCTTTATAAAAAGCTTACTCTTCAGGCCTATTTACGTGGACTTAAGGATCCTCTAGGATCCAGGATCCGTTGCATGCGTCCTGATAGTATTGAGAAAGCTCTCGAGTATGTTCAGGATGAACTTAACACGCTTTACATGCAACAACGTACTGATGGTGGCTCTAATAGGAAAGATTTGTTACGTCCTACTCTACATGGCACGCATCTACCCTTGAATAATTTCGCACCTAGACCTATGCCGCTTAGTATGCCTGGACCATCAAAACCATATGGATTTAACAACTTTGGGTCAGCTCCTCAATATGGTAGCCGACCACAACTTGCTCAAGGCTGGAGACCTAACTTTCCTTCGCAAGCTTAACCCCCTCAGGGTCTGACACGAACTCAACAGGTCATGCGCACATACCCTCCTAATTACAACCCTCAAAGCAATGTCTTTAGATTGCCGAATAGAGCACAAGCTCATCAGCCACATGGTGCCGGTAATACCCCTCGTCCAATGAGTGGAGTAAGCCATTTTAATCCTAAAGTTTTACCGCCTAGTGGGCACGATTGGCGTAGATTTGGAAATCCGCCACCGAACAATTATTTCAAATCGCGTGAGACTAATTTTAATGAATTTGATTTCTATGACAATGATTATAACTATCCGGACTATGAATGCTATGACTATGAACATGTCAATGAGTACAGCTGTGAAAATGAAATAGACTATCGCTCAGAGGTACCTGTAATTGAGGAAATTAATCAAACGCCATCTTCTACTAATGATGAAAATTTTCAGAAGGTTTCGAAAAGTGTCAAGCCAAAATAGAACTAAATTTTCATATTCAAAGACAGTTAGTCTATGTCCAGATAAGTAATCCTCCACTTAAGCTTTTAATTGACACTGGGGCTAATCAGTCTTTCATAAGCCCTGAGGCCGTGCAAAAATACTTCAATCATCTACCCCTTAACTATGAACCTTTTCAAATTACTACGGTTCATGCAACTAGTAAAAATGATTACTCTATATCTTTGCCTTGCTTCTCAGAGTTTAATGAGTCTCAGGATATTACGCTTTTCATCTATAAATTTCACGACTATTTTGATGGCCTTTTAGGAATAGACTTACTAGATGAATGGAATTCTACTATTGACCTAAAAAATAAAATACTTATTACACGAAATAGTACAGTACCTATTCAGATGTACGATTCTCGTAATGTCAACTTGTATGAGGATATTATACCAGCAAATTCTAAGAAATTAGTAAGAGTACCAGTTAATGCAAAAGATGGTGAGGTATTTGTTGAAAGTCAGATAATCTGTAATTGCTTTATTTCTGATTGTTTTACCAAAGTAGAGAACAATAGAGGTTGGGTTGAATTGAGCAATTCTTCATCTAATGATGTCATATTTTCAATGGATAGGCCGGTAGAAGCTGTAATATTTGAAGTTAATAGTAACAGTACTGAAATTTCATCAAATCGTACAGCTGAAGTTTTATCGCGTCTCCGTACCGAACATTTAAATGAAGAAGAACGTATTAATTTAGAACAGCTCTGTGAAAATTATGCAGATGTGTTTTACCTTGATGGAGAAGCACTTACTTTCACCAACAAGATCAAACACAGGATAAGAACTACAGATGAAAATTACAGTACATACCAAAAGCTACCGATATCCGTACGTTCATCGTCAGGAAGTTAGGGACCAAATTAACAAGATGCTTGAACAGAACATTGTTAGACCATCCGACTCTGCATGGAGTTCTCCCATTTGGATAGTACCCAAAAAACCTGATGCTTCAGGAAAAATTAAGTGGCGTCTCGTGGTAGACTTCCGAAAGGTTAATGAAAAAACGATCGACGACAAATACCCTATACCTAATATTACAGATGTCTTAGACAAACTCGGCAGGTGCCAATATTTTACTACCCTAGATTTGGCATCTGGATTTTATCAAGTCGAAATGGACAGCGCAGATATTCATAAAACTGCTTTTAATGTTGAAAACGGCCATTATGAATTTCTAAGGATGCCCATGGGACTTAAAAATTCGCCATCTACCTTCCAGAGGGTGATGGATAACCTTCTTAAAGATCTACAAAGTATCTGTCTCGTCTATTTAGACGATATTATAGTGTTCAGTACTTCCTTGCAGGAACATATCCTTAATCTTGAAAAAGTCTTCAAAAGACTTCGGGAATCTAATTTCAAGATTCAAATGGATAAATCCGAATTCTTGAAGTTAGAAACCGAATTTTTGGGACATGTTATCTGTAAGGACGGTGTGAAACCTAATCCTAATAAAATTAATGCAATAGAAAACTACCCCTTACCCAAAACTCCCACTGAAATTAAACGTTTTCTTGGTCTTCTAGGCTACTATCGTAAATTTATCCCCAATTTTGCAAATCTTACCAAACCACTTACACAGTGCCTCAAAAAGGGTTCTAAAATAACCTTAGATCAAAATTATACCAATTGTTTTAACCATTGCAAAACCCTCCTTACTAACGATCCTATCCTTCAATATCCAGATTTCAGTAAAGAGTTCATTTTAACCACGGATGCCTCCAACGTGGCCATTGGTGCAGTACTATCCCAGGGTATAATTGGTTCTGACAAGCCCATTGCGTATGCATCTCGGACATTGAACTCTAGTGAACTTAACTATAGTACAATCGAGAAAGAGCTTCTTGCTATAGTTTGGGCATGCAAGTATTTTAGACCATACATCTTTGGCAGAAAGTTCAAAATTTTGACCGACCATAAGCCACTACAGTGGGTCATGAGTCTTAAGGAGCCCAATTCCCGGCTCACGCGATGGCGACTTAAGCTCAGTGAATATGACTTTACGGTAATATATAAGCAGGGAAAGTTTAACACAAATGCAGATGCCCTTTCTCGCATTGAGTTGCACAATGAAGAACTCATATCCGTTATTGCTAATGCATCGGATAAGACTCCTACTATAGATGACACTAGTTCAAGAACCCTAACCGCTTCAGATAATTGTAGTAACTCTAATACCGCTACTGTACATACTGATAACGAAAATCCTATTTTAGAAATACCTATCACAGATGAACCCTTAAATAAGTTCTCTAAGCAAATTATATTTAATGTTGTAGGTGATATAAAAAGTAGACCAGTTATAACTAAACCATTTGATAACTATACACGTGTATCGATGCAAATCTCTAAATCTAACCTAGAAAACGACCTTATTAACGCTATTAAAGAATATGTACAACCTAAAATTAAAACTGGAATTTTAATCAATCCTTATTTAGAAATGTATAATATAATACCTATAATACAAAGAAGATTTAAGAATTCATCTATGAACCTATTTTTAACAAAAAGAGAATTAGATAACGTCAGGGAATATCTTAAACAGCAGGAAATCATTAACAAGTATCATGATGGGAAAACGAACCATCGGGGCATCAATGAGTGCTATCTTGCTCTATCGCATAGGTACTTTTGGCCAAAAATGCGCGAACAAATAACTAAATTTATAAATGAATGCGTAATTTGCGGACAGGCAAAGTATGACCGCAATCCTGTGAGACCACAACTAAAAGTAGTCCCTTCATCTTCAAGACCTTTTGAATTGGTACATTTAGATCTACTAACTATTCAAAATGAAAAGTTCTTAACCATAGTAGATGCTTTCTCCAAGTATGGTCAAGCATATTACTTACGCGACGGAACTGCAGTTAGCATCATTCAAGCCTTATTAAATTTCTGTACTCATCACGGCATGCCTATCACTATCGTAACTGACAATGGTACAGAACTCACCAATCAATTGCTAGCTGAATTTGTAAGGATTCATAAAATCCAACATCATAGAGTAGCCCCCCATGCTCCTAATGAAAATGGTATTGTTGAGCGGTTCCACTCAACGATACTAGAGCACCTACGTATATTAAAAATATCTGAAAAATCTGAATCAGTCAATAACCTAATGCCGTATGCCCTTATGGCTTACAATAGTAGTATTCATAGTTTTACTAAATGCAAACCCTTAGATGTAATTACGGGTCACTTTGACCCCAGAGATCCTTTTGACATAGATTTAACTTCGCATTTATTACAGCAGTATATGCATAATCATAAAGACAAGATGATCCTCGCTTATAATACTATCGAAGATCTTTGCAACGCTTCTCGTTCCGATCTGATGAATGCTCGTAATAGAACCCGTGAACCGGAGGTAAACTATCCACCCGAACAACAGATTTTCGTGAAAAATCCGATTGCTTCGAGGCAAAAGTTAGCTCCCCGATATACCCACGACGTAGTTGAGACTGGCCTCCCTATTCACATTTATACGAAGAAAAAGAGAGGTCCAGTTGCCAAAACTAGACTTAAGAGAGTCCCTAAAACCGCACAATTGTTGCAGGACGATGCTGATGTTCCTCTTTCTACTGACTCCAGCAATGCTGCAGGAGATAAAACTTGAAAGTCTTGACAGTGGACCAGGTATCTTACCTTTTAAACTCGGGCCTGCCAAAATCGTTTCCCATTATCATTCTTTCCTACGTTATGTTGACTTTGGCGATATACACGAAATAGTTAAATCTATTAATAATCAGTTAAATTCAGTAAGCCCTGAACTGAATAATCGTACGAGATTCTTATTCGAGCCCCATATGACTTATCTGAAAAGTAAGCTTAATAATGTACTTAGACAGTTAGAAACTTTTGAGTTATCTCGTAATAAAAGAGGACTCGTAGATGGTCTCGGGTCTGTTATAAAAAGTATTACTGGAAATTTGGATTACACAGATGCATTGCACTATAATCAGGCTATTAAATCCCTGCAAGATAATGAAAATAGGATAGCTTCAGAACTTAATGCACACGTTAGTTTATCAAAAGACTGGATAGCTGAACATTCAAAAATTTTGGATAATATAATAGATAATCAGAACAAGATAGAACTATTAGTAAAAAAGATTAGTGAAACAGAAGCTACCAGAGAAAATGATTTAATTAAATATGCTCATCTTTTCCAAGTTTTTACTATTCTTAGCGATAACATAGATTATATATCGCAAGAACTTAATAAATTAGAAAATGTTCTTGCATTTATAAGAATATCTACTGCTCATCATGCAGTTGTAGATTTAATTACTATTAAGGATATAATTAAAAACTTAACTAGAATATATAACAAAGATAATATAGTAGATTTAGATGTAAGGGAAATATATGATGTAATCAGACTAGGCTCCTACTATACGGGAAATAAAATAGTTATAGTATATAAAATTCCGATCCTCATCCCCTTAACCTATGATTTTTATAAATTATGTATGATTCCTAATAAATTAAATCAAGTCATATCACCCCCACATCCTTTTCTTGCCTTACATAAGAAAGACTTCAAGTATATAGAGACAGAATGTCCGAAGACGAGCAAATGGTATCTATGCAACGAGTTGAAAACTATGCACAATCAGACAGCACCAGATTGTATCCAGCATTTGATCACCACTCAACAACGAACAACTTCATGCAATCCTAAGACAGTATCCCTGAAGAAACCTGCTTATGAAGAGCTCGATGACAGACACTACGGTATCAGCTTTCCCACGCCTACGAAAGTGCATTTATCCTGCGGACGTGACCTGTATGACACCTTAAAAGGCAGCTACCTCGCTATAATACCTCAGAGATGCTCTCTTGAAACACCGCACTTTAAGATCTACAACTTCAAAGATTTTCAACGCTTGTCCCTTGAGGCGGCTCAAGGGACAAGCGTTGAAAATCATCGATATCCCAGCCGATAATTTGACTTTTTGGCAGCAGACGACATCTTCAGCCCCAATCTTTAAGTTAAACTCAATCAAGTTGGACCATTTACACGAGACTAGTAGGAAGTTGTCCATGCAGTCACCAATTACCCTCATTGAAGACAGCAACTCCAGCGTATATCACACCACTATACCGATGTACGTGATAGTGATCATCGCTTGTGCAATCGTCAGTGTCCTGCTCTATCGAAAATACCTTCTACGACGAAAAGCAATGATAACACCTGCTGAACCTGCAAGCAACCAGATGGAACTTCAAAGAGTCTTCACTGTACCAGCTACCAGAGTAGACACAAATCAACCTCCAGCTCAATTTACGACTTCTGTCTTCAATAGTCGCTGTTCTACGGGGGGAGGTGTTACGCTAAGCTAACTATCGCATCGCATCGCTTGCACTGTACCCAGCGCGGCTGTGCATATGGACCACCCGGCAACGCAACGTCAGCTCTTCACGGCGACATCTTCTCACGGTCACCTCTCCGAATTGAGGAACACCTGTGTGATTCTCATTATGAATCAAACTTCGATCATGGTCACTTGTATAACTTAATTTTAATGTTTAATATTCATGTAAAGTTTGTCTAATTAAATCTACGTCTCCAAAACTATCTTTTTCTTGCGACTCGCCTGTAGAAATCGTAAATGGCCTCATAATAGATTTAAAAAACAATTAATTAATCCCTATGTCACCAAATAAATTAACAATAATTTAGGTTTTAATTTCTAATAAAAGTTTAAGTTACAATTATACATAAATATAGTACTCACATTTAGTCCGGTTTCTTCAGATATTTGTTTTCTAATAAGACCACGCAGTGCGATAATAGTCGCCCTCGCCTCAATATTAATGTTTGTCTGCATTTTGCAAAAACAATACCACTATCTATTAAACCACACGTCACAAACCAACAACTTCAAGCAAACGACAACGTTCATTCCGATCAAGTTAAATATTCATAAATCTCATGTCTACCTCACATAAATCTAAAATCCTGACTTATTTTTCTATGACCTACCTTTCAACTTCACGGAATGTGTGAACAAAGCGAACAAGATAAAGAATATAATATTTCTGGTCCATTGCTTGCAAACGAGCAAAAACTTGCAAAAAGTCTAAAAGTAACTGCGTGAGATTTGAACTCACGGATTACTGATTCATTGATTTATCTACACTCGCCTAACCAATAGGCCATCTTGACTTTCATTATTACGTTGAAATTATGAATTATAACTTGTAGATGACAATGTCTATTTTATTGAAAGTAGAAGGTCGTAAGTCAAACTAAACGTCAAGCTATTGCTTTGTGAGATTGCCTATGGACTTTTGGTCGACACCATAGACTTAGTATTAAGTCTATGGTCGACACTGTACATACAAAATTACAAAAAAAGAAAATAAAAAAACAATAAACATACAACGCATAAAAATATTTATAAATACAAAAGGACGGAACAAAAAAAGTGGTAAAATGGACGCGCATGTTGCACGTCAGACGGAGCTTTACGACCTTAGACCACAGCGGCGACGCCTTGAATCGTATTACGTTTATCTCATCCACCGGTGTGCCCCTCTCAATAACTGGGAGTGTCTGTCTGAAATCGCATGCAAGCAGAACGATAACGCCGCCCATCAGGACCTGGTTGCCGCAGATGTCCTGTAAGCTGGGATTCAACACCTCCAGTGCATGCTTGTGCAACATTGTGCACTCGGCCCAGACTATTAACTTGCACTGCTGCAAAACGAGTGACCGGCCGCTGTTTTTGGTGATGTTGCATCTTGGGGTATCTTCCCTTGCAAGGTTCAGTGGCAATTTGAAAACGGAATGTGCAGTCCGACCGCCGTTAAGCAAAGTTGCAGCAATGCCCGAGAAAGCCACAGCAAGAGCTATATTGCGGTCCTTGCGGAGTTGGGCCAGCAGCAGATTCAGCACAAATGTCTTCCCCGTACCCCCTGGTACATCAAGAAAGAAAAATCCCCCCTCCCCATTATTTACACGGCGCAGAATCGTTTCGTAGACTTGACGTTGCTCGGGAAGCAATCGTGGTGCCATTTCATTAACGAGCGCTTCTAAAACCATGGCATCATAGTTTAGCTCCTTCACAACATCGCTTGACAATTTCCCTCTTCGCTACAGTGTGGGTAAGCCGAAAGCAGTAAGACATTTAAAAAAGCTTCGTTAATGATTATGCCTTTGTGAGCGCCATCCAGCCTATGCGCAATATCTTTGAGGGGGTTTGATAGTCCGCCAGTGTTCACTAAAATTGCGAACAGGTTCCTAACTTTGGCTGCTGAGCGACAAAGAACGACTTCCGCCATAGTTTTATCTCAATGATTGCCATTTTTAATAGCCCACGTGCCTCACATGCTTCTCTGAACGTTACTCACTCTTGACCATCTATGGTTTTAAACATTTGGAAACATGTCGGGCAATAACATTCAAATTTAGTGATGTGCAAAGTATATATCCGACCCAATCCGTTCCTGCCTTCGCAACTGGCCAATTGTCAACCTGCGTTCCCTGTACTTTTTGTTTGGTATTGGACGGCTAGTAGCTGGATTAATTAAATGAGTGTTAAAGTGATAGCCCTATCCAAAAAATGAGCGGGTACTCTAGAACATCGTATAACCGGTGAGTGTCTGCGATTCTCGAGAGCGTGCCGGTGCGTGCTTGTAGAACAATGTCTCGAGGTGCAGTGTGCTCGCTGCCTGCATTCACGACCGCTACTTCGTTGCTCGTTGGGTGAGGCGTTGTAGCGTCGCTCGTGTCGTCCGCGTGGCACACGGTCGGGGTGGACTACTATTTTGCAGGTTTCATCAGGCATGTTCTCTTGAGGTGTTAAATTATCTGATTAAAACGTTATTGTTGTGCAGTACTTCTTCTCCGTCTCCCTATCGACCCCTTGAATAAGCCTAGAACGCCGCTCAACTTCGGCTTCGTCGACACACATGAAATATACTTGTAAGACCTTTTTTTTTTTTTTTTTTGGGACAAGCCCGCCACACTGTTCACAAACCACTGTAACTCCTGAAAGCCAGAATCAATAGTGGCGACCACCAGAAAAGCGCCGAGACAGTGAAGCTCGACGAAGTCCCAGAGAATGAATTTAACTGTCTTGGATCCCGCAACAAAATTAATCAGAAAAGTATAGCGGAAGAGTAGGAGAATCCGTAATTTCCATACTTGTAAGAACTGTGATTCCATGTTAGAGGTAGCAAGTAGAGAACCAATTCGGTGGTACCTACACTTGACCTTGAATGGTGAAATTCGGTGAAAACCCTGGCATATTAATCACACTGTCAGCACCAAAAGAGGTCATGTGAAAACACGAATTATACTCTCTAATATGATTCAAAAAACACCGTGATTCTTCTGTCTCGGAAGAAAATAACTGTTTTAAAGGCTCCACTGGCTCCTCTATTGAAGGAATATAAACTTTTCCTCCAGAACAACACATACCTTCAACTTCTACCTTCCATTTAATTGTCCTGCAAAATCTACACGCTTTATTTATCTCAATTTTCATTTGTTAATTTATTATTATTTAACTGTTTTGAATGGTTATAAAAATACTAAAAGTGTAATATTGATCCCTTTTGCAATGATTTGAAAATCATGAAGCAATTAAATAAAACAAAATACCTTGCTATAAAAAGTGAAAACCGGTTTATTAATTTTGGAAATCTAACAGCACCAAAAAAAAATAAACACAAAAAAAAACCGGCCAAGTGCGAGTCGGACTCGCGCACGAAGGGTTCCGTACCATTATCTATACATTAGACAAAACGGCAAAAAAATCACGTTTGTTGTATGGGAGCCCCCCTTAAATATTAATTTTATTCTGTTTTTAGTATTTGTTGTTATAGCGGCAACAGAAATACATCATCTGTGAAAATTTCAACTGTCTAGCTGTCACGGTTCATGAGATACAGCCTGGTGACAGACAGACGGACAGACAGCGAAGTCTTAGTAATAAGGTTCCGTTTTTACCCTTTGGGTACGGAACCCTAAAAATGGATTCCATACTGGCTGGGATTCGAACTTGCAAACCCTAGCTCACTGACAGGCCGGTGAACCGTTAGGCTACTTATTCCTGTGACAAATGGTCTAAAATAAGGCATGTTATGACAGTTGTCAAATTGTCAAACAGTTGAAGAATCTTGTAGCATTAATGAACATAATGCAATATTGCTCACCCCCTAAGTTATTAGCGCAATAATATATAGACTATGTGTTATTTCAGACTGTAATCTATGTCTGTATCAAATTTCATTCTTTCGCATTTTGACTTTCACATTTATAATACTATTATGATACACATCAGGTACGAGTATACACGACAATTTTTTAATTAGAGGCGACGCATCGTTCTAAAACCGGGAACGCGCGCTTCGGGACTGAGCGGGGGACTGGGCGTCTGAGCGGGGCGAGGATTGCTAGCTTATAACTTAAAGGACGTAAATGACAAAATGGTTTTTTATTTAATTCAGTTGGGAACGACAATTTCAGAAATTTCTTCTACAATTTTAAAGAGTATGTATAGACTCATCTACGGAGAAAGTTAAGAGGCTTAAATTGGTCCCGTTTGCCCATAACATGTGAATCTCTTTTTAATAAAATAAAACTTTTTTGCCAAAAATAAAACCGACTTCAAAAAAAACAACAAACAAAAAAAAACACAAAAAGAAAAGGACAAAAAATACACTAAAAGAAAAACAAAAAAAAACACTAAAACAAAACCACAAAAAAGTGAAAAATAACTTTAGCTTCAGAAGCCGGTGAGAAAAACACCAAATCAATCAAAGGTCAAGCTTCAGAAGTCGGTTTTATTTTTGGCAAAAAAGTTTTATTTTATTTTTCCATTTTTAGTTGTAATATCCTATACTTACAAATATTTGCTATGCATTCATTGTACAAGGTTAACAATACATGTCATGGTAATAGGCTTATCCCCAATAAATGGAACATAACATGCCATAACTGTCGAAATCTGGGTGTACTGTACACATCTATGTACCCCTCAGAGCAAACAGGTGTAATGTTACGTCATGATGTTGTTTAAACAATGAACATCCAACCGATTGGAGGTATCACAACAGATTTGCCGTCTATTTTTGAAGAGTTCCATTGTATATCTCCGAAGATCAGCATCAGATCTTCACCAAATTAAAATGGGACCACCTCAGGAGTATACTCTTTCAAGTAAACAAAGAATTTTGAAAATCGGTCCACAAATGGGAGAGAAATCAAGTAAATTGTACACTTCTGCGTACCCCCTCAGAGCATACAGGCGTGATGTTCCGTCATGATATTGTATAAACAATGAACATCCAACCGATTGGAGCTATCACAACAGATTTGCCGTCTCTTTTTGAAGAGTTCCATTGTATATCTCCGAAGGTCAGCGTCAGATCTTCACCAAATTAAAATGGGGCCATCTCAGGAGTGTACTCTATCAAATGAAAAAAGAATTTTGAAAATCGGTCCACAAATGGGAGAGAAATCAGGTAACATACATTAAAAAAAAATACATACACACGAACATATAACCTCCGCCTTTTTTGAAGTCGGTTAAAAGAGGTATATTTGATATTTTTTTCTCTGTTACAAAAGTTACTTAATCATGTATTGAAAACTAACAAAATATGGTTTTTATCATGAATTATCAGGTCACCAACTTATATTTTCATTTGTTTTGTAATTACTGACAAAAATTGAGATCATTGACTCCATGATTTCCAATGCGTCTTCTTAAAGAAGGTCTTTTTAATATATATATTATGTAAAGTCTCAATACATAATATTGATAAACGGCAAAGTTATTAGCGTTTGTTTGTCCCAAAATGTCACTCAAGTAATGTATGTACAGGCCATTCATAATCGTAGTAATTAATCATTTGCCCTCGCTCTCGCGTTCGCTTGGTCACTTTCTAGTAGCAATTGTTATGAATGATTGACTTAGATAAGAGTTTACCAATTATGACAAATTTTCGAAGACAATATTTTGCAATTTCGTTTTTTTTTACTTTTGACTTCATAAATTTTAATATGATCAGTAAAGGGTACGGATATAGCCCTATTTCTTTGTATTATTTAAAAATTCGTGGTGTATTATTGGAAGTGACTTTTTAAATCCTTTAGACACATGACTAAATAAAAGTAGCTATTTTATTTTTTTACACTAAATTTCGGATATTTATAGTCAAATTACATAAAGAAGCCCACCCTGTATTGTCGAGCAATTCCTTTAATATTATGATGTCACCAACATGGTGACCAATCGTGACGTGTTTGTAGTCACATGATGCTTTTTTTCAGGATTGTCGGTTCAGTGGTTTAGGCGTAAAGAGATAACAGATAAACAAAAAAAAACTTTCTAATTTATAATATTAGTAAGAAAGATAGGATTAAGATTTCATCGAAATACTTCGGAATGCGATTAAAAAAATGATTGGTAATGTACAAAAGTCCAAGAATTTTCAACAAAAACCGATTTTTTACGTTATTCTACGGCATAATTTACACGTGTCGTGTCTAAAAACTGTTATTTTTTACAGTAGTTTTTCTAACTCTCTTTATCTAATCTGACTTTTATCAACTAAAAAGTCAAGGGTTAACTAACTCAACTGCTATAAAATCTGGCCAACATCATAATAATTCATCAGTACTACTTTAACATTGCCATATTGACTACTTCGTCTGTTTCCAACGAGGTAATCACTCCAGTGTTCAATATGTTGAAAATAGTTTTCCTATCAGTGTTCCTGAGTGTCGGTCAAGCAGCTAATATCAATGACTTCTATGGAACCTTCACAGCAGTTGTGGCGCTTACACCGTCACCGATGCCTATTTGCGTAAAGTACTCCTTCGCCGAAGATCCCAGTAAAGTTCAGTGTACTTGCTCAGACGGAACTAAATCTACACTTGTGGAAATAAAATTACTAGAACACCTGGAAACGTCGGGACCAAAAATTACTCCCGTTACAGTATCAGGACCTATACTAGCTGTTGACAATGTAGATAACGTGGCACAGCTCTTGAACGTCACATGCGATTGTGCTGGCAAGGAATACGGATATCGAAGTGTTATGAAAATTGTAAACGAAAACTATATCCTAGCCTACGTAGGGAATGGACCAAGAGCTGCAATTGCTAATCAAGATTATTTGCTGGCGCGGAATTTGCCCACTGCTGCTTTACTGGCCGGTGCCACGTCAACTATAGCTGAATTGCAAGAAAGGGACGTAACATTGTTGTGTACTTCAGAAATATACGAGACACTGCGTCCGAAGAATTAAGAGCTCGTCATCTTCTTGCTTTTGTCCTATGTAACTTTGGGTCGGTACAGCAAATTTTCTTCTTCTATTCTCCATTGTAAACTGTCACGCTATCATTTTCTCCTTTTTTTCATACAATTCATATTATCTTTGAAGTGTCTCTCCCTCCCTATCGATCATCATTTGTATTCATCACTCTTCTAGTAACATGTGTTTTATCCTTACATCCCTTCTCCGAAGAATTAATTGTTGTACCTATTTAAAAGAATGAATTTGTTTTAATAAACTCTGTTAAAGATACCAGGTTATATTTATTCATTAGTCTTGTATTTTTTTAGATAAGTATTTAAAATACATAAAACAAAAAATAGAAGTCTGCTGTGTCGGGAGCAGGCTACCAGTGGTTAGGGCTGCTGAGATAGGAACCTCCTCACAATGTAAGCCGTGTCAAGAAGCACTGTCTTCTGAATCAGGCTTGGCTATTACTAGAGCCGACTTCAAATTCCACATGTCGGCAACCTCGTGCACTAAGTCGAGATATTTATTTTATTTCTCTTTTTGAGCTTTCACGCGGCTCGTTATACGGGTGGTAACATCGACTATCAATCATTACGCGGCGTGCTCATCAATCTATCAAAACAAAGAGATTCGAGTGCTCACCTAGTATTTCCTAGAACACGCCAAGTGGCTGGTGGACTCTTCTCGTGACCAAAGAGGCTGGCCTATTTCTTAGCCAAAGAATCAGCATTGCCATCAAACGTGGTAACGCTGCCAGCCTTCTGGGCACCTACCCCGTCGACGGCAATGCGGATGAATTGTATGACGCCCTTCTTTTCTACTTTTGACACATGTATGTCGGATTGTCAGGATTTATTCCGTTAGGCTCGAGCATTATTTGGGCAGAAGCTAGGTTTTGTGCAATGAAAACACACTGGATGAGATACACTGTTTATACTAACAAATTATTTGAAATTACACTTTAATACAATAACATGGGGCACAATTAATCGGGTACAGTTTTAGGATGTCTCCACTCCGCTGCGACTCCGTCTGTCGTCCTCGCCACGATCTGTTAACATCAGAACTCTGTGGAAGCACGCCATGGTAGACTGGTAAGTAGGTTGCGTGATGTCACCACTAGCGCGCTTGCGATTCATTCCGTGTACGTATGACCGGATCCGACATCTAAATATATAAAAGAAGAAACTGACTGATTGACTGACTGACTCATCTATCATCGCACAGCCCAAACCAGTGGGTCTACAGATTCCAAATTTGGCAAGTAGAATTCTTATGTGGTCTAGGGGTGCACTAAGAAAGGATTTTTTAAAATTCACCCCTAAGGGGGTTAAACGGGGCTCCAAAGTTTGTATGGGGAAACAAGATTAGTTAGACTATTTTATTCGAAACTTCACAGGAGTGCTCCTATTGATAAATGAGTAGAAACGGGTTTCAGGTTTTTTCAGAATTCAACCCCTAAGGGGGGGAAATGAGGTCACGAATTCTACAAATCAATGCACAGCCCAAACCGCTGAGTCTAGAGATTCCAAATTTGACACATAGGTTCTTTATGAGGTTTAGGGGTGCATTAAGAAAGGATTTTTTAAAATAAAGGGCTAAGCCTAAGGGCTTGAAACGGGGGTCCAGAAATTACATGGGGAAATAAGATTATTTAGACTACTTTATTCGAAACCTAACAGGAGTACTACTATCAATAAATGAGTAACATTTGTGTTTCAGGTTTTTTCAGAATTCAACCCCTTTATTTTTTTATTTTTTTATTTCGGATGGGAAATCATCAAATAACTCCTCCCGCTCTGGGCGGAGCAGGAGGGAGTGTCAGACTTTTACTGACTAAAACCCATCCATGTTCCTTCATCGCCCTTTGTGTTCCGGGGCCACGGTATCTCTTTCGAACAGTCCCGCAACCCCGGCAGGCATCGGTCCCTACGGACCCCTTCCCTTTTTCTGACTCTCTTTGAGGCGCTCGTGGAACACGAACGCGCCGTCGACACGGCCTGTCGTCATGAGACGGACGGACGGCGAGCTAGCCCATAGCCCACCGTCCACAGGCCCGCGCCTACGGTGGCCGGGGGCCACGTGGTGGTGGCCCCCGACGCCCGGGGCGTCTCTCGCGGCGGCCGGGACGTTGAGAGGTTTGCTCCCTCTCACGTTCCGCCACCTCCTTCTCTAGCATTACTGCTTCGCAGAAGGAGGTGACGGCGTCCCATTCCGTCTCGCTCCGGACCATGGCTTGCACCAGGGCCGGTCGCCGCCGCCAATCGCCACTTCGAGGACACGGCAGTGTTCCGCCCACGCGGGGCACACCTCCACCGTGTGTTCCACCGTGTAGAATTGAACCCCTAAAGGGGGAGATGGGGTAACAAAGTCTGAAATTCAACATAGGTATTGTTTGTATAGTGAATTGGCCCGACCCAATGTATTACAAAATTAACGATTTTAAGATTTAATGTGGCGGACCTGAAATACCATCATTCCCTGTTAGGGTGCGATGGGGTTGATGGTGTGTCGATACCGAGATTATCAGGAGATTGGGATGCTGATTATGAAAATGGGATTTATTTTAAGATCCAGAAGATGGCGGATTTGACTGCTATACAGGGTTATTGTAGATTTATTGTGATGATTGTGATAACGATGATGATGATTGTGATTACGATGATAATGAGTTTGATAACGATGATAGTGATTGTGATAGTAATTATGATTGTGATGGTGATTGTAACAGTGATGGTGATTGTGATAGTGACGGTTGTCGTGATGGTGATAGCGATGATTGTGATAACGAGAATGGAGATTGTAATGATGTTGATTGTGATTAAGATGATAATGATTGTGATTACGATGATAATGATTGTTATAAAGATGATGGTGATTGTGATAGTGATTTTGATGGTGATGGTGATGGTGATGGTGATTGGGATAGTGATTGTGATATTGACGGTGATAGTGATGGTGATAGCGATGGTGATTGTAATCGGGATTGTGATTGTGACAGTGACGGTGATTGTGATAATGATGTAGGTGATTGTGATTACAATGATAATGATTGTGATAACGAAGTTAGTGTTTGTGATGGTGATTTTGGTAATGGTTGTGATTGTGATGGTGATTGTGATAGTGATGGTGATTGTGATAATGATTGTGGTTGTGATAATGATGGCGATTGTGATCATGATGATTGTAATTAAGATGATAATGATTTAGATTACGATGATAATGATTGTGATAACGAAGTTAGTGTTTGTGATGGTGATTTTGGTAATGGTTGTGATTGTGATGGTGATTGTGATAGTGATGGTGATTGTGATAATGATTGTGGTTGTGATAGTGATGGCGATTGTGATCATGATGATTGTAATTAAGATGATAATGATTTAGATTACGATGATAATGATTGTGATTACGATGATAATGATTGTGATGACGAGGATGGAGATTGTGATGATGATGATTGTGATAACGATGATAATGGTTGTCATTACGATGATAATGATTGTGATAATGATGATAGTGATTGTGATAGTGATTGTGATCGTGATTGTGATCGTGATTGTGATGGTGATTGTTATGGTGATTGTGATGGTGATTGTGATGGTGATTGTGATGGTGATTTTGATTGTGATTGTGATTGTGATAGTGATGGTGATGGTGATGGTGATGGTGATGGTGATGGTGATGGTGATGGTGATTGTGATAATGATGGTGACTGTGATAGTGATAGTGATTGTGGTAATGATGGTGGTTGTGATAGTGATGGTGATTGTGATAATGATTGTGATAATGATGGTGGTTGTGATAGTGATGGTGGTTGTGATGATAATAATAAATTGTGATGATTATGAAATTTGGCAAATACATAGTTTATAACTTGGATTAACATGTAGGACACTATTTATCCCTTTAGTATGATTCAGTGGGACAGTTACCGAACTGCACGCGGGTGAAGCTGCGGGCAACAGTTAGTGTATAATATACTAGCTGGTACCTGAGACTTCGTTCGTGTGAAAATGTGGATGTATTTGTGTGAGACTGCCTCTGAAATTGTGCTCGGTTGATTATGACAGGTTCGTCGGTTTTACATAGGACTTCAGCATATCTGGCGAAATGAGGACTTGCAATTAAATACACCTCTGCCTAACCCTTCGGGTACTACAGGCGTGATGTTATTAAAAGACAGAAACAAAGAAAAAATATGTATTTGTCGAAACATGACGTGCATACAAAATTACAAAAAAAGAAAACAATAAACATACAACGCATAAAAAATATTTATATTAATACAAAAGGACGGAACATAAAATTTGGTAAAATGGACGCGCATGTTGCACATCAGACGGAGCTTTACGACCTTGGACCACAGCGGCGACGCCTTGAATCATACGTTCGACTCATCCACCGGTGTGCCCCTCTCAATAACTGGGAGTGTCTGTCTGAAATCGCCTGCAAGCAAAACGATAACGCCGCCCATCAGGACCTGGTTGCCGCAGATGTCCTGTAAGCTAGGATTCAACACCTCCAGTGCATGCTTGTGCAACATTGTGCACTCGTCTCAGACTACTCGTATTAACTTGCACTGCTGCAAAAGGAGTGCCCGGCTGCTGTTTTTGGTGATGTTGCATCTTAGGGTATCTTCGCTTGCAAGGTTCCGCGGCAATTTGAAAACGGAATGTGCAGTCCGACCACCGTACAGCAAAGTTGCAGCAATGCCCGAGAAAGCCACAGCAAGAGCTATATTGCGGTCCTTGCGGAGTTGGGCCAGCATCAGATTCAGCCTGCCTTCCCCATACATCAAGAAAGAAAAATCCCCCCTCCCCATTATTTACACGGCGCAGAATCGTTTCGTAGACTTGACGTTGCTCGGGAAGCAATCGTGGTGCCATTTTATTAACTAGCGCTTCTGAAACCATGGTATCATAGTTAAGCTCCTTCACAACATCGCTTGACAATTCTTCTCTTCGCTGCAGTGTGGGTAGGCCGAAATCAGCAAGACATTTTCATCATTCATCATTTTGTATTTTTTTTTTATTTTAGGCTCAGTAGTTTCAGAGATCAGGGGGAGGGGAATTAAAACTATTTATTTTACAATAATAACAAAGTTATAAATATTTGAGATCCTCATAACGAGCCCTATCATTTGATATTTATAATTTATGACACAGTGAATTACATCTAATCATTTTCACTAATTTCATTAGTCATAATCGATCAAGATGTCAGAATAATTTTAATCCATAAATTTATTATTTTCTATATATTTCATTTTCAATAATGTAATTTTCCATAATATTTATTCACAATAATATTTATTTGTTCAAACTAGCACAACAATGCTGCCGGGGCTGTGGAACTGTTCGAAAGAGATACCGTTGCCCCGGAACACAAAGGGCGATAAAGGAACATGGATGGGAACATGGATGCTTCAGTTGAGGAGCAGGTGGTTGTAACACTCGCCGCCGCGGTGGTGAGCGCGCACACATCCATGACGATAAGCTCGCATGGAACTGCCAGAGCCCCGCAGCGCTACAGCCATGACAGAAACCATGCCTGCTGCATGTTGCTTGCTCGCTTGCATGCTGCATGCTTGCTGCATGCATGGTGTATTGCTTGATTGCATGTTTGAATGCTTCTTACGGGGACATAACAACCACATATGTTGATAATCAACTGTTTTATAATGATTGATTGATTGTTTTTCTGCCTTTTAATGACTATCGATGTGAAATGTTTGCCAAAAGAACGGGCTGTGAATTTTTAGGTTCCCTATCCATTTGCATAAAATTTTAAGACCTAATATAACTTGGCATACTTTTGTTACTACTAATTATATTTTTGCATAACATTTTTACGCATATTTTTTTTAAGCATAATTTATCTAATCATAATAATGATTAAGCATAACATTGTTAGGCATAAATTGATTTACGCATAATGATACTAAAACATATTTTTTATAGGCATAACAAAGAAGCATAATCCTAAAATGTTAGACATACCCTAATTGGATATACCAATTTATTTTGACGATTGGAATAAAACCATCTCTCCGAAGCAGGTAATACATAACATATTTGTTTTGAACATAGTTGATTGTGAACATATTATGTGAGTTGTTTCCCTGTAAGAAGCATGCAAACAAGCATACACCATGCATGCAGCAAACATGCAGCTTGCAAACATTTAAACAAGCATATACCATGCATGTAGCAAGCATAAAGCAAGCATGCGTGCAGCAAGCATGCAGCAATCATGCAGCAAGCATGCAGCAAGCATGCAGCAAGCATGCAGCAAGCATGCAGCAAGCATGCAGCAAGCATGCATTCAGCAATAATGCAGCATGCAAGCAAGCATGCAGCAAGCAAGCATGCAGTATGCAACACGCAGCAGGCAAGGTTTCTGTCACGGCTCCGGCGCTGCGGGGCACCGGCGGTCCCACGCGAGCTTATCGTCGCAGATGTGTTTAACGCTCACCACCTGCTCCTCAACTCGCGGGCCGCCTCGCCCCTCCGCGCCTACGCGATTTTAAATTACACTCTAGGGGTAGGGCAGACAAGACTACGTGGAGTCGGTTTTGCAGCGATTCGTTTCTGTCACTAACTTTTGTAGTACAACTTAATGAATTTTTAATTCAAAATAAATACGTAAAAATAACTCAAATTTTATTCCGGTATTTATATTATTTGTATGCCTAAATACTATTATGCTAATAGTCATTATGCCTAGTAACATTATGCAAAATTCAATTTATGCCAAAACAAATTAGCCTTCAAGATGATTATGCCAACAGTATGCCAAAAAAAAAATTGCCAAAGTATTATTATGGCAAAACAAATTATGCCAAAACAGTTATGCCAAAGTATATTAGGAAAAAGAAGATTATGCAAAAAAAAGGAATTCCGAATTTTTATTGCGCTTGTACTGAACTAGCATTGTTGTGCTATTTTGGGCATATGAATATTATGGTCAATAAACGTTATCGAAAACATCATTTAAAATGAAAAATATAGCTGAAAAATTTATGGATTAAAATTATTATGACATTTGATCGACTATGACCAATGAAATGAGTGAAAATGATTTGATGTAATTTCACGACTATGGCAACTGAAGTGTTATTCTAATGAAATTATGGCAAATGCAAGTATGGTATATCGAATTTTTGCATTTTAAATTATGGCAAACATTAGTAAACTGTAAGTATGTACCCACATATCGCTACGCTAGTTAAGTTTTAGATCCTTGTGATGTGAGAAATCAACCGGGCAAAAATCTGGAATCCGGGCTGCCTCATAATAAATTCCTGAAGGAAAATCAAATAACACCTTGCACGACCTGGAAATCAAACCCAGGGCCTCAGTCTTTCAGTTTTATTCAATAGGCCACAGGTTCGATTTTTTTAGCAACAAGATGAATCAGAAATGCAAAATCTATCGCTTATCTTCAAGTCAGGTTTGATGTGAACAATCGTTATGCGCTTAAAAACACACAACAAGATAATGCAACTTACTTATCAGTATAGCATGGCAGAGGTTAACGGTGTTATTGCATCCAGTTGAGTGGATCCGAATATAAACACAGACGTTCCAAATATTCTTCAGTGCCGGATTTACCCTCAGTCGTGTCTATTTTTCTACAAATCATGTGGAAAATAATAAGTCTGTTTACTCTCTTGGTCCTTACTCAGGCAGCGGTCATAGACGATATCTATAGGGAATGGTGGAAGGTCGCTGAGTACCCAGTACCTAAATATTACAACCCTCGGTGCATACAACTCAGGTTCACTAAAAGCGCAGAGGAAGTGAACTGTACTTATGCTGATGGAAGAAGTGCAACCTTAGTTGAAGCTACTATGGTGACTGAAGATAGAAAAATAATAATGAACAATCATTGGGTGCCGATGGTGATGGTGGATACTCCTGCTGAAGTGATGCCAGCTTTGAACATCAGCGTCAAGTGTGATGGGCAGGATATGCGTGATCGTGTTGTCGTAAGGCTGGTGAACGAAGACTATTTCATCTTGTACAAAAACAACTCGGTGTCCATGGAACACACTCACAGTGAGATAGAACCGAACTCAGCATCACTTTTTGGTAGAAAACTCGTGTCTTCGGAACAATTAAGTAATGTAACGATGAATATCGAAGACTTGAAGAACAGAAGAGGAGCCCCGTCGTGTAGAACATGGAATTACCGTGAATTCAAGAGTACTGAACATTAAATCATTAATTGAGTGGCTAAACTTATACTATTATGGTACTAAAGATTCTTAATAAGCTTGTATGTGTTTTATTGAATTAAAAGTTCTTCTTGTTAAACATGGTATACTTTGGACGACCCGACTGGTGCAGCGGTAGTGAGGCTGCCTTACATTTTTAGGGTCCGGGTTCGAATCCCGGTTGGAGCAAATGTTTGTGTGATTAGCAGGGACATTTGTTTCCGAGTCATGGATGTTTATATATATAAAATAAGTATGTATTTACAAACAAAAAGTGTAGTATATCAACTATCTGGTGTCCACGACACAAGCCTCGTTGCTTAGTGTGGCACTAGATGGCGTTGTGTGTAATGTCCACCAATATTTATTTATTTATTTACTTTATTACATATACTGTAGATTTATTTACAGGTCGTGAAATGAAAAATTAAATTGCGTTGCTCTTATCTGTGAAGAGAGAATATTTTATTACAACAATGTTTTACCTAATTAAGTACCTATTTCACTTTTATATTATTACATTTAATAACACTAATAACAAAACTTGCCCGTGAAGAGAAACAACATTTTTTAGAGCTTATTACATTCACAAATTATATCTTTACAATACAGGATGACTTTTTTATAACTTTCCAAAAAAATGGGTATAATAGGTGAACGGAGTAGAACCAAATGGCAACTTAGTTCTTTCTTTTTTTTTGCGTTTTTTTTTTCATTTATTTTTTCAAAATTGCTCTTTCTTGATTCCAATATGAAAAGTTTACTTGAAATTTGTAGAGTTTTTTGATGATTTTTCTAAGCTGTGGAAGAAAGAAAAACAAAATTGGGTATGCCATAAGCTTCTACTCTTTTTATTTAATGTACCCATTTTTTTTTTGGAAAGTGATAAAAAAGTCATCCGATATTTAAAGTAACATTTTCGTTTTACTTTCATCTGACAGAACCTATATATCGTCCTTCCATAGTTATTTTGCTGCATTATATATAACATCATTGCTTGCTATCACAAATTAAATGTGGTGTCATTAACTTCATTTACATACATTTGGCACGGTATTACACAGTGACGCACACATTAACACAATTTGCTAGACACAACAGTTACATAGACTTGCAGTAAACACAATGCCAGCAGGAATCCATAACATAATATCAGTCCTGTAGTCCTCGAAGGGTTAGGCAGAGGTATATGTGTACTATTTACACCCACATCAGCGTGCGTGAATGACCAGAAGTCACGTGGACGAAGCTACATGAGTATGTATGGATAAAATCAGGTGGCGTTCTTCTGCCTACCACAATGGATTGAGTTTATGTATGTAGATGTCAGCGGCTCATGGCCGTCGTCGTCAGATTCACTCAACATATCGGTTTGCACCAATATACATGATGTCTGTCGCTCCGCATATTGGTGTGCCACTTCCACAACTTCCGCTTGAGTTCATGTCTTCGGAAACTATGTGCCACTTGAAAACCAAACCAAGGAGATCCGCTTATGGAAGGCTGATAAGGCTGTGTGTGCAGTGCATTTACCACGACATGGGAAAATCACAAGAAACCAATTTTAAATCGCGGCGCGTGGTACTACTGTTCGATATCAGGGTCACCAGATGTAAGTGTATCTACTGTGTCGTGAGTCATGTAAAATAAAACCACTGATTTCGGCTAGCGCTAGTACATAACTGAAAAAGAATAATTATTGATTTCGATATTGCATTTGTTGACCTACATTTAAATCATTGATGACGACGTACCACAAATAAAAAAACCTGATGCCTATTCAATAAAACTGACAATCCGACAGTTAATCATAGTAACTAGTCTTCTATTGTCTTGAATTTCTCATGAGGCAGCCCGGATTTCAGATTTTTGCCCGGTTGCCATAATTTGGGTCTAAAACTTAATTGGAAAAATGTAGGTCTATATGGGCGAAACACCATTATTTTATTTTAGTTTTAGGTTACTTTATAATTAAAGGGTAATTACGTTTTTATTTTGACAGCAGGTTTATTGAATAGTTGTATTTTAGGGTACTTAGTTTTTCATTTGACATGTGTTGATTTATTTATTTAACACTTCCAGCACAAAGTACAGAGGCGGACTTAATGCCATAGGCATTTTCTACCAGTCAACCTTTGGGTGATGCAGAGACAAGCAGTGGTAGGTGTACATCTGAAAATAATTTAATGAATAATAAGGTAAAATAGAAGGATATATAAAATACTATAAATATATATAAATACTTTAAATATATATCAAACTATTTATTAATGTAAATAGATATTCACGGATTTACTGAACTAAATTTGATTTCCGTTTATTTAATTTAAAATAATTGTGATTTCCGTTCGTTTATTTGGTTTGTAGTTACTTCTGTTTGATTTTTTATTAGGAATGTGCGGGAGATGATTGAAACGGAAGACTTTCTTTGTTGAAATATTATAATTATTATAATAATTACAAATTATGCAGAATGGCCGAGCGGGGCTAAATACAACAGTTTTCACGTGTGTGCTACCCGGTGGCTAGTCGTTCCGAATGCGCGAGCGTGAGCGCTCGCTGTTTATATAGTGGCCGGCGGCGGCGGTCGCCCGCGCCGCGCGGCTCCCTGCGTCTCGTTCCCCCGCACGTCTCCCGCTGCGTGCTCGTCCTGCGCGATGCGCCGGCCGGAAACGGACGTTGTTTGAAGGCGCTGGCGTTTCTCCGCTGCGCGCCTCTAGGTTGGTACACCTTGCGCGTGTACATCTTCCCAGCCTTGAAAGAGTTAGCTTTCAACAGGTTCCTCAGGTTCTTCTTCACCCGGCAGCCTGACGATGTAGTGGATAGCTCTGCGGACTGTTCCTTTGGATGTGTAGATATCTACCACCCGGCAAGTGTTGTCTGCGCCCGTGTGGAGACGTGTAATGCGGCCTAGCCGCCAGCGTTGCGGAGGCAGATTCTGGTCCTTTATTAATACCATCTCTCCAACCCTTGGCCCGGTAGACCCAATTTTCCATTTAGATCGCTGCTGGAGTTCTGCTATGAACTCTTGAGACCATCTCTTCCAGAACTCGAGGCGTAGCTTGCAGATGAGGTTGTACTTCGGTCTGGAGTCTTCAGCCTGAAAAGAGGGCACCGACGTCAGTGGCCGTCCGATTAGGAAGTGCCCGGGGGTCAAAGGGTTTAAATCAAAGGGGTCAGAAGATAAAGGGGAGAGAGGGCGAGAATTTAGGATTGCCTCTATTTGTGTGAATAGAGTTGACAACTCCTCAAAAGTAAGAGACACATTAGCTGCCGTTCTTTTTAAATGATATTTAGCTGCCTTTACGCCTGCCTCCCAGAGCCCACCAAAGTGCGGTGAATAAGCTGGACTAAATTTAAATAAAATGCCTTCGTTGGCCGTATAGTCAATGACTGAGTCACGACTGGAGCGTAGCACCTTACCTAGTTCATTGTTTGCCCCCACGAAGTTTGTGCCATTGTCGCACCAAATCTCATAGGGCTTACCTCTGCGCGACACAAATCGTCGCAAACATAAAATAAATGCTGATGTAGTGAGGTCACTCACCAGCTCTAGGTGCACAGCTCTGGTACTTAAACAAACAAATAGACAGAGGTAACATTTACTTATTCGATTACCTCTTCCCTTTTTACTAGAGATTTGAAACGGTCCTGCGAAGTCGGTACCAGTCGAGTGGAAAGGGAAAGTAGGCCGCATCCTAGCTGATGGTAGGTTGCCCATTATAGGCTGTATAGTCTTACCACGAAATCTAGTGCATACAATGCACTGTTTATTTACTTTGCGTGCTAACGCCCTCCCACCTACAGGCCAGTACCTTTCTCTTACAGAAGCTAATAATAATTGTGGACCTGCATGAAATAAACGATGATGTTCACTTTGCATTAATAAAAGGGTAAGTCTATGTTTACAATCTAATATGATAGGATGTTTTTTATTGTAATCAAAGCTTGAATTGTCAAGACGACCTCCTACTCTTACTAGACCTTCCGAGTCTAGAAAAGGATTTAAATTGAATAATTTAGAATTTTTAGGTATTCCTAGACCTTTATTTATAGATACTAATTCCGTATGAAATGATTCGAGTTGACATAATTTAAATAGAAAAGTATGTGATTTATTTATTTCGTTAGTTTGTAGTGGACCATATAATTTAGTTTTGTTCCTACCATTATGTAAAAACCGCAATACATAAGCTAACACGCGACTTAAATGATTAAACTTAGAATAATTATTAAAATTGATGATAGAGTTATGACTGTCATCATGAGAATTTGTTTGTACATGAACCTTTAGTTCAGGTAAGTCCACGGACTTATGAGGTTGCTGTGGCCAAGCAGTTGATCCCTCCTTTAAGAAGGAGGGTCCTTCCCACCACAAGGGTTCAACCTGCAGACGCTGAGGATCAACACCTCTAGAAGCAAGATCTGCAGGGTTAAGGTGAGTGGGAACATGCCGCCAAGTAAAACCCTGTGTCAACTCATTAATTTCAATAACTCGATTGGCTACAAATGCTTTTAAAAGATTTGGTTGCGAATTTATCCAGCCCAGTACTACAGTTGAGTCGGTCCATATAACCTTTTGTGTTATCTTATGATATCTAATGGACTGGATTACCTTTGTGGACAACCTAGCACCAAGTAATGCGCCGCACAATTCAAGGCGAGGTATGGTCAAAGCCTTCAGCGGTGCAACCCTAGCCTTCGCACACAATAACTTAACATGTACAATATTGTCTTTACTAATAGACCGTAGATAGACACAAGCTCCGTACGCTTCCTGGGAAGCATCTACAAAACAATGTAGTTCAACAGTTATAGGAATATCACATAGTACATACCTAGGCAAACTAATTTTTGACAGATAATTAATATTTTCTGCTATTTTTACCCACTTTCTTTCAATGTGGGGTGGCACAGGATCATCCCAGCCTAACTTTTCATTCCACAATTGTTGTAAAATAATTTTAGCTTTAATTATACATGCACATAGCAGCCCTAATGGATCGAATATTTTGCAAGTTAATGATATGATAACCCGTTTGGTAAGTTTCCTACTGCTATCCATATCTACAGTAAAATGTAAAGTATCTGGTGACGGAGACCAGTTTAATCCTAAAACTGTGGAATATTTACTAAGATCAAGAGATTGCGAAGTAGTCTCAGTTTGCAATGCCTGGGGACAGTTTGTGCGTATTTTATGAAGAGGGAAACAGGCTGAAGATAAGATTTTAGTGACGTCATCAAATATTTGTTTGATTTCCTTTTCTGATTGACATCCTGTATTTAAATCGTCCATGTAGATATCATGTTTTAAAATATTTGAAATTAATGAATTATCACATTCATGAGCTAATTGAAAAAGACACCTGGTGCTCAAGAAAGGTGCAGATGCTGTCCCATAGGTGACAGTGTTTAACTGCAAGACCTTTATAGGCTGAGAGCAATCATCTCTCCATAAAATACATTGTAGGTGTCTCTGAGAAGGATCAATTTCTATTTGCCTGTACATTTTTTGTATGTCCCCTGTTAAAACGTACCTATAGGTTCTAAATCTTAATAAAATGGAGAATAAGTCATCTTGTAAGACTGGACCAATATACTGAATATCATTTAATGATTTCCCTGACGAAGTTTTCGCAGAGGCATCAAAAACAACACGTAACTTAGTTGTTTCACTTTGCTCTCTTAATACTGCATGATGTGGTAAATAATATCCGAATGAAGGACGTTTAATTTCCTTTAAATGACCTAAGTTCTTATATTCTTCAATAAAAGCAGTGTAACTTTGTTTGAGCTGATTATTATTATTTAATTTTTTCTCTAAATTAAGGAAACGCTTCCTTGCTAAGTGAAAAGAATCGCCTAGTGCCTGTTCAGGAATCTCCTTGAATGGCATTTTAACAGAAAATCGACCATTGGGAAGACGTTTCATATTTTCAAAAAAATGTACTTCACATAATTTGTCTTGGGGTGAAGTACTATCAACAAAATTAATTTCTTCTATTTCCCAAAACTTTTTAAGATCACTATGGATTTCTTTTGTGAAATTACATGTCAAGTGACTACTAAGGCTACATTCTCCTAAACGTCCACTGACTAACCATCCAAATTGTGAATTTTGTAGAACAGGTTTACCTACACCCAGAGAAATACGCTTAGTCCCTACAATGTTCCAAAAAACATCCGCCCCTAATAACATATCAATATTAGAGGGATTATTGAACTTTGGGTCTGCAAGCTTGATATTTTCTGGTAAATTAAGTTCCTGAATATTTACAGGTGCACTCGGTAATGTACCTGTAATCTGTGGTACTATCAGACAATTTATTTCTACATTAAATGAATTTAATCTTGATTTTATTATTATATTGCAGCGCTCGGATATATTAAAAGAAACATTGTTAATACCTGAAATCCGTAACGGTTCAATTATTTTAGTGGACAGTCCTAACTTTTCTTTCAGGTTTTCTGTCACAAAAGAAGATTGAGAGCCTGTATCTAACAGAACTCTTACAAAGTAACTTTGATTATTAAATACATTAACTACTTCTACAACAGCAGTACACAATAAAACCTGGCTGATAGATACAGCAGACAGTGATACCGGTTGTTGTCGAGTTGACGTAGAAGGTGCAGCAGTAGTTTGTTCCTTTTCAGAACTGCTGTTGCTCTTAGTTTTGTTTACATGCACTAAACTATTATGTTTGTGTTTACAAAATTTACATAAACTCTTCAAACGACAATGAAACGAGTTGTGACCCTCACGCAAACAATTTAAACATAACTTTAATTTATTAGCTTCCTTAAGCCTATCTTGAACATTCATATTATTGAATTTGAGACATTTGTAGATTCGATGACCCTGCTCGCTACAAATTAAACATAAAAGTTCACTTAAATTTTCAACTGAAGAGACAAAGGAATTAGATTTAACTAGTTGGTTATTTTGACTATATTTATTATTATTGTTTCCTTTGTCACATTGTTGTGATGTGACTGATGTTGTTTCTAATACATCAGCACGACTACGAATAAAGTTAAAAAAATCATTAAGTGTCGGTAAGTCAGGTATACTATTCTTGTACTCTTCCCACTTTACACACGTACTGGTATCCAACTTCCCAGTTATAATAAATATTAATAGAGGATCCCACTGGTCAGTCACTAGACCTAAATTGTTAAGAGCTCTTAAGTTTTTAGAAATAATATCTATGAGATTTCTCAATTCTTTAACCGAGTCTTTATTTACATTACCAATGCTACATAGAGCCTTTAAGTGATTATTTACCAAGAGTTTTTTATTATTGTACCTATCATTGAGTAATTGCCATGCAACACTATAATTTTCAGAGGTAAACTCTAAGGATCTAATAACCTCAATAGCACCACCCTCTAGTGAAGATCTCAAATAGTGGAATTTATTTATATTTGGTATTGACTCATTACTGTGTATTAAAGAATGAAAGGTATCTCTAAACTCTAGCCATTTTAAATAGGATCCATTAAATGTAGGTAATTTAATTGTGGGCAATTTAATTGACTGCAAGCCATTTTGTTGACAGTTTGAATGGGAGCTTTTATTACTGCATGCATCACCAAACTTTTCTTTGTCAGACCTATTTTCTATAATATCCTCTATGATTGACATAACAGAAATAAATTTTGACTCAATGGACTCTCTTAATGTGAGTTGTTCCTCGGTGGCACAATCCTCACAAGTGTCTTCAATTAATGTTTGAATATCATTAAATTGTCTAAATAATTCTTGGCAATTTTCTAACCGTCTACCTAACTCTTTTAAATTTATATTACTTATAGAAGATTCTAGGTTTTTCATTTCCTGTACATAATCATTTAATTTAGTTAAACGCCCTCTGATATTACCGCGTTTCCTAATTAGTTCACTAAACTTGCACGCATCCTTGTCCATGATTGCACTAAATAAACTACACTAACCGAGCACAAACAATGAATTAAGTAAAATAAATGTGCATCAAACCAAACGCCCGGTTAGGCGTCACTCCAGTCGCAGCTCGCAGCCACGCGTTGAGACGGCAGGCACGCCGCACAGGCACCACAAGATGGCCGCCCGCTCTGCTATTCTGCGACCACGCCGACGCGACGCCGCGCCGCGGGGCCCTAGTAGCCACGCGGTCGCTGGACGGACGCTGGGAGGCAGCGCGCAGACGCAGCCCGCCTATTTCCTGGAATTGTTCGGCAAATCTATTTGAAGCACGGATGCAGTGCAAGGCTATAAGCTTTGTTATTGGTGCACGAAACACGGAATAGGGGAATTTAGTACCGGAATATAAACACTAGATTATTAAACAGAGTAAAGTGCCTACACAGCGAATGCAGTGGCACGAATATACCTATAACCCATGCGGGCATGCGGGACCTATAATTGTATATGGTCACCAAGTCCCAATAC
This sequence comes from Xestia xanthographa, assembly GCA_905147715.2. Classification (NCBI taxonomy): domain Eukaryota; kingdom Metazoa; phylum Arthropoda; class Insecta; order Lepidoptera; family Noctuidae; genus Xestia; species Xestia xanthographa. The sequence goes on from LR990657.1 coordinate 22,610,725, forward strand.
TAGTTAGGAATTACGACTAAAGTATTTTGACACACAACCCAGAGAATTTTAATTTACCACAATGCAATTGTGTTAGTTATTATCTGCCCTTAACCTTGAGGATGCAGTATTATACTCTAAACACACAAACAAAAGCGGCGGAAATTGGGGACGGAAAAAAATAGGAACGAGCTCACTTCCCTCGGACAGACGACCACCTGACGCGATGCCCGCTGTACAGGTAGATCTTCAACAGCCGTAGTCGTGTAGCCTCCTCGTGTTCCCAGCAATTTCGCCTGATGCACGTGGTTGCGATGCCCGGTGAGCAGCGGCGGCGCCGGCAGTTTTTTCACGAAGCACGTGGCCGGTTCGAAGAATCCAGCACGCCACCCCGAGCCGCAGTTATTTCTTTCTTCAGGTTGGTACACCTTGCGCGTGTACAAGGAATCTATTTTGGTTTGTCTAGAATTATTTAAAATTCTAGTTTAAAGCGATGATGACCCTTAGTATTTGATTTGATCTCAGTTAAATATTGTTATTTTTGCCCCACCTTCAGTTATGGACCTGTTTGAATTTGTGTATAAAAGCCGTTGTATTTCGAAAGAAATATCATTATTGATTCACCTCCTGGAATAAACACCCTGAACTTGGAGTAAGGTATTTTCTTTAAAACTAGCGTTAATATTACCTTGTGTTTCTTATTTACTGTGTAACTGTGACTGTGTGTATATTGTTTAGATCACGTGCACATAGACATTGTCGCCCCATTACCAGAATCCAACAGCAACAAATACATTGTGACAATGATCGACAGAGAAACAAGATGGCCGGAAGCTGTACCAGTAGCAGAGATAACAGCAAAAGTTGTAGCGGAAGTTCTCATAAACACCTGGATAGCAAGATTCGGATGCCCAAACACCATAACCATGGACCAAAAACGACAATTCGAGTCAAACTTATTTATTGCTCTGATTAAGTCACTTGGTATTAAGAAAACCAGGACTACTAGTTATCATCCGCAGTCAAATGGCTTAGTTGAACGCTGGCATAGATCAATGAAAACCGCGCTAATCGCGCGCGGCAACACACCAAGTTGGTCGAACGAATTACCCATAGTTCTACTAGGACTACGACCAGCACTTCGACTGAAAGAAAATATAAGCCCAGCACAAATATTATACGGAACAAACATACGTCTGCCTGGAATGTTTATCGAGCCGAAAAAGAAAGATACATCACCAGAAAATTATGCACACAGACTCTCCAAAAGACAATGGCAAAACTAAGCCCATTTGAAAGGAATCACCACGCTACAAGTCACAAACCATATATTCACCCGGACATGAAAGACTGTGAATACGTATACGTCAGAACGGAAGCTGTGAAGAAACCACTGACCCCGTCTTACGAAGGCCCATATAAAGTTTCGGAGAAACAAGACAAATATTTCAAAATCCAAATGCCGAAGAAAACATCAATACTAACAGTGGATAGATTAAAACCAGCTTATATTTTAACCGATGAAAAGGTAAACGAACCCTTAGCTCACATGAAAAGTAGCAGTAGCCAAGTAAACGACCATAAGAATGTTGAGACAGCGGAAAATAATAAGACCGTGCCAAACACAACACGTTCAGGTCGCGTCATACGTCCGGTGGTACGATTTTATAATACAGTCACAGCAGCAAAAGACAAAGACTCATTCAACACAAACTAGCAAATCACCGCAGGAATAACACACCTTTTTATAAAACCAATTACCTAAAAATTGCAATCTTTACAAGTATGGGAAACTGGGGCTCAAAGGAAGAGATCGTGGTGACCCAAACATCCGCCGACGACGCCGGGTCTGGAGGATCAAGCGTTTCTATCACCGAAATTACTACGGGTGGCATCTTCATCATCGCCGTCGCAGCATTAGTGGTCTACATGTACAAAAAGTGTAGGAAAAGATTTTAAAAGAATGTGACACGCCATGTAAACAGCAGACAGCAGCAGCCGCCGCGGCGCCGGTCCCAACGGTCTCCATGCGTTGCAGCCATCACGCAAACGGAGCACAAAGAGCACAAAACGTATGAAGAACTTCCGAAAATGCAGTTTCTCCATCGTTAATCATAAAGATAACAGAAGAATAGTGTAACGGCGAAGTGTAATTAAGTTTTTTTTTATTTGTTTTATAACGACAGTTTACTGGACCATTATATTGCTAAGTGTATAGTAGTAATAGTATGATTTTAGGGAATATTTAACAACTGTGTATTTTTTTATGTAAGTATATTTACAAAGTTTTTTTTTTTTTATGGGGAAATAATGTGGTGAATCGTCATCAATGATTTATTTATTTCGATATAAAATAACATAAATATATATGTAATATAATAAAAAAATGCAATATAATCATTGATGACGATTCACCACATTATTTCCCCATAAAAAAAAAAAAAACTTTGTAAATATACTTACATAAAAAAATACACAGTTGTTAAATATTCCCTAAAATCATACTATTACTACTATACACTTAGCAATATAATGGTCCAGTAAACTGTCGTTATAAAACAAATAAAAAAAAACTTAATTACACTTCGCCGTTACACTATTCTTCTGTTATCTTTATGATTAACGATGGAGAAACTGCATTTTCGGAAGTTCTTCATACGTTTTGTGCTCTTTGTGCTCCGTTTGCGTGATGGCTGCAACGCATGGAGACCGTTGGGACCGGCGCCGCGGCGGCTGCTGCTGTCTGCTGTTTACATGGCGTGTCACATTCTTTTAAAATCTTTTCCTACACTTTTTGTACATGTAGACCACTAATGCTGCGACGGCGATGATGAAGATGCCACCCGTAGTAATTTCGGTGATAGAAACGCTTGATCCTCCAGACCCGGCGTCGTCGGCGGATGTTTGGGTCACCACGATCTCTTCCTTTGAGCCCCAGTTTCCCATACTTGTAAAGATTGCAATTTTTAGGTAATTGGTTTTATAAAAAGGTGTGTTATTCCTGCGGTGATTTGCTAGTTTGTGTTGAATGAGTCTTTGTCTTTTGCTGCTGTGACTGTATTATAAAATCGTACCACCGGACGTATGACGCGACCTGAACGTGTTGTGTTTGGCACGGTCTTATTATTTTCCGCTGTCTCAACATTCTTATGGTCGTTTACTTGGCTACTGCTACTTTTCATGTGAGCTAAGGGTTCGTTTACCTTTTCATCGGTTAAAATATAAGCTGGTTTTAATCTATCCACTGTTAGTATTGATGTTTTCTTCGGCATTTGGATTTTGAAATATTTGTCTTGTTTCTCCGAAACTTTATATGGGCCTTCGTAAGACGGGGTCAGTGGTTTCTTCACAGCTTCCGTTCTGACGTATACGTATTCACAGTCTTTCATGTCCGGGTGAATATATGGTTTGTGACTTGTAGCGTGGTGATTCCTTTCAAATGGGCTTAGTTTTGCCATTGTCTTTTGGAGAGTCTGTGTGCATAATTTTCTGGTGATGTATCTTTCTTTTTCGGCTCGATAAACATTCCAGGCAGACGTATGTTTGTTCCGTATAATATTTGTGCTGGGCTTATATTTTCTTTCAGTCGAAGTGCTGGTCGTAGTCCTAGTAGAACTATGGGTAATTCGTTCGACCAACTTGGTGTGTTGCCGCGCGCGATTAGCGCGGTTTTCATTGATCTATGCCAGCGTTCAACTAAGCCATTTGACTGCGGATGATAACTAGTAGTCCTGGTTTTCTTAATACCAAGTGACTTAATCAGAGCAATAAATAAGTTTGACTCGAATTGTCGTTTTTGGTCCATGGTTATGGTGTTTGGGCATCCGAATCTTGCTATCCAGGTGTTTATGAGAACTTCCGCTACAACTTTTGCTGTTATCTCTGCTACTGGTACAGCTTCCGGCCATCTTGTTTCTCTGTCGATCATTGTCACAATGTATTTGTTGCTGTTGGATTCTGGTAATGGGGCGACAATGTCTATGTGCACGTGATCTAAACAATATACACACAGTCACAGTTACACAGTAAATAAGAAACACAAGGTAATATTAACGCTAGTTTTAAAGAAAATACCTTACTCCAAGTTCAGGGTGTTTATTCCAGGAGGTGAATCAATAATGATATTTCTTTCGAAATACAACGGCTTTTATACACAAATTCAAACAGGTCCATAACTGAAGGTGGGGCAAAAATAACAATATTTAACTGAGATCAAATCAAATACTAAGGGTCATCATCGCTTTAAACTAGAATTTTAAATAATTCTAGACAAACCAAAATAGATTCCTAATAAAAAATCAAACAGAAGTAACTACAAACCAAATAAACGAACGGAAATCACAATTATTTTAAATTAAATAAACGGAAATCAAATTTATGTTTATTTTCTGTGTATTTTTTTATGTAAGTGTATTTACAAAGTTTTTTTTTTTTTTATGGGGAAATAATGTGGTGAATCGTCATCAATGATTTATTTATTTCGATATTGCATTTGTTGACCTACATTTGTAGGTCAACAAATGCAATATCGAAATAAATAATTATTCATTTTCAGTTATGTAGGTACAATACTAGCGCTAGCCGAAATCAGTTGTTTTATTTTATATGACTCACAACACCTATAATAAACACGTACGCAGCAGGTAAACTTACACATTTTTTTAGCAACATCATAAATCATAAATGCAAAAACTATCGCAAATCTTCATGTCAGGTTTGATGTGGACAGACCGTTATGCAGTTAGAAGTACACAACAAGATATGCAACACATTATTGATACGTATTTATCTGTAGTATGGCAGAGGTTAACGGTGTTTTTGCAACCAGTTGAGAGGGATCCAAATATAAACACAGACGTTCCAAATATTCTTCAGTGCCGGATTTACCGTCAGTCGTGTCTATATTCTACAAATCATGTGGAAAATAATAAGTCCATTTACTCTCTTGGTCCTTGCTCAGGCAGCGGACATACATGACATCTATGGCGACTGGTGGGAGGTCGCTTTTTATCCAGTTTCTACATACGCCCCTCTGTGCATACAATTCAGGTTCGCTAAAAGCGTAGGAGAAGTGAATTGTACTTATGCTGACGGAAGAAATGCAACCTTAGTTGAAGCTACTATGATGACTGAAAAAGGACAAGTAATAAACCATCATTGGGTGCCGTTGATGATGGTGAATACTCCTGCTGAAGTGATGCCGGCTTTGAACATCAGCGTCAAGTGTGATGGGCAGGATATGCGTGATCGTGCTGTCGTAAAGCTGGTGAACGAAGACTACTTCATCTTGTACTCAAACATCCCAGCGTCCATGGAATATACTCGTAGTGAGGTAGAACAGAACTCAGCATTACTGTTTGGTAAAAATCTCGTGTCTTCAGAACAATTACTTACTGTTATGTTGACTATAGAAGATTTGAAGAACAGAAGAGGAGCTCAGATGTGCGGAACAGAGAATTTTGGTGGATTCAAGAGTGCTGGAAATTAAATCAAGAATAGAGTGGTTAAAATTTCATCCTACAGACGTTTATCTTGTATGGGTTTTATTGAATTAAAAGTTTTTCTTTGTATACATTTTGGCCCGGTACCTATTACACAGTGACGCACACATTAACACAATTTTCTAGATAATAGTAATAAACTTGCAGTAAACACAATGCCAGTAGTAATTGAGGTATATAATTTTTAAGTTCATTTATTCAGATAATATACACCCATTGACATTTATCACAGTACAATCTCAAAAGACTCTTCTTCACATTATACACCAACCCGTGGCCACAAGCATATTCCTCGCATATCTGTACTTTCTCAGGCCACAGATTGACGGGCTCAACAGCACCTTTTGTCATCAGCTTAACTTTAGTTGTTCACACATACATCGTCAATGTGGCATCCAACATGCTGATTGCTGAGCGCCACGATTAAACCGTTAGTATATAAATTAAACAAGGTAGGAGATGTTAAACCGCCCTGCCTGACTCCGCATTTGAGCTGATACGGATTTGACATTTCCGCTGCCCACGGGACACTGTTGCACTGGTGCGCATACCAGTACTGAAATATTGTAACTAGTTCTATTAAACTAAATAATAGTACACTCTCATTAGCGTTCAGCCGTGTGGTGGATACCACACGGCTGAACGCTAATGAGTGTTGGTTCTATTCTACTCTGCCGGATGGCAGAGTAGAATAGAACCAACCCATTATACTCACGGGTGTCGTATAAGGCGACTAATGTCTGAGGCAGAACACCTTGCGCCTCCGTAGACCTGAGAATGGGCAGCAGCGTTTTCTGTTAGTCTTTCATCACTGCGATCTCCAATCCCCTGCCAAGCGTGTAGATTAGGGCAAATTCCTCCTATCATGGGAGAGGCTTATGTCCAGCAGTGGACGTTATGTGCTGTTGTTGTTGTTGTTGGCTCATTAGCGAGCATGTATGACCAGATGTATGAACGTGGACGAGGCCCCAGGCTAAATGAGTATGCAAGAATCGTAGCAGCCGACGTTCTGTAGTTTCTGCTACCCCAATAGGAAAAAGGCTTGAGTTTATGGATGTATTTACATATGTAGACCTACATTTTACCAGTTAAGTTTGAGACCCATGTGATGGAAGAGAGCTTATTACAATCAACCGTGAGAAATTCCTGATGGAAAATGCAATAACAACTTGCGCGACCCGGGAATCGAACCTAGGACCTCAGCAGCAGTGCTTGCGACTACTAGGGTTAGCTACTATGTTTAATAGGCTTGTGTCCTGAAAAAATCTAATTAGTCCGTCAGTTACAACAACAACAACCAAAATTGACGAAGATACGACGCTTTTAAAATTCTTAATACGTCACGCCGTGCAATATTTTTTAGTGTGTTGTGACGTCACGAGTCCCCACTCTCAAGTTTTGATGCGTTTTATCTTTGTCAATATTCATGATTTACAAAAACAAAAAATACGTGTCCATTATTAACCGACTTCCTTTTCTAATATACTAACTGACGGACTAAATAGATTTGCAATTTATTGATGGTGGAAACTAGCCTATTGACGGATTGTCACTAGTCAGTTTTATTAATTACGCCACAGGTTTGATTTTTTTAGCAACATGAGAAAACCTAAAAACTATCGCGAATCTTCATTTCAGATTTGTTGTGAACAGACCGTTTTGTTCTTAAAAATACACAAGGTATGCAACTTATTTATCAGTAGTATGGCAGAGGTTAACGATGTTTTTATGGTTCCGTACCTCAAAAGGTAAAACAGGAACCCTTATAAGATCACTTTCTTGCCCGTCTGGCCGTCAGTCCGTCTGTCACCACCGATTTTCTCAAGAATGGGTGGATCTTACAGGTTGAAATTTATACCAGATACTGAGGTCTTTAGTCCCTATTAGGTAGTTGTATAGAAATCAAGGTCCTGAGTTAACATGATAAAAAGATATGGGCAAATTTAGATTTTGGCGAAAACTTGTAAGTACCAAAATTTACTTTAATTTTCAACTTTTTTTATTTTTCGGAATTTTGTCTTTTTTTGTGGTGTAAGAAATTGCTTTTTCCCAAAATTGACAGTTCTAGGTCAATCGGAAGTACCCTATAGGTTTTGGATCGAAAATCTATATGGTAGTTCCCGGTGACCTAGAATCACGAAATTTAGCAAAAAGCAAATTCGTATAGCACATGTAAAGGAAATAATATGAAAACCGTAAATATGTAGTTTAATAAAAAAAAGCGATTTTACTATAGCCGTTTCTAGGGATCGAACCGCAAAATTAAGTTTTCCCTTTAAAGAGTTTGTACGGAACCCTCGGTGTGCGAGTCCGTCTTCTACATGTGCGTAGTGTAAAACTTTGTGTATTTAGAAGCAAGATAATAATCATGGTATTGAAGCCATTATAATGTGTATTTCATATGGTTCTGTTGACCAATTATAATGTGTGTATAATCTATAACCTTATTACTCGCCAAGAGCGAGTTGTTTTTTTTTTAAATCAGTTGAGTGGGATTCAAATATAAACACAGACGTTCCAAATATTCTTCAGTGCCGGATTTACTGTCAGTCGTCCCAATATTTTACAAATCATGTGGAAAATAATCCCGCCCGCCCCGTCGCAGCGAACCGTGTGCATAGGCTCTTACTGGTTTCAAAACAAATGCAATCCGATTATTACGCATACTATGTTTGACAGTTAATATACTGACAAACGCTTTTGTACCCTAATTATTATTAAAATCAACTCAACATAGTATTATAGCACTACAATGTATGAATCTTTTGGTTGCGTGGCTAAAACTGGAACTGATTCCGCCATCTTAACCTTCACAAAAAATTTCAGATGTTTAAAAAAAGGGGACTCTACCTCACAACGCCATTTGAGCGGCTTTTGCTGTAATGAAATATTAACGATATGATATTTTTATACTCTCGAACCAATGTTGTCGTCCTTCTCCCACGCAAGCATAGTCGCGAGCATACGCGAGCGCAGCGTATCATATGTTATGTTTATCAGTATAGGTCAGAGTTTATTACATCCTAAATTAAACACAATCATGACACATGCTTCAGTGTGTACGTGCTACTGTACATCAGTGATCTTTTAATCAATTAATAATGTGGAAAATAGTCGTTTTATCTGCACTCTTAATCGTCATTGACGCAAAAGGAATAAAAAATGTGTACGGAGACTGGATGATGGTTGCTTTATACCCAGCAACTACAAACAAAGCAGTGTGCATACGTTTCTCGTTTACCAAGAGTCCTGTAGGTGAACAATGTGTGTATGCAGATGGAAGAAAAGCGAATTCAGTCCAAGTTACAATGATGACAGAAACTGGAGAGTTACTGGAACGGTATTCGATGCCGATGATGGTAGTTGATACGCCTGCAGAAGTGATGCCAGCGTTGAACTTGGGATGCAAGTGTGGGAATGAAGAGGTCAATGACCACGCTGTGGCAAGGTTGGTGGATGATAACTACTTCATCATGTATCACTACGTCCCACCGCCTGCAGGAACTATAAGTACTGACACAAACCAGAATGCTGCGTACCTTTTTGCGAAGATTATTGTGTCGGAACCGAAATTATTTGAGGTTATGACAAAGATAGAAGATCTGAAAGAAAGAGAAGGCGCTGTTATGTGTGCGATAGAAAACTATAGTGGACCCCAGTGATGAAACCCTGTGATGACTTTATCGTGAACTATTTGCAGTGTTTATGCCGCAATGTACTTTTATTGTACAAGCTTCTCATGTTATATAATATGCGTAATACGACATGACGTGCGGCTGAGTGACTTACTTTTGTTTAACGACTTTGTAAAACTACATGAGTAATAATATAATCGATTTAACAGTAGGGTTTGTTTTAATTCTGTAGTACTTCCTTGGTTTTACTATCAATTTATCTCACTTAACATACTATGACCTATGATTATGGTAAAGTTTGTATTATTTTTTTAGAATTTCTAGTGGCAAGTACTCGAATGAAGTTTACAGAGAGCGCTGTTGGTGAACATTTCTGAAATCGTTGTGGGGAATGTATAAAAATACGTCACAGCAACTAACAATACTACTGTTATGCCGTCTACGGAACGGCTGTCATAGAATTAAATGGAAACTAGTAGTTATGTTGCATTCTGTCATTGCAATTGGATGGGTTTGTCGCTAAAGTTTGTGGCCCAACATCACCTTTTACTCTACCTAGAAATAAATGATAGAAGTAATGGTTATTTTGGCTTCCATAAAGCTTAATGAACAAGGAGTTAGTTCCAAGACTTGTAATGTTATTGTATCTGCCCCGATTACAAGCACTGCAGGTAAATTGGAGGTATGCCCATGTAGAGAACTTCGTAACAGCAGCCGTGACTATCACTGGTTAATGCTGTGGGTATCCACTTGTGGTTTATTTGATGGTTGAGGCCAAAAGCGCGTGGGACGCCTCCTTCTACTCCTTGAAGGAGGCTTACTGACCTGGTTTGCTGAAAGGGAGAGAAAGGCTAAACCTCTGACGGTGAAAATATTATATAAACAAAATACTCACACATAAAAATACTCGTCCTGAAGCGGTTATGCAGAGGCGTAAAAAACTATACCCAAATTTTGTAAGTTATGTTTAAGTTCCATGCCCAGCACCCCTAGCCAAGTTACAAACGTTTCGTGTCGATTCTCTTTCTTCAATCGTAAACGCTTCGGCAAAGCAATTGTAGAAAGCGCTAAATTGGTAGCCAAGTTGACACGACTGAGTCGATCGCTCGTTCTCTAATGACTGTAGAAAAAAACCTACACTTTAGGTATGGTAACGATTGTAGATTGTCAACTTGGCTAGGGGTGCAGGGCCGACAGTCTCGACAGAGATAACGACAAAATAGTTAACTTTCGATTGCTAATTACTCTCGAAATAATTCGGTTGTAATAACGATGATTGCGAGAAATGCAAGTCCCTACATCCAAGATGCGATTCTCACAAGCATCATTATTGCAACCGAATTTATTCGTCAGTAATAAGCTATCAAAAATTAGCGATTTTGTCGTTATTTCTGTCGAGACTGCCGGCTCAGATCCCGTGGCTGCTACCGAGAAATTCCTGATGGAAAAAATCAATAATGTAGGTATTGCCCGACCTGTGAATCAAACCCAAAACCTAATTTCCAGCAGTCGCGTTTAAGACCAAAGTCCATCAAAGAGACAGTACTACGAGGCTCACACAAAAAATATTATGGCATATTAAAATATATGCGATAAAGTTAATTTCATTAAAAAAACTGAATACCAGACATGAAAAACATTTTAATGAACAAAACATAGAATAAACATTTTAACAAATACCTTTCACAATGTTCATTATTCTTATATACCTCTATAATGTGGGTGGTTGAAAAGTTTCAGCAGAACACATAAAAGCCCCTCTTCTTCCACGCACATCTTCAATACCTGCTACATCGCTGACTAGTTTCATGAATGGCTCAACAGTCTTCGCGAAAAGATGAATGTAGTTCTTATCCGTCTGAGCATATGACAAGGGTTGTTGATGCAAAGTAAAGTAGTTGCTGTCAACCAATCTGGCAACGCCATGGGTAGTAAATTCTTCGATACCACAACTGCAGTTGCCGTTCAACGCACGTGCAGCTTCGGCAGCTGAATCGACAACCAGAATTCGCATTTTTCTACCTCCTGACGGCGGATTCTGGTTCCTAGCTGGATAGGTTTTAACCAGGACTAAAGCAGCATTTCTCCCATCATCACATGAACAGGGCACGTCTTCCGGATGTATTGCGAACGACCAGCGATAACATCCCAGTTGATATCGGGTAGAAGATGGAAACTCAGCCACTTGTATCCAATCTCCGTAAAAATTTTGTATGTCTGTTGCCTCAACGAGAATTATTAGACAAGATATTGTTATTAATTTCCACATAATGAGATATTATGCAGACGTTCTACAGTACTTTGGTGAAGATCGAGAAACGAATGGAAAAATACGTAGTGATAGCGTTTTTGGCGGGTCACAACTGACAACCTTTGGCGTGTGCTGATAAACTTAATATTTTTCATGCTATTATATGATGTTTTTTCTAAACACTGGAAAGTTCCAGTGTTTTTAATTCAAATAATTAGGCATGTTGTTTTGATAAAAGCATTTCAACCGTGTTCTTCGACATTTTACATTTTGTCTGGCTTCTTGTTCACTAAGTTAACGCACATATTGAATATTATCATGTTACTACTATTTTCCCAGGTAGAATTTTTATAACTTTATGACATTGCTAGTAAATATAATCAATCCAAAAAAAATCCTGGATTCGAGGCCATGGATCGACAGCTTAGGAGAGACCTGTCGTCAATGGTGGACCATGAAGTTGATCATATATTTCTCGGGTACACAGCCTTGACCAGTCCTTGTCTTTCAGTTTATCAATATTTGTAATGTCTTTCTCTAACTGTGCAGTGCTAGGCAACTCCCTTGCCATCAAGAAAACTATCGTATCATTCGAGTTCGTTGTCACGTATCCAAGTACATAGTTAGCGTTCACAATTTCGATAACACTTCGATCACTGAAAGTAGTATTTGCATAATTGCAGGACACGTTCACGAGAGGCAGATCACCCAATTCGTCAACAACTAGAACAGGTACTGATAGTGCTACAGGCTTAATGCTTACAAAGCTTGGCTGGGAAGGAGCTTCACGTTCTAGGAGTCTCACTACCACTAGTGTACAGTTTATTTCATCTGAACAAGAACAATCAATGTTTCGAGGGTCTTCAGAAAAAGTAATGCCTCCGCATGCAGGTTCCGTTATAATATCATTTGGATACACCAACACAAACGAGTAATTTCCGAAGATATCGTCAAGAGTAGCTCCTTGAACAACACATAAGAACGCTGATATAACTATTACTTTCCACATTTTGGACACTTGTCTACTATTAGCGATGTTTCTCCTTGCACTAAACACTATGAGGATGTGGAACATTTACGCGTGTATGAACACTGAGTGACCACTTAACCTTTGCCACTGCAATTGCCGATTTAATAAAGCGAGAAACCAGATCTTTATTTACCTTCTGCGCTATAATGAAAATGAACCTGATAAAAAGGTAGAAGGTTATTTATGGGAATGATGAGCACCGAGACCGCACGGACAATCAGTGGCATTTGAAACTCAGCTAAGTATTATGAGTATGTGGGGCACTTACGCGTCAACACTGAGTAACCACTTAACCTTTGCAATACTGCAATTATCGATTTAATGTTACACTATAATAGATCGTCACGATTTGTGCTTTTTTAATGTCACATATAATACAGGATGTAAACAGACTTTTCACGAAGCCGTCAACCATTCGCATTCTGTACATCAAATTGATTAACTCTGCGCAATTTTTTTTGCTGGGACACTACTTTTTTTGGGGTGAAAATCACATTTTACGGTATAACTCAATGTAACGCATTCAACACATTGTGCTTATGGATGCATTGAGTAGTAAACGGGTCATGGAAGTATTTAATATAAAGTTATAACATTAAAAACTTGTATTAAAAAAAAAACTTGTAGAAAAGTTGGAACTTTGACCCCCAATAACTCCGTAACTAGAAGGTTTCCAGGTCTAGAACAAAAAATGATCGCAGTGACTAGAAGAACTAGTCTTTTTCCAAAAAAAAACAAATGAACAGCAAATACATTAGGTATAAACAAATATTCACATAAGGTTTATCATCTATAGCAAGGCAAGGCATATTGATCCAAACGGCTCGAGACGGTATCATTTGTAACCATTTATTTATTTATTATGTTTGAAACTCTTTTTCCGTTACTTCCCCCTCAAGGTTCATTGGAAGACCAGTGTCAGACAGCATCACCATCACTTGTCTGGCATGAATGCTAAAACGGACCTTTTTGGCGCAGCCGCGAGGGAAAATTTGACAGTTTCGGGTAACTTGATGTGCTGATGTCTATACATAAATATTATCGCATCAGTTACTGTTTAACTGTAAATTATACTTCGATCAAAGGAATTGAGAGGAACGAGCAAAATGGAAAATGGCGAGATTGCATGTAATTCGGGACCCAGTGATATGGGTAGCGTACATTGTGGAAACTTATGAATAGTTGAAGAACAACTTAAGACTAACAAAAAGCAAATTGAAAATAGGTTAAAGAAGTTTGGAGAAAAAAGATATGGAAGGTAGAAGATTATAACCTAACTTAAGGGTCGGACTTATTGGTTATTATTTAGTAGTAGAATAGTATAAAATAGCATTTATCCGTATTCCACGTAGCCGTTGAACACAAACAAACAATAGAATGATCCACAGACTATGTCCACAGATGAATTTGACACTGACGTTCCATTTCTCAGTTGTAAGAAGGTAAATGTCAAACGTTGCGTTCGGAAACTGCACGCAGGCGCGGATACAGGGGGGGAGGGGGGGGCAATGGGTGCAATTGCCACTCCTTAAACTGGACCAAATACGTCATTAGCCAAGCTGGAACTAGTTTGACGGAATTGAAACTAAATAATATCTAGTTGTATACCTTGTCATGGGCGTTGCCAGGAGGAGGCAGCTGCCCCAAGAGGCTCGAGATTTTTAAAAGTTATAGCTTTTTCTGCCTGATGCCATAGAATAGTATTTTACGTAATAAATTGTAGCGTAAAATGGAATCACTCAAATGAAATATTGTTTAACCCTACAGAAAAACATTTGTCAAAAAGGCTCCTTTTTTCTACCTCCGGATTGGCACTCTAATTGTATTTTTGCATGATCGACCGGTATGGACAGAGCCTGAAATAAATTAGGAGACCCTTGCCCCGAGGCCTTATATGCAATTATAGCATAATTATCATAAACTATGATGTAAAAAAATTGCGAGCTCGCTACGCTCGCTCTTGCAACCTAGTTTTTCTTGAGCCTTGATTTTGTCTTTAAGAGGCCCAGGGGAGTTACCTGGGCCTCTTAAAGACAAAATCAAGGCTAAGGCAAGCAAAAGTAGGTCGAAACAATTCTAACCTGTACAAGGTAGGTAAAGTCTTAAAATTTTCGAGCTCGCTACGCTCGCTCTACTTTCTCTTGAATTTATCCAAAAGTCGATCGAAATCCGTCGGATCCGGATCCGCCGGATCAAAACCATTCTTACCTGTCTAAGGCAAAGGTGTCATAAGAATTTCGAGCTCGCTTCGCTTGTTCTTGCAGCGAGGGTCGCAGGTTACAATTGTTTAGACTCTTCTTATATGAGTTACTAGATCGACCCTCAGACAAAGGCAACTCTTTTAAGAAGAGTCTAAACAATTGTGACCTGCCCAAGGTAGAGTGTTAAAATTTTCGAGCTCCTTTCGCTCGTTCTTGGAGCCTTAGTTAATTTTGTTGTTAAAATTGTCGCCTTGTCGATTAAATAAAATATATTTTTTAATGAATTTTCCGTAAGATCAAACAAAATATAAAATCAAACAAAAATTGCCCTCCTCCTGAAATAAATCCTGTATCCGCGCCTGCCTGCACGATGACTTATTTTTATATAAATTAAAATAATTCGTGTCTTTTAATTCCCATCATCTAGTAACTCAATATTTTTTATATAGAACTCTGATAAACTCTTTACTATAATTAATGTAAACTAGACCGTGAACGGCGCTCCGTTGATTTTTAAATTACGTGGGTCCAATCTCGCCATTGTCCTTTATCTCCAGCAAAAAAAAAAACTCTTCACGTCTTCGAACGGGTTAATCATCACTTCAATATATTCCACACCTCAAGTAAAGCTTTACACGCAAAAATAATATGGCGCAAATTGAAAACGGTCTCCGTTAGGCGGACGCCGAATTTCAAACAACTCGGCAATTTATTTTTCGATCGATCCCCCTCTGTTGCAAAACGCGGTGTTGCGGCCAAAAAGGTGAACGTTTCGACTATTGATACGGCTTTTTTTTATTTTTACGCCTCCGTACACAGCTCTGGTTTCAATTTCGGGGAATTTCAGAAACGAAAAATTGCTGTGTGAACGTTATTAATTTAGTGCATGTTTCCAGTTTTTTTTGCGCTCCGATGATCTCTATGAATTGGGATTAGATTGCGGAAGTCATGTGGGTTTGTTTGTGGGTTGTTTGTGCGGGTTGGTTGAACGAATTCAATGCAAAATCACGTGGATATCCATTTATATGAGTACACTGATACATTTCTAAAAGTGATATTCTCATATTATTGTAAAAACATAACATCACAACTGTTATCCCCGAAGGGTTAGGCATAGGTGGGGGTGGGGGTTCGAGGCTAATAGTTGGTACGCCCAAGTTTCGCCAGTTATGTCTCAGTTCCATGTAATAGGGGACGAGCCTATTGCCATCAACCGGGCGCAAATCCAGACTCCATGGTTGCTACCAGGGGGGTGAAACTTCCATACATTGGCTTCAAACAAAATTTTCATAGGCAGTGCTGCCATCTGTGTGGTTAGGTACGCTAAGTTTGGCCGCAGTTTTATATTTTTGCCAACAGATACAGCTAGTTGATAAAATTAAAGTAATACAGAATATTAATAAGTAAGTATTTTTTATTATTATAATTTCAACGTGTTTTACATTACTTATAAAGAAAATATTATAGCAAAATAAATAACACCTTTTCGTTTACTTCAAGTAGTTTATTTAGTACACAGTAACAGTAGGTACATTTGTAAACGTTTTTTTATGTTACGTTCGTTGTTCGTGGTGTTCTGGTGATCTGTTTTGCGCTCTTTTACGGCCTTGCTTGTTTTTATGATATCTGCTATAAACGTTGGACCCTCTTCCTTGGAACCAGTGATAAGATACGTAAACGATTGACCCAACGCCGTGTATACTGGACCTCGATTTTATCTTTTAGATTTAAATTCGACGAAACTTGCAAAATGCCGAGAACGACGGTCGGCCTGCCGGTCCAGCCGTTTCGGAAATTAACCGGAACAAACAGAAAGACAAAAAATAAAACCTTGCTTTCAAGAAAAAAAAAGCTGTTTTGAAATTACAAACAGGCACTTTAATTTTATATATTCGTTAAAAATAAAATGGAACTTTGCAAAATTTCTATGACCTGATTCTGGCAAATTGATCTGAACTGCATTTGCTCAAGACATTCGCACTTTTAATGCTGCATTTTGCTAATAAAACGAATTGAGTTGTTAATGTTGTTTCATTAGGAATTTCATCAAAACACTTCGAAATGCGATTTAAGAGTGTTTAAAAAACGATTGGTCATGTGCAAAAGTCCTAGGATTTTCGCCAACAACCGATTTTTCAGGTTGTGCTACGACATAATTGAAACATGTCGTGGCAAAAAATGTTTTTTTTTTCACAATTGTTTTTATCAACTAAAAAGTCAAGGGTAAACTAACACTCAGCAGCTATAAAATCTAGCCCACATCCTGATAATGTGTCAGTGCTACATTGACTGCGTCGTCTGTTTCTGTCCAGTGTTCAACATGTTGAAAATAGTTCTCCTATCAGTGTTCCTGAGTGTCGGTCTAGCAGCTAATATAACCGACATCTATGGAACCTTCACATCGGTTCTGGCGTTTACAGAGACACCCGATCACCCCTTTGTATAAAGTACTCCTTCGCCGAAGATCCAAGTAAAGTTCAGTGTACTTGCTCAGACGGAACTAAAACTACACTTGTGGAAATAAAAATACTAGAACACCTGGAACCGTCCAAGCCTACAATTAATCCGATTACAATATCAGGACCTGTAATAGCGGTTGACAATTTAGAAGACCTGGTATCATCCACGAACGTCACATGCGATTGTCCGGGCAAGGAATACAATACTCGAGGTGCTATCAAAATTGTAAACGAAAACTATATTGTAGGCTACGTAGGGACTGGGCAAGGGTCTTCAGTTGATTATTTGCTGGCTCGGAATTTGCCCACTGCTGCTTTATTGGCCGGTGCCACGACAACTATAGCTGAATTGAAAAATAGAAGCCAAGCAATTATGTGTACTCAAGAAATATACGAAACACTTCGTCCAAAGAATTAAAAGCTCGTCATCTTCTTGCCATTGTCCTATGTAACATAACTTTGGGTCGGTACAACAAATTTTCTTCTTCCGATTTTTTCTCCACAGCCAACTGTCACGCTATCATTTTATTATTTATCTTTTCTTTGAAGTGTCTCTCCCTCCCCATAGATCATCATTTGTATTCATCACTCATATAATGACATGTTTCATCTTTTCATCCCTCCTCCGAAGAATTAATTGTTATAAAATAGTAAAACATAATAAACTCTGTTAAAGATTGTTTTATTTGTTCATTCTTCTTATTTTTTTACATACGTATTTAAAATAAATAAAACAAAAAATAGAGTCCACTGTGTCGGGAGCAGGCTAACGGTGGTTAGGGCTGCTGTGATAGGAACCTCCTCACAATGCAAGCCGTGTCAAAGAGCGCTGCCTCCTGAATCAGGCTTGGCTATATTACAATATGAGAATATTACGAAAGCCGACCTCTCGTCCCACATGTCGACAACTTCTTGCACCAAGTCGAGATATTTCTTTTATTTTTCTTTCCGAGCTATCAGGTGGTTCTCGTCATACGGGATGGTGACTCCAAATATCAATCATTACGGGGCGTGCTTATCGGTCTATCACGACTTTGCCAGGCTTATTAGACGACCATAGTTCTGTCTGTAATGATAGACCGATAGACCGATGACAGTACAACGTTAGATGGTATTTCTCGAGAGCTGTGTCGGGCACATATTTCTAATCCAATACCTCAGAATTTACAAGTTCAAATTTCAAAGCAAGTTGCTAGTGAATGATGCCAGTTTTTTTACTATTACGTGATTGACGTTGTGTGACATGACTCAATGTTATGGGCAGAAATATTACAAATTCCGTATAAAGTTTTATTTTGTCTGTCTTAAGAGGGCTGTCAATTTTTTTTCGCAAATTTTTGATTTTTACTTCCTGGATCAATTTTTTTCGACCGGCCTACACGACTCGATCATAATATTGATCTCCGGACGATTGTCGATTGTTATTGACGAAAATTAGAGACGAGACTGACATGAGACTGAGGACTGAGGCGAGCTGAATTGACGCAGAATTATAGTTCTCCAATTTTATTTATTGTAATTTTGTCTTATTATATTGACAAACGAAAACTAATAAAACGTATTCGTTGTAAATCGAAGTTTTATATCATATTAATTTATTTGATAAAATTGAGTTTATTTGGAATATAATGGACGCTGAAAATGCATACATTTTAGATCAATATTGCTTTTGAATATCGTTTTTTTTTTTTGCGTCTATTCAATTTTTATTTCAATATTCTAATCAATTTACAACCTTGAGGACTATATGACCAGTACATTTATATTTTTTTTAGATTTTTTCGTGTTACCAGTTTGATACAGCAGGCAGGAGAAAACCTAATGTTTAACGTTTGCTTGAAATTGGCTGTCGGAAAATTGCTATTTCTCGTAATATTAACTATTATAACAAAATTCTAATCAATCTACGAACTAAAACAAAGCCAGATTTATGATTCTTCATTGAAATATTATGCCATTATCTTTATATAACAAATATCGAGGACTTGGAAAAGTACGTATTTTTGGTCAAACGCCCAAAATATGCGAGCACGCTCTTAATTACTTTTACTGTTCACACACACACGCACAGACTACATTTCACTTGTACACTTCTCGAACTCTCGAGTTTACACGCGTCACAATAAGAGAGAGTGAGTGAGTGTGAGTTGTTGTTTTATTGCTGCTGTGTTTGAGCCATTTGGGTTAAAACACAGAGATCCGAGCACTTACCTAGTATTTCCTAGATCATCGCCAAGTGGCTGGTCGACTCTTCTCTTGACCAGAGGGGCTGGCTTATTTCTTGGCCAAAGAATCAGCATTGCCATCAAACGTGGTAATGCAGCCAGCCTTCTGGACACCTTCGACGATAGCAATGCGGATGAATTGTATGACACCCTTCTTTTCTACTTTTGATACATATTTGTCAGATTGTCAGGATTTATTCCGTTAGGCTCGAGCATTATTTGGGCAGAAGTTGGGTTTCGTGGAATGAAAACACACTGGATGAGATACACTGTTTATAATAAAGTAACAAATTACTTAAAATTACACTTTAATACAATAACACAGGGCACAATTAATTGGGTACAGATTCAGGATGTCTCCACTCCGCTGCGACCCTGTCTGTCGTCCTCGCCACGAGCTGTTAACATCAGGACTCTGTGGAAGCACGCCATGGTGCGGGTAGACTGGTAAGTAGGTTGCGTGATGTCACCACTAGCGCGCTTGCGGTTCATTCCGTGTACGTACTATTAACCGGATCCGACATGTAGAATATACTAGCTGGTACCCGCGACTTCGTTCGTGTAAAAATGTTGATGAATTTGTGTGAAACTGCCTCTGAAAATAATTTCAGAGGCAGTCTCACACAAATTCATTTTGCTCTGTTGATGGGAACAAGTTCGTTGGTTTTACATAGGACGTCAACATATCTGGCGAAATGAGGACTTGCAATTAAGTACACCTCTGCCTTACCCTTCGGGGACTACAGGCGTGATGTTATTAGACAGAAATAAAGAAAAAATATGTATTTGTCGACACATGACGTACAGTAAGCGTTCATAAGTGCAGAAGCACGCTAAGGATTGTATTGCTGTGAACGCACGGTCGAGCGTGCGTGCGTCTGTATGTGTAAGTGGTCTCAATACAGTACGCACACCACAGCCACAGAGTCCGCCCAATCGCATGTCGTCGCGTCACACTCTAGGAATGATAATATATTTCCGTCTCTTTTGTAATACACGCAATAAACGCATGATCTTATTTGTGTGGCGACCTGTTCTTACCATTGCATAGTTAAAATTCACACTTATTTAACAAGTGTTGATAGCTGTTTGGGTAAAGCAGTATCATCACGATCAATGAGCTCCGAGTTCGAATCCTGTTAACAATGTGTGGGTCTTTTATTTCTTTGTAACCATATTAATATTTTTGTATTTTTTTTGCAAAAATTTGTTAGGTTTTTTTTTTTAAGAAGTTAAATATTAGTTAAAAACCCATCGTATTATTATGTAACCATTTGAGTGATTGTGTATTATCTTTTCGGTGTTGGAAGGTGGAAATAGAAATTCGTACTGAATAATAACAAAACAATTTATTCGTTTTATTTATTTATAAAATTAACAAACTTTAATGATGATTGTAACGTCACATTCCAACCTAGATAAAAGAAGTTTTCTTGTAATCGATGTTTTATTGTATACCCACATACTCTAAGTCAATTCATAATAACATAACAAGGAAAGGATATTCTAATCTCACAAGTAAAATTTATTGTGGATACCCACTTATTAGTATGTATCGGTATTTAGCAGAGGTTATTGAAAACTAATATAGGTATGATTTAGACTTTAGGAACATGTTTTTTTTGTGACGTCACAATAAATGTAACTCGCATTGAGGTTATAGTTTAAGTGTTCATTTTCTTGAAGAAAAGGAGATTGAAACTAAACCTCAATTAAGATCATTGTTTACGCTAGCAACCCTACGCCCCATCTAGCAACCCTAACGGTGGGGGACCATCATCTCATCACATCATCTTCAAGGCTTCTCATTGGTTCAAAATGACGTGATATCTGTCGCCAGCCAATGAAAGGCCCACAATTTCGTCGTCATCATCGCCATCTTTTTAACCGACTTCAAAAAAGGCGGAGGTTATATGTTCGTGTGTACGTATTTTTTTTTTTTTTATGTATGTTACCTGATTTCTCTCCCATTTGTGGACCGATTTTCAAAATTCTTTTTTCATTTGATAGAATACACTCCTGAGGTGGTCCCATTTTAATTTGGTGAAGATCTGATGCTGACCTTCGGAGATATACAATGGAACTCTTCAAAAAGAGACGGCAAATCTGTTGTGATAGCTCCAATCGGTTGGATGTTCATTGTTTATACAATATCATGACGGAACATCACGCCTGTATGCTCTGAGGGGGTACGCAGAAGTGTACAATTTACCTGATTTCTCTCCCATTTGTGGACCGATTCTCAAAATTCTTTTTTTATTTGAAAAAGTATACTCCTGAGGTGGTCCTATTTTAATTTGGTGAAGATCTGATGCTGATCTTCGGAGATATACAATAGAACTCTTCAAAAAGGGACGGCAAATCTGTTGTGATAGCCCCAATCGGTTGGATGTTCATTGTTTAAACAACATCATGACGTAACATTACACCTGTTTGCTCTGAGGGGTACATAGATGTGTACAGTACACCCAGATTTCGACAGTTGTGGCATGTTATGTTCCATTTATTGGGGATAAGCCTATTACCATGACATGTATTGTTAACCATGTACAATGAATGCATAGCAAATATTTGTAAGTATAGGATATTACAACTAAAAATGGAAAAATAAAATAAAACTTTTTTGCCAAAAATAAAACCGACTTCAAAAAAAACAACAAACAAAAAAAACACAAAAAGAAAAGGACAAAAAAATACACTAAAAGAAAAACAAAAAAAAAGTACTTCAGAAGTCGGTGACCTTGTTTAATTGATTTAGTGTTTTTGTCACCGACTTCTGAAGCTTGACCTTTGATTAATTTGGTGTTTTTCTCACCGGCTTCTGAAGCTAAAGTTATTTTTCACTTTTTTGTGGTTTTGTTTTAGTGTTTTTTTTGTTTTTCTTTTAGTGTATTTTTTGTCCTTTTCTTTTTGTGTTTTTTTTGTTTGTTGTTTTTTTTTAAGTCGGTTTTATTTTTGGCAAAAAAGTTTTATTTTATTCTCTTTATAAAACTTTTATATACGCAATTGTTCCCGCACCCAACGCACCTCGATTTTTGTAAAGAAACCAAAATAAATCAAAGTTCAATTTTCAAGAAGTAGCAAATTATTTATACGCCTCAAGACCTCATAAACATCTTGATCCATTCGAGCCGGAGCAACGATAAAAGCGCTAGAAAACGAACCAGCAGTCCAGCAGACCAGCACAGCAATGCCCGTTGGAGTGAGAACTTGTGTGTCTGATTCGTGACGGGCCAACTACTCCGCAATCTGCAACATCATCAGCATCCAATTTTAACCGTGGGTACTCCTTCTTCCTATTGCCTACCAAAATGAGCGATTCTGAAGTTCCCCTATTGAAAATAAGCGACCCTAATCCCGTCTTGGCTAGCAAATCTCGCGATAAATCCCCTATACCTAGTGTTTATAAGGAAAAGAGCTCGTGGCTAAATAATAACAGCCACTCGGATCGATCGTTAGGTTAAGCCGTGCTTGCCTAGGTTGGTCTGTGGATGGGTGACCACCCATTACATACCGAGTTTCCTCCGTGCCTCGGAAAGCACGTTAAGCTGTTGGTCCCGGCTGTCATTTGTAGATCTTTGACAGTCGTTAGGTAGTCAGAGACCCAAAAAGTCTGACAACCAGTCTTACCAAGGGGTATCGTATTACCCGGTACTAACTGGGTTGTGGAGGTCAGATAGGCAGTCGCTCCATGTAAAATACTGGTATTCATTTGCATCCGGTTAGACTGGAAGCCGACCCCAACATAGTTGGGAAAAGGCTAGGCAGATGCTGATGACCTAGTGTTTATAACGACAGAGTCTTAAGGGATCTAGTAAAAAAAAGAGGTATAGTAAAGGGAAGGTTTACAAGATTTATTAATTACATACATAGTCTGGTAAATGAAGATCTTTCTAATCAAGACCGCATAGATTTAAAATTAAGGATTTAAGGGGCAATTAATTTATTCGATGAATTCAATAATATTCAAACTCAGCTCGAGGAATCGGTTTCTGAAGCGCTGGTAGACGAGGAACTAACTAAACGGGAGCAGTTTGAGGACAACTATAAACTATTATACCATAATGTCGCAAGCGGAATGCATTTTGAATAAAAATAATAGCCCTGCAGACTGTTCTACTAAGTGTGCTCACAAGTCACGAACAATTAAACTCCCTACTATTGCTATGCCCACATTTGACGGCTCATACGAGCAATGGTCACAGTTCAGGGATTCTTTTCTCGCATTGGTGCATAATTCTAGTGAACTGAGTAACATAGAAAAGTATCACTATTTAAAATCATCGCTAAAAGGCAGCGCGGAGATAGTTATAAATTCATTGGAATACTCTAGTGACAATTATTCGGTTGCATGGGAATTGCTTCTCAATCGATACAATAACAATAGATTGTTGGTGCATAGTCATGTGAAATCTCTATTTACGATGTCGAATATAACCAAAGAATCACCAACTTCAATTAAAAACCTAATAGACACCGTACTTAAAAACTTACGCGCATTACAAGTTCTCGGTGAGCCTATAGACTCGTGGGATACCTTGGTTATACAGGGTGGAATTTTGTAATGCCACCTGGAGGAAAAGTACTCTTAATACCGGAGATAGCAAATTTTACTCAAAGGAAACATTCCTTCATTTTTAAAAAGAAATTAATCTGCATTCAAAGATTTTGAAAATTCGCGTGCCACACTCGGGAATCGAACCGTCTAAATTCCAAAAAAAATAACACCCTGTACTTTTATGGCACCAATCGATAGGGTCAATCATAAGGATCAAATCCCTCTAACAAACATGATAAATTAAATGAAAGGAAAACCATGAAATCTTAAGTTATAAATTCAATGGGATAAATTCAATAGGTACGATAAAGCACTTTAATAAAATGATGGACCTTTACAATTGAAGAGAATAAGATTGCAGAAGAAGATTGCAATTTGCATGTGTTTGTTTGTGCAAATTGCAATATTCCTATGTAAATAGTTCTTCGTCATTTTAATTAATAAATGTCGTCAAAAGAGAATTGTTTACTATGTTCGTAATTGGATGGACCTTTGACTAAAAGTGCTTTATCTTATCCCATTGAATTTATAAGTTTAGATTTCATAGTTTCCCTTTCATTTAATTTATCGTATTTGTTAGAGGGATTTGATCCTTATGATTGACCCTATCGATTGGTGCCATAAAAGTACAGGGTGTTATTTTTTTGGAATTTAGAAGGTTCGATTCCCGAGTGTGGCACGCGAATTTTCAAAATCTTTGAATGCAGATTAATTTCTTTTTAAAAATAAAGGAATGTTTTCTTTGAGTAAAATTTGCTATCTCCGGTATTAAGAGTACTTTCCCTCCAGGTGGCATTACAAAATTCCACCCTGTATACATGGTAGTGTCTAAGTTAGATCAAACTACAGAGCGTGAATGGGAACAACACAAAGGCACATTATTTTTCGCAAATGGTGAACCTAACAAACGTATAAAAGTGTCTGATTTGTTGAAGTTCCTCAAAGATCGCGCTGACATGCTGGAAACATTGCAAGTTTCGCATAACAAAAGCAGTTATGTTACTCACACTGATAGTAAAAAACACAATTCGCACAATAATAAAGTTCACTGCAACGTTTCCAGCAATAAGTCACAAGAACGGAACCGTACGGTCACTACGCGCCTATGTTATTTATGTAACGCTAATCACCCGTTTTATTCGTGTCAGAAGTTTATAGATTATGACTTAGAATCAAAACTTAAGTTCATTAACGACAAAAAACTGTGTATTAATTGTTTACGTGCCGGTCATAACTTGGAAAACTGTAGGTTCGGGCCGTGTAGAATGTGCAACAAAAAACACAACTCATTAGTGCATTCCGATAATCATTCTAATTCACAGGAGATAGTTACACTTCACATGTCTCGCGCGAGTGAGGTGTCGACTGCGGCGGCTACCGCACCTGCGGGTGCGGTCCCCCCTCCAGTGGCATCTGACCTGCGCGAGCCCACCTCTTCCTTATCTTCGCATACACCGACAGTACAAGCGAATAAGGCACACATACATAAACATTCAACGCACTCAATCAGCTGTAGTAAAACCAGTTTTGTTGTCGACCGCGCTAATCGAGATAGCCGATAGTTTTAATAATTATCACGTCGTTCGTGCGATCCTTGATTATGGTAGTGAGCGATGTTTTATTACAAAAAAATTATGCGATCAATTACAAGCGCCACTTTTACAGTCCACTCAAGAAATACGAGGTGTCGGCAACTCGATCACAC
Source organism: Xestia xanthographa (assembly GCA_905147715.2). Taxonomy (NCBI): domain Eukaryota; kingdom Metazoa; phylum Arthropoda; class Insecta; order Lepidoptera; family Noctuidae; genus Xestia; species Xestia xanthographa. Next base: position 22,636,269 of record LR990657.1, read on the forward strand.
AATCTACGCAAATATGTGATGTTGAGATTAAGTCACGCACCTGTAATTTCCTTACGCATTTACAATGTTTTGTTTTACCTAACATTACATCGGCATTGCCTGCAATGCCAATCAAATTTACGCATTTTAATATTCCCAACCATTATCAGTTAGCTGACCCGCAGTTTTTTGAATCTCAGAATATTGATATTTTGATAGGCGCTGATAAGTTTTGGGATTTAATGAATAATAAGAAGATTAAATTACCTAGTGGGCCATTTTTATTAGATACAAAACTGGGCTGGATAGTTTCTGGGCCTATTTGTTCTACTTCGCATGATAGGTACATTCAGTGTAATTTTAATCAGTCGATTGATGCGCAATTACAGCAGTTCTGGGAGCTTGAAGAGGTGTCTGTGTGTCGGGATACGCGCACTGATGAGGAGCGTGCTTGCGAGGAACATTTCGTCAACAATACTACGCGCAATAGTGACGGAAGGTTCTGCGTACGCATACCCTTTAAAAAATCGCCCGATACATTAGGTGAAACATACTCTTTAGCAGAACGTCGGTTTCTAGCCCTTGAAAAGCGTTTATTACGCAATAATGATTATAGAATGCTTTATAGGGACTTTACTCACGAGTATATTAGCCTAGGTCATATGAGTCGCGTGGACAACTATGGCACGCCTCATTATATTTTACCTCATCACGGTGTATTTCGTGAAAACAGCACCACGACTAAGTTACGCGTGGTATTTGACGCTAGTGCAGCGTCTAGTAATAACATTTCGCGCCGATACAGGGTGATCTTTTTAGAATCTTATTACGATTTAGGCAACATAAATATACAGCTTGCGCCGACATTGAAAAGATGTACAGGCAGTGCCTGACTCATGAAGATCAGCGTACTTGTGGCGTGACGAACCGTCTGAACCTATTAGTGTTTATAGACTCAATACCGTAACCTACGGAACCGCGTCGGCGCCATTCTTAAGCTGCAGATGTCTAAAACAGTTAGCGATCGATTGTGCGGATAGTGACGTCAGCAGAATCATAAAAGAGGATTTTTTTGTTGATGATCTAATTACGTCAAATAATTGTAAAAATAAATTATTAGAGGATTGTCGAAACGTAAATAAAGTTTTAAGTTCCGGATGTTTTCCACTACGTAAATGGATTTTTAATTTTAAGTTAGAAAACACGGAAAACAACTTACCTGAAATTAGTAAGCAATTAACATTGGGCGAAAATGTTAAGAGGCCGGGGAGCGTGAATTTGTCCATACAAACGTAATACCAAAATCATTTTCAGTCTGAGCATATTTCCACCTTAATATGCTGTTATTCGGAACAAGATGGTAATTACCTAGGTTTCCATTGTTTTTGTTTTTGCAAAATACTTATCAAGAGCGAAATGCAAACAAATTGAATATCTCACATTTTTACAGTATAAATACGATGTTTTCATCTCATCTGTTCTATATTAAAAACGGTAGTATTTGTAACATTGTTCAAATGGAAACATGTCTTATATTGTTAAGTTAAATAATATAAAAAAAATAATGGAAAAGCATTGAGTTTTCATTCATCATGTTTGGTATTACGGCACATCACAAATGTTCATCGGAAGTCGTGCCATCGCATCAAGCATTGAGCTGGGGCGGGGCGCGGCCGCGCGGGGCGCGGGCAGTACATTTGGATGTGTTGAGTATAGTGACAAAATATGTAAATGTGTGCCTGCGCACCTCGCCACCCGGCCGGGCCGGGCAATTCGTTCGTCAATGTTAGACGATTACTTGATTGCATTGTGCGTGCGTATTTTTTTGCCAATTGTATCGTAATATTTCTGACACTTCTTTACCTATGCTACGGATTTGGATTTAGATTTGCCTTGTGATTTGGAATCGAGTAACCTACCTACCTACTTTAGTACGACTTTTGTTTTGTTTACGGACTTCGATATTTGCTTACGATTTGGTTAAATTTAGGTTACAAAACAGGTACCTACATAAACATAATTATATATAAAGGTTAGCAACATGGACTCCAAACGTTGGGATGGGATGTAGGAATCTCACAGTAAGTATCTACCTACCTTTTTGTTTTCATCATTTTTTTAAACTCAGACCAAAAAAATGCCTGCCACATATTTTTTCTCGTTCATAATCGAAATTACATTACACTGGGTTAGTACATACTGAATTAGATGTGTTTAGGATTCAAATGTCCGACTAATAGGTTTCATTCATAATCATAACATAAGGGTACCTAGGTACCTACCGACTAAATAAATATTATGTTTTATTTTACAAGCTTTGATATAGTTTCACGTGTCCCGATGTTTGTCTGTAATCTGTAAGTAATCAAATCTTGCAAGTAAAATTTGATCCACTTCCCGATTACCGATTGAGCTGAAATTTTGCACGCATAATTATGTAGGTATATCGCGTGACAATGCTATAGGTGGCCATAGGAATTCTATAATGTAACGACGTAACCCCATCGAGTTTGAACTTGTTTGATTCGTCTTGACGAGTACTTTGTCTTTAGGGTCCAGGGTCTGATGATGGAGCTAGAAGGTGTCCATGGGAACTCCGTTATAAAACGACATAACCCCATCGAGTTTGGGCTCGTATGATTTGTCTTGACGAGTACTTTGGTGCTAGGTGGTATCCAGGGTCTGATAATGGAGCTGGAAGAGGCCATTGGAAGTCCGTAATAAAACGACATAATCCCGTCGAGTTTGGGCCCGTTTGATTGATCTTGAAGAGTAAATTGGTCCTAAATGGTAATCAGGGTTTGATGATGAAGCTGAAAGGGGGGCCAAAGGATCTCCGTAATAAAACGACGCAACCGCTTCGAGTTTGGGCTCGTTTGATTCGTCTTGATGAGTACCTACTACCTACCTACTGCCTACCTACTGCCTACCTACTGTCTACCTACTGCCTACCTACTGCCTACCTACTGCCTACCTACTGACTACCTACTGCCTACCTACTGCCTACCTACTACCTACCTACTTTTAGGTTCTAGGATACTTATGCCGGTTTCCTTTCCTCACGATGTTTTCCTTCACCGTTTTGAGAGCAGAGTTGATGAATTACACAAAGTAATGCGCCTGCCTGGGTTCGAACCTACGACTTAGGCGCGGGCAGTATTATAAGTACTAAGTCTATGGGCGCGGGACAAATACAACACACGGTAGGTATATCGTTTATCGTCACATCCTCAGTCAGCGCAATGATATACCGTGTAGCCTAAATTGCACGTTATTTTCATGCATTTTGTATGATATTTGAATGGAATAGGAAGCCGCCCGCGCCATGTCCGCGCCCGACGCCTCTTGTATTTGTCCCGCGCCTTACTGTTCGTAAGTCGGGGCCGCCACCACTGAGCCACCACGGGGTCTAAAATGGCCGCTTTATCAGAATCGTAATATGAATCACGTTAAAAATTTAAAATTCTTAAAATGGACTTTAACCTTATAAACATAAAGTCCATTTTAAGAATTTTAAATTTGTGACGTGATTTATACTAAGATTCTGCGTGGATTCTGCTAGAGCGGCCATTTTAGACCCGCAGTACGTATCTACTTTTATTTCAGATTTTCAGTTATCTACATTAATGGTATAGAAAGAGTAGTAAGTAACCCAGATTTTTTTAGGGTTCCGTATCCAAAGGGTAAAAACGGAACCGCTTCGCTGTCTGTCCGTCTGTCTGTCACCAGGCTATATCTCATGAACTGTGACAGCTAGACAGTTGAAATTTTCACAGATGATGTATTACTGTTGCCGCTATAACAACAAATACTAAATATAGTCAATGGTACGGAACCCTTCGTGTGCGAGTCCGACTCGCACTTGGCCGGTTTTTTTCAACAAAGCCTAGATTTTGAGTTAATCTAACATTTGAGATAAAAACATTGTAGACAGATTTCCTAAAAACGCATTACTATTCTGCACATATACTAACGATTGCACAAAGTAACTAACAAAAATAAAGCAAACAATGAACATGATAACTAATAAAAAGGTAAAGACCAAACACTATTAACACACGCATAGGTACACTCTATTCACACTGGCTCACGCGCGGCTACGCAACGGGCCGGGGAGTGTGAAACAGAGACAACAATATTTCAACGTGTTTTTGCCTTCGCTTCGAATTGCAGTTGCGAGCGGATGGCGCCGCACTCTTAACGCAAAAATATTAGGTTTAGGGAGTGATGAATTTCATTTTAGTACGCAATTTAAAAATAACAACGATAATATCACTAAACGTTATATCATGTCAAATGTCGCGCAAATATTTGACCCTTTAGGGTTACTAAGTCCAATGATTATGTCAGCTAAAATACTATTGCAAGGGCTATGGTTGTTGAAAATAGATTGGGATGACGAAGTTCCTTCTCATACAAGCGTGGAACAGGTTTTGTAGTTCGTTAATTAATATTCTCAACAATGTACGCATACCGCGACATGTCATAGGCAGTGACCCTGAACGAGTGGAGTTGCATATTTTTTCGGATGCGTCGGAATCTGCATATGGGTCATGTATTTATGTGCGCACAGGTAATCGTGACTCATCGATCACTGTTAGATTATACTGTTCTAAGGGTAAGGTTGCGCCGCTTAAACCGATAAGTATTCCGAAGCTAGAATTGTGCGGGGCATTACTAAGCGCTAGGTTATATAACAAAGTACGTGAGTCTATTAACTGTCAGGTTGATTCTGTAATATTTTGGTGCGACTCAACTATTGTGTTGGGTTGGTTACGTATGTCACCCAACCAATTAAAAACATTTGTGCAAAATCGTACGGCTGAAATTCATGAAATCGCAAAAGATCTTCCATGGTGTCATGTAAGTGGTAAGGAGAACCCTGCGGACCTTGTGTCACGAGGCGTTAGCCTGGACGATCTTCAATCTTCCACACTCTGGTGGCAGGGACCTTCCTTCTTTCACGATCCAAAATTTTGTTCGAGTCAGGCAATATCAGAAAGAATCCATGCATTACGGACAGATGATTTACCGGAAATCAAGTCAAAGGTGGTTCACTTATTACTCACAGCGAGTGAGATCTCATTATTCCCGTTTGATAGATTTTCGCAATTTAACCGTATGAAGCGCACGTGTGCATACATCCTACGCTTTATTTATAACACACGTAATCCACATAATGTTCGCCGTGTGTAAAGGATCTCAGGCCGCACGGGTTGATTACAAGAGAAAACCACAGAAGATGAACTGATTTAAACACTGTATATTGATTTACTAGATTAATTACACTGATTTTACAACTGATTATACACTGATTCGAAATAGTTTTTATAAAGACACAGAAACACACAATTATCAATAAAAGTTTGCAATCACATAGAAAATACAGTTTATAGAGAGTACACAGTTAATATAGTTCAATACTTTTACCCAATTTGCACAGAATTTACGACGACTTTTACACTAGTAAGTTATAAGAAACACTGAGGACTGCTGACTGAAGACTGACTATGCTCAAAAAAGTCGCCTATTTTATTTACATTTTTAATAGCGCAAGTAGTGGCTGACCTAATACTTGGTTTATATCCATTTTCCTATCGGTAGCGTGGAAGCCGGCATTTCCCGTCCCTCGACTCCCCTTTCCTCACCCCTGTGACCTACTTAACTTTGATTGGCTAGATATAAAATACTAAGAGGACTTCCTTTAGCCAATCAGCTAACCTGAATTTGTACATGTTTAACTACCTACAAATAGTTATTATATGTTATTGCTGTTTTACATAATGTTATTATCCTATTATTCTGAGATGACCTAGGTCATAGGGTATCTATTCAAGCTAGGTAATCTTAAAACTACGATGTTATTCAAACAAATTAAACAAATTAATTTTCAAATGGCTGTGCTTCTCAACAATTCCACCCCCTGTAGAAGGGTTCAACCGACTACACTTCCGTCTGTAGGAAGCACAACCACCTTCACAACGGGTCGGCGCAAGACCCCATGATTCGTTCTTATATCTACCACTCTTATTATAGAGTCCGCACCTGGATAAACACTTTTAATGACCCCTTTGGTCCACTGATTTCGTGGTTTACTATCATCAGTAATCACTACCACGTCACCCACTTTCACATTTGGAATGTCACTTGACCACTTGCTGCGTCGTTGTAGCGTCGGCAGGTACTCGCGCAGCCAGCGTCTCCAGAAGAGATCGGCCAGCGCGTTCACCCGTCGCCACATGCGGCGGGAGTCCAGGTCGGCTGGATGTCGACGTGTGCACGGGGCATCTCCCGCGGCAGTGCCCAGCAGGAGATGGTTTGGAGTCAGCACCACTGGGTGCTCGATGTCGCTGCTCACGTACGTGAGAGGCCGGCTGTTGACAATCAGCTCGGCCTCGGCAAGGAGGGTGTAGAGGACCTCCTCGCGGGGGGCACGCTCTCGTAGCGTCGCCTTTAGTGCGTTCTTGATAGAGCGCACCAGTCGTTCCCAGCACCCGCCCATGTGTGGGGAGGCCGGGGGGTTGAAGTGCCTGGCAATCCCACGCCCGGTGACTTCGCTGCTCAGCTTGTCGTGGTCCATGTCGCGCAGAGCCGCGCGCAGCTCGGTGTGTGCACCGACAAAATTTGTGCCACGGTCGGAGTACATGTTTGATGGTCGCCCGCGGCGCGCAATCAAGCGCCTCAGGGCCAGAATGGCTGAGTCGGCACTCAGTGATGCCGCCAGCTCCAGGTGGACGGCGCGGGTGGTGAGGCAAGTGAATAGCACACCCCACCTCTTCTCCCTGCGCCGACCGATGGCGACTTCCATGGGGCCAAAATAATCGACCCCACAGTGCACGAAGGCTCTTCTTGTGACCTCCAGTCTTGCTGCTGGAAGGTCACCCATCTTGGGTGTCACCGGCTTGGCTCTTTCTAGCCGGCACCGCTGGCAGGTTGCAGTGACGGCTTTAACTGTTGACCGTAGATTGGTTACCCAATACTTCTCTCGGACTCTGTTTACCACAGTCTCTTGGTTTGCGTGCAGCGCCTCCACGTGGTACTTGAGTAAAAGGCGCCGCGTGAGCGCATGCTTCCCATCTAGAATGACAGGATGGCGCTCCCCGAAGTTGAGCTCGCTGCAGGCGCCCAGCCTGCCGCGCACTCGCACCAGCCCGTCGTCAAACAGCATAGGATCTAGTGCTCGTAGCTTGCTGTTGTGAGGCAGTGGGCGAGCGTCTCGTAGTGCTGCTATGTCGGCTGCGTAGCTCTCTGCTTGCGCCAGACGTAAGAGGCGCAACTCGGCCTCGTGCAGGTCGTCTGTTGACGGTGTGGTTGTCTGACGCCTCTTGCGGCATCGTTCTGTGAAAATATGTACACGTGCCATAACATTAACAGCGCGTGTCCATGTGGGCAGCCGCTCGTACCGTAGCAGTGGGTCGGCCTGTGCTGCAACAGTGTGCACTCGCTGCACTCTCTCCAAATCTTGCTCTGCCACTGCGTCGAGGTCGATGTCAACCGGCCACTGCTCCTGTGGACAGCGAAGAAAAGAGGGACCCGCCAACCACTCATTACTATTACTAGGCCAGTCCATCCGGGTGGCCTTGTCAGCTGGGTTCATCGCCGACGGAACCCAGCGCCAGCTTGTTCTCTCTGACCTCCTATCTATCTCAGCTAAACGGTGTGACACGTACCTTTGAAATTCTAATGCGTCTGAATTTATCCACTTAAGAACAGTTTTACTATCTGTCCATAAATGTACACTACTAATTTTTGTTCCTAAATCTTTAACAACTGTGTCAGCTAGTCTACAAGCTAGCACAGCTGCTTGCAACTCTAGTCGTGGGATAGATGTTACCTTTTGTGGCGCTACCCTTGCTTTACCTTTTACTATAGCGACATCCCTATTCCCCTCTGAATTTAATCCTACTATGTAAGCTACCGCCGCGTAGGCGGACTCGCTCGCGTCACCGAATACATGTAGTTCTAGGTGCTCTAACTGTAAACCGTACCACCTAGGTATAGATACCTCTTTAAGGTGATGTAGGTTATGAAGCCATTCAAACCATATTTTGGCTTCTGCCTGTTTCAATTTTTCATCCCATTGAATACCCGTGTGCCATATCCGTTTCATAAGGATGCGCGACTGTATGACACATGGATACAAGAAACCTAAGGGGTCAAAGATCGACATGATGAACCGAAGAAATTCTCTTTTTGTTGGAACAACGTGACCTTCTACTATGGCTTTAGGTAGCCGCTTAAATGATAGGTCAAAGGCCAACTGATCTGTGTTCGGTGACCAAATCATTCCCAGTGTGCGTTCCGTAGCACCTTCACCTTTATCAAGTGAAACTCGGTCAGGCATTTCTGTTTTCAATTTATCGCGCAACTCTGGAGAGTTGGTCACCCACCCCCGTATATTAAACCCGCCACTGGCGTGGACGTGAGTCACCTCCTCAATTAAATTGTTGGCTTGTGCGGCCGACCAAGTACTATCTAGGTAGTCGTCCATATAGTGTTTTTCATGTATGGCGGCTACCGCGTCGGGGTATATTTCTTTATGTTGGTTAGCATTTTTGTTGAGTATATAAATTGCTGATGTCGGTGAAGACACAGCCCCGAATATCATAGAGTTCATCACGTACACGTCAGGCTCGTTATTCCTATTACATTTCCAAAGGAAAAGTTGTGCCCCTCTATCTTGTTCTCTAATCAAAACACGTAAGAACATATCGGCTATGTCACCAGTGAAGGCAACAGGCCCTAATCTAAATTTAAATAACACGCCTAACAGGGAGTTGAGCAAGTCAGGCCCAGATAATAAATTATCATTCAAAGAGGTCCCATTGTAGCTGGCCGCGGCATCAAATACCAATCTTAATTTTCCCGGCTTGTTAGGATTCGTTACTCCGAAGTGGGGTAAATACCACACCGAATCGGATTTGATACCGCCGTCCACCTTACTCGCGTACCCTTCAGCTATCAACCTATCTATTTGTGCTGCATAGGCTGATGCATACACAGCGTCTTTACATAAACGACGCTCAATTCCCGCTAGTCGTTGACGTGCATATTTATAATTGTCAGGTAACTGAATGTCATCCCGACGCCACAATAATCCTATTTCCCACGCGCCGCTCTCTGTTTGACGGCTAGTGGAATCTAGAATAGCTTTAGCTCTCTCTACGTCTTTGTGTGTTCTAGGCACTTCCGAAATACCTATAGCTTCTAGCTCAAATTGTTTTTTAACTATCTCGTGTAAGTCAATAGTTGATTCTACTACACAGTTCAATGAATGTTCACTAGTATCTAAATAGCTACCTACAGGTCCGTGCACAACCCACCCTAAACTGGTCAAAGAGGCAACTGGCTTACCGGATTTCCCTCGGCGAGTCTCCTGGCTGGTCAGCAGCTCCCAGTTGTCTTGACCCAGCAATAGCAGCGGTCTGGCTCCTCTCATCTCCTCGCAGCCCAAGTCGCGGATGTGGGCGTGCTCATTTATGACTGCGGCTGGCACTGTTTGCGCGGGTAAGTCCAGGCTTTTCAGTGTGCGACACTTCACTTCATGTGCTTGTCCGTTAGGTCCACGCACTGACACACTAATTATTCTTGATGTTTCATCTACAATCTCTTGGCCGCGCGCACTGTGTAGAGTCAATGGTACTTGCTTTCCATTTATATTTTTGGCTAACGAGTCGTCTATCAATGATACGGTTGCCCCGTCATCCAATAGGGCATAACAATGCTTGTCAACACCGTTCACTGTTACACACACAGGCATTATCTTCAATAACGCTTTCCCAGTGTAATCACTAACATTCGTGACGCTCTCGCTCTCGTTCTTCTTGTCGGCATGTAACAATGTGTGGTGGGCGTAATTACACGACGCGCACCTACTTGCACGACAGAAATTCTTTCCATGTTTCTTTACAATGCACTTAAAACATAATTTATTTTGCTTGACGTGCTGCCATCTGTCGTTAACACTTAATTTAGAAAACTTCTCACACTTAGGTAGCTTATGTTTTTCTCCACATAAAGTACATAGCTCCTCTGTTTCCTTGACTGACTGTTCATTGTCTGAGTGGACGTGTACACGTTGAATATTTTTAGATTGCTGCTTTACAAACTGTACATTGGGTCGGTTCTTAGCGGCGTTAGTGTTCATTTCCATTTGTACATAATAGGATGTGGCTCGGGCTAGATGACTTAGGAATTCTGCGAGTATTTCTAGGCTTGGTGAAACTCGCACGTCTATGCCCTGGTTGGTTGCCATGCCCATTGCAAAATCACCGTATTGAGCGCGCTGTACAGCTGTAAGCTTATTTAAAAGTTCACTCACCAGTTGAGGATTATTTAGATAACCGTTAGCTCGAACACTTTTCAGGAGCGACACACAATTTCTTACTGTTGTTGAAAACTTTCTAAGTTCACGACCACTCTCAGTTACCTTAGGCAATGCACGCACTTTATTTAGGGCACACTCAAGCACTAGATTTGGGTGCCCAAATTCTTCATCAAGTGTTTTCATGATTTCAGCTGGATTAGTAGAGGTTCGTAATAAATCCTCCACAGCTATCTTTGCGTCGCCTTGCAGCGATGTTTTCAAGCGCGCTAGGTTCTCGTGCGGCTTGAACTCGTACATAACTGTTGTGTCATGGTACATATTTTTGTACGACAACCACTCTGCTGGGTCGCCTTTGAAAAACGGCAACTCGTATGCTTGTCTTGGTACCGGTCGCGGACGCGCTAAGCTAGTTATAGCGTCCGCCAGCTGATCTATCTTCCTATCTCGTGACCTGCTTCTGTCTGCGTCGTCAGCGAACGTGTTGCTCCACTCAGGCACTTCTCGAGCCTGTTCTCTCACTCGCGGGGCACTGGTTGTAGCTGGGGTTGTAACATTCCCTAGGTACGGCGGTTCGCGAAACTGTACGGACGCGGGCGCACACTGTGGGGGCGCAGGTATATATTCAGACGGCGGCGCGGGCGCTACTACCTCTCGGGAGGGCGCGGTAACTTCGCGAGAGGGCACGTACACTTCGCGGGAGGGCGCGGGCACTGGACGCGGCGGCGGCGGCGGCTCGCGACTTATAGTGGACGCGAGAGTTTCTCTATCACCGGGTGCTGTCTCTGTCACCCATTCTTCCACTCGACGCGTTGTTCCCTCGTCCTCTGACCCTGAATCTTCGTCAGCAGCGGCGTCTATCTCAGCGAGATCGACCTCAAGCTTCTTCTTGACTAAATGCTCTTTCATGCGCACCAACTCTCTTTCTGCCTCGTATTCGACCCTCCGACGAAGGAAATCGGCACTTCTGTGACCGCTCTTCGAGGAGACGTGGCTTGCCCCTGACCTTGCCCTGTGTGACCTCTCCGATCTCATTGGCGTGAACGTGTCTCTGTGGTCATAAACTCGACCTCCCGCCCCTGGGATCACAGGTATAGGTATAGACATTGATGTAGGTGCGACTGAAGGCGAGCCGTGTGCCCTTTCGGATGGCACCCCAGAGTCAGCTTCTAATTCTCGCCGCTTGTTCATGTCTGCCTCTAATTTACGCAACTTACTTCTCGTCGTAACTGTGCTCATCTTCTTTAGCGAGCTCAACAGATCCGGCTCGACAGGACCAAATTGTAAAGGATCTCAGGCCGCACGGGTTGATTACAAGAGAAAACCACAGAAGATGAACTGATTTAAACACTGTATATTGATTTACTAGATTAATTACACTGATTTTACAACTGATTATACACTGATTCGAAATAGTTTTTATAAAGACACAGAAACACACAATTATCAATAAAAGTTTGCAATCACATAGAAAATACAGTTTATAGAGAGTACACAGTTAATATAGTTCCAATACTTTTACCCAATTTGCACAGAATTTACGACGACTTTTACACTAGTAAGTTATAAGAAACACTGAGGACTGCTGACTGAAGACTGACTATGCTCAAAAAAGTCGCCTATTTTATTTACATTTTTAATAGCGCAAGTAGTGGCTGACCTAATACTTGGTTTATATCCATTTTCCTATCGGTAGCGTGGAAGCCGGCATTTCCCGTCCCTCGACTCCCCTTTCCTCACCCCTGTGACCTACTTAACTTTGATTGGCTAGATATAAAATACTAAGAGGACTTCCTTTAGCCAATCAGCTAACCTGAATTTGTACATGTTTAACTACCTACAAATAGTTATTATATGTTATTGCTGTTTTACATAATGTTATTATCCTATTATTCTGAGATGACCTAGGTCATAGGGTATCTATTCAAGCTAGGTAATCTTAAAACTACGATGTTATTCAAACAAATTAAACAAATTAATTTTCAAATGGCTGTGCTTCTCAACACCGTGGACCTCTTGCTGTCGATGAGCTGAGGGAAGCGAATTTAACACTCATAAGACTGTCTCAGCAAGAGTCTTTTCCAAACGAATATAAATTATTAAAAAATAATTGTTATCTAAATTCGAAACATAATCTAAGTAAACTTAATTTATTTATGGATAGCAATAAAATAATACGAGTTGGCGGAAGAATTAAAAACTCACCTAGCTTTAGTTTTGATAAAAAAACATCCCAGTTTAATTACGTCTAAACATAGGTTTTCAATATTATTATTTCGTTATGAACACATACAGCTACAGCACGCTGGACCGCAGTCATTGTTGTATAACATGCGTGAGTCATACTGGCTTCTAGAGGGAAGGGACCTGGCTAGGCGCACCGTACACACTTGTGTTATCTGTACCAGATTGAGAGGCAAAACCCTGTCACCGATTATGGGAAATTTACCTAAAGAAAGAATAACCCCAACCTTTCCTTTCTTACGCTGCGGAGTAGACTACGCTGGGCCTATTTTTACTTTAAATCGCAAAGGCAGAGGCTCAAGGTTAGTGAAGCGTTACATATTATGTTTATTCGTTTGTCTCGTGACTCGTGCGGTGCACTTAGAACTAGTGAGTGACCTGTCCAGTGATGCTTATCTACTAGCGCTAAAGAGACTGATTTCTCGACGCGGTAAACCCGCTGAGATTATGTCGGACAATGGTAGAAATTTTGTAGGTGTAGCCAATGAATTTTCAAAATTTTTATCTACTTTTTCCCCTGCTATTATTGATTATGCGACTAGCCAAGATATAAAATTTACTTTCATCCCCCCTTATGCGCCTCATTTTGGTGGGTTGTGGGAGGCTGGAGTAAAATCATGCAAGCATCACTTGCTACGAGTGGTTGGTAATGCTCACCTTACATTTGAGGAATTTAGTACGGTATTATCACAGGTCGAAGCCATTCTCAATTCCCGACCTATCAGTCCCATGTCTACCGATCCCAATGACTTCATTCCTTTGTCTCCTGCCCATTTCCTGGTTGGCCGTCTCCTCACAGCGCTGCTTGATGTTCCTGTTCATCGATTAACACGCTACAAGAGACTCGAACAGATGCGACAACACTTCTAGAATCGCTGGAGCAAGGAATACATCTCAGAGATGCAGGTCAGGAATAAATGGAAGGAGAATACAACTGATCTTCAACCTAATACATTGGTCGTCGTTAAAGAACATCACACACCGCCATTAAAATGGAATTTGGGACGAATCATTTCCATAAGACCAGGGAAGGATGGAGTGGCCAGGGTAGCTGATATACAGACTGCATCAGGAGTTATCAGACGCGCATTCCCACGCATTTGCCCGCTGTTTATTGAAGAGTAACTGTTGGATGCCAGTGCTTCCAAGGCCGGGTGCATGTTTACGCTAGCAACCCTACGCCCCATCTAGCAACCCTAACGGTGGGGGACCATCATCTCATCACATCATCTTCAAGGCTTCTCATTGGTTCAAAATGACGTGATATCTGTCGCCAGCCAATGAAAGGCCCACAATTTCGTCGTCATCATCGCCATCTTTTTCTCTTTATAAAACTTTTTTATACGCAATTGTTCCCGCACCCAACGCACCTCGATTTTTGTAAAGAAACCAAAATAAATCAAAGTTCAATTTTCAAGAAGTAGCAAATTATTTATACGCCTCAAGACCTCATAAACAATCATTAAATAATTACGGATTAGTAAACAACTTAACATTAACAACTAAATAATATTTTGTTACACCTCAAATTCAAACAAAAACACTAGGATTAATATTTGTATAACCCCCATTATTTTCGATGCAGTCAAGTAGACGGTTGCGCATGGACCCCACAATATTTTGCAGTCAAAATCTAAATAATCCCAAGCGAAACGTAAGCGTTCTTCTCTATGTCTGTCTGTCAAGAAGGATTTTTTAGCTGGTCTTCTGTGATGCAAGCTTTCAGCGTGAAGAGCACGGCGAACTGTTTGCGATGAGGTCTCAAATAATTCCGCAGTGTCTCGTAGGCGTAAAACCATTTGTTTCATACTCGCCTACCATAATTATGTCGTCGCTGCGCTTCGCTATTAATAAGCGACGGCCATCCACTTCGCTGTCGACTAGCAAGGCTCCCCTCTTCCTCATAGCTTTTTATCCAAAGACTTACAGTATTCCTCTAAAACCAAAAAAGTAATGTTAGGCATCTATAACAAAATACTAAAGTTATCATTCACTCTGCATTTATAAATCGAATAATAAACACTAATTATTTATCTTTTAGGCCTCATAATAGATTTAAAAAACAATTAATTAATCCCTATGTCACCAAATAAATTAACAATAATATTAGGTTTTAATTTCTAATAAAAGTTTAAGTTACAATTATTCATAAATATAGTACTCACATTTAGTCCGGTTTCTTCAGATATTTGTTTTCTAATAAGACCACGCAGTGCGATAATAGTCGCCCTCGCCTTAATATTAATGTTTGCCTGCATTTTGCAAAAACAATACCACTATCTATTAAACCACACGTCACAAACCAACAACTTCAACCAAACGACAACGTTCATTCCGATCAAGTTAAATATTCATAAATCTCATGTCTACCTCACATAAATCTAAAATCCTGACTTATTTTTCTATGACCTACCTTTCAACTTCACGGAATGTGTGAACAAATCGAACAAGATAAAGAATATAATATTTCTGTTCCATTGCTTGCAAACGAGCAAAAACTTGCAAAAAGTCTAAAAGTAACTGCGTGAGATTTGAACTCACGGATTACTGATTCATTGATTTATCTACACTCGCCTAACCAATAGGCCATCTTGACTTTCATTATTACGTTGAAATTATGAACTATAACTTGTAGATGACAATGTCTATTTTATTGAAAGTAGAAGGTCGTAAGTCAAACTAAATGTCAAGCTATTGCTTTGTGAGATTGCCTATGGACTTTTGGTCGACACCAAAGACTTAGTATTAAGTCTATGGTCAACACTGTATATACAAAATTACAAAAAAAGAAAATAAAAAAACAATAAACATACAACGCATAAAAATATTTATAAATAAAAAAGGACGGAACAAAAAAAGTGGTAAAATGGATGTTGCACGTCAGACGGAGCTTTACGACCTTAGACCACAGCGGCGACGCCTTGAATCGTATTACGTTTATCTCATCCACCGATGGGCCCCTCTCAATAACTGGGAGTGTCTGTCTGAAATCGCCTGCAAGCAAAACGATAACGCCGCCCATCAGGACCTGGTTGCCGCAGATGTCCTGTAAGCTGGGATTCAACACCTCCAGTGCATGCTTGTGCAACATTGTGCACTCGGCCCAGACTATTAACTTGCACTGCTGCAAAACGAGTGACCGGCCGCTGTTTTTGGTGATGTTGCATCTTGGGGTATCTTCGCTTGCAAGGTTCAGTGGCAATTTGAAAACGGAATGTGCAGTCCGACCGCCGTACAGGAAAGTTGCAGCAATGCCCGAGAAAGCCACAGCAAGAGCTATATTGCGGTCCTTGTGGAGTTGGGCCAGCAGCAGATTCAGCACAAATGTCTTCCCCGTACCCCCTGGTACATCAAGAAAGAAATATCCCCCCTCCCCATTATTTACACGGCACAGAATCGTTTCGTAGACTTGACGTTGCTCGGGAAGCAATCGTGGTGCCATTTCATTAACGAGCGCTTCTAAAACCATGGTATCATAGTTTAGCTCCTTCACAACATCGCTTGACAATTTCCCTCTTCGCTACAGTGTGGGTAAGCCGAAAGCAGTAAGACATTTAAAAAAGCTTCGTTAATGATTATGCCTTTGTGAGCGCCATCCAGCCTATGCGCAATATCTTCTGATAAAGCGGTCGTATTTATCCCACAGCTAGAGGGGGTTTGATAGTCCGCCAGTGTTCACTAAAATTGCGAACAGGTTCCTAACTTTGGCTGCTGAGCGACAAAGAACGACTTCCGCCATAGTTTTATCTCAATGATTGCCATTTTTAATAGCCCACGTGCCTCACATGCTTCTCTGAACGTTACTCACTCTTGACCATCTATGGTTTTAAACATTTGGAAACATGTCGGGCAATAACATTCAAATTTAGTGATGTGCAAAGTATATATGCGACCCAATCCGTTCCTGCCTTCGCAACTGGCCAATTGTCAACCTGCGTTCCCTGTACTTTTTGTTTGGTATTGGACGGCTAGTAGCTGGATGAATTAAATGAGTGTTAAAGTGATAGCCCTATCCAAAAAATGAGCGGGTACTCTAGAACATCGTATAACCGGTGAGTGTCTGCAATTCTCGAGAGCGTGCCGGTGCGTGCTTGTAGAACAATGTCTCGAGGTGCGGTGTGCTCGCTGCCTGCATTCACGACCGCTACTTCGTTGCTCGTTGGGTGAGGCGTTGTAGCGTCGCTCGTGTCGTCCGCGTGGCACACGGTCGGGGTGGACTACTATTTTGCAGGTTTCATCAGGCATGTTCTCTTGAGGTGTTAAATTATCTGATTAAAACGTTATTGTTGTGCAGTACTTCTTCTCCGTCTCCCTATCGACCCCTTGAATAAGCCTAGAACGCCGCTCAACTTCGGATTCCTTGACACACATGAAATATACTTGTAAGACCTTTTTTTTTTTTTTTGGGACAAGCCCGCCACACTGTTCCCAAACCACTGTAATTCCTGAAAGCCAGAATCAATAGTGGCGACCACCAGAAAAGCGCCAAGACAGTGAAGCTCGACGAAGTCCCAGAGAATGAATTTAACTGTCTTGGATCCCGCAACAAAATTAATCAGAAAAGTATAGCGGAAGAGTAGGACAAGCCGTAATTTCCATACTTGTAAGAACTGTGATTCCATGTTAGAGGTAGCAAGTAGAGAACCAATTCGGTGGTACCTACACTTGACCTTGAATGGTGACATTCGGTGAAAACCCTGTCATATTAATCACACTGTCAGCACCAAAAGAGGTCATGTGAAAACACGAACGAACAGACGAACGAATTATAATCTCTAATATGATTCAAAAAACACCGTGATTCTTCTGTCTCGGAAGAAAATAACTGTTTTAAAGGCTCCACTGGCTCCTCTTGAAGCGTGGGAATATGGAACCCTAATAGGTTTGAACAAAATTCACCAACACTTTCATAAAAATAATTTATTAAAAATAGGTCGCGGATTTCTAAGGCCCGTCATAGGTTTTTCCTTCCGACATATGGAGGTAGGCGCGTCAAGTACTGCCCTGGCTTGCGCGTAGCTGTATGGACGCTGGAGCCGAGGAGCAGGATGCAGGACCCGCAGGGTAGGTGGTAGCGGTGCCGGATGCCCGTAGAGGCGTCGCCGTCGTTGGATGCCGGATGCCGGTGGAACCGACTCGTCAGTTGCGAGTGTCGGCACCAGGTGACGCAGCAACGGCACACACGGGTTAACCCCGGAGGAAGGAAATCCCGAACTTTGGTCCCTGGAATTTATGTCCAGTGGTAAGCGTAGGGTTCTCTGCTTATCCTTTCCTGACGGTGACCACAGCAGCGTAAGCGCAAGCGTAGGGATGGGTACTATTGCGCTTAGGGCGTATGTGTGTAGAGGTCACCTTCAGAAGCGGAGTTTACAGAGAAAAAAGAAAAGTGAATAAAAAGGTGTGAAGCACTTTTAAATTAATATTTACACATACCTACATAAAACATTGATGTAGCAATAAAGGTTTGAGTACAATAGTTGAAATAGTAGCTAAAATGATGTCTATGAAAAAGATGATGAAATAATTTTGCACATCATTGACCTTGACATGACATTTAGAAACAAGCACTGCGTGAATTTGTCAACACTTAGCCACTTACCCGATATGGGGAATTACACACTGAAGTTATGGTTCCTTTATAGAACTTTTTAAAAAGTAAAATTATTAAAAAAAGTTTTGGAAATTCAGTAGTCCAATCAAAGTATAATTCGCGAGGCTGCGCATATGTCGTCTAATATGTGTGTAGACTGACCACGCGTAAAATGCCCACTGGCCTCTGCAGGCATGCGAGCGTGGTCGACGCTCGCGGCGCGCGGAGAATGATGGAGTGGGAAAAAAACTGGTCTTAGGAACGCGAGCGAGTGAGACAAAAGTACAGGCGCGATCAGGTGATTTGGTCGGCTGGTAAACGATATTAAAATGTCTTCTGTTTTATTTGTTTACGTTTTATCAATTATGAACTAACAACGTTACAATACCCCCGCGCGCAATCAAGGATTTTTGTCATCTCTTAAAATGAATAAAAATCCGCATCAAGAACTTGAGTTACTATAGGTTTACCTTTTATAAGTCATCTTTCATACTTCTCGCTAACATAAACTAGCAGCAGTTATTGTATTTTAACCCGGCTGTACTCGCTAGGTATTTACGAATATTAACACTCGCTACCGGGTAATAAATACCACAGACTTGAAATGCCATTATTTTCGAAAATACGTTTAAGTTTTAATATTTGACAATGTATTTGTGTTATTGGTACTACTGTCTATAAATAAAACAAAAAATGTAAGTGTTAATGTTTATTTATTTGTCATTAGAGCTTATCCTAAAAAAACAATAAAAAAATCTTTTTTTTTTGAGTAATCTTACAAAATCAACAATAATTTAAAAAATCTTACATATTTGGCAAAATGGACATTGATATCAAAAATAAACCAGGTACACGCGTAAAATACTAAAAAATAATGATACTTCTAAAGTGAGTGAACATTGAGATAATCAACACTAAACAAACTGTTCTAAATGTCTTCCTGGAAACGTAACTACTTCACTCTATCACGGAACGTCGCTACCGGGTATTTTCTACCCATACTCACTTTACACGTCCTCCATTAACAAGCGCCACGCGCAAACTGGCTGCCCCGCGGAGTGAGGGCGTGTAAGCTATCGGCTCGAAGGTACTTAGAATCTTGGGTTGCCAGAATGCGTAGAAACAAAAATACAACCAATTTTAGAGCCCTGTGGTATTTTTTACCCAGTAGCGAGTACTGCCGGGTTAACGATACCAACATAACTGACGCACTATAACATAAAAATATAGGTATCTTGTTTTTCTCTAACTAGATACCTTACCAATAAGTGTTCCAATAGAAGGTGGAATATATGCGAGAGGGAATGCAAATCTTGATTCGTAAAATCAAAACTAAATGTGAAAAATTCAAAATAATATATATCAAAATATAGGGGAGAGAAAAAAAAATGCTATTTGATTTTATTTTTGATAATAAGGTATACTAGGTATAGGGTAGTTTTTAATTCTAAGAGTTATTGTTATATTTAGAGTAAGCAATTTATGTAAGTTACTATTAGACTAGACTTGTGTACGTAAGCCTTATTGTGGCCTTCCTGAAAAGGGTAACACATTGCCCATAGTCTTCCCTAAATTTATCATCACATGGAATGCGGCTAAGCCGGAGATATAAATGATTAAGGAAATTTTGAGTACGCAGCAATGTATTGAAGTAATGACGTCGATTCTAAAATGACGTTAACCTTCTCAAGAACATCCAGCACACCATTCAGGTCGTGCGTTAGTTCAAGAGACTAGTGTGAATATCCCCTGTAGGATATAATAGTCCACACTTAGTTACTAGTTTGCGCAACTCCTGCACTGTGGCAGCTGGTGATTCACCCTTAATAGCAACTTCATACTCAAGCTCAGACTTTTGAAGTGACATGAACTTCACGGGATAAGCCATTATAACAATAATTTAAATTGATAGCAAAGAGAGAAAAAAAAAAAATTATTTTTTTTTGAAGTGTGGGTAAGTGTTGAACAATTCCGTATAGTGAAATAAACAAATAAGTACTAAATACTCCGTCTGTTACAATTTTAAGTTAAATTTAAGTAACGTATTGTTGTTTCTTTCACGTATGTAAAGCTAGCAAAAAAAACTAAGAAATTTGGTAACTAAAAATAAAAAATAAAAAAATGCAAAATAATAAAATTTGCAACTAATGTGTACGCAGAACTAAATAAAACTAGCTAGAGTGAGAAAAAAAAACTTTGTTAAAAAGAAAACTTTTTTTCTGACCGTACCTAATAATTACCAAAATAAACCTAATTCTAATAACAACACGGAACCTACCATGGTTCATACAGTTGATAACCCTAAGTCTAACACAAAACAGCCTTACTGTCCTCGTTGTCGTAATCTATCTCATGTATCTCTATTGAAGGAATATAAACTTTTCCTCCAGAACAACACATACCTTCAACTTCTTCCTTCCATTTAATTGTCCTGCAAAATCTACACGCTTTATTTATCTCAATTTTCATTTGTTAATTTATTATTACTTAACTGTTTTGAATGGTTATAAAAAAACTAAAAGTGTAATATTGATCCCTTTTGCAATGATTTGAAAATCATGAAGCACTAAAATAAAACAAAACACCTTGCTATAAAAAGTGAAAACCGGTTTATTAATTTTGGAAATCTAACAGCACCAAAAAAAAATAAACACAAAAAAAAAACCGGCCAAGTGCGAGTCGGACTCGCACACGAAGGGTTCCGTACCATTATCTATACATTAGACAAACCGGCAAAAAAATCACGTTTGTTGTATGGGAGCTCCCCTTAAATATTAATTTTAATCTGTTTTTAGTATTTGTTGTTATAGCGGCAACAGAAATACAATCATCTATGAAAATTTCAACTGTCTAGCAGGTCACGGTTCATGAGATACAGCCTGGTGACAGACAGACGGACAGACAGCGAAGTCTTAGTAATAGGGTTCCGTTTTTACCCTTTGGGTACGGAACCCTAAAAATGGATTCCATACTGGCCGGGATTCGAACTTGCATACCCTAGCTCACTGACAGGCCGGTGAACCGTTAGGCTACATAATTCCTGTGACAAATGATCTAAAATAAGGCATGTTATGACAGTTGTCAAATTGTCAAACAGTTGAAGAATCTTGTAGCATTAATGAACATAATGCAATATTGCTCACCCCCTAAGTTATTAGCGCAATAATATATAGACTATGTGTTATTCCAGACTGTAATCTATGTCTGTATCAAATTTCATTCTTTCGCATTTTGACTTTCACATTTATAATACTATTATGATACACATCAGGTACGAGTATACACGACAATTTTTTAATTAGAGGTGACGCATCGTTCTAAAACCGGGCACGCGCGCTTCGGGACTGAGCGGGGGACTGGGCGTCTGAGCGGGGCGTGGATTGCTAGCTTATAACTTAAAGGACGTAAACGAAAAAATGGTTTTTTATTTAATTCAGTTGGGAACGACAATTTCAGAAATTTATTCTACAATTTTAAAG
The DNA here is from genome assembly GCA_905147715.2 of Xestia xanthographa. Taxonomy (NCBI): domain Eukaryota; kingdom Metazoa; phylum Arthropoda; class Insecta; order Lepidoptera; family Noctuidae; genus Xestia; species Xestia xanthographa. The sequence continues at coordinate 22,657,885 of LR990657.1, forward strand.
AGTATGTATAGACTCATCTACGGAGAAAGTTAAGAGGCTTAAATTGGTCACGTTTGCCCATAACATGTGAATCTCTTTTTAAAAAGAGGTATGTTTGATATTTTTTTCTCTGTTACAAAAGTTACTTAATCATGTATTGAAAACTAACAAAATGTGGTTTTTATCATGAATTCTCAGGTCACCAACTTATATTTTCATTTGTTTTGTAATTACTGACAAAAATTGAGATCATTGACTCCATGATTTCCAATGCGTCTTCTTAAAGAAGGTCTTTTTAATATATATGTAAAGTCTCAATACATAATATTGATAAACGGCAAAGTTATTAGCGTTTGTTTGTCCCGAAATGTCACTCAAGTAATGTATGTACAGGCCATTCATAATCGTAGTAATTAATCATTTGCCCTCGCTCTCGCGTTCGCTTAGTCACTTTCTAGTAGCAATTGTTATGAATGATTGACTTAGATAAGAGTTTACCAATTATGACAAATTTTCGAAGACAATATTTTGCAATTTCGTTTTTTTTACTTTTGACTTCATAAATTTTAATATGATCAGTAAAGGGTACGGATATAGCCCTATTTCTTTGTATTATTTAAAAATTCGTGGTGTATTATTGGAAGTGACTTTTTAAATCCTTTAAACACATGACTAAATAAAAGTAGCTATTTTATTTTTTTACACTAAATTTCGGATATTTATAGTCAAATTACATAAAGAAGCCCACCCTGTATTGTCGAGCAATTCCTTTAATATTATGATGTCACCAACATGGTGACCAATCGTGACGTGTTTGTAGTCACATGATGCTTTTTTTCAGGATTGTCGGTTCAGTGTGTGACTACCTGTCACGTACCCTTAATTAATCAGCAAATATCTCAGTCTTGATTCTTATTTTAAAACAAGCTCCACGACATCTGCCACTTACAAATCCATAAAAATTCTATTTTATGGTTTGACGACGGGATACCGACGGACGCCTCTTGTAAACACACGATAAGAACCGGCCAAAAGAAATATTTCAAAGAATTCTTTAGAAACGTTAAAATATCCTATTTTTATGAGCGGCTCTTAATAGCAAAACAACACGTGTTTGCAATATACGCTGGCTATGGGTTTTTGGCCAGACGGACCCTTAAAACAATTGAAAGACTCACAAAAAGCATGAACGATGTGCGTGATTTCTGGGAAAACGGGCTGATAGCGGCCGAGGCAGGCCGGGGGCTGAAGTAACGGTGGGGACTGATTCGGGAGATGATGCCGGATGAAAGGGCAGTCGAGTTTACACGGCGAGAGAGTCCGGACGATATATATTTGAGTTAAGTTAGGAGGACGTGGTAAAATACCACGAGTCTAAGTTTAAGTGTGCTGGCGCGAGAGTGCGATGTTTGAATAAGTTGAATATAGTTGGGTTAAAAGCCCTGATTAGTCTAACCTAGTATGCGTCGTTAAAGTACTAGGACGTCCTAGATTAAGATCGTGAAGTTAGCGTAATCTTGGTACCAAGATGCACTCGTCGGTCAATATTTATAAGCTAAATATAATTAGTGGTAATAAGACTAGTCAAAGTGTGTGACAACCAGGCGCGAGGGAGACGGCAGAGAAAGTAGTCGCGCGTTGGCGGGCGGAGGCGAAACTGGTAATGTGTGAGCTATAGATTGACCATCTTCAATGAACACTTGGTAAGTGTTAATTATAATTAAATCCTATCTAAAATTGTCGTTTGACGGTAGCACAGAAGGGCTGATAATAATCATTTATTTCAGCATGTCGGAGCGATTGCTTTACGTCATCAAAATGTATATTATTATCCCATGTGTTATTATGTGTTCACGTCCTACTCCATACCTAAGCGAATATTCAGAAGCAGCGTTTGGTTTTAGGGAGACGGCGACAGCCGCCAGACACCTGACCAATGACGAATATTGACTAATATCAGACTCACTACAAATGGGCGGTCGAACCGTGATACTAGTATTTTGATTAGAACAAACTACATTGTCCAGTGGTGTAGACAGCACCATAGTATTCGCAGATTGATTGAAACAAATTATATTGTTCAGTATTATAATACCAGGTTGTACCTGTGTTACAAATCAATCAAACGCTACTGATAAATACTGCTTCCTGCAAGGTCTAGCTCAGAAAATGTTCAATGTCTTTGGTGACAACACTCCTGGGAGAGGGGTAGGCTCCCTAAAGTATCACAAATTAAATTGATAGCTTCGTTCTGAGGAGCGCTAGGGCCCGTGTCTCGTTAAAACCAAACCCGGCCACTGGTAGGCCTATTTCTGAATCGTCACTATTTAGCGAGACACGCAATTACGACATGGGGCAGATTAGAGGAGTGAGAAGTGACGAAACAATTACCACTTCGGTGTTCACTAATGGCAATTGTAATATGTTCTGCTACAGACTGAGTCTACGATACGCTTGTGTAAATTGTCTTATTACATAATAATTGGGGTAGGCAGCCGTAAGGGTGTTTAACAACGAGAGTACGCGTGTAATTAGAAATACTGGAAACTTGTCTTCCTCAATGGTAATGGCCTCACAACCCATTGCCTTAGTATTGTGAAAGACATGTAAATAGTGCATAGGGAACGTGTGTTGTTAGCGTTCTTAGCAGAGTTCTTAGTAGAATTATGCGTATAGGTCTAACAATACACGTACGCCGGGCAAACGTTGTAAAACGGCTCCATGTTAATGACATGGGCTTGTTTGCGTTTGCAAAGCGGCATCTATTTTGGAATTAAATAAAGTAACGTAACGAACTAATCAATAATAATTTCTTAAGTGCAAGCGTAACGTTTCCCTACCAACCTTTCATCATATATCATATATTTGCGCCCTCTTGTCTTATTAACTTCATACCTTATTGATGTTTTGTCTTTTTAGATTTGTTATTATTCATGTATTTATGTTTAACGGTGAATTCCCAATATTAACTTCACCTTGAATTCCACCCCTGTCCATTTGCCTCAAAGGACGGGACAGGGCAGCCCCAAATTGGGAATCAGTCCTCTTGTCAGTGGGAGGCCGACCAGTCAGGGACGAAGCCTACAGGGTCGTGCGGATGGCGGAGCGCGACCTTTTCCCCTTCGGGGGAAACTGACCAAAATACTAATACTAGCATGAATTAGGAAAAACGAAAATTTTATCAGCCTAGGGTAATTTAGGAACAGTCACAAGTGGTTTAGGCGTAAAGAGATAACAGACAAACAAAAAAAAAACTTTCTAATTTATAATATTAGTAAGAAAGATAGGATTAAGATTTCATCGAAATACTTCGGAATGCGATTAAAAAAATGATTGGTAATGTACAAAAGTCCAAGAATTTTCAACAAAAACCGATTTTTTACGTTATTCTACGGCATAATTTACACGTGTCGTGTCTAAAAACTGTTATTTTTTACAGTAGTTTTTCTAACTCTCTTTATCTAATCTGACTTTTATCAACTAAAAAGTCAGGGGTTAACTAACTCAATTGCTATAAAATCTGGCCAACATCATAATAATTCATCAGTACTACTTTAACATTGCCATATTGACTACATCGTCTGTTTCCAACGAGGTAATCACTCCAGTGTTCAATATGTTGAAAATAGTTTTCCTATCAGTGTTCCTGAGTGTCGGTCTAGCAGCTAATATCAATGACTTCTATGGAACCTTCACAGCAGTTGTGGCGCTTACACCGTCACCGATGCCTATTTGCGTAAAGTACTCCTTCGCCGAAGATCCCAGTAAAGTTCAGTGTACTTGCTCAGACGGAACTAAATCTACACTTGTGGAAATAAAATTACTAGAACACCTGGAAACGTCGGGACCAAAAATTACTCCCGTTACAGTATCAGGACCTATACTAGCTGTTGACAATGTAGATAACGTGGCACAGCTCTTGAACGTCACATGCGATTGTGCTGGCAAGGAATACGGATATCGAAGTGTTATGAAAATTGTAAACGAAAACTATATCCTAGCTTACGTAGGGAATGGACCAAGAGCTGCAATTGCTAATCAAGATTATTTGCTGGCGCGGAATTTGCCCACTGCTGCTTTACTGGCCGGTGCCACGTCAACTATAGCTGAATTGCAAGAAAGGGACGTAACATTGTTGTGTACTTCAGAAATATACGAGACACTGCGTCCGAAGAATTAGGAGCTCGTCATCTTCTCGCTCTTGTCCTATGTAACATTGGGTCGGTGCAGCAAATTTTGTTCTTCTATTCTCCATTGGAAACTGTCACGCTATCATTTTCTTCTTTTTTTCATACAATTCATCTTTTCTTTGAAGTGTCTCTCCCTTCCCATCGATCATCATTTGTATTCATCACTCTTCTAGTAACATGTGTTTTATCCTTACATCCCTTCTCCGAAGAATTAATTGTTGTATTTAAAAAATGAAAAACTTTTAATAAACTCTGTTAAAGATTGTTTTATTTGTTCATTCTTCTTATTTTTAGGGTTCCGTACCCAAAGGGTAAAAACGGAACCCTATTACTAAGACTTCGTTGTCTGTCCGTCTGTCCGTCTGTCCGTCTGTCTGTCACCAGGCTGTATCTCATGAACCGTGACAGCTAGACAGTTGAAATTTTCACAGATGATGTATTTCTGTTGCCGCTATAACAACAAATACTAAAAACAGAATAAAATTAATATTTAAGGGGGGCTCCCATCCGGGGTTGCGGGACTATTCGAAAGAGATACCGTGGCCCCGGAACACAAAGGGCGATGAAGGAACATGGATGGGTTTTAGTCAGTAAAAGTCTGACACTCCCTCCTGCTCCGCCCAGAGCGGGAGGGGTTATTTGATGATTTCCCATCCGAAAAAAAAAAAAAAAAAAAAAAAAAAGGGGGGCTCCCATACAACAAACGTGATTTTTTTATAATAATTTGTACGGAACCCTTCGTACGTATTTAAAATAAATAAAACAAAAAATAGAGTCTACTGTGTCGGGAGCAGGCTAACGGTGGTTAGGGCTGCTGAGATAGGAACCTCCTCACAATATAAGCCGTGTCAAGGAGCATTGCCTCCTGAATCAGGCTTGGCTATTACGAGAACCGACCTCACTTTCCACATGTCAACAACCTCGTGCACCAAATTGAGATATTTCTTTTAAGTCTCTTTCTGAGCTTTATTTATTTATTTATTAGTAAAGGTTCACCAACAGCTTCTGTGTATAACATTTAGGCATACATTGGTTTAACAGTCTTGGACTAACACAGTTGCCAATTACAGGTTAACCAGCATTCACAAAAATAAGTGTTAACCTAAGAGAGATTAAAATTAAAAATAAAAATAAGTGGCTATAGAAATGAAATACAAAAAGAGAGCTTTCACGCGGTTCTCGTCATACGGGATGGTAACATCGACTTTCGTCTTTACGCGGCGTGCTCATCAATCTATCAAAACAAAGAGATTCGAGTGCTCACCTAGTATTTCCTAGAACACGCCAAGTGGCTGGTGGACTCTTCTCGTGACCAAAGAGGCTGGCCTATTTCTTAGCCAAAGAATCAGCATTGCCATCAAACGTGGTAACGCTGCCAGCCTTCTGGGCACCTACCCCGTCGACGGCAATGCGGATGAATTGTATGACGCCCTTCTTTTCTACTTTTGACACATGTATGTCGGATTGTCAGGATTTATTCCGTTAGGCTCGAGCATTATTTGGGCAGAAGCTAGGTTTTGTGCAATGAAAACACACTGGATGAGATACACTGTTTATACTAACAAATTATTTGAAATTACACTTTAATACAATAACATGGGGCACAATTAATCGGGTACAGTTTTAGGATGTCTCCACTCCGCTGCGACTCCGTCTGTCGTCCTCGCCACGATCTGTTAACATCAGGACTCTGTGGAAGCACGCCATGGTACGGGTAGACTGGTAAGTAGGTTGCGTGATGTCACCACTAGCGCGCTTGCGATTCATTCCGTGTACGTATGACCGGATCCGACATCTAAATATATAAAAGAAGAAACTGACTGATTGACTGACTGACTGACTGACTCATCTATCAACGCACAGCCCAAACCAGTGGGTCTACAGATTCCAAATTTGGCAAGTAGAAATCTTATGTGGTCTAGGGGTGCACTAAGAAAGGATTTTTCAAAATTCATTAAGGGGGTGAAACGGGGCTCCAAAGTTTGTATGGGGAAACAAGATTAGTTAGACTATTTTATTCGAAACTTCACAGGAATGCTCCTATTGATAAATGAGTAGAAACGGGTTTCAGGTTTTTTCAGAATTCAAACCTTAAGAGGGGGAAATGGGGTGACAAAGTCTAAAAATCAATCCACAGCCCAAACCGCAGAGTCTAGAGATTCCAAATTCGGCACATTGGTTCCTTATGTAGTCTAGGGGTGCACTAAGAAAGGATTTTTTAAAATTCACCCCTAAGGGGCTTAAACGGGGCTCCAAAGTTTGTATGGGGAAACAAGATTAGTTAGACTATTTTATTCGAAACTTCACAGGAGTGCTCCTATTGATAAATGAGTAGAAGCGGGTTTCAGGTTTTTTCAGAATTCAACCCCTAAGGGGGGGAAATGAGGTCACGAAGTCTACAAATCAATGCACAGCCCAAACCGCTGAGTCTAGAGATTCCAAATTTGACACATAGGTTCTTTATGAGGTTTAGGGGTGCATTAAGAAAGGATTTTTTAAAATAAAGGGCTAAGCCTAAGGGCTTGAAACGGGGGTCCAAAAATTACATGGGGAAATAAGATTATTTAGACTACTTTATTCGAAACCTAACAGGAGTACTACTATCAATAAATAAGTAACATTTGTGTTTCAGGTTTTTTCAGAATTCAACCCCTTTTTTTTTTTTTTTTTTTTTTTCGGATGGGAAATCATCAAATAACTCCTCCCGCTCTGGGCAGAGCAGGAGGGAGTGTCAGACTTTTACTGACTAAAACCCATCCATGTTCCTTCATCGCCCTTTGTGTTCAGGGGCCACGGTATCTCTTTCGAACAGTCCCGCAACCCCGGCAGGCATCGGTCTCTACGGACCCCTTCCCTTTTGCTGACTCTCTTTGAGGCGCTCGTGGAACACGAACGCGCCGTCGACACGGCCTGTCTTCATGAGACGGACGGACGGCGAGCTAGCCCATAGCCCACCGTCCACAGGCCCGCGCCTACGGTGGCCGGGGGCCACGTGGTGGTGGCCCCCGACGCCCGGGGCGTCTCCCGCGGCGGCCGGGACGTTGAGAGGTTCGCTCCCTCTCACGTTCCGCCACCTCCTTCTCTAGCATTACTGCTTCGCAGAAGGAGGTGACGGCGTCCCATTCCGTCTCGCTCCGAACCATGGCTTGCACCAGGGCCGGACGCGAGAGGTCGCCGCCGCCAATCGCCGCTTCGAGGACACGGCGGTGCTCCGCCCACGCGGGGCACACCTCCACCGTGTGTTCCACCGTGTAGAATTCAACCCCTAAAGGGGGAAATGGGGTAACAAAGCCTGAAATTCAACATAGGTATTGTTTGTATAGTGAATTGGCCCGACCCAATGTATTACAAAATTAACGATTTTAAGATTTAATGTGGCGGACCTGAAATACCATCATTCCCTGTTAGGGTGCGATGGGGTTGATGGTGTGTCGATACCGAGATTATAAGGAGATTGGGATGCTGATTATGAAAATGGCATTTATTTTAAGATCCAGAAGATGGCGGATTTGACTGCTATACAGGGTTATTGTAGATTTATTGTGATGATTGTGATAACGATGATGATGATTGTGATTACGATGATAATGAGTTTGATAACGATGATAGTGATTGTAATGTAATTATGATTGTGATGGTGATTGTAACAGTGATGGTGATTGTGATAGTGACGGTTGTCGTGATGGTGATAGCGATGATTGTGATAACGAGAATGGAGATTGTAATGATGTTGATTGTGATTAAGATGATAATGATTGTGATTACGATGATAATGATTGTTATAAAGATGATGGTGATTGTGATAGTGATTTTGATGGTGATGGTGATGGTGATTGGGATAGTGATTGTGATATTGACGGTGATTGTGATGGTGATAGCGATGGTGATTTTAATCGGGATTGTGATTGTGACAGTGACGGTGATTGTGATAATGATGTAGGTGATTGTGATTACGATGATAATGATTGTGATAACGAAGTTAGTGTTTGTGATAGTGATTGTGATGGTGATTTTGGTGATGGTTGTGATTGTGATGGTGATTGTGATAGTGATGGTGATTGTGATAATGATTGTGGTTGTGATAGTGATGGCGATTGTGATCATGATGATTGTAATTAAGATGATAATGATTTAGATTACGATGATAATGATTGTGATTACGATGATAATGATTGTGATGACGAGGATGGAGATTGTGATGATGATGATTGTGATAATGATGATAATGGTTGTCATTACGATGATAATGATTGTGATAATGATGATAGTGATTGTGATAGTGATTGTGATCGTGATTGTGATGGTGATTGTTATGGTGATTGTGATGGTGATTTTGATTGTGATTGTGATTGTGATGGTGATGGTGATGGTGATTGTGATGGTGATTGTGATAATGATGGTGACTGTGATAGTGATAGTGATTGTGGTAATGATGGTGGTTGTGATAGTGATGGTGATTGTGATAATGATTGTGATAATGATGGTGGTTGTGATAGTGATGGTGGTTGTGATGATAATAATAAATTGATATGATTATGAAATTTGGCAAATACATAGTTTATAACTTGGATTAACAACAAATAGGACACTATTTATCCCTTTAGTATGATTCAGTGGGACAGTTACCGAACTGCACGCGGGTGAAGCTGCGGGCAACAGTTAGTGTATAATATACTAGCTGGTACCTGCGACTTCGTTCGTGTGAAAATGTGGATGTATTTTTGTGAGACTGCCTCTGAAATTGTGCTCGGTTGATTATGACAGGTTCGTCGGTTTTACATAGGACTTCAACATATCTGGCGAAATGAGGACTTGCAATTAAGTACACCTCTGCCTAACCCTTCGGGTACTACAGGCGTGATGTTATTAAAAGAAGAAACAAAGAAAAAATATGTATTTGTCGAAACATGACGTGCATACAAAATTACAAAAAAAGAAAACAATAAACATACAACGCATAAAAAATATATTTTATATTAATACAAAAGGACGGAACATAAAATTTGGTAAAATGGACGCGTATGTTGCACATCAGACGGAGCTTTACGACCTTGGACACAGCGGCGACGCCTTGAATCATACGTTCGACTCATCCACCGGTGTGCCCCTCTCAATAACTGGGAGTGTCTGTCTGAAATCGCCTGCAAGCAAAACGATAACGCCGCCCATCAGGACCTGGTTGCCGCAGATGTCCTGTAAGCTGGGATTCAACAGCTCCAGTGCATGCTTGTGCAACATTGTGCACTTGTCTCAGACTATTAACTTGCACTGCTGCAAAAGAAGTGCCCGGCTGCTGTTTTTGGTGATGTTGCATCTCAGGGTATCTTCGCTTGCAAGGTTCCGCGGCAATTTGAAAACGGAATGTGCAGTCCGACCACCGTTCAGCAAAGTTGCAGCAATGCCCGAGAAAGCCACAGCAAGAGATTGCGGTCCTTGCGGAGTTGGGCCAGCGTCAGATTCAGCCTGCCTTCCCCGTACATCAAGAAAGAAAAATCCCCCCTCACCATTATTTACACGGCGCAGAATCGTTTCGTAGACTTGACGTTGCTCGGGAAGCAATCGTGGTGCCATTTTATTAACTAGCGCTTCTAAAACCATGGCATCATAGTTAAGCTCCTTCACAACATCGCTTGACAATCCTCCTCTTTGCTGCAGTGTGGGTAGGTCGAAATCAGCAACACATTTTCATCATTCATCATTTTGTATTTTTTATTTTATTTTAGGCTCAGTAGTTTCAGAGATCAGGGGGAGGGGAATTAAAACTATTTGTTTTACAATAATAACAAAGTTATAAATATTTGAGATCCTCATAACGAGCCCTATCATTTGATATCTATAATTATGACACAGTAAATTACATCTAATCATTTTCACTAATTTCATTAGTCATAATCGATCAAGACGTCATAATAATTTTAATCCATAAAGAAGACAGTTTTTTTTAGGCCCTCTTCGATGTTGCATAAATATTATTCATATTACACCAAAAAAAAGTAACCATTTTATTATAGTAATAAACGATAGATTACACAGAAACGAAACCGGAATCTTAAAATCCTAATAAATAAGTGATATTATGATATTTTTTGCGAGTCAAATCATTCCTGTTGTGATCAATGTTATTTGACAGAAAATACTTACGTAAATAGGGGCGTTTTTTTTCTGTTTACAAAAAAAAAGTACGGTATCCATTGGTAATAATATCTGCTTTAATTATAATAGAAATAGAATATAACATAAAAATAAATAATATTAAACTGTGAGCTTTTTAATGCTATTTTTAAAGGTTTCCGCTAAAATCTTTTATATGGTATAGAAAATCATCATGGCACGGAACGTTGTAAATCCGTCTTTTTGGTGGTTGACACTTGACAGACAACTTCATTTGACATTTACTCTTTTTGACATTTACAACTTCATTTGACATTGGTTGCATTCCGTATTACAAAATAATCGCTCACAGCGCTCACATCAATATTTTGCGTTCCGAATTAGATATCACGATTATGACAGCTAAGAAATGTCATCAATTCGGAATGCTCGTGAACGCGTTGCCAGTGATCATAACCCCAATCACAAGACCTATTTTTGAAAATGGAAGATAAGTCGGTTGACTCTATCGACTCTGATAACTCAGATTTTGAGATAGAGAACGACGATTCGTCCAGTGATGAAAAGGATGACGGAAGGTTTTATATTAGCGTATTTTGCATCCGGCAAAGATTTACCCCTTAAAAAAATACCACGAATTACAAATAACATAGATGCAACGATAATTAAATATAATGTATAGTTAGATGCGAGTCATAAGTTCATAACAAAACAACACAACCTGGCAACACAACTGTCATTTTTGACAGCGCTCACGGTGATATTTATTTGGAGCATGGTCGGTGTAATCGCAAGATCATGCGTCATCTATGACGATTCAAGGGACATCGTTATTGCACTCACGGTAATTCGGAACGGGTTTATGGACGCTTAAATCGATTACAGCCTAATTCGGAACGCAGCTATTTTTACTCAGTTTATTTCGATTTTTTTTAAAGTGTTTCTGCGATTTATTCGCATATAATGAAAAACTATTTTATGAAAATGGCATCTGCTGGTCGTTGTGTCAATTGTGTAGTAAGATTTCAACGCAATGTGCGAATACAATTACTTTCTGACTGCTACAGACGTGCAGCAACTTGTATGGTTATTGTTAGATACACGTTTTCATTTTCGAATTTCTCATCATTCCGGTTAGACATGGCTTAGCTAATATTACCACTGTAATCTAGAAATTATAAGGAAGACATCTATCTACGTTTAATTAATATCTGCTACAATTTATGGGGTGGCCTGTTCTCCAAACAAAAAAAATTGACTCCTTTATTAATTTCTATATATTTCCTTTTCAATAATGTTATTTTCCATAATATTTATTCACAATAATATTTATTTGTCCAAACTAGCACAACAATGCTGCCGGGGCTGTGGAACTGTTTGAAAGAGATACCGTTGCCCCGGGACACAAAGGGCGATAAAGGAACATGGATGAGAACATGGATGCTTCAGTTGAGGAGCAGGTGGTTGTAACACTCGCCGTCGCGGTGGGGAGCGTTAGACACATCTATGACGATAAACTCGAATGGGACCGCCAGAGCCCCGCAGCGCCGCAGCCATGACAGAAACCATGCCTGCTGCATGTTGCTTGCTCGCTTGCATGCTGCATGCTTGCTGCATGCATGGTGTATTGCTTGATTGCATGTTTGAATGCTTCTTACGGGGACATAACAACCACATATGTTGATAATCAACTGTTTTATAATGATTGATTGATTGTTTTTCTGCCTTTTAATGACTATCGATGTGAAATGTTTGCCAAAGGAACGGGCTGTGAATTTTTATTGCGCTTGTACTGAACTAGCATTGTTGTGCTATTTTGGGCATATGAATATTATGGTGAATAAACGTTATCGAAAACATCATTTAAAATGAAAAATATAGCTGAAAAATGTATGGATTAAAATTATTATGACACTTGATCGACTATGACCAATGAAATGAGTGAAAATGATTTGATGTAATTTCACGACTATGGCAACTGAAGTGTTATTCTAATGAAATTATGGCAAATGCAAGTATGGTATATCGAATTTTTGCATTTTAAATTATGGCAAACATTAGTAAACTGTAAGTATGTACCCACATATCGCTACGCTAAGTTTTAGATCCTTGTGATGTGAGAAATCAACCGGGCAAAAATCTGGAATCCGGGCTGCCTCATAATAAATTCCTGAAGGAAAATCAAATAACACCTTGCACGACCTGGAAATCAAACCCAGGGCCTCAGTCTTTCAGTTTTATTCAATAGGCTACAGGTTCGATTTTTTTAGCAACACGATGAATCAGAAATGCAAAATCTATCGCTTATCTTCAAGTCAGGTTTGATGTGAACAATCGTTATGCGCTTAAAAACACACAACAAGATAATGCAACTTACTTATCAGTATAGCATGGCAGAGGTTAACGGTGTTATTGCATCCAGTTGAGTGGATCCGAATATAAACACAGACGTTCCAAATATTCTTCAGTGCCGGATTTACCCTCAGTCGTGTCTATTTTTCTACAAATCATGTGGAAAATAATAAGTCTGTTTACTCTCTTGGTCCTTACTCAGGCAGCGGTCATAGACGATATCTATAGGGAATGGTGGAAGGTCGCTGAGTACCCAGTACCTAAATATTACAACCCTCGGTGCATACAACTCAGGTTCACTAAAAGCGCAGAGGAAGTGAACTGTACTTATGCTGATGGAAGAAGTGCAACCTTAGTTGAAGCTACTATGGTGACTGAAGATAGAAAAATAATAATGAACAATCATTGGGTGCCGATGGTGATGGTGGATACTCCTGCTGAAGTGATGCTGGCTTTGAACATCAGCTTCACGTGTGATGGGCAGGATATGCATGATCGTGTTGTCGTAAGGCTGGTAAACGAAGACTACTTCATCTTGTACAAAAACAACCCGGTGTCCATGGAACATAATCGTAGTGAGATAGAACCGAATTCAGCATCACTTTTTGGTAGAAAACTCGTGACTTCGGAACAATTAAGTAATGTAACGATGAATATCGAAGACTTGAAGAACAGAAGAGGAGCCCCATCGTGTAGAACATGGAATTACCGTGAATTCAAGAGTACTGAACATGAAATCATGAATTGAGTGGCTAAACTTATACTACTACGGTACTAAAGATTCTTAATAAGCTTGTATGTGTTTTATTGAATTAAAAGTTCTTCTTGTTATACATGGTATACTTTGGATGACCCGACTGGCGCAGCGGTAGTGAGGCTGCCTTACGTTCTTAGGGTCCCGGGTTCGAATCCCGGTCGGAGCAAATGTTTGTGTGATGAGCATGGACATTTGTTTCCGAGTCATGGATGTTTATATAATTATATAATAAGTATGTATTTACAAACAAAAAGTATCTTTGTAGTATTTCAACTACCTGGTGTCCACAAGCCTCGTTGCTAAGTGTGGCACTAGATGGCGTTGTGTGTAATGTCCAGCAATATTTATTTATTTATTTACCTTACTAGCTGACCCATGCAACTTCGTCTGCGTCACATGATAGAGAGGGTTAGAGAGAGTATGACTGAACCTTAAAAGACAGACCTTATCCTATCGCGTACATTTTTTTTTTTAACTTTATAAGAGGTATAATTCCATCATACATGATTGTTGCGTAACTTTAACCGTTTATACATCGCTCGCAACGGAATCTCTCAAAAGAAATAATTTTTCCCCGTTCTTGCAACATTTATCATTTATGCTTCGCTCCTATTAGTTGTAGCGTGATGTTAGATAACCTTATAGCCTTCCTCGATAAATGAACTATCCAACACTAAACGTTTTTTTAAATTCGAACCAGTAGTTTCTGCAATTAGCGCATTCAACCAACCAAACAAACAAACTCTTGAGCTTCATTATATTAGTATACGTATAGATTCAAGTCTGTAACAATTTAATTTCTCCGATATATTTGCATTAATTGCTAAAATAATCTACTTATGTTTTTCCAAATAAGGGCTTGCCTCGGCAGCCTTACGTGTCTGCATGAAATAAGCAGGGTAAAGCTGCTGTAAGCTGTTGCGGAACTCTTGCAACTACCTTCTGTCTCCACCGTTAGACCTTCGATGACAGTCATACTCTAGCTAGGTTTAAAGTTCTCATTCAAAGGTGCAGGAAATGAGCCCAAACACGATTTTTCAATTTTACATGGGACCAACTTTGAGATATACCTATTACCGACGCTTTAAAAAAAAGGATCATGCTTAACGGATTTCTTACGTGGTTGGTAGGTCGTAGGTGCATAAAAAATATACGGGTCGAATTGAGAACATCCTCCTGTTATTTCGTCGGTTAAAAAAACCAAACTTGAGGAGTTGGGGCAACTAACACGCGCGAGGGGTCATTCTTTCAAGGAAAATCTGAACACCGCGATTCAGAAAATGGAGTGAAATGAAGAACGCCATCTATCGACCAAGATATTAAGCTGCTAAAATATAATGCTCGGAAGTGCTATGTAAATCTTCAAACCAGTGTCATGTAGACTAATCTAGAGTACCTTATGCTATAATAACTTTTTTGAAGCCTGTAAGTCGCTTTAAAAGTTATCTGGTGAGCACATTTTTAGTCAATAGTACCGTTTTAGTGCAATATAATTATGTCGTTGCATCTTACATTTTAAATTCATATATGTTTTTATAGAATTAACCGATTACGATGAAACAAAGACTAAATTATACCACAAGATACACACAATTTGTATGTATAAAAGTTATCTATATTGGTTCATTGAGCTATTACTACTACGTATAGAGAAGACAGCACTAACAAAATCTGTGCTCCGTTCAAACTCAGCCAGCTGGCTACAACCCACTCAGTCGCTTGCTCGCTCTTGAGCGCTATAAGTCTTGTTTGTTATTTAAGCAATAAAACGTGAAAATTCAACAAATATGGTTACGTGTGTGTTACGATATTGCACTAATAATTCAAGCAACACGGCAAAGTGCAAAGGAATAACTTTCCATCGGTAAGTAACTAGATAATCATTTTTAAAATGTAATTCGAGCAAAATATTTAGCGGACACCATTTTGCGTCATTTGTCATAGACTAAAAATTTAAGAAGTGACATTGGCTGTGTAACAAGTCGTGTAGATAGTATTACCTGACGTATATTTTTATAGTGGAAAATAATAATCTTACACATTTAGAAAAGAATAGACTGTGGTTATTAATTGAAGGAAGATAAATTCATGAAAGAAGAAACTCAATTAGCTACGTACCTAATTGTTTTTTTAGATTATTTGGTTTTAATTGATTAATTGTTTGTACAAGTAAAGGCCTGAAATAAAATTATTATTTATTTAGGAATACAATTTGTTTAAAAATGAGACTTCCCATAACCCTGACTGAACCAGTTAGTATAGGTAGGTAGTATTTATGCCAGAATATATTATTTGTTCCGCAGAGTAAAGTCAGTTTATACCTAAAATAAATATTATAACACAAATTGTAAGTCAAGCAATGTGCACGTAAGGGGTACCCAATGAAATAGGCAGAATATAAACAAAGTGTTGCCTCTTAACGGTGACATCGCATCTATGACTCATTAGCCGCCCCCAGCGCGCCCCGCACTGCCGCGCTTGTTGCACAAATTTTGTTCGCGCTGTCTTCTCTATACGTAGTAGTAATAGCTCAATGTATTGGTTTCGTATATTTGACGTGATGCTTGATCATCGAAACAGATAAACAGACAAACAGACAAAAATTCCAAAAATGCTGGAAATGGGTTCTGTAGTCCAGGGTAGCCCCTTTAACACCCTGGCAATTTTTTTTCAAAATATTTTCGATGTACAAAAACGATTTTTCTACAGATTTATTATATGTATATGTCGGAGTTGGTTGTCAATTACAATTGTGGGTATTCAACAAATTTTGTTAAGAGTCGATTTTTTGTTAATAATTCAAGTGATTTTAGTATCAATTACTGTCTAGTAAATCGAAACATAATTTATTAAGTACTTGATGTACACACCAATTGATTTTTGGCAACTTATTTCGATAAGTGTGACCGGTAGTTTTGTTCAAAACAAATTGATGACATGTTGCTTTATTTTTAAAATGATTTGCTTTGTGAATTCACTATTCTTTATTTACGACAATTATTGTAGTATTATTTGATTACTTTGTAATGTAATTCTTACTAGATTTAGCACATTTTTATGTATCAAGTAAACACGTGACGCACTTCCGCGCGCCAACGGACAGAGTTGTGGAGGGATTGCAAAGTGGGGGCATAGTCCTATAAAAGAGCGTGCACTCAGTAAGCTCGTCAGTTGTCCAAGTGGCGGCTGTCGGTTAACGTGGGTAAGACGCAGGCGATGGTCACCGGATCAGCGCCCCTCCCACCACCCCTGACTCTACTTGGCGCCGACGTCGAGTGGTCGCCCCGGGTCAAGTACTTGGGTGTGACCATTGACCGTCGGCTCAACATGGGGCCACACGTCCGCCAGGTCGCGGCGCGGGCTGGGGTAGCCCGCCACCAGCTCCGCCCAGTGCTCTCGTCCCATCTGCCGGCGCGCGTCAAGTTGGGCGTGTATAAAACCTATATACGCCCGATACTGACGTACGCCGCCCCCGCATGGTACGTCCTCGCGTGCGAGGGTCACAGGAAGCATCTCCGCACGCAGCAAAACACTGCGATGCGGACCATCGTCGGCGCCCCTCGCTACGTGAGGAATGACGTCATCGTGCGGGATCTCGGGATCGAGAGCCTGGACACCTTCATCCGGCGCCTTGCGACGGGAATGTTCGCACGTGCCGACGCATCCGCTTGGCCCCACGTCAAGCACATTGCGCCCTGGCACGCGCGCCCCCCTGACGCGAGGCGCCCCCTCCCCCGCGACCTGGTAGCGGAAGTTTACCCCTCCCCACCGGATTTGACGCCCGGGTAAGCCGTTTTCCAGGCTACACACAGCTTACCCATACAACAACGACTCCACACTCACTACATACACCCAGCTGCGCGACCTGTTCTAAGTTAATATAGGCAGGGCGTGCAGCCAAAACCACACATGCATCTCTCTACAAGCACGTAGACACACGCGTAGGGTCGCGACGCGGGCTCGCAAACCACGCTAGCACTGGGCGGTGTTTACACAGCACAATACCGCCCATACACACACAACGGTTCCCCGCCCGTAACGTAACCGGCTAGCTCTGGAAGCGGGGCGGGCGGGAGCCACTACATCCTCCGTAGGTGCGTCGGAGTCGGCACCTCTCGATGGCCCCACCGAATAAACGTGCAAGAGTTCTTACACGAAATTTTTTTTTTCTGATTTTTCGTTTTTTTTTTCCCATCCTGCACCTACTTAATTTTTTTTAAGAATTTTAGACTGAGAACACGCCTATTATAATAGTAAATATGTTTATTCTAGGGAAATAATTAATTTTAAAAATATATCAATAATAGTTTAAACTTCTATTACATGCTTTTTGAGTCGCCAGGTACACAAGAATAAACATATTAAAACTTAAAGACCATTGAAAAGTTTTGGGATTGCTTTCAAATTTGGGTAATGTATTCTTACACGTTTATTCGTGTAGAAATGTACGCAAATTTGATTACTAACGTTTTATTCCACAAAATGTAAGTTTGAAAATAAATAGGTTATTAAAATTAAAGTATTGCATTGTCTCTTACTATAATTATTTTTTTCTAAAATTTGTGTTAAAGATTCAAACATTAATATTCTTTGCATATTAGTTTAAGCTAGCTAGCAACGGCAGGCAGCTAGAACATGGCATGGCATGGCTAGGTAGCTAGTAACGGTAAATAAACAAATGTTTACGCAATAAATTCTATTGCAATCGTACGTAACGCTAGAATGGGGTAGGTACAGGGGTAAGATGCGAGTGAAATTAAGTGACTAGCTCGGAAGGTCAGTCTTGCTGTGATTCAAATGTTTGTTTTTTATTTAAGTATAACAATGAGAAGGTATCAGGATACTTCTAGTCGCTGCAATATTAGAATTAGCAAACTGTCAACGAAATGAAAGAGCAGCGTGAGATGATCCTGCAATCATCAGACGAGGCGTGGAAGTACCGGCAGCTCAATAGAGGATCTCTAAATCCTTGAAGACCGACCTCCGCCGCTCTAATACCGAGCGTATTAAAGACTTGATCAAGCGGCACAAAGGCTCCAAGGTATTTACAAGAGATCTGGGTATTGGGCAGAGCCAGCTCACGAAACTGACGACCGACGATGGCAGGATCTTATCCGCCAAGCCGGAGCTTCTGAGGGAGATCGAGTGCTTCAATGAACAGTTGTATACGTCAACCAGTAAACCCGTTGTAGATCTAGCAAACAACCCAAGAGCTAGACTGACCCGACACTGTACCGAAGACATCCCGGACATCAGCCTGAACGAGATTAGGATGGCTCTGAAACAGCTTAAAAACAACAAGGCATCGAATGATGACGGAATTGCGGCCGAACTGCTGAAGGCGGGTGTAAAACCGGTACTTAAGGCCCTTCAGAAGCTGTTTAATTCCGTCATACTCGAGGGGAAAACGCCCAGGCATGGTACAGGGGTGTGGTGGTAATCTTCTTTAAGAAGGGCGACAAAGCCCGGCTGAAGAATTATAGGCCAAGCCATGTCTATAAGTTGTTTTCAAGAGTCATCACGAGTCGTCTCGCGCGCAGGTTTGACGATTTTCAGTCTCCCGAACATGCCGGTTTCCGAAAAGGCTTTAGCAGCGTGGATCACATACATAGAATACATACGCTGCATACCTGCCTCTCTGTTTAGCGTTTGTGGACTACGAGAAAGTTTCGATTCGATCGATATCTGGGCTGTACTGCAGTCTCTCCAGCGGTACCAAATCGACTACCGGTACATCGAGGTGTTGAAGTATTTGTACAAAAACGCCACCCTGTCAGTCCAACTTCAGGACCAAGCCTCGGAACCTATCCTTCTGCAGCGAGGTGTGAGACAGGGAGACGTCATATCACTGGAGGATGTCTTCAAGGTTCTGGACTGGAGAGGGCTAGGCATCAACATCAATGGCGAGTACATCACTCACCTTCGGTTTTCCGATGATATAGTGGTCATGGCTGAGACCATGTAGGACTTCAGTACAATGCTCGATGACCTCAGTAGAGCTTCCGAAAGAGTGAGAGTCTATATAACACTCACTCCTATCAAGATCGGAGACACTACAGTAAAAATTGTAGAAGATTATGTGTACCTTGGACAAACGGTCCAGTTAGGTGGGTGAGGTCTAACTTCGAGAAAAAGGTCAATCGTCGAATCCGACTCGGCTGGACAGTGTTCGGGAAGTTGCACGGTATCTTCTCGTCCAACTTACCGCAGTATCTCAAGACGAAAGTATGACCAGTGAGTTTTACCAGTGATTACATACGGGACCGAAACGTGGTCGTTCACAATGGGCCTTATCAGACGTCTGAAAATCACCTAAAGGGCAATGGAGAGGGCTATGCTCGGAGTTTCCTTGCGTGGTCGAATCAGAAAAGAAGACACGCTGAAGGTTACCGACGTAGCCCGAAAAATTGCCAAACTTAAGTAGCAGGCAGCGGGCAGGGCACATTGCTTGCAGAACGGATGACCGATCGGGCCGAAAAGTTCTGGAGTGGTGACTGCGAACCGGAAGAGGTTGCGTTGGAAGACCTACCACTAGGTGGACCTATAACCGGACCAATGACCGATGACGATGGCTCAGGTTGCGGGAATCCGTTGGATGCGAGTTGCAAGGGACCGGTCAATGTGGCGACACTTGGGGGAGGCCTACGTCTTTCGCCTGAAATGAGGATGAATGACTCCAATTCATGCACTGAGCAAAATCGTAACTGATTTGAGTTTGTCATGATGTCTTTAGCGTCCAAGAAATTTAACATCAAAATAACTCATCGATTTTTAGAGAAGGGTCATAGCCAATCGGAGGGTGACTCTATGCATGCTGCTATCGAGCGTTCAAAGAAAAGACATACTATAAACACTCCCGATCAAATGTATTACTTGATAGAGAATGCAAAAGTTACTGGGCAGGAAGACGAATCGAGAGGTGCAAATCATGATAAGGACTAACTCAAGAAGGCGGCGGGGAAAACCTACAGATGCTGAAAGCTTAAAACGGGCGTACACTCGACCTGATTTAAGTATTTGATAAGTCTGTGTGATTCAGGAGCAACACCAAACCATTATCACAGTTTTTATTAAAAGCTACTGCCATTGACAAACTCCATCTCGGTTTGCAATGACAAGGAGGAAGAGGATTAGGGTTTCTAATAGTGCACTTCGTTTTTTTTTTTTAAATCAAGTATTCAAGAAGACTAGTACTTTGTTTTCACGTGGTTATACATAATTATGTTTTTTAATTCTATTTATATCTTTATTTTATTTGATCCTTTTACAGAATTATTTATATTATTATACCATGCATTAACAAAGATGTATTACATAAATCAAAACTGATCTTATTAACACTAATATAAATGTATACGATCTTTCCAATCATTAATAGCAGTACATTGTACTGTAAACAAGCGTGTAAATAGTTAAAGCTAGGCTCAAAAATAAACTTGATTAACGGAGAATAATAGTGTAACATTACAGTACGTTTTATTCGTTGTGTATTATTACACGAATAAACGTGTAATGACATATTACTGTGACCTAGTCATGCAAATTTCACAAGAGTAAAAAAATTAAATGGTTTTTCATGAATTTCCTGAAGTTCGTTGATGTTTAAAAAAAAGTAAATATACAAATCTGTAGTTTATTTTTTTACCTATAATTCGATGTTACATTAATTATACCTATTTACAAAATTATGACCGTTATTGAAGTTTGAACGTTTTTATTTTTTGCTGAAAAGTTGTCATTTTTCTCTTACACGTTTATTCGGTGGGGCCATCGCTCTGTCGCTGGTCGTCTTCCGCTGGGCCTCCTTCGGGTCTCACCTGGTGGGGACAGACCGCCGAGGTGTCGTGAAGAAAACAGCACTGTACTGACAGCGCTGTAGGCGCGCCTACGGAAAACTTAATAGCAATCACTCACAGGCGTGCGGCATGATCGCACGCCACCAGGCCACAGCCTATATTGGCCACCCAATGACGGGCCTGATTTCTCAGGCCGAGGTACTGCATCCGCGGCCAGGGGGCATAGCCCCGACGCCGCCTGCCGCGCCCCCCTTGCGGGGGCGCAGCGACATCCACGAACGAGCTCGTCAGTCGGTCTTCGGATTCGACTCATTACAGAGCTCCCTTGCTCCCGACAAAACTGTCGGTTTACCTGGTACAGCGCTGCTGTATATTTACAGTAGTTGTAAACTTGCTTATAGCGAGATACACTCTGTAATTGGGTGGCTTGGCCACTGTACGAACTGTGACCTTATAAGGTCTGTTCGCCTATTGTTGTCTTTTGTTTTTATTGTTTTTATTGCCATTTTTATATTGTGTGCTATTTTATATTGTGTATTGTGTGTACTTACTGTAAATATAACACTGTAATTGCCTAATACAGTCTTGTTTATCCCAATAAAATGGGAACTCCAAATCCTGACGATATACCTCTCGGCACTCCTGATCCTACATATAGATTATATATAATGTAGATTTATGTACAGGTCGTGAAATGAAAAATTAAATTGCGTTGCTCTTATCTGTGAAGAGATAATATTTTTTACAACAATGTTTTACGTAATTAAATATTTCGCTTATAAATTATTACATTTAATAACACTAATAACAAAACTTGCCCGTGAAGAGAAACTACATTTAGAGCTTATTACATTCACAAATTATATCTTTACAATACAGGATGACTTTTTATCACTTTCCAAAAAAAATGGGTGAACGGAGTTAGAAGCAAATGGCTTTTTTTTGCGATAATTTTTTTTTATTACGTTTTTTTTTTCAAAATTGCTCTTTCTTTATTCTAATATGAACAGTTTACTTGAAATTTGTAGCGTTTTTTTATAATGGTTCAATTTTTTTTCTAAGCTGTGGAAGAAAGAAAAACAAAACTAGGTATGCTAGGCTTCTACTCTTTTTATTTAATGTACCCATTTTTTTGGAAAGTGATAAAAAAGTCATCCGATACTTAAAGTAACGTTTTCGTTTTACTTTCATCTGACAGAACCTATATATCGTCCTTCCATAGTTATGTAGCTGCATTATATATAACATCATTGCTTGCTATCACAAATTAAATGATTAAATGTGGTATCATTCACTTCATTTACATACATTTTGGCCCGGTATTACACACTGACGCACACATTAACACAATTTGCTAGACAACAGTTACATAGACTTGCAGTAAACACAATTCCTGTAGGAATTCATAACATAATATCAGTCCTGAAATCCTCGGAGAGTTAGGCAGAGGTATATTTATGTACTATTTACACCCACATCAGTGTGCGTGAATGACCAGAAGTCACGTGGACGAGGCTACATGAGTATGTATGGATAAAATCAGGTGGCGTTCTTGGGTGTATTCCACTATTTCCATGGAAATACAAAATAGATAAAGTAGGACCAGCGTTTTTTACAAATTGTATCCCATTATTTCTATTGCGATAAAAAAACGCAGTTATGTTATTTGGAAAGTTTACCACATTTAATTTATGGATTAAAATAAAAAACACGACTTCTCGGCATTCAAAAATAATAAATGGAGAACAAATTAATAATCTACCATTTTTTTAAATAATTCTCCCCCTCATACTCTACAGTACAAATCACAAAAAGCCACCTCGTCACTACGCAGATGTATGGATGGACTGTACTCCTCACATATTTCCATTGGCATCATTCCTTCATCTCTTAACGATATTATTCAGTCTGGTATTACTTTAAAAAATAAATCAACAATTATCGTTGTCGTTAGTTAAAGATTATAAAACAATAATTGCATTTTAAGAAATTGTAAACACGACAGTATAACTATTAAAAATAATGGCAGCTGTCTATCAATAATAGTCAATGAGGGATTTTCTTTTTAGCTCTTCCCTAGTCGCTGGATAGATGGCGCTAGGAGTAAGTATGATAATGCAAGGAACGGAACCTAAAAAAACTGATTTTAACAAAGCGCGAGAAATGTTGGTTATATTCGGAAGGTTAAGCAAATGAAAGTGTCAGTCAATGAGAGTATGTGACGTGACACAATCTTTTTTTTCCAAGCGTTTTGGCTTTGGCATAGTAAGTTCAACGCCATCTATAGAGTTCTTGGAAACTAAGTTTTTTTTTAAAACCTCAAAAGGAAAACCTCTCATTACAACTATGAGAGGTTTTATCTAAAGAGGAAAATAATAAATAGTTTCTATGTGCACACCGTCATAAGAGGTGATGCAGCATTTTTTTGTCGCAGCCGACAGCAGTAGAAATAGTGGGACAATCAGTCTGAATCAGGCCCAGTATTTCTATCAATAGAAATACTTAGTAGAAATAGTGGGATACACCCGCGTTCTTGGTTTCTGCCTACCACAAATGGATTGAGTTTATGTATGTAGATGTCGGCGGCTCATGGCCGTCGTCGTCAGATTCACTTAACATATCGGTTTGCACCAATATACACACAGTCACAGTTACACAGTAAATAAGAAACACAAGGAAATATTAGCACAAGTTTTAAAGAAAATACCTTAGTCCAAGTTCAGGGTGTTTATTCCAGGAGGTGAATCAAGAATGATCTTTCTTTCGAAATACAACGGCTTTTATACACAAATTCAAACAGGTCCATAACTAAAGGTGGGGTAAAAATAACAATATTTAATTGAGATCAAAACAAATACTTATAATCATCGCTTTATACTAGAATTTTAAATAATTCTAGACAAACCAAAATAAATTCCTAATAATAAATCAAACAGAAGTAACCACAAATCAAACATAAATCCTTAAAAGAAACGAACGGAAATCACAACTATTTTAAATTAAATAAACATAAATCAAAGGTGACAATTTTTTTGTTTGGAGATCAGGCCACCCACATAAATTGTAGCAGATATTAATGAAACGTATATACAGTCTCTAGATTACAGTGGTAATATTAGCTAAGCCATGTCTAACCGGAATGATGAGAAATTCGAAAATGAAAGCGTGCATCTAACAATAAACAATAACAATAACACGTCTGTAGCAGTCTCTGAAAGTAATTGTATTCGCAGATTTCGTTGAAATCTTACTAAACAATAGGGAATATGCATGAAATACAAAACTCTTTTTATTTATTAAAAATGCCTTGTATTGGTGCATAAGAACATTGTGAGTCACTTGTTCAAGTTTCTAAAACAACTTATTTTACAATTTATTGTTTTATGTAGCATGTTTCTAGTGACACGGAACGCACTCTCAAAACACATCGTCCCTCGATAACGCCGGTAGTGTCATCAAAGTCTATAAAATGTCAAAAAACACTTTTATTTGAAAAGTACTTAAAGTTTGACGAATATTTTATTATAATATTGTTATTGCAATTAATGCTTGAATAAAGCACATACAATATTAGTAAAATTATTTTTAAAAGGCCAAAAAATTAGATGTAAACAAGGCAGATTGAGGTAAATGATGTCACATCATGGCCACGACAGCCACGGACGTTTGAACTGTCGTAGAAAATTGCAGAAGTTTAACATTTATTTTTGAGCGACAAGCAATCGTTGAACTTAACTTTTAACACTTTTCTTGGATTGATATTAGTGTATTTTATTGATTTAAGTGAAGAAAAAAATACATGCATATTCCCTATTGACACAACGACCAGCAGATGCCATTTTCATAAAATAGTTTTTATTATATGCGAAAAAATCGCAGAAACACTTTCACGAAAATCGAAATAAACGGAAAAAGTAAATGTCAAATGAAGTGGTCTGTCAACCACCAAAGAGACGGATTTACAACGTTCCGTGCTATAATGATTTTCTATACCATCTAAAAGATTTTAGTGGAAACCTTTAAAAATAGCATTAAAAAGCTCACAGTTTAATATTATTTCTTTTTATATTATATTCTATTTCTATAATAATTAAAGCAGATATAGGTACCGTACTTTTTTTTGTAAACGGAAAAAATTGCATCTATTCACGTATTTTCTGTCAAATGACATTGACCACAACAGGAATTATTTGACTCGCAAAAAAAATATCATAATATAACTTATTTATTATGAGTTTAAGATTCCGGTTTCGTGTCTATGTAATCTTTTGTTTATTACTATAATAAAATGGTTACTTTTTTTTGGTGTACTATGAATAATATTTATGCAACATTGAAGAAGGCTTAAAAAAAAACTGTCTCCTTTAGTTCAGTAAATCAACGTCATGTCAAATGAAAAACTAACTACCCTAAAATACAACACTATTCAGTAAACCTGCTGTCAAAATAAAAACGTAACTACCCTTTAATTATAAAGTATCTTAAAACTAAAATAAAATTATGGTTTTTCGCCCATTACATTTTGCCAATTGAGTTTTAGACCCAAGTTATGGGAGAGAGCCTATTGCAACCAACCGGGCAAAAATCTGAAATCCGAGCTGCGTCATGAGAAATTAAGATCAAGACTAGTTACTATGATTAACTGTCGGATTGTCAGTTTTATTGAATAGGCATCAGGTTTGATTTTTTTAGCAACATCATAAATCATAAATGCAAAAACTATCGCAAATCTTCATGTCAGGTTTGATGTGGACAGACTGTTATGCAGTTAGAAGTACACAACAAGATATGCAACACATTATTGATACGTATTTATCTGTAGCATGGCAGAGGTTAACGGTGTTTTTGCAACCAGTTGAGAGGGATCCGAATATAAACACAGACGTTCCAAATATTCTTCAGTCGGATTTACCGTCAGTCGTGTCTATATTCTACGAATCATGTGGAAAATAATAAGTCTATTTACTCTCTTGGTCCTTGCTCAGGCAGCGGACATACATGACATCTATGGCGACTGGTGGGAGGTCGCTTTTTATCCAGTTTCTACATACGCCCCTCTGTGCATACAATTCAGGTTCGCTAAAAGCGTAGGAGAAGTGAATTGTACTTATGCTGATGGAAGAAATGCAACTTTAGTTGAAGCTACTATGATGACTGAAAAAGGACAAGTAATAAACCATCATTGGGTGCCGTTGATGATGGTGAATACTCCTGCTGAAGTGATGCCGGCTTTGAACATCAGCGTTAAGTGTGATGGGCAGGATATGCGTGATCGTGCTGTCGTAAAGCTGGTGAACGAAGACTACTTCATCTTGTACTCAAACATCCCGGCGTCCATGGAATATACTCGTAGTGAGGTAGAACAGAACTCAGCAATACTGTTTGGTAAAAATCTCGTGACATCAGAACAATTACTTACTGTTATGTTGACTATTGAAGATTTGAAGAACAGAAGAGGAGCTCAGATGTGCGGAACAGAGAATTATGGTGGATTCAAGAGTGCTGGAAATTAAATCAAGAATTGAATGGTTAAAATTTCATCCTACAGACGTTTATCTCGTATGGGTTATATTGAATTAAAAGTTTTTCTTTGTTTATATTTTGGCCCGGTACCTATTACACAGTGACGCACACATTAACACACTTTTCTAGATAACAGTAATAAACTTGCAGTAAACACAATGCCAGTAGTAATTGAGGTATATAATTTATAAGTTCATTTATTCAGATAATATACACCCATTGACATTTATCACAGTAAAATCTCAAAAGTCTCTTCTTTACATTATACACCAACCCGTGGCCACAAGTACATTCCTCGCATATCTGTACCAGCTTTCTCAGGCCACAGATTGACGGGCTCAACAGCACCTTGCCATCAGCGTAACTTTAGTTGTTCACACATACATCGTCAATGTGGCATCCAACATTCTGACTGCTGAGCGCCACGATCAAACCGTTAGTATATAAATTAAACAAGGTAGGAGATGTTAAACCGCCCTGCCTGACTCCGCATTTGAGCTGATACGGAATTGATCATTGCCCCTGCCCTTGTGACACTGTTGCACAGGTGCGCATACCAGTACTGAAATATTGTAACTAGTTCCATTAAACTAAATAATAGTACATTCTTATTAGCGTTCAGCCGTGTGGTATCCGGCAGAGTAGAATAGAACCAACCCATTACACTCACGGGTGTCGTACAAGGCGACTAATGTCTGAGGCAGAACACCTTGCGCCTCCGTAGACCTGAGAATGGGCAGCAGCGTTTTCTGTTAGTCTTTCATCACTGCGATCTCCAATCCGCCTGCCAAGCGTGGAGATTACGGAAAATTTCTCCCATCATGGGAGAGGCTTATGTCCAGCAGTGGACGTTATGGGCTGTTGTTGTTGTTGTTGTTGTTGCGTTGTGACGTCACGAACCGCCACTCTCGAGTTTTGATGCATTTTATCTTTGTTTTACAAAATCGTAAAATACGTGTCGATTATTTTCCAATACACTAACTGACGGACTAAATAGATTTGCAATTTATTGATGGTGGAAACTGGCTTATTGACGGATTGTCACTTGTCAGTTTCATTAATTAAGCCACAGGTCCGATTTTTTTTGGCAACATTAGGAAACCTAAAAACTATCGCGAATCTTCATTTCAGATTTGTTGTGAACGTACCGTTTTGTTCCTTAATAATACTTAAGGTATGCAACTTATTTATCAGTAGCATGGCAGAGGTTAACGGTGTTTTTATGGTTCCGTACCTCAAAAGGTAAAAAAGGAACCCTTGTAAGATCACTTACTTGTCCGTCTGTCCATCTATCACCACCAATTTTCTCAGGAACGGGTGGACCTAGCAAGTTGAAATTTATACCAGACACTGAGGTCTAGAGTCCCTATTAGGTGTATAATCAAGGTCCTGAGTCAACACGATAAAAAGATATGGGCAAATTTAGATTTTCGCGAAAACTTGTGAGTACCAAAATTTACCTTTATTTTCAACTTTTTTTATTTTCCGGAATGTTTCCTTTACTTTTGCTGTAAGGCCTTGCTTTTTACCAAAATTGACAACAAAATATGAAAACCGTAAAACGTAACCTTTGTTTGATTGATTTAGTTTTTTTGTCACCGACTTCTGAAGCTAAAGTTATTTTTAGCATTTTTGTGTTTTTTGAAGTCGGTTTTATTTTTTGCAAAAAAGTTTTTTTATTTTTCCATTTTTAGTTGTTCCCAAACAAATATTTGCCGTGAATTTATTTGACATTGTTAACAGTAAATGTCATGGTAATAGGCGTATCCCCAATTAAGGAACTTAACATATCTTTTTTTTTCGGATGGGAAATCATCGAATTACCCCTCCCGCTCTGGGCGGAACAGGAGTGTCAGACTTTTACTGACTAAAACCCATCCGTGTTCCTTCTTAGCCCTTTGTTTCCCAGGGCAGCAGTATCTCTTTCGAACAGTCCCGCAGCCCCGGCAGTCATTGGACCTTGCGGACCCCTTCCTTTTGCTGACATCTCGTTGAGGTGCGCGCGGAACACGAACGAACGCGCCAACTTAACATACCAAACCTGGGTGTATTGTACACATCTGCGTACTCCCTCAGAGCATACAGGCGTTATGTTACGTCATGATGTTGTATAAACAATAAACATCCAAGCGATTGCAACAATCACGGCAGATTTGCCGTCTATTTTTGAAGAGTTCCATTGTATATCTCCGAAGTTCAGCATCAGATGTTCACAAAATTAAATTATAATAATTAAAAATAATATAATTATAATTAAATGGGACCACAAGAGAAGCACCAGCTTTCAAATACAAAAAGAATCGTCAAAATCGGTTCACCCGGTCGAAAGTTCAGAGGTTAAAAAAAAAAAAAACAGTCGAATTGAGGACCTCTTCTATTTGGAAGTCTGTTGAAAAAAATATTACAATCATATTATTTGCGGTTGGTGCATTAGCCGTTTCTAGAGATCGAACAGAAAAGTTAAGTTTGTCCTCTAAAAAGTTTGTACGGAGCCCTCGGTGCGTGAGTCCGACTCCTACATGTGCGTGGTGTGTAAAACTTTTTGTATTTAGAAGCAAGATAATAATCATGGTATCCAAGCCATTATAATGTTTATTTCAAATGGTCCTGTTGACCAATAATAATGTATGACCTATAACCTTATTACTCGTAAAGAGCGAGTTGTTTTTTTTTTTTTAATCAGTTGAGTGGGATTTCAACATAAACACAGACGTTCCAAATATTCTTCAGTTTACCATTACGAGATTTACCATTAGTCGTGTCTATATTCTACTACTCATGTTGAAAATAATAAGTTTATTTACTGTCTTAGTCCTTGCTCAGGCAGCGGACATACATGACATCTATGGCGACTGGTGGGAGGTCGCTTTTTATCCAGTTTCTACCCCTGTGTGCACACGCTTCAGTTTCGCTAAATGTGCAAAAGAAATGAAATGTGCTTATGCTGATGGAAGAAATGCAACTTTAGTTTTAGCTACTATGAGGACTGTTAGAGGACTAATAATGCACCGTCAATATGTGCCGTTGATGATGGTGGATACTCCTGCTAAAGTGATGCCGGCTTTGAACATCAGCGTCAAGTGTGATGGGCATGATATGCATGATCGTGCTGTTGTAAGGCTAGTGAACGAAGATTACTTCATCTTGTACGCTAACATCCCTGCGTCCATGGAACATAGTCGCAGCAGTGAGATAGAACAGAACTCAGCTATACTTTTTGGTAGAAACCTCGTGTCTTCAGAACAATTGGGTACTGTCATGATGAGTATTGAAGATTTGAAGAACAGAAGAGGAGCCCAGACGTGTGGAACATGGAATTATGGCGGATTCAAGAGTACTGGAAATGATATTAAAAATTGAGTAGCTTAACATTTTATCATAAATATTGTTAATAATCTTGTATGGCTTTCAAATACGAATAAAAGTATTTACAAATGGTGTTGACGAATTTATTTTGTTGCGGATTTTCACTTATTACTAAAGAGGCTTGCTTTTTTGTAAAGAATTCCGTCGTTTTCACTAGCCTTAGAACCTATAAATATAATGCGTTACGGTGGCGGCGTAGGAGGAATTCAAGCCATAAGGTCCATTCTTCGAGTAAAAGTGCGTTATCTTATCCCATTGAATTTATAACTTTCGATTTCATGGTTTTCCTTTCATTTAATTTATCATGTTTGTTAGAGAGATTTGATCCACATGATTGACGCTGTCGATTGATGTCAAAAAAGTACAGGATCTTATTCTAGTTTTTTTTTTTAAATAAAGGAATGTTTCCTTTGAGTAAAATCTGCAATCTCCAGTATTTAGAGTACTTTCCCTGCAGGTGGCGTTGAATTCCACCCTGTATGTCCTGCATATGCATGGTATATCAACATACGACGCCACACGACGCGTTCCGGCGCTGGCACGCACACTGGGCATGCTATCCGTCCGCGAGATGCGGCGGGGAGGAGTGTATTCGTTGCCAGTTTGCCACGCCGGAGCGACACCGCTCAGTAATTTAGATGGCAAAACCACTATTCTTGTACTAAGCAATCTTTAGAAATCTTACCGCGTTGCCGTCGCAGCGAGCCGTGTGTATAGGCTCATACTGGTTTCAAAACAAATGCAATTCTATTATTACGCATACTATTTTTTAAAGTTAATAAACTGACAAACGCTTTTGTTCCATGATTCAAATCAATGCGTGGTCAAAACTGACGCCGCCATCTTAATCATTAAAAAAAATATCAGATGTTTAAAAAAGGGGACGCTACCTCACAACGCCATTCGAGCGGCTTTTGCTGTAATGAAATATTAACGATATTTTTATACTCTCGACCCAATGTTGTCGTCCTTCTCCCACGCAAGCGAAGTCGCGAGCGCAGCGTATCATATGTTATGTTTATCAGTGTAGGTCAAAGTTTATTACATCCTAAATTAAACACAATCATGACACATGCTTCAGTGTGTACGTGCTACTGTACATCAGTGATATTTTAATCATTTAATAATGTGGAAAATAGTAGTTTTATCTGCACTCTTAATCGTCATTGACGCAAAAGGAATAAAAAATGTGTACGGAGACTGGATGATGGTGGCTTTATACCCAGCAACTACAAACGAAGCAGTGTGCATACGTTTCTCGTTCACCAAGAGTCCTGTAGGTGAACAATGTATGTATGCAGATGGAAGAAAAGCGAATTCAGTCCAAGTTACAATGATGACAGAAACTGGAGAGTTACTGGAACGGTATTCGATGCCGATGATGGTAGTTGATACGCCTGCAGAAGTGATGCCGGCGCTGAACTTGGGATGCAAGTGTGGGAATGAAGAGGTCAATGACCACGCTGTGGCAAGGTTGGTGGATAGCAACTACTTCATCATGTATCACTACGTCCCACCGCCTGCAGGAACTATAAGTACTGACACAAACCAGAATGCTGCGTACCTTTTTGCGAAGATTATTGTGTCGGAACCGAAATTATTTGAGGTTATGACGAAGATAGAAGATCTGAAAGAAAGAGAAGGCGCTGTTATGTGTGCGATAGAAAACTATAATGGACCCCAGTGACGAAACCCTGTGATGACTTTATTGTGAACTATTTGCAGTGTTTATGCCGCCATATACTTTTACTGTACAAGCTTCTCATGTTATATAATATGCGTAATACGACATGACGTGCGGCTGAGTGACTTACTTTTGTTTAACGACTTTGTAAAACTACATGAGTAATAATATAATCGATTTAACAGTAGCGTTTGTTTTATTTCTGTAGTACTTCCTTGGTTTTACTATCAATTTATCTCACTTAACATACTATGACCTATGATTATGGTAAAGTTTGTATTATTTTTTTAGAATTTCTAGTGGCAAGTACTCGAATGAAGTTTACAGAGAGCGCTGTTGGTGAACATTTCTGAAATCGTTGTGGGGAATGTATAAAAATACGTCACAGCAACTAACAATACTACTGTTATGCCGTCTACGGAACGGCTGTCATAGAATTAAATGGAAACTAGTAGTTATGTTGCATTCTGTCATTGCAATTGGATGGGTTTGTCGCTAAAGTTTGTGGCCCAACATCACCTTTTACTCTACCTAGAAATAAATGATAGAAGTAATGGTTATTTTGGCTTCCATAAAGCTTAATGAACAAGGAGTTAGTTCCAAGACTTGTAATGTTATTGTATCTGCCCCGATTACAAGCACTGCAGGTAAATTGGAGGTATGCCCATGTAGAGAACTTCGTAACAGCAGCCGTGACTATCACTGGTTAATGCTGTGGGTATCCACTTGTGGTTTATTTGATGGTTGAGGCCAAAAGCGCGTGGGACGCCTCCTTCTACTCCTTGAAGGAGGCTTACTGACCTGGTTTGCTGAAAGGGAGAGAAAGGCTAAACCTCTGACGGTGAAAATATTATATAAACAAAATACTCACACATAAAAATACTCGTCCTGAAGCGGTTATGCAGAGGCGTAAAAAACTATACCCAAATTTTGTAAGTTATGTTTAAGTTCCATGCCCAGCACCCCTAGCCAAGTTACAAACGTTTCGTGTCGATTCTCTTTCTTCAATCGTAAACGCTTCGGCAAAGCAATTGTAGAAAGCGCTAAATTGGTAGCCAAGTTGACACGACTGAGTCGATCGCTCGTTCTCTAATGACTGTAGAAAAAAACCTACACTTTAGGTATGGTAACGATTGTAGATTGTCAACTTGGCTAGGGGTGCAGGGCCGACAGTCTCGACAGAGATAACGACAAAATAGTTAACTTTCGATTGCTAATTACTCTCGAAATAATTCGGTTGTAATAACGATGATTGCGAGAAATGCAAGTCCCTACATCCAAGATGCGATTCTCACAAGCATCATTATTGCAACCGAATTTATTCGTCAGTAATAAGCTATCAAAAATTAGCGATTTTGTCGTTATTTCTGTCGAGACTGCCGGCTCAGATCCCGTGGCTGCTACCGAGAAATTCCTGATGGAAAAAATCAATAATGTAGGTATTGCCCGACCTGTGAATCAAACCCAAAACCTAATTTCCAGCAGTCGCGTTTAAGACCAAAGTCCATCAAAGAGACAGTACTACGAGGCTCACACAAAAAATATTATGGCATATTAAAATATATGCGATAAAGTTAATTTCATTAAAAAAACTGAATACCAGACATGAAAAACATTTTAATGAACAAAACATAGAATAAACATTTTAACAAATACCTTTCACAATGTTCATTATTCTTATATACCTCTATAATGTGGGTGGTTGAAAAGTTTCAGCAGAACACATAAAAGCCCCTCTTCTTCCACGCACATCTTCAATACCTGCTACATCGCTGACTAGTTTCATGAATGGCTCAACAGTCTTCGCGAAAAGATGAATGTAGTTCTTATCCGTCTCAGCATATGACAAGGGTTGTTGATGCAAAGTAAAGTAGTTGCTGTCAACCAATCTGGCAACGCCATGGGTAGTAAATTCTTCGATACCACAACTGCAGTTGCCGTTCAACGCACGTGCAGCTTCGGCAGCTGAATCGACAACCAGAATTCGCATTTTTCTACCTCCTGACGGCGGATTCTGGTTCCTAGCTGGATAGGTTTTAACCAGGACTAAAGCAGCATTTCTCCCATCATCACATGAACAGGGCACGTCTTCCGGATGTATTGCGAACGACCAGCGATAACATCCCAGTTGATATCGGGTAGAAGATGGAAACTCAGCCACTTGTATCCAATCTCCGTAGAAATTTTGTATGTCTGTTGCCTCAACGAGAATTATTAGACAAGATATTGTTATTAATTTCCACATAATGAGATATTATGCAGACGTTCTACAGTACTTTGGTGAAGATCGAGAAACGAATGGAAAAATACGTAGTGATAGCGTTTTTGGCGGGTCACAACTGACAACCTTTGGCGTGTGCTGATAAACTTAATATTTTTCATGCTATTATATGATGTTTTTTCTAAACACTGGAAAGTTCCAGTGTTTTTAATTCAAATAATTAGGCATGTTGTTTTGATAAAAGCATTTCAACCGTGTTCTTCGACATTTTACATTTTGTCTGGCTTCTTGTTCACTAAGTTAACGCACATATGTGTATGTATGTTACTACTATTTTCCCAGGTAGAATTTTTATAACTTTATGACATTGCTAGTAAATATAATCAATCCAAAAAAAATCCTGGATTCGAGGCCATGGATCGACAGCTTAGGAGAGACCTGTCGTCAATGGTGGACCATGAAGTTGATCATATATTTCTCGGGTACACAGCCTTGACCAGTCCTTGTCTTTCAGTTTATCAATATTTGTAATGTCTTTCTCTAACTGTGCAGTGCTAGGCAACTCCCTTGCCATCAAGAAAACTATCGTATCATTCGAGTTCGTTGTCACGTATCCAAGTACATAGTTAGCGTTCACAATTTCGATAACACTTCGATCACTGAAAGTAGTATTTGCATAATTGCAGGACACGTTCACGAGAGGCAGATCACCCAATTCGTCAACAACTAGAACAGGTACTGATAGTGCTACAGGCTTAATGCTTACAAAGCTTGGCTGGGAAGGAGCTTCACGTTCTAGGAGTCTCACTACCACTAGTGTACAGTTTATTTCATCTGAACAAGAACAATCAATGTTTCGAGGGTCTTCAGAAAAAGTAATGCCTCCGCATGCAGGTTCCGTTATAATATCATTTGGATACACCAACACAAACGAGTAATTTCCGAAGATATCGTCAAGAGTAGCTCCTTGAACAACACATAAGAACGCTGATATAACTATTACTTTCCACATTTTGGACACTTGTCTACTATTAGCGATGTTTCTCCTTGCACTAAACACTATGAGGATGTGGAACATTTACGCGTGTATGAACACTGAGTGACCACTTAACCTTTGCCACTGCAATTGCCGATTTAATAAAGCGAGAAACCAGATCTTTATTTACCTTCTGCGCTATAATGAAAATGAACCTGATAAAAAGGTAGAAGGTTATTTATGGGAATGATGAGCACCGAGACCGCACGGACAATCAGTGGCATTTGAAACTCAGCTAAGTATTATGAGTATGTGGGGCACTTACGCGTCAACACTGAGTAACCACTTAACCTTTGCAATACTGCAATTATCGATTTAATGTTACACTATAATAGATCGTCACGATTTGTGCTTTTTTAATGTCACATATAATACAGGATGTAAACAGACTTTTCACGAAGCCGTCAACCATTCGCATTCTGTACATCAAATTGATTAACTCTGCGCAATTTTTTTTGCTGGGACACTACTTTTTTTGGGGTGAAAATCACATTTTACGGTATAACTCAATGTAACGCATTCAACACATTGTGCTTATGGATGCATTGAGTAGTAAACGGGTCATGGAAGTATTTAATATAAAGTTATAACATTAAAAACTTGTATTAAAAAAAAACTTGTAGAAAAGTTGGAACTTTGACCCCCAATAACTCCGTAACTAGAAGGTTTCCAGGTCTAGAACAAAAAATGATCGCAGTGACTAGAAGAACTAGTCTTTTTCCAAAAAAAAACAAATGAACAGCAAATACATTAGGTATAAACAAATATTCACATAAGGTTTATCATCTATAGCAAGGCAAGGCATATTGATCCAAACGGCTCGAGACGGTATCATTTGTAACCATTTATTTATTTATTATGTTTGAAACTCTTTTTCCGTTACTTCCCCCTCAAGGTTCATTGGAAGACCAGTGTCAGACAGCATCACCATCACTTGTCTGGCATGAATGCTAAAACGGACCTTTTTGGCGCAGCCGCGAGGGAAAATTTGACAGTTTCGGGTAACTTGATGTGCTGATGTCTATACATAAATATTATCGCATCAGTTACTGTTTAACTGTAAATTATACTTCGATCAAAGGAATTGAGAGGAACGAGCAAAATGGAAAATGGCGAGATTGCATGTAATTCGGGACCCAGTGATATGGGTAGCGTACATTGTGGAAACTTATGAATAGTTGAAGAACAACTTAAGACTAACAAAAAGCAAATTGAAAATAGGTTAAAGAAGTTGGGAGAAAAAAGATATGGAAGGTAGAAGATTATAACCTAACTTAAGGGTCGGACTTATTGGTTATTATTTAGTAGTAGAATAGTATAAAATAGCATTTATCCGTATTCCACGTAGCCGTTGAACACAAACAAACAATAGAATGATCCACAGACTATGTCCACAGATGAATTTGACACTGACGTTCCATTTCTCAGTTGTAAGAAGGTAAATGTCAAACGTTGCGTTCGGAAACTGCACGCAGGCGCGGATACAGGGGGGGAGGGGGGGGGGCAATGGGTGCAATTGCCACTCCTTAAACTGGACCAAATACGTCATTAGCCAAGCTGGAACTAGTTTGACGGAATTGAAACTAAATAATATCTAGTTGTATACCTTGTCATGGGCGTTGCCAGGAGGAGGCAGCTGCCCCAAGAGGCTCGGGATTTTTAAAAGTTATAGCTTTTTCTGCCTGATGCCATAGAATAGTATTTTACGTAATAAATTGTAGCGTAAAATGGAATCACTCAAATGAAATATTGTTTAACCCTACAGAAAAACATTTGTCAAAAAGGCTCCTTTTTTCTACCTCCGGATTGGCACTCTAATTGTATTTTTGCATGATCGACCGGTATGGACAGAGCCTGAAATAAATTAGGAGACCCTTGCCCCGAGGCCTTATATGCAATTATAGCATAATTATCATAAGCTATGATGTAAAAAAATTGCGAGCTCGCTACGCTCGCTCTTGCAACCTAGTTTTTCTTGAGCCTTGATTTTGTCTTTAAGAGGCCCAGGGGAGTTACCTGGGCCTCTTAAAGACAAAATCAAGGCTAAGGCAAGCAAAAGTAGGTCGAAACAATTCTAACCTGTACAAGGTAGGTAAAGTCTTAAAATTTTCGAGCTCGCTACGCTCGCTCTACTTTCTCTTGAATTTATCCAAAAGTCGATCGAAATCCGTCGGATCCAGATCCGCCGGATCAAAACCATTCTTACCTGTCTAAGGCAAAGGTGTCATAAGAATTTCGAGCTCGCTTCGCTTGTTCTTGCAGCGAGGGTCGCAGGTTACAATTGTTTAGACTCTTCTTATATGAGTTACTAGATCGACCCTCAGACAAAGGCAACTCTTTTAAGAAGAGTCTAAACAATTGTGACCTGCCCAAGGTAGAGTGTTAAAATTTTCGAGCTCCTTTCGCTCGTTCTTGGAGCCTTAGTTAATTTTGTTGTTAAAATTGTCGCCTTGTCGATTAAATAAAATATATTTTTTAATGAATTTTCCGTAAGATCAAACAAAATATAAAATCAAACAAAAATTGCCCCCCTCCTGAAATAAATCCTGTATCCGCGCCTGCCTGCACGATGACTTATTTTTATATAAATTAAAATAATTCGTGTCTTTTAATTCCCATCATCTAGTAACTCAATATTTTTTATATAGAACTCTGATAAACTCTTTACTATAATTAATGTAAACTAGACCGTGAACGGCGCTCCGTTGATTTTTAAATTACGTGGGTCCAACCTCGCCATTGTCCTTTAACTCCAGCAAAAAAAAAACTCTTTCACGTCTTTGAACGGGTTAATCATCACTTCAATATATTCCACACCTCAAGTAAAGCTTTACACGCAAAAATAATATGGCGCAAATTGAAAACGGTCTCCACTGGGCGGACGCCGAATTTCAAACAACTCGGCAATTTATTTTTCGATCGATCCCCCTCTGTTGCAAAACGTAGCGTTGCGGCCAAAAAGGTGAACGTTTCGACTATTGATACGGCTTTTTTTTTATTTTTACGCCTCCGTACACAGCTCTGGTTTCAATTTCGTGGAATTTCGGAAACGAAAAATTGGTGTGTGAACGTTATTAATTTAGTGCATGTTTCGAGTTTTTTTTTGCGCTCCGATGATCTCTGTGAATTGGGATTAGATTGCGGAAGTCATAGATGTGGGTTTGTTTGCGGGTTGTTTGTTCGGGTTGTGGTTGAACGAATTCAATGCACAATCACGTGTATATCCACATAATACAGGTGACTTTTTTATCACTTTCCAAAAAAATGGGTATAATAGGTAAACGGAGTAGAAGCAAATTACACGCTTAACTAGTTTTTGTTTTTGCGAAAAAAAAAACGAAATTCAAATCGTACGCGTATTGAGTATGATTTGAAGCCGATATTTTTTTTTTTTTTTTTTTCAAAATTTCTCTTTCTTTTTTCTATTGAAAAGTTTGCTTGAAATTTGTAGCGTTTTTTGATGATAGATCAATTTTTTTCTAAGCTGTAGAAAAATGAAAAAAAAACTGGGTAAGTATGCCATAAGCTTCTACTCCGTTCACCTAATATACCCATTTTTTTTGGAAAGTGATAAAAAAGTCATCCGGTATTGTGTACACTGATACATTTCTAAAAGAAATATTCTCATATTGTAAAAACAGACAGTGTATCTAATAGTTGGTACGCCCACGTTTCGCCAGTTATGTCTTAAGTTCCTTGTAATAGGGGGCGAGCCTATTGCCATCAACCGGGCGCTAATCCAGACTCCGTGGATGCTACCAGGGGGGTGAAACTTCCATACATCGGCTTCAAATAAAATTTTCATAGACAGTGCTGCCATCTGTGTGGTTAGTTACGCTAAGTTTGGCCATAGTTTTATATTTTTGCCAATAGAGCTAGTTGATAACAGTACAATAAAAGTAATGCTGAATATTAATAAGTATTATTTATTATTATTATTTCAAAATGTTTTTACATTACAAATAAATTTAAAAATATTATAGCAAAATAAATAACATCTTTTCTTTCACTTCGAGAAATTTATTTAGTACACAGTAACAGTATGTACATTTTAAAACGTTTTTTATGTTTCGTTCGTTGTTTCGTGGTGTTCTGGTGATCTATTTTGTGCTCTTTGACGACCTAATACTGTGCTTGTTTTCTTGATATCTGCTATAAATGTTGGACCCTCTCGGACCCTGTGATAAGATACGTAAACGATTGAAAGTTCTAGGATTTTCGCCAACAACCGATTTTCAGGTTGTTCTACGACATAATTTAAACATGTCGTGGGATAAAATGTTTTTTTTTTCACAGTTGTTTTTATCAAATAAAAAGTCAAGGTTTAACAAAAACTCAGCAGCTATAAAATCTAGCCCACATCCTAATAATGTATCAGTGCAACATTAACTGCGTCGTTTGTTTCCAACGAGGTAATCAGTCCAGTGTTCAACATGTTGAAAATAGTTCTTCTATCAGTGTTCCTGAGTGTCGGTCTAGCAGCTAATATAAACGACATCTATGGAACCTTCACATCGGTTCTGGCATTTACACAGACACCACAGTATCCCCTTTGTGTAAAGTACTCCTTTGCCGAAGATCCAAGTAAAGTTCAGTGTACTTGCTCAGACGGCATTAATACTACACTTGTGGAAATAAAAGTACTAGAACACCTGGAACCGCCCAAGCCTAAAATTCATCCCGTAACAATATCAGGACCTATACTAGCGGTTGACAATTTAGAAGACTTGGTACTAAAAGCGAACGTCACATGCAATTGTGCGGGCAAGGAATACGATACTCGAGGAGCTGCCAAAATTGTAAACGAAAACTATATGGTAGCCTACGTAGGGAATGGACCAGGAACTACAGATGTTGAATATTTGCTGGCGAGGAATTTACCCACTGCTGCTGTATTGGCCGGTGACACGACAACTATAGCTGAATTGAAAGATAGAAGCCAAGCAATTATGTGTACTCAAGAAACATACGAAACACTTCGTCCGAAGAATTAAGAGTTTGTCATCTTCATGCCATTGTCCTATGTAACTTTGGGCAGCAAATTTTCTTCATCCGTTCTCCACTGGCAACTGTCACGCTATCATTTTATTATTTAGCATTTCTTTGAAGTGTCTCTCCCTCCCCATCGATCATCATTTGTATTCATCACTCTTCTAGTGACATGTGTTTCATCCTTTCATCCCTCCTCCGAAAAATTAATTGTTATTTTATTAAATGTTAAACTTTTAATAAACTCTGTTAAAGATACCAGGTTTTATTTATGAATTCTTCCTAATATTTAAATATGAATTTAAATAAAATAAAATAAAACAAAAAAATTAAGTCCGCTGTGTCGTGAGCAGGCTACCGGTGGTTAGGGCTGCTGAGATACAAACCTCCTCACAATGCAAGCCGTGTCAAGGAGCACTGCCTCCTGAATCAGGCTTGGCTATTACGTGAGCCGACCTCACATTCTACATGTCGAGGACCTCGTGCACCAAGTCGAACCTGTCACGCTTAACACTTGTTGTTATCGTGTTACATTCTAATCTATTAAAAAGTCAAGGGTCTAACATTTGCCGGGTATAACATCTGTCTGACATACTGAAAATCCTAAAATTTATACGAGGCTACATCTTTTTTAAAAAATTTTCATTACCTTCATGCCTGATGGAAAGCGATGGATGAGGTCTATGATGGAACGAGCGGCCCAGAAGATGTCTGTTCACTCTTGATCTGAAGGCAGACAGGTTTAATGTGGGTGGGAACACAAATGCAGGCAGAGAGTTCCCCACTTAGGCAGTGCGCATAATAAAAGTGGAGGAGAAGCGCTGAGTACGACTTGTCGGGTTATCCACCAAGTTCGGATGGTTCGCCGCAATACTTCTGCTTTTCCGGTGTTAGGCTGCGTTTCCACCAGATATGAGCGAGGATGCTTAACGAGGGATGTGTGTGGAACTAACCAATCACATAGCTAGAATACCTCAAGCTGTGAAAAAGAAGTGACATTATTGATTGGTTTCACACAAATCCCTCGCTACGCATCCTCGCTCATCTCTGGTGGAAACGCAGCCTTAGGCGGTTAAAAGGGTGATGGTAGGATCAGGTCGTGGAGCTTCTGCGCACACTCTTAAAAGTACAGCAAGTGAAAGACCGAGGCAACATTACGCCGATGAGCTAGGCTGTGCTACCAACGTCTCGTCGCCTATAAGCCTTTTAGCTCTGCGTCCCACTGAGTCAAGTGCAGCAAGTTGGTATTTTGCTGAGCTATCCCATAAGTGACTGCAATACTCCATACAGGAACGGACATATGCTTTATACAAACTTAAAAGCTATCCAGATGTGAAGTATCGCCTCACCTTATTCAAGATGCCCAGCTTCTTAGTTTCGGTCTGAGCTTTTGACTCGATGGTTGAGCTGAAGTTGCTTCGTTCTTACATAGCTTTTTCTAAATAAAAATCAGTCCAGTGTTCAGAATGTAAAAACTAATTCTATCAGTTTTACTGTGTGTCTATCATGCATCTAATATTAACGACATGTATGGAAACTAGTCGAATGTTATGTGGCATTCAAATACATCCAAAGCCATTTGTTCTTCAGCCTTTTTGAGAGCAGTGGTGATGAAATAAATTACAGAAAGTGGCAGGCGCATTACTTTGTGTAGTTGAAGTTGATTTTGCTTCTTTAATTTTATTGTAACATCAGCTGAATTAAACCAAATATCATTTTATCACAAATAATTAAAATATGTATTTACACATCAGGTACGAGTATACACGACTATTTTTTATTAGTACAAATACTTAAAAAAGTACCTACTTATTAAAGAAGGTATTTTTAATATATATGTAAAGTCTCAATACATAATATTGATAAACGGCAAAGTTATTAGCGTTTGTTTGTCCCAAAATGTCACTCAATCAATGGATATATTGTACAGGCCATTCATAATCGTAGTAATTAATCATTTGCCCTCGCTCTCGCGTTCGCTTGGTCACTTTCTAGTAGCAATTGTTATGAATGATTGACTTAGATAAGAGTTTACCAATTATGACAAATTTTCGAAGACAATATTTTGTAATTTCGTTTTTTTTTTACTTTTGACTTCATACATTTTAATATGATCAGTAGTGTGTGGTAGGTACGGATAGAGCCCCATTTTTTGTACTATTTAAAAATTAGTGGTGTATTATTTGGAAGTAGCTTTTTAAATCCTATAAACACATGACTAAATAAAAGTAGCTATTATATTTTTTTGCACTTAATTTCGGATATTTATAGTCAAAGATGTGGAAGAGGCAAACCCAAGATCGTAAAACGTGGAAGAATATGGGGGAGGCCTATGCTACGGCAAAACAATCTTCGGAAACCGATGTCTGAAGAATAACTTATTTTTTCTTATTATGTAAATAACTAGCTGTTGCCCGCGGCTTCGCCCGCGTGCAGTTCGGTAACTGCCCCACTGAATTATACTAAAGGGATAAATAGTGTTCTACATGTTAATTTAGGTTATAAACTATCTATTTGCCAAATGTCATAATCATCACAATTTATTATTATCATCACAATCACCATCACTATCACAACCACCATCATTATCACAATCATTATCACAATCACCATCACTATCACACCCACCATCATTATCACAATCATTATCACAATCACCATCACTATCACAGTCACCATCATTATCACAATCACCATCATAATCACCATCGCTATCACAACCACCATCATTATCACAATCATTATCACAATCATCATCGCAATCACCAT
This sequence comes from Xestia xanthographa, assembly GCA_905147715.2. Classification (NCBI taxonomy): domain Eukaryota; kingdom Metazoa; phylum Arthropoda; class Insecta; order Lepidoptera; family Noctuidae; genus Xestia; species Xestia xanthographa. Next base: position 22,700,658 of record LR990657.1, read on the forward strand.
CACAATCATCATCACAATCATCATCACAATCACTATCACCATCACAATCCCCATCACCATCGCTATCACCATCACAATCACCGTCACTATCACAATCACCATCACCGTCACAATAACCATTAAAATCACTATCACAATCACCATCATTGTTATCATAATCATTATCATCGTAATCACAATCACCATCACTATCACAATCACCATCACCATCACTATCACAATCACCATCACCATCACTATCACAATCACCGTCACAATCACCGTCACAATCACCATCACAATCACCATCACAATCACCATCACAATCACCATCACAATCACCATCACAATCACAATCACTATCATCATTTTAACAATCATTATCATCGTAATCACAATCATCATCATCATCACAATCCCCATCCTCGTCATCACAATCATTATCATCGTAATCTCAATCATTTTCATCTAAATCACAATCGCCATCACTATCTTAACCACAATCATTATCACAATAACCATTACTATCACTATCACTATTACTATCACAATCACTATCACTATCACAATCACAATCACCCAATCACCGTCACATCATCATTACAATCACCATCACAATCATTATCATCGTAATCGTAATCACAATCATTGTCATCGTAATCACAATCATTATCATCGTTATTACAATCACAATCTTCATCACTATCACAATCACAATCGCCATCACGATCACTATCACCATCGCAATCACCATCACAATCATCATCACAATCACAATCACTATCATCATTTTACACAATCATTATCATCGTAATCACAACCACTATCATCGTAATCACAATCATCATCATCACAATCTCCATCCTCGTCATCACAATCATTATCATCGTAATCACAATCATTATCATCGTAATCGCAATCATTATCATCTTAATCATAATCATCTTGATCACAATCGCCATCATTATCACAACCACAATCATTATCACAATCACCATCACTATTACAATCACCATTACTATCATTGTCACAGTCACGATCACCACGGCTATCACCATCACAATCACAATCACCATCACCATTACCATCACCATCACAATCACAATCATTATCATCGTAATCGTAATCACAATCATTGTTATCGTAATCACAATCATTATCATCGTTATTACATTCACAATCTTCATCACTATCACAATCACAATCACCATCACAATCACTATCACCATCACAATCACCATCACAATCATCATCACAATCACTATCACTATCATAATTTTACACAATCATTATCATCGTAATCACAACCACTATCATCGTAATCACAATCATCATCATCACAATCTCCATCCTCGTCATCACAATCATTATCATCGTAATCACAATCATTATCATCGTAATCGCAATCATTATCATCTTAATCATAATCATCATGATCACAATCGCCATCATTATCACAACCACAATCATTATCACAATCACCATTACTATCACTATTACAATCGTCATCACTATTACAATCACCATTACTATCATTGTCACAGTCACGATCACCATGGCTATCACCATCACAATCACCGTCACAATCACAATCACAATCAAATCACTATCACAATCACCATTATTGTTATCACAATCATTATCATCGCAATCACAATCATTATCATCTTAATCATAATCATAATCATCACAATCAACATTATCATTATAACAATCATCATCATCGTTATCACAATCATCACAATAAATCAACAATAACCCTGTATAGAAGTTGAATCCGCTATCTTCTGGATCTCAAAATAAATGCCATTTTCGACATCAGCACCCCTGATATTCTCGGTTTCGACACCCATATTGATTTTATAGACATTTCAACCCCAGCGCACCCCAACAGGGAATGATGGTAATTCAGGTCCGCCACATTACGTTGTTTTTGTAATACACGCGACCCAATTCACCATACAACCAATACCTATGTTGAATTTCAGGCTTTGTTACCCCATTTCCCCCTTTAGGGGTTGAATTCTGAAAAAACCTGAAACACAAATGTTAACTCATTTATCGATAGGAGTACTCCTGTTAAGTTTCGAATAAAGTAGTTTAACTAATCTAATTTCCCCATGTAATCTTTGGACCCCCTTTTCAACCCCTTAGGGGGTTAATTTTGAAAAATTATTTCTTAATGCACCCCTAAACCCCATAAAGAACCTATGTGCCAAATTTGGAATCTCCAGACTCAGTGGTTTGGGCTGTGCATTGATTTTTATACTTTGCCACCCCATTTTCCCCTCTTAGAGGTTGAATTCTGAAAAAACCTGAAACCCGTTTCTAGTCATTTATTAAAAGGAGCACTCTTGTGAAGTTTCGAATAAAATAGTTAAACTAATCTTGTTTCCCCATTCAAACATTGGAGCCCCGTTTAACCCCCCTAGGGGATGAATTTTGCAAAATCCTTTCTTAGTGCACCCCTAGACCACATAAGGAACCTACTTGCCAAATTTGGAATCTGTAGACCCAGCGGTTTGGGCTGTGCGTTGATAGATGAGTCAGTCAGTCAGTCAGTCAGTTTCTTCTTTTATATATTTAGATAGATATGTGTAATTATAAGATTGTTAATAAAGGCTATTCTATTCTATTCCATAAAGAAGCCGTTGACCCTGTATTGTCGAGCAATTCCTTTAATATTATGATGTCACCAACATGGTGACCAATCGTGACGTGTTTGTAGTCACATGATGCTTTTTTTTCAGGATTGTCGGTTCAGTGGTTTAAGCGTAAAGAGGTAACAGACAAACAAAAAAAAACTTTCGCATTTATAACATTAGTAAGAAAGATAGGATTAGGATTTCATCGAAATACTTCGGAATGCGATTTAAAAGTGATTAAAAAACGATTGGTAATGAGCAAAAGTCCAAGAATTTTCAACAAAAACCGATTTTTTACGTTATTCTACGACATAATTTACACGTATCGTGTCTAAAAACTATTATTTTTCACAGTAGTTTTTCTAACTCTATTTATCTAATCTGACTTTTATCAACTAAAAAGTCAAGGGTTAACTAACTCAACGGGTATAAAATCTAGCCCACATCCTAATAATTCATCAGTACTACTTTAACAGTGCCATATTGACTACATCGTCTGTTTCCAACGAGGTAATCAGTCCAGTGTTCAACATGTTGAAAATAGTTTTCCTATCAGTGTTCCTTAGTGTCGGTCTAGCAGCTAATATCAACGACTTCTATGGAACCTTCACATCGGTTGTGGCGCTTACACCGTCACCGATGCCTATTTGCGTAAAGTAAGGAGTACTTTACGCAAATAGGCATCGGTGACGGTGAAAGAAAAAAAAAACGCCGAAGATCCCAGTAAAGTTCAGTGTACTTGCTCAGACGGAAATAAATCTACACTTGTGGAAATAAAAGTACTAGAACACCTGGAACCGTCGAAGACAGACATTGCTCCCGTTACAGTATCAGGACCTATACTAGCTGTTGACAATGTAGATAACGTGGCACAGCTCTTGAACGTCACATGCAATTGTGCTGGCAAGGAATACGAATATCGAAGTGTTATGAAAGTTGTAAACGAAAACTATATCCTAGCCTACGTAGGGACTGGACCAAGAGCTGCAGTTGCTAGTCAAGATTATTTGCTGGCGCGAAATTTGCCCACTGCTGCTTTACTGGCCGGTGCCACGTCAACTATAGCTGAATTGCAAGAAAGGGACGTAACATTGTTGTGTACTTCAGAAATATACGAGACACTGCGTCCGAAGAATTAAGAGCTCGTCATCTTCTTGCTCTTGTCCTATGTAACTTTGGGTCGGTGCAGCAAATTTTCTTCTTCTATTCTCCATTGGAATCTGTCACGCTATCATTTTCTTCTTTTTTTCATACAATTCATATTTTCTTTGAAGTGTCTCTCCCTCCCTATCGATCATCATTTGTATTCATCACTCTTCCAGTAACATGTGTTTTATCCTTACATCCCTTCTCCGAAGAATTAATTGTTGTACCTATTTAAAAGAATGAATTTGTTTTAATAAACTCTGTTAAAGATACCAGGTTATATTTATTCATTCGTCTTGTATTTTTTTAGATACGTATTTACAATACATAAAACAAAAAATAGAAGTCTGCTGTGTCGGGAGCAGGCTACCAGTGGTTAGGGCTGCTGAGATAGAAACCTCCTCACAATGCAAGCCGTGTCTAGAAGCACTGTCTTCTGAATCAGGCTTGGCTATTACTAGAGCCGACTTCAAATTCCACATGTCGGCAACCTCGTGCACTAAGTCGAGATATTTATTTTATTTCTCTTTTTGAGCTTTCACGCGGCTCGTCATACGGGTGGTAACATCGACTATCAATCATTACGCGGCGTGCTCATCGGTCTATCACGACTATGCCAGGCTTATTAGGTGTTCATAGTTCTGTCTGTAATGATAGTCGGATGACAGTACAACGTTAGATGGTCTTTCTCGAGAGCTGTGTCGGGCACATATTTCTATTTCAATACCTCAGAATTTGCAAGTTCATAATTCAAAGCAAGTTGCTAGTGAATGATGCCAGTTTTTTTTTACTATTACGTGATTGATTTTGTGTGACATGACTTAATGTTATGGTGGTGGGCAGAAACATTACACATTCCGTACAAAGTTTTCTTTTATCTGTCTTAATACCATTGCACACCTTCAGTCCTTTTACCGTTCACACACACACGCCCACCTAGTATTTCCTAGAACATCGCCAAGCCGCTGGTCAACTCTTCTCGTGGCCAAAGGGGCCATCCTATTTCTTGGCCATAGAATCACCTTTGCCACCAAACGTGGTAATGCTGCCAGCCTTCTGGGCACTTGCCCCGTCGACAGCAATGCGGATGAATTGTTTGAGGCCCTTCTTTTCTGCTTTTGATACATTATGTCTACTATATTCTTACTTAATGGTAAAGAACCCTTCACGCTTGTTGGTATCGTGTTACATTATAATATATTAAAAAGTCAAGGGTCTAACATTTGGTGGATATAACATCTGTCTGACATACTGAAAATCCCTAATACGAGGATACATCTTTTTTTTTACATAATAGGGCTGCTCGGCTGCTCTTGACCTCGATCACGCCTGATGGAAAGCAATGGATTAGGTCTATGGTAGAACGAACGTGCCCAGAAGATGCCACTCTTGCTCTAAAGTCTTCTGAATGGTTGAATGGAACACGGGCAGAGAGTTCTACATTTTGGCTGTGCGCGTACTAAAAGTGGAGGAGCAGCGCTGAGTACGACTCAGCAGGATATCGTCGGCAAATAGCCCCTTAGCCAGACGATGCCCATTTTACTGGCATATTTCCCAAAGGAACTTAAACACTCAAATAACATAATCCCGAAGGCATATTTATTCGATAAAATAAAAAAAATAAATGGGAGGTTTGGCCAGTAAAGTCAAATTTTCAATGATATACCATCGTCATCGAAAATCAGTTCTAAACTGTTACCGCCTTCACCGCGTGGAGGTACTCCCAGCTTATGTTATTTTATAATTATGCATTTAAATTAGTGACAGCTTTGATTTCCACATCAGATGTTCCTGATCTTCGATTTTTATAAGACAACAGAGAGTGAGTGCTCATCAGATTGAACAACTTTTGCTAAAATGTCATTCCTATATATATGTTATAATGTAGCTGGGCTCTTGGAGTTCCACATGAGGTGTTCCAAATCTTCAAATTTATTCAATCAGCAGAAAATGCTTATCACGTGGAACAATTTTTGCTATGGTACCATTTTTGAATCTCTTATAGTTTAACTGGAAGTCATGGGGAGAGGCCTTTGCCCAGCAGTGGGATGACGCAGGCTAACAGTATCAGTATCAGTATTATAGTTTAACTGGTCTTTTGCGGTTCTGCATCAGGTGTTCAAGTTTCCAAGATAAATTATAGCCTATATGTTGCCCAGACTTAATACCTATACAACAAAAAAAAATCATTCAAATCCGGCCAGTAGTTCCGAAGATTAGCGTGTACAAACAAACCAACACACAGACAAACAGACACACAGACAGATTTCGTTTTTTGGATTCGTGCTCTATTACTGTTTCAAAACCCCCCTCAATTATTTCTTTTTTAATATATTCAATGTACAGACACAGTTTTTTTACTGTTTTATTATCTTAAAAATAAAAATATATATAAATTACGTGTCACGTTGTTTGTACGCGATCGGCTCATAAACTACTTAACAGATTTTAATCAAATTTGCACACCGTGTGCAGTTTAATCCAACTTGAAAGATAGGATAGATAGATAGAATAGAATAGAAAAAAACAAAATGTCCACCCGTTCCAAGCCGTAACGGGCAGCTAGTACCTATGTAGGCTATGTATATATATTGTATTATAATATGTATATAGAATAGATGTTTAAAAACGTGCTGGTGAATTCTGTTATTATTTAATAGTAACACAATATTATTGTAAAGTGTTTTAGTATTGTTTGTCAGGCTGATTGATTTTACGATTGTAATAAGTTGCTGAACGGATATTGTGGTACTTCCGCTCACTCAGGATAGATGCGTGAGCAAGGACCAGTCACGTTAGCTTAAGATTAGCAAAACCATTAAAATGCTAAGCAATTATAAGTGTTTATTAAAGTGAACGATATTAAGTTGTGAAAATGAGAACTGTAATACGATTTAAAATAGTGTGAGGAGTTTCTTCGTCCATTCTTCTCCTCAACCATAATACTTTGCGAATGGACGACTCAACTCTTGAAAATTTTATGTAGAAACATAAAAATTGTATATATATATGATGATGATGATGATTGAGCACTACACCCAGCCAGGAGCAAGCCTGACCCGTACAAGCCGGATATACCAGGGGGCACTTTTATGTAAGGAAAGACATGCTCTGGGATGTGAAAGGAAGCCCGACCAACCGCAGCCAGTCGCGCACAATCAGCTGACTATGCAGCCTAGAGCCAATATAGGAATAGTGGTAAAAACAGGTATAATTTATTGGGATGAGCATTGGTGTTTTGACCTTCGTTTGATTGGTCTCTTCTATCATTGGAGAATCATAATTCGTTTCTGGTGGTTGGGATTCCTTTCGTTTTTGGCTCGTCTTATGTAACAAAATTATGTTCGCGTACATGTTTCATCGTCAGTAGTATTTGTTTCACTGTAATTTTCGCTAAGGTGATATATTCCCTGGGTGGCTGATTTGAATTATTCTCTATCTGCTTCTGACTGAATGCATCTTCTTTGCTTTTATTGAAATTATCCATGTCTTGTTGGAGTGACTCGTTCCATGTATATATTGGTCTTCTAACTATTAGCCGTTTCGCCTTGTATCTAATAGCTGCGTGCAGTAAGTGAGGCTCTGGTCGTCGGAGGATGTGCCCGTAGCTGCCTGCTTCACCCTTGATACAGTTTCGCAATCTTGCCAAGTTCTCAATCGCGGTAAACTTGTAAATGCTCGATGAGTCGACGTACGCTGCTTTGAACGGCATCCACTCAATGGCCGCTCCCGTGAAGACATAAAGTTCAGTCACTTGTTGCGGAGGCGGTCGTACTCAAATAATTTCGTCCAACGTATCGGCAAACTGTTCTATCCCTACGCGACGCTCTCTTCGGATGGGCGACCGCGAGACTGTTCGTTGTCTTGAAACATAAATAATATATTAAAATATTTTTTTTTATATATATATTTTATTTCTATTAAACCATTTAGGTATAGAAATACATAAATGGTTTAATAGAAATAAACGTTTGAAGTTTAAATCAAGTGCTGTGTGTGATTTCAACTACCCACCTACCTATATCAAACCACGGCGATGTGATAAAAGAGCAGAGAAGCTAGAGAATAAAAGATAATGACGGCGGATGGTGCCAATATTTGGGGACAGTGTTCCTCTAGGCTTTTCCTGCCGTCATATATATTATATTATAGATATATATATCACGGCAGGTCATCTATCACATCGCCTTGCGATACGATTCTTCATTGTTGATAGATAGGTAGGTGGGTATTTGAAATCACACACAGCACTTGACTCAAATTCCAAACGTTTATTTACTATTTTTAATCGTATCGATCGTTCACTTCATTAAACACTTATAATTACTTAGTATTTCATTGTTTTTGCTATTCGTAAGCTAACGTGACACTTTGTTGCTCACGCGTCTGTCCTGTGTGTGCGGAAGTACCCCCACACCACACAGTACAGTTTATTAATTACATAAGTTCATTAAAACTTACAAACAATACTAGAATAACTCACAATAAATCATTTTAATAATTAAACAATACCAATATTCACAAATGCAAAGGTTTTATCTAGTTAAAGCTAATTAGTCGCTTCATTACTTTTTACAACAATATTCTATCTTGCTTAAAACCATTTCCGGCAAATCAAAGGATTTAATGCAAAGAACACTAAGAAGTCTTTCAATAATAAATTGTTCTGTAAAATAATCTTGTTACTTTTTAGTTTGTAATTTAGTTACAGAAACTGATTTACTTGTACTTTCAAATTATAAATTGAGCTATTGATCTTCCACCTTAGTGTGAAGTGTTGCCTCATAAACAAATCTTTAGTGTCAAATGAACAATGATAATTACAAATCCCAATTGTCGTAAAATACTTGCTTATCTTAATTTTAACTATAGGTTTAGCTAAAGACTTTTGTTTAATGAATTACTATTTGAAACCACGAACTATCTATGTGCTAGTTACGCCAATAGATGGCGCTTAACTCATTTGTCAATTGATGTAATAACTGTACCACGAAGCAAAGATGGCAGGTTCATCAATATTAACATGGAATAGAATTATGAGTGTTAATAATTAGATTAAATCTTAGCACTTGCGACATATATTATAGATAGGTATATTATTGGAAGTAGTTTTTTTCAAATCCTTTAGTACACATGACTAAATAAAAGTAGCTATTATATTTTTTGCACTATATTTATAGTCAAAATAAAGAGGAATGGGTGATATCCTCAGGGTGTTGAGAGGATTAAAACGCGGTGACTTGATATTAATAGTGGACTGTATAATAAAATTGTAACAAAGGAAAAAAAACGGTTAAATTAACTTGAATATGCAAGAAAATAAGAAAAATGAATCGCTTGGTGGACGATGACGCAGTGCAGGCTGTGTCGGCCGGTGCGCTCTTGTAGGTCGAACGCCCCCTCCGCAACCTTAGCACCCCGCCCGCGGTCGCCCGGCGGCGGCGGCGTCCTCGCGGCGTGATATTCTCGACACAAAACATAAAGAAGCCGTTGACACTGTATTATGATGACAACATGGCCACCAATCGAGACACGTTTGAAAAATTTATCATCGACCATCTAGTTTATGATAATCGTATTATAGTCAGAGTTATAGTCATTTATTTATGAACGAGTAATTTGTATCTGAAGTTACACACAAAAATAACACAATTACAGTTTTTACCCTAAAATAAATATTTATTACATTTGAATTTCATAGATTATATCAACAATTATCTATACTTATACTTAATATAATATATAATTATATTATAATAATATTATAAAGAGGTAACATTTGTTTGTAAGTTTGTATGTAGGGGGTAATCTCCGAAAGTAATGAACAGATTTGAAAAATTCTTTCACCATTGGAAAGCTACATTTACCTTGAGTAACATAAGCTATATTTTATCTCCGTACTCCCACGGGAACGGGAACTACGCGGGTGAAACCGCGTGACGTCCGCTAGTAAATAATAAATTCATACAGATTTTTTTTTTATCACTTTCCAAAAAAATGGGTATAGTATATATATAGGTATAGTGTATATATAGGTGAAAGGAGTAGAAACAAATGGCATACTTAGTTTTTTTTTTTTTTTGCAAAGAGAAATTTAAAAAAAAATCGACAATCAAATCATAGGTACGAGTATTGTGTATGATATGAAATTCGATATTTTTCATTTTTTTTTTCAAAATTTCTCTTTCTTTGTTCTAATATGAAAAGTTTACTAGAAATTTGTAGCGTTTTTTGATGATGGATCAATTTTTTTGTAAGCTGTGGAAAAAATAAGAAAAAAACTAGGTATGCCATAAGTATCCGTTCACCTCCTCCACCTCCGTTCACCTAATATACCCATTTTTTTCGGAAAGTGATAAAAAAGTCGTCCGGTATAGTTTTAAACTTACATAAAATACGGAACCCTAAAAATTATGTTTTTTTTTTCAATAACTCAATTAAATGAGTTTTTATTTTTTTGCACGGAATCGTAATCTTTTTTTCTGAAGTAAACGTAGCCTAAGTTACTCTCTACTAAAACATCTGCCAGTAAAAACCTGTCAAAATTCGTCCAGCCGTTTTGGAAATTAGCCGGAGTAAACAGATAAGAAAGACAGACAAAAAAACTTGCTTTCAGTTAAAAGTTACTATTTTGAAATTACAAACAGACACATCAGTTTAATTTATATGTTAACTAGCAGTAATTTCAGTGACATGTCTAACCTGCCTATATAGTCACACAGAGGGTGCCTGAAGACGGCCATCGTAACCGCAGGCCCAAGAAACGCTGACGTGACGATCTGGACTCGTTCTTGTCGGATTGGTCGGAGAAGGCAAATTGTAAACAGGATTGGAAAGCCATGGGCCTTTGTCCAGCAGTGGGACAGAACAGGCTAACCTAAAAAAAAAACAAGCAGTTGTCCGCGGCTTCGCCCACGTAATATTCGGTAACTGTCCCAATGGATCATACTACGTTTCGTATAAACAGTGTCCTACTTGTTAATCCAGGTTATAAACTATCTATATGCCTAATTGATTGATTATCATCACAATCACCATCACTATTACAACCACCATTATTATCACAATCGCCATTATTATCACAATCATTATCCAGTCAATATCATTATCACAATCAACATCACAATCACCAGCACTATCACAACCACCATCATCATAACAATCATTATCACAATCACTATCACTATCACAATCACCATCACAATCACTATCTAAATCACCATCACAATCACCATCACAATCACTATCATAATCACAATCACTATCACAATCACCATCACCATTATCATCGTAATCACAACCATTATCATCGTAATCACAATCATAATCATCAGAATCTCCATCCTCGTTATCACAATCATTATTATCGTAATCACAATCATCATCATAGTTATCACAATCACCATCACTATCACTACCACAATTACCATCACCATTAGAATCACCATCACAATCACTGTCACAATCACCATCATCGTTATCACAATCATTATCATCGTAATCACAATTATCATTCCATTTATTTATCTATATACATATTTTTAACATTTTTAAATATTTCTTAATAAACAACATAAAAAAACATTTAAAAATATAAAAAACAGTAGCCCACCAGCGCTGGGAACAGGGTCCGAGCTGCCGGTGGTCAGGGCTCTTGAGAGAGGAACCTCCTAACGATACGTGCCGTGTCCAGAAGTACTGCTTTCTGAATCAAGCCCTTGATCCAGCTGCCAAGCGAGAGCCTCCTAAGATATTGGTCGAGGCTCTTGGCTATTAAGCCACTGGCCGACACTACTATCGGCACAATGACTGCTGTACCCACGTCCCACATGTCGACAACCTCGCGAGCCAGATCTAGATATTAATAATAATATAATTGTTGTAAATGTAAACTATTCTATAGCTATTAAACCTCTCTGATAAGCTGAAGAAGAAAATAATAATTAAAAAAAAAAAAAAAAAATAAAAAAAAAAACCCGACTGCGTTAAAAATAACTCATCATTCATCATTTCAGCCGAAAGACGTCCACTGCTGGACATAGGCCTCCCCCAAGTGTCGCCACATTGAACGGTCCCGTGCGACTCGCATCCAGCGGATTCCCGCAGCCTTCACCAGGTCATCGGTCCACCTAGTGGGAGGCCTTCCAACGCAACGTCTTCCGGTTTGCGGTCGCCACTCCAGAACTTTTCGGCCCCATCGGCCATCCAATCCAATCCAATCGGCCATCCCATATAGCTGATAATCAATATGGATTTCGCACAGGTTCCTCTACTGAAGACGCAGTTCTTGAGCTGACACAATTGGTTGCGAGGAATCTTGACAGTAGAACCAAAAGTCTTGGGATCTTTCTAGACCTCTCTAAAGCATTTGACACAGTCTCTGTTCCCAAACTTATCTCTAAATTGGAACTCCTAGGGGTACGAGGAAATACCCTCAAAATTTTCACAGATTACCTTAACAACCGGACCCAACGAGTAAAAATTGGAGAGCATATAAGTGAAGAATTTTCGACCACTTACGGTGTACCTCAGGGAAGCATTTTAGGCCCCAGCCTCTTTCTAATATACGTCAATGAGTTGTGCAGAATGACTATCCCCAATTCCAAGATCATTGCGTATGCTGACGACACCGCAGTCATAGTTCACGGACCAACTTGGGATAGCGTTAAGCGCTACGCAGAAGCGGCAATAACAACTATAATGAAATGGCTCAACCATAACTTGCTTACCCTAAACTGCGACAAAACATCGTACATTCCCTTCGCTATCCGGCGTAACAACCTGCCCGACAAATCCTTCTCCATAATAGCGCACACCTGCTCCATACAATCCCCACAATGCTCATGTCCGACGCTTGTCAAAACTGATAACGTGAAATATCTGGGTGTCCAAATAGACGGAGGATTACGATGGGACAAACATGTTGACGCCACTACCACTAGATGTTTAAAACTTTTGCATATTTTCAAATCCCTTAGAGACTCGGCTGCGCCTGAAACCCTGAAGATGGTTTACTTTGCATTATGCCAATCCGTCATTGGATATTGCATTACAGTATGGGGTGGTGCAAACAAAACTAGTCTTCTGAGGATTGAAAGAGCGCAGAGAGCCATATTGAAGGTGATGTCGCACAAACCTTATCGCTATCCCACTACACAATTATACGCTGATTCTAAAGTACTTACAGTGCGTCAGCTTTTTGTACTGCAGTCTACTGTTAGAAAACACGCTAGCGTTCCCCCAACTGACCCTAAAAAAAGGAAGAAACTACCACTAAGTACCCCTCACAAAACCGCCTTCGCTCAACACCAATACTACACATTGAGTACATACATATACAAACAAGTTCACAAAAACCTAAACATTGTCGATCTAAATAAATATGAAATAAAATCAAAATTAACGGAATGGCTATTAAAACAGGATTATCTACAAACAGAATCCTTACTTAAATACGTCTCCTAAATACCTACATATCCCCAATCACACACAACACACCAACACACACACACACACACACTCACGCGCACACACACACACTCACGCGCACACACACGCAAACAGACACACACATCACATATAAAATATAAACTACTACTTAAATTAGCTTTGTATTCATAATCGCTCAGGTAGATCGACACAGTCTACTATTATACCTATAGCATCACTTTTTACGCTGAATCACTGTCTCTCAAGATACAGGTTACCTACCTAGTTTGAGAGGCAGGGTTTTCCATATTGTGTACAGATTTCAGTTCCTAGATTGTATTACATTGTGTTACTACCTAAGCCCATTTAAATTGTGTTTACTTAAAACATGTTAAATCTGTGTTTTTATGCAATAAAGTTTTATTATTATTATTTATTATTATCCGTTCTGCGAGCAATGTGCCCTGCCCACTGCCACTTAAGTTTGGCAATTCTTCGGGCTACGTCGGTAACCTTGGTTCTCTTGCGGATGTCTTCATTTCTGATTCGATCGCGCAAGGAAACTCCGAGCATAGCCCTCTCCATTGCCCTTTGGGTGACTTTAAGCCTTCTGATGAGGCCCATTGTAAGCGACCACGTTTCGGTCCCGTATGTAATCACTGGCAACACACACTGGTCATAGACTTTCGTCTTGAGACACTGCGGTAGGTAAAAATAACTAATAACTTTAAATAAAAACTGAAAGATAAAAAACAAGTTCAGGATACAGGTCATATTGACTGCAACAGTCGGGACCCAATATAATCTAGACTAAAATCATTACATCCAATATGGGTCCCGACTGTTGCAGTCAATATGACCTGTTTCCTGAACTTGTTTTTTATCTTTCAGTTTTTATTTAAAGTTATTAGTTATTTTTACCTACCGCAGTGTCTCAAGACGAAAGTCTATGACCAGTGTGTGTTGCCAGTGATTACATACGGGACCGAAACGTGGTCGCTTACAATGGGCCTCATCAGAAGGCTTAAAGTCACCCAAAGGGCAATGGAGAGGGCTATGCTCGGAGTTTCCTTGCGCGATCGAATCAGAAATGAAGACATCCGCAAGAGAACCAAGGTTACCGACGTAGCCCGAAGAATTGCCAAACTTAAGTGGCAGTGGGCAGGGCACATTGCTCGCAGAACGGATAATAATAAATAATAATAATAAAACTTTATTGCATAAAAACACAGATTTAACATGTTTTAAGTAAACACAATTTAAATGGGCTTAGGTAGTAACACAATGTAATACAATCTAGGAACTGAAATCTGTACACAATATGGAAAACCCTGCCTCTCAAACTAGGTAGGTAACCTGTATCTTGAGAGACAGTGATTCAGCGTAAAAAGTGATGCTATAGGTATAATAGTAGACTGTGTCGATCTACCTGAGCGATTATGAATACAAAGCTAATTTAAGTAGTAGTTTATATTTTATATGTGATGTGTGTGTCTGTTTGCGTGTGTGTGCGCGTGAGTGTGTGTGTGTGCGCGTGAGTGTGTGTGTGTGTGTGTGTTGGTGTGTTGTGTGTGATTGGGGATATGTAGGTATTTAGGAGACGTATTTAAGTAAGGATTCTGTTTGTAGATAATCCTGTTTTAATAGCCATTCCGTTAATTTTGATTTTATTTCATATTTATTTAGATCGACAATGTTTAGGTTTTTGTGAACTTGTTTGTATATGTATATCGGCGCAACTATTTTAACAACGCGCAGAGCGCACGTGCAACGAAACGTCACGAACTACACATGCGGCGCGCCCCGCCATCAACGCCCCACCCGGTCGAAAAGTGAAAGGCAAAGTGCTTATAAAGGCGTGCGCAGCGAGCAGCGGTCATTCGTTCATTGACATCCAAGTCGGTCGGACGTTTTTGGAGTGAATATTATTTTATTATTATTTTAATTTATTTTGAATATTTAATTTGAGTTATTTTGAAATCGGTTTGATTGCATAAAAGTGTTATAATTGTTAAGTTAAATTATATAAAAAGTGATTTATAAATAAAACACAATGAATAATGAAGATGCTTTTATTCGTGAAGACACCCCTCCTCTTATATCAGAAGAGGGGACGAATCGACGCCAACAACCTGCTCTTGCAAACACAGCAACCTTGTCACTCCTGGCTAATACATTCAAGGATACAATGTGTGAAATGATGATGCAAATGTCTCAAGAAAATCATGCAGCTCTTGCTTCAATGATGAAAATGTTTCATGCTGATGAGAACCGTGCGGTTCGCATTTCTGATGTCTACTTTCCAAGTTATGACCCTGATAAAGGCACAGACGTGAGAGAATGGGTAAATCTCATAACAAGAACCCAAGAAGAATACAAATTAAAGGATCACGAAGTACGTCTTAAAGCTGCAAGTGTTTTAAAAGGAAGGGCGCAAACCTGGGCCGATGATTGTCTACTGAGAACAACGACTTGGGCAGAAATGAAAGAAGACATGTTACAAACATTTGAGCCAGAATCT
This sequence comes from Xestia xanthographa, assembly GCA_905147715.2. NCBI lineage: Eukaryota > Metazoa > Arthropoda > Insecta > Lepidoptera > Noctuidae > Xestia > Xestia xanthographa. The sequence continues at coordinate 22,716,378 of LR990657.1, forward strand.
CGTTATTTTTCCGATGTATTGAAATTTCGAAGATACACCATTAATGACGCAGATAACGTACCAGAATACATATCAAATGTCTGGAAAATGTTTAAGAAAATTGTCAAACCGGATCCAACAGAAGATGCTGTTGAATTTGTGATCGGTAGTATACAAGAAGACGAACTCCGTACAGAGCTTCTAAACAGCAAGTGCAAAACAGTCCCAGAGCTAATAGCGATTGCAAAAACAATTCGGAAACGTAAGCTTCCAACAACACAAGAGCGTATACCCAATAAAAAGCAAAAAATCGACGGCAATAAATCAGACCAGGGTATGACATGCTTCGTTTGCGGCAAACAAGGACATCGAGCTCGGTGGTGTAGCCAAAACTCAATTGCACGTGCTCGCACTGAACAAACACAACAACCAAGTACATCCACCACCGGAGAAACTGAAGCAGCCAAGGCCAAAGATAAAAAGAGAAAAGAATGCTCCTATTGCTCTATTCCTGGACACAATTATGAAACTTGTTACAAACGAATTAATGCTGAAAAAAATGTTAATCTGTGCCAAGTCAAAGAAAACAATGCCAAAAATGTTATCCCCATCACAATTGACAATAAGCATTTTCAAGCCATATTTGACAGCGGAGCTGATTGTTCACTGGTGAGGGAATCGATAGCCCTCACTCTTCCTGGACCAAAAATAAACAAGACTACTCATCTAAAGGGTATCGGGCCGATATCTGTCATATCCTTCAGCAAAGTAACTTCTGTGTGCAAAATGAACAGCGTACATCTTGAGCTCGATTTTCACATAGTGCTGGACCACGAATTACCCGCAGATATTCTAATCGGAAGAGATATGTTGAGTATTCCAGGCATAAAAGTTACATTGACAAACACTGGAATATCAGTGACTAGAGATGAGCAACGCAGAAACACGACAGAAATATGGAATCTGTCTTCAAGCACTATAAATACGGATATAACAAACAAGAAGGAAATAGACAACTTGATGAATATATTGAACAAATATAACGAATATTTCACGGAAAGCGTGTCGGGATCAAGAATAACGACAGGTGAATTGACTATTCGACTAAAGAACCCCGACAAAATTGTAAATCGGCGACCTTACAGACTGGCACCAATCGAACGCGAGAAAGTCCAGGCAATTATTAAAGAGCTTCAAGAAAGAAATATAATTAGGGAAAGCAATTCACCTTTTGCAAGTCCAATTATAATGGTGAAAAAGAAAAATGGCGAAGACCGGTTATGCGTGGACTACAGGGAATTAAACGCAAATACTGTACGCGACCATTACCCACTGCCATTAATCTCGGAACAACTCGATCAACTCGCTGATGCAAAATATTTCACTTGCCTTGATATGGCAGCGGGATTTCATCAAATACCAATATCTCCTGCATCAATTGAGAAGACTGCGTTTATCACCCCCGACGGCCAATATGAATATTTAACAATGCCGTTCGGACTAACAAATGCACCGTCGGTCTATCAAAGGGCTATAAATAAGGCTTTGGGAGATCTACGAGGTAAAATCGCGCTTGTCTACATGGATGATGTGCTTATCCCAAGTAAAACAATTGCTGAAGGTTTCCAAAAACTGGAACAAGTTCTAGAAGCTCTTACCAAATGTGGCTTCTCCATAAATATTAAAAAATGTTCATTTTTGAAGATTTCTATTGAATATCTTGGCTTCATAGTTAGTGGTGGAAAGGTGAGGCCTAGTTCATCAAAAGTTGACGCATTGGCAAGAACCCCTCCTCCCGAAAACGTGAAGCAGCTAAGACAATTCAATGGCTTGGCTGGGTATTTTCGCCGATTTATATCCAACTTCTCAACTATAATGATACCACTATACAACTTGACCAAATCCGGTGTAAAATGGAATTGGACTGAGGAACATGAAGCCGTACGATCCAAGATAATTAATTATCTGACTTCAGCACCGCTGCTTACAATATTCAAAGAAAACTATCCAATAGAGCTTCATACTGATGCTAGTGCAATAGGATTTGGAGCAGTGCTGATCCAATTAAAAGATGGGATTCGCCATGTGATTGCTTATTTCAGCATGAGGACAACGCCCGCTGAATCTAAATATCACAGCTACGAGCTTGAAACGTTGGCAATTGTCCGAGCAATTAAGCATTTTCGTCATTTTTTATATGGACGAAAATTCACAGTTATAACAGACTGTAATGCTGTAAAAGCATCACGCTACAAACAAGAACTGTTGCCTACTACTACTACTACACTTCGAGTTGTTATGAATTTGACAACCAAAGATGACTGGCTGATTGTAGAACAACGGCGTGATCCTGAACTAAGTAAAATCATCAAAGAAATTAATACAAATCATGACCTTTATCCAGATTACGAACTCAAAGACAACGTTTTGCACTCCAAAACTAATTCTAACGGAAAAATGAAACTGACCAAAGTTGTCCCACAATCTTATCGATGGAGTCTTATTAACACCTATCACGAAGCTCTCAAGCACATGGGATGGGAGAAGACGTTGGAAAAACTTAAAGAAAACTTTTGGTTTCCCAAAATGTCATCAACAGTCAGATACTTTGTAGAACACTGTGTAATATGCAAGACTATGAAAGGGTCGTCAGGAGCTGCACAAAGTCGATTGAACCCAATCGAAAAGATACCTGAACCTTTTCACACCATCCACATAGATATTTCCGGCAAACTCAGTGGTACTGCTTCTCAGAAGGAATATGTTTTTGTAGCAATTGATGCTTATACAAAGTTTGTCATCTTACAACATGTCAAAAACAAAACCCAAACCAGTGCCTTAAAACATCTCAAAGAGATAGTTTATTTATTTGGTGCTCCAAAACGCATCATTGTTGATGGCGATGGCGCATTTATTTCACATTACAAAAACTACTGTGACCAATATGGGATAGAATTGCATCAATGCGCCGGATATACAAGTAGAGCAAACGGTCAAGTAGAAAGAATAATGAGAATTATAAAGAATGGCTTGACTATTATAAAAAACACACAAAAATGTCATTGGGAAAAATCACTGGAAGCTTTACAACTAGCTATCAACTCCACTTTCTCAAAAACCACAGGTCTAACACCTATCGAACTGTTAACTGGAAAAAAAGGAAGTGTCCCTCCAGAACTCCTAAACCTCATTGACGAGCGTAACGAAAGAGTTGATCCAGCAATGATGAAAGAAGTTGTGTCAAGAAGGATGACCGAACAGGCTGAAAAAGACAAAATGCGCTACGATAAAAATAAAGCTAAAGTAAAGAGATTTGAGAAGAGTGAATATGTTCTCTTAAAAGAGCCTCCAAGACTAGGCACTAAACTAAGCCAAAAGTATGACGGACCCTTCGAAGTAAGAAAGGTCTTACCACACGACAGATACGAAATTCGTCGAATTAATGGTCGTGGTCGATGCAGGAAGGTTTGCCACGAACATTTAAGAAGAGCTCCACACTTTGCAGTTCAAAGTGACGTGGCCGTATCGGCAATGAATAGAGACATGAACGAAAACGAGACGTCTGATGAGAACAGTATTACTTAAATCATGTTAACGTTGTAAGTATAGAAGTGTAATCACGTGAAGGTAAAATAAACGATGCGTTGAGGCTGGACCAAAATGAGCGATGAGGCTTTGAGGTTCTATGACCTATGACCAAAATTAGCGCTGAGGCTATGAGGTTGATGTTAAAATGATTCGCGAATCAATTCAAAATTAGCGCTGAGGCTATGAGGTTGATTGGCAATCAACGAGACTTGTATTTAAAAACTAATAAAGTTATTTTTTTAGATTACGATAAGATGTCGGCGCAGGGACGCACCCATCATCAGAATGGCCGTATCGGCGCAACTATTTTAACAACGCGCAGAGCGCACGTGCAACGAAACGTCACGAACTACACATGCGGCGCGCCCCGCCATCAACGCCCCACCCGGTCGAAAAGTGAAAGGCAAAGTGCTTATAAAGGCGTGCGCAGCGAGCAGCGGTCACTGTTCGGGCCCGCGGCCCGAACAGTTTGGGTTTAGGTCGGAACACAGCACGACGCTCCAGCTGTCGAGGGTGCTGCACCACATGGCGCAAGCCGTCAACAAGAAGGAGTATGCGGTCGCAGTACTCCTCGACATGGAGAAGGCCTTCGACCGCGTGTGGCACGAGGGCCTCATTTTCAAGTTGGCCACGTCCGACGCGCCTCGCCGCGTTGTAAAGGTGGTCCAGTCTTTTCTTTCAGATAGAAGCTTCCGCGTGGTGGTCGAGGGAGCGCTCTCCAGTGCCCGCCCGGTGCTGGCTGGAGTGCCCCAAGGCAGTTGCGTGTCGCCAGCGTGTTACTCACGTTACACCGACGACATCCCCACGACGCCAGAGGCGATGCTCGCGCTGTACGCCGACGACGCCGCGTACATTACTACATCGCTTAACGCGAAGTACGCGGCGGTCAAGATGCAGCGCGCGCTAGACCTACTGCCGGACTGGCTGTCCAAGTGGCGGCTGTCGGTTAACGTGGGTAAGACGCAGGCGATGGTCACTGGACTAGTGCCCCTCCCACCACCTCTGACTCTTCAAGGCGCCGACGTCGAGTGGTCGCCCCGGGTGAAGTACCTGGGGGTCACCATCGACCGTCGGCTCACCATGGGCCATCACGTCCGCCAGGTCGCGGCTCGGGCTGGGGTAGCCCGCCACCAGCTCCGTCCGGTGCTCTCGTCCCGACTGCCGGTGCGCGTCAAGTTGGGCGTGTATAAAACTTATATACGTCCGATTCTGACGTACGCCGCCCCCGCATGGTACGTCTTCACATGCGAGGGTCACAAGAAGCTCCTCCGCACGCAGCAAAATCTTGCGCTGCGGACCATCGTCGATGCCCCTCGCTTCGTGAGGAATGACGTCATCGTGCGGGACCTCGGGTTCGAGAGCCTGGACGCCTTCATCCGGCGCCTTGCGACGGGAATGTTCGCGCGTGCCGACGCATCTGCTTGGCCCCACGTCAAGCACATTGCGCCCTGGCATGCGCGCCCCCCTGACGCGAGGCGCCCCCTCCCCCGTGACCTGGTAGCGGAGGATGACCCATCACCACCGGACTTGACGCCTGGGTAAGCTGTTTTTCCCGGATACACGCAGCTTACCTACACACGAATGACTCCACACTCATAACACACACCCAGTTGCGCGACCTGTGCTAAGTTAATATAGGCAGGCCGCGCAGCTATGACCACACATGCATCCCTATACAGGCACGTCAACACACGCGTAGGATCGCGGCGCGGGCTCGCGAACCACGCTTGCACTGGGCGGTGTTTACACAACACATTACCGCCCATACACACACTACGGTTCTTCGTCCGTAACGTAACCGGCTAGCTCTGGAAGCGGGGCGGGCGGGAACCACTACATCCTCCGTAGGTGCGTCGGAGTCGGCACCTCTGTCGCTGGTCGTCCCCCGCCGGGCCTCCTTCGGGTCTCACCTGGCGGGGACTGACCGCCGAGGTGCCGTGAAGAAAGCAGCGCTGTATGGACAGCGCTGCAGGCGCGCCTACGGAATACTTCATAGCAATCTTTCACAGGCATGCGACATTGCTGCCGCATGCCACAAGGCCTTGCCTACTAGGCATAACAATGATAGGCCTGTAGTTACAGGCCTCGGTATGGCTTCCGCGGCCAGGGGGCATAGCCCCGAAGCCGCCCGCCGCGCCCCCTGACGGGGGCGCAGCGACATCCTCGTATATGCAGCGGTCATTCGTTCATTGACATCCAAGTCGGTCGGACGTTTTTGGAGTGAATATTATTTTATTATTATTTTAATTTATTTTGAATATTTAATTTGAGTTATTTTGAAATCGGTTTGATTGCATAAAAGTGTTATAATTGTTAAGTTAAATTATATAAAAAGTGATTTATAAATAAAACACAATGAATAATGAAGATGCTTTTATTCGTGAAGACACCCCTCCTCTTATATGTATGTACTCAATGTGTAGTATTGGTGTTGAGCGAAGGCGGTTTTGTGAGGGGTACTTAGTGGTAGTTTCTTCCTTTTTTTAGGGTCAGTTGGGGGAACGCTAGCGTGTTTTCTAACAGTAGACTGCAGTACAAAAAGCTGACGCACTGTAAGTACTTTAGAATCAGCGTATAATTGTGTAGTGGGATAGCGATAAGGTTTGTGCGACATCACCTTCAATATGGCTCTCTGCGCTCTTTCAATCCTCAGAAGACTAGTTTTGTTTGCACCACCCCAGGGGCGGGCTTGTATTTATGCTTTCGCGGTTGCACAACGACATGCTTTGCTTGAGCTTTGCTTGGTAGTATAGATGCAGGCCTACCTTACTGCCTCCCTCAGAGGTGGTAAGGTGGCGGGGTCTTGAGGGGGAGCGCTACAGTCGTGTAGATCCTCAAGGCAAGTCTGGTGTGTTCTCCTTCACGTGGTTGCCGCCCTGCTTTTGGTCTATTTCCCTAAGAAATAGACGCAACGAAAATCACCAGGCGCATTTTAACCTAACCACGACCCTCCGTGACCGAGTGGGCGTGGGCTCGGCCGCCACTAAACCCAGCTGGCGTCGAGTAGGTAATCTGGTCACCTGCGCTAGGACCTGCGCAGTTGAGCGCCGTAAGCGGGGATGAAGGAGTCCTGGAGGGTTGAGCCGATCGGCGCTGGTGGTTATGCGTCCGTGAGGCAACACGCCCTCTTTGGTCTGGATTTCAAGCGAAACGGTGGCCCTACCCAATAGCCAAGGGTAGGGAAATGGCCACAGTGTCCCGTCAGAGGGCCACGGCGAGGGGTGGGAGGTCCGCGGAGGTCGTCCTCGGATGGCCGAAGCGGTTGGTGAAGGTCATGCTGAAGGTGTAAGTGAAGGTTTGATTAGTCGTCAACCCGATCAAGCGCCCGATGTCGCACTGTAAACCAGCCTCACGCCCCTATATCTCGAAGGTAGTCCTAACGGTTGAGCTAGTTTGTAGCGAGACGTTCCCAGGTGCGGGCTCCATGGAGGGTGGGAAGCCGGAGAGATGAATTTTTTATACTATACTATGGATACTCAAAGACCATACGACACCACACACACACACACACACACAACAACCACACAAACTCACAAACCTCACACACATTCGCACGCACATACTGCACAAACACACACCGGAGAGGAGGCAAAAGCCAAGGATTCTCCCAAGAGGGGTGCTTGCAGCACCTCTCTAGCCCCCGGATGCTCCGCTGCTAACGTAGCGAGCTCCAGTGCGGGTACAGGTCCGGCAGTGGCGAGAACCGCTGCCAGGACCAAAACCAGGTCCCGTAATAAACGGAGGACCGCGGCGCTGCTCGGGACCAGTACCGCACCTCCCTCTTTTTCAGGCGCGGAGCCCGCCACGACGGTTAATTCCTCTGGCCGGGCTCCCCTCATACATCTTCCTCCGCCTACTGCTCCCCCCCCGGTGGCCGTCACTGGTCAACCGGCGGAGACCAGCACCACAGGTGACGCGTTCGCGCTCACTTGGCAGGTGCAGAGGAGCAGGCGCAAAGGCAGGAAGGAGGATTCCGGCAAACAACGCCACTGCGCTGAACCCTCAGTGCAGGCTGCCCCGGTCCCTTCGACGGGTAAACCGAGAAGGAAGAACAGGCCGTCCCTGAGGCAGCGGCAGACACTGAGGACGGGTAAGTCCCCTCAATCTATACAGGCTAACGCCACGGGCCGGGTTAAACCGACCCATGGCAATGTCAATTTCTCCGCAGGCAAGCGGTCGCAGGCCGCGGCCGGCAGCAGCCGACCGGGACCCAGCCAACCAGCAGCCAGCGGCGCGAGTGGTCCAGCCACGCAAACGCCACCGCAACCCGTTCGGATGGATCAGGCCGCGGCCAAGCGAGCCCTCAACGAGACTTTAACACCTCGAGGAGAGCGCAAGCGGCCGCGTCTTGATAAATCCAAACGGGATGCTAAGCGTAGCTACGCCCAAGCTGTGAGCTCCGACCTTGATGTCGCAGTCACCTGCGGCCGTACGGGGCACATCAGCAAGGAGGTGTCAACCCTGGTTCTCGCGGCTATCCAGAAGAAGATACTCGTCGAGGCCTCTTCTCCTACACAAGACTCACCTGCACCGACCTTCAATGCGAGGCCGGTGTTCAGCAGCGGGGTCCTCAGACTGTGGTGCGGGAACGACCACACCTTAGCATGGCTAAGGAAACTGATCTCCGAGTTGCCTCCCCCCCCTAGCACCCCGCTAGTGGTCAGGAGGCAGGCGGACATCAAGCGCCGGGTAAGATGCGGCATCCTCATTCCTGATGAGCAGGGGATCTTCGCGGAGCCGTCCGACATCGGGCGTGCTCTGTGCTACCAGAACTCTTGGGTTGGCATCAAGGAGTGGGTGTTGCTGGGCGCCAACAAACAGGCCGAAGCGTGGTACGTGATGGTCGGGGTCCCTGAGGACCAAATTCCGACCCTGATGGAAGCCGAACGCCGTCTCTCATTTGGTGCAGGGACGGTGTACGTTAAGTTCCAGGGTCCGAACGGCAGATTTGTCGACGTCCCTCAGGGATATCCGGGCGCCGCCAGCGCTGGGACACAGGTGGAGGAGGCAACTCCCCCCCCAACAAACACCGCGGAAACACCCGCGGTTGAGCCTGCAGTAGCAGCGCCAGCCGCCCCTACCGCCGCTAGCGTGGGCGCCGTCCTCTCGGGGGAGGAGCTCGAGGACATCATCCTGTCCTCGGCCTCTGACCTGGAGGGGGACGGCTTCGACGCGGGCGACCTGTTTGCTGGGCTGCGGCTGGCAGGAGACGAGGAAGGAACGTCCAGTGATGGCGTCCCCTTCGTCGACCTGTAAGGTCCTGCAGGCCAACCTCCACCACAGTCAGACCGCAACGGCTCAGCTGCGGAAGTGGCTGGAGGTACAACATACGGCCATTGTCTTGATCCAAGAGCCGTGGATTAGGGCGGGCCAAATACAAGGACTCTCCAATCTTGGTGGTAAGCTCTTAGTAAGTACAGATCATGATAAACCAAGATCATGCATCTATGTGACACGTAACATAAAAACACAGCCACTAACAGATTTCTGTTGCAGGGATGTCTCTGCAGCTAGGCTACTGATACAGCGGGGGGACACAGTAGCAACTGTGGTCTTCGCCTCCGCTTACATGCCCGAGGCAGAAGAGCCGCCGCCGCATGACCTCGCCCGCCTCGTGACTTACTGCGAGAGCACTGGGCTGGAGCTTGTCATAGGCGCCGATGCGAACGCTCATCACCCTCTGTGGGGCATGGACACACAAAACGCAAGGGGTAAGGCGCTAGTAGATTACTTATTTACAACTAACCTAACCCTACTAAATACAGGTTCCGAACCAACCTTCGTAAACAGACGTAGCCAAACAATCATAGACCTCACTCTGGCATCGGAGGGTGCTGCGGCCATCACCACCGGCTGGCAGGTCTCCAAGGAGGCCTCCTGCTCGGACCACAGGTGGATCCGCTTCGATATTGAGGTCTGTGTGACACCAACACTGCCACGGCGAAACCCGCGAAACACTGACCGTGCTGCTTATACACGCATCCTCGAAACCAAACTTGCGTCAGTAAACTACGGAATGACCTACGAGGACACGCAGCAGATCGACGAGCGTGTAAGTCATCTCACAAAATCAATGCTAGACAGCTACCATTCATCCTGCCCGGAGACCACTCCGCCCACAACACCAGGGAAGCAACCATGGTGGGGTGCGGATCTGGAACGTAAGCGCGGGAAGGTAAGGTCAGCCCTAAACAGAGCCATGAACACCTGTGCTGATGAGGATTGGGACGCGTACTACGCGGCCAAAAAATCATATAAAAAATGCATCAGATTCAGGAGCTCCACTGGATGGCGCAAATACTGTGGCAACATCGAATCCTGCCAACAAGCAAACAGGGTAAGGAAAATATTGGCACAGCAGAACCCGACTGGGCCTGCTGTCCTCCGTAAACCTGACAACACACTTACCACCTCACCAGAAGAGGCGACGCGCGTCCTTATTGAAACTCACTTCCCAGGCTGCGCTTTTACACAGGCTATCGACTGGACAGAGGTAAATCAAACACCGTCAGAAAACGACTGGCGCTATTCACACAAAGTCGTCACGCTGGAAAAACTCCAGTGGGCGATTCGGTGCTTCCATCCTTTCAAGGCGGCCGGTCCAGACGGGGTCTTTCCTGCCTTACTGCAGTGGGGTGGGACCTCTGTCGCCAACATACTGGTACCCATAATGAGAGCGTGCCTGGCCTTCAGATACGTTCCAAAAGGATGGAGGGAAGTGAAAGTCATATTCATTCCTAAGCCAGGTAAGAGTGACTATACCAACGCCAAACACCACCGACCAATCAGCCTGACCTCCTTTCTCCTTAAAACTTTGGAGAGAATTTGCGAGAGAGAGCTGAGGGACGGCGTTTTGAAAACTATCCCACTCCACACTAACCAACACGCATACAGCTCGGGCAAGTCCACTGAATCCGCCCTCCATCTAGTGGTCGGCCGGATAGAAGAGGAGATTCACCAGAAGGGCATCTGCCTGGGCACCTTCATAGACATCGAAGGAGCCTTCGATAAAACAAACTTCGCCAGCATCAACACCGCGCTCTCCCGTCACGGAGTAGAACAGGTACTGACAGACTGGATCACCAATATGTTAAGCAAACGAGTGGTTCGACTTGAAGGGGAACAGCAGATGGCCTTGATAGCCAGAGGCTGCCCCCAAGGTGGAGTACTATCCCCGCTCCTCTGGAATCTGGTGATAAATGACCTCATCACAAAACTCAACGCGAACCATTTCTACACAATAGGGTATGCTGACGACCTCGCTATCCTCATTTCAGGTAAAGTGACAGGGACAATCTGCAACCTCACTCAACAAGCACTACGCATCGTTGAGCGGTGGTGCAGAGAGTTCGATCTCTCAGTGAACCCCACGAAAACTGAACTAGTCATGTTTACCCAAAAACGAACACTAGGCCCTTATCGCCTACCCAAACTTTTCGATACGGAACTCCAGTTAGCCGACGAGGTCAAATATCTGGGAGTCATCCTGGACAGTAAGTTAAATTGGAGTAGTCACTTAGATAATAAAATAAACAGGGCCTGCATCACCTTTTGGCAATGCAGGAGGATGATAGGTAAGAAGTGGGGCCTATCCCCTAAAATTATACTTTGGTTATACTGCGCGGTTATCCGACCTATGATCACTTATGGGGCAGTGGTCTGGTGGCCCCGTACCAAACTAACTACAGCCTCCATCAAACTGCAACGCATGCAAAGGCTTGCCTGCATGGCGATCACAGGCTGCATGAGGACTACCCCGACCGCAGCTCTCGAAGCCATGCTGGGGCTCCCACCGCTTCATCTGTTCATACAGCAGGAAGCGACGATGACGGCTGTACGCCTTAATACACTTCAACTATGGGGTAAGAAAAAAACACAGCACACTGCGGTACTGGAGGGATTCCACAACGAGTTCCCCCTGACGAAAGCAATAAACGATCGGATACCAAAACAATTCGTATTCGATAAGAAGTACAAAATCCAGCTCCACGAGGATCACCGCTGCGAGGGATTAAACCCCGCGGAACTACGGATCTTCACGGATGGATCTAAAACAGGTACTGGCACAGGTGCTGGAGTCTTCTCCGAGGATCTCAACATCCAGATAGCCAAACCTCTGGGGGCCCACAACACGGTATTTCAGGCAGAATGCATGGGCATTTCCCTGGCGGCATCTGCCATCTTAGCCAGGAAGGTTGTGGACCACTCAATCCGTATACTCTCAGACAGCATGGCTGTACTGCTGGCACTAAACAACCACACAGTCAACTCTGGGTTAATACACGAGTGTCACCAACGCCTGAACCAGGTTGGTAATCTCAATAATATAACCATCCAATGGATTAAGGGACACAGCGATTCCCGAGGCAATGATGCCGCGGACGAACTCGCTAGAAGGGGATCGAGCATGGCAGCGGTGGGACCCGAACCTATCGTGCCACTCCCTTTCGGATACCTACGCACACTGGTAAGGAACCGAACTAGTGAACAACACCACAAGCTATGGCTAGACCACGGCGAGTGCAGGCAGGCCAAGGAAGCACTTCCTACTATCGACGGCCGCCTCACTAAACGCGCGCTTCGGTTGACCAAACCGCAGCTGCGCATAGTTACAGCTGCCATTACTGGACACGGCTCTTTTAATAAACACCTCTTTGTCATAGGAGTCACGGACAGCCCCCTGTGCCGTGCCTGCATGGAGGAAGACGAGACAGCAGCCCACGTGCTTCTGCACTGCCCAGGGGTTGCAACATACAGGGCAAAGTACTTCGGTAACCCAGGTACTCTCCGCGAGATTGTCAGCAACACCAAGGCGCTGCTGGCCTTTCTCGGGGAGTTAGGGTGGATCGAATAAAATTCCCACCCGCACGCAAAATACGCGCTTTGACGTGGAGTTGCGGACACCAGCCCGCTATACAATACAATACAATACAAATTGCACCACCCCATACTGTAATGCAATATCCAATGACGGATTGGCATAATGCAAAGTAAACCATCTTCAGGGTTTCAGGCGCAGCCGAGTCTCTAAGGGATTTGAAAATATGCAAAAGTTTTAAACATCTAGTGGTAGTGGCGTCAACATGTTTGTCCCATCGTAATCCTCCGTCTATTTGGACACCCAGATATTTCACGTTATCAGTTTTGACAAGCGTCGGACATGAGCATTGTGGGGATTGTATGGAGCAGGTGTGCGCTATTATGGAGAAGGATTTGTCGGGCAGGTTGTTACGCCGGATAGCGAAGGGAATGTACGATGTTTTGTCGCAGTTTAGGGTAAGCAAGTTATGGTTGAGCCATTTCATTATAGTTGTTATTGCCGCTTCTGCGTAGCGCTTAACGCTATCCCAAGTTGGTCCGTGAACTATGACTGCGGTGTCGTCAGCATACGCAATGATCTTGGAATTGGGGATAGTCATTCTGCACAACTCATTGACGTATATTAGAAAGAGGCTGGGGCCTAAAATGCTTCCCTGAGGTACACCGTAAGTGGTCGAAAATTCTTCACTTATATGCTCTCCAATTTTTACTCGTTGGGTCCGGTTGTTAAGGTAATCTGTGAAAATTTTGATTTTGATATTGGATGTAATGATTTTAGTCTAGATTATATTGGGTCCCGACTGTTGCAGTCAATATGACCTGTATCCTGAACTTGTTTTTTATCTTTCAGTTTTTATTTAAAGTTATTAGTTATTTTTAACGCAGTCGGGTTTTTTAATTTTTTAAATTATTTTTTTTATTTTACACTTTTTAGTTACTTAGATATACCATTTTAAAATCCTCATGATGAGCCCTTTTTTCGTGCTGTTCAGGCTGCAGAGCGTGCCAAACATATGAATTTGGCGCCAAAAATTCGCAATTATGTTTTTTTTATTTTGATACACCCACTGTCACTCTCACAGTAAATACAAATCTAACGACACCTCTAAAGTTAAAATCCATTGTGCCGTTCAGTCCGCAAAGTCGGCCAAACATTTGAATTTGGCGCGAAAAATCCGCCATTTTGTTTTTTTTATTTTGATATACCCAGTGTCACTCTCACAGTAAATACGAATCTAACGACACCTCTCAAGCTAAAAATCCATCGAGCTGTTCAGGCCACAGAGCGTGCCAAACAATTATACATACAAACATAGATACATACATACTCTCAAATAAAATTTACCTATCCTCAAGTGATTCTAAAATTGATACTAAAAGTAAATAGTTTAAAACACAAACGTTCGCTAGATGGCTGCCTCCCTGCGTTACCAGGATGGCAGAGCCAAATAGGAAGATCCAAAATACACAACAACTAAACATAAGCCCGAAGGCATTAATGAGTTTAATGGGAGTTTTAGCCAGATAAACTGTTACCGCCTTCACCGCGTGGAGGTACTCCCAGCTTATGTTATTAATATTGCTGCGCACACGCCGCGGGCTTGTTGTCAGTTGCCCAGGGTACATAAATGTTGTCTGCTCACACACAGGGACAACAGCAAAAAGCTCGGCAATATTGGTATATTTATTATCTTAGGTTTTTGTATTAAAATATTTTGTTGTTTTTAGCATTTATCAGTCCAAATTAAATTGAAACATATAAGTTATATATATTTTGGTAAACCATTTTTAAAATCCTTTATTTTGATACCCCACTTGATAGAATGTGAGAGATTTAAAAAAAATATTTTTAGTTCGGAACCCTTTGCACGCGAGTTCGACTCGCACTTGGCCAGTTTTATGTACCCAGTGACACTCTCACGTTTAAGACAAATCTAACGACACCTCTCAAGTTAAAATCCATCGAGCCGTTTAGGCTGCAGAGCGTGCCAAACACATATACCCACATACATACATACACTCGAAAAACATAACCCTCCTTCTGGCGCAGTCGGGTAAAAATGTATGTTATTATTCTATCTTTGGTTGTGTCAACTCTCAAATAAATTTTCACATCTTTAAGTCGTATTTTTCCTAGAAATTACAACACGTTATGAGCACGAAAAGCGCTCATAAGAAAGTGTATACAGTGAAACTCGTGGTGCTTGTTTGAGCCCGTATAAGGATTTCTGCAGCAGACAAACTTGAGCTTCTTGTCCTTTCTTTACGAAACCTTGAGGTTGTACCATAAATACTTCCTCTTCAAGATCTCCATTTAGAAAAGCTGTATCAACATCCAAGTGTCTCATTTGTAGATCCATTTCTACAGCTAAAGCAAACAATGTACGGAGTGAAGAATGACGAACTACAGGGGCAAACGTTTCAGTGTAGTCAACACCTTCGACTTGTCTGAAACCTTTAACCACTAGTCTTGCCTTATACTTCATAATATTTCCGTCAGCATTCATCTTTAACTTGTAGACCCATTTACAAGGTATGACCTTCTTATTTCCATTGGGTCGGTCAACAAGCTTCCAAGTTTTTAATTTTAACAAAGAATTGTATTCATCTGTCATTGCCAAAAGCCATCTATCAGCATCATTTGCATTCACTGCCTCGAGATAATTCTTCGGTTCAATAATCTCTTCAGCAAATACCTTAGAGGTAAAGAAATCCGGTTTTTTACGAATCCTAGTAAGATATCTACTTACTTGCTGATCCACAGCTGGCTCTATCCGTTCAGGACTTGTAGGATCCTCTGATTCTGCTGAATTATAATCATTTTCATCATCACTACACATAGAATTATTTTCTTGACAAACTTCATTTTCATCCTGCTGCTGCTCATTAATCAAAATGACTGGTTCCGTTTTAACAGATTCAACAGCATTACCTTTTAATTGTGAAAAATGATTTTCAAAAAATGTTACATCTCTTGACTTCTGGATGCTTCTTGGATTGGAAGAATCCCTGAAATAATAACCATTTGGATCTTCTGAGTATCCAACAAAGATTACTTCTTTAGTCTTCAGATCTAGTTTCTTCCGTTGACAAGCCGGAACTTGAATAAGTGCTCTACACCCAAACACACGCAAATGGGTCAAATCACCCTTATTGCCATTCCATTTTTCAAATGGTGTTTTTCTTTCTAGAGCCCGATGTGGTGACCTATTTTTCAAGTACACAGCAGTCTTGAAGGCATCTTCCCAGTACGCTTTGGATAGAGAACTCTGAGCTAGCATGGACCGTGCTTTTTCCACGATGGAACGATTGGTCCTTTCTGCTACTCCATTTGATTGAGGGCTATACCCTACTGTAGTCTCATGCGTCACTCCTTTCGTAGCTAAGTAATCCGCAAGCTCTTTATTGACATACTCCTTTCCGCAGTCAGTTCTCAATCTCTTGATTTTAGCGCCGGTTTGTCTTTCCACTAATGCTTGGAAAATACAAAATTTCTCTTTAACTTGTGCTTTAGAAGCAATAAAGTAAGGATAAATCATCCGCGAAAAATCATCTATGAAAATAAGAACATACTTATTACCTTGGAATGATGTCTCAGACATTGGTCCACATAAATCTGAGTGGATCAACTCTAGCTTTGAGATAGCTTTCTTGTATGCAGTCGTCTTGAAAGGTTTTCTCGCCTGCTTGCCTTCAACACAGGCAACGCAACTTGATTTATCTATTTCAGTATAATCTATACCTACGTGAGAATTCTTTAATTGGTTCATACCAATGCGACATAAGTGACCTAACCGTTTGTGCCATAACAGGTACCTGCTCAACGTGTCACAGTGCACCTCGTACGCCACATTTTGGAGGGAATTAGTTGTACAATCGAGAGTGTACAGTCCACCACTAGCCGAACCATGTAGAATCGCCTCACCTTCAAAAGAAAAATCATTATCTTTATAAAAACTACAACCATTCTTATCAAAAAGTACTACAAAACCTTTGTCTACGACGTTCTTGACAGAAATCAAATTATTAGTAAGTTTAGGTACATACGCTACATCTTTGATGCTATTTACCACATTACACACAGTGTTAATAGATATGTCACCAATACCACCACAGTCGATCTTCTCACCATTGGCAACAGTAACAGTGCTACCTTCTAATGGTTTGATGTCCTTGAACCAATCTCGTCTAGGAGTCATGTGTTTTGATGCACCAGAATCAATAAACCACTTATTTATCTCCAAACACGAAGAACCAAGAGCACTAAAAGTAGTCTCTTTGTCTGATGAACTAACGCCGTTCTTTACCTTATTGCGTAGAGGGCAATCAGGCCGTTTGTGTCCAGGTTTGTTACATTCATAGCATACAATAGGTTTCTTCTTCTTTGTTTTATGAACATCAATTTCAGATCGTTTTTCCAGTTGAAAAGCTGCAACACTTTCTGTGGAGTCAACCTTTGACATTTCATTCAGTAGCTTCCTTTTAACTAGCTCGGTACTTACTTCTACATTGCTATTCTCCAATGCCATTATTAGAGGCTCGTATTTCGAAGAAAGACCTCCTAATAAAATCGCAGCAATCGAAGCATCTTCAATTACCTTGCCGATGTCAGCCAAATCTTGTGCTGTACTCAAAACAGCGTTAATGTACATTTCAATATTTTGAAATTCATTCAGCGAGAGCCTATATAACTTTCTCTCTAAAGCCAACCTTCTGCCCATGCCTTTATCTTCAAAAGCATCTTGCAATGCCTTCCAGGCTTCTAAAGCAGACTTTGCACTTCTAATATGCGTTATTGCAGAGCCATCTACTGTTAAGCATATTTTTGCTAATGCTCTCTTATCATTTCGAGATTTTACCTGTTCAGAGGTGGCATCTCCTTCATCGTACCCATTTATTGTGCACCACAAATATTCATGAATTAAGTAGTTCCTCATTTTGAACTTCCACGAAGGGTACCCGTCTCTATTAGATAGGAGGAGCGAGGGTATTGATGATGATGACCATCTGATCGCTACAGAATCACTGGACATCTCAAAAAAAAATCTTCGAAAAATATTCAACCACACAAAATAATCTTTTAAACTTTTTCTTTTAAACACTGGTGAAAATAGGTTTTGAAAAAACTCCTTCCGAACCATGCGTGTATAAGAAACTTTTTGGTAAAGAGTTAGTCTTATTGGCAGTTTTTGTCGATGACATTATTGTCTTTTACCAAAATGAAATAACATTTGACACTGTCAAACATGTTTTGAAAAATATTTTTTCAATAAAAGATCTGGGGGAACTAAAATATTATCTCGGATTAAATATCCATAGAAGCGACGATGGTAAAGTAAAAATTAGTCAAAGAACATTCATTTTAAGATTGCTGAAAAAATATGGTATGGATATGTGCAAGACGGTTGAGACACCATCAAGCCTGAAGAAGCTGAGTACTGGAAATGGAGAAGACGAGTATCCATTTCAAAGTTTAGTTGGATCCCTTATGTTTTTGGCAGTAAACACTCGTCCTGACATAGCATTTGTGACGAGCTATCTCAGTCAGTTCAACACAAAGTTCAATAAAGAACATTGGCTTGAACTAAAGAGAGTGTTGCAATATTTGAGAGGTACAATAGATTATGCTCTTACTTACAGAAAGACTGGAGAGTACCTTATGGGATACACGGATGCAGATTGGGCTAACTGTAGCATGGACCGAAAGTCATATACTGGCTACTATTTTATGTTGGCTGGAGGTCCTGTAATGTGGCTGTTAGAGGTTCCCTGTTACTTGAGGTTTCTCTAATAACTGTAGATCGTGATTATCAAAACATAATGAAACGGTTAAAATAAAATACATTGAAAAATCATTGACAACCGAAAAACCATTTTATTCAGAAGTGACATATCTCAGACAACAATATTAAAAACATAAAATTATAACCTGCCTGAGATTATTTCAGCAAAACCTCTTTGCTTCAACACTCCTCCTTAATCTCATGCATACATACAAACAACACACAACACACACTACTCTCAATACACCGCCTTCTCATACACACAAACCCATACTCTTAACACACCACTCAAACTTGCCTCTGGGGAGAGGCTTGGTAAGAATATCCGCAACCATCCTCTCAGTTTCGCGATACTCTAACCTTATATCCTCTGCTTCAACTGCATTTCGCACAAAGTCATATCTCACATCAACATGCTTCGTGCGTTGGCGGTGAACTGGATTATATGCAATGGCAATTGCAGACTGACTATCTGAAAATACCGTTAAAGCTCGTTGGTATTCTTTTCCAGTCAGTTTCAAAACAAATCGCCTTAGGAACACGGCTTCCTTAGCTGCCTCTGACATTGAAACATACTCTGCCTCTGCAGTGCTAAGTGCCACAGTGCGCTGTTTAGTACTTGACCACGAAACTGCTCCTCCTTGAATTAAGAATACTATGCCTGAATATGAACGTCGATCGCTATCACCAGCATAATCGGCATCAGCATAGCCTTCTGCCATTTCTTGGCGTTTCTCTCTTGAGTACATCACTCCTAGCTTCTTTGTACCCTTCAGGTATCGAAGCACTCTTTTAGCCGCAATCCAATGTTGCTCGCTGTAGCATTCATTGAACTGGCTCAAATAATTGACCACGTGAGCTATATCAGGTCTCGTACAGACTGCTAAATAATAAGTGAGCCTATTAAAGATCTATAAGGGATTTTCTCATCCAACTTCTTATCACTTGGAACCTTTTCTAGCCTCTGTCCTGGTACAGCTGGTGTCATCACTGGTTTGCAGTTTTCCATATTAAATGCTTTTAAAAGCTTATCTACATATTTCTCTTGATGTAGCTTAATGCCATTAAGACCCTGATCTATATGAATTCCTAGCATCAGTTCAGCTCTGCCTAGATCTTTCATCTCAAAGATCAATTTTAACACTTTCTTGAGTGAGAGCATCTCCTGCTCATTATTCCAAAATATTAACAGGTCATCTACATAAATTGCAACGATGATCAATTTACCATCCTGTGCTCTCATGTAGACACACGGTTCATTCTCTGATCTCTTGAACTTCAACCTCAGAAGCTCAGAATGAAGTCTTGTGTTCCACGCCCGTGGAGCCTGCTTAAGACCATATAAAGCCTTTTGTAAAAGACACACATGATCTTCTTTGCCTCTTACTTGAAAACCCTCCGGTTGTTTCATGTAAACGACTTCACTCAAGTTCCCATTTAGGAATGCTGTTTTCACATCCATTTGGTCTATTTTTAAATCCATTTTAGCTGCTAAAGCTATCAGAACTCTTAACGAACTGTGCCTTACCACAGGCGCAAACGTTTCGAAATAATCAACGCCTCTGCGTTGACTGAAGCCTCTCGCAACGAGTCGTGCCTTGTAACGGATCTTTCCCCCCACCTCTTCTTTGATTCGTAAAATCCATTTCGAATCAACGATGTTACACGACCTCGGTGGCTTCACTAGTGTCCACGTTTTATTTTTCTTGAGAGCCTCTAACTCCTCCTCAATTGCAACTTTCCACTTTGCTTTATCCTCTCTCGATAATGCATCCTGGACAGTTAAAGGATCTTGAAGTACATTAGCCGCTTGATAGGCTACAAAATCTGGAAATTGTTTTGGTTTCCTTACTCGTAGTGGGTATCTCCTGCCTGATATCTCATCATTATGGGAGGTTTCTTCAACATCTGATTGTCCTCTTTCATCGGATGTAGCCCACTCTTCGTCCTCAGACTGGGAAGAGCCTCTCTCTCCATCACCACCTTGTCCTTGAAGCGGCGGTTCTACTCCAGTAGCAGCAACAGGTTCTACACTAGTACTTGGCTGTATAGATGGTGCCTCATCACTGAGCATGTCCGTTATTGGTACCACTGATGAAAGCAAAGGCTTCTTACCTTGGTTGCCAGCTGGAGTATTTTCAGAAAATACAACGTCGCGCGCTTTGTGCACGTTGTGTGTAACAGGGTCAACTAACCTATACGCCTTCGTGTTCTCTTCATATCCTACATGAATAAGCTCTTTACTCTTAGGATCCCATTTCTTGCGTTTCTGGTCAAGAATATGCATGTACGCTTTACATCCAAACACTTTAATGTGGCTTACGTCAGTTTTCTTGCTAGTCCAGGCTTCTTCTGGCGTCATGTTGTGGACAGCGATCGTTGGTGAGCGGTTCTTCAGATAAACTGCATGTCTGACGGCCTCCGCCCAGAAGCGCTCATCCAAGCCTGCTTCCTGCAACTTACTCCTGCTTTTCTCGCAAATTGTCCTGTTTGCTCTCTCCGCGCATGGGTTCATCTGAGGAGTATACTCGACGGTTAGCTGGTGAACAATACCATTCTCTTTGGTAAATTGTTCCATCTCCTTGTTGACGTACTCTTTCCCGTTATCTGTCCGGATTGCTCTCAGTTTCTTGCCGGTCTGTGTCTCTACAAGAACCTTAAACTCTTTAAGTTTCTCTACGGCCTCACTCTTTCTCCTGAGTGCATACATGAAAGTTTTCCGCGTTTTATCATCTATGAATGTCATGAAATATTTAAAACCTGTAAATGATTCAACACTCATAGGCCCACAGATGTCAGAATGTACAAGCTCCAGTATATCCTTGGCTCTGGAAGCCTTCTGCTTTGAAAAGGGCTGCCTTGTCTGTTTTCCTAACAGACAAGCAATGCATTCTAACCTATTATTAGAATCTTGAAAACTTACCCCGTTTGCTAACTTATCTCTCATTAGCTTTAGATTGCGTACTCCAAGGTGGCCCATCCTCCGATGCCATAACTCCAGTGACTCACCGTTGTGTACGTCAGTCGCTAGCGCCGCCTTCAGTGCCGTGCACTGTGGATAATGTTTAAGTTTATAAACACCTCTCTCTTCTATACACTTTACAGTCACTTTTCCTTTCACTACGCAATCATTCGAGTCATAAACCTCGCATCCAGCCTTAGAAAATACTACTACCCTTCCTCTCTTTACCAATGTACTCACGCTCAGTAAGTTCACTGCTAGGTCAGGTACATACATAGCTCCTGTTACACACACATTCCTTCCATCTTTACTTACCACATCTCCTTTTCCTATACCATATACTTTACCGCCATCCGCACATGAAATCTCTATCTTATTATGCTTAACATAATTTCTCAACCACTCCCTATTATACGTCATGTGTTCTGATGCTCCCGTATCCACGATGAACTCGTATCTGCTTGACGAGGTAGACGTCACCATGGCACTGTGGAGCGCTCCGTCGTCTACAGTGTCCGCCGCTGCATGCACCGCTGTGTGCATCGTAGCGTGCGCCGTCTCCTTCTTCCGGGAATTATCAGGGCAGTCTCGTGCTTTATGCTGCGCAGAATCACAAATGAAGCATTTTGTGGTCTTCTGTGACGGTGGTATACACTTCTTCTGTGTTGTATTTGGTCTTCTCTTGGATCTGGAGGTAAGGGCTGCTTCACTCTGATTTGACTCACTCCGGTATGAAGTCAATTGAAGCAGCTTCGTCTGGACATAGTCTGTGGTAAGTGTAGTTGTTGTGTTCTCCAGGGCTAGTCTCATGGGCATAAACTCTTCCGTTAGTCCCTGTAGCATTAAGGTGGCTAACAACTCGTCATCAATCTCCTTGCCAAGGTCGTTAAGCTGTTGGGATACCTTCATGACCTCCGTCACATACTCCGGTACTGAGGTAAACTGTTCCAGTTTTATGCTCACAAGGCGAGATAATAACCTGCATTTGCTATTTATTCCCTTGTCTTCATACGCTGACCTCAGGGCATCCCATGCTTGCTTTGCCGTTTTCGCACTTTTCACGTGCACCTTGCAACTTTTGTTGATCATAAGACATATTTTCGCTCTTGCCTTTTGATCCCTCTTTACAGCGTTCGCGTCTGCTACGTCTGGTTCGGCAATGATGTAGTTCCATAGCTCGTCATGAACCAACACACACTCCATGTCAAACTTCCAGTTTGAATAGTTTGAACTACCATCGAGTCGCTCAATCGACGGTAATCCACCCGAACTAGTCGATTGCTGCGCGCTATCTCCTGCTGCAGACATTTTTTAGAGATTTTTCTAGAACTTTCTTCTCAAAGTTCCATCAACTTTTTCAAAAAATATTTTTGTTATTTGGTGTTTCAGTTCTGGGCATGTTCTGGGCATGTTCTGGGCCCATAACCTGTTAGAGGTTCCCTGTTACTTGAGGTTTCTCTAATAACTGTAGATCGTGATTATCAAAACATAATGAAACGGTTAAAATAAAATACATTGAAAAATCATTGACAACCGAAAAACCATTTTATTCAGAAGTGACATATCTCAGACAACAATATTAAAAACATAAAATTATAACCTGCCTGAGATTATTTCAGCAAAACCTCTTTGCTTCAACAGTGGCAGGCTAAAAAGCAGCAGACGACTGCTCTGTCATCTACTGAGGCGGAGTATATGGCACTAACCGCTGCGGTTAATTAAAGAGGTGTGTTACCTAAGACGATTTGTATCGAAAATAACTGGTAAGTCCGATACTGTTACTTTGTTCAACGACAGTCAGAGTGCACAAAGTTTAGTGCATAACCCTGTCCATCACGAGCGAACAAAACATATAGATACAAGATATCACTTTATACGGGAGAAGGTATCTGACGGTATTATAGATATTAAATTCGTCAGATCAGATTTGAATTTTGCTGATATGCTAACAAAACCGTTAGGGCGTATTGCACATAAGAGATGTGTAGCTGGTTGGGATTTAGCATAGGTTTTGATAATGTGCTATTTTTTTTGTCTAGAGAGTTTTAATTGAGGGCGGATGTTGTAAATGTAAACTATTCTATAGCTATTAAACCTCTCTGATAAGCTGAAGAAGAAAATACTTATTTAAAAAATGTATGTTATTATTCTATCTTTGGTTGTGTCAACTCTCAAATAAATTTTCACATCTTTAAATCGTATTTTTCCTAGAAATTACAACAATAATAATAATCATCATCATCACAATCGCCATCACTAATAATCACTATCACAACCTCCATCATTATCACAATCTCAAAATCACCATCACTATCACAATCACCATCACTATCACCATAACCATCACCATCACAATCACTATCATCATTATCACAATCACAATCATTATCATCATAATCACAATCATTATCATCGTTATCACAATTATCATCATCACAATCTCTATCCTTGTCATCACAATCATCATTATCGTTATCACCATCATCATTAATATTAACACAATCACCATCACTGTCACAATCACCATCACTATTACAATCACAATAACAATCACCATCACTATCACCATAACCATCACCATCACCATCAAAATCTATATTATCATTATCACAATCATTATCATCATAATCACAATCATTATCATGGTTATCACAATTATCATCATCACAATCTC
Source organism: Xestia xanthographa (assembly GCA_905147715.2). Taxonomy (NCBI): domain Eukaryota; kingdom Metazoa; phylum Arthropoda; class Insecta; order Lepidoptera; family Noctuidae; genus Xestia; species Xestia xanthographa. The sequence goes on from LR990657.1 coordinate 22,740,184, forward strand.
CATCCTTGTTATCATAATCATCATCATCGTTATCACAATCATCATCATAGTAATTATGATCGTAATGATGAAAAACCAGAAACAAATGTTTACTCACTTATAGATAGGAGTACTCCTGCGAAGTTTTGAGTAAAACAGTGTAACTAATCTTGTTTCCCAATACAAACTTTTGACTCCTGTTTCACACTCTTAGGGGGAATATTTTGAAAAATCTTTTCTTAGTGCACCCTAAGACCTCATATGAAACCTACGCGTGCTATATTTAGAATCTCTAGACTTAGTGGTTTGGGCTATCAGTTGATTTTTAGACTTTGTCACCCCGTTTCTCCGGGATCCTGCCGATTTGCCGAAAAGATTTTGACAAAATTTCATTACCCAAACAAATTTTAGCAACCTTTTTTATACCATTGCAATACTTCGAATGATTATAGTACTTACGCATATTTTTATTTGGTCAAATTTTTACTTGGCAAAATATTACCAAGTATAATGACATTATGGCATTTGGTCTTTAATCAAATGATTTATTACAGCAAACAATCTTCAGACAATAAACGTTTGGTGAAATGATTTGTTAAGACAAAAAATATTAAGGCAAAAATAAGATTTTTTGGGAATTATATAATTTAAAAATGCAATTTTATTTGAATATAATCATTTGTTTAATGCAAAATATTTTAACATTACAATTTTATTTTTTTTGCAATGGACATTAGCAATTATTTAGATTAGGTTAATTTCTTCTTTAAACAAAATGGGTAGGTTAGGTTAGGTTAAAACTGTGACCTCCTACGCACGAGCCGAGCGAGCGAAGCGAGCGGTGCCGCGGCTGCGGCCGGCGAGTGCCAGAAACGACTTGCATTAATAGAAAAAAGAGATTGTTTTTAGTAGGTTACCCGGAACTGAGCTATTTAGATTATGATAATTACTTATTTAAAAAAAAATGGTTAGGTTAAGTTAAAACTGTGACCTCCTACGCACTTAACAGTTCACATTTTTGTCGTTGAAGCATTTGGGAAAGGGTGAATTGAAAACTGACGATACTAAATATATGGCTTATTTGATTTTGCGTAAAAAGTTTTATTCCAACTGAAATATTTGACTAAATAAAAAATGTTAAAGGTACTAGTTGGTAAACAAGTTATAGTTTAAACGTTCATTTCCCAACATAAGGTTTTCGTTACAATTTTTTGTGAATAGATTTTTGCTAAGTAATAAGTTGGCAAATTAAATTATGCAAAAAAATTTTTGGGAAGTGAAAATTTGTCAAATTCCTTTCGGTCAAACAAGGGAGACCCGTCACCCCATTTCCCCCTCTTAGAGGTTGAATTCTGAAAAAACCTGAAACCCGTTTCTACTCATTTATCAATAGGAGCACTCCTGTGAAGTTTCGAATAAAATAGTCTAACTAATCTTGTTTCCCCATACAAACTTTGGAGCCCCGTTTAACCCCCTTAGGGGTTGAATTTTGAAAAATACTTTCTTAATGCACCCCTAGACCACATAAGGAACCTACTTGCCAAATTTGGTATCTGTAGACCCAGCGGTTTGGGCTGTGCGTTGATAGATGAGTCAGTCAGTCAGTTTCTTCTTTTATATATTTAGACTAGCTGTTGCCCGCGGCTTCGCTCGCGTGAAGTTCGGTAACGGTCCCACTGGATCATACTAAAGGGATAATAGTGTCTTCCATGTTAATCCAGGTTATAAACTATCTATGTGCCACATTTCATAATCATCACAATTATTATTATCAAAATCACCATCACTATCACAACCGCCATCATTATCACAATCACCATCACTATCACAATCACAATCACCATCACAAACCCCATAACAATCACAATCACCATCACTATCACAATCACAATCACCATCACAATCCCCATCACTATCGCTATCACAATCACTATCACAATCACCATCACCATCACAATCACCATCAAAATAACTATCACAATCACCCTCATCGTTATCACAATAATTATCATCGTAATCACAGTCATTATCACACTCACCATCACCATCACTATCTCAATCACCATCACAAACACCATCAGAATCACCATCACAATCACCATCACAATCACCATCACTATCACAATCACAATCACCATCACAATCCCCATCACTATCGCTATCACAATCACAATCACCATCACAATCACCATCACAATCACCATCACAATCACCACCACAATCACCATCACAATGACCATCACAATCACCATCACAATCACCATCATAATCACCATCACAATCACCATCACAATCACCAACACAATCACCATCACAATCACCAACACAATCACCATCACAATCACCACCACAATCACCATCACAATCACCATCACAATCACCATCACAATCACCATCACAATCACCATCACAATCACCATCACAATCACCATCACAATCACCATCACAATCACCATCACAATCACCATCACAATAACCATCACAATCACCATCACAATCACCATCACAATCACCATCACAATCACCATCACAATCACCATCACAATCACCATCACAATCACTACCCTCGTTATCACAATCATTGTCATAGTTATCACAATAATCTACATCATTATTACAATCACCATCACTGTCACAATCACAATCACCATCACCATCACAATCACTGCCACTTTCACAATCACCATCACAATCACCATCACAATCACCATCAAAATCACCATCACAATCACCATCACAATCACCGTCACAATCACCATCACCATCACAATCACCATCACAATCACCATCACAATCATCGTAATCACAATCATTATCATCGTAATCAAAATCATCATCATCACAATCATCGTCATCATTATCACAATCATCATCATCGTAATCACAATCATTATCATCTGGATCTCAAAATAAATGCCATTTTCGTAATCAGCAACCCTGATAATCTCGGTATCGACACCCATATTGATTTTTAGACATTTCAACCCCATCGCACCCCAACAGGGAATGGTAGTATTTCAGGTCTGCCACATTAAATATTAAAATCGTTGTTTTTGTAATACACCCGACCCAATTCACCATAAAAACAATACTTATGCTGAATTTCAGGCTTTGTTACCCCATTTCCCCCTTTAGGGGTTGAATTCTGAAAAAAAACTGAAACACAAACGTTAACTCATTTATCGATAGGAGTACTCCTGTTAAGTTTCGACTAAAGTAGTCTAACTAATCTTATTTCCCCACGTAATCTTTGGACTCCCGTTCCAACCCTAAGGGGGTGAATTTTGAAAATTCCTTTCTTAATGCACCCCTAAACCTCGTAAAGAACCTTTGTGCCAAATTTGGAATCTCAAGACTCAGCGGTTTGGGCTGTGCATTGATTTTTATACTTTGCCAACCCCTTTCCCCCTCTTAGGGGTTGAATTCTGAAAAAACCTGAAACCCATTTCTACTCATTTATCAATAGGAGCACTCCTGTGAAGTTTCGAATAAAATAGTATAACTAATCTTGTTTTACCCATACAAACTTTGGATTCCCGTTTAACCCCCTTAGGGGTTGAATTTTGAAAAATCATTTCTTAGTGCACCCCTAGACCACATAAGGAACCTACTTGCCAAATTTGGAATCTCTAGACTCAGCGGTTTGGGCTGTGCATTGATTTTTATACTTTGCCACCCCATTTCCCCCTCTCAGGGGTTGAATTCTGAAAAAACCTGAAACCCGTTTCTACTCATTTATCAATAGGAACACTCCTGTGAAGTTTCGAATAAAATAGTCTAACGAATCTTGTTTCCCCATACAAACTTTGGAGCCCCGTTTAACCCCTTTAGGGGATGAATTTTGAAAAAATCCTTTCTTAGTGCACCCCTAGACCACATAAGGAACCTACTTGCCAAATTTGGAATCTGTAGACCCAGCGGTTTGGGCTGTGCGTTGATAGATGAATCAGTCAGTCAGTCAGTCAGTCAGTCAGTCAATCAGTCAGTCAGTCAGTCAGTCAGTCAGTTTCTTCTTTTATATATTTAGATAATAAATAGGAACTTTGCGAAATTTCTATGGCCTGATTCTGGAAAAAACCCCAAATTAAGAAATACTGCATTTTGACAATAATTAAACAAAATTCATTTGGTTGTTAATTCAGTTTTATTAGGAACTCAAAGTATCGCAAATATTAGTTAGAAAATCAGGATTAGGATTTCATCGAAATACTTCAGAATTCGAATTAAGAGTGTTTAGAAAATTTTGACATTGGTCATTTGCAAAAGATCTAGAATTTTCACCAAACACTGATTTTTCAGGTTTTTCTACGACATAATTTACAAGTGTCGTGTCAAAAACTTTATTTTTTACAGTTGTTTTTAAAACTGACTTTTATCAACTAAAAAGTCAAGGGTTAATTAACACTCAGCGGCTATAAAATCTAGATCACATCTTTATAATTTATCAGTACTACATTGACTACATCGGCATCGTCTGTTTCCAACAAGGTAATCAGTCAGTGTTCAACATGTTAAAAATAGTTCTCATATCAGTGTTCCTGAGTGTCGGTCTAGCAGCTAATATAAACGACCTCTATGGAACTTTCACATTGGTTATGGCATTTCAAAAGTCACCGACGCCCATTTGCGCAAAGTACTCCTTCGCTGAAGACCCAAGTAAAGTTCAGTGTACTTGCTCAGACGGAAGTAAATCTACACTTGTCGAAATAAAAGCACTAGAACGCCTGGAACCGTCGCAGACTGAACTTCCTCCCGTTACAGTATCAGGACCTATACTAGTGGTTGATAAAGTGGAAGACCTGGCACAGCTCTTGAACGTCACATGCGATTGTGCTGGCAAGGAATATGAATATCGTGGTGTTATCAAAATTGTAAACGAAAACTATATCCTAGCCTACGTAGGGAATGGACCAAGAGCTGCAGTTTCTAGTCAAGATTTTTTGCTGGCGCGGAATTTGCCTTTTGCTGCTTTATTGGCGGGTATCACGACAACTACAGCTGAAATAAAAGATAGAACTCAAACAATTTTGTGTACTTCAGAATCATATGCGACACTGCGTTCGAATAATCTAGTCTAGTCATCTTCTTGGCCTTGTCCTATGTAACTTTTTTTCGGTGCAACGAATTTGTAACTGTCACGCTATAATTTCCTCCTTTTTATTAGGGTTCTTTTTCATACTATTCATCTTTTCGTTGATGTGTCTCTCCCTCCCCATAGATCATCTTTGTATTCATCACTCTTCTAGTGACAAGTGTTTCATCCCCCCTCCTCCAAAGAATGAATAGGCATGACGACTGTATAGAAAAATTGAGAATCTATTTAGTCTGTCAGTTAGAGTATTGGAAAATAACGGACACATATTTTTTGTTTTTGTAAATCAGTGAATATTGACAAATATAAAACGTATCAAAACTTGGGAGTGGTATACCAAGTCGTGACGTATTGAGAATTTTAAAAGCGTCTTATCTTAATCAATTTTGGTTTACATAACAAAAGAAAAAATAAATGTGTCCAATATATTTTTTTGGAAATCTATCTGATGGACTAATTAGTTTTTTTTTGTCGTCTCGTTCTTGTTGAATTTAAAAAAAATTAAAACTTTTAATAAACTCTGTTAAAGATACCAGGTTTTATTTATTCATTCTTCTTATAATTTTATATACGTATTTAAAATAAATAAAACAAAAAATATAAATCCGCTGTGTCGGGAGCAGGCTAACGGTGGTTAGGGCTCCTCACAATGCAAGCCGTGTCAAGGAGTACTGCCTTCTGAATCAGGCATGGCTATTATGGCAAGTACCCCACGGTTGTTCAAAAACTTCATTTGGGTTTTTTTCCAGAATCAGGTCATAGAAATTTTGCAAAGTTTCTATTTATTATTAACTAGCTGTCGTCCCGCGGTTTCACCCACGTAGTTCCCGTTCCTGTGGGAGTACGGGAATAAAATATAGCCTATAGCACTCACGAATAATGTAGCTTTCTACCAGTGAAACAATTTTTAAAATTGGTTCATTACTTCCGGAGATTACCCCTTACATACAAACTTACAAACAACTGTTACCTCTTTATAATATTAATATTATTATATTATAAATATTATAATATTATTCCGTTTATTCATTTACATCCTTATCTATTTACATTTTTAAGTATTTCTTAAAATAAAACGATACAAAAAAAACACTTAAAAATATAAAAAAATAGTAGTCCGCCGGTTTCGGGAGCAGGGTCCAAGCCACCGGTGGTTAGGGCTGCAGAGACAGGAACCTCCTCACAATGCGAGCCGTATCGAGGAGTACTGCCTTCTGAATCAGGCCCTTGATCCAACCGCCTAAAGAGAGCTTCGATAGATGGTCATCGAAGCTCTTGGCTATAAGGCCATTGGCCGTCACGACAATCGGCACAATGATAACCGAGTTCATATTCCACATGCCGCGAACCTCGTGTGCCAAGTCGAGATATTTTATTTGTTTTTCTTTCTCAGCTTTCACGAGGTTTTCGTCATGCGGAATGGTAACATCGATTATCATTACGCGGCGCGCTGATCGGTCCATCATCACTATGTCAGGCTTATTGGCGACAATAGTCCTGTCAGTAATGATGGACCGATCCCAGTACAGCGTGACATGGTCATTTTCGAGAACTGGGTCGGGCACATACTTGTAGTACGGTACCTCAGATTCCACAAGTTTATATTTTAAGGCAAGTTGTTGGTGTATAATCCTGGCTACTTGGTTATGCCTGTGCAAGTACTCGCCGTTAGCCAGACGAGAACAACCAGAAATAATATGTCTGATGGACTCACCCGGAAGGTGGCATGCCCGACACACGTCAACCGTCCCGTCCTTCATAATATATTTCCGGTAGTTGTTCGTCAACATAACTTCGTCCATAATCGCACAGACAAAACCTTCAGTTTCCCCAAAGAGGTCGCCGAAACGTAACCAGGACACGGACGCTATAAAATCTACATCGGGCCCATGAAGAGCCCGGTAGAAGCGCCCGTGAAGCTCTTTGCCTTGCCATACTTCCTTGCGGTCATCTGTGGTAAGTACCTCAGGTCTGTGCCAGTTCTCTTTAGCCATGGACAGCGGGGTGAGTCCCTTGTCCACTGCGACCACATCTCGGTGCATACCCACCTCGGCTTTAAAAAAATATTCTCTGAGACTGCACACCTCGCGGTTGTGGAGGGTCTTCGCGTTTAAAAAGCCTCGACCTCCGCACTTCCGCGGGATGTACAGTCTCATAACCGAAGATCGTGGGTGATGCATCCGGCTTTCGGTCAGCAGTGTACGAACTCTTCTAACCAGGGCGTCGAGTTCGGTCTGAGTCCATTTGAGTATGCCGAAAGAGTACATTAAAACCGGCATGACCCAACCATTGAAGGCGCGCACCTTGTTCCCGCCTGAAAGAAGGCTATTTAATACCTTTCTCAGGCGACCGAAGAAGCGCTGCCTCAATGATTGCTTCATGTCAGTTACATTAATGCCTAACGCTTCCGACATACCCAAATACTTATAGGTTTCGGATGAGGAAAGAGATTTCAGGTGTATGGAGTCCGAGAGTTGAAGTCCCTCGGACTCCATAATCTCCCCTCGCTTTACATACATGACTGCACATTTGTCCACACCAAATTCCATCCTGATGGCGCTACTAAAAGTTAATATTATTATTATTATATTATATTATAATATTAACAAATATATTAAACTGATGTACCTGTTTGTAATTTCAAAATAGCAACTTTTTACTGAAAGCAAGGTTTTTTTGTCTGTCTCTCTTGTCTGTTTATACCGGCTAATTTCCGAAACGGCTGAACCGATTTTGACAGGTTTTTACTGGCAGATGTTTTAGTAGAGCTTAGGCTACTTTTATTTTAGAAAAAAAGATTAGGATTCCGTGCAAAAATTGAAACTTATTAAATTGAGTTTTTGGAAAAAAAACATAATTTTTAAGGTTCCGTATTTTAGGTAAGTTTAAAACTATATCGGATGCCTTTTTTATCACTGTCCAAAAAAATGGGTATATTAGGTGAACGGAGTAGAAGCTTATGGCATACCAAGTTTTTTTTTCTTTTTTTTCGCAGCTTAGAAAAAATTGATCCATCATCAAAAAACGCTACAAATTTCAAGTAAACTTTTTATATTAGAACAAAGAAAGAAATTTTGAAAAAAAACTGAATAATATCGTTTTTTTTTATTATTTTGCAAAGAAAAAAAAATCTAAGTATGCCATTTGCTTCACCTATTATACCGATTTTTTTTGGAAAGTGATAAAAAGTCATGCTGTATGAATTTACTATTTATAAATTGTTGATGTAATTTATTAAATTCAAATGTAATAATGTAAAATTATTCTATGGTACAAACTGTAATGATTGTGTTATTTTCGTGTGTAACTTCAGATACAAATTACTTGTTTAAATATTAACTAGATGGTCGATGCGACTTTTTTTTGCTTTCTTTTAATTCAATGTTTCTAAGCTTTTTAAAAATGATAAATTTTTCAAACCTGTCACGATTGGTCGCCGTGTTGGTGACTTCATAATATTAAAGGAATTGTTTGACAATACAGTGTCAACGGTTTCTTTATGTTTTGACTATAGAATTTAGTGCAAAAAAATATAATGGTGTCGATTCTGTTGTGGACAAACTAAACTTAATTTAGGCTATTGCTATCTTTTACTAAAAGCCAGTGCGAGAAAAGGACGGCTATAGCTATGAACTAAGTTAGAGATGTCAAACTAGTTTATGCCTTGCGCTTCACCGTGTTTTTAGTCGACATGTTTTTACGTGCACCCTTCATTTGTATAGAAATATTAGTGCCAACTAAATTTGACAGCTCTAAATTAGACGTCCGTCTCTTTCTCATTTTATTAGAGAGAAAAAGATAGCAATAGCCTAAATTAAGTTTAGTTTGTGCACAACAGAATCGACACCAATAGCTACTTTTATTTAGTCATGTGTGCCAAAGGATTTAAAAAAGCTACCTACTTCCAATAATATCCCTGATGTGTATTATTTTAAAAATGATAAAAGTGATATTTGGTTTAATTCAGCTGGTGTTACAATTAAAGGAGCAAAATCAACTTCAACTACATAAAGTAATGCGTCTCCCACGTTGTGTAATTTTTTTTTTATCATAACTGCTCTCAAAAACAGTGAAGAAAAACATGGTGAGGAAACCAGCACGTCCTAGAACCAAAAATTCGGATTGAAGATTTGGATGGATTAAAGAGAGGAGGCCGTGTGTCCCAGCAGTGGGAACATGGCTGATTATAGATACTGTTATGCTAAGTATTGTTTCGTACCGTGCGTGTTTCCGAACGCACCTTTTTCTGACATATGAATTGTCAGTTGATTTTGACACTTGACACTTGATATTTTGTTGGTTAAGAAACGAGCTTGTGATTGGATTCGGCCACGGTGTTTGTTGGATAGCACGTGTGTTTAGAATTTTTGCTGTTTTTAAGAGTTTTTCGGTATTTTAGTGACTTGTCGTTGTGTATTTGTGTTGTCCTTGTGTTCGTAAACAGGTTTGTATTGTGATTGTGAGATGATATTCTCATTGCATCGAATGCAATCTCTGTGGTCTGCAAACATAGAGATGTCTTGCCTTTAACATTTCTGTCAGATCAACAGTGTCACGTCAGTGTATTATATAGAACCATTGCTCCTGTAAAATATCGCTTTGTTTTTATGTTTATTAAAGCCTATATATACGAGGTTCATGCTATATCTATTTCAATTTAATAAACATAAATATGGACAAGTACCTAAGACCGGAAAGGTTTGATGCCGACTCGACATCGAACTCCAGTTCAAAAGAATGGCAGCACTGGAAGATGACATTTGAAAACTTCTTAACTGCACAACAATATAGTCCAAGAGCTACAGATTCACCGGATGCCGCATCTCAGAAGGAAGCTATGTGGAATTCAACCAAGCTACAACTCCTCATAAACCATATCACTCCGAGGGTGTACGCAACTGTAAGTGAGTGCACAACTTATACCACAATGTTGACCGCGCTGGACAAACTCTACGTGAAAGCAAAGAATGTCATTCATGCTCGACATTTGCTCACAACAAGACGCCAGCAAGCGGACGAATCGATCGATGCGTACCTCCAGACCTTAAAGCAACTAGCCAAGGACTGCGAGTTCACCGCTGTCGACGCTGAAACGAATAAGAACGACAGCATCCGAGGTGCATTCATAGCGGGCATTTCGTCTAACAAAATCCGTGAGCGCCTTCTCGAGAATCTGACACTTACATTAGAACAATCTTACAATAAAGCCCAATCGATGGAGATGGCAGAGCGGAACAGTCAACATTTCACCATGGCAGAAGTCTATTCGGTTTCAAATGTTGATAATGCTGGGAATAGAGATTCTAACACATCTGCTACTGCCGCTGCTCTACCCAAACGAAAATGCTTTTTTTGTGGAGCATCAGTTATACACCCTCGCAAGGACTGTCCTGCTCGAGATGCTACATGCGTAAAGTGTAATAGAAAGGGCCACTATGGAAGAGTCTGTCGTAGCAGGACTCCGACAGCCGCTTTAACAACGGTAACAGATGACTGCGGCCACTGTAGTTGTATAATATCTGCTGCGGCACCGACTTCACTGCGCAAGGCAATGGTGACAGCTTTCATTAAGGGAGTTCGAGCAGAAGCCTTGATTGACACCGGGAGCTCCCTGAGCTTTGTCAATGAGGACTTCGCCAATCTTTGTCAACTCAAGAAGAGACGTTGCGACCAAACTATTTCTATGGCTTCCTTATCTCACAAGTCACAGGTTAACGGCTCGACTCTCCAGAATGTAAGGATCGGAGACAACATCTATAACAACGTCAATCTCTTGATTGTGAAAAACTTATGTGCCGATGTTATAATTGGCCATGACGTTTTAGAATCACACTCGACTCTAGAATTCAAATTTGGTGGACCTAAAGATACGTTTAAAGTATGCAGTGTAGCTGCAGCCTCTGTCCCTGCTGTACCCCTATTTACTAATGTCACGGCGGACTGCAAACCTATCGCCGTGAAGTCGAGGAAACACAGCATAGAGAATAATGCTTTTATAAAAGCAGAAGTGGAGAAACTTTTAAAAGAAGGAATCATAGAAGAAAGTTTATCGCCTTGGCGAGCGCAGGTTTTAGTCACAAAAAATAATAATAATAATAATAAATCGTTTATTTATAAAAAGGGGCACATTTACAATTACGTATCATAACAAATAAAATAGAGCACAGTTGCTTATTGCCTGAACTAGGTGGAACCTGTGTTTCAGGCTAGGAGGTGCATAATTATCTACTTAAAATAAATAAATAAATTAACATCGAAAGAAAAATAAATTACTAAAATTGCGACTTACATAGAAAATAAACAAACAAATGTCAGCAGTTTACTTGCAGACAACAAGTAAATCTTCTGTCTGTGCATAGGATATGGGTTGTAAAAAAGTAATAATAGATTTTTTACAGCTAAAATAGTTTAACTTATATATACTTAGTTTTCTATTTAATCTATTGTACAGAAATGGGCCTAAAAATGAAAAGAATCTTTCCACAAAGACATGTTTGGAGGTTGCATTAGAAAAGCATACTATATCTTTCCGTCTTTTGTTAGTATTGTCAGCATTGTACGTGAGCATGGTGTGCTGTTTTAAAACTAAGTGCATAATGAATAGCTGGCGCACAGTCAGCACATTGCAGGATTTATACAGCTGATCTGTGGGAAAGTAAAAGGGATGGAAATTTGCTACCTTTAAAATTGCTCTTTGAGCCCTTTCAAGGGGAAGCAGGATAGTTTTTGATGCGCCACCCCATGAAATGATACAGTATTGAATTATAGATTGACATAGGGCGAAATAAACTTGTCTGATTAATTTGGAATCTGCAAAAGTTCGTATTTTTTTAAATACAAATATTAATTTTCGCACTCTTTTAACCAGACTTTCAATATGATACCTAAAAGAGAGTGTGTTGTCTATTATAACCCCTAAGTATTTAATATTACTGGTTTTGTGGATAGAAGGACAATTGCACATGTTGACTGACCTATCATCACATTGATGGGCATATACATGGAAGTTAGCAGTGTTCAGTGGAGGTTTTCGCATGGAGAAGTGTATGTATTTTGTCTTGTCAGCATTTAGTGTTAGTAAATTGCTTTGAAGCCAATTAGTCACAGTATTAAAGCCGACTTGAGCGTTTTCAAACAGTTCGCTACTGTTTTCAGCAGTAAATATTAGCGCCGTGTCGTCAGCATATGATATGATTTTGCCGTGCATGATATTTAGGTTACACAAGTCGTTAATATAGACCAGGAATAGGGTAGGGCCCAAAATACTTCCCTGGGGAACACCAAATCCAGTGTTTTTCTGCTCATCGCTCGTAAAATTGTCAATCCTAACACATTGGTATCGGTCGTTTAAGTAGTCAGCAAGTAATGTCAGCGGCGTGCCCCTTATTCCTATGGCCTCTAATTTCCTTAGAAGCACAGAAACAGAGACAGTGTCAAAAGCTTTCGCTAAATCAAGGAAGACTCCCATGACCTGGTTTCCTTTGCCCAGCTCTTCTGAGACATAATCGGTAAGACTATGCACCGCCTCGGCTGTGGATAATTTGGCTCTAAAGCCAAATTGCGCTGGTGACAAGATGTTGTTTTTTTCCAGGAAGCTAACTAGTCTGCTGTTTATAATTTTCTCAAGTATTTTTGAGATTGAGGGGAGTAATGATATTGGCCTATAGTTATTAACCAGGTCCCTGTTTCCAGATTTATAGACAGGGATAACAACAGCCTTTTTAAGACAGTTAGGGAAAATTCCTTCGGAAAGACAGATTCGAAATATATGCGTTAAAGGAGGTGCCAATATATGCTTAAAGAGTTTAAGGGTCTTGTTGCTTATATTATCCCATCCAACTGCACAGTCATCTTTAAGGCCAGAAATTATTCGGGATATTTCGTTTTCGTCAGTATCCAGCATAACAAATGACTTCAGGTTACAGCTGTTGTTGAGTTTTTCGAAAGATGGTTGGGCGCAATGTTTCGTAATCTGTTCGGCCAAAGTTTTCCCAACATTAACAAAAAAGTTATTTACTTTGTTAGCTGATATGAGGGGTGAAGAATTAGTAAGCAGTAACCTCGAATTTGATTCACGTTGTTTAGTCATGTAGGTGACGTTTTTAATATGCTTCCAAATTTGCTTGGTATTGTTGCCTGCTTTATTTAATTCATTTTTATCGTAATTATTTTTAAGCTTCTTTAAGAGATTGTTGCAGAAATTCCTGTATCTTTTATAGGTGTTTAGAATTATTAAATTATCTGGAAATTTCTTAGTTCTCTGATGAAGTTTATCTCTGTGCCTTATGCACCGAATTAGTCCAGGAGTAATCCAAGGTTTAATATTATGAAGACGATTATTTATTGACACAACTGTCGTATTACGCAATATTGCTTGTTGGACATATTTTATTAAGTACGATAAAGCTGAATTAGCGTCAGCAGTATTGTAAACTAGGCTATAATCAATGTTGCATAAATCATATTCGAGATTTTTTATGTTTAATTTAGATTTTGCCTGGGGGCGATTTTGCTTAGGCAGCGTTAAATTTACGGCTAGTAAGACAGAATGGTGGTCGGTTATTGTGGAGTTAGTAACAAGCGTAATGAATGAATGAGTGGTTTTAATCATCATATGGTCGAGGCAAGAACCGCTCTGATGAGTAGGCAATGTGTGAGTAGGCAGAAAACCATGGTAGGAGCAGATGTTAAGGTAATCTTGTATCCCTGCGTCGCAGTTTTCAGAGCCAATGTTAATGTTAATATCACCTGTTAGTATTACATTATTAAATGGGCTAAGTGATTGAAAGATCTGGTTTAGGGAACTGTGGAAAGAGGCAAGGTTTCTTGCGGAGGGAGATCTATACAAAGCAATTATCGCTGTGGTTGTACCAATTTTGATGATAAGGCAATTACTATTACAATCTTGTAGATCAGGTTCTTCGACTTTGACCTTTAATGATTCTTTAGCAAAGACAACGACACCATCATTTTGATTGTGATTAATTTTAGTGTACAATAAGTTGTATCCTGGTATTGTCGGGAGGTTATCGTGGCGCTTTGATAGCCAGCATTCTGTTAAAACCATAACATCACAATTAAAGTTAAGTCTATGAAGAAAAATGTTAAAGCTATCTATATTTTTATAAATACTTCGTATGTTTTGGGTTAGTATGGTTAGTGACTTTTGATACTGGGAGAGATATTGATTGCAGTCCTCAACCTCACATGACTTTGACTCGGTTAAAAATGAGTTATCTATATCTGTAATTAAATTAATATCCATTCTACTTAAAAGTAACACTAAATTACAATAAATTACGTCTAAGATTTAAACAATTAAGTGGCGCTCTTAGGCGCCTTCATAGTCAATCGAGTTAATGTACCTGTATTCGGCTGCAAGTTTAGCTGGACAAACTGCGTCTCCCGTCTTGTGGTTGGCTTGTTTTTTAAAGCGCATGCATGTAGCACATTTTGGATCGTCAGCTTTTTTTGCACAGTCTTGGCTAGAGTGTCCTTCTTCACCGCAATGGCCACAAGTCGGGACAGCGACCTTACATGTCTTGGATGCATGACCGTACTGCTGGCACTTGTAACATCTCGTTACCAGTGTGAAGTCTCGTACCGGACAGGACGTCCAATTTATAAATAATCTCTCCTGCGTGATGAGGGCCTTGCGAATGACGGCTGAAACTTCTATTATGTAATTACAGCTCTCAGCATCTTTCCTCCCAGATTTGTGGCTAAGTTTAATTGAGGTCATAAATGTATCTAGGGTCATTGGCAGTTTGTCCGTTATGTTCTGGTCGTAAATGCATTTATAAACCTCATTTTCGGCCATTGATGCGGGAACTCCTAATACAATAATGCGAGGTTTGCGCTTCCGAGGTTCGTCGACGGTAAGGCCTGACGAAGCGATTTGGACTGTTTGTTTGAGCTTATCTAGGTCATCCTTGGTCTCAGTGCTGATGATAAGTCCTCCTTTTCCTATTTTACGTACGCCTCGTACTTTCAGCTTCATTTCACCAGGGCATATGATTTTTTGTACCATGTTCTTGGTTTCATCACTGGTCTTGGTGCTGTCGCATGGAAAAATCGCCACGGAGCTAAGATTATTAGGGCGAATAAAACTGCTAGATCCCTTCTTCACCATATCGGCAAAAGATGTAGGAGTTGCAGCCTGCCTCGTACAGGACTCCTGAATCGTGCGGTTCATCTCTGCTAGACAGTCCGCTAGGTCTCGAGCTTCGGTCATAGTTTTCAAGGCGGTATGTGTTTGTAGGGCTCTTGATTTCAGCGACTGGTATTGAACAGCCAATTGCGAAACACCATGTCCAACTTTTCGGCAGAGATTGCCAATTCTTTGCTTCTGTTCAGAATTAAGCTTTCCCTCAGAAGCAATACAAAATACCTCATTCAGGTGGTCTTCGATAGTCCCCAACCAGTTCTGAATCTCCGCAGTACTGATAGGTTCAACGGCTTCCTCTTGGTGCTGCTTTGGTTGTTGAGGTGGTCTCGGTGTTGGAGTTGACGGAGGGCTGCGTGGTGTCATCCCACTCCGATTAAAGGGGCTGCTGGCCATTTTTCAACTTATAAAAATTATTTATAATCTAGTCAGACCATCATTCTGAGTCAAAAACCGCTTACTACGTTGTTTTGTTATAGCAAGCTAATACACTTAAACTGGGTCAGAATTTAATACAAGCGTTAATTTATATATTTTTATACTGCATTGATGTGCACGTCTGTATGCGATGAGCGCAAAACGAAGTGATTAAAAAAAAAAAATGCGAATCATAAGAAGCGGATGGTAATAGATTACTTGCAAACCATCAACAAATACACCGAACTGGATGCCTACCCGTTACCCAACATTGAAGAGATGATAAAAAAGGTAGCTAAATACATGATTTTTAGTGCTATAGACTTACAGAGCGCATACCACCAAGTGCCCATCCTGCCTGACGAAAAAACCTTCACAGCTTTCGAGGCATGTGGTAACCTGTACCAGTTTCGCAGAATTCCGTTTGGTGTAACCAACGGTGTGTCTAGTTTTCAAAGAACTATCAACTGGCTCATCAGAACCGAAAACCTAAACGGTACTTTTGCCTACATTGATGATATTACTGTATGCGGAAAGACACAGGAAGAGCACGACAAAAATCTTAGACTATTTCTCAAAGCTGCGGAGAAGTACAACCTTACCCTAAATAAAGAAAAGAGCAAGTTCACACAGTCGACTATAAACATTCTTGGCTATACAATTGAAAATCATGTTATCAAGCCGGATAGTGAGCGACTAAAACCTCTTCTAAATATGCCCCCACCGAATGACGTAGCCTCTCTTCGAAGGACTCTCGGTATGTTCGCACACTATTCGAAGTGGATTCCTAGTTTTTCACAGAAAATCCATCCTATGGTGCATACCAAAAGTTTTCCCTTAAGCTCAGATGCAGTGAAATGTTTCGAGGACCTAAAATCTGTTATAGCAAAGTCATCAGTACACGCCATAGACGATAAGGTACCTTTTACTGTCGAGACTGACGCTTCCGAGCATTCCATCGCCGCTACATTATCGCAGGATTCGAGGCCCGTCGCCTTTTACTCAAGGACCCTCAATCAGAGTGAGCGAAATCACTCAGCGGTTGAGAAAGAAGCCTATGCCATCGTAGAAGCTCTGAAGAAATGGCGCCATTTTCTTATGGGCAGACCGTTCAAGCTCATCACGGACCAACGATCGGTTTCCTTTATGTTTGATGCAAAACATACAAGTAAAATTAAAAATGAGAAGATCCAGAGATGGCGACTGGAACTTGCACCATACAGATATGATATTGTGTACAGACCTGGAAAAGAGAACCATGTTGCTGATACACTTTCCAGAGTTTGTGCCTCCATCGAATCTCGAAAAAGCAGACTCCTATTTCTACATGAAACTATGTGTCACCCTGGCGTTACTCGCATGTACCACTGGTTAAAGATAAAGAACCTACCCTATACTGTCGACGAAGTAAGGGCGATGACTGCAAACTGCCGTATATGTGCTGAGATCAAACCAAGGTATTTCAAGAATCCTGACCCACTTCCTAAGCTGATAAAGGCTACCTCACCCATGGAACGCCTTAGCATTGACTTCAAGGGTCCTATTCCATCGAAAACGAATAACCGCTTTATCCTCACGGTAATTGACGAATACTCAAGATTTCCTTTCGCATTTCCCTGTTCGGATATTAGTGCCAAGACAGTAATAAAACATCTGAATAGCATTTTTATGATATTTGGATTCCCGTCGTACATCCACTCAGATCGGGGGACATCGTTCTTGTCGTCAGAAGTGAGAGAGTTTCTACATTCACGTGGCATCGCGACAAGCAGAACTACGGCCTACAATCCTCAAGGCAACGGCCAAGTCGAGAAATTGAATTCCACGCTATGGAGAACAGTACAGCTCTCTCTGCGTTCGCACAACATACCTATAGAAAATTGGGAGAATGTACTTAATGTGGCTCTCCACTCGATTAGATCGCTCTTATGCACAGCTACTAACTGCACGCCACATGAGCGCATGTTCATACATCCGCGAAGATCGATGAATGGACACAGTATTCCAACATGGCTAACTAATTCGGGGCAAGTCCTCATGCGTCGTTTTGACCGTTCTAATAAGTATCAGCCAGTGGTGGAAGAAGTGGAGCTACTTCAAGCGAATCCAGATTACTCTTATGTGAGACTCAGAGATGGAAGAGAAACCACCGTCTCGAATCGACACCTTGCGCCTGTCGAAGGGCAAGGAGAAATTATTTTGGATCGACCGGATGATCCGATACAGACTGAAATAAATGCGGACTCCGAGAGGCAAGATGATAGTAGCGAATCAGTCACTTCTCCAGAACCAGAAGCTACAACTAGCTATGAGCCACGTCCTCCCAATGATGATCTTGAGCCAAAGCCTCCACGTGTGGAACTTAGAAGATCTGCCCGGAGCAAAAGGCTGCCGCGTCGTCTGGAAGACTCTGAGCTGTAATACATAAATATAGTGTGGGAGAATGAGATGATATTCTCATTGCATCGAATGCAATCTCTGTGGTCTGCAAACATAGAGATGTCTTGCCTTTGACATTTCTGTCAGATCAACAGTGTCACGTCAGTGTATTATATAGAACCATTGCTCCTGTAAAATATCGCTTTGTTTTTATGTTTATTAAAGCCTATATATACGAGGTTCATGCTATATCTATTTCAGATTGTTTAGTTTTAAGTCTCTTCTTCTCCAAGATGGATAGAAATAAGCCCCCTGATCCGGACCCACCTGATATTCGTCCTACTTGTTTTGAACAGAGTCCACTCAACCCACTATCGCAATTCGCGGATGTTGTATGCAGTGCTACAGCGATGGATGTGTCACAGGTTTTTCAACCTCAACAAAACCCACGTAAGCGTCCTGTTGACGAGGAAGTCTCGTCTCCGTCCTTCCCAAGCAAGCAACAAAGAAGCCAAATTGGGCGTATTAAATACTCGGCAATGGACAAGGCTCCTTATATTGTCCACGTATCACGCATTGAGTCCCAACCAAATGCAGGCACCACCCTTCACCCCGTTAATTTCGGAAAGTTCCTCATGAACAACAACATTGCCAACATTGTTCGTGGTGGAGTCAATAGAGTCGGCAGAAACCGTGTTTCGGTGGAGTTTGCTTCCCCTCAGGACGCTAACTCTTTCTTAATCAACAGTTTGTTGACCAAGTATAGCTATACTGCATCAATCCCTTCTTTTAATATCACAAGGATGGGTGTTGTTACTGGAGTTCCCTCAGAACTTACTGAAGAAGAGGCCATGACTTATTTGTCTGTGCCCTTAGGTTGTGGTCAAATATTGAAAGTAAGACGCATTAACAGGAAAACACAAAGAGACGGGGGTAATGAGTGGAAGCCCACCGAAACATGTGTTCTGACCTTTGATGGACAGGTACTACCGCCTAGGATATTCTGCTGCTATACGTCCCTCCCGGTAAAACAGTACATTTACCCAACTATACAATGTCGCAAGTGTTGTAGATTTGGTCATGTAGCAAACTTATGTCGGTCTAAACCACGCTGATTACAGCGTGGTTTAGACCGACATAAGTTTGCTATCACCTGGGTGGTCGTGTCCACACTTATTAAAGTGTGGACACGACCACCCAGGTGATGGCTGCAACATTTCGGTTGCCGAGGCCTTCTGTGTGCTTTGTTCAGGCAATCACTTCGCTGATAGCCAGTCATGCCCTGAGTATGGCAGGCAAAAGGCTATTAAGACCGTCATGGCAGAGAAAACCATTCCCTATGCTGAGGCATGTAAAATTATCCCAACAGTTTCCCGCAATTATGCCAACATCGCCAAAACTCCTATTTCCCAGTCCTATCGCAAAACTGTGGCACTTAAGTGGCCATGCCCCCCTTTCCCCATCATATGATAAAAATGCTCATCAGCAGATAGTTAGTTCTCCCCAACCCTCACAGCCCAATGGCTGTGCTCTTAATAACAATCATGTCTCAGACAATACCGGTACTATTATTGACCTCCTTATTAAACTCCTACCTACCGTTATTTCCCATTCTTCTCCCAATTCCCAATCACCGTCCAACGTTGCCGACCAACTTATCTCTCTACTTTTATTAATTAAAAATGGCGTCCCGCCTAGTATTCCTTCAGTGGAATGTGAGGAGCGTGTGGCATAAAAAGCACGACCTCATATTCCTCTTAAATAAATACAAGCCTCTAGCTTGTTCTATAGCTGAGACTTGGCTCACCCCAAGTCTTAGCTTCCGCATGCCACATTTCAACATCCTCAGATGTGACAGATCCGATGGCTATGGAGGCTCAGCTCTCCTCGTCAATAATTGGGTCCCTCTTTTGTCTTTCCCTTTGCCTTCACTCACAGGAGATATGAGTATTGTGGCAGGAAGGGTGGAAGGCATTACAGTGTTCTCAATATACATTGCTCACCCTCGGCCTGAATTTTTGGATGTCTTAAAAAACATTCTTTCAAATACTCAAGGACCAATTTTAGTCATGGGTGACTTTAACTGCCACCACTATAGATGGGGGTCTGAACGCTGTGATGCCTTTGGTGTGTCTTTGGTTGAGATTTTGGATGATCTGGATCTCTGTATCCTTAATAATGGTTGCCCGACACGCAGATCCCTTCCTGGACAACAAAAGAGTTGTGTTGATTTAACATTTTGTTCAGTTGAGGTAGCAGCTTCGATCCATTGGGAGTGTACGTCCTTGTCGCATGGTAGTGATCACTACCCTATTGTAATATCTTTGGTTAATAAGACTTATTTAGAGAAAAGTTCTCCTCCACTTCTGAAATATAACTTGTCTAAACCAGATTGGACAAAATTTGTATCATTATTGGAGGATAAAACTGATGTTCTGCCAAATTTAAATTCAAGTTTATGTGATCCTCCTGATCACCACCATGCCAAGAGCTGCTATGACGGTTTTGTTAATGCCATCACCTCCAGTGCTGATTCCTGCTTTCCGTTGAAAAACAGTGCCCGTAATAAAATCCCCTCACCCCCGTGGTGGGACCCAGAGTGCACTTCGGCAATCAGGGACAGGAACGAGGCCGAGGAGTGTTACAATGCAGATATGAGCACCGAAAATCTGTTGGCATACTGTCAGATTAATGCCAGAACCAAACGTCACCTTCGCAAGAAGAAACGTGCGGGTTGGGTTACATTCTGCACCTCTTTGTCTCCCTCTACACCTGTGTCGGCAGTTTGGAAAAGTATCAATAGGTTTAGACGTGGGTGCTCCCTATCAGTTACTTCTCCAATCAGTAGGGAAACAGCTGAACTTTTTTTTGATAAAATTGCTCCACCATACGTCCCGTTTTTTTCTGAATGCGTCAACATATCCCTTCAAAATGTATCAGAGGACCCTTTCGATGCGCCATTTACTTTGGAGGAATTGAAAGTGGTACTAAAACATGTACGGGACACTGCTCCTGGTATTGATGGCGTGCCATATTCTTTTATAACTCATTCAGGCGAAAAGGCAAAAATCTACTTTTTGAATATTATAAATTTCTGTTATATTAATGGTTGGGTTCCAGATCAATGGAAAATACAAATTATTATCCCGCTATTGAAACCAGGGAAACATGCAGATGATCCGAATGGCCTTAGGCCAATCGCTTTGTCTTCAGTCTTAGCGAAATTACTGGAGCACTTTATCAAAAACCGTCTCGAGTGGATTGTTGAGTCGAGAGACTTACTGCCGAATTACCAATTTGGTTTTAGAAAAGGACTTGGTACTATGGACAGTGTTGGTATTTTGGTTGCGGATATCCGCTTAGCTTTCTCCAAAAATCAATCTGTTGTAGCTACCTTCCTGGACATTTCTTCTGCGTATGACAGTGTACTTCTTCCAGTACTCAGGCAAAAACTGCAACAGCTGAGTCTACCGGCTAAGATGATACGATGTATATGTGAGCTACTGATGTCCCGCTCACTGGTCCTGAGAGACCAGGGAGAGGAGTTCGATGAGAGGCTGATATGGAGGGGACTCCCACAGGGTTCTCCCCTCAGTCCCCTTCTGTACAACCTGTATACGGCTGATATTGGGTCCTGCCTAAACAACAATTGTCAGATCTTACAATACGCCGACGACATTGCACTGTATGTGACAGATTCTTCTATAGTCGATGCTGCGTCATCCTTGTGCCTCTCTCTGAATTCTTTGAATCAGTGGCTTTTAAGCCATGGCCTGTCTCTATCTGCGCCAAAAAGTTCGGCAGTAATCTTCTCACGTAAAAGACGCACTCCTCATGTTGCAATTAACATTTTAGACCAAAACATTCCAATAGTCAATAAAGTAAAATTTTTAGGCGTCATTTTGGATACAAAATTAAGTGGCAAACATCATATAAATTTCCTCATTCAAAGATGTGAAAGAACCATCTCAATTTTAAAAGTTCTTGCGGGTGTTTGGTGGGGTGCTCACCCCTTGTAACAGATCTACTTGCTCCTATTTAAAATAAATGGATAAGCAGACTTGTTCAATTAAATTTTAATAGAGGGGAAAGATAAAAAATACAGCTAGTTATAAAAAACTACCTAGCACGCACTCAGTTTTAAAGTTTATGCACTTAGATGGACAATAATGAGTTTACCACACTGTAAGAACGGGAACAGGCGTCAGGGTAGCAGGTCGATACCGGAGTAACCTTGAAGTTGAACTCTGAAGCAGTAGAAACGGCGGCAGCGCAGATCTCAGAGTTTACCAGGACAGCTCAGCAGCAAGACAGTGCAGAACTCAGGGCCAGACGTAGGACAGCCCTGCGAGACCAGTAGACGGACAGGCACGTAGTTAGCCTCCGAACATCGGGAGTAGAAGTCCCAGGAGAAACTTTCGTTGGATCCCCTGGGCAGTTTAAGAATCTCACCGCCAAAACCAAGCTGCTCTCTGATACTCCTCAAATCAGATTCCAGAGTAGTCTTTTCAGCCGTCCGTCAGCTCGTTTCTCCCCAAAGTAGTCTTCCATTTTTTAAATCTTCGTTTTCTTAGTGTCGCCATCATCTCATCTGACAAGTGTAGTCGGCCAGGACATATCCATGAGTGCGTTAAGAATTTTATAAATATAATCATTTAATATTAAGTTATTAAACAATCGTAATAATTTATAAAATACATTGGCTAAGCATAATGATAAAAATAATTTAAATTATACAAACCAAAAAGAGAAATCATAGAGCTAGACCATAGACTGAGCAGAAAGAGAATTAAAAAACTAACTGACAGTTTGACAATTTGACGCTTGACGTAAATATCACAACATGAAAATTATAATAATATTTTATTTCAGCTATTTCCAAGTTAAAGAATCGTATTTAAATCGATTTGCTGAGTGTAAATATATAAACAAATAAAATGCATGATAAATAGTATTATGAATGGTGAATATGAAGCGTAAGTATAGCATAATACTATATTTCCCCAACGACCCCGAGAAAATTTTTGGCCTAGAACAAAAATTTTGCTAAAGTTAAAATATTACGCCATTCACAAAACTTACATAACTCATTCAAACACACCGACATCTTACGAAGTTAGGTCAGGTAGGATTCACATTCAATAATCACTACTCAACCTGATAAATCAATAACTTTAAGGCTTATTTTAGGAGTTGTAATCCGCTCGCGTCTAAGACCACAAATGAGATGAAAATAGAAAGATTTTAACAAAGGCTTGTTTTTAATGGAGTTGTCATCCGCTCCTAATCAACTTTAGTTGATAGTTAACAAGGGCTTATTTTTATGGAGTTGTCAGCCGCTCCAATCGACTTTTAGAATCAATAGTTAACAAGGGCTTATTTTTATGGAGTTGTCATCCGCTCCAATCAACTTTTAGAGTTGATAGTTAACATGGGCTTATTTTTATGGAGTTGTCATCCGCTCCAATCAACTTTTAGAGTCGATAGAAAGAAACAAGTTAGTCATATTAACTTGAAGAAAAGAGAAGAATAGATATAAAGGAAGATTAAGAATAATCTTTTAATGGTTTAAGAAGCGATGAATTAATTAAAAAATAAATAGAGTTTTAGTACGCCGAAAATAACTCTATTATAGAAGAAGGAAAGAAGAAAGAGATGAGTCGTAAGTATAATAAGAAAATAGCAAAAGTACGAGTATAGGGATAGCAAAACAGTGTAAAAGAACATAAACTTGGAGTATATAGGATCTGAGTTCTGAAATAGGATTCTAAAGTAGCCTACTTGTAGTGGATGAAGGGATTCAAGTACCTATGGAGTTTAAGAGAGAAGGAGGGAAAGAGGGGTCAGGTCAGAACCACAACACCGCAGACAGTAAACTCCGAGTAGACGTCAGGGCAGCTCCCGTTATACAGTAGTCGGTAAGCTCCGAGTTAAACGTCAAGGGCAGCAGTAAGTAAGCTCCGAGTAAACGTAAGGGCAGCTCCCGCAATACAGTAGCCGGTAAGCTCCGAGTAAAACGTCAAGAGAGTCTGAGTGTTGGACACGGTCCAAAAGTGTTTAAAAATTTAAGAGCAAGACATTAGAGTCTAAAGAGGATCGATTTAATGATAATACAAGAAAAGAAAATTAAAAATCGTAAACCAAGAAAAACTTATTTGTGTTGGTGGTAAAATTCGGAACTAAAGCATAAAGTGTAGTACACATGATTGCCACCGTAAAGTTTGTTATACTTTAGTACCTATTTTTGCCACCGCGCAAAAAGATTATTACTCCATGACCATAATACTCCATGGCCTGTTACCTAGCAACCAATGACAAATAAGTTGAAAAATATTTTGAGAGCCCACGTAACTAAACTTGTTTTGGAATGATACCCAGATGAAATATATATAAATATATAATAAGTGTTTAAGAGGATAGTGAAGTATTTGTATTAACACTCCCAAGAGGCCGAAAGGGTGCCAATTATCTTTTGATAACAATAAGTGTGTAGGGGTGAAGAATACCTAGATGATGTTTAGTACTGTTGTAGAAGAATTGAGTCGAATAGAGGAGAGCTGAAGAAGAAAAATAAGTTAGTATTCATAAGACTAGGCCAAATAAGAAGTCCAAAAAGAAATACTAGTGCTAGTTTTTTTAGAATTTTGAAAATAAATGAGTGGGTTCGAGTTGATTTTACGGGGGGCGCCAATTTGTAACAGATCTACTTGCTCCTATTTAAAATAAATGGATAAGCAGACTTGTTCAATTCAATTTTAATAGAGGGGAAAGATAAAAAATACAGCTAGTTATAAAAAACTACCTAGCACGCACTCAGTTTTAAAGTTTATGCACTTAGATGGACAATAATGAGTTTACCACACTGTAAGAACGGGAACAGGCGTCAGGGTAGCAGGTCGATACCGGAGTAACCTTGAAGTTGAACTCTGAAGCAGTAGAAACGGCGTGTACGTTACCCCAGCAGGAAAGTGTCTCCTAGAGCTATATGAGTGGAACGTGTAATTAGTGCCTTATCTGCTGTAAATGTGCCCCCACATAAAAAATGTGTGCCCCCTGTAGTTTCGGAAAAAAACGGAAAAAACGATTCCTGCTGGGGTAACGTTTTTCCAGCAGGAAAATTCTAAACGAATGGTCGGAGAGAGAAAAATTGTGCATGGCCTTGTAGCTTATGTTAGTGCCACAATGTGCCCCCAAAAATAAAATGTGTGCCCCTTCAGGTTTTCGAGATATTGCACTTCCTGCTGGAGTAACGTTTTGCAGAATCGTATATCTCTAAAACCATTGCATGTGCCCCTGTAGAATAAACATACACGAGTAGCTCTTAATGTGTGCCCCTTAGTGCCCCAATTAGACTTAAGAAAATATTTATAATTTCCAAGTTATCGCGGTTTTATGAAAACTCGAAAAAACATCGCAGCGCCTAAACGAGACAAGGTATAAGCTCGCTGAAAACTGTATTTGGTCCGTCTTAACGCTAGTAATAACCATACAAAGTTTCAAAACTGTTCATGCATGCGTTTTTGAATTATCTTGTTTTAAGTCAAAACGATGGTGACATAACTTTGACGGCAAAATACAAGGAACCAGCTCAATCCCAGATGTGTGGGTGTATACCAATAATGTGTGCCTTTAGTCAAAAATATATGGTGAAAATATTCAGCTTGGAATGTTTCGCATTAAGTAAATATAAACAAAAAACAAAACATGTAAACAACGGATGGTTATCCGACCAAATTCGAATGACTACTAAAAAGCGACGGATTCATACATATCGATGACCTTCCTTATTGGACGTATTATACCTAAGCTGTTGTCCGTACAGTCGCGTTCAAAAGTTTTGGGGGCTAATTAAAAAATATATTAAATGCACCTTGTGACCATACTATATCGAACAGCTTGTGATGTGGAAATTATAGATGAAAACAAAACAAACATGATTTAGAACATTTTGTTTGAAAATAAATAAAGTAATGAAAAAAATCCAAGTAAGTACTTGATAAGTGTACCTAAATACTTTTAAAGAGTCAAAACAATGCCATTAAATACTTACTATCGCAAATCATGCCATCATTGTTACTATATTTTACAAAATTCACCACCCCTACAACCACATCATTGTTATAAAATGCTTAACTATTACGCCACTTTCATCCAACTGACGTTTAGGTAGGTATCTGTCTCTGTCCCACTAATACCGTATGCGTACTAGCTGTCTCACTTTCTCCAAGCTAGACAAAGCAATTCCTTGCGACACGACGTCAGCGGATGGAGTGCGGCCAGAGATAATAATATGCAGCGGTGAGGAGGCGAAAAAAGGGAATCTTCTATTAACGATGAAAAACTTAATGTTAATTTATCTAAGCTACGGCTTATCACTTACGGCTTTCTTTTACTGTTGTGATAGTTGGTTTTTTATTACTATACAAAAAAGAGCTACCTCTTTTTCGTAGTAGGTATTCATCACACATTTCATGAACTATATTTTTTTAAAACGTCGCCAGTCATATTTTGGGTCAAAGACCTGGCAAATATTTGGATGTATGTATTTCGTTCACACATAAATTATACCGGATGTATTTTAATGAAATTTTGAATGAAGAAGATAGCTTACTTAGGAATAGCACATGCTACTATTTAAAATGTACATAGTCATGTGCAGTCACAGAAACAGCTAGTAGAATATAATCCAATAACAACTTTCTATTATTACATATTACTTTTCTACTTCAGTGTACTCATGCACAACACGTATGAACCGGTTAGTAAGTAAAGTAAAGAAGGTCATCGATATGTATGAATCCGTCGCTTTTTAGTAGTCATTCGAATTTGGTCGGATAACCATCCGTTGTTTACATGTTTTGTTTTTTGTTTATATTTACTTAATGCGAAACATTCCAAGCTGAATATTTTCACCATATATTTTTGACTAAAGGCACACATTATTGGTATACACCCACACATCTGGGATTGAGCTGGTTCCTTGTATTTTGCCGTCAAAGTTATGTCACCATCGTTTTGACTTAAAACAAGATAATTCAAAAACGCATGCATGAACAGTTTTGAAACTTTGTATGGTTATTACTAGCGTTAAGACGGACCAAATACAGTTTTCAGCGAGCTTATACCTTGTCTCGTTTAGGCGCTGCGATGTTTTTTCGAGTTTTCATAAAACCGCGATAACTTGGAAATTATAAATATTTTCTTAAATCTAATTGGGGCACTAAGGGGCACACATTAAGAGCTACTCGTGTATGTTTATTCTATAGGGGCACATGCAATGGTTTTAGAGATATACGATTCTGCAAAACGTTACTCCAGCAGGAAATGCAATATCTCGAAAACCTGAAGGGGCACACATTTTATTTTTGGGGGCACATTGTGGCACTAACATAAGCTACAAGGCCATGCACAATTTTTCTCTCTCCGACCATTCGTTTAGAATTTTCCTGCTGGAAAAACGTTACCCCAGCAGGAATCGTTTTTTCCGTTTTTTTCCAAAACTACAGGGGGCACACATTTTTTATGTGGGGGCACATTTACAGCAGATAAGGCACTAATTACACGTTCCACTCATATAGCTCTAGGAGACACTTTCCTGCTGGGGTTACGTACACAGAAACGGCGGCAGCGCAGATCTCAGAGTTCACCAGGACAGCTCAGCAGCAAGACAGTGCAGAACTCAGGGCCAGACGTAGGACAGCCCTGCGAGACCAGTAGATGGACAGGCACGTAGTTAGCCTCTGAACATCGGGAGTAGAAGTCCCAGGAGAAACTTTCGTTGGATCCCCTGGGCAGTTTAAGAATCTCACCGCCAAAACCAAGCTGCTCTCTGATACTCCTCAAATCAGATTCCAGAGTAGTCTTTTCAGCCGTCCGTCAGCTCGTTTCTCCCCAAAGTAGTCTTCCATTTTTTAAATCTTCGTTTTCTTAGTGTCGCCATCATCTCATCTGACACGTGTAGTCGGCCAGGACATATCCATGAGTGCGTTAAGAATTTTATAAATATAATCATTTAATATTAAGTTATTAAACAATCGTAATAATTTATAAAATACATTGGCTAAGCATAATGATAAAAATAATTTAAATTATACAAACCAAAAAGAGAAATCATAGAGCTAGACCATAGACTGAGCAGAAAGAGAATTAAAAAACTAACTGACAGTTTGACAATTTGACGCTTGACGTAAATATCACAACATGAAAATTATAATAATATTTTATTTCAGCTATTTCCAAGTTAAAGAATCGTATTTAAATCGATTTGCTGAGTGTAAATATATAAACAAACTAGTATTTGCGTGGGTGCGCGAGCTGCGCGCAGCTCGCGTGTCGTCGTGTTCTTGAGTATTTCTTACCCTTATAGAATTTTGAGAATCCGTAAGAATCCTTAAACGAATTGAAAATTCCATTAGAGTCCTTAAAAGATTTTGTAAATTTTATAAAATCTTTTATATATTTTGAATACCCCTAAAACATTCTAAAACCTAATTCAATAAAAAAAGAAGTAAAAAAAAAGAATTCATTAGAATCGTTAAAAGCTGAATTACGCTTCACCCACTCGACCTTCGTTACGCTACGGAGGTCGCCGGCTCGCTTCGCTCGCCACCTCCCCCCTTCTCTCCACTCGGTCTCACAGGTTCGCTCCATTCGGGACTTACCACCACCAGACAGGTTTCGACGCCTACTATAATATTTGTTCAAACACATAATGGCTATCTCTGACCGTTACGAAGTTTTAGCCCTTTCATTTTTAGGGGAGGTTGGGGAGTAAAGGATACCCTCCGTATACAAATTTAAACGCTCCTCAATAATAATTTATAGTTAAAATCAAAAAGCCGCTACGTGTCCTAGTTACCGAGATACGATGGGGGGAGGGGTGAAGGGGGGGAGAGTGGGGAGTTTTGAAAAATGATTTTGACTAACTCTAGGCCCCCCCTCCTTACGAATCTATAAAAAAAATGTTCCAAGTCTCTCAACTTCCGAGATCCACCTAAAGGGGGGAGAAGGGGGACAAGTGGGTCAACTTTTGAAAAATGGTTTTTATTTTTCCGAGCCTCCTCTATACGAATCCGTAAAAAACAAAAAATACGGGTCTCTTAGTTTCCGAGATACGATAGGGAGGGGGAGGAAAGGGGGTGAAAAGGGGAGGTTTGGCACTTTTCCCATACTTGCGGGAATTACTTGTTTACGAATCTGTCAAAATATACCCCCCTCCCCATCCACCATCTGGGAGAACAATTCTGTCAGTGAGTCAGTGAGTGAGTGGTAATCGAGCTTTATATAGTATAACTAGTATTTGCGTGGGTGCGCGAGCTGCGCGCAGCTCGCGTGTTGTCGTGTTCTTGAGAAGTATTCCTCACCATCATAAAATATTGAGAATCCATAGGAATCCTTAAAATAATTGGAAA
The DNA here is from genome assembly GCA_905147715.2 of Xestia xanthographa. NCBI lineage: Eukaryota > Metazoa > Arthropoda > Insecta > Lepidoptera > Noctuidae > Xestia > Xestia xanthographa. The sequence goes on from LR990657.1 coordinate 22,769,627, forward strand.
ATCTTACAACTACCCCTAAATCAGTATGAAAACCCTTAAGAACCCCTAAAACATTCTAAAACCTAACTCAATAAAAAAAAGTAAAAAAAAAGAATTCATTAGAAACGTTAAAAGCTGAGTTACGCTTCACCCACTCAACCTTCGTTACGCTAAGGAGGTCGCCGGCTCGCTTCGCTCGCCACCTCCCCCCTTCGCTCCACTCGGTCTCGCAGGTTCGCTCCACTCAGAACCTACCTACCACCAGACAGGTTTCGACGCCTACTATAATATTTGTTCAAACACATAATGGCTATCTCTGACCGTTACGAAGTTATAGCCCTTTTATTTTTAGGGGAGGTTGGGGAGGGGTGGATACCCTCCGTTTACAAATTTAAACGCTCCTCATTAATAATTTATAGTAAAAATCAAAAAGCCGCTACGTGTCCTAGTTGCCGAGATACGATGGGGGGAGGGGTGAAGGGGGGAGAGTGGGGAGTTTTGAAAAACGATTTTGGCTAACTCTAGGCCCCTTCTTACGAATCTGAAAAAAAAAATGTTCCAAGTCTCTCAACTTCCGAGATCCGCCTAAAGGGGGGAGAAGGGGGGAAAAAGGGGTCAATTTTGAAAACTGGTTTTTATTTCTCCGAGCCTCTTCTATACGAATCCGTAAGAAACGAAAAATACGGGTCTCTTTGTTTCCGAGATACGATAAGGAGGGGGAGGAAGGGGGGCGAAAAGGGGAGGTTTGGGACTTTTTCCATACTCACGGGAGTTACTTGTTTATGAATCTGTCAAAATATACCCACCTCCCCATCCACCATCTGGGAGAACAATTATGTCAATGAGTCAGTGAGTCAGTGAGTGGTAATCGAGCTTTATATAGTATAACTAGTATTTGCATGGGTGCGCGAGCTGCGCGCAGCTCGCGTGTTGTCGTGTTCTTGAGAAGTATTCCTCACCATCATAAAATATTGAGAATCCATAGGAATCCTTAAAATAATTGGAAAATCTTACAACTACCCCTAAATCAGTATGAAAACCCTTAAGAACCCCTAAATCATTCGAATACATATTAAAAAAAAAAAAAAAAAATTAAAACTCAGACCTTTTCCCATAAAAAAACACTACCCTAAAGTTTGCTTGTCGTCGGCCTGAGTTACGCTTCACCCACTCAACCTTCGTTACGCTGCGGAGATCGCCGGCTCGCTTCGCTCGCCACCTCCCCCCTTCGCTCCACTCGGTCTCGCAGGTTCGCTCCACTCAGAACCTACCTACCACCAGACAGGTTTCGACGGCTACTATAATATTTGTTCAAACACATAATGGCTATCTCTGACCGTTACGAAGTTACAGCCCTTTCAATTTTAGGGGAGGTTGGGGAGGAGAGGATACCCTCCGTATACAAATTTAAACGCTCCTCAATAATAATTTATAGTAAAAATCAAAAAGCCGCTACGTGTCCTAGTTTCCGAGATACGATGGGGGGAGGGGTGAAGGGGGGGAGAGTGGGGAGTTTTGAAAAATGTTTTTGACTAACTCCAGGCCCCTTCTTACGAATCTGAAAAAAAAAAAATGTACCAAGTCTCTCAACTTCCGAGATCCGCCTAAAGGGGGGAGAAGGGGGAAAAAGGGGTCAATTTTGAAAACTGGTTTTTACTTTCCCGTGCCTCCTCTATACGAATCTGAAAAAAAAATATGTTCAAAGTCTCTTTATTTCCGAGATACGATAGGGAGGGGGAGGAAGGGGGGCGAAAAGGGGAGGTTTGGCACTTTTCCCATACTCGCGGGAGTTACTTGTTTACGAATCTGTCAAAATATACCCACCTCCCCATCCACCATCAGGGAGAACAATTCTGTCAGTGAGTCAGTGAGTGAGTGGTAATCGAGCTTTATATAGTATAATAAAATGCATGATAAATAGTATTATGAATGGTGAATATGAAGCGTAAGTATAGCATAATACTATACCCTACACCATGAAATTGGTCTACAATGCCTTAGTTCGTAGTGTTTTGGACTATGGAACGTATCTCCTGACCCCGTGCAACAAAGGTGCCCTGGCTGGGCTGGATAGGGTTCAGTTTAAGTGCCTTCGGATCATCTCAGGTTGTATGAAATCCTTCCTCATTAACGCATTGCAGGTCGAGTGTGCTGAACCTCCTCTGGCCCTAAGACGTCAATATCTGGCCTCCCGTTTTCTGTCTAGACTTATATGTAGAACTTCGCAACCCCTTATAGAAAAATTGTACGAGTTAGATGCCATATGCGGAAGTTCCAACTACTGGAAAAATAAAGAAACGCCCCTAATTCTAAAATCTTTTCGACAAATTTTAAATTTAGAATGCCCAATTGTTCAGTTCCCCAGATTGCCCCTTTTTAATTTTGCGTATGAAGTTTTAAGTTATGTTCCAAAAATTGACTTTAACATTGGTTTAACCAAAAAATCCCCGTCAGCAAACTTGGCATTCAATGCGGTGGTGGGCGAGCGATGGAATGGTTTCCAATTATTTTTTACGGATGCCTCGAAATTAACAGACCTTAACCACACTGGAGCTGCGGTCTATTACCAGAGCTCTAGGATAATTATGCAGTTTAAGTGCCCTAAGGAGTCTTCAGTATTCACTGGCGAGTGTGTGGCTATATTGGAAGCTTGTCTTTTTATAGAGTCACACCATATGTTTCATCCACCAAGTTTCTGAACGCACCTTTTTGACGTTTGACAGATTACGTTTCGTTGTCTGTGCGATGACGTTTTTGCTGGTCAGTGAAATTGGTTTGGAAAAAACTTGCTTCCGTGGTCTTGTAATTTGGTGCACGCGGCTGTCGTGTAATTATTGATTGAAACTTTGAGTTAATGGTAATCCGATACAATCCTGATCGGTGTTTGATATTTTGTTGATAATTGAGTGAAAATTGAGAAATCTCGCCATTTTGGGTCTTGACCGCGAGTGATTTGTTGGTTATGTCCGGCCTTTTTTGTGTCATTTGAACGCCGGTAAATTCCTAAATTCAGTGCTGGACTATCGTGCGTCCCCGATTGGGTTAGCAAACCAGGATAAAATTCAGTTGGACATTGGTGAAAGGTGCCACGTGTGTGATCGGAAGGTTTGTCCAGAAAGACATCGGTACGCGCTGTGGGGCGCCCTTTGGTTGCTGTCGAATATACACGACCTTACAAACACAACACAAGCATTTACACTTACACCCCACTCAGATACGACGTGACCAGGGAATACGTCACATCACCGGTACCAACGTGATGGTAAGTGTATCTAATAGGTGTTTTCACTTTGTCGATTGAACAAATATTATTTTGATTAGGGCTCCGCGTAATCGCGGACATCGTGAGTCTGTTTGTGCAGTCTCACACACCATAACATACACAAAGCCGTAATCTTCACAGACTCTCTTAGTTGTCTGCAAGCCTTAACACAAAATCCTTTTAAAAGTAAATTGCACAGCTCTCTGGTCTTAAAAATTAAAGCGTCCCTATTATCTTGTGCTGTCAATCAAAAAGAGGTTCAGCTAGTTTGGATACCTAGTCATTGTGGCATTAAAGGCAATGAGTGCGTTGATAGTTTGGCCAAAGTTGCTTGCTCATCGACAGTAGCTGATCTTTCCCACAATTGTCTCCAGGGGTATGACTTATTGAATCTTCCACGAACTAAACTCCAATTGTCATGGCAGGAACAATGGGATAATACTGGAAGGAAAAAAGGCAAGTTTTATTACGCGGTTCAACCAACTATAAAGCCAAAACCTTGGTTCTATAGCTACAAGAAAGTCTCCAAACCTATCATATCCGTCTTATGTCGTATTCGTCTAGGTTTTTGTTGTACTCCTGTTTTCTTGCAAAAAATCCGGATTCGGGACTCCTCTCTTTGCGAGTGCGGGTTAGAAGAGGGCACTCTGGATCACATCTTCTTCGAATGTTCAAACAACACCCCTACTCTAGACCTGTATAGCCGTCTCCCTAAATTTAAAATCCCTCTTCCGACTGCTTTCTCTTCCTTGCTAACATATTCCTCCCCTGAACTGCTTGTGGCGCTGATGACCTTCATCCGTCACAATAACATAAAATTATGAATCTGCCTGTGTGGGTGTGGTATGCGTTTATTTTATGTTATAACAATTTTATTATAATATTTATTTCTATTTTTTGTTTGTTTCAGTCCCGTACTAACCCGACAAGATCCACGTGGTATCAAAAAATTTAACCTGCGATCTCAGATCAGTTCGTCAGTCGTTGTAGTTTATAATTTCGTTTTTTTTTTTTTCTTTGTCATGCACACTTGTTTTTTCAACTCACTCGACATTGGCAGAATAGTCGACATCGGCTTTTTATTGCCATTAAATAAAAACAGAATAGAATAGAGCTTGTGATTTTGCTTTTGTTTTTATTGATTGAATTTGAGAATCCGAGTTGATCTTATTTGTTATCGACAATTTGGTTGCGATCCGTGATTTATTGGACCTTGGAACCCCGTTTTCAGTGAAATACTGGGATATTTGATGCATTTGAACCATAACGCCGAATTGAGGTTGGATTTGCCCGGAATGTGAATTTTGGTGATAATTGTAGCTGCCTAATGGCACGCGAACTTGTGCAACGTCCCGGACGGTAACACGCTGAGAAACTGCGTCTCTTGAAACCGCCGCGTACACCACTTGACAACATTACTTAACCATTTACACTGACACACATACAACGCCGTGGTCTGAGAAAATTCGACGCTGCCGTCTCGCATCAGCATCAGGGTAAGTTGATTTCTCATTGTTTGTAGGCAACATTAAATTTAAAGTTTTGGGCTCCGCGGGACTGCAGACAGTTCGGTCACCCAGATAGTTGCCCTGGTGTGGCTCCGAACATTTTGGTAGCAGAGCGTGGTTCAATATTATAAGAACAGCTTGCCTGGTGCCTGGTCGATTGGAAGCCTTGAACATTGATTGTTGCTGTCAGCCGGGCTCTCAAATTAACCTGTTGTAGCCCTTTGTTATTTGTACACTTGTATGATTGTATGTTCATTGTGTGGATTGTATGTTCATTGTACCTATTGGAAAATACATAGGTGTATTGTGATAAGTTAAATATTGTTGTTTATTTGATTTGTTTATTATTGTGTTGCGCGTTGAAACCAACACAATAAATTACATCAAATTGCTTATTATATGTCAGTGGCAATCTTTGGCAAGCCAGATCAGTACTTGAAATAAGTACAGGGTTGGATTTAGACTTGAAATAAATTCAATTTAAGTTTTATTTTGTTTGAAAATATTTTGTTGGCTAACAAGTCATTGCTTGTTTGTTTTGTTAAATTTAACTTGTTTGTATCTGATTTGGTTGTCGCGATGGCCCCAATGAAAGCCGTAAGGGAGGCAGCTGCTGGATTGATCTCACAACTAAGATGGTTCACCTCGGCGGCAGCGACCACTGAGCGCTCGGATCTCAAAGAGGCCACGCTTGCACGGTCCGAGCAGTTGAACGTGAGACTCAGTGCTGTTGACGCTTTGTTCACGCGCTTTAACGAGTTCATCGTCGACGTGGACCTGGAGGAGCTGGACCAGGCAGCCCGCGATAAGGTTGTTGGTGACTACGACCAGATTTTGAACCTGGGGGATGTTATCAACCACCCTAGAACTGCCACATTTTGACGGTCGTTTGGACCACTGGCTTGGCTTCTTGAATCTTTTTGAAAGTTTGGTTGATGCCCGCTCGGACCTCGGACCCGCCCAAAGAGTTGGCCTATTTGTTGTCGGTCTTGGAAGGTGAGGCCAGAGCCTTGGTGCAGCACTTGCCGGTGACTGACTCAGCCTACCCTACCGCTCTGGAGCTACTCTCCCGGCGGTACCAGTACAAACGCTGTTTGGCTGATGTTCACATCGACCAGATTTTGGGGTTACCGGCCATCACTAGAATGTCAGCATTGCGTACGGACCTGTTGAATCCGTTGGTTGCAGCGACCAACGCCTTGAGACGATTGCAGTTGCCGGTGGACCACTGGTCCTACTTGTTGGTGCACATAGTGTTGCAGTTGCTCCCCGCGGAGTTGAGGTCCCGCTTTGAGCAGAAGTATGGTGGGGATAGTGCCACCCATCTTCCCCCCTTTGACGACCTCCTCAAGTTTTTGGAAGACGAGTGTCGTTTTTTGGATAACACTCGTGGCGCCACGGGGTCACGCCCACTACCTTCTCGGCCAAGAGACCAGGGACGGACTAGGGCTAGGGGGCCTGTCGATGTTCGCCCCGCCCCCTGTTTTGCTGGCGCCCGGAGTCCTCATGATTGCGACTTTTGTAAGGCCGCGGGGCATGTCATGGCACGTTGCACGGCCTTTTTGGAATTGCACGTAAGTGCCCGCCGCCGAATTGCCAACGCACGTCGTCTGTGCTTCTCGTGCTTGGGGGCCCACTTCCAGCGGGACTGCCCCAAACCCCGCCCGTGTAGAATTTGTGAATGGTCCCACCTCGAGATTCTGTGCGCCAACGCGAACCGCTCCAGCAGACCAGCTTCTGAGGAGGGTTCGCGCAGGGGGGGTACTCCGGAGACGAGCACCGGGCTGAGGCCCGCAATTCTGCTCGCCGCACCCCATTCCCCGCGCAAGTTGAACGGGAGCCCCGCGAGCGCAATTTGGTCTCCCCTCGTCAGGGGGAATGTGCGGCTGCTGCTAGGCAACAGTGGCACCGCTACCTTTCCCCTCCGTTGGCGGAACGTCCCCGGTTGTAGTCACGCCCTCCGCCATTCAGGCATCCGGTGGGATATGCCCTTCCAGCGATGGCGAGCTGCTCGGGATACCGCGCGGACGAACCATTCCAATGCTACCCTCGTCGTGAACGAAGACAGCCTGGATGCGGCGATCGGTCGCCGCTCAGGCATCGCTAGGAAATTGGCGCCTGCCCCGCTAAAGGACCCCCCCAGATCGAGACGGTTTTGTTGCCAACGGCCTCGGTCAAGGTCTGGGGACCCTTGGGTGACTCGGTTGTGGTCCGTGCCATTTTGGACACGGGAGCCCAGGGTTGCCTTGGTTAGCGGGACAGGTCGGCCTGAATGTAAACGACTTTTCAGGCAAGATTCAGGGAATTGGCGAAACGGCTGTCACCACTGTTGAGGGAAAGACCTGGTTTGAAATCACCCCTGTGAGTTGTCTGTACCCTAAAATTGGTGCTCCTGCCCTTGTTCTGCCGAATATATTGGGTAACCAATGTCAGTTGCCTTTGAATGTTCTACGGTTGACGTCAGGTCTGGATTTGGCTGACACCCGGTTTGATTCCCCTTGTACGGTGCATTTGTTGTTGGGTTCCGATGTTCTAGGGAGAATATTGTTGGGAAATATGACGGTCTTGCAGCCGGAGACCCCATGGCGCCGCGAGAGGGGCTTAGTGGCGGTCTCAACCATCTTCGGCTTTGCGGTTATGGGCCCAGTGTTGGAAGTGCTCCCTCCACCTGAACCTGACTGTCCGGCTCAGCCCTCTCTGACGCCGTTCAGAGGTTTTGGGAGGTTGAAGAGCCCCCTCAGGTGGCCCGCTTGAATCCGGAACACGAAGAGTGCGAGTTGTTCTATCAGAACAACACCGGTCGACTCCGCTCCGGTCGGCTTGTGACCCGGCTGCCCTTTGTTGCGGTGCGACTCCCTCTCGGCCAATCCAGACCTACGGCCGAGAAGAGATTGTTGGCGATGGAGCGCCGCATGGCCAGGGACCCGGTGCTGCGGCAGAAATATGTAGATTTTATGCGTGAGTATGCAGACTTGGGACACATGTCGGTGTCAAATTTGGATTGGCGCTCAGTGGAGCATTTCTTCTTCCGACATCACGCGGTCCTCAAGCCATCCACCGGTAAACTGCGCACAGTGTTTGATGGGTCCGCGCGGACTTCTTCCGGCGTCTCGTTGAATGATTGCCTGCATTCCGGCCCCAAATTGTTGAGGGATCTTTGTGACGTCATCACGTCTTTTCGTCGTCATCAAGTAGTCTTTGTGGCCGACATCAAAATGATGTTCCGGCAAACGGTTATTCACCGGGATGACAGACGTTATCAGTTGATCCTGTGGCGGGAGCATCCCCAGGACCCCATGATTGTATACGAACTCAACACGAATACGTACGGCCTTCAATCAAGCCCCTTTGTTGCTATTCGTTCGCTTTGGGAGCTTGCGGACCGGGAGCATTTGAGGTTCCCTCATGCGTCCGCCATCTTGAAAACGGACCTATACGTCGATGACGTCTGCACTGGAGCTCCTACGGTTGAGGAAGCTATCCTGTTGCGTGACGAGTTGGTCCAGATTCTGGCTTCCGCTGGCTATGAGTTGCGTAAATGGTGTCCAACTCGCCAGCGCTATTGGAAGGTGTGTTGGAGGATCATAAGCAGGATCCTCATTTGTTTGAAACCGTTGACAACCCCGCCATGATGGCCGTCCTCGGCGTTCAGTACCGACCAGTTCAAGACACCTTTACGTACGATGTCGACTTGGAGTCACCTCATACTTGGACTAAACGACTGGTGTTGTCCACTGTAGCAAGGACCTTTGACCCTAATGGTTGGATCTGCCCGGTATTAGAGGTAGGCAGGTATAAGAGGACCTGCGTCAGGCGGAAGGTGAGGACGCCATGGCGTCGCTCAAGCCACTCCTCAAAGAGGGGACTTATCGCCACTATCGTGCGTGCCCTGCACGGGGTTGCGACAGTCGCTCTCTCCATGTCGCCATGAGATCCCGCCGGAAGTCTGTCCGCTGAGCGACAATTTGTCGCTGCAGCGGAGTTTCCCCCCGGCGTAGCGCCTCCGCGCGCCATTCATGCAGGCACGCGAGGACTATCGCCTCCAGATCCCATGGCGGCAATCCGGCAAGGAGGATCGCCGCCTCGCGGGAGATCGTGCGGTACGCTCGGGCCAGCCTTACGGCTACCACCTTTTGGGGCGCGTTCAGATAGTGGGCGGCTCGCCGCCTCAAAGAACGCGCCCACACCGGGGCCCCGTAAAGGGCCATGGACCACACGACTCCCGCGTAGAGCCTCCGGCAGGAGGCGTTCGGCCCCCCCAGGTTGGGCAGGAGCCGCCTGAAGGCAGCCCCAGTCCGTTCCAGTTTGGGGGCCAAACGTCGGAAGTGCTCCACGAAGTTCCACCGGCTGTCGAGGACGAGTCCTAGGTACTTCAAAGTCGACTCGACGCCGATGGATACCCCTCCTACCGTGAGCAAGGATCCCGGAGGTGGCGCATTCCGAGGCCCATGAAAGCACATGGCCTCGGACTTGTGCAATGCCACCTCGAGACCCAGTTGCCGGATCCTCTCAACGACTATCGTAACCCCGCGTGTCATCGCTTCGGCCGCCGCCTCGTGCGACCCCCCCTGTGCCAGCACCAGCGTTTCGTCTGCATAGCAAACCACGCTGACACCGATAGGGAGGTTGGCGCGCAGCACCCAGTCGTAACCAATGTTCCACAAGGACGGCCCCAGAACCGATCCCTGTGGGACACCGCACGACATCTCTCGCCGGTTCCATTCTCCGCTGCGACCGGGGTAGATAACGGCTCTATCCGTCAGGTAGTCCCCGACCACTCGACGGAGGTAGGTCGGCACCCGGTGATACCTGAGTGCCTCCCTAATGCAGCTCCAGGGCATGGAGTTGAAAGCGTTGGCGATGTCGAGAGACACCGCCAAGACAACCCCACCCCTGGACACCGCATCCCCCGTCGTGAGGGCTCTCACGCGCATGATGGCGTCCACCGTAGCGCGCCCCTTGCGGAAACCAAACTGGTGTTCCGCAAGGTCCGGCCCAGTCCCCGCAAGGTGCTCGGCGAGGCGGTTTGCAATGACTCTTTCAAAGAGCTTGCCCACCTCGTCGAGCAGCACCACGGGCCGGTATGCGGACGGAGAGTCCGCAGGGCGCCCCGGCTTCCGGATGAGGACCAGCTTCCCCGTCTTCCAACGAAGCGGGAACTGGCCTCTCTCCAAGCATGCGCTTAGGAGCCCTTCCAGTCGGGGCCCGAGAGCCTCCGAGGCCAGGACCCAGGCTTTGCCAGGCAAGCCATCGGGTCCCGGGGCGGTATTTTTGGTGCTGAGCCTGCGTACCGCCACTCTCAGGTCTACCCCAGTCACCTCCGGAGTGTCGTCGTCGTCGTCCTGTTGGTCCGCTTCCAGCATCGCAGGTGGCGGAGCCATAGGCGGGGGGGATGTTCCCCTCGCGAAGAGAACAGAGTGCTCACCACGTCCTCCACGAGCTCAGGCCGGAGACTCTGCGTCAGTGGGGGGGCCCAGGGGTGGAGTTTGTCCCGCACCATCTTGTAAGGGCGCCCCCACGGATCTCTGTCGAGAGTCCCCAGCATCTCCTTGTGGGCCAGATCCCTGGCCCGCAGGACAGCCTCGCGGAGAGCGGTCTTCGCCGCTCTGTACCCCTCATATAGCTCCGCCTCAATGGCTGCCGCATCCGGTGGGCGGATGCGGAGCCTGCGATGCCTGGCGTACAGGTGCCGTGCAGCGACGCACGCCTCGCGCTTGTGACGCGTCCTCTCACGGTTATGCCGCCGGTGTTTATCTGCGCACCGACAGCGCCACAGGCCAGGTGAAGTTGTCACTCGTCATGGCCAAGAGCAAGGTGGCCCCCCTCCGGACGGCATTGACTATCCCTAAGTTGGAGTTGTCAGGGGCGGTGCTTCTTGTGCGTCTCCTAAACCACGTTGCGCACACCTTGGGTGGAACTGTTGACATTCGGGCTTCTTACGCCTGGACGGACAGTCAAATTGTTTTGTGTTTGTTGAAGACGTCCGTCCACTCTTTGGAGGTCTTTGTTGCGAACCGAGTGTCTCAGATTCAAGGTTCTGAAACGCCTTTGATTTGGAGGCACGTGCCTGGTGACTTGAACCCAGGCGACGTAGCCTCACGCGGGTGCATGGCCCCCCTCTTGATTGCTCACCCCCTCTGGTGGGGACCGGACTGGCTGACTCGCCCCGAGGACGATTGGCCTCGAACGCCAGTTGGTGCGTATAGTTTTACGTTAGATTCTAAAAATATGAAAATGTTGATAATAAAAACGATACGCTCTGGTAACCTCGCAAATGGAGGGTCGCTGATTCGAAATAAGTAATATTCTAGAAATTGAACAGCCTGACGGTGAACAGTTAGAAAACACCCCTAGGTAGGTACTTGGGAGGCTTACCTTGCTGGCCACGTCTGCGATCAGCTCCAGAGGGACTGCTCAACTGCACTCAAAGCCGAAGCCCACTTCACACACCGAAGTTCATAGTTTGAAAATGTTATTGCACATGCGATGGGCCGATGGACCCGCGGGTTTTATTTATAGTGAAACCTGGACAATCTCAGCTATAATTTGAGATGATACCAGAGATGGATCCTTTTAGTTTTTGGATGGTCAACGGACAGCACACGCGGCGGCGGAGATTATACGCACACGCCATCTAAACTTTTTTGCTATTACGTGAAGATAGTCACGAAATGCAATGCGGCCAGTGGAACTTCACACTGGTTGTGCTCCTTTAGCCGCGGCAGGAACAAAGCCCATGGAGTGACTGCTGGACACTTTCAACCAGGCGAGCCATCCCGTTTTCGTACCTAGTTCGTTCAAATGTCCAACGTCAGGCATTATACGTAGTTATTTATACGTAGATATTACACGCAAACACCATGTTGGCGTAACCATTGTCCCCGGCTTGAAAGATCCTACTTTCAAAACACAAAGAAAGCGAAATTATATTATAATTGCATATCGTCGCGAAAACTCTACCTCTAGCGAGGAAACCTAACAAAAAAATTAAGTTAGATGATAAAAGAAAACTTACGTTATATTATATGTATTATAAAATTTTCCTAACCCTAACCTAAAAACTACACTAAGATTATTAATGCTTACTGAGTAGGGAGAGGGCATAACTTAACAATAGGTCTGCTCTGAAGCGTTCCACCTTGTACCTTCACTGATGCGACTCTACATATCCCTTTTTTGTCCGGAAAGATTTCGGTAATTAAACCTAACGGCCCGTGCAAGGGCATGACATTATCTTGCATTGAAACAACGACCATACCAACCCGTACTGGGTTAGAGGGAGTGTTCCATTTTTGCCTCGTTTGGAGGGTGTGCAGATATTCATTTCGCCACCGCTTCCAAAAAGATTGGAGGAGTTGATCAGTTAACTCGTATCGTGAAATAAGGTGTAAACGAGTTTCAGTAACTTCGCGAGCGGGTAAAAACACAAGCGGTTTCGTATTAAGGAAATGTGCAGGTGTTAGAGCGGTAGGTTCTGACAGATCTGAGCTAAGTGCATAGAGTGGTCGAGAATTTAACAAAGCTTCGACTTGAGCTAACATAGTGTTAAGCTCATCAAAAGTGAGTATTTGTTGACCGACGACTTTCAGAAGATGAGTTTTAACACTCTTTACCTCACTTTCCCAGCACCCACCGAAGTGTGGTGCTCTACATGGGATGGTTTTGAGAGTTATTTTATGTTCCGCCAGTTCCGATTCCCAATAGGGGCGATATTCCTGCGACAAGAATTGGTAGAGATCGCGAAGATAAGAACGAGCACCAATGAAATTGGTGCCGTTGTCCGTATACAGACACTCGATGGGACCACGGCGAGATAGAAAGCGTTTTAGTGCTGACAAGAAGCTCGCGGTGCTGAGATCTGAGGCAACTTCCAGATGCAAAGCACGCGTTGTCAAGCACGTAAAAAGACAGATATAAGCTTTACGACTTCTTTGGCCTCTGCCGCGCACAGACGTTATCTTGAGCGGTCCAGCGTAATCACACCCAGTGTGTGAAAATGCTTTAGGAGCGACGTCAACACGTGACTGCGGCAGGTCAGCCATGATTGGAAAAACCGGTCGTGGCTTAGCGCGAAAGCAAATATTGCAGTTAAAGGTTATATGACGAACAATACGTCGTGCGGACAGAATCCAATACCTCTGTCTCAAAAGAGACAGAAGCAAGTTCGGACCTGTATGAAAGTTTTTCACATGATAGTGGGAAATTAAAAGTTTCACTATGTGGTCCTGTCGAGGAAGTAAAATTTGGTGACGCGAATCAAAGTCTAACTCAGAGTTGGCTAAGCGTCCACCAACGTGAATAAGTCCATTATGCAGAAACGGGCTAAGTTTCTGTACTGGCCTTGAACATAATTGTTTGCGGTTTATGCGAACGAGATCTGATTCAAAATGGATCCGCTGAACAGAGCGCCACACTACTAATTCAGCGAACTCCAAGTCCGATGCGGTAACGGGTCCCTTCGGGAGACGTTTGAGGAATTTATAGACGAAACAAATTGTCTTTAGATATTTCATCCAAGAGGAAAACCTACTCGCACGATGGTACAGAATGTCATCAGTTAGAAAACTGGTATCTGTATCAGAAGAGTCTGCTTTTGTAACTGAGGGTAGAGCCACAGGCTTCATCTCTGGCAGCTCTTGCACCTCACCGCACACAAAGGGCTTCACGGGCCATTCGTGTCGGGGTGTTTTTAGCCATGGTGGTCCACTCATCCACAATGGATGATGAACTAGCTGGGCAGGAGTTAAGCCACGAGAAAGACAGTCACTAGGATTCTCAGATCCCTTGACATGGAAGAAATGCTCCGACGACAAGTTTTCTTGGATTTTAGCGATGCGATTGGCCACATAAGTGTGCCAGCGATGTGGCGAGGAATGAATCCAACTCAAAGTTACAGTTGAATCTGAGAACGCTACGACAGCCTCAATGGCGTATCGGGCGGAGTAGAGAACGAAAACTCGTTTGATCAGAATTGATAAAAGGAGTGCGGCGCATAGCTCTAAGCGAGCCAACGAAATAACTTTAAGAGGTGCGACTTTGGACTTTGCACATACCAGTGAGATGACGATGTCGCCGTCTGGCTTGACTACGTGGGCATAGACAGCACCACCGTAAGCCCTCTCACTGGCATCCGCAAAGCCCACTATTGAAACTTTACAATTTTCAATAACGCCAATATGACGTGCGAATTTAAGCTGAGAAACGCCAGGTAACTCAGCTTGAAATTGTTCCCAAAGGCGAACAATGCGATTCGGTGGGACCTCATCCCATCCTATTTTGACAAGCCACAAATCCTTGATCAGTAACTTAGCGTACAAAATCATGGGCGCGACTAATCCCAATACATCAAAAAGACGAGCGATAGACGACAAGATATTCCTTTTTGTGCAAGGGCGAACATCAGGGTTGACCTGGAATGCGAAATAGTCATGGTCGGGAAACCAGCGTAGCCCAAGAATTTTCAGGGTCGGATCCTTACTTAGATCGACACTGTGCGAGAGTCGCAATGACTCTGTAATAGCCTGAAGAACTTCAGCGCTATTACTTGACCATTTGGTCAACTCAAAATCACCAAGTGAAAATAATTTAATCAGTTGGTGAGATGACTCTATTGCTTGCTCTACATTAAAGGTAGAGCTTGCTATATCATCCATATAAATGTCTCGGCTTAGTATCTCACTGGCCAGAGGAAATTGGTGCCCTTCGTCCTTACACAATTGTTGAATGGTGCGAATCGCGACAAAAGGAGAGCACTTCAGGCCGAAAGGTAGAACTGAAAACTGAAAGATCTTTAAATCTTCATCTTCGTGAAAGCGATAGAGTATTCGCTGAAGCGGACGATCTTCAGGACGAATCCCTATTTTAAGATACATAGCTTTAACGTCGGAAGTTATGGCGACAGCGAAGAGTCTCAGGTTCAATAAGATATTTAGCAGGTCCGCTTGAAGAACGGGACCAGCGTAAAGGATATCATTTAACGAGGTACCATTGTCTGACTTCGCGCTTGCGTCAAGAACCACGCGTAACTTAGTGGTTGTCTTGTCTTCGCGAATGACGGCATGGTGTGGGATATAGAACGAGACTTCACCTGGCAAAACTCCTTCCACCAAAGAAATGTAGTTATTTTTGAGATACTCTTTAATGACGTCATCATAGAGAAGTTTGACGTTAGGATGCGATTTAAATTTACGTTCGAGGCTAAGAAACCTTCGACGAGCGATTTTAAAAGAATTTCCTAGCGCAGAAGCGTCCGTCTTCAGTGGCAAAGCAGTGACATACTTGCCAGATGGGGTGCGAGCAGTGGTAGAACAATAAAACTGCTCGCAGTGTTTATCGTCCACGCTTGTGATTGAAGAAGCCTGAACTTCCTCGATCTCCCAGAATCTACGCAAGTCGCACCTTTCCAAAGAAGACGTCGCGCAAAACGACATTGTAGCGGTAGGAGGATCTAAAATAGGCGCGTCTCCCATAAAGATATACCCTAACACAGTCTCTAATGCATCTGGATATCCAGCGATCGAAGTAACTTTACTTGGTTGCAATAACTTAGCAAACAACTTTACTCCAAGCAGGATGTCAATATTCCCCGGCATTCCCCAAGTATCATCAGCGAATAGATGTGAATCGATATGATTGAGATCAGCGACATCTATCGGGCACAATGGAAGCTGTCCTGTTATCTCGTCGAGAACCAGTGCCTCGATCGAGTACTTGGGTTGCGCGCGAAGGCGCGAGCTAAATGTGAAGTCTACTGAACCGCGGACGGACTGAGACGTACCACCGATACCTTTAACCGTGATTATAGAATCGTCACGTATTGATAGTCCAAGCATACGACAACGTCGGGTGGTAATATAGTTCTTCTGTGAACCCGGGTCCAATAGACAGCGCACAACAAAATCCTTCCCCTTTCTACCTACCACTAACACTTTCGCAGTAGCTAAAACCTCCGTAGTGCGAGTACTATTATGAGCCGAAGCCGAATGAGTACACAAAGAAACGCGTTCCTGATCCGGGGTCTGGTCTACGGCACTAGCAGACGGCGCGACGCTGACTGCCGGCACGGGTGTCGGTTGGGGAGGCGGCGGTTGATCAAAATGTAACAGGGAATGATGTTTACCGTTGCATTTCTTGCACGAGAATTTTGATTGACATTTAGATACGGTGTGTTGACTACTAAGGCAATTACCGCAGAAGCGATTATCTTTTATATATTTAAATTTGTCATTCGTATTTAATTTTAAAAAGGCACTACACTTATATAAGTTTGTGTGCACCGACTGACAAAGCGAACATTTAGGTGACGTAGCTACATACACCTGCGATACCCTACTGGAGGGTGCGGGGGGGGACTTAGCGCTGGCGCCAGCAGACGAGCGCTCAGACTTCTGCGGCGCGGTGCTATAAAGTATTTTTACCTGTTCTCGTACGAATTTCACGAAATAATCGTAGTCGACGCTTTGAGGATCCTTTAACGTGCGAAGCGACATTTCGTAATGTTTTGCGATGTCGGAGTCTACTAACTTAAGATCCGCGTACATAAAGATAAAATCAGACATGTTGTCGATTTTTAATTGTTTGAGTCCAGCCACAATAGCGGTGTCTATCAAAAACCTTTTCTACATTAGCAGGCGACGAACCAGCTGCCTTTAAAGAAAACAGCTGATTTAAATAATTAACGGCTAAAGCGCGCGTGTCCTGATATTTAGCGATAAGCGCGTCCCAGATAACATGATAATTTTCTGCAGCAGGAACAATACCGGCGGCCACGCCCTTAGCTTTGCCTTTGAGATGACCCAACAAATAATGAATGCGATCAGAATCTGAAAGATCGGGGTTTGTATGAATCACCCGTTTAAATGTCTCATAAAAAAATGGAAAGTTCTGAATGTCACCATCAAAGGTAGGTAATTCGATTAGAGGTATTTTGATATGCGAAGATCCTGCCTTATTCGAGCTAGGAGACTCTTTTGTTGCGGTTAGGGAACTCAAAACACTTTTGATTTCGCACGCCAGATCGTCAAATGACGACAATGAACTATAATTAACCTCATATGTTGGATTAAGTTTCATTGAAATAATGTTTATATTATCAATAGCAGTTATGAACTCAGTACGAATTAGATCAATTAATTGAGCTTGCGCAATAAAAGTGTCCCGCGATCTTTCGGTATTGAGGTTTATTATAGAATCAAATAACTTTTGTGTGCGAGCAAAGTATGCGGCGCGTTTGCCCTCATACATTTTTAGTTTATTTTGTAAATCTTCCATTTTAAATTACAATAGAACTCAATAATAAATTCACACAAAAATATCAATTCGGAACCCACTTATATCTCAGAACACGGACACCCTAACAAGCTAGTACGAAAACTGTGAATCAAAACAAAAGAAACAAATTTAATGCTTGAATCAGGTAAAAAACAATAAAATAGGTAGGAACCACTTTTCCTGACCTGCGGAACCCTAGTACCAAAAATGGCAACAAGGTGCGGTAAACAACTGAATTATTATAAAATAATAAATCACAATGTTAAATAATTGTATACGGAACTAACTTTCGCCTTAGCACGCGGAACCCTAATGGAACGTGTATAATAAAATGCTAGATTTGTTTTAGTTTGCTGTATTTCCAAATTATTAATTATATTACACGAGCCAAAGTTACATTGCACCGAGAGCGAGTAAAAATTCTTAAACTACTAATGTTGCCAGTACTTAAAAACTAAACATAACTATAAATGTTGCCACTTTAAACCAAACACTTATATGTTTAGATTATTCTTAAACATAGTTGGGCCGGGGCCTAGCAAATAATAAATGCTGTAACAATTAAACTATACTTAGAAGCTACAAAACACATACATAATTATACTTAATTTAATTTATAGGTAATGGACATAACTTTCTTAGAGATCTAACATATGTTTTATTATTTGGCAGCTTAATTTCTGCCACTCTGACTATACCATCTGGTCCAGGTATTGTCTTCACAATCCTTGCCATGGGCCATGTCATTGGAGCTGTATTATCACTACGAAGGATGACTAGGTCTCCTTCTTTTAAATTTGGATTAATATGGTGCCATTTTGGCCTGCTTTGCAGCTGTGTAAGATAATCCCCGGACCAGACTTTCCAAAAGTCTTGTTTAATTTTACATAAAACATTCCAAAATCTTAAATTATTGATAGAATAATTAGATAAGTCAGTTTCAGGATAACTCATCATAGAGGTTCCTATGAGGAAGTGGCCAGGCGTTAAATATTTAAAATCAGAAACATCTGAACTCATGGGAAGGAGTGGTCTTGAATTAAGCACAGCTTCAATTTCCGTGATAGCAGTATACAAACCTTCAAAAGTTAAGACAACAGTTCCAACAATTCTCTTAAAATGATACTTAAAACTTTTGACCCCTGCCTCCCATAAACCTCCAAACTCTGGAGAGTAACTAGGGATAAACTTAAACTTAATAAAATTAGGAGTACAATAATTATTAACAGAATCTTTGTGAGTTTTTGATATAAACAATTTATACAACTTATGTAACTCATTGGCAGCGCCTTTAAATGTTTTAGCATTGTCACAGAAAATTTTCTCTGGCATTCCCCTTCGAGAAATGAAACGTTTGAGGCATGCTAAAAAGGCTTCAGTGGTGAGATCACTGACCAGCTCCATGTGGATTGCCTTTGTGGCAAAACACACAAAAAGTGCCACATAGCCTTTCGTGATTAATGGTTTCCTGATTCGTGAAGCTTTTACATTAAAGGGTCCACAGAAGTCCACCCCAACCACATTGAATGGCCTAATAGCCGTAATCCTTTCTTGTGGCAGAGAACCCATAAGCTGCTGTGCAGCTGCAGCCTTTAAGCGGAAGCACTTGACACACTTGTTTACTACCTTTTTGACTTCACGTATGCCACTGATTAGCCAAAATTGTTGCGAAAGTGAGCTCAGCACTAATCTAGCTCCCGCATGCAACAAACGCAGATGTTCATTTCGAATTAGGATATCTGTGAAATTACAAGATTTAGGAAGTATGGCAGGATGCTTTTTGTCATATGCCATATCCTTCGCACACTGAAGACGGCCACCAACTCTAAGCACACCAGCTTGATCCAAAAAAGGATGTAAACCTGATAATCCTGATTTGATAGGTAAATTATTTTTAAGACCCTCTATTTCTTTGGGAAAGTGTTTTCTTTGAACACTACGAATAATCGCCAACAAAGCACCACGAAGCTCCTGTACTGTCAAGGAACCATCCATTTTATTAATGTTTTTAGAACAATTTTGTCTAAAGCGCAATATGTAGGCAACAATTCGCTGAAGTTTATTAAAATCTGATATTTTTCCAATTAAATCACTCAAAACTGATTCATCTTTATTAGAAGAAAGTTCATTGACTTCACATATGTTATTTACTATATCTGTTTCAGCTTCATAAGGAATGGGGAACTCAACATTACTTACAGAGTGTTTAAAGTAATTATTTAACAATTCTGTAGGACCATGCCACCATAGCACATTTGATTTTAATTTATATGGGTCACAACCTCTTGATAGAAGATCAGCAGGATTGTTAGCTGTACTGACATAAGACCACTGAAAGTGTGAAGTTAATATTTTTATTTGATTTACCCTATTAGCTACGTATGGGTTTGACTTAATGTTTTTAGATTTAATCCATGCTAGTGCTATCTGAGAATCACTATATAAGTGAACAGTGAGACTAGGGAATCTACATTTTAAAATATTGTACACCCTATTCACTAATTGCGAGAGAAGGAGAGCACTATTTAATTCCAGTCTTGGAATTGTTAAATTTTTCTTTAATGGGGCAACACGGGACTTAGAGCACAATAGATTAACAAAAACTGAACCATCAGTTTTAACAGTTCTTAGGTAAAGACAGCTTCCAAACGCTTTCATAGACGCATCAGCATATCCCACCAACTCTATGATATCCACATCACATGAACTTACATATCTTGGCACAGTAATTGTATTCATTAAAGCTAAGTTTTTAATAAATTTATCCCAAACATTGAGCTGCTCTTGGGGCAATATTTTGTCCCAGTCTAAATTCATCGCCCATAAAGTTTGCATGAAAATTTTTGCCACAACTATAATAGGACCTATGAGGCCTAGCGGGTCAAACATTTTGCCAATGAAACTCAGAATATACCGTTTGGTCTTGTTATCATCATTGTTAATCATTGGACAGGTAAAGGTAAATGTATCATTTAAAATGTCGCATTTTAAACCCAGTGTCTTGACAATATTGTTTTTGTTGATGTCTAATTTTTCAAAACATTTGTACTCCTTGGGGAGATCATTAATGGCTTTGGGGTAGTTTGAACACCACTTATGAAGTGTGCAACTGCCTTTTTTCAAAAGAGCAATAAGTTCATGTTTTAGCTGATAAAGATCATGAGTACTATCAGAACCACAAATAACATCATCGCTATAAGTGTTTAACAACATGGCTTGAGCAGCAAGTGGGAATTCAGTTTGATATCTATGAGCCAGCTCTATCAGACAACGAGTAGCCAAAAAGGTAGAAGACTTTAAACCATACGTGACAGTCTGGAGCTGCAAACAGCTGATGGGTTTGCATGGATCATCACGCCATAGAATATTTTGGAGACAAGTTTGGCTTGGGTTGATAAGAATTCCTCGAAACATCTTTTGAATGTCACAGGTGAGTGTGTATAAATATGTTCTCCAAAGTAGGAGTATATCAAAGAGTTCGCTCTGGACAACTGGACCATTCAACATTACATCATTCAGTGATACACCAGCTCGAGACTTCATGCTACCATCAAATACCACGCGTAGTTTGGTGGTCAGACTCGCATCATTTAGAACAGCATGGTGTGCTAAAAAATAAACAGTGCCATTTTGGACATCATAGCTGCCTATATCCACCGCTTTAGCATGCCCCAACGTTACATACTCTTCAATAAAGCTCTTATATTTTTCTAAATATACAGGGTTGTGTTTAAATCGTTTTTCCAGTGATAGAAATCTTTGAAGAGCCACTGAGAATGAATCTCCAAGCTGCAACTCTTCCATTTTGGAAGCTAAGGGCATATCAACACAAAACTTGTCATTTTCAAGTTTAACAGATTGCTGGAAGCATTTTTCTGATTTTTTAAATTCATTACTGCCTTTTGTTGTTGACTGGGGAATCATCTCAGTGAGCCAAAACTGTTCCATTACAAGTTCTAATTTATTACTATCACAAATAGCCAAGTTTGTAACTAAATTATTTTTATGATCATCAACAAATTGCTTTCCACCAATAGTATACCCAAACAAAGTATTTTGCAATAATAAACCATTATGAATTTTAAGTTGACCATCAATTAAAATATTAAAATAAACATCAGCACCTAAAAGCATGGATATTTCTGTTGGTACATTAAATTCATCATCTGATAACTGGATGTGTTTGGGAATATTTAACTTTGAACGTTCAAAATGATTTTGAGGCAAATTTGCTGTTATATAGTTTACAACATGGCATTTTATTTTTAATTGTACATTTTTCACTGGAGAATTGATGGTAATGTCAACATATTTGTTGATTTGATTACAATTGTTCCCTATGCCAACTATATTGGTATTTTGGCTCTTAAGCTTTACTTGCAATTTTTCCACAAGATGTGTAGTAATAAGTGAAACTTGACTTCCTGAATCAAGTAATGCTCTGACATAAAGTTCGGAACCCTTATAGTCGATTAACTTAACCTTTATGGTTGGCAATAGGGTATTCATGGTTGAATTGACAGAATGCAGTGATATTGAAGCCTGTGGGCTAGGATCACTGTCTTTATGCAGGAGCGTATTGTGCCCCTGTTTACAAGTTTTACAGGAAAATGAAAACTTACACTTACCAGTGTGAGTTTTTAAACACATAGTACATAGTTTTTTGTCATCTATGAATTTTACACGGTCTTCTATTGAAGCCATTTTAAATTTAGGGCATGAATGCAACGCATGTGCCATGCCTCCACAAAAAGAACATGAACTAGAAGTTTTAGTGACAACATTGCTCACTTTTTGTACTGAATTCTTCTTATTGTCAGAATTACAGCTATCTTCGAACGCTATAGCGCGCTTCTCTAAAAATGAAATAAACCCTTCCATAGTTGGAAGTATATCTATATTCCTGTCCAACTGATAAGCACGATTGGTATACAAGTCCAATTTTTTAGATAGGATCGAAATTAACAGCATATCCCATTGATCAACAGGCTGCTGCAAGTTTTTAAGTGCATACAATTGTTGTTGCACTTGTGATGTAAAAGACCTTATAGAGGCTGCTGTACTTTTCTGCATTACAGGCAATTGCAATAATATATTTATGTGATTAAATATTAATCTTGACTTATTTTCAAAGCGTTTTTTCAAAAGGTCAATAGCCTCTTTATAAGATTCATTGACAAGCGGTAGGTTTACAATAACAGCCAATGCTTCTTCAGCTAAAAATTTGCGCAAATAAAATAACTTTTGCACATCTGAGAGCGCCCTGTTTCCATCAATAACCGCCATGAATAAATCAATAAATGGAGTATATTTTGTAAAATCCTTCCCATCAAATATCGGGATATCAACGTTAGGTAATTTCGAAGTTGAAACATTCGAGCATTGTTTTGTTTCAGATGTACTTAAGTTTTTTAAAGCTGTATTTAACTTTGAGATAATATCAAAATATTTATCCTCCAAAATAGCAACATTTTCCTTGTCTTTATCATCACAAGATAAAATATCTAACTGAGTTCTCTCATAGTCTCGAAAAGTTGTGTTCAGTTTTTCAATACGCGCTTGTATCATCTCGATAGACGCAGACGCAAGATTAATCGGATCATTAATAAAGTTCTCGATGCGCGTAACAGTACCTTTCTGTTGTGCTCTGGCGAGACGCAACCTTTTAAGCACTTCCTCCGCCGTCGACATGGTAAATAAGATAGATTACGCACAAACGCACTAAGATACTCACGAGCTATGCTCACAAGAACACTTCACTTTACGTATTCGCGCACTTTTTATTAACCGTAAACACTGGACGAACTTCTTTGCAGACAGGAGTTGGTGTTTGTTTACCAACAACCACCGGTAACCTCGATGCTCGATGACAGCGTTGACAGCACTGACAGCTCCACAACCACAGACTATAGAGATGTGACGTAGTAATCTGACGACTCGAACCGTTTCCCGCCCAATTTGTTGGTAGGAATGATATTTTTAGTGGGTGTAGGTAGGTGATGCAAAATTATAGATTTGCTTTTTCACAACAGGAATAACTTTAAATTGAATGAATTCCCGTGAAATATGCAGAAATCTCCGGAAATCCTCTTGTATTTTGCTGAGAAATTATAGATTTCCCGCAAAAACTTGCCCGGCGACCACGAACAATGGCTCAATTTTCCAATGTGCTGCAGAATTATAGATTTGCAGTCCACAACTGTATGTATTTCTGTGAAATTTGCAGCGATCCTCGCGATTCTTCTTGTATTTCAGCAGAGAAATTATAGATTTCTCGCAAAATTGTTCGACGCACATGAACAATGGCGCGCGCCGGCGCCGAGTCACGCACGCTTACTTGAATAAATAATACGCCGATTCACACACCGCTCAACTTTTCACTGGTTTCGAAGGACCACTTAGCATGTATAATAAAATGCTAGATTTGTTTTAGTTTGCTGTATTTCCAAATTATTAATTATATTACACGAGCCAAAGTTACATTGCACCGAGAGCGAGTAAAAATTCTTAAACTACTAATGTTGCCAGTACTTAAAAACTAAACATAACTATAAATGTTGCCACTTTAAACCAAACACTTATATGTTTAGATTATTCTTAAACAGAACGCGTAAGCAATAGTCCAACAAAAATAACACAATTAAATAAATAGGTACGGAATCACTTCTCTGACCGTGCGCATGACCTATCACAATAACTTAATGAAGTCTTTTTATAAATACGATAAACCCTCTCGGTAAGTACGTATTTAGAATATGTCCCGTACGAAACCTTCCGATAGGCAACCACCTTACAACAAAGGATTAAGTCATAAGTGTAGATAAAGAAAAAATGCGTTTCATTTATTTTCATTTATTTAGAAAACACATTTTAAGCTGACAGTTTTATACCAAAACGCTTAAAAGCTAACAATAATCATAGTTATAATATTACAAATAGCATTTTATAATTATTACAATAATTCAGAAAACAAAATAAAAATTACATGTCAAGTGGCGTTTACATATCACGAATACAATAATCTAAAGAAGTCATAATGTCTTAAAAATAATAATAATAATTCAATGCAATGTCATGTAAGGTTGGGCAGATAATGCCGAAGTCAAAACTAATACACTAGTGTTACTTATACAATATCTCAGTGGAATTCAATAATATTAGTCCTGACTAAAATGAAATAAAATAAAATTAAATAAGAGAAATTTACAAATCAATTGTTTAAAAATGACAATACATCTTTCCTTAAAGTGCCAATAGTATCCACAAATATGTCGGCATTTGGACTGCTGTCAAGGAATCGATTAATGAGGCCAATTGCTCTTGCGTTGCGGGAATATACCTAGGTAGGTATGTCGATAAATATCTAATGTACCTATCTAGATGTAACTCAACACGGAATAAACACAAGTGTATGTACTTAGACCGGTTGAACCTAAATAACTTATAGGTGCGATGAGAGTTAACAAACCGAAGTTCAAAAACCAACTTTAGTATTAGCAGGTATGGTGGAAATAAAATCCAACCATGCGAAAACTTACTTTACGTAGGTGTAATACAGAAATAACTTATCCGATCTCACAACTGTAGGGTTAGGTAAGTGCGGTGTAGATTAACAATCAAATGTTGTAATCTAAAAATAAATGTAAAATATTTTTAATGCGATTAATTTAACTAAATTGCAATAATTTAATCAAATGCGGAGTGGACTGTATTGCGATTAAATACTCGTACAATACGAGGCGATTTAATAAGATAACATTACCTACAAAACTTCAGTTAATTAGAACTACTTAAATCAATCTATAACAAAAATACCATGACCGTTGTGACGGAAAGGGTGTCCGTGGGGGTAAATAAAAGAAAACCACGGACCCAGGTCAACATAAAAATATATTAATAAACTAAACGGGTGTGGGTAGGTTTATGGTCACAAGTTTCTCCAAGCCCGCCCGGGGGTTGCACGGTACTCTCCTGGCTCAGCCCGGCGTGACGATGACCGTAGCGGTGTGCCACGCTGCAGACGCCAGGTAGGGTGACGGACGGCAGATGATCGCGCCGACCCGTAGAATTTCGACGCGGCCACGCAGGTAAAGGGTACCCGCTGCGGAGCCCGCGGCAAATTGGATGCCGGTAAAACGGTTGTCAGCCGAAATCCTGACTGTCAGCCGGAATCTTGAACCCTGGAAAATAACGTCCAGCGTGTCACGGAATGGCTAGCAGTCATCCCCGCTGATTGTGACACCAAGGCAAAAGCAAAGCGAGAAATACCCGTGCGCCAATGAAGGTGATGTGTGGTAGTCACAATCAGTACGGAGTTTACATGATGGTGGTGGTAAGCACGAAATGATTTGCACATTATGAGTGTCATGAAAAATGTCAAACACACTCGGCTGAAGGCTACAAGATTATGCATATACATATTAAGCATTTGAATGTGCATAGCAAAAACGGTGATAGAAAGTGGCTCACATCTTGAGACCACGTAGCTACACAAAATATGAAAACGTGAATTGCTGTGAATTGCTGTTCAACACTTACCCAGTATGGGGTTTACGCAGACACAAAACGAAAAGAGTTAGGTTACTAACAAAAATTAAAGCTGCCTGCTTTAAGCCCGAATATTCTAGATCGCGAATACTTCTAGAAATTTAATTTCCGTTGAAAAAACGCGTCTAGTCACTGGGAGCAGAATATTTCCAAAAAAGGCTCGTCATCGCGAGTCCGTGACATTTATACTGGCGTGTTTACGCATAGACAAGTCTTCACTCATTCGATCCGATACACGTAACGCGCGCACAGCACTGGTAAAAACAGCTAATTTTAGTCGTATAGTAACTGCACGGCCCAATGAGTAAGTATACTCTGTGGCGTTTGTTTTGACATTTAACTTAATTAAAGTGTTGAATAGGTTATGTTTACAAAGTAACGGTAGAAACTATTTTGTGTTTCTACAACGTTACAATACCCCCCGCTTGGTTAGGGTTTTTACCTCAGTAAAAATCCTTTACTCCTACTATTCCTCGCATCTGATTTACGACCCCTTTTATTCGTCCACATTCATCCATCATATCACCAA
Source organism: Xestia xanthographa (assembly GCA_905147715.2). Taxonomy (NCBI): domain Eukaryota; kingdom Metazoa; phylum Arthropoda; class Insecta; order Lepidoptera; family Noctuidae; genus Xestia; species Xestia xanthographa. The sequence goes on from LR990657.1 coordinate 22,795,722, forward strand.
ATCGTATCCTAACATATTTAACAGACCACCTTAACATGAGGTGAGTCCGCTTCCTAACAAGTACGTGAGAGTATCATGTCCGTAGTTGACGTAATACTCGCGCAAAACAGACGTGCTAGCAGCTGCAACCGCTTACGAGCAAGTATGCAAAAGTTAAAGAAGTCTACTGGGTTACTAAATTGAAAAAATGGATTAAGGCTTATTTAAAGAGTAGGTATCCAACCGCTCCTGCATAGGCTTATTTAATGAGTTGCAACCGCTCAGAGATATTTAATTGAACTGGATTAAGGCTTATTTAAGGAGTATCCACCCGCTCCTGCAAAGGCTTATTTAATGAGTTGCAACCGCTCAGATATATTATGAAGTTATAATTTACTTACATTTATTATTAAAAAAAAAATGAACTACTTCTATGTATGGACACCTATACTAACCTACCAATTATTCCAAGTCTTGAAAGTGCCAGGAACCTAAAATGTCATGACAGAGACATAAGTTTAATTGGATAAGCCATTCTGAAGATGTGACAAGATTTGTATGTTCTTTTTATCTAAAAAATTAAATTAAAAAAATAAAGTTAACCGTTAAGTGTTGAACAGCAATCAACAAGGAAAGAATAGTGACAAGTACTCCGACTGTTACAAATCTAAACTAAAAATAACGTTTCGGTTGTTTTCCTAATGAAATGATTAGAGATCTAAGTAAGAAACGACTTTATAAAAAATAAACTGTAAATAATTTAATTATGAAAAAGCAATAAAAATTATAAAAAACAGGTGCAACTAATGTGTACGCGTACAGTAAGTAATGAAATATTGAAAATAAGCAATAAGTATTGTGACAAATTGTAAACACAATTAGTTCCATGACTGTACTCAAAATATGTAAGTAACAAATAAAATCATGAAACTGTTAATGATACTTAATGATTATTAAGAATAACTAATGTTGAGTTATCAATAACAAGATAATTCACATGAACAAAAGTGATCAAAATCCAAAGTTAAAAGTTAACAGTTAATAAAATTGTGTGACACAAGTGAATGATACAAGTGAATAAGTAAAATCCTGTGATTGTACAAACAAAAGAAAAAACTATGAAACGTTGTGAATCTAAATTGTTGTTAATAAATAGTTGTTTAATATTATATTTCTATGGAATGGTCTCCTTGATATGTGTTGCACCGTGCCCCGCCGCCCCCCGCCCCTCTGCTCCGGCAGAGAATACGTCACGCGTAGCTACGTTGACTCCCAAACCAGCTTACGCCGCAATTGCTGCCTCAAACAATTCAGCTGCAATACAACCTAAGCAGCAGAAAGGGGGAAAGCAGAACCGTCGCTGTGAAACCCTTCCGAGGAATCCGGTACAGCGCTGTCCAGCAAAGCAAGAGTGTGATGAGGACGGCTTCACCTTAGTTCAGAAGAAGAAGAAGCCTACTTGTCGCAATCAATGCGGTACTGGACTGTCAGGACCTAATATGCTGCTGCGTCCAGCGATACCATCGACGTTGCTGTATGTGTCCCGACTGCATCACTCTACGAAGGTTGAGGAGATCGTAGAGTACTTGAAGGTGAAGACCAGCTGGACCTCGAGGGTCGAGAAGTTGGAGCCGCGTCACAACACCAACTTCAAGTCGTTTGTGGTGCGAGTTCCGACACAACATCTCGACAGGTTTCTCAAGGAAGAGTTTTGGCCGAAGGGTGTAATCTACCGACGGTTTCGCGGCAGGCTACGTGACACCGCGCAGCGTAACACGGCGCCGCCACTTCGTGTGTCATAGTTTAAGTGCAGTGCTACTAACATAGTTTTTAAGTTACCTAACTAACAATAATTGTTATTAGTATGTATTTTTAGGCTAAGGTATTTATCTATGGGTCTTTGTTACCTGAAATAAATGGTTTATTATTATTATTTATTTATTTATTACTATTATTTGGGGAAAGGAAAAAAAAAAAAAAAAAAATTGTCACCTAACAAGCAAACTTGTTGGTACCTACTTTGTACTCAACAACCCGCATTAAATTGTTGGTGAACATATGACAAAGCTGTTATTGTCTTTTAATTTTTAGCCAGTAATTAATACCCGGCACCCAAACTCTTCAGCCGGCACACAGCAACGCTGATTACCGGAAGAATTAAGTTTGGTGGTAGTACTTCCCCGGGGCGAGCCGTTACTATTGGCCCTACTACTACGAAGAATGATAAAATAATTCGTTATTTTTTTTTTTCTTCTACCTCCACTTATTTTCTCAAGAAAAAAAAAACACTTAAATAACGTAGAATACTGTACCGTTACGTACACCTTAGTTGCTGGCAACCAAACAAAACGTTTTACACAGCAAAGACAACCACACAAAAAAAACACCAACATAAAAAAAAATACCCTCAAGAGAACTTGAAGAAAAGTGACCATAAAACCACGTTTTTGGGCGCCAATGTGACGGAAAGGGTGTCCGTGGGGGTAAATAAAAGAAAACCACGGACCCAGGTCAACATAAAAATATATTAATAAACTAAACGGGTGTGGGTAGGTTTATGGTCACAAGTTTCTCCAAGCCCGCCCGGGGGTTGCACGGTACTCTCCTGGCTCAGCCCGGCGTGACGATGACCGTAGCGGTGTGCCACGCTGCAGACGCCAGGTAGGGTGACGGACGGCAGATGATCGCGCCGACCCGTAGAATTTCGACGCGGCCACGCAGGTAAAGGGTACCCGCTGCGGAGCCCGCGGCAAATTGGATGCCGGTAAAACGGTTGTCAGCCGAAATCCTGACTGTCAGCCGGAATCTTGAACCCTGGAAAATAACGTCCAGCGTGTCACGGAATGGCTAGCAGTCATCCCCGCTGATTGTGACACCAAGGCAAAAGCAAAGCGAGAAATACCCGTGCGCCAATGAAGGTGATGTGTGGTAGTCACAATCAGTACGGAGTTTACATGATGGTGGTGGTAAGCACGAAATGATTTGCACATTATGAGTGTCATGAAAAATGTCAAACACACTCGGCTGAAGGCTACAAGATTATGCATATACATATTAAGCATTTGAATGTGCATAGCAAAAACGGTGATAGAAAGTGGCTCACATCTTGAGACCACGTAGCTACACAAAATATGAAAACGTGAATTGCTGTGAATTGCTGTTCAACACTTACCCAGTATGGGGTTTACGCAGACACAAAACGAAAAGAGTTAGGTTACTAACAAAAATTAAAGCTGCCTGCTTTAAGCCCGAATATTCTAGATCGCGAATACTTCTAGAAATTTAATTTCCGTTGAAAAAACGCGTCTAGTCACTGGGAGCAGAATATTTCCAAAAAAGGCTCGTCATCGCGAGTCCGTGACATTTATACTGGCGTGTTTACGCATAGACAAGTCTTCACTCATTCGATCCGATACACGTAACGCGCGCACAGCACTGGTAAAAACAGCTAATTTTAGTCGTATAGTAACTGCACGGCCCAATGAGTATGTATACTCTGTGGCGTTTGTTTTGACATTTAACTTAATTAAAGTGTTGAATAGGTTATGTTTACAAAGTAACGGTAGAAACTATTTTGTGTTTCTACAACGTTACACCGTTTTACAATGATTGTGCACGACGCGCGGTATACAACCCACGAACCTACCCGCTAAAACCAAATGTTGGCCTATAACGCGCAGTTCTTGGAAAATTCCCTATTTCACGACACAAATCACTGTAATAGTATATAGGTATATGATTTTCGTTATGATTTAGTAATATTAATGTGAAATTACACAACTAAAAATATGAAATGTAACGGGACTTCGATATAGAATGCTGATGATTTTAGACCTTACGTATAACGCAATAAGGACGAGTTTCCTAAAACGATATGCAATTTTACGTAAATTATTTCTAGATTTTTATAGCTTATAGGACAATTCTATCCAGGCTCGTAGGACCAAAATGGTGCGTATAGTTTTACGATTCTAAAAATTGAAAATGTTGATATAAAAAACCATACGCTGCGGTAACCTCACAAATGGAGGGTCGCTGATTCGAAATTAGTAATATTCTAGAAATTGCGACGGCCTGACGGTGAACAGTTAGAAAACCCCTAGGTAGGTACTTGGGAGGCTTACCTTGCTGGCCACGTCTGCGATCAGCTCCAGAGGGACTGCTTCAACTGCACTCAAAGCCGAAGCCCACTTCACACACCGAAGTTCATAGTTCAAAAAATGTTATTGCACATGCGATGGGCCGATGGACCCGCGGGTTTTATTTATAGTGAAACCTGGACAATCTCAGCTATAATTTGAGATGATACCAGAGATGGATCCTTTTAGTTTTTGGATGGTCAACGGACAGCACACGCGGCGGCGGAGATTATACGCACACGCCATCTAAACTTTTTTGCTATTACGTGAAGATAGTCACGAAATGCAATGCGGCCAGTGGAACTTCACACTGGTTGTGCTCCTTTAGCCGCGGCAGGAACAAAGCCCATGGAGTGACTGCTGGACACTTTCAACCAGGCGAGCCATCCCGTTTTCGTACCTAGTTCGTTCAAATGTCCAACGTCAGGCATTATACGTAGTTATTTATACGTAGGTATTACACGCAAACACCATGTTGGCGTAACCACCAGTCTTGATGTCGGATCCTTTGCCCAGACTTAAGGTGTTCGGTTCGCTGTTGGGACGAAGGACCCTCCGTTTGATCCTGATTTTAGGCTAAATCGATACAGCTCCCTCGACAAATTGTTGAACGTTACCTCGTGGATCAGGCGTTTTGGTCACAATTCTAGGAATCCAGGGGACAAGCGCCTGTCACCAGTTCTCTCTCCTCAAGAGCGACAGGAGTCACTCCTTCTTTGGGTCCGCCCTGTGCAGGCTGCACACTTTGAAAAGGAGATCGAGGTCTTGAAGTCTGGTAGGGTTAAGTTGTCGGGAGCCGTTAGTAAGCTGAATCTCTTCTTGGATGAGACGGGTCTTTTGCGTGTTGGAGGATGGTTGAGGCACTCTAGCCTTCCTTATGGGGCCTGTCACCCCCTTTTGTTGCCCAAGGAGGGCCACTTGGTTCAATTGTTGGTGACTGATCGTCACGTTAAGAACTCGCATGCCGGTTGCAATGCGCTGTTGGCCATTCTGCAGCGAGAATTTTGGATTTTGTCGGCTCGTCGTACCATTCGTAGCATTGTCTTCCGTTGCATGCCGTGCTATCGGACTAAGGCCTTCACGATGCAGCCCCTAATGGGAGACTTGCCGGCTGATCGTGTTAATGAGGCGAGGCCCTTTGCTGGCGTCGGAACGGACTTTGCTGGTCCCTTTTCGGTGAAGACGTCCACCCTTCGTAATAGTAAGATTGTCAAGGCTTATTTGTGTGTTTTTGTCTGCCTGTCAACCAAGGCAGTACATTTGGAGCTGGTAACCTCCCTCTCGACAGAGGCCTTTGTGACGACTTTGGAAAGATTTGTGTCTCGCCGTGGGTTACCTTCTTTGATTAGGTCTGATTGCGGTACGAACTACAAAGGTACAAGTAACTATTTGAAGGAGGTATACGCCTTCCTTAATGAGAGCCAGGTTGACATTGGTAACAGATTGGCCCGCCGAGGGGCCACTTGGTTGTTTGACCCGCCAGCCTGCCCCCATTGGGGGGGTATTTTTGAGGCTGCGGTGAAAGCGGCAATGGGACACTGGCGGAGATTGTTGGGAGACACCGTTCTCACCTTTGAGAAACTAGCTACCGTATTTTGCCGCATTGAAGCTGTGCTAAATTCGCGTCTATTGTGCCCGCTTTCTTCGGACCCGAACGATTTGGAGGCTCTAACACCGGGCCATTTCTTGATTGGACAGCCACTTGTCGCCTTGCCGGAGTACCCCCTTGTTGATGTGAGCCAAAATCTGCTTTCGCGGTTTCAGTTGGTGCAACAGCTCGCTTAGAGCTTTTGGAAGCGTTGGAGCTTAGAGTATCTGCACATCCTTCAGCAGCGCGTCAAGTGGACGGACAAAACTCATCCGCCCAAGATCGGAGACCTTGTCCTGATTAAGGATGCAAACCTTAAGCCTTTGTATTGGCGCAGGGGGCGCATTCTCAATTTAGTGGCTGGCACCGACGGGGTCCCTCGTTTTGCTGAGGTTTTGGTGGACGGATCAGTCATGAGGAAAGCGGTCGCAACTTTGTCAAGGCTTCCAATTGATTAACGGACGGGTAGGCCCGTCCGGGGGGGGTAGATGTTTCGTCCCGTGCGTGTTTCCGAACGCACCTTTTTCTGACATATGAATTGTCAGTTGATTTTGACACTTGACACTTGATATTTTGTTGGTTAAGAAACGAGCTTGTGATTTTGCTTTTGTTTTTATTGATTTAATTTGAGAATCCGAGTTGATCTTATTTGTTATCGACAATTTGGTTGCGATCCGTGATTTATTGGACCTTGGAACCCCGTTTTGAGTGAAATACTGGGATATTTGATGCATTTGAACCATAACGCCGAATTGAGGTTGGATTTGCGCGGCATGTGAATTTTGGTGATAATTGTAGCTGCCTAATGGCACGCGAACAGGACCGCGGACAGTTCGGTCACCCAGATAGTAATTGCCCTGGTGTGGCTCCGAACAAGTATACTGAATATTGCGTGTATCTTCGGCGCGGGCAACCTAAGAGCAAATGGTTTTGGATGTATTTGAATGCCACATAAAACACCAAACTAGCTTCCATAGATGTCGTTAAATATTAGATAAGAATAAGAATAAATTGTTATTGTTACAAACATTTTCTTAACCTAACTTATCACTGTGACAAAATCGTAACAAGTAAATTTTTAACAAAAGTATTTAGAAAGCAGAAGTCCCCAAACTATCACCATCACAATCGCCATCACAATCACTATCACAATCACTTTCATCATTATCACGATGATAATGATGAAAGTGATTGTGATGGTGATTATGATGGTGATTGTGATAGTAACGGTGATTGTGATGGTGATAGCGATAGTGATGGGGATTGTGATGGTGATGGTAATTGTGATGGTGATTGTGATGGTGATGGGGATTGTGATGGTGATTGTGATGGTAATGGTGATTGTGATAATGATGGTGGTTGTGATAGTGATGGTGATAGTAACGGTGATTGTGATGGTGATAGCGATAGTGATGGGGATTGTGATGGTGATGGTAATTGTGATGGTGATTGTGATGGTGATGGGGATTGTGATGGTAATTCGATGGTGATGGTGATTGTGATAATGATGGTGGTTGTGATAGTGATGGTGGTTGTGATAGTGATGGTGATTGTGATGATAATAATAAATTGTGATGATTATGAAATTCGGCACATAGTTAGATAATAACCTGGATTAACATGTAGGACACTATTTATCCCTTTAGTATGATTCAGTGGGACAGTTACCGAACGTCACGTGGGCGAAGCCGCGGGCAACAGCTAGTATAAAATAAAATAATAGCATTAATTTGAAAATATCCTAATCATAAACTAAGTCAATGCAATTGTGTGCGTGCATGCACCGCCAAAGGAGAATAGCGTGGTTGGACCCACGTAATTTAAAAATCAACGGAGCGCCGTTCACGGTCAAGTTTATATTAATTATAATAAAAAGTTTATCTCCAGTCCCATAGAAAAAATAATGAGTTACTAGATGATGGGAATTAAAAGTATGATGATTAGTAGTTGAGTAATGATTTTAATTTATATAAAAATAAGTCATCGTGCAGTTTCCGAACGCAACGTTTGACATTTACCTTCTTACAACTGAGAAATGGAACGTCAGTGTCAAATTCATCTATGGACATAGTCTGTGGATCATTATTATTGTTTGTTTGTGTTCAACGGCTACGTAGAATACGGATAAAAGCTATTGTATGCAATTCTACTACTAAATAATAACCAATAAGTCCTTGCCTTAAGTTAGGTTATAATCTTCTACCTTTCATAACTTTTTTCTCCCAACTTCTATAACCTACTTTCCATTTTCTTTTTTGTTAGTCTTAAATCGTTCTTTAACTATTCATAGGTTTCCACAATGTACGCTACCCATATCACTGGGTCCCAAATTACATGCAATCTTGCCATTGTCCTTTATGTGTGTGCTAACTGCTACCTATCTAGGTTGTGAACTGAATTGTGCTGTTACAATATCCATACGTTCGCTTTTCAGTGGTGGACAGGAATTAAATTGTATTTAAAAAAATGATGTTTATTTTTCATTATATCGAAAATATTATCGAGTCCAAACCATCTCTGAAAATTTGGCCTTTCATTGAAAACTAACCCTGTGCTAGTAAAAAGGACATCGTCTAGCTAAAAGGCTTTTTGCCGACGATATCGCGTCGTGTTGTACTCAGCGCTTCTCCTCCACTTTTATTATGCGCACTGCCAAAGTGTGGAACTCTCTGCCTGCATCTGTCTTCCCACCCACATTCAACCTGTCTGCCTTCAGAGCAAAAGTGAACAGGCATCTTCTGGCCACGCTCGTTCCATCATAGACCTCATCCATCGCTTTCCATCAGGCACGATCGAGGTCAAGAGTCGGCCAAAAGTCCTCCTTCATGCAGGTCTGCAGATGGTGGGTTGGAACTCGTACCACGAAAGATTTAAAGTTAATGTTATGGCGCGATTCCAACCTTTCGACCCTCAGAGTCCAGCTGGTCTTCACTTTCAAATACTGCACCACTTCTTCATTTGTAGTGGAGTGATGCAGACGTGAAATGTACAGCTGCGTTGTAGGCACAGCAGGACACAGCAGCATGTTGGGTCCACTCGGTGCGGTACCGCACAAGTTACGAGAACAGGGCTTCTTCTTCTTCCTTTCTACTTTAGTGAAGCCCTCCTCATCAACTTGGCTCGTTCTTGGCACGGAGCTAAGAACCGCAGTCAGGGCAGGTTGACCACCCTCTTTCCGTATTTCCCCTTTTCTGGTTTGTCGCTTAGGCTGCGACGCATCAGATTTTCCGCTGGTGACGATATCAGCATAGGCACGTTTTGGGGTCGACGTATCTACGCGTGACGTATCCGCAGCCGGTGTTGTGGCGCGGGCGACGACGGCGGCGAGCGGCGCTTGCTCAGCGTTATCGGCAGCTGGTGACGCACTTGTGTTCGCCGATTCAAAACTGCCGATGGTTGCATTTTGCGCCCCTCGACGTGTATTCACCTTTGAGGCCTTAAGTGACCCAAATACCGGACCAACGTTGCGCAATAACGCTATTTCTGCACGTAGTTCGGTATTGGTTTTTTCTGATACCTTCATTCTGGACTGCATCCTGGTCATCTCCGCTTTCAAGGTAGTGATGTCCTTTAGCAGCCGTGTAACGTCGACGTGATTGAAAGTGACGGGAGGCAGTTTACTTAGCTCCTTCGACACGAAATCTGGCACGTCGTCCGGGTCAGTCTTCTTCAACATATCGAGGATATCCTGAAGACTCTTCTCGGTTCCATCTTTGCGCCGAGAGGGACATCTGGTCCAGTTTTCCAAGAGACTGGAACAGTAACAGCTTTCCGCTGCTGATGTCGTCCTCCTTGAAGTTGGACCCCCATATCTGCAGGATGCAGATTAATGCAGTTTTATTAGGAACTACATTTATCCCGCGGCTTCGCTCTCTTTAATTTAGAATTTGACAATCAATTCGGGTTGTACTCTGCTTTATCATGATTTGAAAGACACGTGGCGCCATCTATTATCATATGAACGTTATTGATGTTTTCCTCGGGAACAGTACTTTTATCGGGATGAAAGGTGCCCTATATCTGTTTCTGTACTGTCATGAAAAATTCCAGGATTGTCGGTTCAGTGGTGTGAAAAGGTGACAGACAAACAAAATACTTTCGCATTTATAATATTAGAAATATAGGATTAGGATTTCATCGAAATACTTCGGAATGCAATTTAAAAGTGTTTAGAAAACCATTGGTCATGTGCAAAAGTTATAGAATTTTCACCAAACACCGATTTTTTAGGTTATTCTACGACATCATTTACAAGTGTCGTGTCAATGACTTTTATCAACTAAAAAGTCAAGGGTTAACTAACACTCAGTGGCTATAAAATCTAGCTCACATCTTTATAATTTATCAGTACTTTATTGACTACATCGTCTGTTTCCAACGAGGTAATCACTCCAGTGTTCAACATGTTGAAAATAGTTTTCATATCAGTGTTCCTGAGTGTCGGTCTAGCAGCTAATATAAACGACCTCTATGGAACTTTCACATTGGTTGTGGCATTTCAAAAGTCACCGACGCCCATTTGCGTAAAGTACTCCTTCGCCGAAGACCCAAGTAAAGTTCAGTGTACTTGCTCAGACGGAACTAAATCTACACTTGTCGAAATAAAAGCACTAGAACGCCTGGAACCGTCGCCGACTAAACTTCCTCTCGTTACAGTATCAGGACCTATACTAGTGGTTGATAAAGTGGAAGACCTGGCACAGCTCTTGAACGTCACATGCGATTGTGCTGGCAAGGAATATGAATATCGTGCTGTTATCAAAATTGTAAACGAAAACTATATCCTAGCCTACGTAGGGAATGGACCAAGAGCTGCAGTTTCTAGTCAAGATTTTTTGTTGGCGCGGAATTTGCCCTTTGCTGCTTTATTGGCGGGTATCACGACAACTACAGTTGAAATAAAAGATAGAACCCAAACAATATTGTGTACTTCAGAAACATATGCGACACTGCGTTCTAAGAAATAAGAGCTCGTCATCTTCTTGCCCTCGTCCTATGTAACTTTGGGTCGGTGCAGCAAATTTTCTTCTTCCATTCTCCACTGGCAACTGACACGCTATCATTTTCTCCTTTTTATGTTTCTTTTTATACTATTCATCTTTTCTTTGATGTGTCTCGCCCTCCCCATAGATCATCATGTGCTTTCGCCACGCGTGGTGGAATGGTGGGCAAGTCGATATGAACTGACGATGTATAGACGCCACTGTACATGTACGGATACTCGAGCTGTAGATCAGTATGATTATGTACCTACGTCTCTTTTGAATTAAAAACTGGGCAGCTCGAGTATGTGTGCAGTTAGGCGTGGTGTGATGCGTTCGTCTGTGTAATAAAACTACATGTTTCCTTACCTTGTTTAGTAATGTATTATTGTTAGGAAATTATGAGCCGTGTCCACAAGAACACTGGCGACAAACTGTCTTGCAGTTTGGCAGATGATTTGTGAAATACTTCTATGTAACTTTTTGCTGACGTAAATAAATAAATAAAAAATCATTTGTATTTATCACTGTTCTAGTGACAAGTGTTTCATCCTTTCATCCCTCCTCCGAAGAATGAATTGTTGAATAAAAAAATAAAAAAACTTCTAATAAACTCTGTCAAAGATATCAGGTTTTATTTATTCATTCTTCTTATATTTTATACGTATTTAAAATAAATAAAACATAAAATAGAAATCCGCTGGTCAGGCCCCCAAGACTTAAAGGTCTGCGTATGGTGTATTCATGTATTATTTTAAAACACAGACTCCAATGCACTCGTAGAAGCTATTTCAAATACGTATTGGATATAGAGTTGTGAAAAGATGAAAAAAAAAACGTTTAAAAAAAACATGGAATAAAACAGTTTTTTTTTCTGGAGCAGATTTTTTTTCATGAGTAGGAAAATAAAAATATGGTAAGGCGGTTATGGTATATGAGTTGATATTATTTTTTTTTGTTTAATAAGAAAATACCATTTGTTTGGTTAAGGGCCTATACTACCTCAAATGGCTTAGCATGATCCTCCGTTACGCCTAAAATACTGCAGAATTCATTTTGAAATAAATATATAGTAAAGTTAAGGATTAATGTTAGGTCTTATGTTTGGCGAAAAAACGATTTCATAAAATTTTCTCGATAGAAAAAAATCCCAAAGTTACCTCCAAATCGAACAATAAACCGCTGGTATTCAAAAAGTACTTCAAATTAGATCATGAAACTTTGTATACTAACTGAACTAACTATAAAGCAGGTCTTATGTTTTTTATTTTTTTCAAAAGACGAAAATTTGATTATAAAAAGAATAAAAACCACTCATTTCGCACTATTTGGCCGCAGTGACTGACGTAACAACCGCTTTGTAGTGCAAGCTGATTAGAACTTTATTCTAACAGTAACAGTACAAACGAAGTTTGAACCACCACAAATAGAGTTGCTAATCTGGGGTAGTATAGGCTCTTAAATAGAACATAGGTATATGTCTTAACATAATTGGTAACACCGAATGTAAACTCATTTACGGACTTCCCTAATCCTCGTTTGGTTTATGTTTTGGTTGATTTGCGGTCAGACTGCAGAAAGCTTCGAAGTGAGAGTTCGTTTTTGTTTAATATTCTATGTGAGTGTTGCAACGGTACGTAATAGACTGACAAATGACAGGGCTAGGAAACTAGTGTACGTTGCGCATAATTTAAGATTGCAATCAGTACAATCATCAACAATATTAACACAAGCAGAAAGTAATAGAGTCCCTGATTATATAGTCGTTGATTCAGATTCAAATGAAACAAATAGGTACAGACACAGAACATTATTCCGATGCTGATAAAACAAGCGTAGCTGTAGCTACTGATACTGATACAAATGATTGTAATACATTAAGTATTTTTTTAAGTTCTTTAATAGTTACCCATCGATATAAACAATTTGACTTGAATTAACCCTTAACCACCTGACCCCTATATCAGTTACGTAACGACCTGCGCGCGGTCATAGTGACCGCATCGGATACACATGAGTTTTCTTAGGATGTTAAGGTTTTATTATAAGAATAAATTAATAATAGTCTTTAAATTAAAAACAATTAAATTTAGTGTTTTATTCCACTTTAGTTATAGTGTTTTACTTTTTCTGAAAAAAAACCAAATGTAAAAAAAAAAACAACGGTGCCAAGATTTTTTAATTTTTTTTTCAAGATTGTAAAAAAAAAAAAATTGTTTTTTTTTCAATTTAAATCTCTAATTGAATAGATTTATTAAGGATAAGTGGTATAAAGGTAAGGTAACAGGTAGGTGACAGGGAATTCACAAGGAAAAATGGGCACTTAGCTGCATTTGTCGAGGCTGTGGTGCGATGCTGAATGCTGACCACTGACCGGTGCGGTGGTGGCTGCAATGGCTGGTGCACCTCCAGGGAACCCAGGTATGATTCTTGATTCGGTTGAAAGGCGGCTGCGGCCCAATGGCTACGCCAGCAGCGCTTGGTGCTGGCGTAGCCTTGGCGCGCGTGCTTACGAACTTGTTTTCCGTCAAAATTGCGGGTCCTGTCACCGTCGCCAGATGTTGGGGCTTCAGGTTTCTCAATGAAACCCTTTTTCAAAGTATGGTGAATTTATTCAGGATAAACAGTATTTTAATATAATAGTATGAGGAGCGAGAGGTTGATGATAAGATGAGTTTTTGGACACAAAAGTAAAATAGTAGGTGGAAGAATAAAAATTAAGTCACAATAATCAGTTAAATGTACGTCGCGCATCTAGCCCTTTTGGACGGCAACGCGCGACACCTATTATTCTCTTTGCGCGACACACACTGCACCACCATTGACTTGAGAAGTAGATGGACTGGAAATACCTACAAAAAAAAGGTGCCACAAAATTTCTCATAAAATGGCTGCCAATGATAAGGATGTACCAATTAGGGAATATAGTGTTACTATAACAAGTATCGATACTAATACTACATAATAGTTTTACGAGTCTATTTTGAATCATATTTATAATTTACTAAGCACTTCGCCCGCGAAAATTGTGATAGCTCGGCTAATTTGCATGGCATCAATATAATTTATATCCTATGTTACTCGGTAAAAATGTAGCTTTATAATGGTACTTAAAAGAATTTTTAACAGTAGTTCTTGAGTTAAATCATAACAAACACAAACAAAAAATCAAATCTTTCCTCTATATTATTATAGCATAGATTCTTACAGTCTGTTGTTACAAAAAAATGAGTAAGTTTTAACGTTGCTCGTCTCACAGAAAACATGGCTCTTGATGTTGTTTTTTGATGGATGCCTGAAAAAAATAGGAATTTCGTTATGCAATATTTGTTTTGTATTGTGTAACGGGCTGGTGTCCGTAACTCCACGTCAAATTCGTCAGTCAAAACGCGTACCTAATTTGCGTGCGAACAATAATAATCATAATTTTTCGAACCGATTAGCACACGTATGTACTACCGATATCGTACCAGCACAGCGAAGGAACTAGTATTGGAAAATATTACAGCAACGGTACTACACTATTCCACCATGACATATTATTGTAAACAAACGAATGAAATTATGAAATTAAAAAAAGGTCTGTTGGACGAAAATAAGCCCAAATATGAACACTACAGCCATAAATTCACGATCCCTTAGCATTTTTTCCTCAAAAGTATATTACTATGTGTAATAATTCATGAAAACCGGCTACTAACCTGTGCAAAGACAACTGAGGTTGATTTTCCTTCTTTCTTGCACCACACTTCATAACACAACACGCAGGCATGTTGAATAGCTGTTTTCCACCATATACGTGCAATTTTTAAGATAAACTCTTCGTAATTTTCTCACAAATCTCAATAAATGCAAAAGTAAACACTCATTTGACAGCAGAACTACCACAAAACTCGTCGCATAATATGGCGGATACGGCACTTACCTACAACTTTTACTACGTCACAACAAAATGTTGTCATTATGAGCAACAGCTGAAATATTGTTGTCTCTTTTATCAAATACGATTACCACATTAGATAGAATGAAGCAAAACGATATTTCACATTATGTTTCGTATTTCACTCACATTTGTCTATGCAAATGTAGGTATAGAATATCGGGGCCCCTCCATATTTCTTTCTATCTCTATGTGCACCACACTTAACGCAGGCGTTAACAGTCCTGTCAGTGGCGATAGGTCGATCCCAATACAACGTGATATTACCATCATCGAGAACTTTGTCGAGCGTATACGTATAGTGCATTTCATGAACTTTAATGGAAAATTATAGCAGTTAAGATATCTTTATTAGTTTAGCAGTAATAGTCATTGAACTTGGGTGTTGGATAATTTTGTAACAAATACAAAATCCTTAGAATAAATTCATTAAAGAGACTAAGATGAAGTCGTCGCCATTTCATATTGTGCTAACGGGCTACTACGGAACGTTACAGTGCGCGTGGCCCGTCGCGCACTTGACCGGTTTTATTCTATCTAATATGACTTTTATCAACTAAAAAGTCAAGGGTCAACTAACTCAACAGTAGTAAAATCTAACCCATATTCTAATAATTTATCAGTGCTACTTTATCACTGCCACATTGACTACATCGTCTGTTTCCAACGAAGTAATCAGTCCAGTGAACAACATGTTGAAATTAGTTTTCCTACCAGTGTTCCTGGGTGTCGGTCTAGCAGCTAATATAAACGACTTCTATGGAACCTTCACATCGGTTGTGGCGTTTACACAGTCACCGACGCCCTTTTGAGTTAAGTACTTCTTCGCGCAAGACCCAAGCAAAGTTCAGTGTACTTGCTCAGACGGAACTAAACCTACACTTGTGGAAATAAAAGTACTAGAACACCTGGAACCGTCCAAGCCTGCAACTGATACCGCTACAGTATCAGGACCTATACTAGCGGTTGACAAAGTGGATGACCTGGCACAGCTCTTGAACGTCACATTCGATTGTATACGGTATACGATAATCGCAGTGTTGTCAAAATTGTAAACGAAAACTATATTCTAGCCTACGTAGGGAATGGACCAACAGCTTCAGTTGCTAATCAAGATTATTTGCTGGCGCGGAATTTGCCCACTGCTGCTTTATTGGCGAGTGCCACGACAACTATAGCTGAAGCAAAAGATAGGATCCAAACAGTGTTGTGTACTTCAGAAATATACGAGACACTGCGTCCGAAGAATTAAGACCTCATCATCATCTATTCCTTGTCCAATGTAACTTTCTTTGAAGTGTCTCTCCCTCTCCATCGATCATCATTTGTATTCATCACTCTTCTAGTGACATGTGTTTCACCCGTTCATCCCTCCTCCGAAGAATTAATTGTAATATTTATATAAAATAGTAAAACTAATAATAAAATCTGCTAAAGATACCAGGTTTTATTTATTCATTCTTCTTAATTTTTTTAGATACGTATTTAAAATAAATAAAACAAAAAAAAGAAGTCCACTGTGTCGGGAGCAGGCTAACGGTGGTTGCTGAAATAGGAACGTTCTCACAATGTAAGCCGTGTCATGGAGCGCTGCCTCCTGAATCAGGCTTGGCTATTATTACGAGAGGTGACCTCTCTTTCCACATGTCGACAACTTCTTGAACCAAGTCGAGAAATTTCTTTTATTTCTCTTTCTGAGCTTTCACGTGGTTCCCGTCATACGGGATGCTAACATCTACGATCAATCATTACACGGTGTGCTCATCGGTCTATCACGACTATGCCAGGATTATTAGGTGACCATAGTTCTGTCTGTAATGATAGTCGGATGACAGTAAAACGTTAGATGGTCTTTCTCGAGAGCTGTGTCGGGCACTTATTACTAATCCAATACCTCAGAATTTACACGTTCATTTTTATTTTGGGCTACATTTAATACTGCATTTTGACAATAATTAAACGAAATGCATTGGGTTGTTAATGCAGTTTTATTAGGATCTAGCTTTATGCAGCGGTATCGCTCGCTTTAATTTAGAATTTGACAGTCAATTCGGGTTGAAATCTGCTTTATCATGACTCGAAAGACACATAGCGCCATTTATTATCATAAGAACGTTATTGATGTTTTCCTCAGGAACAGTACTTTTATCGGTATGAAAGGTACCCTATATCCGTTTCTGTACTGTCTTGAAAAATTTCATGATTGTCGGTTCAGTGGTGTGAAAGATCAGACAAACAAAATACTTTCGCATTTATAATATTATTTAGAAAGTTAGGATTAGGATGTCATCGAAATACTTCGGAATGCGATTTAAAAGTGTTTAGAAAACCATTGGTCATGTGCAAAAGTCCTAGAATTTTCACCAAACACCGATTTTTCAAGTTGTTCTACGACATAATTTACACGTGTCGTGTCAAAAAAATATTTCTTTTCACTGTTTGTTTTTAAATCTGACTGTTATCAGCTCAAAAGTCAAGGGTTAACTAACACTCAGCGGCTATAAAATCTAGCCTACATCTGTAAAATTTATCAGTTCTACATTGGCTACATCGTCTGTTTCCAACGAGGTAATCAGTTCAGTGTTCAACATGTTGAAAATAGTTCTCCTATCAGTGTTCCTGAGTGTTGGTCTAGCAGCTAATATAAACGACCTCTATGGAACCTTCACATCGGTTGTGGCATTTCAAAAGTCACCGACGCCCATTTGCGCAAAGTACTCCTTCGCCGAAGACCCAAGTAAAGTTCAGTGTACTTGCTCAGACGGAACTAAAACTACACTTGTGGAAATAAAAGCACTAGAACGCCTGGAACCGTTGCAGACTGAAATTCCTCCCGTTACAGTATCAGGACCTATACTATTGGTTGACAAAGTGGAAGACCTGGCACAGCTCTTGAACGTCACATGCGATTGTGCCGGCAAGGAATACGAATATCGAAGTGTTATCAAAATTGTAAACGAAAACTACATCCTAGCCTACGTAGGGAATGGACCAAGAGCTGCAGTTGCTAATCAAGATTTTTTGCTGGCACGGAATTTGCCCACTGCTGCTTTATTGGCCGGTGTCACGACAACTACAGCTGAAATAAAAGATAGGATCCAAACAGTGTTGTGTACTTCAGAAATATACGAGACACTGCGTCCAAAGAATTAAGAGCTCGTCATCTACTTGCCCTTATCCTATGTAACTTTGGGTCGGCGCAGAAAATTTTCTTCTTCCATTCTCTACTGGAAACTTTTACGCTATCATTTTATTATTCATATTTTCTGTGAAGTATCTCTCCCTCCCCATAGATCATCATTTGTATTCATCACTCTTCTATTGACATATGTTTCATCCTTTCATACCTCCTCCGAAGAATTTAATTGCTGTGTTTAAAAAAATGTAAAACATATAATAAACTTTGTTAAAGATATCAGGTTTTATTTATTCATTCTTTTTATATTTTATACGTATACAATAAATAAAACAAAAAATAGAAGTCCGCTGTGTCGGCAGCAGGCTGCATGGTGCATGGTGGTAAGCTCTGCTAAGATAGGAACCTCCTCACAATGCAAGCCGTGTCAAGGGGTACTGCCTTCTGAATCAGGCCATTGGCTCTTACGATAGCCCCTTGCGCCAAGTCAAGATATTCCTTTTCTATCACGAATTCACGTCTAGGCTTATTTGGTGACAATAATTCTGCCTGTAATGATAGACCTATTTCAGTATAACGTTAACATGGTCATTCTCGAGAACTGTGTCGTACACATATTTCTAATATCTGACAATAAACAAGTTTATATAACTTGCTAAGTTCCTGGCAAATGGTGCCAGTTTTTTAATTATTACGTGATTGCCGTTGTGTAACATAGCCAAATGTTATGGTGATAGGCAGAAACATTACATATTCTGTACAAAGTTTTCTTCTAACTGTCTTATTACCATTACACACGTCCAGTCCTTTTACAGTTATTTCACTTCTCGAACTCTCGACTTTACACGCGTCACAATAAGGTTGCTGTTTTATTGCTGTGTTTAAGCCGTTTGGGGTTGAAATACTGGGATCAGAGTGCTGTCGTTTCGGGTCGCCCAGCGGTTGGTCGACTCGGTTGCATAAGTACTCTTAGAGTTATCTTATGTAAATATAATAATGATAATATTTATCAGTAACTGTTTTTATCTAAGTTAATTAGCTCCGTCGTTCCTCTCTGACTTTGAATCCAGAAAACTGGCCAGTCTAAGAGTTATAATAAAATAATAATAATAATAAATCCTTTAATTTCAGGCAACCTTGTAAATTTACATTTGTTACATACATTTTTTTTTTAATTATTATTTCTTATTTTTATACTCTTTATGTTTTATTTGTCTAATCTAATTTTATTTAATCTACAGGAACCCCAGAATATGGATGGGTTTTAGTGCTATGGATGGGTTTTAGTCAGTAAAAGTCTGACACTCCCTCCTGCTCCGCCCAGAGCGGGAGGGGTTATTTGATGATTTCCCATCCAAAAAAAAAAGGAACCCCAGAATGGGTAAAGGCCTCCTCCAGTGATGCCCATTTGACTCTGTCTTGAGATACTTGTCTCCAGTTTGTACCAGCTATTGTTTTAATATCGTTTTCCCATCTTGTAATAGGTCTCCCACTTGACCTTTTGCCTATTGGGCCGTTCCAGAATGTTGCTTTTTTGGTCCATCTAAGATCAGTTAGCCGCGCAACATGTCCTGCCCACTTCCATTTCAATATTTGTGCGTGACTCAGAGCGTTTGTTGCTTTAGTGACTTTTCTTATTTTAGTGTGTCGTATTTTATCCAGCTTCCTTATCTTTAGCATACTTCTTTCGAGCCCTCTCTGACAGACGTTGATCTTTTTTCTTGTTTCAGCAGTGAATTTCCATGTTTGGCAACCATATGTCAAACATGGTATCAGGCTCGAGTTCATGACTTTTGTTTTAATAGCTTGTGGCATATTACTTTTAAAAATGTCCTTGAGACTCCAGTATTTGTTCCATGTTAATTGGATTCTTCTTTTTATTTCTATGTTCTTATTTTTCCTGTCGAAACTATTAGTTTTTCCCAGATAGACATATTTTTCAACGTATTTGCCATTGACTATTATTGGTCTTTTCAGGCTATTTGTCATCGTCTTAGTCTTCGCAATATTCATTTCTAGTCCCACCTTTACACTAGCTAGGAGTAGGGTTTCTACCATGATCTGTAGCTGGAAAAAAAGATATATCTATTGGTATATTCTGTTAACGCCATTGGACCCTGAGGCAAAGCCCATTCTACTTTACAGTTGCAGTTGGAATGCAGGGGAGTAGATGATATTCAACAACAGTGTAATGTTTGTTCTTGAGATTTATTTAATGACTAGCTGACCCGCGCAACTTCGTCTGCGTCACATGAGAGAGAGAGGGTTAGAAAGTGTGTGAGTCAACCTTAAAAGATAGACATAATGCTATCGCGGTTTTTATTAGAACATTTTAAAACGAACAATTCCCTAATACATGATTGTTGCGTAACTTTAACCGTCTATGCAGCGCCCGCAAAGGAAGCTCTCAAAAGAAATAAATTTTCCTTGTTTTTGCAACATTTATCATTGATGCTGCCTTTTAATTATAGCGTGATGTTAGATAACCTATAGTATTCAACACTAAAAGTTTTTTTTTAAATTTGAACCAGTAGTTCCTATAATTAACGCGTTCAACCAACCAAACAAACTCTTTAGCTTTATAATATTAGTAGATATAGATCCAAGTGGGTAACAATTTAATTTCTTTGATATATTTGCATTCATCGCTAAAATATTCTACTTATGTTTTTTTCCAAAAAAGGGCTTGCCTCGACAACCCGTCTTCATCCTTAGACACTCGATGACAGTCATACTCCAGCTAGGTCGAAAGTTCTCATCAAAGGTGCAAGAAATTAGCCCAAACACGATTTTCAATTATAAGTGGGACCAACTTTGATATGTACAGTCACGGACTATAAATGATGAGCCACTTGCCACCATTCGTATTTTAGCCGTGTAATGCAAATCGGGTTTAGTCGGTTATATTCGTACTTAGTAGAGAGTGACTACCTAAAGTCGACGAATTGCAGGTGTAGCAACCGTAACCTAGCGACAATATTGTTTTAGCGTAGCCATAGTAACGTTGGCGTACGGAGAAATTTTATTTTTTCTAACATCGACATTTCAACTGTCACTCTGGCTTCGGATAGGTTTTCAAAAATAAAGAGTATTTAATAAGGACTATTTCTTCAAAGGAGGTCAGTATCAAATAGATTGGGATACACGTCAGCACCACCGTCATTGACAACTTATAAGTAATTTTTCATTTTGTTTCCGAGCATTCGGTTTGAGTTCGTGTTTAATCGTGTAATCTCGTGAGTATATACAACTGCAAAATTGAAAATCTTGAAAGTGGCTTATCAATTATAGTCCGTGACTGTACCTACGCTTTTCACAAAAAAAGGACCCTGTACGGACTTCTCTGTAAAAGTTATCCGTGGTAATATATAAAAAAATACGCGTCGAATTGAGAACTTCCTTCTTTTTGTTTCGTCGGTTAAAAAACTAATCTTGAGGCAACTGACACGGGTGAGGGTCATTCCATTCAGAAAATGGAGTGAAATGAACAAAGCCATCTATCGATCAAAATGTTAAACTGCTAAAGTATATTATGCTATATATTTTTTTTAAAGCCAGTCAGTCGATTTATAAGTTATGTGGTGAGCACATTTTTAGTCATTGGTACCATTTTAGTACAACAGATGTCACTGCATGTATGTATCTTACATTTGATGATTATTTCTTCTTGAAAAGTTTAAGTTCATATATCTTTTGATAGAATTAACCGATTTAAATGAAACAAAAATTAAATAATACCCCAAGTTACACACAATCTTTATGTTTAAAAGTTATCTACATTGGTTTAGTAAGTTTTACGTGATGCTTGATCATCGAAACAGATAAACAGACAAAAATTCTAAAAATGCTGGAAATGTGTTCAGTTGCTTATCCTTTCACACCCTGGTATTTTTAGGGTTCCGTACCCAAAGGGTAAAAACGGAACCCTATTACTAAGACTTCGCTGTCTGTCCGTCTGTCCGTCTGTCCGTCTGTCTGTCACCAGGCTGTATCTCATGAACCGTGACAGCTAGACAGTTGAAATTTTCACAGATGATGTATTTCTGTTGCCGCTATAACAACAAATACTAAAAACAGAATAAAATTAATATTTAAGGGGGGCTCCCATACAACAAACGTGATTTTTTTTGCCGTTTTGTCTAATGTATAGATAATGGTACGGAACCCTTCGTGCGCGAGTACTCGCACTTGGCCGGTTTTTTCAAAATATTTTCGATGTTTAAAAACGATTTTTCTACAGATTTATTATATGTATAGATAGATAAATCCTGACTCCGGAAATCCTTCACTGTGCGTGTCCCACTCTCGATCATTTACTGTCACAATATTTCTGCCTGCTTACTTGCGGTTACCAACCTCTTTACAGTGACACTCGTTAATCGTGCTACATTTTTATCAACAAGAAGTCAGGACCCAGGGGCCATAACATCAGCCCCACACCCTGATAATTCTCAGTGCAAAGTTGTCACGAGGCTATATCGCTCGTCTCCAAAGAAGCAAGCCGTCTAGTGTTCAAAATGTGGAAAATAATCCTTCTGTCGGCGTTCCTGGGTGTCTATCATGCAGCTAATATTAACGACATCTATGGAAACTACACAGCCGTTATGGTGTATCCAAATATTTCCATGCCCATATGTGTGAAGATAGCCTTTGCTGAAGATACAAGGCACATTCAGTGTACTTGTTCAGACGGAAATAATAGCACACTTGTGGAAATAAAAATAATAGAACGAATCGCCCCGTTACGGTCTATAAGTGAACCCTCTGTAGTATCAGGGCCTATACTGACAAAGTGGATAACATGCTTTTACTCATGAACGTCACATGTGATTGTGCTGGCCAAGAATTCAGTTTTCGAGGTGTTGTCAAAACTGTGAACGAAAACTATACCTTAGCATACGTAAGGAATGGACCACGAAGTGCTACAGCTAGGGATTCAGATTTCTTGTTGGCGCGAAATTTACCCAGTGCTGTTGAATTGGAAGCTGACATTACAAGTATTGAAGAGCTAAAACATAGAAGCGGATCAGTGATGTGCACACGAGAAATATATGAGCAAATGCGCCCGACCAATTAGTGTTTTGAAGTATAACATTGTTTAAATAAACTAGGTATTCTAAACTTGCCTAATCTTTTATTGTTATTATCGACATGATCTAATGTCACGGTGGTAGGCGAACACCTTCCACATCAAATACAAATTCTTCTTCTGTATATCCTGGTCACATTGAACTTACAAAGAGTTGCCACACAATATTTCTGCCTCACTTTTTTATTACTTTCTTTTCCATGCAAACATCTTACACAAAGTTCACTCGTTCCTACATCAGTTGCACACGTGACAGCAGAGTAAGCGACATCACCCGTAGCGTGTAGCCCTACGGGTGATGTGGCTTACTCTGTCACGTTCTAAGACACAGCTAGGAACTTGTGCAAAGGTTTTTAGAAGTATGAGGGCAGAAAGCTATTGCAGATTCATCATCATCTTCCTGCCCTTATCCCATGTTACTTGGGGTCGGCGCAACACGTTTTTTTCTTCCATTCCCCCGTGTCAACCGTCACGCTATCATGTACTCCTTTTGCTATCATATCATTTGTCACACAATCCATCCATCATTTCCTTGGTCTTCCTCTTCCTTTCCATCCATCAGCATTTATATTTGTTACCGGAAATGTACAATTCCGAGCCTACTTAGACTACTATAGTCTAAGTAGGCTCGGAATTGTATACATTTCCTAGGATTTGTGTACAATTCCTAGATTTCATACATTTCCGGTAGGCCGGGCTTATTAGGCGACCATAGTTCTGTCTGTAACACATAGATAGACCGATCTGATAGACCGATGACAGTACAACATTAGTTTTTATTCTATCTAATATGACTTTTATCAACTAAAAAGTCAAGGGTCAACTAACTCAACGGTAATAAAATCTAACCCATATTCTAACAATTTATCAGTGCTACTTTATCACTGCCGCATTGACTACATCGCTTGTTTCCAACGAGGTAATCAGTCCAGTGTACATGTTAAAAATAGTTCTCCTATCAGTGTTCCTGAGTGTCAGTCTAGCAGCTAACATAAATGACCTATATGGAACCTTTACATCGGTTGTGACGTTTACACAGTCACCGACGCCCATTTGCGTTAAGTACTTCTTCGCGCAAGACCCAAGCAAAGTTCAGTGTACTTGCTCAGACGGAACTAAACCTACACTTGTGGAAATAAAAGTACTAGAACACCTGGAACCGTCCAAGCCTGCAACTGATACCGCTACAGTATCAGGACCTATACTAGAGGTTGACAAAGTGGATGACCTGGCACAGCTCTTGAACGTCACATTCGATTGTATACGGTATACGATAATCGCAGTGTTGTCAAAATTGTAAACGAAAACTATATTCTAGCCTACGTAGGGAATGGACCAACAGCTTCAGTTGCTAATCAAGATTATTTGCTGGCGCGGAATTTGCCCACTGCTGCTTTATTGGCGAGTGCCACGACAACTATAGCTGAAGCAAAAGATAGGATCCAAACAGTGTTGTGTACTTCAGAAATATACGAGACACTGCGTCCGAAGAATTAAGACCTCATCATCATCTATTCCTTGTCCAATGTAACTTTCTTTGAAGTGTCTCTCCCTCTCCATCGATCATCATTTGTATTCATCACTCTTCTAGTGACATGTGTTTCACCCGTTCATCCCTCCTCCGAAGAATTAATTGTAATATTTATATAAAATAGTAAAACTAATAATAAAATCTGCTAAAGATACCAGGTTTTATTTATTCATTCTTCTTAATTTTTTTAGATACGTATTTAAAATAAATAAAACAAAAAAAAGAAGTCCACTGTGTCGGGAGCAGGCTAACGGTGGTTAGGGCTGCTGAAACAGGAACCTCCTCACAATGCACGCCGTGTCATGGAGCGCTGCCTCCTGAATCAGGCTTGGCTAATATTACGAGAGCCGACCTCTCGTTCCACATGTCAACAACTTCTTGCACCAAGTCGAGAAATTTCTTTTATTTCTCTTTCTGAGCTTTCACGTGGTTCTCGTCATACGGGATGGTAACATCGACTATCAATCATAACACGGTGTGCTCATCGGTCTATCACGACTATGCCAGGCTTATTAGGCGACTGTCTGTAATGATAGTCGTATGACGGTACAACGTTGTCTTTCTCGAGAGCTGTTTCGGGCACTTATTACTAATCCAATACCTCAGAATTTACACGTTCATTTTCATTTTGGGCTCCATTTAATACTGCATTTTGACAATAATTAAACGAAATGCATTGGGTTGTTAATGCAGTTTTATTAGGAACTAGCTTTATCCCGCGGTATCGCTCGCTTTAATTTAGAATTTGACAATCAATTTGGGTTGAAATCTGCTTTATCATGACTCGAAAGACACGTAGCGCCACTTATTATCATAAGAACGTTATTGATGTTTTCCTCAGGAACAGTACTTTTATCGGTATGAAAGGTACCCTATATTCGTTTCTGTACTGTCTTGAAAAATTTCAAGATTGTCGGTTCAGTGGTGTGAAAGGTCAAACAAAATACTTTCGCATTTATAATATTATTTAGAAAGTAAGGATTTCATCGAAATACTCCGGAATGCGATTAAAAAGTGTTTGGAAAACCATTGATCATGTGCAAAAGTCCTAGAATTTTCACCAAACACCGATTTTTCAAGTTGTTCTACGACATAATTTACACGTGTTGTGTCAAAAAATATTTCTTTTCACTGTTGTTTTTAAATCTGACTTTTATCAACTCAAAAGTCAAGGGTTAACTAACACTCAGCGGCTATAAAATCTAGCCCACATCTGTATAATTTATCAGTTCTACATTGGCTACATCGTCTGTTTCCAACGAGGTAATCAGTTCAGTGTTCAACATGTTGAAAATAGTTCTCCTATCAGTGTTCCTGAGTGTTGGTCTAGCAGCTAATATAAATGACCTCTATGGAACCTTCACATCGGTTGTGGCATTTCAAAAGTCACCGACGCCCATTTGCGCAAAGTACTCCTTCGCCGAAGACCCAAGTAAAGTTCAGTGTACTTGCTCAGACGGAACTAAACCTACACTTGTGGAAATAAAAGAACTAGAACGCCTGGAACCGTTGCAGACTGAAATTCCTCTTGTTACAGTATCAGGACCTATACTAATGGTTGATAAAGTGGAAGACCTGACACAGCTCTTGAACGTCACATGTGATTGTGCTGGCAAGGAATACGAATATCGAAGTGTTATCAAAATTGTAAACGAAAACTATATCCTAGCCTACGTAGCGTATGGACCAAGTGCTGCAGTTGCTAATCATGATTTTTTGCTGGCGCGGAATTTGCCCACTGCTGCTTTACTGGCTGGTGTCACGACAACTACAGCTGAAATAAAAGATAGGATCCAAACAGTGTTGTGTACTTCAGAAATATACGAGACACTGCATCCGAAGAATTAAGAGCTCGTCATCTACTTGCCTTTATCCTATGTAACTTTGGGTCGGCGCAGCAAATTTTCTTTTTCCATTTTCCACTGGAAACTGTTACGCTATCATTTTACTATTCATATTTTCTGTGAAGTATCTCTCCCTCCCCATAGATTATCATTTGTATTCATCACTCTTCTATTGACATATGTTTCATCCTTTCATCCCATCCGTAGAATTTAATTGCTGTGTTTAAAAAATGTAAAACATTTAATAAACTCTGATAAAGATACCAGGTTTTATTTATTCATTCTTTTTATATTTTATACGTATACAATAAATAAACCAAAAAATAGAAGTCCGCTGTGTCGGCAGCAGGCTACCGGTGGTAAGCTCTGCTAAGGCATTGGCTCTTACGATTGCCTCTTCCGCCAAGTCAAGATATTCCTTTTCTATCACGAATTCACGACTAGGCTTATTTGGCGACAATAATTCTGTCTGTAATAATAGACCGATTTCAGTATAACGTTAACATGGTATTTCTCGAGAACTGTGTCGGACACATATTTCTAATATCTGACAATAAACACGTTTAAGTCTAAGTTTATATAACTTGCTAAGTTCCTGGCAAATGGTGCCAGTTTTTTAATTATTACGTGATTGCCGTTGTGCAACATAGCCCAATGTTATGGTGGTAGGCAGAAACATTACATATTCTGTACAAGGTTTTCTTTTAACTGTCTTATTACCATTATACACGTCCAGTCCTTTTACAGTTATTTCACCTCTCGAACTCTCAACTTTACACGCATCACAATAAGGTAACTGTTTTATTGCTGTGTTTAAGCCGTTTGGGGTTGAAATAGTGGGATCAGAGTGCTATCGTTTCGGGTCGCCCAGCGGTTGGTCGACTCGGTTGCATAGGTACTCTTAGAGTTATCTTGTGTAAATATAATAATGATAATATTTATCAGTAACTGTTTATTTCAAAGTTAATTAGCTCCGTAGTTCTCATCTGACTCTGAATCGAAAAAACCTGGCCAGTCTAAGAATTATAATAAATTAATAATAATAATAATACCTTTATTTTCAGGCATTTTTGGCCCATAGATAAATACCTTAGAGACTAAAATACATGTGATAAAAAATAATTAAAAAAAATTAAAAAACCCGACTGCGTTAAAAATAACTAATAACTTTAAATAAAATAACTGAAAAGAATAAAACAAGTTCAGGAGACCGGACATATTGACTGCAACAGTCGGGACCCATATTGGATGTAATATATTATATACTATATATATATATATTTATATTATATATTGGTTTATATGTAATGGGTCCCGACTGTTGCAGTCAATATGTCCGGTCTCCTGAACTCGTTTTATTCTTTTCAGTTATTTTATTTAAAGTTATTAGTTATTTTTAACGCAGTCGGGTTTTTTAATTTTTTTTAATTATTTTTTTATTTTACACTTTTTAGTTACGTAGATAATATCATACCATTTTAAAATCCTCATGATGAGCCCTTTATCGAGCCGTCTAGGCTGCAGAGCGTGCCAAACATTTCAATTTGGCGCTAGAAATCCGCCATTTTGTTTCTTTATTATTTTGATACACCCAGTGTCACTTTCACAGTAAATACGAATCTAACGACACCTCTCAAGCTAAAATCCAACTAGTCGTACAGGCTGCAGAGCGTGCCAAATATTTGAATTTTATTTACTTATTATACTACTTGCTGTTGCCCGCGGCTTCGACCGCGTGAAGTTCGGTAACTGTCCCATGGGATCATACTAAAGGGATAAATAGTATCCTACATGTTAATTCAGGTTATAAACCACATTTATTCACCCTCACCCTCTCACATACCCATACCTATATTATTTTAAAAAAAAAACTAGAGTAACCAATAACTTCTCACCCTTCTGATGGTAAATCGACACAGTCCACTCATGCATCAATCAATTGGAACCTCATTGTGAAACACTCTCTCTTAAGATACAAGATACCCTAGTTTAAGAGACAGAGTTTAATCTATTGTGTACAGATTTTAGAAACATCCAAATGTTTAATGTAAGTGTTCTCTACAACTAATTCAAAATTGTAAACTGTAAGTTCAACTATCTGTGTATTTGGGAAATAAAGTTATTATTATTATGATTAAATATGATTCAGGTTATAATTATGGTTATAAAATTATGTGCCAAATTTCATAATCATCACAATAATTATAATCATCATAATCACCATCACTATCACAATCACTATCACCATCACTATCACAATCGCCATCATTATCACTGTCACTATCACAATGACTGTCACTATCACTATCACTATCACAATCACTATCACAGTCACTATCACAATCACCATCACAATCACCATCATCGTTATCACAATCATCATCATCGTTATCACAATCATCATCATTATCACAATCATCACAATAACCCTGTATTGAACTCGAATCCGCCATCTTCTGGATCTCAAAATAAATGCCATATTCGCAATCAGCACCCCTGATAATCTCTAATAAATCGACACACATATTGATTTTTAGACATTTCAACCCCATCGCACCCCAACGTTACAGGGGATGATGGTATTTCAGGTCCGCCACATTAAATCTCAAAATCGTTGTTTTAGTAATACACCCGACCCAATACACCATACAAACAATAACCATGTTGATTTTCAGACTTTGTCGCCCCATTTCCCCCTTTAGGGGTTGAATTCTGGAAAAACACAAAATCATGTTAACAGCTCATTTATCAATAGGAGTACTCCTGTGGAGTTTCGAACAAAACAGCAACTAATTTTGTTTCCCCATACAAACTTTCGAGTCTCGTTTCACCCCCTTAGGGGGTTAAACCTTAGGGGTGAATTTTGAAAAAACCTTTCTTAGTGTACCCCTAAACCTCATAAGGAACCTATGGGCCTAATTTGGAATCTCTAGGCTCAGCAGTTTGGGCTGTGCATTGATTTTTAGACTTTGTCACCCCATTTCCTCCTCTTAGGGGATGAATTCTGAGAAAACCTGAAACCTGTTTCTCTCATTTATCAATAGGAGCACTCCTGTGAAGTTTCGAATAAAATAGTCTAACTAATCTTGTTTCCCCATACAAACTTTGGAACCCAGTTTAACCCCCTTAAGGGGTGAATTTTGAAAATTCCTTGGTTAGTGCACTCCTAGACCACATAAGGAACCTACGAATCAGTAGACGCAGCGGTTTGGGCTGTGCGTTGATATATCACCCAGTCAGTCGGTCAGTTTACCATTTTATAATTATATGGATTTGTCATTTCAAATTACGTATAAGTTGTATATATTTTTGTAATCACCTTTTAAAACCCTTTATTTTAAACCCAATCGATGGTATTAGAAGAAAAAAAAATCGAGCTCCACAATATGGCACCACAAATCCACGATATTTAATTGTTTTTTGATTGTAATGTAGCCAGTGACACTCGTGCCATCAAGACGAATCTAACGACATTTATTCTATCCAAATCCCTCCATCCGTTGAGGAGTTACGAGGGAACAAAGAAACGGACATACATACAAACATACATACAGGGCAAACACATAACCCTCCTTTTGCGCTTCGCCGCAGTCGGGTAAAAATACAAACTGTGTTAATATAAAGGACAACTACTACCACTCCTCGACTCTTCTTATTAAAAAGATGTATCTATTGGTATATTATTCTGTTAGCGCCATTGGACCCTGAGGCAAAGCCCATTCTACTTTACAGTTGCAGTTGGAATGCAGGGGAGTACATTATTTTCAACAAAAGTGTAAAGATTGTTCTAGAGATTTATTTAATTATAAATCCTGACTACGGAAATCCTTCACGGTGCGTGTGCCATTCTCAATCATTTACTGTCACAATATTTCTGCGAACTTGCTTGAAGTTACCAACCTCTTTACAGTGACACTCGTTAATCGTGCTACATTTTTATCAACAAGAAGTCAGGACCCAGGGGCCATAACATCTGCACCACACCCTGATAATTCTCAGTGCAAAGTTGTCACGAGGCTATATCGCTCGTCTCCAACGAAGTAAGCCGTCTAGTGTTCAAAATGTGGAAAATTATCCTTCTGTCAGCGTTCCTGGGTGTCTATCATGCAGCTAATATTAACGACATCCTATGGAAACTACACAGCCGTTATGGTGTATCCAAATATTTCGATGCCGATATGTGTGAAGATAGCCTTTGCTGAAGATCCAAGGCACATTCAGCGTAATTGTTCAGACGGAAATAATAGCATTTAATACTGCATTTTGATAATTATTAAACGAAATTCACCGGGTTGTTAATGCAGTTTTACTAGGAACTAGCTTTATCCCGCGGCTTCGCTCGCTTTAATTTAGAATTTTCCAATCAATTCGGGTAGAACTCTGCTTTATCATGATTCGAATGATACGCGGTGCCAGAATCAGGATCGTGGGTTCAGTGGTATGAAAAGGTAACAGACAAACACAATACTTTCGCATCTATAATATTAGTTAGAAAGTTAAGATTAGGATTACATCGACATATTTCGGAATGCGATTTAAAAGTGTTTAGAAAAAAACCATTGGTCATGTGCAAAAGGCCTAGAATTTTCACCAAACACCGATTTTTTAGGTTGTTCTACGACATAATTAACAATTGTAGTGTCAAAAACTTTTTTTTCACAGTTGTATTTAAAACTGACTTTTATCAACTAAAAAGTCAAGGGTTAACTAACACTCAGCGGCTATAAAATCTAGCTCACATCTTTATAATTTATCAGTACTTTATTAATTACATCGTCTGTTTCCAACGAGGTAATCACTCCAGTGTTCAACATGTTGAAAATAGTTCTCCTATCAGTCTTCTTGAGTGTCGGTCTAGCAGCTAATATAAGCGACCTCTATGGAACCTTCAAATTGGTTGTGGCATTTCAAAAGTCACCGACGCCGCTTTGCGCAAAGTACTCCTTCGCCGAAGACCCAAATAAAGTTCAGTGTACTTGCTCAGACGGAACTAAAACTACACTTGTGGAAATAAAAGCACTAGAACGCCTGGAACCGTCGCAGACTGAACTTCCTCCCGTTACAGTATCAGTACCTATACTAGTGGTTGACAAAGTGGAAGACCTGGCACAGCTCTTGAACGTCACATGCGATTGTGCTGGCAAGGAATACGAATATAGAAATGTTATCAAAATTGTAAACGAAAACTATATCCTAGCCTACGTAGGGAATGGACCAAGATCTGCAGTTGCTAGTCAAGATGTTTTGCTGGCACGGAATTTGCCCACTGCTGCTTTATTGGCCGGTGTCACGACAACTACTGCTGAAATAAAAGATAGGATCCAACCAGTGTTGTGTACTTCAGAAATATACGAGACACTGCGTCCGAAGAATTAAGGGGTCGTCATCTTCTTGTCCTTGTCCTATGTAACTTTGGGTCCGCGCAGCACATTTTCTTCTTCCATTCTGCACTGGCAACTGTTACGCTATCATTTTATTATTCATATTTTCCTTGAAGTGTCTTTCCCTCCCCATCGATCATCATTAAATTTGTATTCATCACTCTTCTAGTGACATGTGTTTCATTCTTTCATCCCTCCTCCGACGAATTAATTGTTATATTTATATAAAACAGTAAAACTTTTAATAAACTCTCTGTTAAAGATACCAGGTTTTATTTATTCATTCTTTTTATATTTTTAGGTATTTATCTAGCTAAATTTATATAAAAGAAGAAACTAACTGACTGACTCACCTATCAACGCACAGCCCAAACCGCTGGGTCTACAAATTCCAAATTTGGAAAATAGGTTTCATATGTACTCTAGGGGTGCACTAAAAAATAATTTTTAAAAATTCACGTCCTGAGGGGGTTAGACGGGGCTTCAAAGTTTGTATGGGGAAACAAGATTAGTTAGACTATTTTATTCGAAACTTCACAGGAGTGCTCCTATTGATAAATGAGTAGAAACGGGTTTCAGGTTTTTTCAGAATTCAACCCCTGAGAGCGGGAAATGGGGTGACAAATTCTAAAAATCAACGCACAGCCCAAATCGCTGGGTCTACAGATTCCAAATTTGGCAAGTAGGTTCCTTATGTGGTCTAGGGGTCCACTAAGAAAGGGTTTTTCAAAATTCACTCCCTTAGGGGGTTAAACGGTGCTCCGAAGTTTGTGTAAGAAACAAGATTAGTTAGAATATTTTATTCGAAACTTCACAGGAGTTTTCCTATAGATAAATGAGTAGGAACGGGTTTCAGGGTTTTTCAGAATTCAACCCTTAAGAGGGGGAAATGGGGAGACAAAGTCTAAAAATGAATGCACAGCCCAAACCGGTGAGTCTAGATATTCCAATAGGTTCCATGTGATTTTTAAAGGTAAGAAAGCAGTTTTCAAAATTCACCCCCTAAGTTGTTGAAATGGGGGTCCAAAGTTTACATGGGGAAATAAGATTAGTAAGACAATTTTATTCGAAACTAAACAGGATTACTCCTATCGATAAATGAGTAAACATTTGTGTTTCAGGTTTTTTCAGAATTCAACCCTTAATATGGAGAAATGGGGTGACAAAGCCTCAAAATCAACTCATAGCCAAATCACTGGGTCTAGAGATTCTAAATTTAGCGCGCGTCGGTTTCTTATGATAAATGAATTAAATAAAAACATTTAATTTACACAATAAAAATACATGTTACAAGCCAGTCACAATAAGAAAGCACACGAGTGTATTTCCATAAATCTGAACCGAACCCCCAAACTAGGCCTGGACCTGTATTTTAGGGGTCAGCGTTCAGCCATGGATGTATTGAGAGTGTCGCTACAAAGTTAACAGGCATGGTTATTGCCGTTTCGTAACACATAATATTACTTAGTAAAAAAATAACTAAAGGAATTACAATTATGACTAAAAGAAGTAATAAAATTAAAGCAAAGTTAAAAAAAAAACCAAGTTATAATGTTAAGGGATAACTTGTGTTGTGTGGTTGCGGGCCTGTTCGAAAGAGATACCGTGGCCCCGGAACATAAAGGGCGATGAAGGAACATGGATGGGTTTTAGTCAGTAAAAGTCTGACACTCCCTCCTGCTCCGCCCAGAGCGGGAGAAGTCATTTGATGATTACCCATCCGAAAAAAAAAGGGTTCACTTGTGGTTGTATGGCTGTGTGTGAAAGTGTGAGTTGATGAGTGTTTGTGTGTAAGTTTGCATGTGGTGGAAGTATGTTGTGTGTGCATAGGGGAGTGAGTGAGTGTATGGTTTGGTTCGCACCTTTCAATGTGTGTAAGGACGGAAAAGAGTAAGAATGGATGACAGTGTGTTTGGATTTTGGATTAGATTGTATTATATATGTGAATAGACTTTTAGACTCCTGATAGTCCATCTTTAGGAGCCAGTCTGCTACTTTATTTTTCACTACCTGCCGACACATTTTACTAATGTTTGGCTTTTTGTTTGCAAGATTGTACAGTTTGCTGCTTAAGCTATTAAACTGATGTTTGGCAAATGAGGTCCGGCAGGGTATAGTAGGGCATACGGAGGATTTGCTACGCTTATTTGGGTCGGGTAAGGGAACACTTCCTTGTCTTCTTTGGGTGGATTTGAGTACAAAGAGCTGACGGACAGTTAGAACTTTAAGTTCAGAGAATAATTGTGAGGTGGGGAACCTGTTCGGTTTCTTGGTCATAACCTACAGCTCTACACAGCACACACACACACACACACAGCGCGCAGTGTTGGTACAGCTCTTTGTGCTCGCTCCAACCCGAGCAGATAGGTCTTGGCTGCACCTCCCCACACGGTTATGCAGTATTGGATAATGGACTGACATAGAGCTAGGTAGACTAATTTTAGATTTCGCAGTGTTGCAGATTCCCTAAGGGTCCTGAATACATTTATAAGCCGCCTAGTTCTGGCAATGATCGAGCCAATCTGCCTATCACACCTCAGTCCATCATCCATCAGCACTCCTAAATATTTTGCCGATTCTACCCGAGAGATAACCTGCCAGGTACATTTGTGTTGGGTCTCGCAAGTATGTGCTGTGCGGAGGACATCGTGGAGTACGTGCGCCAAAAGTTTAGTAAGTAAAGTTACTGGAGTCGCGCCGCAATGTCAACTTCAAGGAGTTCGTGGTGCAAATACCGAATTGTTATCTGCCCACGGTGATGGAGGAAGACTTTTGGCCGCAGGACGTGGTGTTCCATCGCTTCCGCGGACAAGTTCCACTGGACAGCCAACATAAGTGGTGTGTGACTAAGTGAAGTGCTACTAACATAGTTTTAAGTCTTATATTTATTAACACAAGTCTTGTATTTACTTTATATTTATGTTAGTTTATAAGGTATATATTTATGGACCATTGTAGCCTGAAATAAACTGATGTTGATGTTGTTATTATGGAATAGTCAGGCAAGGGCTTAGTGTAGGGTCTCAAAGGAAAGGATAAGAAACATGTTTTGCTCATGTTTAGTGTAAGGAGGTTTAGCATAAGCCAGAACATTATTTTAGAGAGCGAATGTTCGGCTCTTTCCTTGACCACCTGCCAATTTCGACCCCATACAAATACAGCAGAATCATCTGCATATGTAAAAATGTTGGTGTGTTGAAGTGACATTGTGCAGAGGTCATTTATATAAACCAAAAACAACAGTGGGCCCAAAATACTCCCCTGTGGGACCCCAAAGAGGATTGTGCGTTCCTCGCTAATACAATCACCTATTTTGACATATTGCTTACGCCGGGAAAGATAATCTTTAAATATGTTCAAAACAGTGCCTCGTACTCCTATTTGTTCCAACTTTGATACGAGGATAGGGACAGAAACTATGTTAAACGCCTTGGAGGGATCTAGATATATACATAGGCATCTTATTCTTCTGTCCAGGTTTTTCACTACTTGCTCTGTCAAATCAGACAACACGTCCTCTGTCGAGACACCTGATCTCAGTCCGTACTGGTTGTCGGCTAAGATTTTAAAGCCATTCATAAAATTTTTGAGGGATTTGTAGAGAACCTTTTCCAAAGGTTCAAAACGTTGAAAAACTTGGATCAAAACGCTAGTAATGATTCGGGTCGCCCAGCGGTTGGTTGACTTGGTTGCATACTTTTAGAGCTCTTATTCGTAACTGTTTCTATTAAAGTTAACTAGCTTCGTAGTTCCTCTCTGACTCTGAATCGAAAAAAGTGTGTCCGTTTCGACCGCGCGGCCACGTGGTTTTTTAAAAAAAAACTATGTTAAGTTTTTGTAAAAGTTGATTCCCAAAACCATAAATTTGTCAAAGTTATGGTTAAAAAGTTATAAGGGTTTGAACGTGGCCGCGCCATCGAAACGCGGAGAACCACGCGGCCACGGAGATCTTTAAAACTAAGCGTTGCAGACACCTGAAATTTAGGTAAATAACAGATTGAATTTGTAAAAAATTTGTAAAATTATCCAAAAAAATCCTAGGTTTATATTTTAGGAGCTGTAAGACTAAAACCTCATGGCCGCGCCATCGAAACGGTGAATAACAAGTTATCGCCGATATCTCGCTGAAAAAGCATCGTAGATGTCTGAAGTTTTTTGTAAAACACAGATTTGAATTAGTCAAAACTGGTAAAAATACTTCAAAAAGTCCTAGGGTTATATTTTAGGAGCTGTAAGACTACAAACCCATGGCCGCGCCATTAAAACGGTGAAAAATACGTTATCGCCAATATCTCGCTGAAGAAGCATCGCAGAGGTCTGAAGTTTTTTGTAAAACCTAGATTTGAATTTGTCAAAACTCCATCGTTTCCTTGGTCTTCCTCTTCCTCTCCGTCAATCAGCACTTATATTTGTTACCGGAAATGTATGAAATCTAGGAATTATACACAATTCCGAGCCTACTTAGACTACTATGCCAGGCCTATTAGGCGACCATAGTGCTGTCTGTAACACGATCTGATAGACCGATGACAGTACAACGTTAGATGGTATTTCTCAAGAGCTGTGTCATATTTCGAATACAGTACCACAGAATTTACAAGTTCACTTTCATTTTGGGGGCACATTTAATACTGCATTTTGACAATAATTAAAGGAAATTCACTGGGTTGTTAATGCAGTTTTACTAGGAACTAGCTTTATCCCGCGGCTTCGCTCGCTTTAATTTAGAATTTTCCAATCAATTCGGGTAGAACTCTGCTTTATCATGATTCGAATGATACGCGGTGCCATCTAATATCATAAGAACGTTATTGATGTTTTCCTCGGGAACAGTACTTTTATCGGGATGAAAGGAACCCTATACCCGTTTCTGTACTGTTTTGAAAAATTTCAGGAACGTGGGTTCAGTGGTGTGAAAAGGTAACAGACAAACAAAATACTTTCGCATATATAATATTAGTTAGAAAGTTAGGATTAGGATTTCATCGAAATACTTCGGAATGCGATTTAACCTGTAAGGCCGCGGCCGTGCCCGATCGGGCATGGTGCATTGTTATTTTAATTGTGTCTGTAATTGCGCGTACCGAAGAGCTACAAGTGTTTAGAAAAAAACCATTGGTCATGTGCAAAAGTCCTAGAATTTTCACCAAACACCGATTTTTTAGGTTGTTCTGCGACATAATTAATAATAATTGTAGTGTCAAAAACTTTTTTTCAGTTGTTTTTAAAACTGGCTTTTATCAACAAAAAAGTCAAGGGTTAACTAACAGTCAGCGGCTATAAAATCTAGCCCACATCTTTATAATTTATCAGTACTACATTGACTGTTTCCAACGATCAGTCCAGTGTTCAACATGTTGAAAATAGTTCTCCTATCAGTATTCCTGGGTGTCTATCATGCAGCTAATATTAACGACATCTATGGAAACTACACAGCCGTTATGGTGTATCCAAATATTTCGATGCCCATATGTGTGAAGATAGCCTTTGCTGAAGATCCAAGGCATATTCAGTGTACTTGTTCAGACGGAAATAATAGCACACTTGTGGAAATAAAAATAATAGAACGAATCGCCCCGTTACGGTCTATAAGTGAACCCTCTGTAGTATCAGGGCCTATACTAACGGTTGACAAAGTGGATAACCTGCTACTACTCATGAACGTCACATGTGATTGTGCTGGCCAAGAATTCAGTTTTCGAGGTGTTGTCAAAACTGTGAACGAAAACTATACCTTAGCATACGTAAGGAATGGACCACGAAGTGCTACAGCTAGGGATTCAGATTTCTTGTTGGCGCGAAGTTTACCCAGTGCTGTTGAATTGGAAGCTGACGTTACAAGTATTGAAGAGCTAAAACATAGAAGCGGATCAGTGATGTGCACACGGGAAATATATGAGCAAATGCGCCCGACCAATTAGTGTTTTGAAGTATAGCATTGTTTAAATAAACTATTCTAAACTTGCATAATCTTTTATTGTTATTATCGAAATGATCCAATGTCACGGTGGTAGGCGAACACCTTCCACATCAAATACATATTCTTCTTCTGTATGTCCTGGTCACATTGTACTTACAAAGAGTTGCCACACAATTACTTTCTTTTTCATGCAAACATCTTACACAAAGTTCACTAGTAGTGTGTACGTCGGTATTCCCGACGCGACGACCGACGCTTGGAAAATAAAAATATTTGAACTTACATAATAAATGTGACGATAATAATTATAATAGGTTTAAAATATTATTTGTTAGTTTTTGAGTTTATTTTTTGTGCTGACGAAAAACAACAAAATAAAAGTAAAATTAATTTAACCTGTTTTTAAATTTTAAATTTTACTTTTATTTTGTCGTTTTTAAAGTAGGTATAAATATTAGGAAGGTTTTTATGTGATTAGTTAGTTGAGTTAGCAACTTAGTTAGGTACTATAATAGGTATCATATTAGATTTAATTTACTAGATTATTGGAAGGTATATCCCCTCATCAACTATTAAAGAGCTGATGATCTTCACACGGCTGATCAGGTCGTGCTTACCTTACCATATACTTTCAATATCATTGATGTAACACGGTACCAAATTTCGAATCGATCGGACATAAGGAAGTTAGTCAGATCCCCTCATCAACTAGACAAGAGCTGATGATCTTCAAACGGCTAAACAGATTTTCATGAAACATGGCTAAGAACACTCGGGATAAAATTATCTGACACAAAAAATCTAAACTAAAATCGGTTTATCCGTTTTAGAGCTACGATACCACAGACAGACACGTTAAACTTATAACACCCCTCTATTGGTCGGGGGTTAAAAACGATTCATAATGTATTGTCGGGGTACGTTAAGGAAAGAGCAATGACCTTGAATTCCTTCTTATCTGGCGCAGACTATAATAGGTACGCCTCTGCCTAACCCCTTTGGGGATTAAGGGCGTGATGCTATGTGTATTATGTAAATAATATGAGCCTATTAT
Source organism: Xestia xanthographa (assembly GCA_905147715.2). Classification (NCBI taxonomy): domain Eukaryota; kingdom Metazoa; phylum Arthropoda; class Insecta; order Lepidoptera; family Noctuidae; genus Xestia; species Xestia xanthographa. Next base: position 22,834,305 of record LR990657.1, read on the forward strand.
TGTCCTACGGCACAGACAGGCAAAGACCTCTTCTCATATAGAGAAGGCACTGGCATTAATCACCGCACTTGTTTGAGGTGGACTGGCGATTACAGATTAATATAAACTATACCAGAGGATATCGTAGCTTAATACTGGCATTCAGCTAGTAAAAGTCTATAGTTAGTCTATAGTTAATAATAATAATAATCATCATTTAATTATCAGGCAACTAAGGCCCATAGATAAAATACACAAAATACATTTAACAACAATAATAAACTAATACATATTTTAAACCTTAATACTAAAACTAAACAGGCAACGTTGTCGGCATCGTTTTTCGCTGCGCTGTGTCGCGTAACCGTCCTTGGAAACGTCGATATACGACGCCCTTTGGCCAAAAGTCCTCCTTCATGCAGGTCTGTAGATGGTGGGTTGGAACTCGTACCACGAATGACCTAAAGTTGATGTTGTAGCGCGATTCCAACCTTTCGACCCTCAGAGTCCAGCTGGTCTTCACTTTCAAATACTGCACCACTTCCTCAGTTGTAATGGAGTGATGCAGACGTGAAATGTACAGCTGCGTCGTAGGCACAGCAGGACGCAGTTAAGTCTATAGTTGGTCATCATCATCTGCCTAGCCTTTAGATAATAATAATAAAACCTTTCCCCAACTACCACCCTTCTACCTGCCTTTTCCTAACTATGTTGGGGTCAGCTTCCAGTCTATACCGGATGCAGCTGAATACCAGTATTTTTACATGAAGTGACTGCCTATCGGACCTCCACAACCCAGTTATTACTAGTGAATACGATACCTCTTGGCAAGACTGGCTGTCATACTTTATGGGCCACTGACTACCTGTAACGACTGTCAAAGATCTACAAATGACAGCCGGGACCAACAGCTTAACGTGCTTTCCGAGGCACGGAGGAAACTCAGTATGTACTGCGGTCACCCATCTACGACCAACCTTAACCTATAATAAAGATCGACCCGAGTGGCTGTTATTATTTTTCCACGAGCTCCTCCAAGCCCAATTGGAGATACGAGCTTATTGCCACCCATCGGGCTCGGAGGAGATTCAGATTCAGATTCATTTATTTATTGTTAAAAATAGGTACATTATAAGTTCTTATTTAGTAATACATTGAGGGCGCTTTGTTTTGCCTCTAGGGTGTACAAAGTATTAATGCATGCAGTATCTATCTATAGCTATACATATAATAAATCTGTAGAAAAATCGTTTTTGTACACCGAAAATATTTAAAAAAAAATTACCAGGGTGTTATAGGATAAGCAACAGAACACATTTCCAGCATTTTTGGAATTTTTGTCTGTTTGTCTGTTTCGATGGTCAAGCATCACGTAAAATTTACAAAACCAATGTAGATAACTTTTATACATAAAAATTGTGTGTAGCTTAGGGTATTATTTAGTTTTTGTTTCATTGAAATCGGTTAATTCTATCAAAAGATATATGAACTTGAAGTTTTCAAGAAGAACTAATCATCAAATGTAAGATGACTAAAAATGTGCTCACCACATAACTTTTAAATCGACTGACCGGCTTTAAAAAAAAATATAGCATAATAATTATACTTTAGCAATTTAACATTTTGGTCGATAGACGGCGTTGTTTATTTCACTCCATTTTCTGAATCGAATGACCCTCGCCCGTGTCAGTTGCCCATTTTTTTTTTTTCGGATGGGAAATCATCAAATGACTCTGCTCTGGGCGGAGCAGGAGGGAGTGTCAGACTTTTACTGACTAAAACCCACCCATGTTCCTTCATCGCCCTTTTGTTCCGGGGCCACGGTATCTCTTCCGAACAGTCCCGCAACCCCGACAGGCATCGGTCCTTGCGGACCCCTTCCTTTTTGCTGACTCTCTTTGAGGCGCGCGTGGAACACGAACGCGCTGTCGACACGGCTTGTCGTCATGAGACGGATGGACGGCGAGCTAGCCCATAGCCCACCGTCCACAGGCCCGCACCTACGCGTGGTAGCCCCGGACGCCCGGGGCGTCTCCCGCGGCGGCCGGGACATTGAGAGGTTCTCTCCCTCTCACGTTCCGCCACCTCAAGGTCCGCCACCGCAAGGGCCGATGCCTGCCGGGGTTGCGGGACAGTTCGAAAGAGATACCGTGGCCCTGGAACACAAATGGCGATGAAGGAACTTGGATGGGTTTTAGTAAGTAAAAGTCTGACACTCCCTCCTGCTCCGCCCAGAGCGGGAGGAGTCATTTGATAATTTCCCATCCAGAAAAAAAAAGGCTGTCGAGGTAAGACCTTTTTTGGAAAGACATAAGTAGATTATTTTAGCGATTAATGCAAATATATCGAAGAAATTAAATTGTTACCCACTTGGATCTATATCTACTAATATTATAAAGCTAAAGAGTTTGTTTGGTTGGTTGAACGCGCTAATTACAGGAACTACTGGTTCGAATTAAAAAAAACTTTTAGTGTTGAATAGCTATTGAGGACGGCTATAGGTTATCTAATATCACGCTATAATTAAAAGGAGCGGAGCATCAATGATAAATGTTGCAAAAACAAGGTTTTTTTTTTCTTTTGAGAGCTTCCTTTGCGGGCGCTGCATAAACGGTTAAAGTTACGCAACAATCATGTATTAGGGAATTTTTTCTGTTCGTTTTAAAACGTTCTAAAAAAAAACTGCGATAGCATGTGTCTATCTTTTAAGGTTGACTCCACTCTCTCTAACCCTCTCTCCCTCATGTGATGCAGACAAAGTTACGCGGGTCAGCTAGTCTAAAATAAAAACAAGCAATTAATACAGATATGAACCACAAATAAACATGTAAATAAATTAGATCATCTATCGAATTAGGAATTTTCAATCACATTGAACAATGTCGCTTAAATAATTAATAAATAGACTGAGTGTAGTTGAGAAACAAAATAATGAAAAATAAAAAATGTCCGCAATTATTGTAATACAATGAAAATTGTCAGTACTTACTTATCTAAAGAATGTTAAAGAAATTGAATGATGTCATAAATTAAAATTAAATGTCAAAAGGAAGATCAATAATTGTTACATGCCATTGATATGGCATGAGACTGCGTACGTCTCGGTGTTGATGCAGGTACCAGATATCCAGTGGTTTATTCATTTGTGTAGATTGCCTTATTGGTTGGGCGCATCGTTATGAACTAAGTAGCTGAAGTATCTTAACACACATATTTAACTGATACACCTATTCTGTTCTCTGTTTCATTTGATATCTGTTTCCAAGGCGTTATCATCTTTCGCTAGACGCTTTGCTTTTTTTGTGTGTTTACTTATCTTTCGGTTATTCGTAGGCTATTTTTTGGGATGAATGGCCTAGTTATGTCTCGTGACTTTAGGCCTTGAACTTAGGAGTTGTTTTTGCACATTGTGCACGCTATTAACCCGAAAGATAATACTTACTCGATTATTTTAATTGGCTTTTATTGTGTCTTGACTGATTAGTTTGTTTTGATAATTACTTAGGTACCTACCTACTTGTTGTTATGCTTATGATTTCTTAGTACCTAGAAAGTAAATGAGATAAGCGTTTTAATTTATTACTGACAGCAGACGTTGGATTCTCCATTTATTATGCATTACAATTTATAATTTACTGCACATTACAATGTTTAACTTTTGTAACTCAACGCCATCTAGGTCGCTTAAGCCTACGCTAGATAGTTCAATGTAGCTAAAGCAGATGTCGCTACAGTACTCGTTTGAAATGAGGATGCTCAAAGTATTCAGAAAAAGTTACTAATTTATGTATCGGTATGTAGTGAATGTGTATCTTTAAATTACTTTGAGATGATAAAAAAAAATCTCAAGGATTACCAGAGTGAATTTCTCAGGCGAAAAATTTACGCGTCTAGGCTGAAATCGCAGGGCTGCTTTACAGATAATGCAACGATTTTTTTTCTCAGAATTAAAGTGACATGAATCTAAATGAAGCCACTTAAATTATATTTATAAGACTATTACTTTTTATGAAAAAAATCGGTAAATGATGAATTATCAATTTCTGTGTCTTGTCCACAATCACTTTCATACACAGCATTTACCTCTCAGGAAGATAATCTCCAACATATATAGGAAAAAGTGTTTTGATTGCGTTAAGTAATGATTGACCTACAAGACGTTAATTAGTTTTGAATGTTTAGACTCATAGTTAATGAGTACATGTCAACGGTAGGTTTGTCCAAGCGAAATTACTCATTTCTATGGTCATTTTGTTTCACCGTCCTGAGCTTCCACCAATGAGTTTAAACGAACAATAAATCCCTGCTCGGCAAGAGACAGTCGTGCTCTTACGTGCAGTAAGAATGGTAGTGCACCATATCGCCAGGTTTTTCCGCCAAAAATATAAGTACGTGATTTCAGTTTACTCGGAACGAAATTTTGCAATTTCGGTGATTAGGTTTTAAAAGGATTTTTGCAAGAAATAAAGGTATCACTTTTATGCATGCTAAGTAACCTTTGGTATACATTTAATATTATAGAAAATAATAGTCATAGCCTTGATAGTTTCTTGTAAAAAAAAAAAACAGCCAAGTTTCCAATTCCTATGGGGCAATTGGGCATCTCGTGGCCCACGGAAATTACACGACTCCACAGAAATTGTACCAATCAATTATTGTATTAATGTTAATGAAGATTTTTGAAAAGAATCAATACTTGTTATGCCAAAATTACTTTGACAGAACTAGGTCCTTAGCCCCGGACATTAAAATAAAATTGTATTACTATTTCTTGAAAAAGTCATTCAATGGGGTTGGCCGGTGAAAGCTGAAAGCAGATGGCGCTAGCATAGTTTGTTCCTAATCTGACCAATGAGGTCAAGCCATTTTGAAATATAAAATGACGTTAGCAGATTTTCTACCAATGACGATGCTTGGAACAAACTATGCTAGCGCCATTAGTTTCACAGTTGCCATCCCCATTGGATTAACTGAACATTGAGGGTTGCATCCTCCAGAAGCTCCTCCTGGAAGCCTCGATCGTGCAGGCCTGGGTGACATCACCGGCCAGACCTGCCGACGTTGACAATGAGGCAGGTGGTTTCAGGAGGCCATGTCCAACATCTGCGACGTGCGCAGATGTCGAGTCCCCAGCATCTCCTCGTGGGCCAGGGATCTGGCTCGCGAGGAGATGCTGGGGACTCTCGACAGAGATCCGTGGGGGCGCCCTTACAAGATGGTGCGGGATAAACTCCGCACCTGGGCCCCCCTACTGACGCAGAGTCTCCGGCCTGAGCTCGTGGAGGACATGATGAGTACTCTGTTCCCTTCGCGAGGGGAACATCTCCCCCGTCTATAGCTCCGCCGCCTGCGATGCTGGAAGCGGACCAACAGGACGACGACGAAAACGCTCCGGAAGTGACTGGTGTAGACCTGAGAGTGGCGGTACGTAGGCTCAGTGTCAAAAATACCGCCCCGGGACCCGACGGCTTGTTGTCTTGGTGGTGTCTCTCGACATCGCTAATGCCTTCAACACCATGCTCTGGAGCTGCATTAGGGAGGCACTCCGGTATCACCGGGTGCCGACCTACCTTCGTCGTGTGGTCGAGTCGACTTTGAAGTGCCTAGGACTCGTCTTTGACAGCCAGTGGATCTTCGTGGAGCACTTCCGACGTTTGGCCCCCAAACTGGAACGGACCGGCGCTGCCTTCAGGCGGCTCCTGCCCAACCTGGGGGGGGCAAACGCCCCCTGTCGGAGGCTCTACGCAGGAGTCGTGCGGTCCATGCACATGCAGTCGTGGCCGGGAGCCACGTGGTGGGTCTGTGGGCTATGAGCTAGCTCGCCGTCTGTCCGTCTCATGACGACAGACCGTGTCGATGGCGCGTTCGTGTTCCACGCGCGCCTCAAAGAGAGTCAGCAATAGGAAAGGGTCCGTAAGGACCGATGCCTGCCGGGGTTGCGGGACTGTTCGAAAGAGATACCGTGGCCCCGGAACACAAAGGGCGATGAAGGAACATGAATAGGTTTTAGTCAGTAAAAGTCTGAAAGTCCCTGCTGCTTCGCCCAGAGCGAGACAAGTCATTTGATGATTTCCCATCCTCTTCATAGAAGTAAAAAACATAATCAGTTCCTTGATTGCTAATTTTATAAGACTGATTTATCCAATTAATAGTACACCACGTTGTATTTTTAGAAATGCTTATTAAAATGATCAAATCGTTTATTTGTGATACATGGGTTACATGCAGGTGTTCATTACATAATTACAACGATAATATTAACGACGATATTCGTATTATATCAGTTTTTTCATTAAACCTTATCATTCTTTACATACTTGTTCGGGCGCCACCGACCACTCGGCAATCTTCGGCTGCTGTCGGCGACAGCGGGCGACGGCGGGCGGCGGCGAGAGGTGCGGCGTGCGGCGTGCGGGACGCGGGCCACGGGCTCACTTCGCCACCGATCTCTGTAGACGACGCGCACGCATATTTCTTAGTTTACCAACAACATTATTGTACAACCTATTTTGGAATATATCATTTAAATTACAGTCCACTGCTTTTATGTCAAGTCCTTAGTTAGGTCCCTAACAAATGGTCATTCGAGCCTCTTCATAGTCGCGTTTTGGTGGAACCAATATTGGCGGCAACTGGCATTACGACGTTGGTGAACTTTGGACTCGAAAAACTTGAATTCGCTGCGTCACCGGAGCAACGGTTTTTTCACCCGAAGTCGAAAGAACAAAGGAAGAACAGGAACTGAAACTATATTTCACCAAGTCTTGATAAAGACGCCGGCGCTTATTACATCGACTGGATTGGACGATTTACGCCGAGTCATCGCTTGGAAGAATTTTTGGACAGGTTTCTTGTGGATAAGGATTCGGTATTGTGTGAGTTTGTTCCAATTTTTCTCCTTCTATATCCTTTTCTGCCTATTCAAACAAACATTTTGTGTTTTTATTCCGTTAAATTCAAATTATTTTCCGTTTTCACGTTCATATTTGAGTCAATACGTGTTAACATTAGCCATCTCTTTCATTCTTGTGCACTGCTTACGCTTACGCGCCTGCTCACTGCTAACTATCAGGCTATGTACCGTTACTTGGGTGCATGATCGACTGTGTGCGCAACAGCTGAGCGGTCATTGACCGGTGACATTCATCAAGGTCACGCGGCTATTCATTCACTTTTTTATGTGTTTAGTTTAAACTTAACTGCCAACTTCTTTACGAAACTTTGCTACGCATAATCAATTAGTGTTAATATTACCTATTGATTTTCTTACTGGATTACGCTATGGCCTCTTTAGACGTATTGTTGAGAAAGCGAAGTGCCATTAAGGCAAAGCTTACAAATTTCACCAATTACATGAATGTGCTTCTTAGTTGCAAGGTTATTTCTGATATTCAACGATTAGAGTTGCAGAGCCGTTTTAAAAAATTTGAAGCTACATACGATGAATTTAACAATTTACAGATGGACATCGAGGTGCTTTCGGATGATCCCGACGAGGCGTACGCAGAGAGAGCTAAGTTCGAGGACCGTTACCACGCACTCGTGGCGCAGGTGAACAGCCTGCTTGCCAACGATGACAGCGGTGACTACGGGTCTGTAACAGGCTCGGTGAACAAACACTCAGGTGAATCGTTCCAACAACGTAACTTTATACGCTTACCTAAAATAGATTTGCCTAATTTTAATGGTGGTTATCAGTACTGGCTTGAGTATAGAGATACATATTTATCACTAATCCATAATAGTAGTTGTATAGATGCCATTAGTAAGTTCCACTACCTCCGTGCGTCGCTTAAAGGCGATGCTTTGGAAATAATAAAAAATATTGATTTTAAAGGTGATAATTATCAAATGGCGTGGAAGTTACTATGTGACCGCTTTGATAATAGTAGGCTTTTAGTAGATACCCATCTTAAGGCTTTACATAGTGTAGACTGTATTACACAAGAATCATCCACTTCTTTACGTCGTTTAAATGATCTCATCAATAAAAATCTTAGAGCTTTGAATTTAATGGACGAGCCCACGGACAGTTGGGATACATTGATTATTTATAATATGGCAAGTAAACTAGATCCTATCACTAGCCGGGAATGGGAAGCTCATCGTAACACCATACCAACAAAACCAAAAGTTTCACAATTTTGTTCTTTTATTAGTAAGAAAGCTGATTTGTTAGAAACCTTAGAACATAACAGGGCCACCTTTAACGTAGAAAATAGCACTAACACTCATGGCAATCAAGTGGGAGATAAACATAAATCATTGGTAGTGGCAGCCAATCAAACTGACAACATTACGAAACAAAGATATGAGGCAAAGTGCCCCTTGTGCAAACAAAATCATCTATTGTACACTTGTGAAGAGTTCCGAAAATTAAACGTAGAACAACGTATACTAAAGGTCAAGGAGTTTAAAGTTTGTTTTAACTGTTTACGTAGTGGTCATTTGACAAAACGATGTAGATTAGCTCGTTGTAAATATTGTCAAGGTAGACATAACACCCTTTTACATGTAGAAGAGTCTACTCATATCCAGGATCCTATGCCCAATAGTGTAGCATTGCCCACTGATGTTTCTGGAAATGCCCCTCCACACAATGGCACCTCAGAAAATATCTCCTTGTCCAGTGACGCTCGGTCCCAGCATACTACCTCTCATATTTTACTGTCCACAGCGTTGGTGAGAGTGGTGAACCACCGAGGCATCAAGAGCGACGCCAGGATCCTGCTTGATAATGGTAGCACAGCAAATTTTATTACGCAGAAACTATGCGATCGGCTAGGACTTCCTCGACGTAGCGCGAGCTCCACGGTGACAGGTATAAACAGTCACACTACATTAAGTACACAGTCTTGCAACCTAACCATCGAATCATGCAACGGCAGTTATAAGACAGACTTAAATTGTTTCATATTACCAACAATTACCCAATTGCTGCCGTCTACTTTGGTCGACATAAGTAGAATTCCAATACCGTTAGATTTACATCTGGCCGATCCGTCATTCAATGTTCCATCAGAGATTGACATACTAGTTGGTGCTGAAGTATTTTGGAACATTTTAGGTAGTGCATCCATAAATTTAGGCAAAAATCAGCCCAAGTTACATGAGACAAAGCTTGGATGGATAGTATCAGGCTCTGTGGCTCTTCCAAAACAACCATCTAAAAATGTATATTCTCATTTTTGTAATATCTCCATGAACGAGTTGCATAACAGCATAAATAGGTTTTGGGAGCTCGATTCCGTTTCTTCTGAGCATTCCTTGTCACAGGAAGAACGAGCTTGCGAAGAAAGTTTTCGTGTTAACACTGTGCGTGATCAAAACGGGCAATTCATAGTAACAATGCCTCTTAAAAATGATCCCAGTGAGTTAGGCGAGTCATATGAAATGGCTAAACGTCGATTTTTATCTTTGGAACGTCGTTTCCAACGTGATCCTGCTTTTAAGGAAAGATATGTTGCGTTCATCGAGGAGTACGTGAGCTTGGGGCACATGAGTGTGAATAACTCATCAAGGAAACCTCATTCAGGTAACCAAATTGAGTACTTTTTGCCACATCATGGAGTCATCCGAGAATCCAGTACCACAACTAAGCTCAGAGTAGTCTTCGATGCATCAGCAGCGACTACTTCTGGAGTGTCGTTTAATGACATCCAAATGGTGGGGCCCACTGTCCAAGATGATTTATTTTCTATATTGCTGCGTTTCCGTCAGCATAAGTTTGTTATTTCTGGTGACATCGAGAAGATGTATAGGGCCATTCTGGTAACCCCATCGCAACGTCAATTACAGCAAATTATCTTTCGTGCTGACCCCAAGCTACCACTTCAAACGTACAGTCTTAATACTGTTACCTATGGTACAGCTTCCGCCCCTTATTTAGCCACTAAAAGCTTAGTCAGTCTAGCAACATCCGCCTCTAATGACGTTGTAAAGACGTCTATTGAACGGGATTTTTACGTCGACGATTATCTGAGTGGTGGCGACTCGGTTTCCGAGGTAGTCCAGATGGGTAAAGAAGTTGCATCCATTTTAGCGTCAGCTAACTTTCAGTTGAGAAAGTGGCAATCTAATAGTTTAGATATTTTAACACAAATAGCCGGTGTTTCAGGGCATTCTGATAGGTTGAACTTGTCTGAGGATAGAAACGTGTCATCTAAAACGTTAGGCCTACATTGGCTATGTAATACTGATTCTCTTGAGTTTTCAATATCGCTAGATACCAGCAAACCAATCACAAAGCGCCACATTTTATCTGTGATTAGTCAAATATTTGACCCATTAGGTCTGGTAGGTCCTTGCATTATCGAGGCTAAAATTATCATCCAAAGTCTATGGACGGCTAAGTGTGACTGGGACGAGCAAGTACCAGATAATATACATACCTCCTGGTTAATGTTCGTGAACAGTCTACCATGTTTAAACTATCTTAAAATACCCCGGTGGATTTCATGTGACAATTTAACTATTAATGAGATTCATGTGTTTACAGATGCATCCGAAAAGGCCTACGGTGCATGTATTTATATAAAGTCTAGAACTAAGGATGGGTTGGTAAAAGTACAACTGTTGGTCTCTAAAAATCGTGTTGCACCAATCAAGCCAACAACCATCCCTAGACTTGAGTTATGTGGGGCTTTATTAGGAGCAAGACTGTGTGCTAATGTACGGAATTCCTTCACCAAACCCGTTAGTAAATGTTATTTTTGGTGCGATTCGACAATAGTGTTGAGTTGGCTTTCCATGACACCTAATTTATTAAAACCCTTTGTTCGAAATCGCATCAATGAAATACAAGAATGCACTACAGGGCACACGTGGAGCTACGTGCCGTCGAAGGAAAATCCGGCGGATCTTGTTTCTCGCGGGCTGAAGGCTGACCTTATCAGCGAGTGTTCCTTATGGTGGTCAGGTCCTCAGTTTTTGTTAAATGACGAAACATATTGGCCAAAAATGCCCAATGAAAACTTGAAACAAGATCTACCTGAAGTTGTGTCATCACACTTTTCTGATCACTCATCCCATCATCAATCATGCAATAATTTAACTGCAAATCAATTGTCACATAACAATAATAATCATTCACTCATTAAGTCACTCATTCACAAATATTCTAATTATAATCGCTTACAGAGAGTAGTCGCTTACATACTAAGATTTATTTACAATTTAAAACATAAACATAATAAATTTCGTGGTTCCCTTTCCTGTGAAGAACTTACAAATTCTACAAATTTTATTTTACGTCACGCTCAAATAGATATGTTTCCTACTGAGTATTATTTACTGGAATCAGGAAAGTCCTTACCAAGAAAAAATAGGCTTATTTCTTTGAGTCCCTTTGCAGATTCGAATGGTCTCATACGCGTAGGAGGAAGACTTGACAACTCACCTTACGATTATAATGTCAAGCACCCGGTATTATTATGTGGTAAGCACCATTTAACTAAAATAATATTTCATAAATATCATCGCGACTGCTTACACGCCGGCCCTCAGCTGCTGTTGGCAAATATACGCCAAATGTATTGGCCTCTTGGTGGTAGGAATCTGTCTAAATGTATAGTTAAAAAATGCATCAAATGTTTTAAACACAAGTGTCAAACTGTGCAACCTACAATGGGTCAGTTGCCCTCTTCAAGGACACATTTAGAACACCCATTTTTAAATTGTAGTGTGGATTATGCTGGGCCAGTGCTGATAGCTGATCGCAAAGGGCGAGGGTGTAGGCTTATAAAGGCATACCTGTGTATTTTTGTTTGCCTTGCCATAAAGGCTGTTCACATCGAGCTTGTTACAGACCTCACGAAAGAAGCCTACATGGCTGCTTTGAACCGGTTCGTGGCTCGCCGTGGCAAACCCGAAAGCATCTTGTCCGATAATGGGACAAACTTTGTAGGTACTTGCAATGAGCTGCGTAAGTTTTTACTGGACTCGAATCTCGTGTCTGAAGTTGCTCAACAAGGCATCAAATTTTCTTTTGCGCCTCCATACTCCCCCCACTTCAACGGCATTGCTGAAGCTGCCGTCAAATCCACCAAACATCACCTAAAGAGACTTTTAGGCTTAACACATTTCACATACGAGGAGATGGTCACGTGTTTGACTCAAATAGAGGCCGTCTTAAATTCCCGTCCTCTTACCCCTCTTTCCACTGATCCTCTAGATTTTTCCGTACTCACTCCTGGACACTTCATAATTGGGCGACCACTAATATCTGTTCCGCATCCACAGGTTACTGACCACAGCATCGGGCGACTGGAGCGCTACCAAAGAGTGGAGCACATAAAACAACATTTTTGGAATCGTTTTCAATTAGAATATGTTTCTCTGCTCCAGCAAAAAACTAAATGGACAGCGTCAACAGGCCAGCTTTCAATGGGAGCGCTGGTTCTCATCAAAGAGAAAGGCCAGCCGCCCTTGGTGTGGCCACTGGGGCGTGTCATCAAGGTCTTCCCTGGCAGCGACGGGACCACACGGGTAGTGGAGTTGAAGACGCAGAGAGGAACGGTGGTGCGGGCTTACAACAACGTCTGCCCACTTCCTCTCACTTGAATGCTTCAACCCGGGGAGGATGTTCGGGCGCCACCGACCACTCGGCAATCTTCGGCTGCTGTCGGCGACAGCGGGCGACGGCGGGCGGCGGCGAGAGGTGCGGCGTGCGGCGTGCGGGACGCGGGCCACGGGCTCACTTCGCCACCGATCTCTGTAGACGACGCGCACGCATATTTCTTAGTTTACCAACAACATTATTGTACAACCTATTTTGGAATATATCATTTAAATTACAGTCCACTGCTTTTATGTCAAGTCCTTAGTTAGGTCCCTAACATACTATATGGTGATGCGGTGCGGTTGGATTAAAATTCGGGAAATTAATTATGTGAGCGAGGCGGGGTATGGTACGCTAAAAAAAATGTCCAATCAGACGAGAGTAAAAGAAAAGCAATCCACTCACCATGCAATGCTGCCACGACGACCTGCCTGACGATTCCTTCTTGGAGATAGGTAGGTACTTGAGGCAGCCGGCAAGCACAAGCGGATGCTAAGCACGTCCAGTTGAACGGGGTTTTTTGATGGTCGCGGAAGATGGTGAGCGATTGTTATTAGCACGGAAGAAGAAATATGGATTATAATATGGCGGCGCGGAGCGGCACGGAGCGGCGCGGACGCTTCAAGTCAGCGGAGCGGTGATCAAGAGACGACTGAAGACTCGCTCGCCGGATACACGCGCGAGCGATGAATGAATGAACGCAATCCTTAACACTCGCCGATTGAACTATTTCGGCGCAACCATCCTCCCGTAGGATTCCGGATTCCGAAATCCGTAGGATTTTCGAAACAAAAGAGAAAGGTTAAGGAAAGGATCTTAGATTGAAGCGGAGCGAGATCAAATGGATTGACATAAAGTTAAAGGTTACAAGAGGTGTGGATTAAATTACAGATATACTAAATTATATACTTAAGATTAACGAATTTATAACTGTGCTACTTGATAGATTAATTTTAAATTATTGCGAAGGAAGGGGGCACAACTTAACGACGGGGCGTTTGAATGTCCCTGCTGTAGTGCGCACTAACGCGACTCGCACGATTCCATCTTTACCCGGATATACTTGTTCAACAATGCCGGTAGGCCAGCGAAGTGGCGGTGAATCATTCTGGTGGATGAGAACAAGTAAACCTGGCTGAATAGGTACATCAGGAGTATTCCATTTTTGCCTCAGTTGAAGTGTATGCAAATAATCTACATGTCATTTTTTCCAATAGCTTTGGACTAAACTGTCTAACAGTTTTTTCCTATTATGAAGACTCACAGATGCGTCAACCTCATAAGCAGGCAACGACTGCAAAGGGGTTGTGTTTAGAAAATGCGCAGGAGTTAAAATCGTGTGCGGCTGGTCAGACAGCGCACACAATGGACGAGAATTTAAGACGCACTCAATTTGAGTTAATACTGTCAACAATTCTTCATAGCACAGTAATTGTTGCCCAATGCAACGATACAAATGGGTTTTTATGCATTTTATGTTGCTTTCCCAAATTCCTCCCCAGTGGGGTGCGCGAGCAGGTATATTACGCCATGTAATTTTACGATTATTTAATTCAGTTTGAAATGCGGCAGATGTATCTTTAGAAGAAAGGAAAGTGTATAATTCGTCCAATTGACGCTTTGCACCGATGAAATTTGTGCCATTATCGGAATAAAGAACAGACACTGGCCCTCGCCTAGACAGGAAACGCTTGAAAGCGTCAAGAAACGTTTCTGAACTCAAGTCTGAGGCAATTTCAATGTGTATGGCTTTGGTAGTCAAACACACGAAGAGACAAATGTACGCCTTTTGGCTTTTAACGCCCCTCTTTCGCGTAATAGTAATATTTATAGGACCAGCGTAATCAACGCCAGTGTGAGTGAAAGCCTTAGCTTCTTGTACTCGAGAAGGGGGTAAACTTGACATCATAGGCGTAGGATGAGAGGGCGCAACCTTAAAGCAGAAGTTACATTGGCGTATGCGTTGTCGAATAATGTTGCGAGCGGAAATGATCCAATATCGTTGTCTTAATAAAGACATAAGAAGATGTAAACCGGTATGACAATTAGATCGATGACAATCATCTATTAGTAGATTGACTACGTGATGTCGACGAGGAAGCAACAATTGATGCCGACTTTCAAAAGGTATATGAGCATTTGTCAGTCGTCCACCCACGCGGAGCAATCCGTTGTCATCAACAAACAGATCGAGCTTTCTTAAAGAAGGCGAAGGTAATCTACCCTTTTTAATATTTTTTATTTCATCAGCAAAGTGTTTGCTTTGCAACTCGTGAAGAATCACGAGTTCAGCGGTTTCAAGGTCAGAGACCTGAATTACCGAAGCGGGAGGTAACTTACGTAGAAAGCGCAAGACATATACCAGAATGCGTAATAATTTTCTCCAAGACGAGACTCTGAGAGCTAGCTCCAGAAGTATCGAAGTATCCAAATCAGGAATTACTGATAGAGTAACAGAACTCTTTGCTTCGGGTATAGAACCTTCAACACATGACGGTTTGAATGGAACAATTGGCCACTCAGCGATTGGATGGCAAATCCAAGGTGGACCGTGCCACCACAGCGGATGATTAATGAGTTGCGAGGGTAATAAACCTCTTGATAAACAATCACTGGGATTTTCTATCCCACTTATGTGAAAAAAGCGGTAAGGAGATAAATTTTCCTGTATCTCAGTCACACGGTTGGCCACAAATACTTGCCACCGGTGTGGAGATGAATGAATCCATGACAGAGCGATCGTAGAATCACTGAAAGCAAAAATCTCTTTTATAGGATAGCGATTATCAAAAACCGTATGTACTTGTTTTACAAGTTTAGCCAGAAGTAGCGAAGCACACAATTCAAGCCTTGCCAGCGAAACAGTCTTTAGCGCAGCCACTTTGGATTTAGCGCATACTAAATGAATGGATATATTACCGTTAGGGTTCGTTACGTGCAGGTATAGGACGCATCCGTAAGCCTTCATACTAGCGTCCCCAAAGCCAAGCAAGTTTACGACACAGCCGGCCGCGACACCCAAGTGGCGAGGTATTTTTAAATTAGATAATAACGGTAATTCAGATTTGAGTTTAACGAAACATTCCGTAATGATTTCCGGGGGCTCTTCATCCCACCCCACCTTAGCAAGCCAAAGATCCTGTATTAGAAGTTTTGCGTAAAGAATAACTGGTGCGACGAACCCTAGCACGTCAAATAGGCGAGCAATAGTAGACAATATGGCACGTTTAGTGTTACAGGTAGTCGCGGAGGATGTGGCGAACGAGAACACATCAGAAGTAGGTATTGTAACAAATCTACTTGCTCCTATTTAAAATAAAAGGATAAGCAGACTTGTTCAAATACAATTTTAATTTAGGAAAGATAAAAAATACAGCTAGTTATAAAAAACTACCTAGCACGCACTCAGTTTTAAAGTTTATGCACTTAGATGGACAATGATGAGTTTACCACACTGTAAGAACGGGATCAGGCGTCAGGGTAGCAGATCGATACCGGAGTAACCTTGAAATTGAGCTCTGAAGCAGTAGAAACGGCGGCAGCGCAGATCTCAGAGTCTAGGACAGCTCAGCAGCAAGACAGTGCAGAACTCAGGGCCAGACGTAGGACAGCCCTGCGAGACCAGTAGACGTACAGGCACGTAGTGGGAGTGGGGTACGTGGGAGTAGAAGTCCCAGGAGAAACTTTCGTTGGATCCCCTGGACAGTTTAAGAATCTCACCGCCAAAACCAAGCTGCTCTCTGATACTCCTCAAATCAGATTCCAGAGTCGTCCTTTCCACCGTCCGTCAGCTCGTTTTCCCCAAAGTAGTCTTCCTTTTTCAAATCTTAGTTTTCTTAGTGTCGCCATCATCTCAACTGACAAGTGTAGTCGGCCAGGACATATCCATGAGTGCGTAAATAATTTTATAATATAATTTAATATTAAGTTATTTAGTAAACAATCGTAATAATCTACAAAATATAATGGCTAAACACATATTGATAAAAATAATTTAAATTATACAAACCAAAAAGAGAAATCATAGAGCTAGACCATAGACTGAGCAGAAAGAGAATTAAAAAACTAACTGACAGTTTGACAATTTGACGCTTGACGTAAATATCACAACATGAAAATTATAATAATATTTTATTTCAGCTATTTCCAAGTTAAAGAATCGTATTTAAATCGATTTGCTGAGTGTAGAAATATAAACAAATAAAAAGGATGATGAATAGTATTATGAATGGTGAATATGAAGCGTAAGTATAACATAATACTATATTTCCCCAACGACCCCGAGAAAATTTTTGGCCTAGAACAAAAATTTTGCTAAAGTTAAAGTATTACAGCATTCACAAAACTTACATAACTCATACAAACACACCGACATCTTACGAAGTTAGGTCAGGTAGGATTCACATTCAATGATCACTACTCAACCTGATAAATCAATAACTTTAAGGCTTATTTTAGGAGTTGTAATCCGCTCGCGTCTAAAACCACTAATGAGATGACAATAGAAAGATTTTAACAAAGGCTTATTTTTAACGGAGTTGTCATCCGCTCCTAATCAACTTTAGTTGATATTTAGTTGACTTTTAGAGTCGATAGTTAACAAGGGCTTATTTTTTTAATGGAGTAGTAATACGCCCTTAATCAACTGTTAGAGTCGATAGTAAGAACCAAATTAAACATACTAACTTGTAGAAAAGAAATTAAAAATAGATCTAAGGGAGGATTAAAATTGACCTTTTAATGGTTTAAGAACCGATGAATGAATTAAAAAATAAATAAATAGAGTTTTAATGAATCAAAAAGAACTCTATCATAGAGGAAGGAAAGAAGAAAGGGATGAGTTATGAATATAGATGATATATTTTTTTTTACATAATTGTATAAATTATATTTTAAAGTCTTTAATATGGTATTTGGCTCGATTGCCACGTTGATCTTCTAATATATATACTAATGGTGATAGCTTTTGTAAAATAGTTGATTTTACATATTTCGGCGCTAGTTTAGAGCTAAAATAATTACCCGCATGACTAATTGTATAGTTTTTACGCCAGACTGTATCTCCAACGTTATATTCTTTAAAGGTACGAGTTTCGTTGTAACGAGAAGAGTTACGAGCATGAGCAATATGGAGGGCTATCTGAACTTTATCGAAAGTTGCAGACAATAAACCTATGTTAGTAGCATAGATGTCCCTAGGTAGAAAAACGATTTCATCAAGATTATTAGTTGGTGTATAAAGTAAGCCAGAACTAACTGTTTCTCGTCCGAAGAGCAAAAAGTTAGGAGAGAAACCAGTGGTAATATTAGTTGTGCTGTTCATAGCATATTGAACTTTAGGAAGGTGGATGTCCCAAGATCTATGGTCATCACCAACCAAAGATGACAAAGCTGTGATTATAGTACGATTGTATCTTTCCGTAGGATTAACTTGGGGGCAATAGTGAGGAGAGAAAAATATGTAAGGTATATTATATCTGCCCAGAAAGTTGTGAAATTCATGGGATTGAAATTGCGATCCATTGTCCATAATAATAGTTTGAGGTACTCCATGAACTAGAAAAACAAAATTTTCCAAGTTAGAGATGATGTTAGCACTAGTAGCTCGTTTTAGTGGAAAAATCAGCGAATATTTAGTAAAACAACAATTAACCACTAGGATAAATTGATTTCTACGTCTAGTCATTGGTAGAGGACCCATTAGATCCAAAGAAATTGTTTGAAAGGGCCTGGAACAAATTTTTGGTTTACCCATAAGGCCAAAGGGAGAGTGATTTGCGTGTTTGTATGTTAAGCAATTATCACAGATAGAAATTATTTTAGCGATATCCTTAAACATAGCTGGCCAGTAATATAGAAGTGATAATTTTTTATAAGTTTTAAAGATTCCTAGATGAGGTTGATCTGGAGACCCATGATTATCTTTAACAAGGGTTTCCCGGAGACTAGGATGAGGAACTTCTTTCCACGCGAAATCTTCAGTTAACGCGTGAGGAGATTGAGTATAGCGAAATAATTTATTTTCACGAATAGTATAATTGGGATATTGATCAGGATTGCTACGACATTCTAAAAGTAGTTTGTTATAGTGTTCTAATGCTGGAGATATAGGTTGGGTATCAAGTGTGACAGGATTAACGCCAAGTGGATATGAATTAGAATTACGAGAGAGTAAATCAGGGACTAAATTGTCTTTACCTCTTTTGTGTTTTAGAATAAAATTAAAAGATGACAACCTAAGAGCCCACCGCGCGAGTCTACCAGATGGATTGGATAATTTAAGAAACCATTTAAGTGCTGCGTGGTCTGTATAAACAGTGAATTGTTTACCATTATCGATATAACAACGCCAATGTTCTAAAGCTGAAATGACCGCAAGAGTTTCTCTTTCTGTAGTTGAGTAATTTCGTTCATTTTTATTAAGAGATTTGCTCATATAAGCTATAACTACTTCTTTGTCGTCTTTTACTTGTGTTAACATACCTCCAATGGCAAAGTTAGAAGCATCACAATGTACAGAGAAAGGGAGATCGTAGTCAGGACAAGCAAGTATAGGAGTAGTAACAAGAGCTTCTTTTAGTTTATTAAAAGCCAGAGTAGCATCTTTATCCCAAATGAATTTAGGGGCGTTTTTACCGGAAGAAGTTAATTTATTAAGTGGAGTTGCAATTGTGCTGAAGTTGGGAATAAAACGTCGAAACCAACTACAAGTTCCAATAAATTTTCTTACTTCTTTACGAGAAGTGGGAGTAGGGAATTCGAGTATTGCTTTAATTTTAGTCGGATCTGACCTTAAACCATTTTCATCTACTATGTACCCTAAGTATTTAAGTTCATTTTTAAAGAATTGACTTTTATCGAAGTTAATTGTTAATCTAGCAAACGTTAATTTCTCAAGAACTTTAACTAGATAAGAGATATGCTCTTCAAATGATTCAGAGATGATTATTATATCATCAAGGTAACAAAAGACCTTATTATCAAAATCAGGAGTAAAAAGCATGTCCATAAGTCTTTGCTGAGTAGCTGGAGCATTAGTTAAACCAAAAGGCATGATAACAAAGCGATACATGCCGCGACCAGGGACATAAAAAGCTGTTTTATCTTTATCCGCTTCTTCTTTTAAAGGGATTTCCCAAAACGCTTTAGCAATATCGATGCTTGAAAGAAATTTAGCGTTTTTAAGGTTATCTAAAATTTCATTAACAAACGGTAGGCTGTACGCGTCTCTACGAGTAACTGAATTTAGTTTACGACTATCAACACAGAATCGCCATTCACCATTCTTTTTAGGTGTAATGATAACCGGAGAAAGCCAAGGGCTTTCGCATTTTTCAATAACGCCCCATTCTAACATTTTATCGACTTCTATAATGAGAGCTTTTTGTTTTACAGGGGAAAGACGATAACATCGTTGTTTAATTGGAGGAGTGTCACCTGTATCAATATGGTGACTAATAAGATGAGTGCGACCCAGTACTCCTCTACTTTCGAAGGATATATCTTTAAATCGTTTAATCATATCATCAGCGATAGTCTTTTGCTCTAACGAGAGATGATTGTAAGGAAGTATTTGTTTAGTAGTTTTAGTGACCACTGAACATTTAGTATTTGCTTTAAAAGCCGAAGAAAGTATGTGTGGAATAAGATTAAACTTTTTCCAAAAGTCGACTCCTAAAATAATTGAAGGAGATAAATTAGGAAATACGAAGGCTTGGATTAGATGAGTTTGATTATTGTATCTAATCGGAATATCAATTGAGCCAAGGGATTTACTTTTATGATTACTGGCAGTAGTAATCGCCATTGAAAAAGACTTGGATAACGTGAAGCCTAATTTTAAAATTTCTAGGTGAGAGTTATTACCAAGTATTGTAATAGAACTACCGCTATCTAGTAAGCCGGAAAACATTTTGTCATTGATAGAAATATCAATAAAAGGACGATTAAAATCTTTTTCACTATCATATAGTGAAGTTATTTTGTAACAATGAAAGAAATTTTTTATAGTTTGTAACCAATCATGCCAGTCTGATTGATTAAAGTTTTTATTACCCAAGTCGTTGTTTAGTTTTTTGAGTTGTTAGTTTTATTACAGTTAGGACAGTCGGTAAATTTAACATCTTTTAAACCACACCTAAAACAAATAATTAATGAACGAGGTTGAGAGCAATTAGTTAGTGTATGACCATTAGTGCGGCAGCGTACACAAAAAGCATTATAATTAACTTTATTAATTGTATTAACTTTAAGTTTATTGTTAAAACGATTAAAATTTGTTCTAGGGGGGAACGCGTCAGAAGTTGAGGGCTTTGACGTTAAGTTAGTAGATTTATAGTTAAATTCAACAGTTATAGGATTATTTGTAGTTTGAGGTTCGTTGAAATGTTTCTCTTTATCCAAGAATTCTTCATATTTTCGACAACATGAAATAAGCGTATCAATAGAATTAATGTTATTATTCGCGATGTAAGGTGAATAGCAAGGTCGAATGTTACGAATAATAATTTGGAGTTTTTTAGTTTCCGTTAGTTTTTCTGAAAGTCTGGAAAACATGGCAGTTAGTATGGAAACAAAAATAACAATAGGTTCATCTTTGCCTTGAGTTCGACTATTGATGGCTTCTAATAATTTATAGTCATAATCAAAACCGCCAAAGTCTGTAATCAAAGCTTCGCAAAGTTCGCTCCATGATAACAAAGAATCACGTTTGAAACGATACCAATGTAAAGCGTTATCAGTTAATAATTCAAACGCATGATCTAATAATTTGTCTCGAGAAATATTCCTAGAAATACTAAATTCCTGAATTTTCTGTATAAAGGAACGCGGACACGAGTTTCCGTTATATTTTATTCGTTTTAATTCGTTAAGGGAATTATTAGGAATAGAGTTTGACTGAATGTCGGGAAGCATAGTATGAAACATTGTGTCATTGGGGCTGTTATGAGTCGAAGAAGGACGGTTGATTTCAGGTTGAGAGTTGAAGTCGTTGGAAACAGTTGTTAAAGAATTAAATTTTGATTCTAAGGTGAGAAATCTTTCTTTAGTTTGAGATAAACGATTCACCTCTGAGGGATCTGAATCAATATCAATCCTCTCAAGTCGAAAATAAAGATGATTAATAAAGGTTTTAATTTTTTTGTTTAGTCTTTGGTTACCCTGTTCTAACGATTGTATTTTTGATTCGGTATAATTTATAGTAGTGGTAAGTTCGTCTAAATCAGTTTTAACTTCTAATATCGAGTCTAAAATATCTTTAGAAGGAGAACGAGGTGCGAGTTGAAGAATTTGTTTTTTAAGCTTTATTACTGTATCATTTGGTTCTTCTAATCTTATTTTGATTTCATATTCAAGCTCAGCTTTGTTTAAAAGTTCAAAGAAAATAATTCTATCCATGATTAAGAAATTAATGTTGAAAGAAGATAAATAAAAATTGATGAAATCAATTACTCAAGAGGGGTCTGAGTTAAAGAAAACTCAAATGTTAGAGAGCGTGGACTAGAGAGTGTTCAAGACTCACACTCTTAAGAGTTAGAACTCAAGAGGGTCCGATTTAATAATAATACGCTAAATGAAAGATAAAAATCGTAACCCAAGAAAAGCTTATTTGTGTTGGTGGTAAAATTTGGAACTAAAGCATAAAGTTTAGTACATATGATTGCCACCGCAAAGTTTGATAAACTTTAGTACCTAGTTTTGCCACCGCGAAAATAGACTAGTACTCCATGCCCATAATACTTCATGGCCTGTTACCTAGCAACCAATGACAAATAACAAGTTGAAAAATATTTTGAGAGTCCACGATGCTAAACTTACTTCGGTATGATTCCCAGATGAAATATGTATAAATATATGTAATAAGTGTTAAGGAGGATAGTGAAGTATTTGTATTAACACTCCCAAGAGGCCGAAAGGGTGCCAATTATCTTCCGATAACGGTATGTGTGTAGGGGTGAAGAATACCTAGATGATGTTTAGTTGTAGAAGAGTTGAGTTGAATAGAAGAGTCTTTAAGAGGAGAGCTGAAGAAGAAAAATAAGTTAGTTAGTATTCATAAGACTAGGCCAAATAAGAAGTCCAAAAAGAAATCTAGTGCTAGATTTTTTTAGAATTTTGAAAATAAATGAGTGGGTTCGAGTTGATTTTACGGGGGGCGCCAATTTGTAACAAATCTACTTGCTCCTATTTAAAATAAAAGGATAAGCAGACTTGTTCAAATACAATTTTAATTTAGGAAAGATAAAAAATACAGCTAGTTATAAAAAACTACCTAGCACGCACTCAGTTTTAAAGTTTATGCACTTAGATGGACAATGATGAGTTTACCACACTGTAAGAACGGGATCAGGCGTCAGGGTAGCAGATCGATACCGGAGTAACCTTGAAATTGAGCTCTGAAGCAGTAGAAACGGCGGCAGCGCAGATCTCAGAGTCTAGGACAGCTCAGCAGCAAGACAGTGCAGAACTCAGGGCCAGACGTAGGACAGCCCTGCGAGACCAGTAGACGTACAGGCACGTAGTGGGAGTGGGGTACGTGGGAGTAGAAGTCCCAGGAGAAACTTTCGTTGGATCCCCTGGACAGTTTAAGAATCTCACCGCCAAAACCAAGCTGCTCTCTGATACTCCTCAAATCAGATTCCAGAGTCGTCCTTTCCACCGTCCGTCAGCTCGTTTTCCCCAAAGTAGTCTTCCTTTTTCAAATCTTAGTTTTCTTAGTGTCGCCATCATCTCAACTGACAAGTGTAGTCGGCCAGGACATATCCATGAGTGCGTAAATAATTTTATAATATAATTTAATATTAAGTTATTTAGTAAACAATCGTAATAATCTACAAAATATAATGGCTAAACACATATTGATAAAAATAATTTAAATTATACAAACCAAAAAGAGAAATCATAGAGCTAGACCATAGACTGAGCAGAAAGAGAATTAAAAAACTAACTGACAGTTTGACAATTTGACGCTTGACGTAAATATCACAACATGAAAATTATAATAATATTTTATTTCAGCTATTTCCAAGTTAAAGAATCGTATTTAAATCGATTTGCTGAGTGTAGAAATATAAACAAATAAAAAGGATGATGAATAGTATTATGAATGGTGAATATGAAGCGTAAGTATAACATAATACTATAGTATCCATTTTAAACCTAAGACTTTCAATGTATCATCATCATCTGTGAACTCGATCACAGCACGATACGACTCCGGCAAGTGAGCGAGAAGTTCCAATGAGTTGCTTGCCCATTTGACGAGATCAAATCCGCCGACCTTGAATAAAGCGAGCAGCTCGTCCGCTAAACGAGTACCATCTTCGGCAGAGGGTACAGAAGTAGTTAAATCATCCATGTACAATTCTCTCATGGCGACATCTGCCGCGAGAGGAAAGCGTTCGCGATAGTCCTCAGCTAATTGACGGACGGTGCGCATCGCCAAAAATGGACTCGAGCGGAGGCCAAAAGCCACAGAATTAAATTGAAAAATACGAATACTCTCGGTATCATTAAAACGATATAATATTTTTTGATATTTACGATCGTTATCTGACAATGAAATTCTAAGATACATTTGACGTATATCAGCGGTAATTGCTACCTTAAAATATCTAAAATTAAGCAAAAGCGAAAATAAGTCTGCCTGCAAATTAGGCCCTGTATGCAACAAGTCGTTGAGCGACTTGCCGCTATCAGTTTTAGCGCTTGCATCTAAGACAATGCGGGTTTTTGTTGTCGACTTGTCAGGCCGTACAACAGCGTGGTGTGGGATGAAGTAGCCTTCATTTATAGCGGATAAAGAATAAGGTATTTCCGAAAGATAACCCTTATCTATATAATCATTAATTACGTCGTTATAAGCTTGACGTAAAGCGGGAAGCGAATGAAACTTGCGCTCGAGCGCAGACAATCTACGCTGAGCGTGAACGAAGGAGTTACCTAAAGACGTAGGTTCACCTTTAAAAGGTAACGACACAATATATCGCCCACATGAATTTCGTGAAACAGTCGATTTATAAAAATCTTCACATTCTTGATATTCCGGACCCTTTTTGTTAACAGTAGGTACTTCCTCCATTTCCCAGAATTTTAAAATTAAATTATTTAAATTATCTACTAATGGGCCGAAGGACCAGGCTACACTGTCACGGTGGAGAGAAGGTACCTCACCCATGACAATATAGCCAAGCGTGGTTTCTAAAGCATGAGGTAAAGAACGAGCGGTGACCGAAGAATCAGCTGATTGAGATGTAGATGCTGGTATAACCCTTTTCCCGAGCAAAACAAATGCGAACATTTGCGTACCGAGAATCGCGTCTATGTTCCCAGGTACATCCCAGCATTCATCTGCAAGCGGTAAACTCTTGAAATGATCCATCACGGACCTTTGTACCGCGCGAACAGGTAACGGATCAGCTATATGATCAATCACTAACATTGTCAATTCGTATTGAGCGTCACTTACGCGCGATTGTATTGTAAGCGAAACGTAACCTTTAATGGGAGTGGAAATCGTACCTACTGATTTTAAGGATGAGTTAACAAGCGGTTGAATATTTAGTTTTAATTTTCTACAACATGCGAGGGTGATAAGATTATTTTGAGAGCCACTGTCTACTAAACATCTTATGACAAAGCGTTTTCCATTTATCGGAACATAAACTTGTGCCGTTGGTAAAACAACTGACGTATTCAACTGGTCACAAGTTAAATCTATATTATTATTACGCGACGTCAACGCGATCGAATTCTTAGAATTAGTACATTCTTTCAACTCGGCACACGAAGATGTCACGACCGGCGGCGGCGACGCGATTGTGTTTACATGCATACACACCGGCTGCGAGCCGCTATCCAGTGCGCCTGCACCCGACAGCGACGAGGCTCCTAATACATTAGGTTGAGATTGCTGCGAGGTAAACTCGCGATTATTAAAATGCAACAATGAATGATGCTTTTTGTTACAATGTTTACAAGTATTTGTAGAACCACACTTAAATGTGATATGTTTATCACTAAAACAATTAATGCACATTTTATTATCTTTAATAAACTTAAAGCGATCTTTCACATCCAATTTTTTGAATTCTAAACACTCGTATAAATGAGTATGTTGTGAGTTTTTACAAAAATTACAAGCGGGTATAATAATATTACTAACCTCCTTTTTTTCTGTTACTGCAAAGCTATGTGAAGTTTTCGAGGCAAAGGAACGCGACCGATTTTGTAAGCTAGTACCCTGATTACTTTGAGGTGATGTGCTCTGACGAACAGTAGTTGTTCGTTCAAGAACCTTTATGTGATGCCGTACGAAATTAACTAAATCATCACTTGCGGGTAATTCTTTATCGCGAATGGATAACTCGAAACTTTGTAGTACTTGAGTACTCATCTCGTTTTAAAAAGGCTAGATGCCTTTTTAAAACGAGATGAGTAAACATGAAATCGGATAAATCACTAATGTCTAACTGTCTTAGCGCGGACCAAGATGAATGAACTTTTTCAATAAAATTATTTAATTGACCGGGTGAACCCGAGGTAGGTTTTATGTCGAGTATATTATTTAAGTACATAGACCCAAGTAACCTCTTGTCTTGGTATTTTGTCACTAACGAATTCCATATTGTAAGATAGTTAGACGCATTAGGAACTATTCCCGCGAATACATTTTTTGCGCTGCCATTTAATTTGCCTACCAAATACTGTACACGTTGATCATCAGTCAGATTTTTATTATCATGAACGTTAGTTTTGAAGCATTGATAAAAGAGTGGCCAACTTTCCGGCTGGCCAGAAAAACTTATTAACTCCAATGGCGGTAGGCGACAAAAGTATGAATCGACCGCGGGCTTACCTACATTTGCGCGGTTAGACTCTAATATGTTATTACGTATATACTGAATTTCTGAAAATAATGTTTCGAATGAGCTCCAATTACTAAAACTTATTTTGTAATCGGAGTCTATTTCTAATAGTAGATAATGTATTATGTTGATCACAAAGATCGTTAAAGTTATTATATAATTTTTCGATATTCGAAGAAGCGGCTAGAAATTCTTGTTTAGGTACTTCTAGTATCAATATTTGAAGGAATTATTTTCTTTGCAATCTTGAATAAGTCATTGATTTTTTCGAAAATAGTTTCTTTTTTTGCAATGATCATTTTCAATTTTGCTTCCGACGCCATTTTGTGGCGTCACCTAAGTTCCCGGCGTTCGAGTTAAAATTTAAAGAAAATATGCTACGGTTTATTGAACAAGTAAATTAGATTAACGCTAGTTAAACTTTAAACTGAATAATTATAAGGAACCTATTATCCACTCGCTACGTCGATAAATCACTCGAAGCACGCGTGATACAATACGTGTGCTTCTTTGTTAAGTTACAGATGCGTAATTTACTTGATTAGAGCACAGTTATAAACGTAAATTATGTAGGGAATACTTAGGTAGGGAAATAGGGATTATTTTACAAGGTATGTACTGGCTCAGTCCGACTCGAAATGGACCAAAATTATGGTGATGCGGTGCGGTTGGATTAAAATTCGGGAAATTAATTATCTGAGCGAGGCGGGGTATGGTACGCTAAAAAAATGTCCAATCAGACGAGAGTAAAAGAAAAGCAATCCACTCACCATGCAATGCTGCCACGACGACCTGCCTGACGATTCCTTCTTGGAGATAGGTAGGTACTTGAGGCAGCCGGCAAGCACAGCGGATGCTAAGCACGTCCAGTTGAACGGGGTTTTTTGATGGTCGCGGAAGATGGTGAGCGATTGTTATTGTAGTGTATGTAGATATCAATATATATCGCACTACAAACCGATAATAGTATTGTGACGTTGCCTCGGGCGCACACGTCGCTCGGTTATAAGTACCGGTCCGAGTGGTGGGGAGATCGGTCGTTGTCAGGCTGTCGGACTGAGCGGTGGTGCGTTGGCGAGTCAACTAGTGTTGTTAAATGTGCATATTTTACATTGGCGACGAGGATAAAACTTAATTAAGTGGAAGGGGGGTAAAGGGTAAAATAAAAAAAAAAAAAAAAAAAAAAAAAAAAAAAAACCCCGTGGTGAGTTAAGTGAAATAATAGTGTTCCATGGGAGGAATACTAAAGTGCGCGACACTATCAGGTGAGTTCCTTATCTAGACCAGTACAGCCTACCTATGATTTTTAAATAATCATATTTAAATAATTGTGTTATTACAATTACCAAAGAGATGTTATGATTCAAGTAACCAAAACAATTTTATAAGTAATGGAAGTGATGACAGCCTTTAGAGTGTTACGACTCATTAGATCAGTACGCAGCTGCATTGCTAACAGTGTTTTTAAATGATTAACTTGGTTATTTTATTAGTAGTAGGTATCTATTGCTAAACTGACTATTACTGAGGTTTATAGTTTTTATAATACAAACAAGGTATTTGTGTGGATGTAATGTGGAGTGCAAATAATCACAATCACGCCTATAAAACTCACCAAGTGATATGTGTGATGTGTGTACGTCTGCTATTTTTAACAAAAATCATGATCAAATCAATATCACGCTTTATTTCTCATATATTTAAGAGATAGGCAGAGGTGTTTAATAGTGGTTACTTTGGATAATTTCAAAACATAATGAAGCAAGTAAGCTGGCGTAGTGCCTGAAATAGCAAAGTTATTTTTTAGTTTTGTTTATGCAGTGTAAACAGTTTATACTGATCATTAAATTGATATTATGGAAGCAGCATAGCTGGTCATTTAATTGACACTGATTGACAATATTCAGGGGAATTATATCCTCAACAGCTTTTTTGGTAATTAAACTGACGTGATAAAAGTGAGCAATGTAAAGTAAATAACACAGTCATTGGCTAAATAAAAACCGTTTCAGTTTTTAAGCAATGATTTGAAGTGTGTAAGGTGCAGTTTCAATGGGTGTTGTACCAATACAGTGTGGAAATGAACATGAGAAATTAATTTTTAAAAGGGTACTAGTTTGTAACATTTCATTATTAATTGGGATAAGTTACATCGATTAGATAGATGGTATGTTACAAATAAATTATGGGTAGATAGGTTACGAAGTAACAAGCAAGTACTATGCCACCTTAGATATGTATTAAATATTTGGGTAGTACAATTAAGGTCGAAACCGGGACCTCACGCTTGGTTATTAGATTTGTGCTATATGAAACCAAAAGCAGTAGAACATTCCTACTGGTCATTCAATTGACAGTTGTGCACTAGTAGTAGTTGTAATTGTAAATCGTACGTGATTGTTTGTGTCAGGTAGTGCGAACCTACATGAAATTGTAAATCGTACGTGACTGTGTTTTATTAAAGAGCGTTGATGGCCTTGTCCGACATATGTCGTGGGTTCGAAACCAGACAGGCATTTTGTGTTATTATTCCACTCATCACCAGTGGACGCTTTTTGTTAGTAGAGTATACCTACTGGTCATTAAATTGACAACTCATCAAAGGTTGACAGTTATTGCAGTAGAATATATCTACTGGTCATTAAATTGACAAGTCATCAAAGGATGACGGTTATTGCAGTAGAATATATCTACTGGTCATTAAATTGACAAGTCATCAAAGGATGACAGTTATTGCAGTAGAATATATCTACTGGTCATTAAATTGACAAGTCATCAAAGGATGACGGTTATTGCAGTAGAATATATCTACTGGTCATTAAATTGACAAGTCATCAAAGGATGACGGTTATTGCAGTAGAATATATCTACTGGTCATTAAATTGACAAGTCATCAAAGGATGACGGTTATTGCAGCAGAATATATCCACTGGTCATTAAATTGACAAGTCATCAAAGGATGACAGTTATTGCAGTAGAATATATCTACTGGTCATTAAATTGACAGTAACCGCAGTAGATTGTATCTACTGGTCATTAAATTGACAAGTCGTCAAAGGACGACGGTGGTTGCAGTAGAATATACCTATTGGTCATTAAATTGAAAAGGTGAAGGAAAACATCTTGAGGAAACGCCGATCCTAGAAAAAATACTTCGAAAGACATGTGACACTTACCACGCACTGTTTTCGCGTGGTAGGTTAAGAGCATCCATTAAATTGGAAGCATTGGGCATCCATTAAATTGGAAGCATTGGGCATCCATTAAATTGGAAGCGGAATTGCAGTAGAATATAGCTACTGGTCATTAAATTGACAAGGTGAAGGAAAACATCTTGAGGAGACCGGTATGTCCTGGAACGGATGCTTCGAGGGACATGTGATCCATTAAATTGGTAGCATTGGGCATACATCAAATTAAAAGCAATTAACAATCATGAAATTGGAGGTATTGGGCATCGGATTGGAGAAGAATCCGGATCATCATCATCATTTCAGCCGAGAGACATCCACTGCTGGACGTGGGCCTCCCCCGGGTGTCACCGCATTGGCCGGTCCCGTGCGACTCGCATCCAGCGGATCCCCGCAACCTTCACGGCGCATCAAACAGCGTATGGCTATTACCAGATCCTCCATGGATCAGCTTGGAAAAATATGGAAAAGCCACAGTACAGGAGGAATGGCGACGGGTTGTGAAGCTTGCCACTACCCCTGATGATACGACCACGACCACTCTGCCAAGTGTTTGGCAACGAAGAAAAAGAAGATCTAATCACTGGCAACATACACTGGTCATAGACTTTCGTATTGTGACACTGCGGTAAGTTCAACGAGAAGATTCCGCACGGCTTCCCGAAAGCTGCCCAGCCAAGTCAGATTCGACGATTGACCTCTTTCTCGAGGTTGAACCTGCCTGGCTGGACCGTTTGTCCCAGGTAGGTACACGAAATATAAAGTAAAGTGTGGTGTCTCCGATCTTGATAGGAGTGGGTGTTACATGGGCGTTTAACGTGACCTTGGTTTTGTCCATGTTCGTTTTGGGACCTACTCTTTTGGAAGCTCTGCTGAGGTCATCGAGCGTTGTGCTGGGGTCCTGCAGGGTCTCAGCCAAGACTACTGTATTACCGGCGTGCCGTGGGAGAGTGATGTGCTCGCCGTTGGCGTTGATGCCGGGCCCTCTCTGGTCCGGAACCTTGAGGGCGTCCTCCGGTGCGGTGGTGAGCAGTTTCGGGGATGTGACGTCTCCCTGTTTCATACCGCGCTGCAGAGGGATAGGCCAGAAACTGAGCGTACGTATAAAACAACCTCTTCAGCTTTACAGTATTGGTGTAAATGTCAATCAGATTGTGTACGAAGAGATAGCCAGATAGAGAAGGAAGAAGCTTAGCTCTTGTCTGGGCTATCAATCATTTAAACATCTTTATTTTATGAAGCAATTTGATTACCGACCACAAAATATTGAAGATATATTATAATATTGATAAAAGTCAAAGAGGTAAGAGAAATTCTCTCGGTATATCTCATGTTGTATGAAGGAGAATGCTCATGGTTATCTGGAATTCCGTACCATGCTGCGTCAAAATCAAACTTTGTTTTCTAATCTACACTTATCATATTAACTCCTTCAAGAGTTCTTTTGTAAATAAAATCGGAGTTTTGGAGTAATTTTATAAAAAAGAAAATAAGTTGTAAAAAATAATTATGTAATAAATAATTTGGTAAATAATTTTGATGCAAACCTCAATAAAATGTGTCAAAAAAAAAAAAAAAAACACTTTTTAAACGCGACGACGTAGCTTTGAAACCACAAACATTTAAAAGAAATCATTTTTTTATTTGTTTACATTTTTTAAATATTCCAATATTAAAACAATATGAAAAACGTTTAAAAAATCAAAAACAATTAAATAATATTAAAAT
This sequence comes from Xestia xanthographa, assembly GCA_905147715.2. Taxonomy (NCBI): domain Eukaryota; kingdom Metazoa; phylum Arthropoda; class Insecta; order Lepidoptera; family Noctuidae; genus Xestia; species Xestia xanthographa. The sequence goes on from LR990657.1 coordinate 22,865,630, forward strand.
CACTTATTTCATCAATTACAAAACTCTCCCACAAATGTGGGAAACTAAAACAAGTTTTTAGTGGTAACACTGAACCTAATTGTCAAAATTCAAAATTTCATTGAATTAATTGTGTTTTGACAGTGATATTAACCAATACACGTGGGACGTATACATGTGGGAACACAGAAACAATAAAATTAGGTACGTGTGGAAAGTTATTGCGATTAATTTGTCATGTTTTTGTGATTTTGAATCGCACTCTTTCACTACGCATTTGCCCATATTTTGTCGCGTGTCACTTCGGTACTGCGTCAAACAGAACACTGAACTGACATAAGCTACGCATATGACCCTGGTCATATGCCCGTGGCAACGCCTTGGCGCGGTAATTGCTAATCTAGTGTAACTTAGATATCTATGATTTAAAATAAAAAGAAACTGTTGGAATGACTGTCGATTTATCAAAACAGTTTCTATAACATGCTACATCTCCAAAGAGATCTAAAAAGACTTATACAAGTAATATATTTGAATGTCTTTGTACATCTCTATGACCGGTTGTGTGAACGTCATGTAAAGGGAGTAAAACAATATTCATACTTCTATACCTTAAATTATATTCCCTGTACAAAAAATCAAATTGCTAATGCGTAATGGCTAAAAAATGAAAAAAAAAACATAAGTCATTATGAAAGGAAACGAAAAAAAAAATGGAAAGGAATATGGAAATAGGAAAACGAGATCATACTGACCCAGAGGTTAGAGTAGACGATAAAGTTTATAGATAAGTTAGTGGTGGTTATTGGAAGTGATGTTCAAATGGGGTAACTGGGTAAACCCTGAGAAGGTAAAGCATTAAAACAAATAAAAAAGAAACTGGTTGTCTATCTAGTAAAAGGGAGAATTGGTTATATAAATAAAATATAAAATGTAAATCAGTATGATTATCTAAAAAGGAAATCAAAGGAGGAATAAAAGGAATCGGTCAGTCTAGCGATAGACACCGTGAGAGGTGGACGTACGATTGAGCCATTGCTGCGCGTAATAGTGAGACAGTGATATAGCGATTAGTAGTGATAGCCGTGATAGTGAGCACTATAGGTAGTAAGCAGATAGTGTCCTTATAGAAATAAAAATAATTAAAAGAAACTAAAATAAGGGAGGGATGTAGTGTATGTAGATATCAATATATATCGCACTACAAACCGATAATAGTATTGTGACGTTGCCTCGGGCGCACACGTCGCTCGGTTATAAGTACCGGTCCGAGTGGTGGGGAGATCGGTCGTTGTCAGGCTGTCGGCCTGAGCGGTGGTGCGTTGGCGAGTCAACTAGTGTTGTTAAATGTGCATATTTTACAGTTATTAGCACGGAAGAAGAAATATGGATTATAATATGGCGGCGCGGAGCGGCACGGAGCGGCGCGGACGCAACAAGTCAGCCGAGCGGTGATCGAGAGACGACTGAAGACTCGCTCGCCGGATACACGCGCGAGCGATGAATGAATGAACGCAATCCTTAACACTCGCCGATTGAACTATTTCGGCGCAACCACTATAAAAAAACAATGTATTTATATAATAATTCACAATTTCTGTGCAAACGCAGAATTTCTGTGTCACCAATACAATTTCGGTGGCAATAATAAAATTTCTGTGGCTCACCGATTTCGGTGGCCCAAATAACTCTCTAAGTAATTTTTTTATAATATCCCCTTTCAGAAAATGTATATATAGTGTGGATATGTTGCGCTTTGTTATTTTTTTTTTTCAAAAAACCTGAAAATGAAAATGTCCATGGAAATTAGGTAAAAAATCGAGTTGTTGAAATTGACTCACCAACGAGCGATGCAGTGTAGCATTTTGAATGTAAACTAACTGACCGGATAAGAAACACCACATGCGTTCCAAAATTCAAATTGTTAACGCTTATAAAGCTGCAAGACTAAAATGGGACTTGGCAATCCATGTCTGCCGGATGCACAGCTGTAAGCCCGAATATATCCCAAGACTGGAGCTCTAAGACAGCTAGACGGGGTCGCGGCAGACCGAGGAAAAGATGGGGGAAGTCCTTTGCCCCAGAGTGGAAAAATACGGGCTAATTAAAAAAAAAACCAGCCAAGTGCGAGTCAGACTCGCGCCCAAAGGATTCCGTACCATTATCTATAAGTAAAATATTAGACAAAACGGCCTTAAATATTTTTTTTTTTTTTTTTTAGTTAGCCCGTATTGTCCCACTCCTGAGCAAAGGCCTCCTCCCATTCCTTCCACTTCTCGCGACGGTGTGCTTCTTCTCGCCAATTTACCAAAAAATATGAATTTTATTCTGTTTTTATTATAGCGGCAACCGAAATACAACATCTGTGAAAATTTCAACTGTCTAGCTGTCACGGTTCATAAGATACAGCCTGGTGACAGACAGACGCACTGATGGACAGACGAACAGACGGACGGATGGACAGACAGACATACGGACAGTGGAGTCTTAGTAATAAGGTCCCTTTGGATACGGAACCCTAAAAAATATGAATGCAGCATTCGCATAGAAAAAGGCAAATGTTTGTTCTCTACGAACAAACAAATGGATTTACGTTAATTGACAGGCTTTGGTTTTAGAAATCTACATCCAAAGGATGACAACAAACCTGTAGGTACTATCTTGAATATCAGAGGCATCTCCGATTCGTTGCTATACCAAAGACAACCCGTAACTGACACAGGTGCCTTTATTATTCCGGCACCCATATTTTTCAAAACAGATTACAGCAAGGCAGATTTGCGACAGATATTCCTATTCAGGACGTAAGCGGACCACAAAGCCGTCAGCCAACTGTCGCATTACCCGGTACTAACTAGGTTGTGGAGGTCAGATAGGCAGGCGCTCCTTGTAAAATACTGGTATTGCTGCATCCGGTTAGACTGGAAACCGACTCTAACATAGTGGGCAGTGATATGAAGATTCGAATGACGTTATTCCGACGCACGTTATCTCGAAAAATTGTTTGAATGGTAGGCTAATACGAAAGTCTTGGTATATCGAAATCAGTGGATTTCGATATACCAAGACTTTCGTACTAGCGTAGAGCTAGCGCGTTAGCTTAGTCTGGGGATCGAACTCGCGACCCAGTGATTACCAAAAAGTCAAGAACTACCAACGCTTTATCATTGAAACTCAGAGTGAACTTCATTTGATTGTAGGTACTTTGATGAAATTCAGATTGCAATATGCTATTCGCAACAGGGAATCTAAGACTTTTGTAGCAGCGAACTATTAAAAAAAAATCAAAATACCTACCGTGCGTCGCAATAACGTCATTTGATATACCTAGTGGTTTTCGTTTCAACGTGTTTTCGAACTGGCGTACCACTCGTAAAGTTTTTCGAAATAGTGGGCGTCGGAATAGCCGTGTGGTATCAGGCAGAGTAGAATAGAACCAACCCATTACACTCACGGGTGTCGTATAAGGCGACTAATCTCTGAGGCAGAACACCTTGTGCCTCCGTAGACCAGAAAATGGGCAGCAGCGCTTTCTGTTGGTCTTTCATCACTGCGATCTCCAATCCGCCTGCCAAGCGTGGAGATTACGGCAAATTCCTCCCATCATGGGAGAGGCTTATGTCTAGCAGTGGACGTTATGGGCTGTTGTTGTTGTGCGTCGGAATAACGTCATTTAAATCTTCATATTATCACTCCCTTAGAAAAGGCTATAGGCATCTGCCTATAGCAGAAAGACGGACAAAAAGACGGTATTAGGCATCATAATCATCTGATTATGATGCCTAATACCGTCTTTCTGTAGCTCCAATATTTCAGTTCACCCCATCCCAAAATTTCAGTCAAATATAACTATTCACAAGATGAAAAATGGCGGTAACAGTGTGAACTGTCTCAGCCGAAAAAAGTATCTCATTACGCCCCTCGTTACCATACACCGTAAAGGAAACAATAAAAGGATTCTTCTCGGTAACGTTCAATAAACCCGCTAACTACCAGACGGTATTTTATGATTATTGCATAGCCCGCAGTGGCCTCTTCTTACCCAAATTATGCCATTCGTTTTAATGCGTGCTCTTACAGCCAATCTTTGCACTGGCGTTTTTTAATTTTCTCTTCTATTCTAGGTTTTAGGGACGATCTTCTGCTTTTTGTGTTAGCCAGGTCCCCAAATTGAGTCTAACCAGGTACTTGGACAGCTCTGCTTAATCGTTTGTTTCATTCAGAGGGTCTAGACTTGACAATCACTATAAAAAAGGGTTATGCGTTGGGTGGATAACATTTTAGTCATCGCTGGTAGAACCTAGTTGATTGCTACAGGAGCGTGGCTGTTTCATCCACCAAGTTTCTGAACGCACCTTTTTGACGTTTGACAGATTACGTTTCGTTGTCTGTGCGATGACGTTTTTGCTTGTCAGTGCAAGATTGGTTTGAAAAAAACTCGCTTCCGTGGTCTTGTAATTTGGTGCACGCGGCTGTCGTGTAATTATTGATTGAAACTTTGAGTTAATGGTAATCCGATACAATCCTGATCGGTGTTTGATAGTTTGTTGATAATTGAGTGAAAATTGAGAAATCTCGCCATTTTGGGTCTTGACCGCGAGTGATTTGTTGGTTATGTAGCCGGCCTTGTGTTTTATTTGGACGCCGGGAGACGTCGGTACGCGCTGTGGGGCGCCCTTTGGTTGCTGTCGAATCTACATAACTACACATACACCACACAAACCACAGATATACTTACACCCCACTCAGATACGACGTGACCAGGGACTACGTCACATCACCGGTACCAACGTGATGGTAAGTGTATCTAATAGTTGTTTTCCCTTTGTCGATTGAACAAATATTATTTTGATTAGGGCTCCGCGTAATCGCGGACATCGTGAGTCTGTTTGTGCAGTCTCACACAACTGGTAGCAGAGCGTGGTTTAATTGTTAAATTCACCACTTATTGTCGAGTTAAAAGTATTGAGAAGTCTGATTTGTTGCCGTCAGCCTGACTCAAATTAAACATAGATTGTTTGACATAATATATTATGATATGTAGTGTCCCTTGTGGCTTGTACTTTAATTTGTTATTGTATCAACAAGGTATTGCTTGTACAGGGTCGGATTTGAACTTGTAATAATTCAAACTAAGTTTTATTATTTGGTTTAAATTGTAGTTGGGTCCGGGAAAATTATTCCTGTTGATTATTTAATTGAATTTAATTTGTTTATTTGATATTCGTCCCAATGGCTTCATTGAAAGCTGTAAACCAAGCCATTGGTGGATTGACCTCACAGCTAAGATGGTTTGCCTCTGCTGCTGCAACCGCTGAGCGTCTAGACCTGGAAGAGGCCACGCTTGCCCGGTATGAGCAGTTGAATGCGAGATTGAGTGCGGTTGACACTTTGTTTGCTCGCTTCAATGAAGTGATTTTGGACTTGGACCTGGAAACATTGGGTCAAGCAGCCCGTGATAAGGTTGTTGCGGATTATGACCAGATGTTAAACCTGGGTGACATAATAAGTATGCGCGCCAGGGAAATTTTGAAGAGTCGGGACCCTGCCCAGGTCAAAACAGAGACCTCTGTTGTTGCAGGCCCTGGACTTTTGGGTAGACTGCCTACCCTGGAGCTGCCACATTTTGACGGTCACTTGGACCATTGGTTAAGCTTCAGGAACCTGTTTGACAGTTTGGTTGATTCGCGCTCTGACCTCCGACCGGCCCAGAAGTTGGCTTATTTGTTGTCAGCCCTAGGAGGTGAGGCTCGAGCCTTGGTGCAGCACTTGCCGGTGACCGACTCGGCCTATCCCACTGCTCTGGAACTTCTATCCCGACGATACCAGAACAAACGTTGCCTGGCTGATGTCCATATTGACCAGATCTTGGGGTTGCCGGCCATCACCAGAATGTCAGCGTTGCGTGCTGACCTATTGAATCCATTGCTGGCAGCGACCAACGCCTTAAAACGATTGGAGTTGCCGGTGGACTATTGGTCCTATTTTTTAGTTTTTTTTACTTGGTGTTGCAGTGGCTTCCGTCAGACTTGAGGTCCCGTTTTGAGCAGAAGTATGGTGGGGATAGTGCCACCCATCTTCCCCCCTTTGAGGACCTCGTCAAATTTTTGGAGGATGAGTGTCGTTTCCTCGACAACGCTCGTGGTGCCACGGGGTCAAGCCAACCGCCCTCTCGGCCGAGGGCCCAGGGACGGACTAGGACTGTCGGGCCTGGTGATAGCCGCCCTGCCCCCCGTTTTGGTGGCACCCAGAGTAATCTTGCTTGCGGCTATTGTAAGGCCACGGGACATGCCGTAGTCACTTGCGCGGCCTTCTTGGAGTTGCACGTGAGTGCCCGCCGCCGAGTTGCCAATGCACGCCGTTTGTGCTTTTCTTGTTTGGGGAATCATTTTCATCGGGATTGCCCCAACCCCCGCCCTTGTTCAATTTGTAGGGGCTCACATCTGGAAGTTTCGTGCGCCAACGCGAACCGCTCTGACAGACCAGCCTCTGATGGGGGTTCGCGCAGGGGGGGGTATAATGAAGATGAGCACCGGGCTCCTCGCTCGCCGGTTCAGAATCGAGGAGGGGCCCGCAACTTTGACCGCCGTACTCCACCCCCCGCGCCAGTTGATCGGGAGCCGCGCGACCGCCGATTGACCTCCCCTCGTGAAGGCGAGTATGCAGCTGCTGGTAGGCGACATTGGCCAAACCAGCACCGCCTTCCCTCCCCTCCGTTGGCGGAACGCCCCCGTTTGGAGACGCGCCCCCCGCCACTCAGGCGTCAAGTGGGATATGCCCCTCCAGCGATGGCGCGCGGCTCGGGACATCGCGCGGACGAGGAGTTTGATTACTATCCTCACCGGGATAGACCCCAGCCTGGATGCGGCGATCGGTCGCCGCCCAGGCATTGCTAGGAAATTGGCGCCTGTCCCGCTAACGTACCTCCCCAGATCAACACGGTTTTGTTGCCAACGGCATCGGTCAGGGTCTGGGGACCCACGGGGGACTCTGTTGTGGTCCGTGCCATTTTGGACACGGGAGCCCAGGGTTGCCTTTTGTCGTCTTGGTTAGCGGGTCGGGTGAGCCTGGATGTCCGTGCCTTTTCAGGCACGATTAATGGAATAGGCGAAACACCTATCCCGACTGTTGAGGGATAAACCTTATTTGGGCTCACTCCTGTGAGTTGTTTGGACCCTAAGTTTTTTCCTTCGGCCATTGTTCTGACGAGTATTTTGGGCTGTCATCCCCAACGTCAGCTGTCGCCTGATATTGTCCGGTTGACGTCAGGCCTGGATTTGGCTGACCGCCGGTTTGATTCCCCTAATACCACTCATTTGATATTGGGTTCCGATGTACTAGGGAGAATATCGTTGGGTAATATGAAAGTCTTGCAGCCGAACGGTTTGGTGGCTGTCTCGACCATCTTTGGCTTTGCGGTGATGGGCCCAGTGTTGAAGGCTGCCCCTCCACCTAAGCCTGATTTTGCGTTGGCGTGTGGCTCCGCTCTCTCTGACGCTGTTCAGAGGTTTTGGGAGGTTGAGGAGCCACCGCAAGTGGCCCGCTTGAACCCGGAACATGAGGAGTGCGAGTTGTTCTATCAGAACAACACAGGTCGACTCCGTTCCGGTCGGCTCGTAACACGGTTGCCTTTTGTTGCAGTTCGACCACCTCTCGGCGAGTCCAGACCTATGGCCGAGAAGAGATTGTTGGCGATGGAGCGCCGTATGGCCAGGGATCCGGTGCTGCGGCAGAAATATTTAGATTTCATGCGCGAGTACGCAGACTTGGGACACATGTCGGTGTCAAATTTGGATTGGCGCTCAGTTGAGCATTACTTTCTGCCGCATCACGCGGTCCTCAAGGCATCCACCGGTAAGCTGCGCACAGTGTTTGATGGGTCTGCGCGGACTTCCTCTGGTGTCTCTTTGAATGATTGCTTGCACTCCGGCCCCAAATTGTTGAGGGACCTTTGTGATGTCATCACGTCTTTTCGTCGTCATCAAGTAGTCTTTGTGGCTGACATCAAAATGATGTTCCGGCAAACGGTTATTCACCGGGATGACAGACGTTATCAGTTGATCCTGTGGCGAGAGAATCCCCGGGACCCCATGGTTGTTTATGAGCTCAACACGAATACGTACGGCCTTCGATCGAGCCCTTTTGTTGCTATTCGTTCGCTTTGGGAGCTCGCGGACCGAGAACGCTTGAGGTTCCCTCGGGCGTCCGCCATCTTGAAAACGGACTTGTATGTCGATGACGTCTGCACTGGGGCTTCCACGGTTGAGGAAGCTATCCTGTTGCGTGACGAGTTGGTTCAAATTTTGGATTCCGCTGGCTATGAGTTGCGTAAGTGGGTGTCCAACTCGCCAGCACTGTTGGAAGATGTGGAAGAGGATCATAAGCAGGATCCTCATTTGTTTGAAAATGCTGACAACCCTGCTATGTTGGCCGTTCTCGGCGTTCAGTACCGACCAGTCCAAGACACCTTTACGTATGATGTCGATTTGGAGTCACCACACACTTGGACTAAACGACTGGTATTGTCCACTGTCGCGAGAACCTTTGACCCGAATGGTTGGATATGCCCGGTATTGTTTTGGGCGAAATGTTTTCTCCACAGGCACGTGCCTGGAGACTTGAATCCCGGCGACGTAGCCTCACGTGGGTGCATGGCCCCCCGCCTGATTGTGCACCCCCTTTGGTGGGGACCGGATTGGCTGACTCGCCCCGAGGATGATTGGCCTCGAACGCCAGTTTTGATGTCGGATCCTTTGCCCGGGCTTAAGGTGCTCGCTGTTGGGACGAAGGACCCTCCGTTTGATCCTGATATTTTGTTGAATCGATACAGCTCCCTCGACAAATTGTTGAACGTTACCTCGTGGATCAGGCGTTTTGGTCACAATGCTAGGAATCCAGGGGACAAGCGCCTGTCACCGGTTCTCTCTCCTCAAGAGCGACAGGAGTCACTCCTCCTGTGGGTTCGCTCTGTGCAGGCCGTACACTTTGAGAAGGAGATCGAGACCTTGAAGTCCGGTAGAGTTAAGTTGTCGGGAGCCGTTAGTAAGTTGAACCCCTTTTTGGATGAAACGGGTCTTTTGCGTGTTGGAGGACGGTTGAGGCACTCTAGCCTTCCTTATGGGGTCCGTCACCCCCTTTTGTTGCCCAAGACGGGCCATTTGATTAAATTGTTGGTGACTGATCTTCACATTAAGTACTCGCACGCCGGTTGCAATGCGCTGTTGGCCATTCTGCAGCGAGAGTTTTGGATTTTGTCGGCTCGTCGTACCATTCGTAGCATCATCTTCCGTTGCATACCGTGCTATCGGACTAAGGCCCCAACGATGCAGCCCCAGATGGGAGACTTGCCTGCTGATCGTGTCAATGAGGCGAGGCCCTTTGCAGGCGTAGGAACGGACTTTGCTGGTCCCTTTTCGATAAAGACGTCTACCCTTCGCAATAGTAAAATTGTCAAGGCTTATTTGTGCGTATTTGTCTGCCTGTCAACTAAGGCAGTGCACTTGGAGCTGGTATCCTCCCTCTCGACGGAGGCCTTTGTGGCAACTTTGGATAGATTTACGTCTCGCCGTGGGTTACCTTCTCTGATCAGGTCTGATTGCGGTACCAACTACAAGGGTACAAGTAACTATTTGAAAGAAGTGTATGACTTTCTTAATGAGAGCCAGGTTGACATTGGTAACAAATTGGCCCGTCGAGGGTTCACTTGGTTGTTTGACCCGCCAGCCTGCCCCCATTGGGGGGGTATTTTTGAGGCCGCGGTGAAAGCAGCAAAGGGACTCTGGCGGAGATTGTTGGGAGACACCGTTCTCACCTTTGAGGAATTAGCTACGGTATTTTGTCGCATTGAAGCGGTACTAAATTCGCGTCCATTGTGCCCGCTCTCTTCGGACCCTAACGATTTGGAGGCTCTAACCCCGGGCCATTTCTTGATTGGACAGCCACTTGTCGCTCTGCCTGAGTACCCTTTTGTTGATGTGAGCCAAAATCGGCTATCGCGGTTTCAGTTGGTGCAACAGCTCACTCAGAGCTTTTGGAAGCGTTGGAGCTTAGAGTATCTGCACATCCTCCAGCAGCGCGTCAAGTGGACTGATAAAACTCATCCGCCCAAGATAGGAGACCTCGTCCTTATTAAGGATGCCAACCTTAAGCCTCTGTATTGGCGCCGGGGGCGCATTCTCAATTTGGTGGCTGGCACCGACGGGGTACCTCGTTTTGCTGAGGTTTTAGTGGATGGGTCGGTTATGAAGAGAGTGGTCGCAACCTTGTCAAGACTGCCAATTGATTAGCGGACGGGACGGCCCGTCCGGGGGGGGTAGATGTTTCATCCACCAAGTTTCTGAACGCACCTTTTTGACTTTTGACAGATTACGTTTCGTTGTCTGTGCGATGACGTTTTTGCTTGTCAGTGCAAGATTGGTTTGGAAAAAACTCGCTTCCGTGGTCTTGTAATTTGGTGCACGCGGCTGTCGTGTAATTATTGATTGAAACTTTGAGTTAATGGTAATCCGATACAATCCTGATCGGTGTTTGATATTTTGTTGATAATTGAGTGAAAATTGAGAAATCTCGCCATTTTGGGTCTTGACCGCGAGTGATTTGTTGGTTATGTAGCCGGCCTTGTGTTTTATTTGGACGCCGGGAGACGTCGGTACGCGCTGTGGGGCGCCCTTTGGTTGCTGTCGAATCTACATAACTACACATACACCACACAAACCACAGATATACTTACACCCCACTCAGATACGACGTGACCAGGGACTACGTCACATCACCGATACCAACGTGATGGTAAGTGTATCTAATAGTTGTTTTCCCTTTGTCGATTGAACAAATATTATTTTGATTAGGGCTCCGCGTAATCGCGGACATCGTGAGTCTGTTTGTGCAGTCTCACACAGTGGCGATAGGTATAGGTACAGCAAAAAAAATTAGACCTATCTTATGCACAAATGAGAGTAATCGGGTGGGCTGATGATGATAAAGGTTGTAGATGACAAGCTTCTCATTGACACTGTGAGGACTGGAGACTGGAACCTGTGTAGTTAAAACTGAATCTTAATTGCATACCTTAAATTCTAATTTTATTTGTTTGCTTACACCAGAAGTATTTGAATTTAGAATTGACCATGACCTTTTTATTCGCAAACCGATCATTTCCTCCCAGGTTTTCTCAACGATCCTATCATGGGACCCTAGAGCATACCTTTATTCGCAAAGTGTGACATTTAGACATACACGTCTTAAAAAGATTAAAGATAAGATTTCCAGTCACCGTGACATCGGTATCGCCTGAAGGCACCTCTAACAATAACATGTCATTTTTAAAGGACATCGTGTGGCAGAGATGGATTGCTGCCTTTTTTATAGTGCAGTGCGTTTAACCCGATTTGTCATATTAGGGTAGATAGTTTTTAGTTATCAATGTGCCCAAAGGGTATAAAAGGTTAATGTTTATAACTGGTCTTGGTGGCATTATGATTGGTAATGCCCATTACTTTCTTTGCCTAAACCAGAAGAGGATAGGCTAGCGGCGCTTACCGCATACAAATATATTCCCCTGTTTTCTCCCTATAAAATAAAACTGGAGCAAATGTTTTTTTACCATAATCTACGAGTATATCCATCCTATAAGTTTCCATATTTCTTTTATTTTGTTTTTAATAAAAATAAATATTTTATTGCTCTTGTTTATTTTCTTATGAGAAAACAGGGGAATACGTTTGTATGGGCTGAGCGCCGCAAGCCTTTGCTCTTAAGTGAAATAAATTAATAAATTCATTTTAATTTATTTGTGCAAAAGGAAAAAACGTAACATAACACAGTGAATTAAGTTGTACTGTAAATACATATTAAAATGGCAACTTCTGCCTAATGAACTTGGCCAGAAGTCTGTGTTTTAGAAGCCAATGTTCCTTCAAATGATTGGCACACTGATGGGGTTGTCAGTCATGCAAGTAATTACACAATAACGTAAAGTGTATCTTTGATTCAGCTGTAACTCTATCTATACTTATACTTATAATACTTATACTTATATACTTATTTAATTTATTTAATTTAATAATAATATTATAAAGAGGTAACATTTGTTTGTAAGTTTGTATGTTTGTAAGTTTGTATGTAGGGGGTAATCTCCGGAAGTAATGAACCAATTTTAAAAATTGTTTCACTGATAGAAAGCTACATTATTCGCGAGTGCTATAGGTTATATTTTATTCCCGTACTCCCACGGGAACGGGAACTACGCGGGACGTCAGCTGCTATAAGACATAATTAGACTGGTGTATAAAATGTCGAGTCACCCTTTGCACGTTTTTTTTTATTTGTGCAGGAAGTTTTTATACATAAATAATTAATAAAATCATGTAGTGGTGCAAATAACAGCCATCGGCCAATAACGTTGTCGGGTTTCCTGCCAGGAATCAGAACCAGCACGAATTTTACTACCCTTATTACATGAAGTGTAATATCCAGTTAACAATGTGGAAATATAATATACCTCCACCAAATTCCACAGGGAAAATTAAATGGCTGGCGCTACGTAGTACGCGTGCAATAGGCAATACGGCAATTGTAACAAACCAGTAAAAGCTGGTCTCTTATTCTGTTGAAACTTTGAACTATGCTGGGCCAAGTACAGTCTATGTATAACTGCCGTGCGATAGACTGTAAGTACTTATTAAGGGTGTAAAAAGACCTTTAATGAAGCCGAAAGGCAGTTGTTCTCTCAGTCATTGCGATATTTTTTTTTGTTTTAGACCATACCTGGGAACCTTCTAGGACTTTTCTACGGACATATTGGGGGTCAAAGTTCCAACTTTAATACATGTTTTTAATGTATGATTTTTACTATAAACACCTTTACGACCCCCGTACTATTCAATCCATCCCTTAACGCAATGTTTTGAGTGCCTTACATTGAGTTCTACCGTAAAACGTGATTTTTCACCCGAAAAAAAGTGGTTTCTCAGCGATAGTTTTTGCGTTTAAAGTTATTTAGTTTGGTGTACAGAATGCTTGGTTGAAGGCTTTGTGAAAGGTCCGTTTACACTCTGTATATCTTGAAACTGTTCACAAAAGTCTCAGATTTCTAAATTCCCTGACCCTTCTTAAATAGAATAAGACATTAAACCAAATCCAAGCACAACCACAGAAAACGGAGACTTAAAAAAAAGATTTAAATAAATGAATAAATAGTTTCAGAATACAATTGCACCCAGAGGAGTAGAGAAAAAAAGAGATGCAAGATAACAATGATTTAATGAACGCGAAAAAGTTTAAGCATCCCAGTTTAAATGCCACCCGTGAGTGTACTGAGAGGACTTTGTTCGCGCTTTTTGTTCGACTTTGAAATGTGTGGATGCAGTGAGAGCGATAAGCGCGTGACTAGATAAAAAACCATGTAACCTTGATGGTCCAATTCCTGGGCAAAGGCCTCCCCCATATCCAGGGGTACTCTTTTTTTCTTCTCTTACTCTTCTTACTTACTCTTCTACTTACTCTTCTCTCTCAAGAGAAGAGTACCACATATTTTGAGTAAGGTGTAGACCTTACTCAAAATATGTGGCTTGGCCGTTTCGTTACAACAAGAACTATTGTATAACAGAAAAGTAATGAGCAGTGGATAATTTTATCACCTTACCCCATGTAAATGTAGCGAAATGGCCAAGCCACATATTTTGACTAAGGTGTAGAGTTTGTGAAGTTAGGGTGTATATAGTTAGAAGCTTATGGCTCTACATGAGATCTGATAACTTTTGGACAATGCGAGTCATAATAAAATTATAGTCTCGTCATAATTATGGTCTCGGTAACATTTTACATGAAAATGTTTTTGGTGGGATCATTTATATACTGACAAACATCAAAAATATACCAACATAATATTATTACCAAAAAGTAAGCATACATCTGATGAATGAGGGAAGGTCGTCGTCTTTACTTATGTGTAATGTAATTAATCTAAGCAGTTCTATGAATGACGCAAAGGATACGTAAGTCTTGTACAACTTTGCTACTGAACACAGATGATTATGAAAGGAAGTAAGTTTCCTTGAGGGGGTGTAGAAAAATGTAGAACTGGAAGCAAATTATATAAAACGCAAAACTGGTTTTCATGGACAATCGGCAAAAACTCAAGCATTTATTCCAATTAGACCGTTACAGGCACCAAGACACCGAGACCGAGATACCGAGTTTCTTCCGTGCCTTGGAAAGCATGTTAAGCCGTTGGTCCTGGCTGTCATTTGTAGATCTTTGACAGTCGTTAGGCAGTCAGTGGCCCAAAAAGCCTGACAACCAGTCTCACCAAGGGGTATCGTATTACCCGGTACTAATTGGGTTGTGGAGGTCAAATAGGCAGTCGCTCCGTGTAAAATACTGGTATTCAGCTGCTTCCGGTAAGACTGGAAGCCGACCTCGACATAGTTGGGAAAAGGCTAGGCAGATGATGAGACCGTTTCAGGCACTTTTAAAGGTCAAAAATAAAAGGATGAAGTTACTGTCGCAGTCACCAGTGGTATAATAACTTGTGAAAGTACTGTAGATCTTTATGGAGAACAATGGGCAAGAAACTCCATGACACTCTTTTAAATCCAAGTATTTTACAAGATCTTAGTTACAACATTAATGTTAAGATCATACGTTGAGAATGATGTAAAAGACGTGCACATCAAAGAGCGCTAGAGAAAAAATAAATAAATCAACAATGTAAAAATAAAATCATTATTGCGGAAATGTGCTTGAAAATGTGATGCTTTTCCATTGAGTTGCATAGAAATAGATCGTAACGCTGAAGGCGATTATATATTTCTGATTCAAAATTTAAATGAAGGAAAGTGAGACAAGAAGGCGTTTTTATATTCTAGAAATTGTGACGATTTGGATGTTAATCGTAAAGTACTAAAACCAACAGGATTTTATTTCACTTATTTTCCGACAGGCGCAGAATGTTTAGTAGGTATCTAGATAGGCTCTCGTCCATCTAATCCATTGCCCTCATAACTGAAGCCCTCAAGACCCATAATATTCAACGTGACGTGATCATAAAAGAAAGGTCAGTATATAAAGTTTTTATCTACTCCAGTCGTAAAAAGCGATTGAGAGAGATGATCGTAAGCAACAGGCTACAGACTTTTGAGGGCGTTACATACACTGCATGCAATGATACAGAGCATTTTCTTGTCTCCACATTTAGAGCATTTTTAACTGAGTACATCATCGCCCTTCATCCCCCGTAGAAAATGGGGAATACTCCGACCAGACGGGTGTTGTCTGGTGGGCCACTACCCGACAGTTGATGTCTGGTTCTTGTATATAGTCATAAGTCGCGGATAATTCTGCTTGCGCGATGTAGGATTTCTGACGTGTTTTCGCTGCTGTGTCATAGATGGCGCTGTAGTACTTTTTGTTATATGTCGCTGTCGTACTTTTTATAGTGCCGCTACAGTTAAATTTCAGAGAGTGTACTTTGGAATTAAACAATCTTTAAAAGTAATTCCTCCATTCCCATTCTATAGCGTCATTATAAGCGTCACTGTTATATGGCTGAAGACCCACGGACCCGAATAAAGCACTATGCTTGCACATTTATTGTGTGAATCACCAGTCTGTGGAATTAACTGCCGTCTTCTCTGTTGCCCGATCATAATAATCTAGATTTCTTTAAAGTTAGAGTGAATCGGTTGCTTCTGGGTAATTGTGCTCCTTCCTAGGCTGCATCCATCCAGCCATCCAATCGGTATATTCAAATTGTGGACACCATCATAATTATACTGTGCTGAATTATTTGTCGATGTTCGTTGTTCTAGCCACGTGCTTTTCTTTTATCTTTGGACAACAACAACAGCCCATAACGTCCCCTGCTGGACATAAGCCTCACCCATGATGGGAAGAATTTGCCGTAATCTCCACGCTTGGCAGGCGGATTGGAGATCGCAGTGATGAAAGACTAACAGAAAACGCTGCTGCCCATTCTCTGATCTACGTAGGCGCAAGGTGTTCTGCCTCAGACATTAGTCGCCTTATAGGTACGACACCCTTGAATGTAATGGGTTGGTTCTATTCTACTCTGCCGGATACCACACGGCTAACCTTGGACAATATGTTCATTATAAAAAAGCTCGCTTTTGCGTATACGCTCGTTTTGGAAGCACATGTACGTGCAGCTCGTAGGAGCCTTGACGAGAGACGCTTCTGCGCGTGTATGTGCATTCGGTTATTCGGTTATTTGAAGCTTATGCGCGCAAAAAAATACGCTAGTCCAAAACCGCTCTGAGCGAAAGGCGTAGTGTTGAAGTTTGATTTTGAATAAATAAAGCCGTGTCAATAGCTCAAACTAGGTAAAAGCGTGGGTACATATCTAAATTAACCAACAAACAAACGTTCCAAAAAGCCCCTCTCAATGATTTAAAAAATATTTTCCTATTCAATATTTTGATCGCCCACAGCGAAGCTGGACTCTCTTTTTTGCACAGTGCGCTACGCAACGTAACAAAATTTATTTTTATAGAATAAATACGCCGCTTACGTGGAAATAAAAATACCTAAATAAATTTATTCGGATCAAACGATCGTTGTTTTCCTGTAAAAGTTAAGAGTTTTTGCCTGTTACAATGACAGTAGACATGGCTTATATATACATATTTTCACAAACACTTGGCGACACTTAGATGAAGACCTTAATGAAAGCACATTGTTGGATTTTCAACGTTGGGGGGTTGGTATCATTTCGTCTAAAAAAGCAGCTGGTCTAATTAGCAAGTGGTCTAAAAAGTAGCTGGTCTAAGTACAAACTGGTCTAACGTAGACAAATGTTCACGTCCGAACGGACCGGTGTCAAAAAAAACAAATGAATAAACTTTATCAAGTACATAGTTATTTTGCGGTTGGTGAAAACAAACAGCAAAATTTGTAGTATGTTTTCGTAAGTAGGTCAAAAAGTAGGTAAAATCCTAGTCAAGTTTTAGCTTACTTTTTTTTTTTAAACTTACACTAAGATGCTATTCATCATCAACAATCTCCTTCCATTATATGGATGGAGAGGGAGAGGAAGACCAAGGAAATGATGATTGGATTGTGTGAGGAGTGATATAGTGAGTGGTAACATCGCCATCTCAGGTCCAGTTGAAAACCAGCGACGGGCACGAGCTGCTCGGCAGTTTTCTGAACTGGGCCTATTTGGTGCCGCCGTGAGACACACAATATTATTTTAACACCACCTGCTCGAAAATGTCAAATTATATGTCAAGCTACCTTAACCTAAAGTGAGTCATTAGTGGCTGGGGGCACAGCTGGTCAATAATGTTGTACTGGATTTCATTATGACCCGCTGGTCAATAATGTGATTTGAATTTGGAATCTCACATGCTCAGCTAAATTGACAGTATAGTACTCACAAACACCCTTTGGTGCCAGAAAGAGGAAAGCTATTCTCGATACCCTTACTACGCGTGGATAATAATTATTCTCGATTTCCTACAAAATCATAACGACTGCTTCTTCATATCGTTGCCATGTTTTCGAAGACATAATATTGTAAGAATAATTAAATAAATACGAACCATTTTTTAAAAGGAATGGAATAACATTAAAACTGGCATTAATAATAACAAATACCGTACCGCGCTGTAATACCGTAATAGTAATTGGCTGTAACATTAGTTAATTATTCTTACTGTTTGTTTATTTAATAAATACTTTGTTTTTCGTACTATGGCTATTATTTTCTCACAGTAGGTGTAAAAAGTAGAGTATCCTCCTCTGGGCTAAAGGTGTCTTTGCCTTGGGCTAGCTTGAATCCCTCGCTGCATTCAGGATTCTTGTATTAACTCCCTCGCTTCGCTCGTGAGTTAAACTCTTAACTCCCTCGCGAGATTCAATATGACGCCCGTGACATAAGACACAACT
Organism: Xestia xanthographa; assembly: GCA_905147715.2. Lineage (NCBI taxonomy): Eukaryota > Metazoa > Arthropoda > Insecta > Lepidoptera > Noctuidae > Xestia > Xestia xanthographa. Next base: position 22,883,516 of record LR990657.1, read on the forward strand.
TTAGCCCCTCGGTGCATAATCTACTATTATTTCTTTATTTTTCTGTTTAGTTTTAAGTTTATTTTAAGATTTTATTTTATTGTTACTTTTGTTTTGTTGTGTGCACTTATAGCATGTGTCAAATAAAAATTTATTCTTTCTTTCTGATGGCTGACAGAGAAGAATAGAAGATAAAATCGTGTTGTGCCGTCCCCAAGTAACATGTGCCAAGGGCAGAAAGATGATGAATCTCCTCCCATTATCATCTCAGTACTCATCCTCTTTATAACAATTTTTATGTAACATCAAAACATAAAGGGTGTAAACAACCTCATCACGAAGGCGTCAACCAAGCATTCTGTAAATCAAACTAAGTAACTTTTTTTTTGGGGTGAAAAATCATGTTTTATTGTAGAACTCAATAAAACGCACTCAAAACATTATGCCGATGGATGTATTGAATAGTACGGGGGTCGTGGAGGTGTTTAAAGTAAAAATCTTACAATAAAAACTTGTATTAAAAAAAAAAAAACTTGTCAAAAAGTTGGATCATTGACCCCTAATATCTCCGTAACTAGAAGGTTCCCAGGTATGGTGCAGAACAAAAAAATGATCGCAATGACGGGGAGAATAAGTGCCTTTCGGCTTCGTTAAGAGGTTTTTTATACCCTATAAACTCCCAAACCAGCAACCACACTTCTCACCAGAAAATACACGAAAAGTAAAACGGTAAATAAGTTATCCAAACGAACGGCTTTACCTGAACTAAGAAAATATCTAGACAGTGTAAGCATCTATTGATTATTCAAGACACCCATTCAGATAACGGCATTAGCCAGTTGAAGCCAGTTGGGGCTTTCGTGCTCGTAAAATACTGGAGTTGATGATTGTACGTACTTACGGAAATAGTGTTGCTCAGAAAATCTACGGAAATGTTACTTATATGTATCTACATTTTTATAGAGGATATACTACATTGTGATACAAGGGTACAATAACCTACACACCCGTGTATCACACGACGTTTTTCAATACAGTTGTGGGAAATAGTAAAAACAAAACAAAGAAGTAACTATGTTTATTTCTACATAATAAATAGAAAGTGAAATTTTTAGAAAATGGCGCGTTTTTGCAACAGGACATATTTTTTTACAACAAAAACAGCCTATACAGCCTATTCGATTTTTGACAAATTTTGTTGTGAAAATAAAAAAAATAAAACTGGTAATTAAATAAATATTAAAAAAAAAACCATGTAGAAGACTTTTGACAATGCAATGCTAAGACGTCGGGACTGATTCATTTCCCTTGTATAAAATCTATCCCATTTTATTCTATGTATGAAAACTCCTTGCTACTAAACTTTTTAAATTGACTTATAAAAAAACTCAACTGCAAAAGTAATGATTGAGCTCGTAAAAAAAGTCACGACCGCGTAACAGAAAGATGCCTATGCAAAAGATTTGATTTTTAATCATATTATAGCCTCTGAAAGTACGTCATGTTTAAGAACTTTATTGAAAAATCTTTACCTGTGGATTATAGCGCCTGGAAAACTTGGTTTATCCCAAAGAGCTTTCTATCAGTTGAAACAAATATGACAACAAAGGCAAAGGTATTTTGTCAGCTATTATAACCATTTAAATAATAATAATGGGTGGTCACCCATCCACAGCTTAACCTAACGATCGACCTGAGTGGCTGTTGTTATTATTCCACGATTACGAATATTACCGACTTAACCCGATTTGCATTACACGGCTAAAATACGAATAGTGGCAAGTTGCTCATCAATTAAAGTCCTCGACTGTATATACAAAACATACAAACTACAAATAGATCTAAAATACAAATAAAAATTAAGACAAAAAGTAAGCACCTACATTTACCACGAGGACCTACAAATGCCTCTGAGTTGGTTTTGGCTGTTTCTTCTAGTCAGGTACGCAAGACCGGCCCCATTTAGTTAAGTAAAAATTACGTGTAAAATTATTTGTAAAAACCTATTTTCAAACAAACATCATTTTATCAATTTGAACAAGAACCTATGAAATAAAAACTCTTATTTTAAAAACTGTCGTGAGGTCCTTAGAACTTTAAAGCATAAACGCCACTAATTCACTCAAACCACCTTTAAAGCTACCATACGAAGAAGCCGAGCGAATGTTATCTAAATAATTACTAAGGAACAGATATGAGGGGGTTCATTACAGTTAGTCCTGGCTGCAGTTGACTAATGCACGTTATTTCCTTGGCCAGGAATTAACTATGCCTCTGTTTTGCTCGTCTGTCTACGGTGTGTGGTACAGCGTATGAGCGGCAGCGAATATCTATACTAATATTATAAAGAGGAAAGATTTGGTGTATTTTTTTGTGTGTGTATGTTTGTAATGAATAAACTCGAAAACTACTGCGCCGATTTCAAAAATTATTTCACCATTAGAAAGCTACATTCACCCTAAGTCACATAGACTATATTTTATCCCCGTACTCCTACGGGAACGGGAACTACGCGGGTGAAACCGCGGGACGTCCGCTAGTTGTCAATAAACACGTTGATGGTTGTAACGTTATCCAATATGTTTTTAAGATTAATCACATTGTAAAGATGATTTATATAATGCATCTATTTGCAAGACCGTGCCGGTTGCGAGCCACGTCCGAGCCATGTCACATACGGGGCACGGGTGAGCGGGACCGCGGTCCCGGTCCCAAAGGCCCCCCTTTGGGACCGGGACCGCGGTCCCGGATTCCCAGAGCCACGGTTTAAAAAAAAAAACTGTATTTATGTGAGGCAGTACATGTTATAATGGTGTAGCGTCAGCGTCACGTACTAGTACAAGACTTGGTTTTATGTAGACTATTTTGAATAATGTCATGCCATCTACCTAGCCTTTTCTAGTCTAACGGGATGCAGCTGAATACCAGTACTGCCTATCTGACCTAAACGACCCAGTTCCCCTTGGGGTATTGCGTTACCCAGTACTAATTGGTTCTAACTGAACTTTCGGGGCACTGACTACCTGCAACGACTGTAAAAGACCTACAAATTTTAATGACAGCTGGGACCAACGACTTAAAATGTGCTTTCCGAAGTAAGGATAAAACCTGGTATATAATGGATAGTCATCCATTCACATGAGGATCGACTCGTGCGACGGGTTAATAATTGAGAAAGATTGCCACAATTAATAAAAAGAGTTGTTGTGTTTGTGTAATTTATTTCATATCTTTATACCACTGCTCTCAAAAACGGTGAAGGAAAACATCGTGAGGAAATCGGCATGTCCTAGAACAAAAAAAAAATCGAAGACATGTGACATCTACCAATCCGCACTGGGCCCGCGTGGTGGATTATAGCCCATTCCCTCTCATAGAGAGGAGGCCTGTGTCCCAGCAGTGGGAACATTAATAGGCTGATGATGATGATGATGATGAATAAAAAGAGTGTTTAAGACAACAAATTACACGATTGAGGAAATCAGCCAGATCCAAGCAGCAAAGAATTAGCCCTCGTGGTGATATTTGTTGAAGGTGCCTAAAAATAGACGTTTTTGACTAAAATATTATGATGATGGTAATTGATCCTTAAAGACGCTATCAAAAGATTCTCAATCGTGTGAGGTAAGTTCAGGCAAAATTAGCAATCACCTAAACCAAAAAACGTCACCGTCGTCGCTTATAACTTGCACCACAGACGTTTTCCGTCCGTCTATCTAACCGCTGCAATTTAAACCCATTGTCTTAATGAAACAGGCCGTTTCTACACATTACGCCTTCCCCGCGTCATTTATAGAACAAACAACGACTTACTGGCGAGGACTCGAAGAAAATTTAATTATGTGTGAATTATTTAACTGTTTTGTTGAATATTTTAGCAATTTAAGTCCAACTATCGTTTAGAAGTGGTACGGTTAGTATGTTTGAAAGAGAACTGATTATATATTTTTGTATTTGATCTTTTTAGGGTTCCGTACCCAAAGGGTAAAAACGGAACCCTATTACTAAGACTTCGCTGTCTGTCCTTCTGTCTGTCACCAGGCTGTATCTCATGAACCGTGACAGCTAGACAGTTGAAATTTTCACAGATGATGTATTTCTGTTGCCGCTACAACAACAAATACTAAAAACAGAATACAATTAATATTTAAGGGGGGCTCCCATACAACAAACGTGATTTTTTGCCGTTTTGTCTAATGTATAGATGTACGGAACCCTTCGTGCGCGAGTCCGACTCGCACTTGGCCGGTTTTTTTTATGTGAATGTTTTTTTATAAGGAGCTTGTGGCTGAATAATAACAGCCGCTTGGGATAAATCTTCAGGTTAAGCCGCGCTTGCCTGGGTTGACCTGTGGATGGGTGATCATCCATTATATACTGAGTTTCCTCCGTCCTTTGGAAAGCACGTTATGCCGTAGGTCTCAGCTGTCATTTATAAATCTTTGGCAGTCGTTACAGGTAGTCAGCGGTCCGAAAGTCTGACAACCAGTCTTACCAAGGGGTATTGTATTACCCAGTACTAACTGGGTTGTAGAGGTCAGTTATAAAATGTTTAATACTGTGATACGTATGACTGTTCTAATTTTGCCAAAAATGTTTTAAAAATGATTTAAGTAAATATAAATGGAAAATGCAAGGATCTGAGACTTTCAGAAATCTAATAACAAAACTTCATTATGAATGCAAAGCAGTCATATTTTAAGGCATACTAACACCGGCAAAAATATCTTCAGCATAAGAAAGGCACATAATTTGTAAGCTTGAGATGCCGAGTTGCTAAACTAATTAGCACAGAATGTTCTTTTTGGGCAGAAATATTGTTATTAAGGCTGAAAACATAATTAACTTCACTCCTTTTAGTCTTCATAATCTTGAAATTCTTCGGCAAAATATTGTTGTTCTGGTACAGAACAGAATTGATTACTGTTATACAGACATTGAGCTATTACTACTACGTATAGAGAAGACGAGCAGTGGTGGCACAGTGGTGGCGGCCCTTATTTTTTTTTTTTTTCCGGTGGGAGATCATCAAATGACTCCTCCCGCTCTGGGCGGAGCAGGAGGGAGTGTCAGACTTTTACTGACTAAAACCCATCCATGTTCCTTCATCGCCCTTTGTGTTCCGGGGCCACGGTATCTCTTTCGAACAGTCCCGCAACCCCGGCAGGCATCGGTCCTTGCGGACCCCTTCCTTTTTGCTGACGCTGATTTTATTCTTGAAAAAAAACTTTTCCCAGCAATAACTTTTGCGTAGGGTTATTTAATTTGATGTACAGAATGCTTGGTTGACGGCTTCGTGAAGGGTCCGTTTACACCTTTTATCATCCTTAAATAACAGCACCTCTGATACATAATGTACCACTTTTTATTGCTCTTGGCTGGCTCGTTAATTTCTCGTTAGAGATTTTGTTCACATTAGGTAACCCGTGCAGATTATTTTTATCTTTGGAATTAAAACTGTAAGAATGAAAAGATTGAATATAATATTGAAATACATATCCCATCAAAAACATAGATGTGAAATGAGAGCCAAGTTCAATATTATGATATTTGCCTTGGTAGTTGACTTCAACGACAAAAGAAGTGAAATCTAAATGGGTGCCAAGTTCAATGGTCAGACCTGAAATTTATTTATAACAACATAAAATATCATTTTTTCTTATTACTTAGGAGAATATAATATTGTAGCCTAAGGTCTGACTAGGCTAGTTCTTATATACGAATTATTATGTTCGATGGTTAGTTTCTATCAGCAAGCAAAATTTTCGGAATAATAAAATAAGAACCGACAAGTAACAGGTTGAACTTGTGAAGGCTATAATATAATTCGTATATGAAAACTGTATGGTAGCGGTAGGCGGTTTTTGGGCTATGCCCCCTTACCGCGGAAGCCATTCCTGGGCCTGCGGAGCCCGTATCTGTGGCGGACTCTTAGTCCTGGGTCCTGTGGGCGCATGAAAGCAACATGCGCTCTTGTGTATGGTTGCTATGTTGTAATCTGTAGGCGTAATCTGCAGAGACAGGAACCTCCTCACAATGCAAGCCGTATCGAAGAGTACTGCCTCCTGAATCAGGCCCTTGATCTAACCGCCTAAAGACAGCTTCGATAGATGGTCATCGAAGCTCTTGGCTATAAGGCCATTGGCCGTCACGACAATCGGGACAATGATAACCGAGTTCATATTCCACAGGTCGCGAACCTCGTGTTCCAAGTCGAGATATTTTATTTGTTTCCCTTTCTCAGCTTTCACGAGGTTCTCGTCATGCGGAATGGTAACATCGATTATCATTACGCGGCGCGCTGATCGGTCTATCCTGACATAGTCCTGACAGTAATGATAGACCGATCCCAGTACAGCGTGACATGGTCGTTTTCGAGAACTGGGTCGGGCACATACTTACTTATAGTACGGTACCTCAGATTCCACAAGTTTATATTTCACGTCAAGTTGCTGGTGTATAATCCTGGCTACTTGGTTGTGCCTGTGCCAGTACTCGCCGTTAGCCAGACGAGAACAACCAGAAATAATAATGTCTGATGGACTCACCCGGAAGGTGGCATGCCCGACACACGTCAACCGTCCCATCCTTCATAATATATTTCCGTTAGTTGTTCGTCAACATAACATCGTACATAATCGCACAGACAAAACCTTCAGTTTCCCCAAAGAGGTCGCCGAAACGTAACCAGGACACGGACGCTATAAAATCTACATCGGGCCCATGAAGAGGCCGGTAGAAGCGCCCGTGAAGCTCTTTGCCTTGCCATACTTCTCTGCAGTCATCGGTGGTTGTTGAGGTTTGCGCTAGTTCTCTTTAGCCATGGACAGCAGGGTGAGTCCATTGTCCACTGCGACCACATCTCGGTGCATACCCACCTCGGCTTTTAAAAAATATTCTCTGAGACTGCACACCTCGCGGTTGTGGAGGGTCTTCGCGTTTAAAAAGCCTCGACCTCCGCACTTCCGCGGGATGTCCTGTCTCATCACCGATGATCGTGGGTGATGCATCCAGGTTTCGGTCAGCAGTGTACGAACTCTTCTATCCAGGGCGTCGAGTTCGGTCAGAGTCCATTTGAGTATGCCGAAAGAGTACATTAAAACCGGCATGAGCCAACATATAAGGCGCGCACCTTGTTATTATTAATATTATAATAATACAATTCTGTGTACATAATGTGTGTATAGTTGCACACTAATTAGTCAAACGTTATCATACCCACGCTATTCGGCAGGTCATAGTATGCGTAATGCATAATACTTCTAGACAAAACTCCAACGTGTAAAGTCATCCGCCTAGCCTTTTACCAACTATGTTGGGGCCGGCTTCCAGTCTAACCGGATGCAGCTGTATACCAGTATTTTACATGGAGCGACTACCCTTTGGTAAGACTGGTCGTCAGACTTTCAGGCCATTGACTACCTGTAACGACTGTCAAAGATCTACAATTGACAGCCGGGATCAAATAACATAACGTTATTTCCGAGGCACGGGGGAAACTCGGTATGTAATTGTTGTATTTGTGTTGTTGTAATTGTTGTTATTGTTTTGTTGTTGGTTTGGTATTGTTATTGGTATGTGGTTGGTTTAAGAAAACTATGTGAACCTTTGTGAAGAGAAAAAATAAAGACATTGTATTGTATTGTATTGGTGGTGACTATTGGTGACCCATCCACGTACAAGCCCCAGGCAAGCGCAGCTTAACCTAAAGACCAACCCGAGCGGCTGTTATTATTTAGCCACGAGCTTGTAAAACAAAATACTCATAACGTAGAAGATTTTCATTAAAAAACATGATTGTTTTACAAAGTTTAGGAGAGGCTCTAGATGTTACGCAATTAACTACTTGAACGCATATTATGGAACATTTTGCTTGTTACATGAGACCGGCGGCGGCTTCTTAAGAAATTAATAAAATAATAATTGCTCTCTTATGAAGCGGGCCCTTACCTTTGATTATCTGGTTAGAGTTGGAGCCGTGAGGAGTTGAACAACTTTTTAATATATTGTTTGTTTACGTGTTTTAAGGCATTGACTTTATTTATTTGCTTATCTTATTTCTTCTTAGCAATATTGACACAGTCATAGTTCATGCCACAGAAAAATATTAGGAAATTATTAACGATGGCTTTAGGTTCAAGGGTACTTACAGAATAAATATTTTTTTAGTTAGCCCGTATTGTCCCACTCCTGAGAAAAGGTCTCCCCCCATTCCTTCCACTTCTCGTGGTGGTGTGGTTGTTCTCGCCAATTCGCCAGGAAGCCATCCAAGACGTAGAATATAATGTATTTGAATGCTTTTTGATGACTTTATTCTAAAATAGATGGTGAAAATGTATTATCAAAGTTGCAGTTGCAGTTAAATGGCAAAACTCGTGGACGACAGTAATCGTGTCGTCCTATATGAACACCTCCATTTAAATACACAAGCTACGACTCTTAAAACTACACGATTATCTGTTGTCATGACATAGTAGGAACCCGTTCCCACTATGTCATGACATGACTTTAGACCTTCATAGAATCCAGATGTAACGTTAAATTGTATTGATAAAAAATATTATCAGTCAACTGAACTTGCAAGGAAGTGTACGCTGCGATGAGTGCGTACTTTATGTAAACTCCAGTTTGTAATATCTGACTTTGAAAACAATTAGTTTTGTTGACATCGATACTTACTAGGGAGTGCTTACTTAGTAACACATCTTGTATGTACGCAGTTGATTTAAATGAATTATAATCTTATACACTTAATCATACAGTTTATTTTGCAATTATTGCATGTCACTGACTACTATAGAGTTCACTGACGGTCGACCACTTTTCAACCTTATTACTTGGGTTATAAGGGTACTATTGACTAAACCTAAAATCTTATAACGTACCTACCTACCATCTTCTGACAAAAATAAAGTTATAATAGGGAATGTGTATTAATTACAAAAACTTTATTTATTAAAAATGCCTTGTATTGGCCCATAAAAACATTGTGGTACACTTGTTTAAGTTGCTAATAAATCACTTATTTTACAATTTACTGTTTTATGTAGCATGTTTTTGGTGAAACGGAACGCACTCTCGTAGTGACGTCAAAGTTTATGTGTCAAAAAAACACTTTTATTTGAAAAGTGCTTAAAGTTTCACTACGATTTTATCATAATATTGTTATTGCAATTTTACTTGAATAAAGCACATACAAATCGACGTAAACAAGGCAGGTTTGGTAAATGACGTCATTTCATGGCCGCGACAGCTACGGACGTTTGAGTTGTCGTAGAAAATTGCAGGAGTTTAATATTTATAAGTGACAAGCAGTAGTTGAACTTATATTTTAATACTTTTCTTGGGTTGTTATTACTGTATTTTATTGAGTAAAGTGAAGAAAAAATTACGTGCATGTTCCCTATTGTTACTTTCAGGCTATCACAATATAAAAATCCAAAACTGTTACTACTTTTCTCCCACTTGTCTTCAAGATTAGTATGGAAATTAAGACTAAAAAAAGCAGTAAGCCTGCAGCTTATGTCTTAGTTGAAGTATCCAGTAAAAGTCAAATGAGGGTAGCAAGTATGGCGCTCGTAAACGACAGGCGCTATCTTTTGTTACGCCCTTGCTGTAAACTAACGGCTTTTACTTTGGATTAGTATTACGGTCTTGAAAGTGTAGGTGACCGTTAGCTAAAGTATTGGTCTAATTAGAAGGTATAATAAGATACAATTAAGTTAGTTTAATTAGTGCCAGCTGTATTAGAACCCACTGGCTTGGCACGCGTCGATGGCAAGAGACCAGATGGTATGACCATAATGCCATGGAAGTTGGGTAGGCCTTTGGTGTGGGACGCAACTTGCGTCGACACCCTTGCGCCATAACATCTTCCTAGCACAGTGTGCTGAGTTGGGGCGGCTGCTGCAGGTGCTGAAACCTCAAACGGCGCAAATACAATAATTTAATTGGTAATTATGTATTTGAGTCGTTTGGAGTTGAAACACTAGGGCCATGGAGTCCGAGTGCCCACCTAGTATTTCGGGAAATCACCAAACAGTTGGTCGACTCTTCACGTGACCAGAGGGCAGGCCTATTTTTTGGCCAAAGAATCAGCAGTGCCATCCAACGTGGCAATGCTGCCAGCCTTCTGGGCACTTTTCCTGTTGACAGCGACGTGGACAAGATTTTTAACGCCCTGTTACCCTTTTTGATACTTGTAAATATTTTTATTTCTATTTTAGAGTTAGTGTGTAAATAATGTTTTATCTAAAATAAATGAATACCTAATCGTATTTAATAAAGAATAACACAGTTAGCTTACAAATCTCGTGTGTCGTGTTGGCGGTTCGTCTTCCATAGGTAGTCTGGATAGGCCTTCTAACCAATTTCCAACAACAGGGTATGAATGCAAATTTGGCAACTGCTGAGAAATATAATACCTTTGGTCAGCATGGGAATTAAACCCAAAATCCTGGTTTAGAAGTCTCACACGGAACTATTCGGACCAACGAGAGCTCAATTTTGTCCCAACGTTGGGTTTTATTTTATTTTTGTTATTGATGATGATTTTAAAAAAATGCTCCTAGCATTTTTTTTAAATCATCATCAATAACAATGCAAGAGTAATAAAGTGGTAGACAGTCAGTGAACTCGGAAGTCAATGTACAGTCAGCAAAAGAGTTAAGCAATCTTTTTACTATTATTATAAATGCGAAAGGGTTATAATGAATTTTTTTGCAATTTCATCCAAACCTGTTCAATAGTTTCTGCGTGAAAGAATAACAAAACTCGATCCTCACAAACTTTCGCATAAAATGTATAAGAGTAGTAAGAAGATTGCTATAGTCTGCGCCAGATAAGAAATAAAGGTCATTAACCCGCATACAATTATTCAAATACATAATTCCGAAAACAGAAATAATGACATAAACTTGACCCGAAACTACCCTTATCGTGATCCTTGACTTTTTCTGGTAATAAAAAACGATTCATAATGTATTGTCGGGGTACCTATGCAGAGAAATTACGAAAAGAGCAATGACCTTCAATTCCTACTTATCTGGCGCAGACTATAGCCTTCCTAACTAACTCTTCTGTTGACTGTACATGTACCATAAGTCCTAAAAATAAGATTGACCCTATGAGAACAGATCAATCTTTAAAAAAACCCCAATATCTAGTTAGAGCTATAATTAAATCGAAAAGGTTAATGTAACTTTTAGTCAAGTTAGTACTGTAATAAACCTGAGTAGATCTTCAATTGAAATTAGAAAACTGTCTTGTAAAGACCTGTTTACACTGTCCAGCAGTGGACTTCTTGCGGCTGAAATGGTGACGATGATAGTTTTTTTTTTTATATTACGGGAATATCCTGGATGAGGTTGGCACAAGAGCGTGGTGCTTGGCACAAACAAAGGGAGGCTTATTGCCAGCAGAGGGTGAAGTTGGGCTGTGGATGATGATGATAATTCTTTTAATGTTATTCCAAAATCATCCGCCATTTGCATAGCCTTTTCCCAACTATGTTAGAGTCAGCTTCCAGTCAAATCGGATGCAGCTGAATATTATTAATATTTTACACGGACCAACTGCCTTTATGGCCTGCAGAACCCAGTTACTGGGTAATACGATTCCCCTTGGTAAGACTGGTTGAACTTTTAGGCTATTGACGTTACTTGTAACGACTGTAAAAGATGTACAAGCGACCGTCGCGTCAGATACAACGGCAGGGGCGCCTCCACGAGCGAGACAATCGCGTCGATATTATCGTCCTTGCCACGTTTTTCTATACACTCTTTTGGGCCGTCTCGTCTCCACGAGCAAAAGAATCGCGGCGATAATATAATCCTTGCCACGTGTTTCTATACACTCTCTTTTGGGCCGTCTGGTCTCCACGAGCCAGAGAATCACGGCGATATTTTCGTATAGAAATACGTTGAATCCCTGCGATTCGCTCGCTCGTGGAGGCGGCCCCTAGCGAGCTTTATAAGGCACCGAGAAAACTCCTTATGTTTTTAATTGTCATTTGTTGGATGGTCACCCATCCACGGACTGTGTGTGCGTGGCTTAACCTTGAAGATCGATCCATGCTGCTGTTATTATTTAGCCATAGCCTCCCATGGATAATTCTTAAAATAACTATAAGATAAAATGGGATTTTCAATAACCACCTGTTTCTGGACAAATCAAGCATGTCAAGTTTCTCCGAACGATTTTAAACCATAAAATGTTGATGGTTATGTTCAAAATCGAATGAGAAAATTTGATTGTTTGTGGTAACTTGATGCTAGCGATTGTACCTACATAATCAATCTATGACGTTCCCACTGCTGGGACACAAGCCCCCTTTCTATGAAAGGGCCCTAATCCACTACTCGGGCCCAGTGCAGTTTTGTGGATGACATATTAAGGACTATTTAGAAGAATGTTACACACTTCATAGGTGAGAAAAAAGTAATAATGTCATTAAAAACTTGTGAACTTAGCTTTACACTACGATTTCTAAGTGTAAGCGAGATAGCAACATCAGTGACAGGTGCACTGAAGTACCCAGAACGGGGTACCTATAACAAAAATTTTATTGGTCGACAGATTTACGAGCTATTTGGCAGGGATCAGTCGCCCTCGAAAAGTATTATAGATTATCTACGAAAAAGAATTACGATTGGAGTATAAAATTTCGTTGGATTTATTGAACGACAATGAATGAAATTGGAGTCTGGAGGATAAAGAATATTCATGATTTTATGTTCAGGTTTTTTGCCCTTTTGTCTGTTCTTATTGCTACGTTAATTGAATGGAACTTACTGCATAATTAGTTAAAGTTAAGGTTAATCAATCTAATCTAAAGTTAGTTAACGTTAACTAATCCAAACTAAAGTTAGTTAACGTTAACGTTTCTACTTCTGGGACACAGGGTCCAGTGCGAGTTGATGGAAGTCACCATGTCTTTAATTTTTTGGTTCGCGGATAAACGGTGAAGAAAAATATCATTTTAAGAGCAAGTAGTAATAACATCACACAGAGTAAAGAGCGTCTGCCTGTGGAGCACATTGACTTGTTAAACGTACTACCGTTCTGTTTAAGATGTTAGGATCATATTATCCAAACAACGTATTCGACTCAGCAAAAGGAAGAGATTGAAACCAAAAAGAACGCTCAAAAATTTGAAACGTGTGAACACCCAATTATATAATCTTGTGAGCTGAACACGAAATAAACATGGAAATATAATATCAAGTGTGTCAGTATAATCCTTTGCGATCCACTTTCGTCGTTACTTGCCAGTCTCCCCAGTATGGTAAGACCCGTAAGCCTCTTACACAAAAATATAGCTTGCTTAAAAATTTCACGTGTGCCGAAATATCTTGCGAAGCTTTGTATAAAGAATAAAATTGTGCGCAGGGTTGACGCGTTATTTTGAGTCTTGCTGACAAGTTACAATAGGCTAGTTCCCACCATCAATAAAATGCAAATCTATTTAGTCCGTCAGTTAGAGTATTGGAAAATAATGGACACGTATTTTTTGTTTTTGTAAATCAATGAATATTGACAAAGATGAAACGCATCAAAACTCAGGAGTAGGGGCTCGTGACGTCACAACGCACTAATAATTATAGCACAGCATGACGTATTGAGAATTTTAAAAGTGTCGTATCTTCGTCAATTTTGGTCTACGTAACAAAAGAAAAAATACGTGTAAAATATTTTTTGATAATCTAACTGACGGACTAATTAGATTTTTTCAGTACATAAGCCTATTCATTCAAAACCATTTGTCGATTCAAGAGACCTAATCGAACATAGCGAATGGTTTGGACAGATAATACCTTTGCCCCACTCATTGTAATTCATATAAGACTAATCAAGTATTTAGAGCATTGGCGGAACATCAAGTAATCCTCTAATACTTTAGTTTTGTCACCTATTTTGCAAGTCGTACTTTGAAGATATGCTTGAATATTTCATTGCTACTTCTGTTATTCTTGAAGTCATTAATTTATCCATATTGTATTGATGATTTATCGTTTCCAAACCATGGCTTTTGACAATCATAAGAGGAGATCGGATATTCCGATGCATATTTACCTAAAGTTTGAGTGTTGACTAGTACTGAGTGAGTTTGAGTATCTAAATAATCATTGTTAAAATCCCAGTCATATGTTCTATTTTATTCTATTGGAATATTCATAAAAAAAAATGAATTCAGTTATTTAGCAGCAAAATGTTAAAGAAAAACAAATGTTGAAGTACAGTATAGTCTCCACCAGATAAATAAAAATTAAAGGTCATTAACCCGCATACGTTTATTCAAATACATAATTCCGAAAACAGAAATAATGACATAAACTTGTCCCGAAACGACTTTTATCGTGATCCTTGACTTCTTCTAATAATAAAACGATTCATAATTGTATTATCGGGGTACCTACGCAGAGAACTTAAAAAAAGAGCTATTACTTTTAATTCTTACTTATCTGGAAATATTTATTATTCTTAATAATACTACATGTGTAGCTCTTCGATACCCGCAATTACAGACACAATTAAAATAACAATGCACCGTACCCATTTGGGTACGGCTGGGGACATACAGGTACATTTTACCCTTTGCCGGAAAAAAATGTACTTCAGGAAAATATGCATCCGAATATTGGATCCAAGTAGGTTATTTCATATATCATAAGTTATTTTTATAAGTGCCCAAAACTCCTGCCACCTTATTCACTAGCTCTTCAATCATGAAAAATTACAAATACTTTAATTTGATTACCCGAATTATACACAAAACAAAGCATGAATCATACTGACGACTGTTAGTGGGAACAGACCGACCCTGTACTAACAAGTAGCGAAAAAAAAACAGAAGAATTAAGTTTTTGCCTATACTATCCCACTGCTGGGCAAAGGCCTCCCCCAATTCCTTCCATGTACTCTTATCCACGGCCTTCTCGAACCAGCCGTCACGGTATGCGTCCAGATCGTCTCGCGCCGTCCGTCTTCCGAAAAACCATTGTGTTGAGACTTTTGCCCAGTGGTCTTCGTGCATGCGGATGACGTGACCCTCCCAATCCCATTTTAGAGTAGCAGCCTTCTTACCAATGCCAACTATGACCGTTTAGGAACGCAGCGTCGTGTTTCGAACAGTCTTGTATGTAGGGAAAATGAGTAAGCGATAAGAATTAAAATAACCAAGAGAATTTAAGAGATTAAAACAGTTGGTGCTAAATACTTAATACCTACCTACCACGTAGTAAGAAACTAATCAACAAACAACATAAAATAAGCGATAAAATTAACAAGAAATAACGGACACAATTAAAATTATTTATACGACGTTTCCACGTTTGTCCTTATTGAATACGTAACCATCAACACTTGAACTGCTTAACACAATATAATTTAATATTTCTAATGTAAAGAGTACAATGTATGCAGTATGGTCTTTAGTCAATTTGTTGGTCTTTATACAAATCGTAACTTGCAGGGACTTCTACCTTGGTATGTTCAGGCGGAATGATTTCTTAGTGGCTCAGGATGTTATTTATAAGGCTCCAGCGCCTTTTGGTTCTACGATTGCAAGTTATGGAAGATTTTTCAAGTGTCCAGTAAGTTTAGCCTTTGTTTTACATTAGAACTAACTGCACCCGCGGTTGCGCTCATGAAATCATGCAATTTTAGAATAAGTTACATTGGTAATGGTGTCGATTCTGTTATGCACAAACTAAACTCAATTTAGGCTATTGCTATCTTTTACTTAAAGGCAGTGCAAGAAAATGACGGCTCTGGCTATGAACTAAGTTACAGATGTCAAACTAGTTTATGTCTTGCGCTTCACCGTGTTTTAGTCGAAAGTTTTTATGTGCACCCTTCATTTGTATAGAAATATTAGTTCCTACTAATTTGACAGCTCTAAATTACGTCCGTCTCTTTCTCGTTTTATTAGAGAGAAAAAGATAGCAATAGCCTAAATTAAGTTTAGTTTGTGCACAACAGAATCGACACCAATGTCGTATTGTTTAGATACAATTATTTGGAATCAATCCAAGGAATTCAACTTGTTCTATTAAATATTATTATGTACTTTAGCACAGTCAAATGCGAATTCAACATCGGAATGGAAGATAATGAGCTGTTTATTTTGCCAAAATTGTTTTATTATTCTAGGTGTCAAGTCAGGAAAATAATAAGTAGATAGTAGTCTATTTCAAAAGTATCAGATATGCTCTAATTCAGTGTATTTAGGTCGAGACAGGCATGTGCAATGTGATGATGTTCTCGATTCTTCTTTCACAGATAACATACTTCAGGGTGGTTGATCGCCTAGGAATGGGCCGAGGACCAATCACAACCATTGTCCGCGGTGGTTTAAGGAAAAAATTCATTGCCGTTCGCATCAAATCAACCTACAGGCTTCCCGTATCCGTCAACATATACGTTGGATGTGAAAATAAGAAACCGAGTACATTTAGGACTACGTTGACTACTACTACAATGACTTCTGCACCTGCTACAACTAAGGAAACTGGAGGTGATAGTGATGATGATGATGTTACTACTACTCCTGCTGGCGATGATGATGAGACGTCTGACGGGAGTGAAGCTACCACTACTGATGGCTCGGATAGTGTTACTACAGTAGATGACTCAAAAACTACAGTATCAACTGCCTCAGAAGATGACTCAAGCACAAAACCTGGCAATGATAACAATACAGCATCAACTGGCCCAGGAGATGACTCAAACTCGGAACCTGGCAAAGATAACAATACAGCAATAACTGGCGCAGACGATACTGCTGTTACTACTACTGACGAACCTCCAACCTAACTACTCTCTAGCTACTGCAGCTTTATAGACTGTAGGATATATGTATTACTACATAGCAAAATAAACCATGAACGAAGAAGCAACTAATTCTCTCATTTTTAAAACACCGTCAACCACCATTACGTTTCTAGGGTCACGTCGCCAAATAGCAAAAATTTAACCCTTGTAGATTCGTCCTGTCCATCTGTTTGTCTGTCTGTCTGTCCGTATGTCAGTTTATTCCGAGACTATTGGTATCACACGGTTGAAATTTGAAAAGTTAGGTGCCTTTTAGGAACCGCTACACAAATATGATGAGAAATTATGAAGAAATTAAAAAATAGAACTACCTCTATTTTTAATTTCTTCATAATTTATCATTCTCTCTAACCCTTTATCCATGTGAGGGTTGAATAAAAAAATACGTATATAATAGTGTAGGGTGTCTATCGATAGTTTTAAAAAAATGGTATTGAGATTTGTTAAATACTTTTTTCTTATGTCAATGGTTGTTGAGATGTTTGCTTCTGAAGTCGTAAAAATTGTGTCTTCTCTCTCTAAAAAAGAAAAAAAAAATCTCTCGTGGAGAAGACAGAGAGGAGTGGTTGTTTTAAATAGTTTATTGATGTTAAATATTTAATAATACGTAACCCTTTTTTGCGGATTCTACAAAAAAGTAAATTTGACACAAAAAAAAATGTGGGCCGTAGAAGGAATGTAAATTATGATGAAGCGGAATAAAATAATAAAAATTATATTTTGGGTTGAAGGAAGCATATTGTTTGGGACGAACGAGGATTTTGTTATGTGGGACAAAACTCAGTGGGCCGAACAAATAATAAATCATAACTAGTTGTGCAAAGTCTTGAATGTATTTGCGGAAATATGATGTAATACCAATAAGACTTTGTACTGTTTTACTGCCTGGCTTCAGAAATACGTCATTCGATAAAAAATCAAATACGCTAAGAAACATTCTACGATTTGTTTCTTCGCCACGGTTGAAATCGCTTGTCGCAAATAAAACTGTATTAATGCTCTATTTATATGGTCCAATTTGTCTCCGACGCAAACATGAATGTCCCGATTAACAGCTTTTAGAGTTTCGTCCAGTAGCTAGAAACTTTTTCATTAGAACTCTCTTGCAACATGGCGCCAAATTCACTTCTGTATTTACAAGTTAGTCGCAGTCAAGAAAATATAACTTCGTCTCTTCCAGTGTCCTGTTCCAAATGAAATAAAATAAGACTTGTTTCTTGTAGATTTCTCAACTTGAAATGTTCATTTGTTTTTGTTTGGTATTTCTTTGCCTCATGCTGAAGTCACAGCGAAGACTTGACTTGAATTATTGCACGTTTGGTTCTTGCTAAATAATTATGAAGGATAGCATACAAAATCAGATTTTTTTTTTTTAAACGTTCTTGTACTAGGAACAATTGCCGATACGGCTCCGGACATACACATATATACCTACACTGACCTACAAATTAATACTTACTTGCTGTATTTTTGACTGTCTAGCCTCATACAGTTGCGATTTGTTTGTACTATTCCGATTGTTCCATAAGATCAATCTAATCTGAACCGAAATCTAGAACGTGTTTGCCTGTGAAGTCTTCAAAGTCGATCGTCTATTACGGGGTGCCGGGTACGAATACTATTGGAGAAAATAATTGACAAACAAAAAAAGAAAGAACCAATAAAATTTCGCTCACCTATGCAGTATCCGGTTAGATCAATGAGATCTGCCTGGTAATTAGGTAGCACTTACTATCGCTACACCATTCATTTGGACAATTCAAAAATATTAATTGCTTTATTGAACACACGAGTTTTTCAAACATACGACGTAATGATGAATTTCCTTCAAAATCCTTCATTCTGTATTACGCAAAAGGAGTACTGATTTATCTGGTCAGTTTTATCTCTTCCTGAGATATTCCGAGTTTAAACAATCCGTTAAGTGTATGGTGAACTGTTAATATGCAGTGAAGAACGATTGTAAGTTTTACACACAACCTGAACTATACCCATTATGAATTGTACGTATGTTTTCAATAAATATTATGATACCCCGTTCAATACCCATCGCTATGGGTATTACGGTCTATAGAAAGTAATGGACAATAATGACTGTATTATTTAATATAATATGTACACGTTCTATTGGCCCTTGGACATAATACAAGTCAATGGAAATAATAATAAATGTGAAAAGTATAAATCAAGAAATTTTCTTGATGAGGTTTCATTCAATTTAATTTCTTTGATTCGAACGGACACTATAATGATTGGAACTTTATCTTTAATACTCATAATGAGTAAAATAACAGCAATGAAAGCAATTACTGCTAAGAAGATGCAGCCTCCAGCCCCCTCAGCTAATGACAGTGTAATTTTAAAACACGAGGATATTTACAACATTAAGGTAATGGAGGCATTAACTGCAATGAAAATGCAGCCTACAAACCTAATGACTGAAGACAGAGTCAAATTAAAACCAGAGGATGTTTACAGGATCAAGAGTTTTCTAATGAACGGTCAAAACGTTGGTAAAATGAAAGATCCGGGCAGTTATTGCCGTGCTTTTGATAATTGCTACGAGTGTGTGAAAAGTTTATGGTTTCCATGTGGTTGGTGTCATGACTTTGGTTGCACTGATACTCCTGCATACCTTTGCCCCTTCGCTGAGACTAAAACTGAGAAATCTAATATAACCGGGGAAATAAAAGCGTGTCCACACGCCGTGCACGAAGGGCCTATACTGATCCCAGAGGGGGTGTCAACTAACATAAAGGTTAAACTATACGCACCAGATCCAGCAATCTATGTCGACAAAATCACATGTCAGATCAAGATAGGAAAGAGGGTGACTAATCTAAAAGGAGTGATACGAGATAAAGTTGTTCATTGTTATCCTGTTATTCTGCAGTCCCATGCTGAAGTATATGGTGATGAGGTAAGAGGGTCTCTGACCCTTAAATGGGGTGGAGCTGAACCATATTCAAATCAAATTCCGTTGATTTTGTACAATTGTAAAGTATTGGCCTCAAACTGTGAAGATTGTGCAAAAATGCAATCCGAATATAGGTGCGGGTGGTGCTATCCAATATCGAAATGTTCGCTGGAAGAAGAGTGTGACCACAGTAGGTTGAAATGGATTCGGGACAGTTGGTCTTGTGATAAAGGTGAGAAATTGTTTAATTTTAGTAGCAGTTTAGAAATTTTGGAAGCACTGCCAATTATAATCCGCACAGAACAAATTACAATTGAAGGTGGCATCGCACATTGCATGGTTTCGTGTGGAGGGATTAATTTCACTCCTCCCGAAAGAATTGCCTCTCACATGGGAAGCGAAAAAGTGTTTGGACAGTACAGGCCAAATCGTTTATTTCATATCTCACAATCAAGGAAAAAAATCTATTCATTATTTGGTCTCCAAAAGTTTTTTTTTAAACTAAACTTTGGTCCTCACTGTCATTCATAGAACTGTGAACGTCTTTAAGGGTCGACAAAATCCACCAGCCTGGCCATAAGGTTCGTGTTTCCCAGTAAATGGATTATAGATGTCAGATAGGTAGTCACTTTATATAAAATACTAGTACTCAGCTACTGCCGGTTAGGCTGGAAGCTGACCCGAATAAAAGCTAGGAAGATGATGGCTTTATAAAGCTAACAAAAAACTAGTTCAAGTAGAGAGAAAACAAGTAGATGACCTCCAAACAATATGATAGTCAAGTTTACATACATGATATCATTTATCAATGATGGTGATCTGTGATGACATATACGTGCCTGATGTTTGATCAACACATAGTTAACAATGGTCTTATTTGAAAATATTGACGTGTCTAAAACAATAAATAGAATGGACACTGCTGAACATAATTTAGTAAAAATTACTTTTCCGAAAGAATTGCACGGCTTGTGTTAAATAATTGAACTTCACAACATTTGTAAGTACAGTGATACAAGGACCTTTTCGCTTTCGAATGACCAAAGTGATAAAGTGTATAAAGTCGTTCGTTAAAATCTGATGTGTTCGTAAACGTCTGGTGATTTTTTGTGATATGTATTGAAAAAACAATAGGTTTGTTCCTAAAGGTTCTCGATCAGCTATTCACTGTTTTTTACTGTTTTGTCAAATTTTCCAAGCACCTGGCTATTTTTTTGTCAACTACATTGGGATCAACTTTAAGCCTCAATGGATTCAGTGAAATAACAGTATTCTATAAACATTATCAATTTAGTTACGTAGTGGAGGAGTAGTATTATTAATTTGTTTCAGAACAGAAGTATGAAATAATTTTCAACCTGTAAAAAAAAAAAAACTCAAAAATACCAATTTACTTTTCAGGACGACTAAATAGAGGATATCGTAGATTCAGAAGAGGAAATTCGAGACAATGTTAAGCTTCAGTAGAATGATTTGGTTTATTTTCATATTCATTCAGTCAACTATAGATAACGCCGAGTTATCCGGAATAGATTTCCATCAGGGTTATTGTAGTTCATTTAGCACTTGCTGGGATTGTAAAAAGGCAGGTATGCAATGTGATTGGTGCCATGAAGTCGGATGTACGTACTACCCAAGTCGTCACTGCCCTCAAAAGGTGTTCCTCGATAAAGCCTTCCACAAAAAATCTCCAACGCCATTTTGTAATGAAATCATATCCAGTGATCCCATATTTGTTCCCGCAAACATAGAAAGATTCATCAAATTGCATTTGAGAATAGACGATTTAACACTTTATAAACGGAGTATTATGTGTGAAATACATTTAGATCAGAAGGTGCTGAGACTGAAGGGTTCGCTTGGTGACAATATATTGTACTGTGACACGACTGTTTTGGAGATAAGTCGAAGTATAATCAGTTTGGGGTACGTACGATTGCTGTGGGGAGGTGCAGAACCATTTTCCAATATGATCTTGATAGTGGTCTACAAATGTGAGTTCCTGGCCGTTGACTACTTGGGATGCCAAAATTTGGACGAACGATTCAACTGCGGTTGGTGTGAATCTTCTCCTCCAAAGTGCAGTTTGTTGGAGCAATGTATCACTGACAATTCAAATTCTCAAATTCAGAATGATATTTTACCTGTTCATAATTTTTTAAATTACGGTACATAAGTGTGTGAGAGACTGGTGTCTGCTCTATTGTTGGTGCCAGTTAAGATGAGAATAGCGGTCATTGACCCACCAACATTTATTAAACTTCTTAACTTTGAAAAAAATAAGCCTGTTCAAGTCTGGAATCGTCATCTATCTTCGTGATCTTCAACAACAACATGGTTTATTTGTTTTGGTTCATACGAAGAGGTATTAGTGAAAGGCCAATGACCGCTATTCTCATCGTAACTGGCACCAACTATAGGAATACCTGTTCAGCTGATCATTTAGCTGATTGTATGTATGTAGATTATTAATATATAAACATTTTTTAATTACTTATTTAAAATTTGAAGGGAAAGTGACATGAAAACACAAATTACAAAATAAACCAATTAATACTCAAATATGGAGAGAATGATAATTATAAGCGTTTTTGGTTAATAACAATAATTTACAATAAAATAACAGTGATGTATTCTCAGAAACATGGTACTTTGTCTTCAGGCACTAATTTGTCATTAACTTTGTCGTCATTAATTATGTTATTGTAATTTTCAGAAAATACTGTGTTTTTATTTATTAACCTCATGTTTACAATAAAAAAAAAAAAACATTAGTAGTAATAAAGGGTGTAAAAAACTTCTTAACGAAGCCGAAAGGTTGCTCTCCTCGTCATTGCAAACATTTTTTTATTCTACACTATACCTATGTACCTTCTAGTTACGGAGATATTGGGGGTCAAAGTTCCATCTTTTTGACAAGTTTTTTTTAAATACTAGTTTTTAATGTAAGATCTTTACTTTAAACACCCCCACGACCCCCGTACTATTCAATCCATCCATCAGCACAATGTTTTGAGTGCGTTACATTATGTTCTACCACAAAACATTATTTTTCACGATTAAAAAAGTCGTTTCCCAGCATTCGTTTTTGCGTAAATTTACTTAGTTTGATGTACAGAATGCTTGGTTGACGGCTTCGTGATGAGATGTTTACACCCTGTATAGGGTGATGCTAACACGACACTGCTCGTCCGCGCGACCGAGTGGAGATGGCATTGTGAACAACATGGCATGTGGCTTGTGTGGTGGATGGCATTGTGTGTGTGGCAACTGAGGAAGTGGTGCAGTATTTGAAAGTGAAGACCAACTGGACTCTGAGGGTCGAAAGGTTGGAATCGCGCCACAACATAAACTTTATGTCATTCGTGGTACGAGTTCCAACCCACCATCTACAGACCTGCATGAAGGAGGACTTTTGGCCGAAGGGTGTCGTATATCGACGTTTCCGAGGACGGTTACGTGACACCACGCAGCAAAACATGACGCCGACAACGTTGCGTGTATAGTTTTAGTTTCCTATGGTTTAAAATATGTATTAGTATATTATTGTTGTTAATTATTATTTTGTGTATTTTATCTATGGGCTATAGTCGCCTGACAATAAAATGATTATTATTATTATTGTCATCTATTTCCAGTTCCAATCACAGAGGTTCTAATCCTCAAACCTAGAATTTTAGCTTATTTTGTATGAAAAACCGATGCTGATGACATTCATTTTGCCGTGAATACAGTTTATATAACGGGAAGTTTCCAATTTCAAACCAACCGTAAATCTGTGGAAGTTTTTGTCTCAAAAAAATTAAATATTACCGCTTATGCCGTCCGAAATATCGCCCCAAGAACTTTTACATATAACATTATATTTTAAGAGTACATTTTTATTTAACACCCACTAATTATTAATAATTATTGTTTACACATTATAACTATAATAGTAATAAAAAATATGTACAAGTATCAAAATGGGTTACAGTATTCTTTAAGGGTTAAATGAAAATATCTTGTTTATAAGTTTTTGGGAAATCGGTCAAATTATAAGAATTATAAGCGCGTCACAATATTTTTTTTGTTTTTTAGTCAACCCTCTCAAATTAGTTTCTGGATTGTACCCTGAATCTTTACAATTAATCAAATTAATGTCATCATTAGCGTGAGAGAGCCAGTGGTGACCCAGGGTGTGAACCCAGACAGGCGCGTTACTTTGTGTAGTTTATTTCGTCACCACTGCTCTCAAAAACGGTGAAGGAAAACATCGTGAGGAAACCGGCATGTCCTAGAACCAAAAAATTCGAAGATATGTGACATCTCAATTCGCACTGGGCCCGCGTGGTGGATTATAGCCCATTTTCTCTCATAGAGAGGAGGTCTAAGCTGTGTCCCAGAAGTGGGATCGATAATAGGCTGATGATGATGATGACGAATCTCATCATCTGCCAAGCCTTTTCATGTTGGGGTCGGCTTCCAGTCTAACTGGATGCAGCTGAATATCTGTATTTTACATGGACCGACTACCTATCTGACATCCACAACCCAGGTAGTACAGGGTAGTACGTTACACCTTGGCAAGTCTGGTCAGAAGTCACTGGCCACTGACTACCTGTAACGACAGTCAAAGATCTACAATTGACAACGGGGACAAATGGTTTAAAGAGCTTTCCGAGGCACAGAGTCGACTCGGTATGTCATGGGTGATCACCCATCCACGGACCAACCTAGGCAAGTAAGTTCATCAAAAACAGATAAATGTGTTTACATTAATAGGCTAGTTTCTACCATCAATAAATTGCAAATCTATTTAGTCCATCAGTTACAGCATTGGAAAATAATGGACACGTATTTTTGTTTTCTTATATCAATGAATATTGACAAGGATTATAAAACGCATCAAAACTTGGGAGTGGGGTCTCGTGACGTAAGAACGCACTAAAAATTATATCATGGCGTGACGTATTGAGAATTTTAAAAGCCTTGTATCTTCGTCAATTTTGGTTTACGAAACAAAAGAAAAATACGGGTCAAATATTTAAAGCCCGCCCGGCCTATGGCATTAAGTCCGCCTTTGTACAGTTTTTACTTGTGCATAAAGTTTTAATAAATAAATAAATAAATATTTTTTGCTCATCTGACGGACTTATTAGATTTTTCCAGTTGACAAGCCTATTGCAATTTTGTAAATAAAAATACTAAGGATCTATAAAATGTTGTCCTTTTATTTTACCAGTCGGCTGTAACTCGAAGGTCTATGTTGATATAGAAGTGCATAATATGTTGTTAGCAGAAACATGTATATTTAGGTAAAAAAAAGTTGATTGTTTTTCCTGTATTTTTGGGAACATCTATATTATCGATACTAATATTGTAAAGAGGAAATATTTGATTTTTGTTTGTTTGCGTTTTCTTAAGATTTAACACTAAAACTACTCGATCGATTTTAAAAAGTCTTTCACCATTAGAAAGCTACGTCTTTTTTGAGTAACATAGGCTATATTTTATTCCCGTAATCCCATGGGAACGGGAACTACGCGGGAATCATTTGTAGATCTTTGACAGTCGTTAAGTAGTCAGTGGCCTAAAAAGTCTGACAACCAGTCTTACCAAGGGGTATCGTATTGCCCGGTATTAACTGGGTTGTGGAGGTCAGAAAGGCAGTCGCTCCATGTGAAATAGGTACTGATATTCAGCTGCATCCGGTATTCCGGTCAGACTGGAAGCCGACCCCAACATAGTTGGGAAAAGGTTAGGCACATTATAAAACACATATAAACGGGTATTTTCGCGAATTTTTACCTTTTAATATTTGCCCGACGTTTCGACCGGATTGCAGATTGAGGTTAGGCAGATGATGATCGTCTGCAGTAAAAAAAACCTTTCTATGTTTAGTCCAGCTTGGATCAAATCCTCAAATCAAATAAAAACACAAAAACAGAAACGTATAAACAGCAAAGGTATCTCAATATTGAACCTTTTATCATAATGAGTATAGCGCCAATATCCGTAGGCTGAATTTTCTATCTGTGCCGAAACAAGATCTAGTAAAGCGGGAAAATTGAACAGATGCTACAGAAATGGACGCCTCCACCAGGTTACATTACTACTTGGAAAAGAAAGGAGTCGATGGAACAATAAAACTGTGGATGCGCCATTTTGATGGGATGTCGGCTCAAAGACAATTTAGTATTCTTAAAAAAGATTTGCAAAGCGCACAAAATTGTCATCTACTTGCAACATTGCAAGAGCTATTTGATTGTTGTCGGAATAAAAAAAAAATGACAAAAAAAGTATTAGTTATTGTTGTTAAATGTATTTTGTGTATTTTATCACTGGGCCTTAGTTGCCTGATAATAAAATTATTATTTGCATTTGTTCATTTATATTCACATGTTTTTAACATTTTTAAATATTTCTTAGTAAAACGACTTAAAAAAAACCGGCCAAGTGCGAGTCGGACTCGCGCACGAAGGGTTCCGTACCATTATTATCAAAAAAGTGCAAAAGAATCACGTTTGTTGTATGGGAGCCCCCTTAAATATTAATTTTGTTTCGGTTTTAGTATTTGTTGTTATAGCGGCAACAGAAATACATCATCTGTGAAAATTTCAACTGTCTAGCTGTCCCGGTTCATGAGATACAGCCTGGTGACAGACAGACGGACAGACGGACAGACGGACAGACAGACGGACAGACAGCGAAGTCTGAGTAATAGGGTTCCGTTTTTACCCTTTGGGTACGGAATCCTAAAAACATTTAAAAATATAAAAAACAAAAATAAATTATTATTATTATTATAAGTGTCAAACTTGGGATTTGTTTTTTTACTAAAATAGGTGCAAGCGGACTCTACACTCCAAGCATTCTGTACATCAAACTAAGTAACTCTACGCAAAAAACATTGCTAGGAACCGACTTATTTTGGGTACAAAGCACGTTTAACGTAAGAACTAAGTAACAGACTCAACACATTGTGCTGATGAGTGCATTGAATTGGACAGGGCTTATTATTTTTCTTTTTTTTTTGGATGGGAAATCATCAAATGACTCCCCTCGGAGCGAGAGAGAGTGTCAGACTTTTACTAACTAAAACCCATCCATGTTCCTTCTTCGCCCTTTGTGTTCCAGGGTATGTCTTTCGAACAGTCCTGCAGACCCGGCAGACATCGGCCCTTGCGGACCCCTTCCTTTCTACTGACATCTCTTTGAGGCACGCGTGGAACACGAACGCGCCGTCGACACGGCCTGTCGTCATAAGACGGATAGTACAGGGCTCATGGAGGTATATAAAGTAAAGTTATAACATTAAGTCATTTACACATTAACATTACGTCTATTTGCTACTAGCCTCTGTAAATCCAACGCTGGCTCGCGTTCACCACTTCATCGTTTAGTTGAGACATACAACAATGAGTTCCATTCCATCGACATTCTTTTTCTAAGTAAAAATGCATTTAGGAAGCAAATTCAAGCAACCATAAAGGACCAGCAAACTACTGTGTAATTTTTATTTGATTTCAGTATACATTATTATTTACAATTTACAAATCTATTGACGACCCGATTGGCGCAGCGGTAGTGAGGCTGCCTTACGTTCTTAGGGTCCCGGGTTCGAATCCCGGTCGGAGCAAATGTTTGTGTGATGAGCACGGACATTTGTTTCCGAGTCATGGATGTTTATGTATAATAAGTATGTATTTACAAACAAAAAAGTATGTATGTAGTATATCAACTATCTGGTGTCCACGACACAAGCCTCGTTGCTTAGTGTGGCACTAGATGGCGCTGTGTGTAATGTCCAGCAATATTATTATTATTATTATTATTATATTATTATTAAAATAAACTAAACTAAAAACTGTGTAATTAGATATTTAATAACGTACTTAATGTTAAATAAGCACACAAATTAAAATTAAAATTTTATTTTTTATTTTATATGTATAATCACACACATTTAAAAATCTTAGATATTAGTTCCAGGACAATGACCGTTGTCTATGTATTGTATTTGTGTTGTTACTAGCTAGTTTTTAAATACTTTAAATTGTAATCTGTGGAGAACGTTGTGGGTAGCATAATTGTTTTAAAATTTAATATTTAAATTAAGTATTGTTACGAATTCTTATTGTGCTACTGTTTGTTTTTCCTTAAATAAATAAATATGAAATTCTAAACAAAAACTTCTGAAAAAGTTCAAACTTTGACCTCCATTATCTCCGTAACTAGAAGGTTCCCAGGTACGATCCAAAACAAAAAAATATCACAATGACGGGAAGAACAAGTGCCTGTCGACTTCGTTAAGGGTGTATTTACATCCTTTATTCATCTAACTACACTGAGAGGTGGGACCATTAAAGAATACCTCCTCCAGATTTCTCGACTCAAATACCATCGACTACACGGCATAAACGTCTGGACATTGATTTCTACAAATTGGTTCCGTAAGTGTATTGCGTTGTAAAAATCCTTTGCACTAAGTGGATGAGTACAGAAAGCCCAAGTGGGCCACTAATTTAAAATTATGTTTCCATCAATTGCCACCGTCATCACAACCAGAGAACCTAAACAACTAGCTCTTCCATTCAATACATTTCGTATGTCTACAACGAATTTGAACTTTATTTACTTATGCTTTACGGTAGCTTTTATGAATTCAGCACATTTTTAACTTTTATACGTTATATCATTAACTTAGCTAAGTATAACCATCACCTGTGGACGGAGAGCTATGAGCTAGCTCGCCGTCCGTCCGTCTCATGACGACAGGCCATGTCGACGGCGCGTTCGTGTTCCACGAGCGCCTCAAAGAGAGTCAGCAAAAGGAAGGGCTCCGCAAGGACCAATGCCTGCCGGGGCTGCGGGACTGTTTGAAAGAGATACCGTGGCCCCGGAACACAAAGGGCGATGAAAAAACATGGATGGGTTTTAGTCAGTAAAAGTCTGACACTCCCTCCTGCTTCGCCCAGAGCGGGAGGAGTCATTTGATGATTTCCCATCCGAAAAAAAAAAGAAAGGTAGGCATAATGTCACTTTGTGCGGGACCGCTATTGGACGTGCGAATGTATCTCTGTTTTTATCATACCTAGCCCGTGACGTCCTACAAATGCCTTCCTTTCCTTCAATCCTCTCCTCCATTCCTTCATTGGAAGGTCACGATTCTGTGCTATTTTTTTCCAACCCTCAAGGAATACGTCCAGTTCGTCCCCGCCATCTCCTTCGTGGTCAGCTACGACTCCGTGTCACTTTTTCTCACTGTATCTCTGTAACACATAACTAACAGTAAGTTTACAGATATATCTGCTTGTCAACGTAAATAACGCAATGTATGTCGGTATATTCGTTATTGCATTTGTTTTGAATACCTAGTCAAATAACTGCAGTACTTTTATTACCCGACTACAACGAAGGCAAAAGGAAGGGTTATGATTTTAGCAGTCATGTATGTTTGTATTTACGTATGTTCCTCCGTAGCGCCTTAGCTATTCGTTATTTGTTTACGGATTTGTTACTATGGCACGGATAACATAGGCTACATTTTAACAGACTTCAAAAACGAGAAGAGTCGATTTTACCTTGTAAACCCCGAATTTAATTAGAGTGTGAATTCTCTGTAGTCGGATTTTTTAATTGTAGTATATTAAAAATATCACACAAATTCTTGTTTGGAATATTCCAAGCATCCACTGCATTGTTTCCAAAGGTCTTAAGTACATTAGGAGCAATGTCCATAAGCTATATGGTACGCCTATCCTACCTAAACGCTGAAAAAACATTGGGTAATGAATATTTTATTCAGGTAAAAGCACCTTTAGATGGATCACAAATGACCCGGGGCTAATCATTGTTTTCTTTTAATTTCCTCTGATAAATGTAGCTTGCGAAATAATATTGCTGACCTATGTCGCCATGTTTCGGCCAGTTTTAATCTTCGAAGTTTGTCGAAAAATTCTATAATTTGTCCATATTACTCTACTAGAGTGCCTTGTTGGGAGAGTCATTGCAAGTTCGACTGCTGAGCATGGGGTCCTGGGTTCGATTCCCAGGACGGGTATAGTGTTATTGGTTTTCCAGAAGGAATTTCTAAGTATCAACAACAACAACAACATCAATTTATTTCAGGCTACAATGGCCCAATAAATATATACCTTATAAACTAACATAAATATAAAGTAAATACAAGACTTGTGTTAATAAATATAAGACTTAAAACTATGTTAGTAGCACTTCACTTAGTCACACACCACTTATGTTGGCTCTCCAGTGGAACTTGACCGCGGAAGCGATAGAATACCACGTCCTGAGGCCAAAAGTCTTCCTCCATAACCATGGGCAGATAACAATTTGGTATTCGCACCACGAACGCCTTTTAGTTGACGTTGCGGCGCGACTCCAGTAACTGCACCCTCGGTGTGTACCTCGTCTTCGTGTGTCGTATCAGACACGGAGTCTGGATTTGTCCCTGATAAATTGCAGTAGGCTCTTCCTTATTACACGGAACTTAAACATAGCTGGCGAAATATGGGTGTACTATTAGGTTTACCTCTGCAGAACCCTTCAGCAAGTACAGGCGTTATGTTACGTTATGTTATGTGAATTGATACAGTAATAAAAGATGATAACTACACTAGGCACCAGACATGTTTGAAGTACCTGTACAAATAATAATAATAAACCATGTATTTCAGGTAACAAAGACCCATAGATAAGAAAAACCTTAGCCTAAAAATACATACTAATAACAATTTTTGTTAGTTAAGCAACTTAAAAAACTATGTTAGTAGCACTACACATAAACTATGACACACGAAGTGGGTGGCGGCGTTGTGTTACGCTGCGCGGTGTCACGTAGCCTGCCTCGAAACCGTCGGTAGACTACACCCTCAAGGAAGAGTTTTGGCCGAAGCCAAAACTCTTCCTTGAGAAACTTGTCGAGATGCTGTGTCGGAACTCGCACCACAAACGACTTGAAGTTGCTGTTGTGACGCGGCTCCAACTTCTCGACCCTCAAGGTCCAGCTGGTCTTCACCTTCATGTACTCTACGATCTCCTCAACCTTCGTAGAGTGATGCAATCGGGACACATACAGCAACGTCGATGGTATCGCTGGACGCAGCAGCATATTTGCTTTTAAATAACCCGTAAAATATAAACTCGATAACTAATCCTTTGTTATTGTACAAGTGCATACGAAAATGCACCCTCACGCCACATTAGCCGTTTCCCATTACGGTATTATCATCCCTTCGCATCCCCCATTCTCTATTATACGGAAAGTGTGAAAACACAGGGGTCGTAACCGTGTGAACGGTACCGCTGTCTTGTCAAAATTACTACACTACTACAACAGCCCATAACGTCCACTGCTGGACATAAGCCTCTCCCACGATGGGAGGAATTTTCCGTAATCTCCACGCTTGGCAGGCGGATTGGAGATCGCAGTGATGAAAGACTAATAGAAAACGCTGCTGCCCATTCTCTGGTCTACGGAGGCGCAAGGTGTTCTGCCTCAGACATTAGTCGCCTTATACGACACCCGTGAGTGTAATGGGTTGGTTCTATTCTACCCTGCCGGATACCACACGGCTAACAACATCTAAAATACAGTAATATACGGATATGTAGTTTGAGGGTCGGTCAACATTATTTTTTTGCAAATAATTTACTTAATTGACAGAATAGCGAAGAAGTGGCCTACCCAGTATGGTAAGTATGGGTCAACGAAACATAATTATATAAGCATCTGCAAAAAAATCTTTATCAGAGATGGAACTAAAGGAACTGAGGAGCTCCTCAGTTCTTTTAGTTCCATCTCTGATAAAGATGGTCAAATATAATCAGCCACACGGGTCGATCTTCAAGGTTAAGCCATGCTTGCCGAGGTTGGTCCGTGGATGGGTGACCATCATTACATACCAAGTTCCCTCCGTGCCTTGGAAAGCACGTTAAGTCGTTGGTCCCGGCTGTCATTTATACATCTTTGACAGTCGTTACGAGTAGTCAGAAGCCGAAAGTCTGACATTAAGTCTTACCAATGGGTATCGTATTACCCAGTACTAACTGGGTTGTGGACGTCAGATAGGCAGTCGCTTCATGTAAAATACAGGTATTCAGCTGCATCCGGTATGACTGTGGAAGCCGACCCCAACATAGTTGGGAAAAGGCTAGGCAGATGATGGAGATGAAACTAAAAATGAAATATTATGTGCCTGTAACTCGATCGGCATTCATACCCTGAAAGCACATGCACTGATGGAAAATTTTGTAATAATACTTAAACATGTTAATGAAAAACGCAAACGCAAGCTCATGGAAAATATTGGACATGAATGTGTATTCTCCCCGTCATAACCTAACAGACTTGGTCTTTGACTAACATCCAGAAGTACAAATTCAAGGTTGGCTAACGAGCAATGGAACGCTGTTTGTATGCTGTATGAGGTATGAAAAAACTTGAAGGGAGGCCTTTTCCCAGAAAAGACTAGCAGAAAAGGAAACTCTTTTTGTTTTATTTGAGATTTAGACCGCAATTATAGTTTAGTAGCTAAGCGGATACAACATTTTGGTTACCCATCACATCTGAGAATAAAAGCAATAATGTTGACTGTATTTTGACCAAATCTTTAGGTAACAGTAAAAAAATCTGTATGTTTATCTACACTAATCTACATCTACACTAATATTTTAAAGAGGAAAGATTTGTATTTTTGTGTGTATGTTTGTAATAAATAAACTCAAAAACTACTACGCCGATTTCAAAACATATTTCAACATTAGAAAGCTACATTCACCTTGAGTAACATAGGCTATATTTTAGCCCCGTACTTCCACGGGAACGGGAACTACGCGGGTGAAACCGCGTGACGTCCGCTAGTTTGTTATATTTTTAGACTGCACACGAACGTGAGATATCCGCATCGTCGAAACCAAATCTAACGTTCTGTTCAACCGCTGCAAAACCGCCCCAAAAATAAGCTCAATACATTTCCAACAAAGGGTGGAAGGAAATCGTTTATAAATAAACACATTAGTGTGAAAGCCGGATTTTGATGGTGTTAACAACAACAATAGTAGATATTGGAGATTCATCGCGCGACGCAATACATTGAGATAGCTGCTTAGGTACAATTTATGGGCATGTAGCTGCGAAGTTATGAATATTCGATTGGATATCGATTGATAAGATATCTCTGTAATATAGGCTTTAATGCGTTCGTGGTGTTTGTATTGATTGAGTTGTAAATATCAATGACTGCCTGTGACTTCGCTTACGTGCCTGACACTTGAATCTGTAGTTAAGTTAAAGTGATTACTTGAGTAAAAGTAATTACAGATGCGATATTTTTTTGTTTATAAATAAATTTTAAAAAATAGTGTTTTATTGTAGGCAAAAATAACTATATAGAAAAAAAAATACAATTGAAATAGATAAGATAGTAAATAAATCATTAATAGCATTCAATCAAAATGTCAATAAAAACATTAAAAAAAAACCGGCCAAGTGCGAGTCGGACTCGCGCACGCAGGGTTCCGTACCAATTATTATAAAAAAAAACATGTTTGTTGTATGGGAGCCCCCTTAAATATTAATTTTATTCTGTTTTTAGTATTTGTTGTTATAGCGGCAACAGAAATACATCATCTGTGAAAATTTCAACTGTCTAGCTGTCACGGTTCATGAGATACAGCCTGGTGACAGACAGACGGACAGACGGACAGACGGACAGACGGACAGACAGACGGACAGACAGCGAAGTCTTAGTAATAGGGTTCCGGTTTTACCCTTTGGGTACGGAACCCTAAAAATAAAAAACATGGAGGTATGTGTAGGTACCCATAGTCTTCAAAAATAACATTATTTTTTTCGTTACAGCTTGAAGTTGGAACTGTCACAAGTTAGAATTCTTAGCTTTGCTTGCTTCGACAGTTCTTACTTTGTTTAAGTTCTTGTCAATTGCATAAAAATGGTTGCACAAAATAATAATTACTTAAATTCAAGTAATTATTTTAACTTGACTGTTGTTGGGGTCAGCTCCAGTCTAAATTAAGTTACAAATCTTAAAATAATATCAATTATACATTTTTTTTAACGTTGGGACCACACTATGTTTTCTCTTGTATTGTGGGTGCGTTTACAAACATTTAAACTGACTTACACAAACAGCTAGACCTGGAACAATGACTATACAAATACAACAACGGCAAACAATGGCGGTGTAAATATTTGATCCTTGCGGGAATCAAACCTACGACACAGAGCGCAGCAGTAAATCGCTCAGTCACTGTGCCAACCGTGTCGTTATGTAAACATATATGTTATGGAGATTTTGATTATAGAAGATTGATTCGGACACTAAAGCAGCTCTTTTGTTGGGTTTCCTTTACGGCGGGCTGACAGCACACCTAATTGATGTTATTTAAGCAGTTTTTTAAGAGAACTCGTCGCACATCGCACGCACATCAAAAAAAATATATGTTAATATTGATCATAATTATTTCAAAGACCGTGGACGGACTCGACACATAATTGGACGAAATCGGCTCGATTGGAAATAATTGCAAAGTGGGGTCTTAAAATCACTAAACGGTTCTATCTCTTTATTTTTTGACGTATGGGTCTGCAATAAAATTAAAAACATGAAGTCAACATAACAACAACAACAGCCATAACGTCCACTGCTGGACATAAGCCTCTCCCATGATGGGAGGAATTTGCCGTGTTCTCCACGCTTGGCAGGCGGATTGGAGATCGGCAGAAGCCGTTTGGTATCCGGCAGAGTAGAATAGAACCAACCCATTACACTCACTGGTGTCGTATAAGGCGACTAATGTCTGAGGCAGAACACCTTGCGCCTCCGTAGACCTGAGAATGGGCAGCAGCGTTTTCTGTTAGTCTTTCATCAGTGTCAACATATTCATACTTAAACCGCTAACGAGTCATATTTCACAAATAATCCACACTTTTTTATTTCAATATTTATTTATTATTTTCTTTTAAAACCTGGCCGCCGTAACTCTCTCACTCTCGTTTACTCCGATACAAATAGACGCGCATTTTGGTGTTGACATCCCCTGAATGCAATGCATTTAATTATCCATATGAAAGAAGAGATGATGTGGCTCCATGTATCACAGTAGAATTTGATAAGCTGAGTTGGTAAATTAAAATCAAACCAATCGAAAAGTGTGTCCAAAATCAGACTTTAAAGTTAAAAAATCGTTTGACCAAAGTTAAACAAGTATTGACTTGTACAAACGCAAGCAATTTGTGGCTTGATATGGCCTGCGAGCAAACATGGGGAGATAGGATTGGATCAAATATTTGCCCAACACGAGGCCATGCCAATGTGAATGTTGGGGAATCTGTGCTTACGGGTTTAGCCGGTAGAGTTTCTACAGATTTCCTCGGCACTCCAATTACAAAGCAAGCAAGAGGGACAAGTCTCAATAGCTAACATTTACTCTCACGAAACACTAGAGGAATGACTAAGATATAGTAGATTGAAATGTTCTTTGTGCCGTCAATA
This sequence comes from Xestia xanthographa, assembly GCA_905147715.2. Classification (NCBI taxonomy): domain Eukaryota; kingdom Metazoa; phylum Arthropoda; class Insecta; order Lepidoptera; family Noctuidae; genus Xestia; species Xestia xanthographa. The sequence goes on from LR990657.1 coordinate 22,918,763, forward strand.
TCAAATGACATTGTGTTTTTTAAATCTGCCATGTGATTCTGACTCGCATATGACCACGTCGCGTTATGGTTCCATACCACTGAGTAATATTTAACCCGAAAAATACCTTTAGTTTGACCTCCTTTAGTTATTAACTTTATTGTATTCCGCCCGCCCGCGACTTCGTCCACGAAAATTGTGATAGCTCAACTAATTTGCATGATATCAATATAATGTATAGTTTTTGTTACTCGGTAAAGATGTAGCTTTCTAATAGCGAAAGAATTTTTAAAATCGGTTGAGAAGTTCTTGAGTTAAAACGTAACAAAGAAACACAAACAAACAAAATATCAAATCTTTCCTCAGTAAAATATTAGGATAAATACGTATAGTTTTTAAAGATAGTCCTGCGACAGATGGACTGACCGACAGACAGCGGAGCCTTAGAACCCTCGCAATGAATAAAATCTCAATGCGTTGATAAACTGTCGCATATTTATTAATGAGAACGAACACTCAATAACATGATCAGCCCACAATGTTTCCACTGCTGGGACATAGGCTTCTGTGGAAGGGAGTGGTATTTTTTTGCTCTACGTGATGCCAGTTTCCTCAATGCGTCTTCCTTCACCGTTTTTTAGAGCAGTGGCTATAAAATAACGTTCAATTATTTATAAATATACATACTGACACACTACAGTCAACCCGCGATCATGGCGCTTGCAACAGCGTCGAAATATCGGGAGCTCAAAACGATTAATAATCACGGAAGATATCCTGTAAGTGACAATATAAGTTTAGTTTTATACCATGAAAGCTTTAAACAGTATACATACTTATTAATAATACCTACAAGAAAAATACAATAATAAGCTAGTTGATCTTTATTAAAAACCATAATCCTAATTGGAATCTCACTGAGCTTACAAAGCAGTTGCAGGCAAAAGGCAGCCGGACGACACGCCGTTATCCAACAAATAAAAATAAAAATACGTAGCCACGGAATGAGATTATGAAATTTTTCCAATTGCGGCATTTTCAAAACACCTGTGTCACTTCATACCTTGCGTACGGGAGCGAGATGCGATACAAAATGAATATTTGGCGACGATTCCTATGCAGCTGCCAATTTCAACAGGGAAATTCAAGAAAAGCCACTCCTTCAAAAAATTCAATGCAATTTTGGAGGAAATTGCCAGAATGGAAGTTGTTTTCCACAATTATACGAGTTTCGAACTTGTAATGACATTAATTTTATGAAATCCCGGCTGAGTGATTTATGTTTGTTGATCTAATAACGAGAAATTGGGGTTTATTTTTAAATTAACGTTTACGTTGGGTTGTCTTGGGTAATAAAACTGAAACCGACTGAAGTTTTTAGTATTATTATTTACCTGAAAGTATTTTTCAGAATGTTTCACTTTATTTTGTAAGATCGTTCCTATTTTAAACCCATCAATACCTACCCTATTTATATTGGGCTTCTGACTACCGACTGTCAAAGATGACAAATGACAGCTGGGACCAACGGCTTAACGAGCTTTCTGAGGCACGGAAGAACTCGTTACGTAATGGGTGGTCACCCATCCACAGACCAACCTATGCAAGCACGGCTTAACCTAACGATCGACCCGAGCGGCTGTTATTATTTAGCCACGAGCCCCTCGTCAACTTTCTAAATACCGCAGTTTATTATTAACAGTAAACTAAATAATAAGTTAAACATTTTATTCAAGAAGCAATCAGGTCTAGTGCAAATATAAAAATGATTCTTTACTAAGTATTTTGCAACATCTACCGCAGAGTTCTAGACCAATTAAAAATCCAATATTCTTTCAGTTTCAAGCTCCTATATATTCTCTCTAGAGAACTTATAGTTTTAAGTACGCTCGCTAAAATAATTAGGTACCTATTATTTGACACTTAGAAGAATGGAATTACCACTTCAGGCACTTGTGAGTTTTCAAGAAATTCTTTGGAACTTTAATGAATTTCTCTGTTGAGCTGCAGAGTTAGCGTTTTAAATAAGATGGGTGGCAAAGCGTAAAGCTTTACAAAGGACGCTAGTTTATAAAACGATAAGAAAATCTATTGGTTGCATTATTTTATAAGATTACTAACGGACGGCACGCGGTTTCACCCGCGTAGTTCCCGTTCCCGTGTGAGTACGGGGATAAAATATAGCCTATGTTACTCAGGGTGAATGTAGCTTTCTAATGGAGAAATATTTTTTTAAATCGGCGCAGTAGTTTTTGAGTTTATTCATTACAAACATACACTTACTTACACAAAAACACAAATTTAATATTTCCTCTTTATAATATTAGTGTAGATGATCGATTGGAGTTTATTTTAATAACGTTGCCCCACACTACGAATTTATCTTGTATTGTGGGTGCGTTTACAAACATTTAAAGTACAAACAACCAGACTCGGAATGCCACACAAATATTTTTTCAGTGCGGGAACCGGACCCGCCACGCAGCGCAGCGCAGCAGTCAATCGCTCAGCCACTGAGGAGTGAGAAAGACGGATAGATCCGAATATACGGACGAAGCGTTAGAGAGTAGGGCCTCAGTGCCGTCAAGTAATAGGGTATATGCATGATTTTTTTTTCACTCTAAACAAAGCGTTGCTATTAACATCAGAAATAGCAAAGTGAAATTATTTTTTTAATATTTATAAAAAATACTAAGCATTTGAAACTGCTGATTAGACAGAGAGATCCGATACGTCATTCGCTGCATCGACGTACAAAATCCATACTAAATTCCATTTATCTAGAAAGAGATGGAAACAAAAGTTTAAATGGTTATAACTTTTGTGTTGTTTGGCCAATTTATGTCTTGTTTTCGCTTTTTGTCATTATTTTTATAGTACTCATTAACATTCCGTATCGAAATAAAAAAAAGAAATTGCATGCATATTCCCTATTCATCGCCACTTACGTTCACGAGCGTTCAACGTCTTATTTGTTTTTGGTCCTTTGATCAATAATAATATTATTGATCGAAGATTTGGTCACAAGCTTTTAAAAGTGATAAGAAAGTTCGATGCCTGAAAACTTTGTGAAACGACTAAATGCTTCCAAATAAAAGTATAACTAATGAAAGAACCACCATCTGATAAAAAAAACTTCACTTGTCATGAAATCAAAAACATTTTCCTCATTACAAAAGTTCTTTCATATTTCTTCATACCTAAGTACGCAGCTAGAGATAGCCTCTTCAGTATTGTAATGTTTGAAGGCAAATAATACTTTAAAATCTCTGTCTTAATGGCTCAATATCCAGAATGGAGATAGTTAATTTCTTCTTGGTAGCCGACAACCACTACGCCCGAAGCACTAAAACGTTATTCTAAATTTGTATTATTTTTAAACGTAGAACCTTCACTTCCCCCATTGAGCTATTACTACTACGTATAGAGAAGACAGCGCGAACAAAATCAAAAAACGCCAAAAATCTTGTAAAAAATGTGGGACTAGATAATTAAATATTTTGTCTATGTTATTATTTATTAATATTTTGTCTATGTTATTAGAGCCGTGTGAACCAACCCATTACACTCACGGGTGTCGTATAAGGCGACTAATGTCTAAGGCAGAACACCTTGCGCCTCCGTAGACCTGAGAATGGGCAGCAACGTTTTCTGTTAGTCTTTCATCACTGCGATCTCCAATCCACCTGCCAAGCGTGGAGATTACGGCAAATTCCCCCCATCATGGGAGAGGCTTATGTCCAGCAGTGGACGTTATGGGCTGTTGTTGTTGTTGTTGTTGTATTATTTATTAAATCAAAGTAGCTTGTCGACAGATATTGTACAGTCTGTGAAATTATAGCGCAGGCCACATCGCCAGCTAGCAAGCGACTGAACGAGCCGGGCAAAGCAACGTTTCACCCCTTTTCATACTTAGGTTCACACCACGAACTAATTGCCGAAACGAAGTATGAATCTTTTCTTTTTCTCGCCTGATTTGCGCGAGCAGGCGAGCGCCTGCGCTTAAATGTCTCTCAAATACGGGCGTATTTGAGAGACATTTAAGCGCAGGCGCTGAATGGGTATTCAAATCATACATCTGTCAAAAAATTACAGCTGTTGTGATTTGAATTCACGGACAATTTCGTTAGTAATAGGTAAACAATACGATTTCCTGACGCTGCTTTATGTATGCGTTCCTACTAAAATATTATGCTTCTTGCGTATACAGGGTGGAATTTTGTAATGCCACCTGGAGGGAAAGTACTCTTAATACCGGAGATAGCAAATTTTACTCAAAGGAAACATTCCTTCATTTTTAAAAAGAAATTAATCTGCATTCAAAGATTTTGAAAATTCGCGTGCCACACTCGGAATCGAACCGTCTAAATTCCAAAAAAATAACACCCTGTACTTTTATGGCACCAATCGATAGGGTAAATCATAAGGATCAAATCCCTCTAACAAATACGATAAATTAAATGAAAGGGAAACTATGAAATCTTAACTTATAAATTCAATGGGATAAGATAAATCACTTTTAGTCAAAGGTCCATCCAATTACGAACATAGTAAACAATTCTCTTTTGACGACATTTATTAATTAAAATGACGAAGAACTATTTACATAGGAATATTGCAATTTGCACAAACAAACAAATGCAAATTGCAATCTTCTTCTGTAATCTTATTCTCTTCAATTGTAAAGGTCCATCATTTTATTAAAGTGCTTTATCGTACCTATTGAATTTATCCCATTGAATTTATAACTTGAGATTTCATGGTTTTCCTTTCATTTAATTTATCATGTTAGAGGGATTTGATCCTTATGATTGACCCTATCGATTGGTGCCATAAAAGTACAGGGTTTTATTTTTTTGGAATTTAGACGGTTCGATTCCCGAGTGTGGCACGCGAATTTTCAAAATCTTTGAATGCAGATTAATTTCTTTTTAAAAATGAAGGAATGTTTCCTTTGAGTAAAATTTGCTATCTCCGGTATTAAGAGTACTTTCCCTCCAGGTGGCATTACAAAATTCCACCCTGTATAACCAAGGAGTAAAAATTGTATAGAAAATTTGATATCGGTGAGCTGTGAATGATAGCCATGTGTCATCATTTATTCAGCCACCAATTTGAAAATAGGCTCGAACGTAAAGCGATAGAAAACCGAATACAAATTGCCAGTAAGATACTCGATCATGGTTCCATCTTGCAAATCTCTGTGATACTGTACACCGGCCCTGGGCTCAAGCCCTTCATGAACGGGCGACGAAAAAGTGGATAACGTATGTGTAACGTTTTAGATCGAAAATACTGCTATTCTGTGGCATTTTGGCTTACATTTTTTAAGCAGAATTACTATAGTGTTATCTTAAAACTGAATGCCTGAATGATAAGTGAGCGACGAGTATTTTCGCTTTTAAAATATTCAATTTACGTTACGTTTACTCCAAGCGTTCGATTGTTCCAACGCCATTGATGATGCCCCAATCAATTAACATAATCATATCACATTTGCCATCGACTCAAAAAGAAGAACCGTTTGTACTAGCCCGCCAGAATTTCCCTTCGACAGGCGTCCGTCTAAATTCGTCGCCTTCGTTAAATCCAGACGATATAATGCTGACGTCGATTCCACCTCATTTGCCACCAAAAGAGCTTCAAATAAATCCCTTTTTGACATTCTTTTTTATTCTTGGCATCTTCGGAAATAATAATCCTTGGAAACAGGACAGATCGTATATTTTATCAGGGATCCAGAATACGGACATATTGGGACTTTCTTTTGTAATGAAAGGACTGCTAATGTTATAAAGGATGTCGTGTAGGCTACTGATTCTGTGATCAAGCGATGGGTCGGAGTAATAAACCTTTTATAGGTTGACGTTTATGGTCTGAATGTGTTCTGGGTATTGGATGGGCTGGAGTTTCTTGATTTTCTTTCTGGTGTTGAAGAGAAATTTGCAATTTTTTGTGGTACGTACGGGTAACGCAAAGGATTATTTTTTGTGTGTTCAGTATTCTATTCATCCTTGAATGATAACTTAATGGTGATTTTTTTTTGCTTTTTAAATGAAATTACTTACCAGCTTAATGTGTTAGCGTGTGGATTTCAAAAGTATTTTAAATTAATGATGCACGAAGAAAGAACTTGGTAAAGGACCATTTATTTCATTCAACTTTCATTAGTGGAATCCCTATTTTTAATGAAAACTCTTCACTCTTTTTTGTTCCAGTACTGGTTCTTATTCAATGAAAATTTTCTTTGTCGAAGTGCATAAAAGTGTCTTTGAACTTTCCAAAGCTGCTTAGTAATTTATTTCATATGCGGATTTTGCTGAAAAGTTTTATAAATATTGTGGAAAACTTTTTCTTTATTCAGTATGTTTTTTTTTGTGTCAGTTTATACTACAAAAACAACAAAATACAGCACAAGTGCTGTATTTTGTCGGTTTTCTGTCCTTGCATTGCATGCGTATGTTATTCTTTATTGACATTTTCTTATTTTAAGCCCGTGTCAAAACAGATTTTACACCATTGTTTCACATAATCATCTTTCGTGTAGCTCCTTTATTTTCAATTCTGTCCCAGAACAAGTGTTGTTCCAACTTTGAGTCGATACGAAAGCTGAATTTCGGGAGCAAAAATGAATAAACTAGGCGGGAAAATGTATAGAAACTAAAACGGGAGTATCAGAGTTGTGCCCCTGTTTTATGTAACATGATCGACAGTTTAATTTACTTGTCAGTCGGCGGCACGGCTTTATGCAAAGTGATGTATCGGATACTAAATGTTAGTTTTGGAAATGTGAAGTGGGGTGGGAAAGTGTCCTATTTTTGGACGTCGCAATTTTATTTATAGTTTGCTAACGTTGTATCTCAAGAGATTAATTCAATATTTGCTTACTGAAACTTTGAGGTAAGTAAATAAAACACAATAGTGATTAATTATTATGATTGATATGATATAATTATTAGTAATTCCTTTCTTTTATACACTTTGACATTGAATGATTTGACATGAATACTTAGTTTAGTATTTTATTATTTTTTACTTTATTTTTTTATAATTTTGTGATTTAATAATTTGACATGAATACCTATTTTTTTATGTATTTTACTTTTTTTATAATTTTGTGACATTTAATTGATTTTTTTTTTGACATTCATTTTGTAAATTATTATTTATTTTAATCATTGTGAATGTGATGACCATGTGGTATTCGCAAATTTTATTTTTTCCCCACGACTGTCTGGCAGTTTAAGTACTATAAGCGACCTACCCAAATGTCCTTTCTTTGGTATTGTTCGTCGTTTCGTTGAGTTTCTTGAGTTATAAGTTGAGCTACACGATATCTGACAAATGCTTGCACTGACTGGACAGGTCCACTCAAATCTGTGTGGTTCTTTCTTCAAAAGACCATCTCAGACACTAATCCGCATAGTCGTCATGTGAATTGAGCAAGATTATGTCTGGACTTTAAAAGATACTATGACCTCTGTGTTTGTTTCGGTTGTTTCTTCTGAGACTAGTCAGGTACGAAACACCGGCCCCATCTAGTTTTTTTAAAAAATGACGGGTAAAAGTGTTTGTAAAAACCTACTTCCAAAAATAAACATCATATATTTTCATCATCGTCATCATTTCAATGAATTAATTGATATTATTATAATACCTGATAATAATGAAATTATTGAAACTCACACTCATGATCACTTTCATTTCAACAATTAAAAGCAATGGTGTTCTTATGGGTGAGTAACATCATCATCATCATCATCATCATCAGCCTATTAATGTTCCCACTGCTGGGACACAGGCCTCCTCTCTATGAGAGCGAATGGGCTATAATCCACCACGCGGGCCCAGTGCGAATTGGTAGATGTTCCTTTACCGTTTTGAATGAGTGAGTAACACCATAAATTAAACATTAAAATTTGATGCATTCATTTGATGTAAAATGATAAAAAACCCAATGCTTTTACTCCATCACTATAATAAACACTATAAAAGTTTAAATAACACGATACGGGCTTTGTAAAAATCATGCTTCGTTACGAGCTGAATAACAAAATTTTAAAACTATCGAACGGTAACCTGTAAAGTTCCATAGACTGTGACATCGCCGAATTTGATAGAAAAATTTAAAAAGTTTTTGACAAACGTTATTTGCTTAGGGCTGAAAGCGGAGTTTCCATTTATTCTATTTTTTTACTCGGCACAAGAGGAAACTGTAGGTTTTCATTGGATATACACTGGGGAACGCTCGATGTAGCGAATTATGTACCTACTATTATTTTATCAAATACGACGGCTAAAATATGTATACGAATATTTCAGGCGGTAAGTGGTGATAAAGTTGTTGAACCTTTGTGTTATTTTAATGAGGCTGTGAATTTATATGACATAGAATATGTTATAGTGGGAAATATTTTATTTAATTGACCGCATAATTAGTTTTTACCTTTTGAAGTTCGTCTTATCTATCTCACTTAAGTTTTTTTTTTGTCTTCACTATCCTTTTAATAATTTCGAATAATAAATGAATAAATAATAATTTTAGAGGTTTTTGATAATACTTTTATAAATAATTAAACAGCAAGATAAATGCTAGGTAAAGAACACACCCTTGAGGTATCCTAACATTAATTGCTATTAGACTGGATAAACCACACCCTATGACCACCCCTAATGACCGTTCGGTAAGCACTTTGAATATCCAATTGCACAGACGAGCATACATCACATATTAAGAGCCTTACTAATTACTCCCGTGTGTCAAACCTTATCAAAGGCCTTCGAGATATCATCAATTACGACAAAGGCTTTGGTGGAAGTTAATAATTAATATTGAGTGGCGTAGTAGGTGTGAGCGTCCAATAATACGCTACCATTCATGTATTACTTATTCACTAAGATATTCTGAGAAGTTAGTGAAAATAGCGATACGTAAGAGTGTCTTCTAAACATAATGTAGGTCGCAAGTTATGAGAGATTTTCAAAGAATTATTTTTTGAATATGTCTTTTTCCAGGAATTTTATTTAATATTGAAATTAATATACACAGCTGTTATGATAGCAAAATGTTTTCTTTTTTATTGATATTGATTGATATTTATTGCGCCCGAGGTTGACTGACTGGGTTCACGGAAAAAAACAATACAGGTATAATTTTCTTTGAAAGTAATGTAAGACGTATTTCTAGGAATTGTTGGAGGTTGATACCTTCATGGTATATAATCTGTCACATAGTGACTGTATGTATGTAGTCATGACAACTGTGCTTAATAAAATGTCGTTCGTAATAAAGTGTCGTCGTATCGTTTGTTGGTTCCTTGTACATGTTGCTATTTATTGACGATTACACGCGTAAGACGCACGTTTATTTCTTGAGAAATAAGAGTCAAACTTTCGAAAAATTTCGTGAACATAAGGCCGAAGTAGAGAGAGAGACTGGTAAGTCGATAAAATGCCTCAGATCTGATAATGGTACTGAATTTTGTAATCATGCCTTCGACAGATTGTTCAAGTCATCTGGTATAAAGCACCAAACGACCGTTCCTTATACACCCGAACAAAATGGCGTAACTGAGAGGGCGAACAGATCGATCATTGAGAAAGCAAGGACGTTGCTTTGTGAGGCAAATCTTAGCAAGAAGTTTTGGGCTGAGGCAGTATATACCGTGGTATACCTAAAGAATCGAAGCCCCACAAAGGCGGTCACGAATAAAGTACTTGAAGAACTATGGTCTGGTAAGAAAGTGAACTTAAGTCATTTAAAAATCTTCGGATGTTTGGCGTTTGCATTGAAACCGAAGCAGAAAAGGCAAAAGCTTGACATGAAGACTGAAGGTTTATTTTTTGTTGGCTATTGTGAGCTTGACCAAGGCAAGAGATGTATTGACACATGCTCAATCACTAAAATGGAAGTGGGCCGGACATGTCGTGGCGCGCCTAAGAGACCAGAGATGGACCAAAAGGGTGACCGCATGGGCAGGCCCTCAAGGCAAAATAAAAAGAGGTAGACCTGTAGATAGATGGGAAGATGAGCTCAAAAAAACAGCCGGCCCAAACTGGATTCAAGTAGCCCAATCCAGAGAGGACTGGCTATCTTTGGGGGAGGCCTTCACCTGCAGAGGAGTTCTAGCAGATAACTAAATATCTAAGTAATATTAAAACTAACAACTAAATTTAAAAAATTAAGAACTAAACCTAATTTACTAACAAAAATTGTCATATTGAAAAAAAAAAAAATAAAAAAAAATAAAAAAAAAAAAAAAAAAAATTCAAGTTACATTATTTTAAACTAACATCTTAGATTAAGAAACTTTACTAAAGTACATACTAACAAATATACTATAAACAGAATAGAATCTAAGTTAAGTACTTTCTTTTGTGTTTTTGCTAGAAATAAAAGGCTTTTTTTTTTTTATTATTTTTTTATTTATTTATTTATTGTGAGCTTACGAAAGGTTACCGGCTGATGAATCTGCAGACTAGCAAGATACATACTGCCAGAGATGTAAAGTTCTTGGAAAATGTTTTTCCAGGCGATGGTACGAATGTGACGAAGAACGCAGTTGTTCCTTTGTCCCTAGAACAGGAACGAACTGAACCTGCGATATCGGATATATCTCCTGATGTCCACTCAAACAGTGAAGACGATTTTCAGGATGCAGATGTTGGAAGTACCGAACCTGCTATAACACCAGAGCCAAGTGTTGAGACGAGTATCGAGCCGAGATACAACCTGCGTACACGGAAGCCGATCGACTATTCTTGTACGTGCATCAACGCTCTCTCGGCAATTGACGGCGATCCGACGACTGTAGAACAGGCGCTAGCTAGGCCTGATCGTGAGCTGTGGCAGAAGGCCATGGACGAGGAGTTGCAATCGTTGAAGGAGAACCAGACGTGGACGCTAGTAAACTTACCACGTGACAAGAAGCCGATACAATGTAAATGGGTCTTTAAGATTAAGCGAGATAGCGATGGTAAGGTCTCAAAGTATAAAGCTAGGCTGGTTGCGAAGGGATTTACTCAGGTACGTGGCGTAGACTATAACGAAACTTATTCTCCGGTAGTTAGGAGCTCGACTTTGCGACTGTTATTCTCATTAGCTGTAGAATATGATTGGGACATAGATCAGTGGGATGTGATGACAGCTTTCCTTTACGGTAAACTGAAGGAAGATATTTACATGATGCAGCCTGTAGGTGCTATAGCCAAGGGTCAGGAGACGAAGGTCTGCAAGTTAAATAGGTCGTTGTATGGTCTGAAGCAAGCGTCGAATGCTTGGTTTCATGAACTTGACCAAGAGATGCTTAGCTTAGGTTTCACGCAATCGAAGATAGAGCCCTGCTTTTCCAAAAGTTGTTAGGCGATAAGAATAGGATAGTTGTAGTTATATACGTTGATGATATTTTTATTTTTTGTAGTTCTTTTCACAAAAATGAAAAGGAAAAGTTAAAGGCCGGTTTATTGAAAAAGTTCAAGGTCAAGGATCTAGGTCGTGCTAGACATGTTTTAGGCATGAGACTTAGGAGAGACAATAACACTATTTACCTTGATCAAGAACAGTATGTTATTAATGTGTTAAAGGAATTTGAAATGACGGATTGTAAACCAGTCATTACCCCTAAGGAAGTTGATCTCAGATTGGAGAAAGCTTCAGATTCCAGTTGTAGGTTGCCATATCAGAATCTGGTAGGATGTCTAAACTATTTAGCCCAAAATAGTAGACCAGATATCGCGCACGCCGTTAGCGTTCTAGCACAGTTTAACTCGTGCTACGACGAAATTCACTTTAAGTATGCTAAACGGGTGCTTAGATATTTAAAAGGGACGTCTGATTTTGCACTTACTTTCCGAAAGTCAGTTAAATTAGAACTTCTTGGCTACGTGGATGCGGATTGGGGTGGGTCATATGATAAAAAATCCTTTACGGGTCTAATGTTCATGTTAGGCGATAGTTTAGTAACGTGGGAGAGTCGCAAGCAAAGGTGTGTTGCTCTGTCCTCTACTGAGGCAGAGTACATAGGTCTTAGCCAAGCTTCAAACGAAGCGATTTACTTAAGAAGTTTGTTAAAGAGCTTAACAAATGATAGTTGCGATAAACCCGTAGTTATTTATAATGACAATCAGTCTGCACATCACATTGCGAGAAACAAGATGAACCATAATAGGACGAAACATATCGATATTAGGTTTCACTTTGTTCGCGAAGCGATATCGAATGAGGCGGTAGAGGTGCAGTATGTAACTTCACAAGAAATGGTGGCAGATATGTTAACAAAGTCTCTGTCAGGCCCCAAGATAAAGTTAGCTTTAGCGAGATTACCCATTAAGAGGGCGGGTAGTGAAAGTGGTGTAACTTAGTTTTTGATATGTTGTATTTGTTTTGTACAAATAGGTTTAGGGTTTTATAATGGTATAATCTCTGTTTTGTTTATTTTGTATGTTTTAATTAATGTGTTGATGTGGGTACTGTCGAGTACAACGTATTTGTGTACACTCTTGTACAAAGTTGCATACACACTTGTGCATGTTTTGGAACTAGTGACCTGGTGCGATTTAAGTGTGCATGTACACTTGTTAGTCTTAAGGGTGCGTACACATGTGGCAGATTAAGGGTGCGTGTTGGAGGTTGATACCTTCATGGTATATAATCTGTCACATAGTGACTGTATGTATGTAGTCATGACAACAGTGCTTAATAAAATGTCTGACGACTGAAACGTGTTTTCTGTGATTAATAATTTATGCTATCGCAAGTAACGCCTGCTAGCTCTCTGCTGGACACTTTCCATCAGGAATTCGTTAATAAATCACCAGCAAGTGTAAGACATGAAAATACCGAGACTTACGAATTGTCAAAAGAAAAATATTTTATTTAAATGGGAGTCTGTAGTTTTTGAAGTATCTGCTAATGTTAGGCATTTTGGAATCGTCATTCTGATTGTATTTGGGTTGTATAGGTACTGACATTTGTGTAAGAAACCTGATCATTTTTACGCGACTTCTATCAATTGGTCGTATAGAGAAAGTCGTTCAGTTTCATGCTCTGGTGGCCTACCATGACGACTTAAAGCAGGATTGTTTTAATTTTCCAGTGTGGGAAAGAGATGGCGCTAGACGTCCTCTAAAGCTCCGTCTCTTACCCACTCTGGAACAAGATTAAAACGATCTTGCTTTAAGACGTCATGGTAGGCCACCTGCTCAGGGTTGTTCCCGTTCGTCCACACCCCGTCGTCCACACTGCGGACGACTAGGAAATATGCGTTCTGTTCGTTCACAGTGTAGACGAACAGAACGCAACATTCCCAGTCGCCCGCACCTCGTTTCATGTCTAGTTTAAGAGTCAGTGTAAAGAAATTTTAAATTAAATAAATGATATAACGGTTTAATTAATTTAAAAACAACATAACTATTCAGTTTTTTTTTATTTAAAATCATCAAATGTTAAAATAATTAACAATAATACTAGTTTTTATCACAGATCAACATAATTTACAATAATTAAAAGGCAATATTTTAACAAATATTTTTTTTGGTATTATATAAACATTGTTAAAGTATGTAATAACAACATAATATGTACTAAGTACTGTTTAAATTCAACAGTATTTTTTATCACAAATCATCTAAAATCATCAGATAAAGCTAAGTACATAATATTTTAAAAGTATGTTTATTATAATATAAGGAAATACTTTCATCATAATTAATTTCTTTTTATTAACTCTTAGACTAGACGTGAGATGACGGGGTGTGGACGACTGGGAATAATGCGTTCTGTTCGTCCACAGTGTAGACGAACAGCACGCAACATTCCCAGTCGTCCGCAGTGTGGACGATGGGGTGTGGACGAGCGGGAATGACTACCTGCTCACCCTTAAACATCATCACAATTTTTATTTCTTTCCGCTCTCACTGCTAAATTAACACCTGACATAAGCTGACTGAAACTTTAGCAGAGAGAAGCTAATCCGACGTGACATTGACTAATATAACTTTAGGCGATGCCATGTTTGCTACCTCACTTGCTTCTTTCTTTCAACTGAATTATGAATTGCTTGTGGAAAATGAAACTGAAGAGCTTCAGGAGGTGCTTATTTTTTTAACCACGTACATAATTAAACTTTTTTAAATGAGAGAAATAGTTTAGTCGTAGGATGGGGTACATTCTCCTGACCGCATTTTAGTTTTGATGGGCATTTGTCCTGAAAAAATCTAATTAGTCTGTCAGTTAGATTATCAAAAAATATTTGATACGTATTTTTTCTTTTGTTAAGCAAATCAAAATTGACGAAGATACGACGCTTTTAAAATTCTCAATACGTCACGCCGTGCTATAATTTTAGTGCGTTGTGTCGTCACGACCCCACCTCTCGCGTTTTGATGCGTTTTATCTTTGTTAACATTCATTGATTTACAAAAACAAAAAATACGTGTCCATTATTTTCCAATACTCTAACGGACTAAATAGATTTGCAATTTATTGATGGTGGAAACTAGCCTATTTCAGCGGGGACTAGCCAATTTCACAGTAAATAATGTACCTAGTGCTCGTGTATGTCTATACAAGTGAGCATTTGGGATATTTCACTCTTTCTAATAGTACGACGGCAATTCAACCAGATCAATCAGGTCAACTTACTGGCAAATCTTGATAAACCGAGTAATATGAATCCTCCATTTTTTTAAGCAAAAATGATGCAATTATTTTTTTAAAACACTAGTTCAATTACTGATCTATCTTCTTATATGGAACCATTTAATGCATCTTCATCATTGTGCCCACGTGCTTCTGCACTGCCCAGTGGTTGCAACATACAGGGCAAAGTACTTCGGTAACCCAGGTACTCTCCGCGAGATTGTCAGCAACACCAAGGCGCTGCTGGCCTTTCTCGGGGAGTTAGGGTGGATCGAATAAATTTCCCACCCGTACGCAAAATACGCGCTTTGACGTGGAGTTGCGGACACCAGCCCGCTATACAATACAATACAATACACTCATCATCATTTTCATTGTTGCCATCAAGATCATCTTCCTGCCCTTATCCCATGTTACTTGGGGTCGGTGCAAAACGTTTTTTTCTTCCATTCTCACCAGTCAACTGCCACGCGATAATTTTATTCCTTTTTCTTTCATATCATTCCTCACAGATTTATTGGTCATGGCACACTATAAGGGCACCGGCACCAGCACCGCTCCAAACTAGCAATTAACTTGCCATTCAAATTAGAGCATTAAATTGTGTATCGTTTAATATTTTTCATAATGTCTATATGAAAAAGCTTACAGCGAGCAGTAAGCGCGCTTGCCGCTACCATTTGACTGCGAAACAACGTCGTTGCGCCGTCGCGCGTCCTAGTCCAAGTCCTATGCGTGTTTGAACACGATATGTGATTAATCACCAATGCCATACTGCGAGGTTGCACCTCGCTGACGACGCGTAGTTAGCGCGCTGGCGGCTAGCCGTAGCCTAAATTCGAGGCAACGCCGGGCTGTAATTAACCCCCTAATATTGCCCAAAACTCCTTAATACCTTAATCCGGCTAATGCCTAGTTTTCTACAAAAATATAACAAAGCGAATTATTGGGCTAAAAAGATAAAAGATTGGGCAAAAATTGTAAAGATAGATATAGATAACGAACGAATTCACAATTAAGATTGAGGAAAACAAACAGTAAGTATATTGGAATACAAAATATAAAAATATCCAAAGAAATCCTTCTTAACAAGAGTTTAATAAAATTTTGTCACAGCTGCGAATGTTAAAAAACATGCAAAATTAAAGGTCCAGCTGAAATGTAATAAGTTTATGAATCCTTGGAGGATATTATTTTTTACGCGGCATACGATGATACAACTCTTGTTGGTGTCCTATTTTTTGTTTGTCCTCCTAGGATTTTCTTTATTTTTAGGCACCCATACAATTAACGAACCACCGAGATTTAGCAAAATGTAACGGCAAAAAAAACACTTTTGATTACCAAAATTAGTAAATGATCACTACAAATGGGGATTAATTTTGAAACCCAATTTTATCGTGAAATTAGAAACTAAATTTTTTTTTTAGTAAATTACCACCATAAATTAAACTGTTATGCACTTGCATCCGAGTCGAGGGAGACCTACTTCTGAATGGTTTATAAAAAACGGGGTGCCCCAAGTCAGCCTAGGCAAAACTAGTTTGTCATCAATCAGCAACCAGCTCATTAAAATTTCGTGCTTAATTTACTAAATTTATTGAACGTTTTTGCAATATTTTTCATTTATGCTCCGCTCCTTTTGGTCGCAGCGTATGTTATATAGCCTATAGCCTTTCTCGATAAATGGACTACCCAACACTGAAAGAATCATTCAAATCGGACCAGTAGTTCCAGAGATTAGCGCGTTCAAACAAACAAACAAACAAACTCTTCAGCTTTATAATATTATAAGTAATAAGTTTAGATGAATCGTTTGTTTTTTTTTTTATTGAATGGATTGTGCCCTAACCTGGTGTCAGAGTTTTTATGCCGGCCATGGCCTCTGACTTGGCTTTACATGACGTCAAGAAATATCTCAAAGGCATGCTCACGATGTTTTTCTTCGCCGAAGCAAGTGATAATAATAATTATACAATACGCACATGAATTCGACTTGGCAGTCCAACGATCACACCAATAGGCTATCACTGATTATCTTTTATAATTTACAAAATGCTGACAATAAAGACACCGAAGTGGTCCCTGGTCCAAGAAAGGTTGGGAACCACTGGTGAGTAAAGCTTACACCACTTAAACATGTAGGTACTCAAGTCAAAATCTAGATTTCCTCCAACCGCAATAACGTATCATCAACAAGCGTTAAACCTAGCCTAATTCCTCTTACCGTCCGTAATAGTTTTTAAAGTACTTCGACCATAAGCCTTACTTGTATCTCGACATCAGTGTAAGTGCCCTAAACGAGGGCAATATCCCTCCATATTACCCTTTATACCAGGACTGTACGGATATGAAACTTTTCATAACCACTTACGTATTAAGAGAAGACCCGGATAATTATTTAAACATAATGTTTGACCCCTGAACGTAGTCCACGACTGTAGGGAACTTTAATTATCTCGATTTCAACCCTCGTTTTAACGATCCCCAAGTGCGTAATTGCTTACGTAAGGGTGGGGAATGCGAACGTCGAGTGACTGAAAAAGGCTAGTTTTCGGAATTAAGTATAGAGTTGAGAAACGGGTGTGTTGGTATTTCTTTTAATATTAAATTACCCGTACTGCGGATGGCCGATGGGGCCGAAAAATTCTGGAGTGGTGACCGCGAACCGGAAGACGTTGCGCTCGAAGATCTCCCACTAGGTGGACCGATGACCTGGTGAAGGTTGCGGGAATCCGCTGGATGCGAGTCGCACGGGATCGGTCAATGTGGCGACACTCGGTGGAGGCCTATGTACAGCCGTGGACGTCTTTCGGCTGAAATGATGAATGATGACCCGTACTGTAAGTTACTGCTGGTTTTTGCTCATCATTTGCTTCCTTTAATTTCTTCCTTCTTTCTTTCAGTTCTATTGCTTATCGATTCTTATATTGCTAATTGTATTGCAATTTTTCTACGAAGTCTACTACAAGTGTTATAATCTCCATTATTTAACAAATCCGTATTTTCTCCAGGCCCCTTTAATAAAACCATCCTCCTTAATAGTTTAACACTTTTCTTGTCACAGAATTCATTCATCTATAAAAAGACTCACACAATTGAACCCATGCAATCCTAATAAAGTCTCTGGGACTGGACCACCATCTTTTGAAGCACTGTTATTTTAATCTTACTTCACTCTGAAAAATATGTACATGTTCAGGACGTATAGCTTCATCTCATTCGCACACTGAAGTAATATTTTACTGCTATACAAATCGTGGTTTACCTGAATCTTCTAGATAATTCTCTAGTCTATGGTCGTCAGCCAATTCTACATGATTAATGTTAATGAATGTCTTAGTCTGTTGATCAACTTGTTTCGTACGCAAGTCTCTGATGTGAAATACATTAATGAGTTTTAAGCACTAATTATGATGATGTAGCTTAGCTCATATAAAGAAAATACATTTTTAGCACAAACTAAAATAAATGCGCCAACTGCGCCCCGGTCAGCAAAATACCTGGCTGTGGATTTCAAGTGGACCAGGAGTTGTAAGGTGACGGATGTAAAAGAGATTTACTTTCTTTTTTACAGAAGTCACTAGAGGTCTATTTTATTCTAAATTAATTCCAATGACGTCACAAAAATATAATGATTCCCACTGGTACTCCAAATCACAATGGAAATCAAAATTCTATTACGCAATTATATTCCCCAAACTTCCAAAATTACCCGATATCAATCACCTTTAACAAAGCAGGAATTTTCCCAACACACTGTCACCGCGAGGGACGATATTTCAAGCTGGACAATAGGTCCAATAATGTCCAGGCGGCCTGATCACGCCTCTCCGGACTTTGGGTAGTGAAAACCCAGCCTTTATCCCAAAACCCGCGACTGGTCCTGACTTTTCTCTGGACAAAAGAACGTGCATCTAATTAGTACCAAAATTGCTCCATTCTAATTTCAAACAACGGCTTTTATGAAAATTAAATATGGCTGACATCTAAAGAAAATTATTGGCACATCTTTCACAAAAGATCTGCGGCATGGAATAAACAGGGTCTATTATTTGTCAATTGTTTTGCAAACAAGTGACTGAAAAATATTCGAAAGGTTTTCGCATGAATGTTGTATTTATGGAAAGGTGTAATAATAGGTGGGTGTAAGCTGCTTATCATTATAAAAAGAACAAAGTGGGTGACTATTTTTGTATGTTTTTTTTTTGTTTTTGATTTAGGCTATTCTCAGGGAAGAAGTCTATGACACGAAGAAGTCATGGAAGTTATTGACTTAACACCCAAATAGATATTAGATTTAATAAATCAGTCCTTACCTTATCAATCTAGACACAATATCAGTACAAGGATCTTTTAGCGCGTGGACAGAACTGGTACTAAAGCTGCCATTTTTGGTTTTTTAATATATTTCAAAAAGTAGTCTCACGAAATATTTTGTTTTCTTTGGTAACCGAGCCGATATTGACAATTCTGCCAGCGTCATGTGGTGACAGCTACAAACCCAACAGCACACTCATGTTAACGTCATTAGACAGCCAAAAAATCTTTGCAGCACTGTACACGAAACTGACCGAGTATCAAAGAACAGAAACCCGAGTGAAAATCAAGAACAAAACCGTCACACCATTCGAACCAGTTACCCAGAAAGCACCAACAGTAATCTACACTTGAGGCCAACAAGAAGTGTAAATAACATTTCTAAACGCGACATTACACTAAGCGCTCGAACCGTAGCTATGCCAAATCTCTCGATATCAGTTGCTTATTCAATCGGCGCGATTTGAGCTAGCGAGCGAAAATACAGTTGGGTGCACTGAACAATTTACAATTCACTTGTGCCCGCCTCTGTACCGTGGGGACAATGGGTGTGTGTGATTTGAGGTTTGATTTTAGTCTGGCGCCAGCTTGGCTCGCATTGTCAAACGATTTCGGTGACTGGGTGCTTTTTTTTGTCCGCATTTTGATTAAGTTTTTGTTCATTGATTGGTTGTATGATATTTAGGTTAGGTTCGTCTGTTATACTGTAGTTGACAGTTTTATGATAAATCAATTTCGTTTGATTTCATGAGTAATTGGTAATCATAATTATGTTTTTATCAGGCACATTGTATGTATGCAGCAATCAAGGCCTTATTTAGCTCGATATTGAAATGGGCTTACATTTTTTGTTGTTTTAGTAAAAGTCTTGAAAAGGAATAAATTAAGGAATAAAATCACTTGAAAAGGATTAAAATCATAAAATAAATGTGACGTGTGTGTGTGTGTGTGTGATGTGTGTGTGTGATGTGTGTGTGTTCAATCACTTATCGTCAGATAATTATGCATGCGCAGTTGTGGACATCTGCAGGTAATTGTCATTAATAATATGTACCTAAATTTCATGTATTTAGACGAAACCCAATTAATATTATACACGACCAAATTCACCTGAATGAGATTTGTACCTACGTAATAGTTACGATAATTATGGTTCTAACTAACTATAATCATATGTACCTTGGATCATTATACAAATGTAGAAGTGTTTTTTAACCGACTTCCAAAAAGGAGGAGGTTCTCAGTTCGATTGTTTTTTTTTTTGTTTTTTTATGTATGTACACCAATTACGCTGCCATTTATGATCAAATTTACGTGATTCTTTTTTAGTTTGATGCGGAATAGTTGCCATTTGGTCCCATACAAATTTAACATGGTTTGGCCCAGTAGTTTTCATTTTACGAACATTTTTACGTCAGTTGTGTGGTATAATTTCATGTATGTTCACCGATTTCTCCTTGATTTGTAGAGCGATTCTCAAAATTATTTCTTTATTTGAAAGAATATACTCCTAAGATAGTCGCATTTAAATTTGGTAAAGATCTGATGCTGACCTTCGGAGATATACAATGGAACTCTTCAGAACTAGACGGTAAATCGGTCGTGATTGCTGCAATCGCTTGGATGTTTATTGTTTATACAACATCATGACGTAACATCACGCCTGTATGCTCTGAGGGGTACGCAGATTGTGTACAATACACCCAAATTTCGACAGTTTCGGTATGTTAAGTTCCATTTATTGACAATAAGCCTATTACCATGACATGTATTGTTAACAATGTAAAATAAATGCATAGCATATATTTGTATAGGATGTTACAAAAAATTAAACCGACTTCAAAAAACACAAAACACAAAAAAGTGAAAAATAACTTAAGCTTCATAAGTCGGTGACAAAAAAAAACTAAATGAATCAAACAAAGGTCACCGACTTCTGAAGCTTAAGTTATTTTTCACTTTTTTGAGTTTTGTGGTTTTTGAAGTCGGTTTAATTTTTTTGTAAAAAAGTTTTTTTATACAAAGGTGGATCATCATTTCAGCCGAAAGACGTCCACTGCTGGACATAAGCCTCCCCCAAGTGTCGCCACATTGACTGGTCCCGTGCGACTCGCATCCAGCGGATTCCCGCAACCTTCACCAGGTCATCGGTCCACCTAGTAGGAGGTCTTCCAACGCAACGTCTTCCGGTTCGCGGTCGCCACAAAGGTGGATGTTTTATTCAAAATACCAACTTATGCTCGCGGTTTTAACCGCATGGAGTTCGAAAATTTACCAAGACCATACTACCACCGGGGTAAAAAGTACCGTATTTGTTAATCCTGGTTATAAACACTTCTACTATCTGTATGCTAAATTTCATCCCAATCGGTTCAGTAGTAGCGTGAAAAAGTAACAAACATCCATCCATCCATCCATCACGTTAATAGGATTTGTCTATCTCTGCCATCTTAAAACGATTAACAGAAACATAAAGATGATTTAAAGTTTTTGGCTTATGGGGACTACAGCATACAAAAAAGCATATGATTCACTGCAATAAACAAAACCAGAAAAATATATGATATTCTTCAGGATATATGCTAGTATAAAAGTGTTTTGAAAACATAATAGAACTAATTTTACTCGATAAAAAAAAATCACGAATTTATCTCTAAAAATTTCGTTTAACGGGTAAAAACCATACGGAAATGCATGCGATCATTCTAATTTTTTGGAAAATAATTCTTCAAGCAACATATAGCATGATAGTGTTTTATTTTTTTAGTCCAATCAATAGATTTTTTGTAAATCGCAAAAAACCACACATTTCGCAATATTTGTCCCGCAGTGACTGACGTAACAACCACTTTGTAGTGCAAGGATTTCAAACGAAGTTTTAACCACTACAAAAGTCGATAATTTAGCTCTTGCAGTCGCCATGTGATCTGTGGTGTCATGGAAACAATAACAATAATAGCTAAAGAAAACATAATCCCAACATGTGAGATGAAAAACATAAACCAACGTTGATTAATTTTCAAAATTTATTAGAAGCCGAAACTTTTACGTTTCTTACTATCTATATATTCTGTATGCATAATCAAATAGGAAATAGGTGTCACAAGTTCTAAATTCAGTGCAAAGTGGTCAAGCAAGAGTGATAATCTTGCTACAAGTGCCTTCGGAGCGGCACTATCAAATTGGGCATCAAATATACATACATGCACCTGCCACGCCGTTTTCGATCGTAATGATACCTCAAAATAGATAGCTCTAAGCTCCAGTCAGTGACTCAGAACTGACTGTCAATTGACATAAATATACGTGAAATAGTGGCTTATATTCGATATTTAAATAGAGAGAGAGATTCAAGAATTCATAAAGTAGTGGCTTGAAGAATGGTGGTAACTAGGCAGTGTTTCGTTAAAAACGGAATAAGAACCTTTAGTTAATTTTACACCACGATATACTACGACTACTATAATTATATTATACTAGCGGACGTTACGCGGTTTCACCCGCGTAGTACCCGTTCCCGTGGGAGAACGGGGATAAAATTTAGCCTATGTTACTCAGTAAAGATGCGGCTTTCTAATGGTGAAAGATTTATAAATAAAAAAAAATAAAAATTTACAAATCTTTCACCATTAGATAGCCGCATCTATACGACTATGTTACTCAGTAAATATGCGGCTTTCTAATGGTGAAAGATTTATAATTAAAAAAAAGAAATATTAAGTATATATTTTTTATTTTTAAATCGGTCGTGTGGTTTTAGAGTTAAACCGTAACAAACACACAAAAAATCAAATCTTTCCTCTTTATAGTATAAGTATTTATATTTTATTACTTTTTTTACTGCCTCGTTGGTCTAGTGTTCACAAGCGCGACTGCTGAGCATATGGTCCCGGGCTTGATTCCCGGGTCGGGCAAAGTGTGATTGGGTTTTTCCATCAGGAATAGAGATTTATCACACTCCTTGGCCTTCATGGACTTCATGGCTGCTACTGAGCAGCTGTAGCAGCCATCAAGTCTGGATCTGTACCTGGTTAGATGGAAATAGGCTCGCTTTCTATTACATCACATCTGCCTAATCCTTCGGGGATTGCAAAAGATTACTGAAAAACTTTTACATAATTATAGTAAAATGTAAGTTATCATTAATCATTCTTTAAGAACTCTTGACTTACCACCTTATATACGTATACATACCAAAGTCTTCAGAAAGCCGCAATTCTGAATACATGCATGATTGTCAGACTTTTTTTTTGCAAAATGAAAATGAATATGTAGTCACCACCATAAACATAAAACCTCGATTCACCGCATATACACAGTTCACCAGGCACAGATACTCATCATCGCAAAATTCCATCATATCATCATCTCATCATAACACCACTTTCCCGGGGTAGTACTTGGCTTCGGCCCGTACTATTCTATAAATCCGGCAATAAAGCCGCGATACGTAAAAGTATAAAAACAAATTACAATAATAATACCTTTACATTGTTTATAATCAACAACAACAACAACAACAGCTCATAACGTCCACTGCTGGACATAAGCCTCTCCCATTATGGGAGGAATTTGCCGTAATCTCCACGCTTGGCAGGCGGATTGGAGATCGCAGTGATGAAAGCCTAACAGAAAACGCTGCTGCCCATTCTCTGGTCTACGGAGACGCAAGGTGTGCTGCCTCGCACATTAGTCGCCTTATACGACACCCTTGAGTGTAATGGGTTGGTTCTATTCTACTCTGCCGGATACCACACGGCTATGTTTATAATCACGAAAGAGAATTTCTAACCTGATTTGGGCAAATGAGTAAATTACACATAAACTATTGACCTTTCCAGTCTCCCTTTCATAGGAAAGTCGAACCAAAACTAATCCTAAATGACATAATTTCTGGCAAAATATCATGACGTAATTGAAGATAAGGGCAACTACAAAAGAGAATGCTTAGTTGGCCTCTATAAAAAGGCGGGTCTGATTAATGGTTTTTCGTCTGAGCCCGTCCGTTAATCAATTAAATAGTCGACGACACCTAAATTAATTTCAAGACAAGAATTTTGAGGACATAGTCGTAGTCGTAGCTAAACTAGTGTTTGACAATTTAGGATTAATTATTATAGCCATTATTATTGAATGCTAAACTGAATTGTTTATCTACTTGGTTCTCTTTAACCGATAGGTGGGGTCAAGTAGACTTCATTTAACCTTGAAAGAGTACGGAGAGGGGGAAGATGCCTAAAAAACGAAAAAAAACTTCAATGTCTCCCAACAAACCCAGTTTGGCCCAGGTTTGGTACTAATGGAGTTTTTAAAGCATAATCAGCCTATAATGTTCCCACTGAGTGGCCACAGGCCTCCTCTATAAGAGAGGGAATAGGCTATAATCCACCACGCGGGCTCAGTGCGGCTTGGTAGATGTCACATGTCTTCGAATTTTTGATTCTAAGACATACCGGTTTTCTCACTATGTTTTCCTTCACCGTTTTGAGAGCAGTGGTGATGAAATAAGTAACACAAACAAAACAACACACAAAGTAATGCACCTGCCTGGGTAAAACCCACGACTTACTTTTCATAAGTCGGGGCCGCCACTGCTCTCAAAACGCCAGTTCTGAGAGCTGCGGTGTCTCAAACACTCTCTAGTTTGTATAATTTGCAGTAATTCTGATTCCGGTTAAATTTTAAGGAGCTAACGCAGTTTCGGAAATTTCTTGTAATTTAGTTCTAATATCATTCATTTCAGGAAAACTAAAACCGTGGTTGGTGATGCTGTTTGTCAAATAACATGTATGACAAAATCAATGAATTAATATTTCATGCTAGTTCTATTTTACACTACGTTTATTTAATCTATTTCAGACTGTTCAACCTATTCAATTTCCAGTAAATAAAGGACATTCATAAGACAATTTATTAACCAATATCAAGTTTCTTACTCGCACAATGCGAATCCATAAATCAGAACGAATTGAACACCGCTTAAAACAAGACACATAAAATGGCACACAATTAAGCGTAATTTATTGCATTTACGAACTTTTGTTCAGCGCATTTATACTTTCAGCTGTAAATTTTTGGGGTACACTTGTGAATTTATTTACAGGTATAGCTGCATTCGCTATGGTGTTTCTCAGATCTTCTTTTTTATTTATTGTGTGGTTAGTATGTAAAACAAGTGGAAACTACTGTACTAATTAAGGATGACAAGTTTAAACCGGAAGATAGCAGTCTTCTTAGGCATAACTTTGAATGCCAAGCTTCAGTGGGGCCCGCATATAGACAAATTGTCGAAGAAACTTAGCTCTGCAGCATTCGCCGTTAGAAGAATTCGTGATTTAACTGATTTAGAGACAGCTCGTTTAGTTTACTTTAGTTATTTGCATAGCGTGATGTCATACGGTATTCTCTTGTGGGGAAAAGCCGCCGATATTCAGACAATATTTATTTTGCAAAAAAGGACAATTCGTTTAATTTATAAATTAAGTCCCAGATACTCCCTCAGAGAAAAATTTAAAGAGACTAGTATTCTTACTGTGCCCTCTCAGTTTATTTATGAAAACCTTTTGTACGCACACAAAAATATTAATTTATTTAAAAAATACAGTGATATCCACAACATAAACACGAGGAACAAACACAAATTTGTTGATCCTGCAACGAGGCTCAAAAAAATAGGGGGTACGTTCAGATGCCAAATGTATACTCTATTACTTAATAAACTTCCGAACCAAATTCAAGCACTAAGCCTAAATAAATTCAAATCGTTTATAAAACGGAAGCTGTGCCTGAAAGCCTACTATCATGTTAATCACTATCTTGAAGATAATAAACCTTGGGATTAAGCTGCTCCAATGAAATTTGCTCTGTGAATGTCGAAATTTCGGACTTCGCTTGTTTATTATTGATTCCTTTCTTTTATACACTCTGACATTGAATGTTTTGACATGTATTTTATTATTTTTTACTTTGTTATTTTTTTAAGTGACATTTACTGATTTGACATGAATACTTTTTTTATTTTATTATCATTGCGACATTTAATGATTTTTGTGATTTTTTTACTTACATTAATTTGGAAAGAACTTGTTATTAATTTTATTTGATTATTGTGAATGTGGGGACCATGTGGGTCACATTTTTATTTTTTGTTTGTTTTTTTCCCACAACTGTCTGGCAGTTTGAGTACTATAACCGACCTACCCAAATGTCCTTTCTTTGGTATTGTTCGTCGTTTCGTTGAGCTTTTTGAGTTATAAGTCGAGCTACACGTTAACTGACAAATGCTTGCACTGACTGGACAGGTCCACTCAAATCTGTATGGTTCTTTCTTCAAAAGACCATCTTAGGCACTATTCTGCATAGTCCTCATGTGAATTGAGCAAGATTATGTCTGGACTTTAAAAGAGACTACGATTTCTGAGTTTGTTTCGGCTGTTTCTTCTCAGAGTAGTCAGGTATGAAACACCGGCCACATCTAGTTTTAAAAAATGACGTGTAAAAGTGTTTGTAAAAACCTATTTGCAAAATAAACATTATTTATCATTTATCAGTACCTAACCTGGTGTCAGAGTTTTTATGCAGCCCATAGGCCTCTGACTTGGCTTTAAATGCCGTAGAAAAATACCTCTCAGGCATGCTGGTTTCTTCACGATGTTTTCCTTTAAACAAAAAAAAAACAAAAAAACGAAACTCAAAAAAACCGGAAGTGCGTGTCATGGGCTCGAACTCGAGACCAATCAATGATTTGGCAGTCCGACAGTCACACACACCACTTAACTGCTTTTGTTTCCTACATGGGTGACAATGACTGCAAATATTATTTCGTGTCTCGGGGATAACATTCGATTTATTGTATATTATCTTTGGTGACGTTTGTCATACTTAAAGGCAGTCATTGTTAGAAGTCTAATAATAATAGCCTATAACTGTCCCACTGATGGGCAAAGGCCTCTTCTCAATAGAGAAGGCACGAGCTTTGATTACCAGGCATGCTCAAGATGGGTTGGCGATTTCAGACTTATATTAATTATAAGGCCAGGTTTCCTCACGATGTTTACCTTCACCGATGTCTGTGATGTCCAAGATAAACTTAGAAAGTACATATGAATTGAAAAAGTCACATTGGTACTTGCCCGGATTTGAACCCACAACCTCATGCATGAGCGGCGAGACCTTAACCTCTGGACCATCATGACACGAACAAGAAGACGAAGTTTAAGTAAGATAAACTGTCTCACAGATTCGATCTTTTAACGTATATCTAGAATGCTTTGACGTGTGTCCATATTCGTGACTATCGTCCTTTTTATTTTTACCAAACTGCGGTGAAGCCCAAAAAAGTGGGTTATTTCAATATCTATCTTAAAGTGGAAGTGCCATATTATTTGTACATTCAAAGTTCGAAATAATAAAAAAAAAATGTTTCAATAACTTTTTGAATTAAAAAAAATATTCACCAATATCAACATGACGTATTGTTTGAAATGGTAGTTCTTTAAAAACTATTCTCCGCGTACCTTTTGTGGCAAATTTTTCATTTTAGAGTAATCTTCATATAACGGACACAAATTTTAGACGCTGTAAAACAATACCTACATGCAATTTTTATTATATGTAAATGAGTGCAACTATACGTACAGAGATATTCTTTTTTGAAATTTTGGTACCCACGAAAGTTACGAATCTTTTTAAGCAAGAGGGATACAATTGGCAAAACAGCCCAGTTTGGAGGGGGGGGGGGGGGGGGGGGGGCGTTAAACTGTTAAATTGGCTACGAGAAAACATACAAACAGAAATACACTCTACGAGTCGTTACAAAAAAAAAAATGAAACACATGCATGTATATAAATACTTACACAAATACATAACACCTTTCTTTTGAGCTTCACGACAATCGAGTTAATACATCTACAGCCCACAATAAAATCTGTAGTTATTATTTAGTGGAGATTTATAGTTTTTATGGTGCGCTAGCTAACTTTCGTGGACAAATAACCACGAAAGTTGTGCCACGAAAGTTATGAAAGTTTTACATTTTAGTGATTACGATTAAAGTTATATGTAAATTAACAAACAAAGTACTTGGGAATAATCTCGACGATCTATCTTATTCCTTAATTCATAATGATTTGGAAAATCATAAACCATTATCCTTCAAAATATATGCATGGAAGTTTCTTGATCATGGCTACCTGAAAATATTCAAAGAATAACTTGCCTCGTATTTTTATTGTTTAGAAGCGAAGAACGTACATGTCTCCTCCACTTACGCCGGGATACTACAGAGTACCCGTGCAGCTAAAACGTGTAGCGACAAATTGGCGCTTTTGGAAGAGAGGTGCAGTTTTGTTGCGCACTCGCGAAACTAGCAGCATCGTGTGACAGAGACATAATGTCTATTAAGTATTGTAATAAAAAAAATACAATTAATCATTTCATCATCATTTCAGCCGACAGACGTCCACTGCTGGACATAGACCTCCCCAAAACGGGGGGTTTTGCCATAATCGCCACGCTTGGCAGGCGGGTTGGCGATCGCAGTACGGTTGTTACAATAGCACAGAGAACGCTGCTGCCCATTCTCTGGTAAGTCCCTTAGTCGCCTCTTACGACACCCACGGGAAGATATGGGATGGTGCTATTCTTTAAGTCCGACATCATACAGACACAAATAATGTGCTTTACTATATATGATGCATAGTTAAACACGATTAATTTGATTATAAAATTGTATGCTTATGAATTGAATACAAAAGTTATTAAGTTTGCCGTGAACGCGAGTGTGACGCGCGAACACCGATTTTGCTCCCGTTTTTGACATTAGATGTTTATTTTTATAAACATTATAAATAATTTAAGGTGTTTAATATTGAAATTATACACATATATAAGTATAGAGTAATCTGTGTTTGGTCCTAAGACGGAATGTTCAATAGGTTAGGAATTAGAATAGGACCGTGTGACCGCGTTTTGAGGCACCTCGAAGAATCACCCACGTATAGTCGAGCGCAGTAGAAACCAATTCTTTGTCCTATATCGCTTACGTTTGCTATTTTCCTTAGCTGACTTCTAGTACGTGCGCCACATTATAAGTAACAAATATGTGGATTGGATTTATTTCTTTTCTGTTCTGCATTTTCTATTTTAAAATTTCAGTCATAAATCAATTATTATCGACTTTTGATAAAATTGCGCTCCTCTCCTTCGTCTGTACGCATAATTTCAAGCATGTGTTTAGATTTAGATCCAGTACGTACAAACAGGTTACCATCATTGGTTCCTTACTTACACATCGATAATTTTATGAACTGCGAATTGTGTCGTTAGGGTTCCGTAGCCAAAGGGTAAAAACGGAACCCTATTACTAAGACTTCGCTGTCTGTCCGTCTGTCCGTCTGTCCGTCTGTCTGTCACCAGGATGTATCTCATGAACCATGACAGCTAGACAGTTGAAATTTTCACAGATGATGTATTTCTGTTGCCGCTATAACAACAAATACTAAAAACAGAATTAAATCAATATTTAAGGGTGGCTCCCATACAACAAACGTGATTTTTTTGCAGTTTTGTCTAATGTTTAAATAATGGTACGGAACCCTTCGTGCGCGAGTCCGACTCGCACTTGGCCGGTTTTTTTGTTGTAAGCAACCGTGACTCTTTATGATCATTATCTAAAGGTATAATTTCGGAAGCGTCGGTGGTCTCCACAAATATGTTTATTTCTTGCCTATACTTTTGTTTTGCTGACTATACATCCGTTCTTACTGTAGATCGCAAACAGCTGATACAGATACAGCCGGAGCAAAAAGATTTGGCTCGTGACTTCTTTTGTTTAGTTTTGACACAGAACCGGTAGATGGCAGTGGGTTTATTTCAACAGTTATCATACAGAATATCACGCCTGTAATTCCCGAAGGGTTAAAGCAGAGGTGTACCTACCTAATATTTCATTCCCATATTTCTTCAGATAAGTTTTAAGACCTATGTTATAGGGGGCGAGCCTATTGCCATTAACATTACATAGACACACACACACAGGCACACACACAACACTTACACACACACACACACACATACATACACACACACACATACACATTACATTACATTAATACACATTACATTATTTACATTAGTTAGGTTTTTGTAGTTTATATAAATATGTATGTTAGTCTGTAAGGTATATGTGATATGGGTCTTTTGTTACCTGAATTAAATGATATATTATTATTATTACCTTTATTCATTTATAAACAAATTTGTTACATTTTTAAATATTAATTAAAAAAATATATAAAAAACATTTAAAAATATAAAAAATTGTAGCCCACCGGTATCGGGAACAGGGTCCAAGCTACCGGCGGTCAGGGCTCCAGAGAGAGGAACCTCCTAACAATACGCGCCGTGTCCAGGAGTACCGCTTTCTGAATCAAGCCCTTGATCCAGCTGCCTAACGAGAGCCTCCTCAGGTATTGATCGAGGCTCTTGGCAATTAAGCCATGGGCTGATACGACTATCGGCACAATGATTGCTGAATCCACTTCCCACATGTCAACAACCTCGCGAGCCAAGTCAAGATACTTGATTTGTTTATCTTTCTCGGCTTTCACGAGGTTCTCATCATGTGGGACCGTTATGTCGACAATCATTGCGCGCCGCTCTGATCGATCCACCACCACTATATCAGGCTTATTGGCTACAATAGTCCTGTCAGTGATGATGGATTGATCCCAGTACAACGTGATACAGCCGTTATCGAGAACTGGGTCGGGCACATACCTATAGTAAGGCACTTCCGATTCCACAAGGTTGTATTTTAGAGCAAGTTGCTGATGGATAATCCTGGCTACAAGGTTGTGTCTATGCAGGTACTCTCCGTTAGCTAGACGAGAACACCCGGAGATAATGTGACGGATTGATTCGCCTGGACGGTGGCATGCCCGACATATGTCAACCGTGCCATCCTTCACAATAAATCTCCGGTAGTTATTCGTCATCATAACTTCATCCATTATTGTACAGACAAAACCTTCAGTTTCTCCGAATAGGTCCCCGGAACGTAGCCAGGCTACGGACGCTGATAGGTCTACATCGGGCCCATGGAGGGCCCGGAAAAAGCGTCCGTGAAGCTCCTTACTCTGCCATACCTCCTGCGATCGTTAGTGTCAAGCACTGGAGGTTTGCGCCAGTTCTCTTTAGCCAAGGAGAGCGGGGTGGGGCCCTTGTCCATCGTGACGACATCTCGATGCATTCCCACATCGGTTCCTAGGAAATATTCCCTGAGGCTGCATATCTCGCGATTGTGGAGAGTTTTGGCATTTAAAAAGCCTCGACCCCCACACTTCCGCGGGATATACAGTCTCATAACCGAAGAACGTGGGTGATGCATCCGATACGCCGTCAACAATTTACGGACCTTCGTATCCAAGGCGTCTAGTTATGTTTGAGTCCATTTGAGTATGCCGAAAGAGTACATCAAAACCGGCAAGACCCAACCGTTGAAGGCACGCACCTTATTGCCACTTGATAAAAGACTATGAAGTACTTTTTTGAGGCGGCCAAAGAAACGCTCCTTCAACGATTGCTTCATGTCAGCAACATTGACACCCAGCGCTTCCGACATACCCAAATACTTATAGGTTTCGGTTGCTGAGAGGGATCGAAGAGTTATGGAATCTGAGAGCTGGGTTCCCACAGATTCCACAATCTCCCCTCGTTTTACATGCATGACCGCACATTTGTCCACACCAAATTCCATCCTGATGGCGTTACTGAAAGTTTCAGTTACCTTCAGTAACTCCATCAGTCGCAAATCGTTGGGGGCAAACAGTTTTAGGTCATCCATGTAAAGGAGGTGAGATATAACCTGACCATCTTTCCGCAACCGATAGCCTAAACCTGAATCCTCCAGCAGTGTGCTTAGAGGATTCAAGGCTAAGCAGAACCAAAGTGGACTCAAACTATTGCCCTGAAATATACCTCGCTCTATCCTTATCGGCTCGCTATTCCTCTGAATCTGCCGACATCCTGGATAGCGAAGGACTGTCCTTCATTGCCCCATACATGACATCAGGAAGGTGCGCAGAGTTTCATCAACTTTATACAACTCAAGCACCCTCATGAGCCATGTATGTGGCACCGAGTCATAGGCCTTCTTATAGTCTATCCAACATGTCGACAGATCCTTTCGGGAACGGCGAACCTGGTGACTAATGGCCATATCAATGAGGAGTAGCTCCTTAGTACCACGGGACCCGTTCCTACATCCATTTTGAGAAGCGGACATGACAGAATTGTCATCTATGTGTTTGCTAATTTTAGTTCTCAAAATGGATGTAAGAACTTTATAGACTGTCGGGAGACAGGTGATCGGTCTATAATTTTTGGGTTCCGCAGTACTACCCGATTTATGGAGCAGGTGGGTTATACCTGTTGTCATGAACTCTGGCAGCGACCCAGACTCTAAGGCTGACTGGAACAGGGTCGCCAAGCGAGCGTGCGACCTTGTGAACCATTTTATCCAGAAGTTGTGCAGCCCATCCGGCCCTGGAGATTTCCAGTTAGGCAACGGACGGACTGCACGAGCTACGTCTTGGGGGCTGATAGTAATTGCCCCCATTTCTAATATTGGATCGCATGCTCGCTCAATCACCCGAGTCCATTCACCCTCGGCATGGCTGACAGGCACCGACCAGATGCTGCGCCAGAACGAACACATTGCATCATCATCCGGCAGGTGCGTGTCAGCCACACCTTGGTCCGGTCGCTCCCAAGCCCTATAAACCCACCTTTCATCTTTTTAGAATGTGCGATTCTGAGTGTATCGGTCCACCCGCCGCTTATACCTACGAATACGGTTTGCCCATGCATACACTTTCTGCTTCAGGAAGTCGATGCGTTCTGTGACACGGGACATGTAGTCTCGAGGGCTGATATCAGTCCCCGTTATTATTATTATTACAAATATGGAAAAAAGTTAGGGTGACACATTATTTTTAGTACTCTACACCTTAGTATGCGCAAATCCAATGAAAAAGTGGCCGCCGGCCTGTAAGCGTAAGTCAAAGCAAGGTATGCCCTCTCGGTCACCTAGTGTCCGACGCGGCCTGAATTAAACATTTACTGGCGGTCACCATTGTCCGACATAGCGACCAACGTGTTTATCATCATCATTAGCCTATTAATGTTCCGACTGCTGGGACACAGGCCTCCTATGAGAGGGAACCAACGTGTTAACTGGGCACAAATCCAGATTCTGTGACTGTTACTGAGAAATCCCTGATGGAAAAACCCAATAACACTGCCCGATCCAGGATTAACCCAGGACCCCATGACCTGATACTTAGCAGTCGCACTGTCGACCATTCGACCAACGAGGCAGTTATTTCAACAGTCAACGTTCTATATTCCAGTTGCCTGGGTCGGGATTCGGGACTAAGTGTTATAGCTTCTGGAGTTCATCTGGCATGTATCATCATACTCTGTTGCGCGAAGTTGCTGGAAATTTTGCAACAAAATTAATTAGTGATTTAAACACTGTAAGGTCGCACTACTTCCAGTAATAGGCTAGTTTCCACCATCAATAAATTGTAAATTTATTTAGTTCGTCAGTTAGGGCATTGGAAAATAATGGACAAGTATTTTTTGTTTTTGTGCATCAAGATAAAACGCATCAAATTCGAGAGTGGGGAGGCCCAGACTTCAGAACGCACTAAAAATTATACCACGGCGTGAAGTATTGAGAATTTTAAGAGCGTCGTATCTTCGTCAATTTTAGTTTACGTAAGAAAAGAAAAAATATGAGTCAAATATTTTTTGATAATCTAAATGACGGAATAATTTGATTTTTTCAGTACGCAAGCCTACCAGGTTCAGGAGAGTTACTGTGTCCAAAGAAGTCAATGACTCCCAAGTTTTCGAGATGTACTGTCTAGATATGTACGCCACAACCAGCACCACATTTCAAACGCTTGTATCCTTCTAGAACAAAAACTTTTAAAGGTCAGGTTTACTCTTCTCATCTCATACTACTGTTCTTTGCCTGCACTGTGGCTCCTTCTCGCTCCACTACAGCACTCGCAAGGCTCACAGCTTAAACTGACATCTAAACTCTTAGATTTCTTTACTGAGTTATTTATTAGACTCGACTACAAAGAAGGCTTGAATCAACGCTGCAAAAACTTTAATCTGGAACTACTAGAACTTGAATCAAAGTGGAACACACCTTTTGTGTTTCTTTTCATTTTCGTAAGGGTTATTTTATTTTACGTTAATAAAACATTAATTAAAAATGCAGAGATGCTTTTAATCATAATAGAAACTTGCAGAAGATAAAAGAAAATGATGAATGGTCCAAATGTAATCTAGAATGAGAAAAAGGCGAAAACATTTCATCTAGACTTTACTAGACTAGAGCATCATTCATTTAAACTCAAAAGTGCCAAAAGGATCTAGAATCGAATACAAAAACGTTAATAAAAAATATTCCATGTAATAATCATTTGGTATGACGACTGTTCCATTCCAAATAGTTTTCATCGACCATAACATAATTTCGATAGTCATAATTCATTTCTATTCGTCTTGACAGCCAAATAATCGTGGTTAGTTCTGACAAATGGCCGTCAATTTGTTTCATCTCCGAAATTGTTTCAAATTAATGCAAGATCTAATGGAGGATTTGGGATACTGATAGTGTCTGTCGTAACCCTTGAACTTCAGATGTTGAAGTACTGAATAGATTTAAACTATGCTTAATTAAGAATCTCGGGACTAAATTAAAGAGGCATACAGCGCTTTTGGGTTGAGAAGAATAGACCGAGCTATGAGACTGACTGATGCTACTTCAAACTTTTGAAAATGGAATAGAACTGAAGTCTCCCGAGAAACGTAAAAAAAAGAAGATCGTGGAGCTCCTTGTAATATTGTTCTCGGAATATAACAACTAAGCAAACAAACAAACTGTTGTTTGTTTGAAAGCAAACCAGACACCAGTTTAGAGAAATATTATATAGTAAACTTAGACCCTGTTTCAGTCTCCGGGTGGATACCGTACTATTCACACAAAATTATGGAGAATTTATGTAAAATGATCTGTGTTTATCATCACAGCATCACTTTGGTCGATGGACCAAAGTGATGGTGTGATGATAAACACAGATCATTTTTTGTGATGACAAAGGTGATGAAACAGAAAATAAAAGTCATCATAAAATCTTACCGTAACCGAAAACCTAGACGAGCAGATAAAATCGTTATCGTTATAATCGTTTTACTATCGAAAAGTAAAAAAAAAACGAAAAAGTGACTTCGTTAATAACTCGTAAATCTTGTTCCAGTGTTCGTGTTCGTGCCATTAAAAATCTGTCGAAGCAACGTAATGGCGTCGGGATGCAGCCAGCAATTACTGTCACTCACGCCAATGCACCAGTCTCAGCGAAATTCGATATATCTATTCCGTCGAATTAGCTTTTTAAGCGAGTCCCTCCGACATTGTTAGAGATGCTTTGAGAAATTTCTTTTTACACTTGATTTGTTTTGAAGTACGCATCAATAAGGGGTCGCTTTTTAATTTGCGATTGAATGACGACATCATTATTTTTTTATTTGCGCTTTGTACCTACATTGTTATCGTCTGCTCAGGGGAAAATCATTAATTGATAAGTACTTTTTCTTTTGTGATGGCTTGATTGATCGTTCAACGCCTACCTACGTATTTAACATTGTGTTGTTAAAATATTGTGAATTTATCAGAAGAAAAATTAGGGATGTTCTGATCCTTGAGTCAGTATTTAAATTAGTGATATGGATTCGCCGCCAGCAACATACATAAAGCTAGATCATGATCATCATTATCTAACTTTATTAAGGTAGGTTTCCAGTCTAACCGGATGCAACTGATTACCATTATTTTACATCTAGCGTCTGCCTATCTGACCTCTACAACCTAGTTAGTTATATAATACGATACCCCTTGGTAGGCTAGATAATTATCATGATCATTTCATATTATTAAAAGCATGATATCACCTGCATGTCCAAAGATTTCCCCATTGAGACATAACTTTCCTGCAAATGTGAACATAAAACTATCACTTTAACAACCCCATAGACAGTAACTCGACCAGCCTATCTTGGGAACTAAAAAATATTTACGAACGCAATCGTCGATGGTACTATTGGAAACGTTTTCCCGTACCATTATCTCTCCACTAACTAGTTATAATAATTGCATATTTACCAACTTTATTGGCCACAGTTGGTCTCCGATAACGTAGGTACATAAAGTTGAATGGGTTATACCATTTACATAAACGATTGGGAATACAGTGTGATTGAGCTCGTTGAGTGTGTTTATTCTATATTTTTTCCTGATGTTTTTCTAAAGTGTAGCGTTCTGAAATAGACTTGTGCCAGTGTTGAGGTTTCGTTTCAGATGCTTGGGTCTTCTGCGTCAAGGCACTTCCAAACTTCAGACATTGCGTCTACTGTCAATCTGTTGTCAACATTGGCGGACGACATGACAGTAGGTTGTGTTCACAGATCATAGAAACAACAGGGCATATCTCCTTTTGTTTCTATGATCTGTGGTTGTGTTAATTTTATGTGTTAGATAAAGATTAATTTCTTCTTCTTCTTCAGTCGGTCCCTCATTAATGAGTATCGTGGTCACTGGACCCTTTAAACGGACAATCTGCCTCTATCGACTCCGGTTCAAAAGTTGCCATCACTACCTGCTGAAATTTGCTTGAGGACATAGCCTTTACTTGGTCGGACCATCGTGTTAGCGACCGGCCTCGTGCTCTCTTGCCTTCGGTATTACCAACAATGGCCAGCTTTTCAAAGCTGCTATCTCCTCTTCGTATGACGTGACCGAAATAGGTCAAAATACGCTGTAGAAACTGATTAACCAAATAAATAAAACGAAAACTATATGAAATCAATCAAACAAGTCCAAAGAAAAGAAAGTCCAGGCAGCCTTCTCCAGACACCTCGTAAAAAAACGAAACAAAAACAAAAAACTGTAAAGAGACCAATCGCTACGAAACAATATTTTACTTCTGATTAAATTCGCACCAACTTCACAGCTTGGAAAAAGAGTATCAGCTGTTCATAAAAAAAGTGAAACCCTATTGGAAAAAATGAACAATAAATCAATCTAAAAAGTATACTCATTTGTTTCTCGGCTATTGAATTTTCGCGAGCCAAACTGTATTGTTACTGGCTGTATTGTGGGCAAAAGTTTTGAGGGCCTTTTTTATTATTGTTTTTCGAACCTCGTTAAAACTATCCATGGATGAATGACGTTTTTCGAACGAGATTTTAGTTTTCGATGGATGGATGGATGTAAAATAGTAGGTCGGCTGGTTCTGCCGAAATGTTGTTAGTTAAAACAAAAGAGTTGTTTTTTTGTTATTATTATGAAAATCATGTTGATTTCGGATAAAAAATTGCTTGCTTTGATCCTATTAAAACTGAATTTATGAGCTACATATCAAATATCATTGCCTTGCATGAATCAAGAGTGAGTTGTTGTGTAAACAGAGAAATGGTGGATATGTTAACGAAAAGAAATCTAGGAATTGTACACAATTCCTAGGAAATGTGAGCCGTGTGGTATCCGGCAGAGTAGAATAGAACCAACCCTTTACACTCACGGGTGTCGTATAAGGCGACTAATGTCTGAGGCAGAACACCTTGCGCCTCCGTAGACCACAGAATGGGCAACAGCGTTTTCTGTTAGTCTTTCATCACTGCATCTCCAATCCGCCTGCCAAGCGTGGAGATTACGGCAAATTCCTTATGAGAGGCTTATGTCCAGCAGTGGACTTTATGGGCTGTTGTTGTTGTAGGAAATGTATACAATTCCGAGGAAATGTGTAAAATAATGTTTTAAAGATTCTTTAATTCACACATTTCCTGGGAAATGTATGCATTTCCTAGGAATTGTATATAAACGAATGCTCTTTGGGAATAAAATGAATAAAACACGTTTGAGAACTGAAATCAGAATTTTTATTAAGATGGTTTGCACTACCTATAACTGTTTCGAAATTTGAATTTGGGTTGGGTTTTCGTTTGTTTGAGGTTGATTGATATGTTTTTTAAATGGTTTAAAAAAAAGGGTGTCGGGGTGCCCCAAGTCGGTATATATATATATATATATTAATTCCCCCTTCTTAAGGGAAATGTGTTACATCAAGAATGTAACACATTTCCGATGACTCTTTAGGAAATGTATAGATATCCTAGGAAAAATGCATTTTATAAAATATGTGATAAATTTCCTATCTATTTCAGGAATTGTACATTTCCTAGGAATTGTATAGAATGACGGATTTCATACATTTCCGGTGACAGATATAATTCAAATGTGCCTCTATAACATACATCAATTATTGAAGTGTCAGTAAAAGGGAAAACTCTCCTGGTCACCACATTTTTATCCCAAAATGTGCCAAGTTCGTAGATTCCAGAGCGTTCTCAAAACGGAACTGCTGTCCCTACGTGATCTCATTAGATGATAGTTCAAGAGATAATACTTAAACCGAAATAAAAAACCGGCCAGTGCGAGTCGGACTCGCGCACGAAGAGATCCGTACCATTATCTATACAACATTACACATAATTGCTAATTGTTGATCAAAGACAAAATGGCAAAAAAATCACGTTTGTTGTATGGGAGCCCCCCTTAAATATTTATTTTATTTTAAATTAACAATTTATTTTTAAAGTGAATGTACAACTAAATATTCTGTGATTATTTCAAGCGTCTACCTGTTGCCGTTATTAATATCGAGCAAAAAACCGTCAAAACAATCACGTTTGTTGTATGGGAGCCCCCCTTAGATATTTATTTTATTCTAGTTTTGGTATTTGTTTCTATAACGGCAATTGAAATACATCATCAGTGAAAATTTCAACTATCTACTTATCACGGTTCATAAGATACAGCCTGGTGACAGACAGACGGACACACGGGCAGACGAACAGTGGAGTCTTAGTAATAGGGTGCCGTTTTTACCCTTTGGGTACGGAACTCTAATACGACCTACAAAGTGGTTGCTAGTCTAGGACTAGGCCTTATTTTAACAAATTCAAAACTAATTTGGGTACAGAACAATAAAAAGTATCCTAGTTAAAAAAACCGGCCAAGTGCGAGTCGGACTCGCGCACGAAGGGTTCCGTACCATTATTTGAAACAATTTTATTCTGTTTTTTGTTTATTAGTATTTGTTGTTATAGCGGCAACAGAAATACATCATCTGTGTAAATTTCAACTGTCTAGCTGTCACGGTTCATGAGATACAGCCTGGTGACAGACGGACAGACAGCGAAGTCTTAGTAATAGGGTTCCGTTTTTACCCTTTGGGTACGGAACCCTAAAAACCACACAATTATAAAATTTAAACATTTTCAAATAGACAAATCATTGTGTATTATCAAACCGCCCATTTAACTTTCCAATATGGCCGCGCTATTCCGAAAACGGACGTCCTGACTTTTCCAATTCACTATTGCAACTAATTAAAACTTTAGTTTAATCCGAGATTCCCATTATACTTTCAGAAATGGCGACGGGTTAACCTAGAACTGCCGGGAGGGTGATCTCGTTGGATACTTTTACACCGTAATGTAATGTTTGGAGAGAACGAGGTGGAACGGCTAGGACTTGGGTTATGGGCCTTGGAGTTGACCATCCTGAGGTTGTGGGTTAAGGGTAGGGATTTGTTTGATACCTCCCCTCTGCTAGAATATATTCTGAAGGTTTAGTTGGGAGTCACAGACATAAATACCCTTGATCTTCTCTGCTGGAATATCCTAAAATCTTAGCCTGATCTGACGATTTTCAAGAAGAAAACTTAGGTGCTTTTGCTGTGTGGTTTTGGCTCGTTCGTGATCCCCCTCCGGCACACTATGTTATGCCTGCAGAAAAGCTCCCAATGACTCTAAACCGGCTTCGAAGCTAGGTGGGCCGCTGTACGTTATTTTTTATTTATTTAAATATCTAAAAAACTTAATCTATTACAGTTTGGTTTTAGCCACACATCGAAAACCTCTCAGGGCTTATCTGTGTGCTGGCGAGCCGTTCGTTTTAATTTTATAACATGTTAGAACTATAATGAAAGGTACAATAAAACTAACTTTTAAATGATGGTGATACTAATTTATAGGTACATACATACTTTAGTAGAAGTTTTGTGTAAGGTACAACTTAGCCCGATGGTTGCACATCTACCGATGAAGCAGAGTGCGTCTATGGAGTCTCATCCCAAACCATGGCCTATCTTCTGACCTTCTCTTTGTGCAACTCCACCTGAACTAGAAGGGACCTGTCCGAAGCCACTACTAACGCCGTTGATATGGCTGAGTTCTGGTCGAAAAAAAAAAAAAAAATATGGGAACGATCGACACGAAGAAGAATAATTTTAAAATCAACTCATCTAAAACAACTGCGTATCTGCACCATACGTTTTGATGGGTTATTGTACATTCGCCACACAGTTAATTCGCCACGAAAAAAAGTATTTGTAAACTCGCCACAACTCTATTTTCATGAAGGAAAATCCGCCATATTTTACCTCCAGAGTGTCTTGAATAAACATAATGATTATCGTTGCCTTTTCCTTAAATTAAGGGTGGCAAACCATACAATTCAGCTAATCCAAGTAGATTCATGGTCTTGTCGTCATTAGGCTACA
Organism: Xestia xanthographa; assembly: GCA_905147715.2. Classification (NCBI taxonomy): domain Eukaryota; kingdom Metazoa; phylum Arthropoda; class Insecta; order Lepidoptera; family Noctuidae; genus Xestia; species Xestia xanthographa. Next base: position 22,959,402 of record LR990657.1, read on the forward strand.
TTTCAGAGTCCCTAATTAGCCACTAGGTAACTCTACTACCTACTACTATTCTTATTAACTAGGGTCGTCCTAAGAAAGTTGAAGTTAAGTTTGTCCAAATACTGTTCTCCTCCTAATACGGTTTTGTCGCCGCCTTTGAGGCCGTCCTATTTACGGACAAACTTTATTGGCAAGTCCTGAATTTACGGCCAAGTTTGACGGAAGCTGTTTTGAGTAATGCATCATTCTGTCATTAATGTAAAAGTTTCGGTATAGGGTTGTGTCCTGAAAAAATCTAATTAGTCCGTCAGTTAGATTATCAAAAAATATTTGACACGTATTTTTTCTTTTGTTTTGTAAACCAAAATTGACGAAGATACGACGCTTTTAAAATTCTCAATACGTCACGTCGTGCTATAATTTTTAGTGTATTGTTACGTCACTAGCCTCCACTCTCGAGTTTTGATGCGTTTTATCTTTGTCAATATTCATTGATTTACTACACACTACAACAGCCGATAACGTCCACTGCTGGACATAAGCCTCTCCCTGATAGGAGGAATTTACCGTAATCTCCACGCTTGGCAGGCGGATTGGAGATCGCAGTGATGAAAGACTAACAGAAAACGCTGCTGCCCATTCTCTGGTCTACGGAGGCGCAAGGTGTTCTGCCTCAGACATTAGTCGCCTTATACGACACCCGTGAGTGTAATGGTTTGGTTCTATTCTACTCTGCCGGATACCACACGGCTAATTGATTTACAAAAACAAAAAATACGTGTCCATTATTTTCCAATACTCTAAATGACGGACTAAATAGATTTGCAATTGATATGATAATGATGGAGGAAACTAGCCTAATGTAGGTACTTACTAAAAACTTTCGGTTAGTAGATGAATTTAACTGTCCGTATTATCGACCTAATAGCATAATTTAAAGCAATGCTAGTTTAGTGGTGTGACCGTCGGACTTGCAAGTCATAGGTCTCGAGTTCGAACCAAAAATAAAAATGAATAAAACTAATTAATTTTTTTTTTTTTCTTCATTGAAGCACTATATTCGCAATCACTTCGGTGTGCAAAGCACGCTGAACCCTACATAGCAGAACGAAAACAGCAGGACTTAAATGGTTTCCTCTTTGTCGAGCCAATTTAGTAATGTGCTTATTTTCACCAGTTGACGGCTGATGGTAGATTCAGTTGTTCAGAGCACCTATACTATAGTAGTTATGGGATTCAAAAGTGGCTTTAATGAGTTTAAACTGAAGCAACCGAGCCAGGCCTTTGCTATTTAAAACTGGTCCTTATTTCACAGCGGTAGAGATGTAAATTGAAGTGGCGGGTGCGACGAAAAGTTTTGAAATGTTTTCTTAGTTACTAAGACCGTTTTCTGCGAACATGGTGGCAAGAAGAGGAATGAGAAAGCTCTTTGCAAGAAACTAATATCGGAACCATTGAAGCCGCATGCTTGGAATAACACCTATAATGTTAATAAAGTCTTCTGTTTTCATTAGAAATCAAAAGGTATTTTTTTTAATATTCATTTAAAATTTCATGAACGGAATAGAATATTACATAAGTACATAATAACATCACGCAGCGTATTTCCCTGAATGGTTAGGCTGACATTTCGAAAGTTATGTATTGGTCCGAAGTAATACGGCGAGCCTCTTGCAATAGTGGCTGTTACTGAGAAATTCCTTTACACTACGAAAACACTTTGATAATCGAAGCCAGGACAATGGTCAGCAATACCGCTTGCAACAAACCTATTGCAATATAAAACAAAATGAGTACTTCAATAATGCCGTATAGGATTTATCCAAAGGTCGAAACTCGCTCTTAAAACTCTTTGCATTCTAGATCACAAACTGCATAAAATAATTATCATAACCAAAATAATACAAATAGAAAAAAAAACACGTTTGCTATCCTCGTTCGAAATTCAAAAGTGGTGCGCCAGTCGCTAAAGTTCAGTTGTTATGAACGTACGTGACCTCCCATACTTTGTGGTTGATGTCCATAATAACCGGGTAAGCGGTGCTTCGTACCGGTAAATTTTTCAGTAACATCGTGTAGGAGGAACAGAGGAACAAATACGTGTGTTAAGGAAGTTTTTGTGAAGATTTACTCTGGGGAAATGAGTTGTGTGATATTTGTGACTCTTAAGGCGTCGTTTACGACTTTGATGATGCGAATTTTGTCAAGAGACACGCGCGACCGTCACTTGTTTTTATTCGCTTTCGAGCATCGCTTTGCAGGCTCCGGCTCATCTCGTAACTTTCCCATTTCGACAACTAAACAAAAGACGTGCGAAACAAGTGAAAAAGTGTACCAACTCGTAACTATTTTAATCTTCATACATTGAATCCCATTTCGTCAACCATAAATTTATTTCAACTGTTTTTTGTACAGTACAGTCAACTCCCAAGTTTCAAGGAAACCATTTGTTGATGTTGCTATTTTTTGTCTCTCTCTGGCACACTTGTCACAAATGGCGTCAAGGTGGCTCGTGTCGCGTGCCGCGGCTGCGGGACTGTTCGAAAGAGAAACCGTAGCCCCGAAACACAAAGGGCGATGAAGGAACATGGATGGGTTTTAGTCAGTAAAAGTCTGACACTCCCTCCTGCTCCGCCCAGAGCAGGAGGAGTCTTTTGATGATTTCCTATCTGGAAAAAAAAGTGGCTCGTGTCACGTTCTAAACAAACTTTTTTCATTTGTTTTCTTTGCACTCGCTGTCCAAAGGGGTGTTTAGTCTCAACGAACCGCTGTCAATTCATTTTGGTCCGTTCAGACGTAGACAAAAAATGTTTACGTCCGAACGGACCGGTGTAAAAAAAAAACAAATGAATAAGACGCGTATTGCTTGCGCGTAGCTCGTGGACAAGAACTTAGTATCAACTGCTCAGTAAGCCTTCTGCTCTTATTACAATTTATTTGGGGTTAGGCGCACGGACAGCCCACTCTGCAGGGGCTGCTTTGACGCCGAAGAATCAGCTGCCCACGTCATCCTGGAATGAGAGGCCATGGCTACCCAACGCAAACAAATACTCGGAACGGTGAGGTCGCTCCGCGAAGCCTGTGAAGATCCCAGGAAACTTCTGTGCTTCTGGACGGAGCTAGGCTGACTAACTTAGCCAGAATACCTACGCACAACGGACCGAATGAGAGTCTAAGTGCGGAAAATGGAGTCCCTACTCTACTCTACTCTTGGGGTTGGGCGCAGCATGTCTTCTTCCGCTTGAACTCTTAACGTGGTCAGTATCCTCTTTTAAAAATCGAACTGCTATCCGGGGTCTAAGTGTTCAGTTTAGCAAATGGATTGTTATCCGCAGTTTGATTTAAAATTAAGCGCTACGCCATTTAAAAAAATACTTTTTTTTGTTTTTCTTTTTATACAGCCTCGTTGGTCGAGTTGTCGTAAGTGCGACTACTGAGCATGAGGTCTTGGGTTCGATTCCCGGTTCGGGCAAAGTGTTAATGGGGTTTTCCATCACAAATCTCTCAGTAGTAGTCACGGAGTCTGGATTTGTGCCCGGTTGATGGCAATAGGCCTGACCCCAATTACATGGTACTTAAAACATACCTGGCAAAATGTGGGTGTACGGTCGAACAAGCTATTTGGTTTACTTTATTAGCAATCCTAATCTAAAGATATTATCTTCATTTATCCATAGCAATATATTGCAATCAACATTTTCTTGGTTCTTTGGCCGCATCCACATTAGTCATGTCTAGGCAGGGCAGCTCCATCGCCAAAGCCAAATAACTTGGCTAATGGTTTAAATTTATGTCTTGTGCCGCGAATGCATATGCTAGTGGCACGGATTATTGAGATGATGATTCTTGATCTTAACCAACCCATCACTACGCTAAAGGACCTGTTCCAGCGGTCAGCGATTGCAGTTCTAAGATGTTTTACGAAAATAGACATTTGTGGAGCGAAGGACTCAACGGATGTAACAAGAGAAGTGAATGTAGCATGTCGCAATTCACAAGCGTTTGAATATTTTCTTATTTTTTCATCTTCGGCGGATTTTAGTACAGAGGCGACAGGACGTGAAATATAAGAAGGAGCGTCAGTGTCTACAATACGGATATCGAATAACGCCTCCCTCTGAGCATCCCAAACACCACGGCAAGATAGCTCTCCACGTAGTCCACAATCTCAATCAATGATTGCTAATAAAATAAATTGTCACTTAATAAAAATGTACTTATATAGTTAGTTTATTAAATAAAGGTTTATTTGAAAAAAAAGCTATTTGGTTTACAGTTAAACCCACAAATTACATTGTAATGTAAACCAAATAGCTTGTTCGACCATACATAGGTACAGATCTGCCTTTCCTTTCGGGGATTATAGGCGTGATGTTATGTCATTGTTATGTTTTTTGGATTCCTCGGCCAATTTTTTTGAAGTGAGGTTACGTATCTATGTTGAAATGCAAAACACCTACTCACTTCGCAGAGAGCTCTGTATTTTACAACTACAAAAAAAAACCTAGAGTTCACACGAGACACTAATCATTATTCAAAGCATCCTCCAGTATGTGCGAGGCACAGTGACACGTCAGTATCTGTCCATCTGTCCCTCTAGATGGATGGATGTCCGTGTCTCACTCCAATCGATTCACATTTACAGCCTCTTGTGTTTAGGATGCATATATGCTTCTGAATGAAATTGACTTCAGAATCGTGAGAACCAAAATATAACACAAAATCTGGGCAAAAAGGCTCATAATCCATTGCTCACTCATGTTTTTTCTAAAAAAATACGTATACGTGTGTATTTGGTCTATGGATCTCAAAGAGATGTTTTTCCTTCATGCTAATGAAACAAAAAAGGTTTTAGTTAAAAAAATGTACAGTATTTTACAAAGTTGAAAGCTTTTCTCTCAATCGGCACCATTGTTTCAGAAATGTTTGTTTACTTTACCCTTCCATGCAAATTGACGTAATGTTTTAAAGTAATGTGCTACGAAAAGTGTTTTTAATGTTTTTTTTTGAAAAAGGTATAAGTGGTTGCGTGGTCGTACACTTCAATTTTTTGTTTATAGGGCAAAAAAGGCAAAATATCCGTTTTTTTCACTTTGTAAATAATTTTTTACATAGGCTTTTTAGTATTTTTGTATTCTGTTGGACTAACGCCTATACAGGCTGTAAACAGACTCATCACAAAGCCGTCATCCAAGCATTTTGTACACCAAAATAAGTAACTACGCAAAAATTATCGCTGGGAAACGACTTTTTTTTTGGAGCGAAAAATTACGTTTTGTGATAGAACTTAATGTAACGCACTCAAAATATTGTGCTGATGGATGGATTGAATAGTACGGGGTCGTGGAGGTGTTTAAAGTAAAAATCTTAAATAAAAAAATTGTATTAAAAAAAATGACAAAAAGTTGGAACTTTGACTCCCTATATCTCCGTAACTAGAAGGTTCCCAGGTATGGTGTACAGCAAAAAAGTTATCGCAATGACGGGAAAAACAAGTGCCTTTCGGCTTCGTTAAGAGGTTTTTTACACCCTTTTTAAAGGCCCATTTTTTCCACGGAAACTTTTCATGCGCTAACTCGAACTAGCCTTTGCGATACGCATCTAGGTCGTCTCGCCACCACTTTCTCTGCCGACCTCGGCTCCGCCCATGTCCTGGCTCCCATCATGTGGAGACTTTCACACAGCGGCCATAGAGCATAGATTTGAGAAACCGGCCAAGTGCGAGTCGGACTCGCGCACGAAGGGTTCCGTACCATTATTATCAAAAAAGGGCAAATAAAATCACGTTTGTTGTATGGGAGCCCCCCTTAAATATTAATTTTATTCTATTTTTAGTATTTGTTGTTATAGCGGCAACAGAAATACATCATCTGTGAAAATTTCAACTGTCTAGCTGTCACGGTTCATGAGATACAGCCTGGTGACAGACAGACGGACAGACGGACAGACGGACAGACGGACAGACGGACAGACGGACAGACAGCGAAGTCTTAGTAATAGGGTTCCGTTTTTACCCTTTGGGTACGGAACCCTAAAAAGGAATGTGATTGGCATGCATGCGAAGATTGAATGTGCGTAGGTAGTACGTGGACCTCTTTGTGAAATACCACGACCATGCCGGTATACATGTCTTAGCCACCGGTCGGCAGCGTTACTTCGTTCCAGTTCGAAGGGTAAAGGTAATTACAGGCAAGTGAGACATTCCAGCTTTGTGTCTGAGAGGATACAATCTGTCTACTATGGCGTTGCAGATATCCATCGGCGGCAATGACCTCAATCAGATGGGCTACTTGCAAGCTTAGTTGTAAATAAAGACAACAAAAAAAATCGGGGCAGTCTTTGGGGACTGCCGATAGAAGTGAAAACAAAAAGTACACAGGCCCCTCCCCAGTTGTAGCACTGGTTGTGGTGCTACACCATAGTGGATTGCCTACGAGTGCTACGAAGCGTGACCGCACGTTACGTCAAGTGACGATGAGTTCAATGTTTTTCCTTCACCCAAAAAGTGCTCAACGCGCCTAAAGAAGTTTTCACTACAATGACTTTATGCCACAATTTAGATTGCCATCGACATGCTCAGAAGAAGATGCCAAAATAAAACCACCTAGTATTAGTAAAAAGGAGTATTAAAGTTTAATAAAAAAAAACTTATGTTTAACAATACTGTTCTTTTAAAACCCTTTTCAATATCTTTCCAGACGGGTTCTTTGGTAATGCGTCGAGAAACACGACTTCTTTCACTCGCTTATACACTGCAACTCTTTCGGTAACAAAGGAGATCACACCGTTTGCGTCTAAATTACGTCCTTCTTTTAAAACTATGAAAGCTTTGGGAACTTCTCCCATTCTTGCATCAGGAATACCGAGGACAGCTGCGTCGAGGATATCTGGATGCTCTTTTAGTACGTTTTCTAATTCAGCTGGAGGCACTTGATAGCCTTTTACCTGGAAATAGATAAAAATATCAAGTATTAGCTCGTGGCTAAATAATAACAGCCGCTCGGGTCGATCGCTAGGTTAAGCGGTGCTCGCCTAGGTTTGTCTGTGGATGGGTGACCACATATTTCATACCGAGTTTCCTCTGTGCCTCAGAAAGCACGTTAAGCCGTTGGTCCCGGCTGTCATTTGTAGATTTTGACAGTCGTTTGATAGTCCAAGGCCAAAAAAGTCTGACAACCAGTCTTAACCAAGGGGTATCGTATTACCCGGTACTAACTGAGTTGTGGAGGTCCGATAGGCAGTCGCTCCATGTAAAATACTGGTATTCAGCTGCATCCGGTAAAACTGGAAGCCGACCCCAACATAGTTGGGAAAAGGCTATGCAGATGATGGAGTTGCTGAATAAAGTAGTATTAGTTGCCAGGTATTAGTTTATTTTTCAGTCGATTATTCGAAGTACGTACTGTCGTGCTACAGTGGTATGAAGAAGAACGGTAACGAATATCTGTTTTACCATTACATGACATCACGCCTGTAAACCCCGGAGTGTTAGGCAATGGCACTCAGTGTCGCTTTGCATCGTGATCAAATTCAAGGAGGTATCTACGCTAATGATTCTAGACCCGAATCGATATTAAAATGGGTATTTTTTTTCTTATTTACGGAAATCAGTAAGTGTAAACCACCCGTATTAAAACGCAGCCCGTCTGTAACTGGCCCTATAACCGTGCCTACACACACACAAATAAATGCACAAAGAGACATGTTGCGCGTATTCTGAAATACTGTCAAATTGAAACAATTTAAAATAGCAGCTTTATTAATTATCACACCCAGAATCTCACGCTCAGCAGTTTAAATTGAGCGAAAAAGCTTTAATATCAAGCTGTAGAAAACAATAAAATCTGCAATAAAAGTATTTTAACAGCCAAAACAACAGATTTGCTCAGTCTCAATAAAAAAGGGTCCGCTTCAAAGCGTATGGAGAGGAACGATAGGCGCTATCTACCAAATAAATTGAAAAATTAAACTGAATTTTTATTAAAACAATCTGCCAGACAACAGACTTTACACAACACTGGTGTGCTTTTGCCATTTTAATTTTGTTATCCTATCAATTTCTTAACCGTGGATGGTTAAGAAATTTACATTACCCACTACATAAGTTTCCTTCGTGCCTCGGAAAGCATGGTAACCCACGTTAAGTCCCGCTGTCATTTGTAGTAGTCTGAGATCCCTTAAAGAACGGCCTTCACCGAGCTCGTTAATAGATGAAAATTATTTATTTAAGCCACCGTAGGCGCTGGCCTGTAAACTGTGAGCTATGGGCTAGCTCGCCGTCCATCCGTCTTATGACGACAGGCCGTTTCGACGGCGCGTTCGTGTTCCACGCGCGCCTCAAAGAGATGCAGCAGAAAGGAAGGGATGTCTACTGGGGCTGCGGGACTGTTTGAAAGAGATACCGTGGCCCTGGAACATAAAGAGCGAAGAAGGAACATGGATGGGTTTTAGTCAGTAAAAGTCTGACACTCCCTCCCGCTCCGCCCAGAGCAAAGGGAAAAAAGGGATACAATACTATATATCTTTGACAGTCGCTACAGATAGTCAGTAGTCCGAAAGTCAACCAGCTTTTTCCAGGGCTATCGTATTGCTCAGTTCTAACTGGGTTATGAAGGAAAACATCGTGAGGAAACCGGCATGTCCTAGAACCAAAAAATTCAAAGACATGTGGCATCCACCAATCCGCACTGGGCCCACGTGGTGGATTATAGCCCATTCTCTCTCATAGAGAGGAGGCCTGTGTCCCAGTAGTGAGAACATTAATAGGCTGGACATAAGCCTCTCCCATGATGGGAGGAATTAGCCGTAATCTCCACGCTTGGCAAGTGGATTGGAGATCGCAGTGATGAAAGACTAACAGAAAACGCTGCTGCCCATTCTCTGGTCTACGGAGGCGCAAGGTGTTCTGCCTCAGACATCAGTCGCCTTATACGACACCCGTGAGTGTAATGGGTTGGTTCTATTCTACTCTTCCAGATACCACACGGATAGGCGGTCGCTCTAAGTAAAATATTGGTCTTTTTTAATAAACACGTCTCTGTAAATACCTTGATAAGCTCCTTGAGCCGGTCGCATATCGTGACGATTCCATCCTCGTCGATGCTAGCAAGATCACCAGTTTTGAACCAGCCATCTTCAGAAATAGCTGCGTTTGTCGCTTCGGGATTATTTCTGTAGCCTTTCATCACTTGAGGTCCACGGATTAACAGTTCACCCAACTGTAAATGAAAATGTTAAGGTATTTTTTTTTGTCCCAGTCTTAATTTTGGAAAATGTTTTTTTATGGGGTATTACAGCCATTTTTGAAAATTGTCTCAATTAGTCTCTGAAGTGCTAATGAACCACTACAGTTTGGCAGCTGAGAGAATGCGTTCCTGACGTCTGTCAGTTGGTACGTAAAGGAGAATGCCCATTTTTCTACTGACCGCCGTTGCGCATCAAAACTTTTTGTATGATAGCATAAATTGAATATAAAATCCGTGAATATCTATTTACAGTAATAAATAGTTTGATATATATTTATAGTATTTATATATATTTATAGTATTTTATATATCCTTCTATTTTACCTTATTATTAATTAAATTATTTTCAGATGTACACCTACCACTGCTTGTCTCTGCATCACCCAAAGGTTGACTGGTAGAAAATGCCTATGGCATTAAGTCCGCCTCTGTACTTTGTGCTTGAAGTGTTAAATAAATAAATAAAAGAGAGGTGATGTCGTACTTTCTAAGGAAAAAAAAAAATCATTTATTTTGTGGGGGTTTTAGTTGTTCTTTGATTTTCTGTTCAGTTTTGATGTTAGTTTTGTAACGAACCTTCCACTAAAAGCAGCAGCCCATTACAACAGTATGACTTGAATTGACTTATGACACGAACAGTACGCAATGATAAGTTATTTATAAGCACAACAAACTCAACAACTATCGATGCACAAGTGAAAACAAAAGTTCGGTGTTGTTTTGTTTGTTTGACAAATTGACAGAGACAGTTCACATATCACATTGTGATAGTGTTACCAACAGTCAATATAAATCACTCTGACTGTAACTGATTTGTCAACTAAAGAAAGATTTTTAATTAGCAAAGTAATATTATCTATAGGATGTGAACTAAGAAAATATGTTATTTCAATTGTGCTAATTAAAAATATAAATAACGAGGATAAAGTCATAGTTGAATTTGTTTTTAAAACTGAGTGACGGATTATGTCCCAGGTTTTAATAAATTGGCAACATTGATTTTACCGAAATACGCCATTTTAAAAAGTAAGCAATAAAATCCAATACTGTAGCTAATAAAATACAAAATAGTAACCCCATATACGATTTCGTTCAAGTGAATTAAGAGAAGTTAAAAAAATATTTTATAATTTATGTGTTTATTTTTATGGCCATACTCTTTTACTATAAAGCGACTCTGATTTTGGTCAATGTCCTTTAACACAAATTATAACATTTATTGTAACTTGATTTAATTATATCGTTTTAATAATTTTATTTGTTAATACGACAAATAGGCTAATAATCAGTAAGTTAGATAAGCTATAAGTTATATAACATCACCAATAATACTAATACTCGCGACCTGTCAGGAAGGCATTCTCTCAGCGGCCAAACTGTAAAAAAATCCCAAAAAAAATATTCCATCATTAAGTGCCTTAGAAATGCATTTCAATTTTGCATTTTCAAATTTTGCACGTAATTTGACGAAAACGCTTAGCGCAGTGGACGCCATATTGCTCCGTGGTAATGACGTCACTTGGCTGTGTAAACAAATGCAGTGATATTTGAAGTTGACAGTTGACACTTCTAAGTTTATAGTTTATAGCCGTATGACGTAATAACATGGCGACTACTATAATGGTGTTATGAAACAGATTAAAAAAGCTGAAACCTTTGAATTGAATTTTAAAATTTAGTTTGCTCTTTTATGAACTAAAACTAACGTTTTCCGACTGCTTTTTGCCTAAGCTATCTTAATAATATATTTTTAGATTTTTTACAAAGAAAATTTATTTGGGATTTTAATCTGACTTTTAGGTAAGATATATACACAAAATCCAATGATATTCTAATAAACAGATATATTACACACCTACAAAACCACTGAAAAAAGTGTTCCGCGGGCAGAGCCAGCATACACGCAGTGACGCAGAATAAAGGCAAAAAGGTCCAATTGGCCCGTTTTCGAGTCTTCACGATTGCGCTCTCAACATGTCTGTTTATAATAGAATATCATTGCACAAAATCACTAAAATCTGCCGTAGTTTAGTAAAATATTTATAAAAGTGATGTTTGACATGGCAATAAGAAAAATTAACTCACTTCATTAGGTCCCAATGGGCGTAAGTCTTTATCAGCAATTCTCAATTCAGTGTTTGACACAGCATACCCAGCTTTGGAGTAGTCAGTAGAACCTGGTAGCATGGCGGTTACGAGTGGCGATACTTCTGTTAAACCGTAGATTTGTAGAAAGTCCAGGTTGTGCTGTAAATTGAAAGAATAAAGAAAAATTTTGAATAACTGACTATACAGGGTTTTTAATTTGCTAGCGAAACGTTGCTGACGTGAGCCTGTGGACGGAGAGCTATGGGCTAGCTCACCGTCCGTCCGTCTCATAACGACAAGCCGTGTCGACGGCGCGTTCGTGTTACACGCGCGCCTCAAAGAGAGTCAGCAAAAGGAAGGGGACCGCAAAGGCCGATGCCTGTCGGGGTTGCGGGACTGTTCGAAAGAGATACCGTCGCGGCGTCGCCCCGAAACACAAAGGGCGATGAAGGAACATGGATGAGTTTTAGTCAGTAAAAGTCTGACACTCCCTCCTGCTCCACCTAGAGCGGGAGGAGTCATTTGATGATTTCCCAGCTGAAAAAAAAAATGGTGTTGAGGGAAGCGTTAGGGTAGCCGGCGAAATAAAAAAACAATTACGTGTTTTGCAATTTGCAGGTCAGTCAATTACACTTCTGCCAAACCCAACGGGTATTATAGGCGTGATGTCATGTTAATTCTAATCTATACTAATATTATAAAGAGGTATTATTATTTAGTATTATATAATTGCATAGCACATGTGTGAGTACTTTGTACTGTTCAGCCACCATTTACATTTATTTATCTTTCATTGACTTGAATATGCCTTGGTGACTGAGAGAATGTCATGCTCACTTAAATGTCTCGCTGATGGTGGCGGGTGTGTCGGGTCATTTAGTTCCCTTCAATATGGTTGAGTTGAATGGCGCCGGTACATGCGTCATGTATGTGAACGTGCGCTGTTAGTTGGGACTGGTCATCTCTTAGCTGCCAAGGTTCATTTTAATTACTTTATTCATACATTTTTAATCTAATCTTTCACTCTGGATGCTCTTAGTGTGCACGTCTTTCTACATCGTTCTCACATATATGTATAATCTCAAAATTAATGATGTAACCAAGATTTTGTAACAATATTTTGATTTTAAAAGAGTGTCCATGGAGTTTCTTGCCCATTCTTCTCCATAGAGATCTACGCTAGGGAATGGGCAACTACAGTACTTTCTCAAGTTATTATGCCTTGTGACTGGGACTGTAGCTTTGATTTTCTTTTTTGTAATTTTGACTTTCAAAAGTGCCGTAATGGTCTAATTGAAATAAATGCTTTGAGTTTGAGTTTGAGTTTGTAACATTTGTTTGTAAGTTTGTATGTAGGGGGTAATCTCCAGAAGTAATGAACCAATTTTAAAAATTGTTTCACTGGTAGAAAGCTACATTATTCGTGAGTGCTATAGACTATATTTTATTCCCGTACTCCCACGGGAACCGGCACTACGCGGGTGAAACCGCGGGGCGTCAGCTATAAACTATAAGACGATGTTGACCTCGTAATCAGCTGTGAATATAATGTGTAGCTTTCCTTACCAATTTAATTTGACCGTCGACCCTTTATACCTTTTTTGTCGCGTGTTTTAGAACCCATTTCTTTTAGGCCAAAATAATTCCGAAAATAACTTCAGCTTTACTACCCACTTTAGGATATCCATCACAAGTACGTAATAACTTGTCTTCAAATTACAATAAAAAATAAATAGGCCATTCAGTAGAAAATAAAACTCAATCTAGAAAAAAGTCTTTGAAGGATATTAATGTTACTAAGTTTTCCACTAATTTTGTTATGCAAAGCAAGTTTGGATTATTTTTGTTTTGCTCATTTATCTTCGCAAGAATAGCTCCTTTAGGATTTCATCAGTTTTTTTAGAAATTTTGCTTCAGATATTTATATTAATGGAGGTTTTGTATTCCAAGTTGTTTATTTTACGGATCAGTTAATTTGTAAAGTTCAAAGATTTCGTTCGCTTTTTTGGGAAGTAAATAATTCCTGTGCTTAATTATTTTTTTGGTCCTGCCTGCTTGACTTTTCCCAACCACTGCAGAAAACCAGAGCTCAGCCAACCATCAGATTGGCGAGAACTTGACAAAATGTTAAGCGAACCTTCAACTAATCCATAAAGATCTAGATTTTTTTTATTAACATTATTTGCCTAGCCTTTTCTCAACTATTTTGCGGTCAACCTTCAATCTAACCCATCAATACGAGTATTTTGCTTGGATCGACTGCATACCTGACTCCTACAGCCCAGTAATACGATTCTTAAATTCTACGAAAGATTCCACAGTTTAAAGGATCTCGAGTTTCCCCTTATTCACGATGGAAAATACTTCTTACCTTAACTTTTTCTAGTACTTTAATAACATCATTTCTCGGTAACGGAGCAGCCCCTGAAGTAATAGTTTTTATTGAAGCCAGATGTTCCTCTTTTACGCCAGAATGTGAACCGAGGAATAATACTGAAAATATAACAAACATTTTGGTATTAGGGAATATGCACGTATTTTTTTCTTCACTTAAATCAATAAAATACAGTACTGAACAATTTATGGGCTCCGTTAGGCGAGAAATAATACTGCTATAGTACACTTAGTACTTATTAGTATATATTTCAATGAAACAATTCACACAAAAAAAATATTCTTAAGACTACTTATACTAACGGCGGTAACGAAACCATAGCGAGATCTAATTCGATGTCAACGCCATCTATCGCGCTCATAGGTCAACTCTGGACACTTGATGAATGAATATTAGATCTCGCCGTGGTTTCGCCACATACTTAAACATACCGCCCACCAAGGACATAATGCAGAATGTTCTTCAAACTGCCCTCCATGCCACAATCTATCTTATCTAAGTTATTCTAAACATAAATCTTATTTTGCTATGGGCAATATAGATAATTTTGATGTAGGTCGTTTGATTATTGAATTTTTGGTACGGATGGTAACTACCCGTGTAATGTTATCCGGACCAGGGTGTTTGTGCTCCACTTTGCCCAACAACCACTTTCCAGGAGGTAAATCGTCCTCTTTAACTAAAACTACATCGCCTAGTGATGGTTCTGGGTTCTGGTATTCCCATTTATTCCTTTGCAGAAATTGATGAAGATAGTCCTGCGACCATCTGCGCCAAAAGTCCTGCATCATTCGCTGGTGGAGTTGCCATCGCCGCAGAGTATGGATGTTCGAAGTTTCATAATTTGAATCGGGTACTACGACGAGTGGTTCCCCCACCAGGAAATGCCCAGGAGTCAATACAAAAAGCTCGTTTTGATCCTCTACATGTGACATTGGCCTCGAATTTAAGCATGCCTCAATTTGAGTTAACACTGTGGCCATCTCCTCATAAGTCAACGTAGAGTTTCCTATGACTCGCTTAAGATGGAACTTCATGGACTTTATGCCTGCCTCCCAAAGTCCCCCAAAATTAGGCGCGCGAGGAGGAATAAAGTTCCAACGAGTCCCGTTGTTCGCGAGATATTCTGCCAGTTCCGGTTTGAAGTTTGATTTTTCTTCATTAAACAAGCACAATAACTCGCGAGCAGCTCCTACAAAATTTGTGCCGTTGTCGCTATACAACTCAGCACATCTGCCCCGTCTTGCGACAAACCTTCTAAAGGCAGCCAAGAAACCTTGGGTGCTTAATTCGCTGACAGCCTCGAGGTGCACCGCTCTTGTCGACATGCATACGAACAATGCAACATAACCCTTATAAGACTTATTGCCCCTACCCTTTGACACTCTTATATTGATGGGCCCTGCGTAATCTACGCCACTAATGAAAAAGGGCTTGTTTGGGGTCACACGTGATAAAGGTACTTGTCCCATGAGCTGAGACGTGGCCTTGGTTGAGTACCTAATACAAGTAACACAGCCTCTGTAACACTTTTTTACCAAAGCCTTAACCCCTACAATCCAGTACCTTGACCGCAAGTAAGTGATCATAAGTTGCGGACCACCGTGCATAGTTTTTTGATGCGCTTCTGCAATCAAAAGACCTGTTAAAAATGAATCCTTTGGTATAAGAATCGGATGTTTCTCATTAAATGTTAAAGAAGACATTTCCAATCTGCCGCCGACTCTTATTATACCGTTAGAATCTAAAAATACGTTTAAGGACCTTAGCTTCTTCTTTTTCTTATCTAAACTTCCCTTTCTTTTCAGTTCTTCCAACTCTTCCGAAAATCCTTCTTCCTGACATCTCATAACACAAACTTCTATAGCATCCTCAATTTCTTGTCTGGACAAGCATTTCGTGTCGTGCCTGATACGTGCCTTTCCTCTCACATTCAACCATCGTCGACAATAGGCAATCACTCGAACAAGCCTGGCGAACGAGGAAAACCTTTGCCAAAAAGCAACGTCAAAGACAGCCGTTTGTACTCTAACTTCTTCCAGATTAGTCACGAGGTGCTTAGGTCTTTTAAAAATAATCAAGTCCTGTCTGAGAAAGTCCGGACCTTCAAACCATATGGAAGTTGTTGCAAGCTCTGCAGGAGATATACCTCGCGATGCACAGTCCGCTGGATTTTTCTTGGTGGGTACATGAGACCAGTGCTGCGTGTCTAAAGTTAATAAAATTTCTGAGACCCGATTCGCCACGAAGGTCTTCCAGCGGCTCAGATGATTATTTAACCAGGCCAGAACTACCTCACTGTCGGTGAAAGCATGTAACTGATCTTTGGCTATCCCCATAACTTCAGCTACTTCCACAATGAGCTTAGCCAACAGTACAGCCCCACAAAGTTCAAGCCTGGGTATCGACACTTGTTTTATAGGCGCGACCTTCGTTTTAGATGTCAATAAAGAGACGTGGATTCTTCCCTGGTCATCCACTACTCTGAGGTATACGACAGCAGCATATGCCACCTTTGAGGCATCCGAAAATCCGTATAATTCGCGTTTATTCTTATTACACGTGTGTAACCAGCGCGGGATTTTTATCTCAACCAAAGCAGCCAAGTTTCGACGGTAAGTAAGCCATTCACTTAATAAATTGTTTGGAACTTCTTGATCCCACCCAATTCCAGCTAGCCACAGCTTTTGTATTAATATTTTAGCTAAGATAATACTGGGCGCTAACCATCCGAGAGGGTCGAATAAACGAGAAATGTCAGAAATAATTTTTCTTTTTGTTGCAGGCTCTACTAGCGGCGTGAGATCAACTGAGTACTGAAAGACGTCACCACTTGGATTCCAGGTAAGTCCCAAAATCTTTGTTACGTCATCAACTTTAATACTTAAACCCTGATCCTTGCCACCTTTTTCATTCCATATCTTATCTAACAATTCTTGGCAGTTGCTTTTCCATTTCTGCAATTGAAACCCTCCTTTGACTAGCACCGTACTTAATTCTGAATAAATATTAAAAGCACCTTGCATGTCTTCAGCTCCTGTCATCACATCATCCATATAAAAATCGTCCAAGATGATTTTTGCGATACCTGGCCTATCCAAGCACTCATCATAGGCCAGCTGTTGTAACGACTTTACCGCCAAATATGGTGCTGATGCAGTACCGAAAGTGACGGTAATCAGCTCATACTCCTGGAGCTCCATTTCAGGACTATTTCTCCAAAGTATTCTTTGGAATGGAGTATCTTCCCTATTTACCAACACTTGCCTATACATTTTAATGATGTCCGCTACTAGACCTATTTTATGCGATCTCCAGCGAATAATGGTATGGCGGAGTTCAGATTGCAACGCCGGGCCAACCAACAATTCATCGTTAAGTGCTTTGCCATTGGTTCCCTTACAGGAAGCATCAAAAACGACTCGGACCTTCGTCGTGTCCTTATCCTCCCGGACAACTGCATGGTGAGGTAAATAAATTGCTGCCTTATTATCCTTTTCTGTACCTGTAACCTTGACCATATGATTTAAATCTAAATATTCTTGCATGACCTTTGTGTAATCTGCTTTTAATTTTGGGTTTTTTCCTAACCTTATCTCTAAACCTTTTAATCTTTTTTCAGCAATACTCCTCGACTCACCAAGCCTGCTGACCGGGTCAGCGTCACGTAGCGGTAATTTCACAATATACCTGCCCTCCTTGTTTCTCATTGTGGAGGCTGTAAATAGTTTTTCGCATTTAATTTCATCCTCCGTGAGCATTGGCTTTGTTCCTGATGTTTCAGCCTCCAGTTCCCAGAACTTTCTCAGCATGATGTCAGCATCAAAACTTGAATGCATCACATGGATGTGAGAATGTATATTGGATGAATTATCTACCTCACAGACCCCTGATATTATCCACCCAAACGCAGTATCCTGCGCCAAGAGAGAACCACCCAAATTTTTTTGAATGCCTTCTTGAATGATTTGACTGTATACCTCAGCACCTAATAAGATATCGATCTTATTAGGTCTGTGATATTCAGGATCAGCCAAATCATCCAGTGTCAGATTTACCCATTCTACCCTGGTTACTTTGGTAACTGGGAGAAGGGACGTAACTGATTTCAAGATATAAGCATCAACCTTAACCTGAAACTGGGGATCTACTCTCGACCTTATATTAATTTTGACCGTGGACTTCGAAGTCACACTTTTGTCACCATCTACACCTACTATAGTGTGTTTGGCCGCAATCTTTTTTAACCCTAAGTACTGAGCCATAGCTTCTGTAATAAAAGATCCTTGCGACCCTTGGTCTAATAATGCCCTAACCGGAAGATAAGTCCCGTCTTTCGACTCAGCTTGCACCACAGCTGTAGTTAATAAAACCGTTTTACAACAGTTCCCTGTCGAAAGACAAGATACAAGTGGCTTACTAGACCCCTCCGCTTGCGCGGAAAACTTATTGCTGTCTGATACAGCATTTTCCTCAATCGACATTTTGCTCGTCGACGAAGCTCCCTCGTGAACCGTCTCAATTTCTGCCCTAACAGAACCAGAATCACCACTAGGGTGCAATAATGAATGGTGGCGGCGTTTACACACCTGGCATCGGACCATGTTTTTACAAAATTTGGCAGAGTGGTTGCTGTTCAAACACACAAAACATAAATTTTTCTCCATTGCAACATTACGTCGTTTGTCGTTAGATTCTTTGGCGAATTTTTTGCAAGCAGTTATTTTATGGTCTGCAGCACAATACGCACACGACGCAACGTTTTTCTCTTTCACAATATGAAAAGATTTTGTATTTTTGCTTTCTACTCTGTTAGACCTTGACTCTAAATTTTCAAGACCTCTAAAACGCCCTGTCAAAAATTCGGAAAATTGCACAAACGTTGAAAATTCGTCCGTTGGATCTGAGGCCACTTTTAATTCCCATGCTTTTCGGGTATCTTTGTCTAATTTCGCGCTCATTAGATGGATAATCAAAATATCCCAAGATGAAATATCTACACCAAGATTTCTTATAGCCTCTAAACAATCTGATGTTGTACTAATTAGCTTCTTAATTTCAGAGGCAGATTCAGATCCCAAACTTTTTTGATTTAGCAGCCGATTCAAAATGCCACTAGCCAAAAACCACTTATTATTATACATACTATCCAATTTTGCCCAAGCAACTTGATAGCTATCAGATGTTACTTTAATGTTTCGCAACAACTGTTCCGCTTCACCAGTTAAATGTCCCCTGAGATAGTAAAACCTTTGAGCATCATCCAGAGACTTGTTTTCATGCACAAGCCCTAAAAACAAATCTCTGAACGTCTGCCACTCAGTATATTTCCCGGAAAAAGTAGGTATTTTTATTTCTGGCAACTTGAAACGTCTAGTTAAACCTTCACATTGATTATTAGAACTTGAATTTAACTCTGTCTCTGGTGTTTTCAAATTATATAACATTTCTTTTAAATCAGTCTTAAATTGTACATACAATTCTTCCACATCATCATAGACACTATTTTTATGATAGTCCGAACTATACAAATCACTTCGCTTAACTTGACTAATAATTTTAGTATGAGTGCTTGTAAATAAACTCCACTGCTGCTCTAGGTTATCTAGTCTAGTTTCAATATATGGAACAGTCAAACGATCCTTAGGAGACTTTTTAAAATTAGTCTTAACTTTCAGCATTTTCGCTCTAATATCCTCCTGTAAATCGTTAAACGCTTCCATTTTAAATTGTTTGCCAAACTCTGTAATTGAGTTTAAAAACACAAACAAAATCGTCTTACAATACCACAACAAAATTAAAACAGAAAAATGAGCAGTCTTTTTGACTTCCAACAAATTTACAAGTTAAAATACAAATTGAGTAAAATTTTACAAGTCTTTTTGCAAGTATTTCTAGTAAAAATCGGGCATGGATACCCGTCTCAACCAACTATTACTTAAAACTATTACAAGTCCAAACTAACAAAATTCTTCAAGTTAACTGTCACTATCTTGAAATTTGATTCTTGAATTTTTCTAAGTTCCACTAGTCTTTACTTTAAAGTTCAAATTTGCATGCACTTCTCAAATTTTCAACTTTATTTCTTCTAGTAAATAAGGGCGAAAATGTACTCACAATTGAACACCGCACTCACTTCACTGATTTTCTTCGACGACACGCGCCTGCAACCAGTGGCGCCCTCTGGCGCTCCGCAACCTGCTTTTCACCTCCCGAGTTCACCGCTCCTCCGGATGTTGCCACCCGGCTCCACCACTGCCTTGACGCCTCTCCAGCCGCCTTGCTGTAGGGATGATCTGGACAGCGATCCACTGCCAATAGCGACGAAACGGGTAGTAACCACTACCACCACCGATGATTACCAATAAACACGCCCAGCCAAATCCAGTTCGAAGGACCATGAACAATTTATGGGCTCCGTTAGGCGAGAAATAATACTGCTATAGTACACTTAGTACTTATTAGTATATATTTCAATGAAACAATTCACACAAAAAAAATATTCTTAAGACTACTTATACTAACGGCGGTAACGAAACCATAGCGAGATCTAATTCGATGTCAACGCCATCTATCGCGCTCATAGGTCAACTCTGGACACTTGATGAATGAATATTAGATCTCGCCGTGGTTTCGCCACATACTTAAACAGTACTATCAACCCAAGAAAAGTATTAAAAGTTAAGTTCAACTACTGTTTGTCACACAAAAATAATTTTAAACTCCTGCATTTTTGACAGTTCAAACGCCCGTAGCTGTCGCGGCCATGATTTGACGTCATTATCCACAATCTGTCTTGTTTACATCATATTTTTTTGGCCTTAATAAAATAGTTTTACCAATTGTCTGTGCTTTATTCAATTAAAAATGTCAATAACAATCTTATAATAAAATTTTAGTGAACCTTTAAGCACTTTTCAAATAAAGTGTTTTTTGGACACAGTGAACTTTGACGTCAATACCGGCATTATCGAGGACGGTGTGTTTTGACAGTGCGTTCCGTTTCACTAAAAACATGCTACTTACATAAAACAGTAAATTGTAAAATAAGTGATGTATGTTTTTATGCGCCAGTGCAAGGCATTTTTCATAAATAAAAAGAGTTTTGTATTTCATGCATATTTCCCTATTGGTTTGAATAGACGTTAGATTACACCTGCTTTAAATCACAATGTAACATAACAAAACATCACGCCAGTAATCACTGAAGGGTTTGGCAGAGGTGTACCTAATAGTACACCCCTAGTTATTGTACTATGTAATAGGGGGCGAGCCTATTGCCATCAACCGGACACCAATCCAGACTCCGTGACTGCTACTGAGAAATTTCTGATGGAAAAACCCAATAATACTTTGCCCGACCCTGAAATCGAACCAAGGACCTATAGTCTCCGCCAGATAAGTAGGAATTAAAGGTCATTGCTCTATCCTTAATTTCTCTGAGTAGGTACCCCGACAATACATTATGAATCGTTTTTTATTAATAGAAAAAGTCAAGGATCACGATCTGTTTTCGGAATTATGTATTTTGAATAAATGTATGCGGTCGGCTTTAAGTCCTTACCTCTTCTTGTTGATCATGGACGCTTTAACGTCGGACATCCAGGAAGAGGCACCCTGGTGCATGCTGTTTGCCGACGACATTGTTCTTGTCGGTGAAGATGGACCTGAGATCCAGAGCAGATTGGAGAAATGGCAACGGAAACTGGAGAATGTTGGCTTGAAAATCAGCAGAAGTAAAACTGAATACATGTTCTGCGATTTCGGCGGTCTCTCCAGTTCTGGAGCCATAGCGTTAGATGGCGCGCCTCTTCCTGTCTGCTCCGACTTTCGGTATCTCGGTTCACTCGTGCAAAGCGATGGCGAAATAGATCGTAGTGTAAAGCACAGAATTAACACGGGATGGATGAAATGGCGGCAGGTCACGGGAACAATCTGCGACTCCCGCATTACCCTTAAACTCAAGGGGAAGATTTATAAATCAATGGTTAGACCTGCTGTCTTGTATGGATCAGAATGTTGGGCCACAAAAGGGATGAATGAAAGGCATTTGCATGTTACGGAGATCAGGATGCTAAGGGGGATGTGTGGTGTTACGCGAATGGATAAAGTTAGAAATGAGTATATAAGAGGAAATCTGAAAGTGGCGCCGGTGACTGAAAAGTTGTGTGGTAATCGGTTGTCGTGGTATGGGCATGTGATGCGGAGGGATGAGGAAAATGTCGTGAGGAAAGTTTTGAGTATGAATGTGGATGGGTATATGAGTAGAGGAAGACCAAAGAAACGATGGATGGACTGTATAATGAATGATATGGTAAGAAAAGAAGTGTCTGATGAGATGACGAAAAATAGAGAAGTATGGAAGAAGAAGACATGCTGCGCCGACCCCAAATGAATTGGGATAAGGGCAAGAGAATGATGATGATGAATAAATGTATGCAGGTTCATGACCTTTATTTCCTACTTATCTGGCGCAGACTATAGCGACCTTAGCAATGACAAGAAGATAGATCTAGTCTAGACAAGATTTAGATGGTAACACTAACCTAGAGGAGGAGCAGCACAAAACAGATTAATCCTATGGTTTTTCAATGTGTCAATGAACGAGGGTGGCTGAAACTTGGGCAGCGTAACAATTTTATATCCCACTGACAGTTTATGCCACATAACTATAGATTGTCCGTAGATGTGGTAAAATGGTAGCACAGCCAAAGTTACGTCTTGATTGGTTTCTGAAATGAAAATTGTTTTGTTTTCATAGATAAATTTAAAATAACGAGCTTTTTCCTGCTGTTTGACCATTTTTTTTTATTAGATGGGTATAAAACCTTATTTTCTTTTTTCTTGACCCACAGCGCACCAAAGGACTCCCCCATAACCTTCCACTCTTTTCTCTATAACTTTATTTAATTACTAGCTGTTGCTGGCTACTTCGTTCGCGTGGAAATGTTTGTGTATACAAAAATAGGCTACGACCAATGATATTCTATTAAACAGATATGTTGTGAGCGCGCAATCGTGAAGACTCGAAAACGGGCCAATTGGGTCGTTTTGCCTTTATTCTACGTCACTGCGTGAATGTGAGCTGGTCAAAACACACAAAAAAGTGTACCGCGGGGTCTGCCCCGGAAAGTGTTCCGTGTGTCTGGTTTTGTAGGTGTTTAACATATCTGTTTATTAGAATTTCATTGGCTACGACCTATGCTCAGACCTACCAAATATACACAAAAAAAATCATAAAAATCGGTCAAGCCATTTTGAAGGAGTTCGATAACAAACACTGTGACATGAGATTTTTATAAATTAGAAGATAATCATATTTTAATTTACATTAATTTCTAATAATTATTCTGCAATGAATAGTTCAACTTACTTGTAGTTTGAACGTAATGCCGCACAGTATCAACATCTTGCTGCAAACAGTTGACAACAATATTTCTATGAACCAGTTCCACACCTTTCGGAAGCCCAGTCGTACCACTAGAATATGGCAGAAATGCTACATCTTCAGACTTTCTAGCCACCTCTTTTAGAACACTGTGATCAACATTATCAGCTAAAGCGAATTCTTGAAATGATATAGTTTTTGGTAGGAGATCAATACCAGCTTCTTTGACAGCAATTATAGGTATGTCTCTCTTGGCCAGAAATAATGCTTCCTTTAGAATTGATACAGTCTCTGTTACACCAATCAAAATTTTAGGATTTGATTGTTTTATTTGTCTTTCCACTTCATCTGTAATAAATGAATTGGTGATTTTAATCTAATTTATGAGTTGATTAGATAACAATTTGTTATCACAGCGCGTACACGTAATAGATGGGGTTATCTTGCATTGCTAATGATAGTGCCCTTACATTGCAATGTGTGGTTGAGCCTTGATAACGAGGTTTTATTGAGCTATTAAATAATACAGATAGTAAATATTATGGTGTAGACGCTAACATAAGTTTTAAAAAATTATGTAATTTTTGTAAAGTTCATAATCATCATCATTTTAACCGAAAAACGTCCACTGCTGGACAAAGGCCTCAACCAAGTGTCGCCACATTAACCGGTCCCGTGCGTCTCGCATTCTGTAACTTCCGCAGGTCATCGGTCCACCAAGTGGGAGGCCTTCTTCAAAACGTCCTCCGGTTCGCAGTCGCCAATCCATAACTTTTTGGCCCCATCGATCATCTATTCTGCGAGCAATGTGCCCTGCACACTCCCAATTCACTTTGGCAATTCTTCGGGTTACGTCGCCGTCGTCGGTAACCTTCAAATGGGTTACGATTAATGAGTATTGTTTCAGTTACAGAATGATCAAGACTTGAGCATCTGAGTGTCTTGCAATGACTACAATCTTCACTGACCTACACAATGGTCTGTAATTACTTACATGGAGTGTAAATAGGGTTGACAGTAGTGACTTCAGCTCCAGCTTCCAATGCTCCCAGGGCTGCCAAGGCATACTCTGGGCAGTTGGGCATCATTATACAGACGACATCCCCGTCTCTGATCTTCAACTGAGTTCGAAGTTTTGCGGCAAAATTCCGTGAGTATTTGTACAACTGATGGTAGGTGTAGGATCTGTTTGTCAATCCACATACCTGAAATTAAAAATATTTTGTCAAAAGTTTAGGCAATCCGGAAGAGACATTGACAATATTAACACCCAATAAACCTATGACTTTAATCATCCTGTTCATCCTGTCATGTTTTCCTTCACCGTTTTGAGAACAGTGGTGATTATGGTGGCGGTATTGCAGTAATGCGCCTGTCTTGATTCGAATCCACGATTTACTGTTCGTAAGTCGGGGCCACCACCACTGGGCCACCGCTGCTCCTAATTAAATACTCATTCCTTATTTTATCCATTCTTGTCACTCCACCCATCCATCTCATCACACACACAAAACACTACAACCTAAAAATACATACCATTGCAGGGTTATCAGCCCACCGCTCCATATTCTCCCACATGTGTTCAGGTACAGTTCTGCTTGGTATATCCACATCTTTATGTGGTGATTTGACGATGTTGTCAGATGTCCAAAGACTGCTATGTTTCGTATGAGTCAAAGAAATGCTTTTGCATGATAGTAGTCTTTGCGCTGTTCTTGATAGGAGGTTTGATGTTGCCATGATTGCCTGGAATAAAAAATCATTTTAGACTGTATATTATTTGGCGATGTTCAAGTAAATTAGCTAGCGCTACTTAGAAGTCATGATGGTTGTCGATATTTAAAACCAAAACGAATTTATAGATGTTCAATCTCAAGATGTATACAACTAATAATTTATGCTTCACTAGGTTTAGATTACTTTGTCAGTGAAAAATAATACTTTAGTACATAGGTACCTTAAATTAAACGTTGTAATGGACGTTTAAAAACCTGTTCACGAAACGAAAACGCATGAAACAAACTTGTTATCACTGTTATCCTTATCATACATCGCATAATATTCTTAAATTCTTTATTATTATCACAAACAATACTTCACCGGCGGCTGACCTTTGTAACTGATTGTTGAGAATTCAAATAAAAATAATGAATTGCACAAAACTCTGACTATTATCACATCACACAAACCGTGTGTATATTTTGTTACTATTATAAACAAAACTTCACTGGCGAATCACCTTTGCAACTGATAACAATATTTTAAAACGCGATTTAATGCGTAATTTTTATTTTCTGTGTATGATCACCGCGAGTGGCAACGACCAACTGATTCTACGATATCACTATTATTATTTTGTACACACGTATACGTTCAGGGTCGACTATGTTTAAAAAAAAACTCGTTGAGACAACAATATTATTCTCTTGTTAAGGCCCTTCTAACCCTAAAATTAGCAACTCTATTTGTGGTGGTTCATATAACGTTTGAAATAATGTTAGAATAAAGTTCTAATCAGCTTGCACTACATAGCGGTTACGTCAGTCACTGCGGCCGAATAGTGCGAAATGAGTGGATTTACCAAAAATCTATTGATTGGACTAAAAAAATAAAACACACAAGACCTGCTTTATAGTTAGTTCAGTAAGTATGCAAAGTTTCATGATCTAATTTGAAGTACTTTTTGAACACCAGCGATTTATTGTTCGATTTGGAGGTAACTTTGGAGTTTAATTCTATAGAGAAAAGTTTATGGAATCGTGTTTTCGTCACACATAGTACTTAGCACTAATCCTCAACTTTACCATATAAAGTTATTTCAAAAATAATGCTGCAGTATTTTAAGCGTAACGGAGGAACATGCTAAGCCATTTGTGGGATATATAGCCCTTAATACAAAAAAATATTACCTGTGATACACACGCCAGCTGTACATCAAGCTACTAAAATCTGACAATTTTCTTTAATCGATTTTCAACTTTATCCCTGAATCATAAGGTTCAAGGTTAATAGTTTCGGGTAGCTTGATGTACTAGCGTCTGTACGTGTATGTCCTTTCACAGTTATTTTACCTGTGACAGATGCAACATAAAGGCAACCTTATTTTAACGACGGCGACGGTAAGGAACATTATAGTTTTGACAAACTTATCAGGGGCAACAGACCACGGCTGTGGACGGAGAGCTATGGGCTAGCTCGCCGTCCGTCCGTCTTATGACGACAGGCCGTGTCGTAGGCGCGTTCATGTTCCACGCGCGTCTCAAAGAGAGTCAGCAAAAGGAAGGCGTCCGTAAGGACCGATGCCTGCCGGGGTTGCGGGACTGTTCGAAAGAGATACCGTGGCTTCGGAACACAAAGGGCGATGAAGGAACATGGATGGGTTTTAGTTAGTAAACGTCAAATGACTCCTCATTTGATGATTTCCCATCCGAGGAAAAAAGGGGCAACAAACCATTGAGCAATTTTATTGTCGCCTTAAATAGAGAGCTCTGTGAGAAGCTAGAGGCTAAATTACAACAGAGGCACGGGTCGAGAACAGCTTGTGGCTAAATAATAAACGCCGTACGGGTGGATCTTCAAGGTTAAGCCACGCTTACCAAGGTCGGTCTGTGGATGGGTGACCACTAATTTATTATATACTGAGTTTCCTCCATGCGTCGGAAGGTACGTAAAGCCCTTGGTCCCGGCTGTCATTTGCAGATCTTTGACAGTCGTCACAGGTAGTCAGTGACTCTGAAATCTGGCAACCAGTCTAACCAAGGGTACTACCCAGTAGTAATTGGGTTGTGAAGGTCAGATAGGCAGTCGCTCTATGTAAAATACTGGTATTGAGCTGGAACCGGTTAGACTGGAAGCCGACCCAAACATAGTTGCGATAAGGCTAGGCCGTGACGCAAAATACCTGTGCGTTTATTTACTTTATCTGTGTCGTAGCTATCATTTATGCCTTTGATGTTTATCTTTTTTAAGGTATGGTAGATTATAGGTTTTATGATTATTAGGTCGCTCCGCCGCTCATTAAGGATAAACAGGTCGCTCCGCCGAAGCCGGTCTAGTAAGAGTCGCGAGCTAACCTTGACGCGCATCACGAAGGCTGGTTCGAGACGAGACTTTGAGGTGGCGCAGAGTACCTGGAAGGATATTTTTATTATTATTTATTTATTTACCAGACTACAGAGAGGTCCACTGTGTTAGTAACAATATAACTTAGCCTATGTTAGTCTACACTAATATCTACGTCTACACTATAATTTTATAGAGGAAAGATTTGTATGTTTGTAACGAATAAACTCAAAAACAACTGCGCCGATTTCAAAAATTATTTCACCATTAGAAAGCCACGTCTTTACTAAGTAACATAGGCTATATTATATCCCCGTACTCCCACGGGAACGGCAACTACGCGGGTGAAACCGCGTGACGTCCACTAGTACCTATTAACTAAAAAGGTGGTGCGATTAGTTAGCGCCCATGGCGCCCACACTAGCGGGCTGCCTGCCCGGGCGGTTATCGATTGAAGGATAGTGTTGGGATATAGGGGAGGCATTGCCTAGCACTGGGTCATACAAAGCTAGTAAAAAGAGACAGCTCTTTGCAAAAAAGCAACAGCTTCTACAGCCAAGCAGCGTTGATATGTTTCTGCTTGACAGGTGTTGCCTGTTTCATTACAGGGACATGATCTGAGATCGGAGTAGGTAGAGTTTATTTGCTTAAACTTCAAGGAAGTAAGTTACTATATGTACCGACTTCCCTCTAATTTAATAGCTTTATTTCAGAACTTCAAAAAAAAAACTACGTAAGGAGATGATATCGGAAAATACGGTCATAATATCAGTAAATAATTGACAAAATTATTACGGATAAACTATGGAAACAGCTCCAGACAAAAACAATGACAGATACTTGAGCAAGTACTCGTATGAACCGTTTGACCGATAAGATGTGTTTTTTTATCTTAAGGATATCTCTCTTGCTTTGGCTTTAATTCACATTTATTACCTTATCAACTCGAAAGGCGAAACCACCATATCAATAAGAGATTCGTACTGACAAATTGAAATCACTTCTCCAGACACGGACTCTGACATGTCCATGTTCAGAACCGTGTCTACAATTTGACCGTATCAGCTTAACCGATACTGAGAGTTTAAAACTTTTTAAACGAAAACCACACGATTTCCCACAATTCCAATAAATTACAACTCTAAACTAACTCCTTTCATATTACTTACCGGCTAACAGGAACTGCTTCTTACTGAAACACTCCAAGAATTAGTTCTACTTCGATATCTAAAGTCCACTAACAGCACTCGAACTTCTAGTTACGTAGTTTCCTAACTCTGAAAGTATGACTCGCTCACATTTGTGTGCCATTGACATAAGAATAGCTTCGTAAAGATGGCGGTAAGAGGCAAAATATCTAAACAGGTAAATTCGAATAGAATAAATTTTAACTTAAACTTGAATCCATTCAAGTCTAGCTGGAGACTTGAATGGATTCAAGATTAAGTTGAAATTTATTAAAACTGGGGGTATACAAGAAGCTCGTGGCTAAATAATAACAGCCGCTGGGGTCGATATCCAGGTAAGTTGTTCTATGGATGAACGGCCACCCCAATGGGCGGTCATTGTATGGTGGAGGCACGGAGGAATCTCGGTATGTAATCATACCGAGATTCCTCCGTGCCTCGGAAAGCACGTTGAGCGGTTTGGTCCCGGCTGTTAATTATAGATCTTTGACAGTCGTTAAGTAGTCAGGCAAAGTCTAACAATTAGTCTTACCAATGGGTATTTCCAAGTACTAACTGGGTTGTGGAGGTCACTGTGAGGCAACCTGGCCTTATAAATTAATGTACTTTATAAAAACCTCGAAAAATAAGTCGAAAGCTACATGGCAAATTGTCAATAGACCTAAAAATAATTCTCCTAAAGAACAAATAATGACTATAAATAAATGTAACCAGACCTTTTCAAAACCAATTGACATTGCAAATGCATTTAATAATTATTTTATAGATGACATTGAGAATAATGTTAAAACTGACATGGAATTCGACAATAAATTAGTTAATCTGACAAGCCAATCAATGTTTATGCAGCCGGTTTTAACAAACGACATGATTTCGGCTATAAGATCACTTAAAAATACAAGTACTGTAGGATTTGGCGGTATGTCAACAAAAGTGATAAAATTTGTAAATGAACTTATAGCACCCGTATTAGCGCATATTATGAACCTTGGCATTATTGACGGGGTTTATCCTGAAGACTTGAAGAAAGTTATTATTAAAACACTTCATAAAAAAGATAATAAAACTGATATGAAGAACTATAGGCCAATAGCTAAAATTTCTGTATTTTCCAAGAAAATATTTTCGAAAAAAATATTTATAAATCTGTAAATCTGTCTGTGTGTGTGTGTCTGTGTCTGTGTGTTTGTATCTGTGTGTGTGTATCTGTAATCTGTATAGCTATCTCAACAAATTTAACTTATTATGCAAGGAACAATATGGCTTTAGAAAGAATACCACGATCAACATGGCTATTATAAAATTTTTACGTAGCACTATGTTGGCAGTAGACCAAAAAGCTCCTATTTGTGCCATCTACACAGATATGACCAAAGCCTTCGATTACGTAAAGCACGACGTCTTGTTGGACAAACTGCGTAGCTATGGCATCAGAGGTAACATTTTAAAGCTACTCGAATCCTATCTCTCCAACAGAATGCAATGTACAGAGATTGCAAGAATATGTGAAAAAACAAAATTTGAAAAGAGTTTTTTATCTCATTCTAGACTAATAAAGTTTGATGTCCCACAGGGTAGCGTCCTTGGGCCACCTCTTTTCTTCATCTATATAAACTATCTGCCAAAGGTGACTCAACATCAAATGGTTATGTTTGCAGACGACAGTACTGCCATAGTGAAATGTATTGATCGCAGTATTTATCAAGTTGACATAAATAATACACTATCCGACATAATTAATTGGCTTAATAAAAATAATTTAGTTATTAACTTAAAGAAAACCAAAATAATGCACTTTCACCAAAGAACTGAAGTACCAGAAGTAAATATTAGACATAGTAACTGTGACATTGAAGAAGTTAAAGTAGCAAAATTCTTAGGTTTATTGCTTGATAATCAGCTTAACTGGAAGGCCCACATAGATGACCTAAGTAAGAAAATAAATAAATAAGCATACGCACTTTTCCAAATTGCTAAAAAAATAAATATGGATGCGCTACTAGTTGCATATCACGGCCTAGTAGCCTGAATTTTGCGATATGGCATTGTTTTTTGGGGCAATTCTACAGATAAAGATATCGTTTTTAAGGCACAAAAAAGATGCATAAGATCGATGTGCGGTCTGAAAATTTATGACAGCTGTGTACCATTTTTTAAATCGCTGAAAATACTTACCTTACCATCATTATATATTTTTGAAATAAGTGTTTTCGTCAAAACAAACATGAGGTTGTTCGAAAAAGTGTCGACTTTACGAGATGTTGCGATTCGTAGCCAATACGCAAACTCTATAAGCAATCAGCGTTGTAAGACGGCCTTAGTGAGAAAGAGCGTTTTAGGCATGGCGTTGGCATTTTGTGATTACCTCTCGCATGATTTATATTTTTTTATTCGCATGCAACTGGCATAACATAGCGACCTATTTTTAATTTAAGTACTTTATTTACTACCTATGTTACACAAATAAAATTGATTTTGATTTTGATTTTGTAAGTCTAAAATCGCCAACCTGTCTTGAACAAGCGTGATGATCAATGCTCGTGCCTTTATGAGAAAAGGCATTTGCACAGAGCTCGGACAGTAATAGGCTGGTATTAATAGGTTGACCTTCTAATGTAATCATACCGTATGTTTCATACAAGATTTTTACATACAAGAATTCATATATAATACGGATGATGACTGAGTAAAAAAATATGATTCTGTTTAGTCCGTCAGTTAGTTTATCGAAAAATATTGGATACGTGTTTTTTGTTTTATGAAATTAATAAAAATTTACGAAAATAAATCGTGTCAAAGATCATGAGTGGGGGCTTGTGATGTCACATTTAAGTAAAAAATGTACTCAAATGTAACGTCACACGAGTTTTCAACGCACTGTATCGTTTTAATTTTTTGTTTACGCGAAAAAAGAAAAAACATGTGTTTAATATTTTTTGAAAATCTATCTGACGGTCTAATTATATTTTTTTGGTCATCTACCCTACTCATACACGTACATAATCCGAGTTTGTTTACTAAAAACGTCATGTAAAATAAAACGCACTACACCACATCCAGTTGCACGTGTACCTTGAGCCTATTAACAAACGGCTCCTAGCCTATCATCAAGTGATTACTGCGCTCGGACAGAGCATTGTATCAAAGGCAATTGACAATAACAATGCGCTTCCCAGCCATAACTAATCTGAGGGAAGGGCAATTTCTCGCAAACATTATTTTGATGTAATAGGGCGTAACAACACTGGTGGTGATTTGGCCAAATATGTTGCAAACTATTGGAAGCATTTATAATCAGTTATTTTCTTTTAATCAATGAAATATCGTTCGCAAACTTGAGCCCCAAAGCCGTTAAAAATATTGGTGATTGGTCTTTTTACTCAGAAACATCTGTTTAGACCAAATGTGCAAATTTTGTACAGACGGCACATTAAGCTACCCGAGACTGACAAATTTTCCCAATCAACCTTCAACCTAAGGCTTTAGCGGTAAAGTTTAAATAAAATTTGACAGATTGTTAGTAGCTTGATGTGCAGGCATCTGTACATTTTGGCCATTATTAACTTTGTGTTCTCATTTCACTGTCTTTCCAAGAGATTTTATTTTGTCTTCAGTCGTGTCGGATTGCCGTCCTATCGGACTATGAGAATTAGCCGAGAGAGTTCACCCATGTTAGCTCACGCATAATATCTTCCGTGTCGATGGCATAGTCTCCGCCAAGATGGACCGCCATGATCAGAATTTGGTCAAGAGGATATTTTTAATGAGACTCTCAGTATTCTCTTTCCCCATGAGGTAGCCTCTCATGATCTTCTAACTTTACTGTTTCTACATTAAACTTCGATAACGTGAATCTATTTAGAGCACAGCTGACTGCTCCGATTATGACAGCGACTAAAGTCTGTACGGTACATTAAACAATCGGCTTTCGCGATTCCGCCTGAGAAATGTTACTTAAAATGGCGAATCGCTCTTAACATTGTTTTGAAGTCCTTGGTTATTCTAAATAGGCTTGTTGGATAATTTACCGTTAAACTTTGAATGTTGTGACATTATTCAATTAGGTAAGGTTGTAAGGTAAGCTCATGAAGGCTTTTATATATTATGGTATTATTGTCATAAACCTTGTATGTGCAATTACGAATCCTCAGATTTTTTGGACTCGTTTTTTTTTACAGCGTTTGGTTATTCAGGGTAGAAGGAACGAGACCACCACCTCGATGGACAGACTCCATCAAAACTGTCACCAAGATCCCTGTGGCAGAATGTGCTGCCATGCAGCCAATAGAGACTGGTGGAAAAGGTTCGCGAAGGAAGCGACTGCAGTTGTGGGTGACCCCGGTGACCACGACCACTCTGACAAGAGTGAGCATTAAAAAGAAGAGATTGTCATTAGTCAAATTAACTGGAAATGAACTGAAGTTAATGATAAAGTTTGCAGAGTAAGTTAGTTAAAGTGGCAGTGGCTGGCCATGCCTGTCATATTACCTACTAGCTGACCCACGCAACTTCACGCATCTGCGTCACATAAGAGAGAAAAAGCTAACAAAAGGAATACATTTTCCCCGTTTTTGCAACATCTTTCATTTATGCTCCGCTCCTTTTGATCGTAGCGTTATGTTATATAGCCTATAACCTTCCTCAATAAATGGGCTATCCAACACAAAAATATTTTTTCAATTCCAACCAGTAGTTCCTGAGATTAGCGCGTTCAAACAAACAAACAAACTCTTCAGCTTTATAATATTAGTATAGATTTCCGATAAAGCCAACAAGTCCTAGAGACTACTTATGGGAAGGCATAACGAAGGACCCAACTAGATAGATAAACGACCTTAAAATGGTAGTTGGGGCAGCGGACCCTGAGGCCCTACTCTCTAACGTTTCGCCGTATATTCGGATGTACCCGTCTCTCTCACTCGCATTCATCTGCAGACGTGCTTGAGAGAGACGGATAGATCCGAATATACGGATGAAATGTTAGAGAGTAGGGCCCCTGATTCCAGCTGTGGACTGCGATTCATTAAACTGTTGAAGAGAAATTGAAGCGTATATAGCCCCAGGAGTCGTTTTAATATTTAATTGTTATTTTCATGGTGTTGAAGTTAACAATTTACTCAAACGTTTATTTACAGTCGACTATGAAGTCAAGAGACGTATAACGCCATAATTTAGAATGATTTTACTAACTTTGATAAATGAATCATGTAAGTTTATTAAATGTCACTGTACCGGTCTAAGGCAGTCTACTCTCCCAAAAGTAAACAGGGCACAACCCAAGAAATTAAAAACACAAGAAAATAAATAAACAACATTTTATTAAGTGGCTTAAGAAAATATAAATAACAGAGTAGGAAATATAACTAGAGAACGTTCATCGCTTAGATTATGAGCACCGTTGTCAGGCGGAGAAGGAAAAAAAGAAAATAAGAATATTTGCATAAACTTTCGTCGAGAACCTATTAAACTACGAGGCTTATTTGTGACTTATAATAAACTTCTTCAAGGTATTTACTTTTGTATAATAACCGGCTTGTACGCTTCTAATGTATCATCCTTCACTTACACATACACACGTACTAACCCTGATTGTATAATAAGTAATCATAATCACCACTTTTTTAATGTGTATTTTTATTATTTTTTGCTCAATATTACTTACCGTATTAATTTGTGTACGAGTGCATAATTCTGTTCAAATGTACTTCCGAAGGGGTGGAGACCTGGTGTCCTGAAATACAGGCTTTCGTCTAGCTTAGGCACCAGTCTCCCACAGTATAAAAAAACGCATGTTTTGTTCACGAAACCTAATAATGTAACTATGTATTGTGGCGAGAAATAAATCTTTATCTTATCTTATCTTATTCTCAGTCTTTAATTGTTCACTATAAGTACCAAAATCGTTTGCAGGACCAGTCATGTGCTTTAATGTACAGGGTAGGTCAATCTTACAATAATAGTTAAAGGCTTGTCTAGCATAAGGTACAAAAACACTCAAAATCAGTGAATATTAATTGTTTATATAAAATCACTTTATCTCGGCCCTCGGTTTATGCGTTTTTTTTTTCAAAAGGCGACTACTGGAGCGAAATTAGCAACTCTGTTTGTGGTGGTTCAAACTTCGTTTGAAAGACTGTTAGAATAAAGTTCTTAACAGCTTGCACTGCAAATTGGTTGTTACGACAATCACTGCGGGCCGAATAGTGCGAAATTGGTGTTTTTTTTGCGATTTACAAATAAACTATTGATTGGACTAAAAAAACACTAACATGCTAATATGTTGCTTGAAGAATTATTTACCAAAAAATCAGAATGTTCGCAAGTATTATAGTATGGTTTTTACTTGTTAAAAGATTTTTTTAGAGATAAGTACGTGATTTTTTTATCGAGTAAAATTAGTTGTATTAGGCTTTCAAAACACTATCATACTAGCATATATTCTGAAAAATATCATATATTTTTCTGGTTTTGTTTATTGCAGTGAATCATAAGCTTTTTTGCATTATAAAACTCGCGCTTAGCAACATATTAGCAAGCTCACTGCAAATTGGTTGTTACGACAATCACTGCGGGCCGAATAGTGCGAAATTGGTGTTTTTTTTGCGATTTACAAATAAACTATTGATTGGACTAAAAAAACACTAACATGCTAATATGTTGCTTGAAGAATTATTTACCAAAAAATCAGAATGTTCGCAAGTATTATAGTATGGTTTTTACTTGTTAAAAGATTTTTTTAGAGATAAGTACGTGATTTTTTTATCGAGTAAAATTAGTTGTATTAGGCTTTCAAAACACTATCATACTAGCATATATTCTGAAAAATATCATATATTTTTCTGGTTTTGTTTATTGCAGTGAATCATAAGCTTTTTTGCATTATAAAACTCGCGCTTAGCTCCTGTAGTCCCCTTAAGTTGTCTTGCTATTGTTTTTTAATAGGCGTTGCAGTTTAACTGATTTGAACCTTGTCATTTTAATTTTCTTTAATAAAAACAGCCGGTGCCTCACACTATACTTGCTGCCAGATTAGATCGCAATAGCGGTCATTGCCTTTTCCCTAATATCTCTTCGTACGAACCAAAACAAATGAACCCATGTATCGTTTTTTATTAGAAAAAATGTCGAATATCACGATAGATGACGATTCAAGACTTGCACAGGCTTATTTTTGGATGTCAAAGTTAAGTAATGAGGAAAAGCTTTTTTTTGTATGGCCCAAAGAATATTTAACAAGTTACCTTGCTCAATAAAAATCTAAATTTGGTCAATTTCAAGCGTAAATTATGTACTATATTAATACAGAAATGTTACTATTGTCTATGCGACTACTTTGATGACAGCTTTTTGACATAATTATATTTGTATACTTCTAATATGACAATAAAAGCATAACGACTCTAACAGTTCTAGACAATATCAATTTTAAACATTTTTCGTAACAGTAACATAACGACATCATGACTATTTTAATTATTGAAATTATCGTATTTAATTTAATATTGACATTTCCTGACATTACCTATGCATTTTATTAAAATTGATATTGATTCTGCTAATTAAAATTTTACTTCGTTATAATATTATTACTTAAAGATTAATTTACTACTTAATTGGCAATATTTGTATGCCAAATGGCAAAACATGGAGAAACTTTAATATGTTTTGTACCATCCTGCTATTGATTGATTGATTGAAAGTACTTTTATAAATGTAGGTAGGTCAATGACCGCTTTTGCGGTCTTAACTGGCACCAACTATAGGCTATTCTACTTTATCGTGGGTACCTTTACAAACATTTAAACTCACATACACAAAAAGCCACACACGGAATAACTATCTGTGGGAGATACAACTATTTGTACCGTGCAGGGATCAAACCCGCGACACGCAGAGTCAATCGAGCGTCAATCACTCAGCCACTGCGCTAACCGGGCCGTCAAACTACCCATGTACTTTTTACTCAGAAAAATAAACTGGCATCTTGCTACATCAAAAAGGTAAGTATAAAGAAAGTGCGGAGTGTCTGGAGGCATATTGCGTAAATCTTGCAATTTTTTCACCCCATTGGGTTCCCTTCATTATCATCGTAGTTAATAATTCGCTTCTCCGTCCCTATTGTTAAGGTGCATTTACATCTTACTGGAAATCGCAGCCTGCGACAAAAATATCCCAGGTTTGTTCTACCATGTCGTGAATATTTTTACATCGGCAATAATATACGTGAGCGAGAAGGTCTATTAAGTTGAATGGCTAAAATTGCATCACGTTTAGGCTTTTTCACATTTACCATGATTTAAACATGACACCCGTTAGTTTATTTTACACTAGATGACGTCCCGCGGTTTCACTCGCGTAGTTCCCGTTCCCGTGGGAATACGGGAATAAAATATAGCCTATATCATTCACGAATAATGTAGCTTTCTACAAGTGAAACAATTTTTCAAATTGGGTCATTACTTCCGGAGATTACCCCCATACAAACTTACAAACAAATGTTACCTCTTTATAATATTAGTATAGATTAGCAGTCTGTTGTTACAGTACCATTTTGGACGATAACAGTGCATTTTTTTCACATATGCAGCCCGTCTAGGTCCTACCATTTCCTTGCTTACCGTCTAATCTTACCATTATCACGTGCTATTCACATTTTAATATCAAGCTGAGGGAAGACTTAAAACTATCCGAAAACTGGTCAACAATTTGCAACTTCAATCGGTACCAAGTGTAAAAGCGCCTCAAAACAAGCTTTTTGGAGAGCTACCTATTAATATTCTTTGTTAGCCCTCACTACAGAATAAATTATGTTTTTCACGAGAACGGGTAACAATCCAAGTTTACCCAACTAAATGTACTTAAGTAACTTGGTAATAACTTAGTCTTGAAACTTCGACATCTTCGGCGGGATCAGTGACTTGGTAAAATTATATTTTTTGCTTATTATTAAAAGTAATAAACGCTGTGTTAAGAAGTGTTACGAGTTACGGGGAAAGTTATTATTGTGTACTCGTACATAATAATGAATGGTGGGAGTAAGAAGAGTACATGGATGTCTTCACTGCCTTCTGCAGACTTTGATAGGCTAATTAGGTGATCTTAGCAAGACTGTACTTCAAACTTCCTATAGAAAGATTCTCTCTCGGTTAATTTTATCATTTTTACAAACAAAAATTCGAAGACATGTGACATAAGTTACCAACCCGTACGAGGCCCGCCATAACCCATTCCTCTCATAGAGAGGAGGTCTGTGTCCCAGCAGTGGGAACGTAAGTTGCGGCATGATTTCGATCCCTTCTCGACAAGTGTGCGCCAAGACCCAGAGAGAGAGTCCAGAAGGTGACTGAGCCTTAGCTTTATTAGTTTAGATAGTTGATAAATATTTTGTAGGGATGTTCAAATATAGGGTGACTGGTAATTAGTGACCGATACTTAAACACGTGATTGTACTCACAAACAACTTTTACTATAGGACCAAACCTAAAATCACGAAAAAAATCTGCTGTTCATAGTAATTTTTGAATATGAATTACTGAACAGCAGATTGCAAGATTTCTTTTCGTTCTTACAAGTCAAGGGAATGCTTAACTGGTCAAAATGTTCGCGATTTTATGTTTGGTCCCATAGTAAAAGTTGTTTGTTACCATGAGTACAATCACGTGCTTAGGTATCGGTCACTTATTACCAGTCATCCTATATAACCTCAGTAGATGTACTATCGTGGTCTTTTCCGCGTGACCAGTTTAAATTTTTTTCGCTTAAATCATGCGGAGGCCAGCCACGCCCCCTTAAAGTTTGGGCCTATTAGGAAAGCGTCAACTTTGGCGCGCAAAATAACAATAACTCTCGTTTGGCGTGCGTCGTCAGTGCGCTCGGCCGATTCGGTATCTTTTCATTCATTATTTCTATACAAAGTCAACGGGGCGGGGCTAGAGAGCGTTCTATGTTGCGAGTGCAAGCAAAACTTTGCTTAGGTCAGTTTAATGTGAGTGTGGGAGTGTCCTCGATAGTACCTAAGTATCAGTGCCTATAATATAATAATGTGTTTCTAGTTTAAGCGTTTGATGTTGTGCTGTTTTTTTTTGTGTGGCTGCCTTCACAAAAAAACAGGAGGTGTTGTGTTGTTCACACCATCTTTACCAGTCTGTTTTTATAAGTGAAGACTTGTAATTGGCTGTCAGTTTCACTTACTGCTTCTTATTCTGTTTTTTTTGCTGTGAGTCTTCCATAGTTCATAAATAAATAACTGAGAAATAAATTTAATTTTCAAAGAAGTTCATAAACCGGATTTCTATGAATCAGCGCTGCTGCACTGACTTTCCCTATATAATATCAATAACCCTCGTCTTCGAAATTATTTCATCCCTAACATTTCGACTTGAACTGCTTCGAGATTTGGGGCGGTATCACTGCTGATAAATCAGCTGACAATAAATTCTCCCGTGAACTTCGGTACGAGACGGATTTCTTAGATGTTTTGTCTTTCCACTCCTGCGAATTGCACTACAAAACAATTCTGTTGTTTATGTTTTTGTCACATTTCAAGAATTTTGTCTAGACTATCAATTTCAACGTTTTAAGTTTATTTTAAATACGTACAAAACAGTTTACAGTTATTATTTCGGTAAACGAAAATTAATGGAATGAAAATAAAACAACAAAATTGTATAAGATACATTTGTCCCTGTCAAAATTCTCTCTTCATTTTCACTTCTGAAAATAATTACGAACACGAGATCAATTGACACTATCGAATATTTATGTAAAAGGATATAAATATTTAATGGAATAAAATGTTCAGTAACAAAATATTATGTAACAAATTTACACCCGAAGTTTCACAAAAAAATTCTCATATTCCCAAAGCCAAATATAAAATCTAATTTAATTCAAACCAATTCACATCTCTTCCAAAATCTTCAAACACTCTTCTGAAAAGTTATATTTCATAACAAAAAAGTG
This sequence comes from Xestia xanthographa, assembly GCA_905147715.2. Lineage (NCBI taxonomy): Eukaryota > Metazoa > Arthropoda > Insecta > Lepidoptera > Noctuidae > Xestia > Xestia xanthographa. The sequence continues at coordinate 22,998,708 of LR990657.1, forward strand.
TTATGTAACGCCATCCATGTAATTACACAGTCGATTATCCTGCGGTTGTCGGTTCCGCGGTTGGCTGTCCATTAAAATGGACGAACGGACGCGAGAACACCGAGAACACGTCGGCTCTGAACACTCGATCGACGGTTGCTTTTGTTTCTATATTACTTTGAAAGTGAACTTGATACAAATTTTTATTATATTCACCTTCGTCGATAAAGTTTTTATTGATCTTATTTTTTCGTGTCGATTTTATGTCTTATCTTTTCCGTCACGCAAATTACAGCGTCTCAGCGTCTGTAGCATTTTTCAACACCTCTAATGTCCACATACAAAAACGTAACGTGTAGGGCAACGTTAAAAAAACCGGCTAAATCCGAGTCGGATTCGCGCATGAAGGGTTCCGTACTATCGTAGTAGGGAGTACCACTAAGTTCTTGCTAGGGTTAATCTTTGTTTTTATTATTTGTTGTTATAGCGGCAACAGAAATTACATCATATAGACTATAATATGAATATCGGTCAGTTTACTCAACAACTAAAACTTATTCTGCTGATATTATTTTCTGAAAGAATTCAATGTGAGATACATCATCATCATCAGCCTATTAATGTTACCACTGCTGGGACACAGGCCGCCTCTCTATGAGAGGGAATGGGCTATAATCCACCACGCGGGCCCAGTGCGGATTGGTAGATGACACATGTCTTCGATTTTTTTGATTTTAGGACATGCCGGTTTCCTCACGATGTTTTCCTTCACCGTATTGAGAACAGTGGTGATGAAATAAATTACACAAAGTAATGCGCCAGTGGGTTCGAACCCACGACTTAGTGTTCGTAAGTCGGGGCTGCCACCACTGGGCCACCACTGCTCTATGCGAGATTAATTGAATTCTTTTCAGAAATTCTTTTACTACCATTGTTACACATCAGCAAAATAACTATAAAAGAACCCTTACTATCATGGATGACACAGTTTAGATAACCAATTGCCATCTGTACCAGCTCTGCGGTCACACATTCGACATACTGCGTCCTCTAGTCGCGATATAAACGGCAGTCAACCGCTTAGGCACTCAACACACGTAGCAACAAGAGTTAAAGTAATTGTCAACTTTTTATAAATGGTTGCTGAGGGATTTTCTTTTTAGCTCTTCCCTAGTCGCTGGATAGATGGCGCTGAACTTGGTAAGTTACTGCAAGGAACGGAACCTAAAAAAACTGATTTTAACAAAGCGCGAGAAAACTAGGTTATATTCGGAAGCTTAAGCAAACGATAGTGTCAGTCAACGAGCGTATGTGACGTGACGGTATGTTTTTTTTTTCCAAGCGTTTTGGCTTTGGCACCAAGTAACGTAGTCAGGTCAACGCCATCTACAGAGTTCTTGGAAACTAAGTTTTTTTTTAATACCTCAAAAATAAAAACTTTCATTGCAGAAACCAAAGGCCCAGTTTATAGTTGCCGCGATTTAAAATACACTTGACGTTTAAGAGTTTAAAAAAAATTCCAACTGTGTTGAAGTCAGTTTCCAGTTTAACTGGATACAGCTAAAGTGACTGCTTCTGAGTCTGACCTCCGCAACTAGGTAAACGTATTACTTACTTTACTTTTTATTACTATTATATTGTGTGAAAATTGTAAAAAAAACTAGTTGCGAGTTCCCGGTTGCGAGTTCTCGGTTGCAAGTTCCCGGTTGCCGCAACTATTGACTACTGTTGCTCCGTGTGATAAACACCTTAACCACCATACAAAATGTAATTATACGGAACGGATTACTTCACGATTTAATTACTTAACACCTGTTTGCCATAGTCGAGAGGATTACACGAGTTTCGGTTGCCGTGTGCTTGCGTTAAATTGTATGAAAATAGGTAATTGTTATGCTTTAACACTTCGCGGGTAAGCGGTGATATGGTTTGAAAATGGGGGGGGATGGGAGGCTACTTAGACATAATATATTCCATTTGCCGTTGCCACACACAAGGCACATTACATTGCATTTGCCATTCTGACTGCTTCGTTGCTCTAGTGCAGTCTTTCCCAACGTGGGCGATAACGCCCCCTTGTGGGCGCTGCAGGCCTAAAGGGGGGCGGTAAGAGACCCAGAAAAAAAGGGGGCATTATGTAGGGCTTTGGGGTCGATTTATAATTTCATCTACCTAGCTAGGAAGATTCTTAGACACCGACTGAGCTCTCGACTCTCGACTACATCTTGTGAACATCAACTAATATTAATTAAGATATAGTTCAAACTCGGTTCGATATAAAAGACCGCGGGCAATCATGTTTTAACAAGTTTTTGTTAAATAATCCGAATTGTACATTCCTATACCAATCGGCTGGTTCTACCTTCACATTAGTTTTTATATAAGAATTGATTATGTTTGTTTTATTTTCAATAAAAGATACTCTGTCCGAATACTATAAATTTGCGTTTCAATAATCAGTTATAAGTACTAGTTTTTTTACTAGGTTTTTAAGTATGTTTAAAAAGGGGGGCGTTAAAAAATAATTTATTCTTAAAGTGGGCAGTAGACAAAAAAAGGTTGGGAACCCCTGCTCTAGTGTGAGCATGAGCGTCAGTACAGAACAGTTATTGGGTTTTTCCATCAGGACTTTTTCAGTAGCAACCACGGAGTCTGGATGTGCGCCCGGTTGATGGCAATAGGCTAGCCCCCTATTACATGGGACTTAGACATAACTAGCGAAATGTTGGTGTACTGTTAGGTACACCTGTGCCCAACCTATAGTTATTTAGAAGATAGTGTAGTTAAGGACCACGCTAATGCATTAGGATTTCCCTGTAATGTTAGTAGTGTTTGTGATAAATCAAAGAAATAAATAAAAGGAATAAAAAAATAAAATTAATAAAAACAATAAAATAAACAAAAAAAATTTACGTGGATTACGACGAACTTTTTGACGCTCTATAATTCTTTTCCCATTTTGATACTTGTACGTGTATATTTTTTATTATTATTTTAGTTTTGTAGTTTGTAAATAATTCATATATTCCATTTTCTAATAATAGATACCTAGACGAGTTCTTAGTACCCCTAAAGTCCTTGGTAGGGTTCGTTATGTCAGGTTTTAAATTAATGAGGGTTTTAATTAAAATATGTTTAAGTATCACGTATATAGGGTTTAATTAGAGAAAGGTTTTAGTTACTAACCAAACCGGTTTACTATGTTACATAAAATAATTATTGTGTTCGTCGCTCTTACTTTTTTTTTAGTTTTAATCTTACAATTATTAAATTTAAAAAATATAAAGTGCATAATTTTAGTACTACCATAGTCATAACAGAAACTGTTTTCTATCTATTTCTAAATTCGTCGTCCAATTCCTTTTACTATTTTTAAGAAACATCACGCTTGTAATTCCCGAAGAGTAAGGTTTGCCCGACGAGAGCATCGGTAGCCCAGTAGAGCAGCGGTAGCCCGGTAGAACAGCGGTGGCCCAGCAGAGCAGCGGTGGCCCAGCAGAGACGCGGTGGCCCAGCAGAGCAGCGGTGGCCCAGTAGAGCAGCGGTGGCCCAGCAGAGCAGCGGTGGCTCAGTAGATTAGCGGTTGCCTAGTGGTGGCTGCCCCGACACAAGCAGTAAGTCGTGGGTTTAAACTCAGGCAGGCGCGTTACTTTGTAATTACACAAAGTAACGCGCCTGCCTGAGTTTTCATCATTCTGATTTCATCACTACGGCTCTCAAAACTGTGAAGAGAAACATGGAGAGGAAACTGGCATATCCTAGAACCAAAACGAAGACATGTGACACACACATCTAACAACTCGCACTGGACCCGCGTGGTGGATTATAGCCCATTCCCTCTCATAGAGAGAAGGCCTGTGTCCCAGCAGTGGGAACATTATAGGCTGATTATCTCAGCCTATAATGCAGTATATTAGATCTGTTTTACTCTTCGGGTTCTTCGGGTTTCGCCAGTTATGTTCAAGTACCACGTAATATGGGGCGATCCTATTGCCATTGACCGGACACAAATCCAGACTGTGTCTGCTACTGCGATTTTTTATTGATTCCTTTATAACGATTGAAATGAACAGTCGTGAGAAATGAATGGTAAAAATGTCTGTATGGTGTCAAAAGTAAAGAATAGCACCATCCTATATCTTCCCGTGGGTGTCGTAAGAGGCGACTAAGGGACTTATCAAAGAATGGGCAGCAGCGTTCTCTGTGCTTTTGTAACAACCGTACTGCGATCGCCAACCCGCCTGCTAAGCGTGGCGATTATGGCAAAAAAACCCCTTTGGGGGAGGCCCATGTGCAGCAGTGGACGTCTTTCGGCTGAAATGATGATGATGATGATGAGAAATGAATAACGCCTTACCAGTATCACTATAAATTGTACAGGAATAGCATAGGAGCTATTAGTCAGTAGACTGAATTTTATATGAAATTAGCTGACCCACGCAACTTCGTCTGCGTCACTTATGAGAGAAAAAGCCCACAAAAGGAATACATTTACCCATTTTTTGCAACATTTTTCATTTATACTTCGCTCCTATTGGTCATAACGTGATGTTATTTAGCCTATAACATTTCTCAATAAATGGACTATCCAACACAAAAAAAAAAATTAATTCCAACCAATAATAGTTCTTGAGATTAGCGCGTTCAACCAAACAAACATACAAACTCTTTAGCTTTATAATATTATATATATATAGTATAGATTGTTCCAATAATTCAAAACACCTGGAGCTGCGACTGCGAACCGGAACACGTTGCGTTGGAAGGCCTCTCACTAGGTGGACCGATGACCTGGTGACGGTTGCGGGGATCCGCTGGATGCGAGTCGCACGGGATCGGTCAATGTGGCGACACTTGGAGGAGGCCTATGTCCAGCAGTAGACGTCTTTCGAATGAAATAATGATGATGATGATGATAATTTCAAAACAAGCAGTATTTAACAAAATAAGCCTATAAAGTGGTTCTCAACAAGTAAAGCATTTTATACAGATACTGAGCTTCAGTTATAATCGAATGAGCGAAGAAAACGACTCATGTCGTAACGATACTCCCAAAGTAGTACTATACACACTGCTAAACTGTTGAAACCATGTCTTCCATCCACATCCTATTCCTTACCCGGTTATCATCTAATAAGAAATGATCGCACGGGCGGCGGTGGGGGCGGTGTTGCCATTTATCTCCGTGCTGGTATTCCTTTTTCAATTATCGATATGTCAACACAGCCACCACCGCCGAATGCTGGCGAGCATCTCTTTGTAGAAGTTAATCTACGTCATTCAAAGGTTTTGCTTGGGGTGTATTATTCTCCTTCATTGCGTATCGACTACTTTTCTTCGTTTGAAAGTCTACTCATAAATCTTGCGCCTTCTTACAGGCACATGATCGTCATGGGGGACTTCAACACATGTCTTCTCAAAAACGATTCCCGCTCTTCCTCTCTCCGAACAATCTCCCAATCCTGCAATTTATCTCTTCTTCCTTTAAGTGCAACTCACCATTTTCCCAACTGTGTTCTTCGCTCCTTGACCTTATTTTTGTTTCTTCCTCTCAACACGTCACTAAGCATGGGCAGTGCTCCGCAGATGCTTTTTCCTACCATGACTTAATTTTCCTATCCTACAAAATTCGCCCTCCTAAGACTAAACCTAAAACTATTCTTCAGCGCAGTTTTGGTGGAATGGACTTGGAAAGCCTTCGTCTGATCTCGCTAATGCTGAGTCGATCGATGTAAAAGTTGATCTTCTCAATGCTGGTCTTAAGCGGTTATATGATGTCCATGCTCCTATTCGGTTGATAAAGATGAAGCACTTACCTACACCGTGGTTGACAGCGGAAGTGAAGACAATCTTGCAAAAGAAGGCGGCAGCAAAATCCAGATACAAGTGCAGGCCTAACTCCTTAAATCGTGAAAAATACGTAACTATCCGCAATCGCAGCAACTTGGTATGTAGGGATGCACAACGCCACCACATTCATAATTCAGTCGAAAACGGTGATACAGCTAAAGTCTGGAAATTTCTAAGATCAATGGGAGTCGGAAAGTCGCGGCAAGAGTCTATTCCTAAAGATGTAGACCTTGAGTTACTTAATAAACATGTTGCTACCTCTTGTAATTTCAATGGAGCTGTTAAAGTCAATACTCTAAATTTTCTTTCATCTCTTCCCACTCCCGATTATTCTCCTTTTGTTTTTAATCAATTTACTGATTGTGATGTTAAGAAGAGCATATTATCTATTACGTCAAATGCTGTTGGTAGTGACTGTATAAGTCGCAAAATGATACTCCCTATTCTGGACGAAATCCTTCCTGTCCTTTGCCATATCCTTAATTACTCCATATCCTCGGGTGTTTTCCCATCTTCTTGGAAAGAAGCCCAAATAACCCCTCTCCCAAAAAAGTGTAATCCAGTTTCCTTTTCAGAATTCCGTCCAATATCCATTTTACCATTCCTATCCAAAGTTTTAGAACGCCTTATCCATAATCAACTTAGTACTTTCCTCTGTAAAAACAGACTCCTTAATTGTTACCAGTCCGGGTTTCGTTCAGGGCATAGCACTACCACAGCACTTGTTAACATTACTGACGACATTAGGTTGGGTATGGACAATGGAAATCTGACGGTCCTTTCCTTATTGGACTTCAGTAACGCTTTTAACACCGTCGATTTTGATGTTCTACTTGGCATACTTTGCTCTCTTAGCGTATCTCCAACAGTAGTAGATTGGTTTCGTAGTTACCTGTGTGGCCGCCGGCAACGTATTTGCATCGAAGGGTCATCATCTTCATGGTGCAATACTACTGCCGGCGTACCACAGGGGGGCGTGCTATCTCCTCTTCTTTTCGCTATTTTTATAAATTCTATTTCTAATGAACTTCTCTCATCCTATCATCTGTATGCTGACGATCTGCAAATTTATTCACAAGCTCCGGTAGATGAATTGTCCGAGGCAGTGAATATGGTGAATAAAGACCTGGCACGTATCTCTGAATGGAGTTTGGCTCATGGTTTGAAGGTTAACCCTGTGAAGACGCAAGTCATTATTGTCGGCAGCCCTAGGCTACGTTCAAAAATAAACTGGTTGACCCTTCCCCAGATATTTTTTGATGGAACTTTAATCCCATATAGTGACTCAGTGAAAAACCTGGGTATTTATATAGATAAGGACTTATCTTGGGGGCCCCAGTTACAAGAAGTGAGCCGCAAATTGTTTGCGTCTGCAGGTTCCTTACGTCGATTACGCAATTTCCTTCCAACTGCCACCAAAGCTGCGCTTGCCCAATCTCTCCTTCTCCCTATTCTCGACTATGCCAATACAAGTTATCCAGATCTCACTGAAGTGCAGCTAGATAAGCTTGAGCGACTCCAAAACTTTTGTATCAGGTTCATATTTGGTTTGCGCAAATATGACCATGTCTCCGAGTTTCGCAATAAACTCAAGTGGCTGCCTATCCGCCTTCGCCGGAATACGCATATTTTATCACTTTTGTACAATATTCTCTTCAATCCTACAACCCCCTTTTATCTCAAAGAACGTTTTAAGTTCATTAGTGACACACATATTAGACATTTGAGATCATCGGAGAATTTGAGGCTTTTGATGCCTGCACATACCACTAAGTTCTATGACCAATCATTTACGGTTCAGGCTATCCGTTTATGGAATACATTGCCGGAGTCGGTAAGGCAAGCAAAGTCAATTGTTGCTTTTAAAAACTTAGTTGTGAATCATTTTCATTCACCCATATGATTTAAAGTTTCCAAGTCAATCATAATTATTTTTATTATAATCAATATTGTTTTATTTATTTATTGACATAAATTTTTGATTACTTCATTTGTACTTAAATAATATATATGCATATATATAATCTTTTATTTAGTTAAATTTTGTTTGAAGAGTATTTACAGTACACCACTGACTACCCCCTCCCCTTCTTATCTTAGTCCATCCAAAGGTTGTCTGGAAGAAATCGCTGTTAGCGATAAGACCGCCGTTGTAACCATAGATTAAGCAATATTGTAAGCAGTATTTTTAAGATTTTGGTGTACAATAAAGTATATTCTATTCTATTCTATTCTATTCTAAACTGTTAGGTAAACTTATACAAGACTAGCGGACGTCACACGGTTTCACCCGCGTAGTTCCCGTATCCGTGGGAGTACGAGGATAAAATATACCCTATGTTACTCATTAAAGACGTGGCTTTCTAATGGTGAAAGAATTTTTAAAATCGGCGCAGTATTTTTTAAGTTTATTCATTACAAACATACACACACACAAAAATACAAATCTTTCCTCTTTATAATATTGGTGTAGATAAAAGTTTTATTTGAGAGTTAAGAATACTATAAGCCTCTCTGTCTCGTTGATCGCAAGCACGACTGCTGAACATGTGGACCGGGATTCGATTTCCAGGTCGAGCAGTGTTATTAGGTTTGTCTATCAGGAATTATAAATTCTCAATTAGCAACCACGGAGTCTAGATTTGTGCCCGGTTGATGGCAATAGGCTCGCTCCCTATTACATGGGACTTCAACTGGAGAAATGTGGGTGTAAGCTATTTACCCTACCTACGTCGAATTTCACGTCTGTTCCAAATTTTAGAACTAAACAAGACTAAAAATAATGTAACAACAACAACAACAGCCCATAACGTCCACTACTGGACATAAGCCTCTCCCATGATGGGAGGAATTTGCCGTAATCTCCACGCTTGGCAGGCGGATTGGAGATCGCAGTGATGAAAGACTAACAGAAAACGCTGCTGCCCATTCTCTGGTCTACGGAGGCGCAAGGTATTCTGCCTCAGACATTAGTCGCCTTATACGACACCCGTGAGTGTAATGGGTTGGTGCTATTCTACTCTGTTGGATACCACATGGCTACTGCAACAACAGTCATGTGGCAACTCAACAAAATTTGCTACGTTCACTAGTTGAAAAATAAACATATAAACTGACCAATAAAACTGGATACATGATGGAATTTGAAACTACGATGGAAATGTAATGAATTTGACAGGTGGATGATGTTGTTTTAAGCAAGCAGCGCCACCTTGATGTCTCAAGTTATTTTGGTCTTATAATATTTTTTTTTAAACGTTATGGACCGATGACAAAATCCACGATTTTTTTTAAAATAAATGCATAAATGAATAGGCATTTATGTTTAAGGCTTTCAAAAATAAATTTCAATGAATTTTAAATCCACAATGTACGCAATTGAATCTGTTTTTATTACTTACCATAAAGCATTAAAAAAAATATTTCCACCCAAAAAAAGGAACACTTAAGACCCGAAATAGGTTGTAAAAATATAATTCGCGAATCTTCTCAAGTACCCATATTGGATATAAAAGAATATTTATCCAGACCGAACCCATCAATCAACGTCTAAAAACAGATAAAAAATAAAAACATAACGACAGCGCTGTCACCGTTTTGATACGTAATTCAATTTGGATGCGATCCAAAATTGTTTTGTTTTCAATATAAAATAGTTGAACGATTGAAATCGTGTTATTATTCGGGTTTTGTTTTGTTTTTAAAAGGTTACCTTTTGTTGCTTTTGCTGTGATTCATGTGACTGTGGTAGATACATTTTCAAAAACTTGCAATACTATTTATTTGTTTTGTAAGTTGGTTAAATATAACATTTTTACACGTCCAGTCTTCGATTTTAGCTAGCTGCCCTTGACAAAAGTTGTCTAAACAGTTATCTAGTATAATGATAGGTGGAAGAGCGGAGTCACCTAACACAAGTATCTTCTTGCTTAAAAGGTGATCTCCAAATTATGTGTGTTATAACTATAAGCAATTGAAAAAACCTTTCCCCCTCAACCCCTTGGTCTGACTGGTTGTCAGACTTTTTGGGCCTCTGACTACCTAACGACTGTCAAAGATCTACAAATGACAGCTGGGACCAACGGCTTAACGTGCTTTCCGAGGCACGGGGGAAACTCGGTATGTAATGGGCGGTCACCCATCCACAGACCAACCTAGGCAAGCACGGCTTAACCTAACGATCGACCCGAGCGGATGTTATTATTTAGCCACGAGCTCCTCTATAGCTTATACAATGATTTTCTAAAATAAAAAAAAACTGTTCGATTTACAGTGAAAATCAGCTGTGCTTTGATAAAAGTCGCTTTCTGACACCACCGTTATCGATATTGATAATGCACTAACTGTTGTAACATCATCATCATCTGCCTAGCCTTTTTCCAACTTTGTTGGAGTAGGCTTCCAGTGTTACCGGATGCAGCTGAATACCTGTATTTTACATGCAGCGACTGCCTATCTGACCTCCACAACCCAGTTAGTACTGGATAATACGTAAGCCCCTTGGTAAGACTGGTTGTCAGACTTTTTGGGCTTCTGACTACCTAACGACTGTCAAAGATCTACAAATGACAGCCGGGATCAACGGTTTAACGTGCTTTCCGTGGCACGGAGGAAACTCGGTATGTAATGGTTGGTCACCCATCCACTGACCAACTTAGGCAAGCACGGCTTAACCTAACGATCGACCCGAGTGGCTGTTATTATTTAGCCACGAGCTTCTCGTATTATTGCCACGTATAACTTAAATAATTAGAAACATCAAAGACAAATAGTACAAAACATTCGTTCACCAGTAAGTAAGAACAAATCTCCTCACTTTCCCGTCACACGGTCACACTGCTCGACTCTCCAATCTCCGTATCAGTGTGTAATCGGTATAAGCGCGCTTCCTTCAAGTAATTTTCCACTTGATCAGTCTACCGACTTTTTTCTTCCCTTTTTCTGTTTCCTTATCGCAAGTCAAGTGTGAGCTTATTGACCTGCTAAGAATTCTAATAAAAGTTAGTTAGTTATGTTGTATTACCCGGTAACTGCTGGGTTTAGAGTTCAGATCGGCACTCGCTTCATCTACACTAATATTATAAAGAGGAAAGATTTGTATTTTTGTGTGAAATTAAATGAAATGAAATTTATTTATTTGCCAGAATATAGGTGCTTACATGATATGGTAAAATAATCTAAGTTTCACTATATTCGACTTATCAATCGTGCAAATATTTCTAGTACATGCAAAATAATATCATTTTATGTCATACATTGTCATACATAATAGAATTTACAGTCTTGCTTTGATTAATATTAGTTAGAAACATTAATTACATTATAAAAAATAATTATTATAATAAGTAGTTGGTAAATTAGCTATTATTAGGAGTAAAATTATATTTCATGATTACGACAAAATTCATCAATGTATTAATTAATTTCTATATAATGTCAATTTAAATTTAACTAAGTCTTCGTTTATTTATTAACATCATGTCTGTTTAAAATTTAAATAATCATCTATTGAAAAAAACATCTGTCACAAAGCCAATTGGTTAAAGTTCTATTCAATTCTAAGTTATTCATTTTTCTTATTTTTTCCGGTAGTTTATTATAAATTTTCATCGCCATGGCGTAGCAGTTTCTGTCACATAACTTTAATCTCTGTGTGTGTGTGTATGTTTGTAATGAATAAACTCAAAAACTTCTGCGCCGATTTCAAAAATTCTTTCACCATTAGAAAGCTACATTCACCTTGAGTAACATAGGCTATATATTATCCACGTACTCCCATGAAAACGGAAACTATGCGGGTGAAACCGCGTGACGTCCGCTAGTGTAATCTGGTATTCAGATACAACCGGTTAGACTGAAAGCCGACCCTAACATAGTTGGGGAAAGGCTAGCCAGATGAAGAGTAACAGTCGTCCTCAGATTTGCTTAATCACACTAAGGATGTATGTCATTTGCATGTCACTAAACTACAAAATCTGTTTGTATTTTACTGTCCGATGGATGCGAGTCGCACGGGACCGGTCAATGTGGCGACACTTGAGGGAGGTCTATGTCCAGCAGAGGACGTCTTTCGGCTGAAATGATGATGATGATGACATATACTGTTGGTAGTTTTAACATATTGAAGCTGTAATATACTAGGAATGGAAAAGCCTTGTCAAAGCTGATTAATTGTTATAAATCTGGCGAATTAGGTCAGGCTATTTTGAAATATAAAATTACTCAAACAGATTTTGAACCAATGAAAATACCCTGGGAAGAGCTATGCTGACACCATTAGTTTCACAGTTATTTGTTGTCCAGAGTGGTAAATGTATTACGAGGACTAATAACGTCAAGCTAGTAAAACTAAGTGGCTCTTCTACCTCAGTTGTTAAACTGAGGGGGGGGAGCGAATGGTACTTGATTTAAATACAGCCCTATTACGTGATCTGAATAGTTGATATTCTCTTGTTTCTTTGTTTATTGCCTTCAAGATGCAAAGTAATTAAATCAGCAACTGCTTCAGATTAGAATAATGATTCGAGTGTTTTTGAATTTCTTTGTATTTTGTCCGATTCTTTAGAGCTTTTTGCCAATTATATCTACTTTTTGTTGTAATTCTATTGATTATTTATTTGTGTCTACGTTCTTTTTTTCAATTTTTTTTTATTTTTATTCTTACTGATTGTCACAGCGAAAACCAGCTCCACCAACTCCAATGGTCTTTTTGATATGACGTAGGTACATTTCCACCTTACTATTCTTTGTGTGCATTTTTATACGTGTCATGTTTAGTGCAGGAATTTTTTTCCTTTCTCCTAAATTCTTTTGAGTATAAATCTACAAAATATCCCTATTAATAAATAAACAAAATTATATCATTTGTTACGCTAAGCTAAATATCGCATCGCATCGCTTGCACTGTACCCAGCGCGGCTGTGCATATGGACCACCCGGCAACGCAACGTCAGCTCTTCACGGCGACATCTTCTCACGGTCACCTCTCCGAATTGAGGAACACCTGTGTGATTCTCATTATGAATCAAACCTCGATCATGGTCACTTGTATAACTTAATTTTAATGTTTAATATTCATGTAAAGTTTGTCTAATTAAATCTACGTCTCCAAAACTATCTTTTTCTTGCGACTCGCCTGTAGAAATCGTAAATGGCGCAGCCGGTAGGATACTTGTAAAAACTAGAACATCATAGACAAGTTACCGAACCTACATTGATTTTTGCAGTGAGTGATCTGAACATTGATTGTGCAGGAGAAAGATACTGGAGCATTATGCAGTAAGTACTTTGAATCTTTCTTAGTCCTTGCTTTCCTACATTAGTCCTTCCTAGTATATTATATATCTATTTTAAGTGTGCGTTTTAATATTTCGCGAGTGATTTTTTGGTGTTAGTTTAACGTATAGCCGTCAAGATTTTCCATCCGGGAGAATCACGGAATAATAGGTTAGCTAGTGATAGGAATAGCAATAGAAATAGATCGATAGATCAACGCAGGGATCTAGGAGATATTTTAGAGGATAGTGAATTAGACGCGAATTTGGAAGAAAATATGGCAAATAATAATAGTAATCCAGTAGATTTAATCTATAAGTCACTTAGACTTGTTCCAGATTTTGATGGAAATTCTCATATATTAACCCGTTTCATAAATTTATGCGATCAATTGGTACTTGCGCATTTTAGAACTGAGCCTGGGCACGAATTAACTAACCTAGCCCTAATTAATGGCATTTTAAATAAAATTTCTGGATCTGCAGCTAGGCTTATCAATTCTAATGGGATACCGGAAAATTGGCAAGGAATTAGAAGTGCGCTAATCAACAACTTCGCAGACCATCGTGACGAGACCGCACTATATAGTGATCTATCATTGCAGACACAAGGCTCTAGCACGCCGCAAGAATTTTATGAGCGATGTCAAAATTTATTCAGCACGATTATGACCTATGTGTCTTTACACGAGTCTGTGAATACTACAATAGAGGCAAAGCGCTCTCTTTATAAAAAGCTTACTCTTCAGGCCTATTTACGTGGACTTAAGGATCCTCTAGGATCCAGGATCCGTTGCATGCGTCCTGATAGTATTGAGAAAGCTCTCGAGTATGTTCAGGATGAACTTAACACGCTTTACATGCAACAACGTACTGATGGTGGCTCTAATAGGAAAGATTTGTTACGTCCTACTCTACATGGCACGCATCTACCCTTGAATAATTTCGCACCTAGACCTATGCCGCTTAGTATGCCTGGACCATCAAAACCATATGGATTTAACAACTTTGGGTCAGCTCCTCAATATGGTAGCCGACCACAACTTGCTCAAGGCTGGAGACCTAACTTTCCTTCGCAAGCTTTACCCCCTCAGGGTCTGACACGAACTCAACAGGTCATGCGCACATACCCTCCAAATTACAACCCTCAAAGCAATGTCTTTAGATTGCCGAATAGAGCACAAGCTCATCAGCCACATGGTGCCGGTAATACCCCTCGTCCAATGAGTGGAGTAAGCCATTTTAATCCTAAAGTTTTACCGCCTAGTGGGCACGATTGGCGTAGATTTGGAAATCCGCCACCGAACAATTATTTCAAATCGCGTGAGACTAATTTTAATGAATTTGATTTCTATGACAATGATTATAACTATCCGGACTATGAGTGCTATGACTATGAACATGTCAATGAGTACAGCTGTGAAAATGAAATAGACTATCGCTCAGAGGTACCTGTAATTGAGGAAATTAATCAAACGCCATCTTCTACTAATGATGAAAATTTTCAGAAGGTTTCGAAAAGTGTCAAGCCAAAATAGAACTAAATTTTCATATTCAAAGACAGTTAGTCTATGTCCAGATAAGTAATCCTCCACTTAAGCTTTTAATTGACACTGGGGCTAATCAGTCTTTCATAAGCCCTGAGGCCGTGCAAAAATACTTCAATCATCTACCCCTTAACTATGAACCTTTTCAAATTACTACGGTTCATGCAACTAGTAAAAATGATTACTCTATATCTTTGCCTTGCTTCTCAGAGTTTAATGAGTCTCAGGATATTACGCTTTTCATCTATAAATTTCACGACTATTTTGATGGCCTTTTAGGAATAGACTTACTAGATGAATGGAATTCTACTATTGACCTAAAAAATAAAATACTTATTACACGAAATAGTACAGTACCTATTCAGATGTACGATTCTCGTAATGTCAACTTGTATGAGGATATTATACCAGCAAATTCTAAGAAATTAGTAAGAGTACCAGTTAATGCAAAAGATGGTGAGGTATTTGTTGAAAGTCAGATAATCTGTAATTGCTTTATTTCTGATTGTTTTACCAAAGTAGAGAACAATAGAGGTTGGGTTGAATTGAGCAATTCTTCATCTAATGATGTCATATTTTCAATGGATAGGCCGGTAGAAGCTGTAATATTTGAAGTTAATAGTAACAGTACTGAAATTTCATCAAATCGTACAGCTGAAGTTTTATCGCGTCTCCGTACCGAACATTTAAATGAAGAAGAACGTATTAATTTAGAACAGCTCTGTGAAAATTATGCAGATGTGTTTTACCTTGATGGAGAAGCACTTACTTTCACCAACAAGATCAAACACAGGATAAGAACTACAGATGAAATTCCAGTACATACCAAAAGCTACCGATATCCGTACGTTCATCGTCAGGAAGTTAGGGACCAAATTAACAAGATGCTTGAACAGAACATTGTTAGACCATCCGACTCTGCATGGAGTTCTCCCATTTGGATAGTACCCAAAAAACCTGATGCTTCAGCAAAAATTAAGTGGCGTCTCGTGGTAGACTTCCGAAAGGTTAATGAAAAAACGATCGACGACAAATACCCTATACCTAATATTACAGATGTCTTAGACAAACTCGGCAGGTGCCAATATTTTACTACCCTAGATTTGGCATCTGGATTTTATCAAGTCGAAATGGACAGCGCAGATATTCATAAAACTGCTTTTAATGTTGAAAACGGCCATTATGAATTTCTAAGGATGCCCATGGGACTTAAAAATTCGCCATCTACCTTCCAGAGGGTGATGGATAACCTTCTTAAAGATCTACAAAGTATCTGTCTCGTCTATTTAGACGATATTATAGTGTTCAGTACTTCCTTGCAGGAACATATCCTTAATCTTGAAAAAGTCTTCAAAAGACTTCGGGAATCTAATTTCAAGATTCAAATGGATAAATCCGAATTCTTGAAGTTAGAAACCGAATTTTTGGGACATGTTATCTGTAAGGACGGTGTGAAACCTAATCCTAATAAAATTAATGCAATAGAAAACTACCCCTTACCCAAAACTCCCACTGAAATTAAACGTTTTCTTGGTCTTCTAGGCTACTATCGTAAATTTATCCCCAATTTTGCAAATCTTACCAAACCACTTACACAGTGCCTCAAAAAGGGTTCTAGAATAACCTTAGATCAAAATTATACCAATTGTTTTAACCATTGCAAAACCCTCCTTACTAACGATCCTATCCTTCAATATCCAGATTTCAGTAAAGAGTTCATTTTAACCACGGATGCCTCCAACGTGGCCATTGGTGCAGTACTATCCCAGGGTATAATTGGTTCTGACAAGCCCATTGCGTATGCATCTCGGACATTGAACTCTAGGGAACTTAACTATAGTACAATCGAGAAAGAGCTTCTTGCTATAGTTTGGGCATGCAAGTATTTTAGACCATACATCTTTGGCAGAAAGTTCAAAATTTTGACCGACCATAAGCCACTACAGTGGGTCATGAGTCTTAAGGAGCCCAATTCCCGGCTCACGCGATGGCGACTTAAGCTCAGTGAATATGACTTTACGGTAATATATAAGCAGGGAAAGTTTAACACAAATGCAGATGCCCTTTCTCGCATTGAGTTGCACAATGAAGAACTCATATCCATTATTGCTAATGCATCGGATAAGACTCCTACTATAGATGACACTAGTTCAAGAACCCTAACCGCTTCAGATAATTGTAGTAACTCTAATACCGCTACTGTACATACTGATAACGAAAATCCTATTTTAGAAATACCTATCACAGATGAACCCTTAAATAAGTTCTCTAAGCAAATTATATTTAATGTTGTAGGTGATATAAAAAGTAGACCAGTTATAACTAAACCATTTGATAACTATACACGTGTATCGATGCAAATCTCTAAATCTAACCTAGGAAACGACCTTATTAACGCTATTAAAGAATATGTACAACCTAAAATTAAAACTGGAATTTTAATCAATCCTTATTTAGAAATGTATAATATAATACCTATAATACAAAGAACATTTAAGAATTCATCTATGAACCTATTTTTAACAAAAAGAGAATTAGATAACGTCAGGGAATATCTTAAACAGCAGGAAATCATTAACAAGTATCATGATGGGAAAACGAACCATCGGGGCATCAATGAGTGCTATCTTGCTCTATCGCATAGGTACTTTTGGCCAAAAATGCGCGAACAAATAACTAAATTTATAAATGAATGCGTAATTTGCGGACAGGCAAAGTATGACCGCAATCCTGTGAGACCACAACTAAAAGTAGTCCCTTCATCTTCAAGACCTTTTGAATTGGTACATTTAGATCTACTAACTATTCAAAATGAAAAGTTCTTAACCATAGTAGATGCTTTCTCCAAGTATGGTCAAGCATATTACTTACGCGACGGAACTGCAGTTAGCGTCATTCAAGCCTTATTAAATTTCTGTACTCATCACGGCATGCCTATCACTATCGTAACTGACAATGGTACAGAATTCACCAATCAATTGCTAGCTGAATTTGTAAGGATTCATAAAATCCAACATCATAGAGTAGCCCCCCATGCTCCTAATGAAAATGGTATTATTGAGCGGTTCCACTCAACGATACTAGAGCACCTACGTATATTAAAAATATCTGAAAAATCTGAATCAGTCAATAACCTAATGCCGTATGCCCTTATGGCTTACAATAGTAGTATTCATAGTTTTACTAAATGCAAACCCTTAGATGTAATTACGGGTCACTTTGACCCCAGAGATCCTTTTGACATAGATTTAACTTCGCATTTATTACAGCAGTATATGCATAATCATAAAGACAAGATGATCCTCGCTTATAATACTATCGAAGATCTTTGCAACGCTTCTCGTTCCGATCTGATGAATGCTCGTAATAGAACCCGTGAACCGGAGGTAAACTATCCACCCGAACAACAGATTTTCGTGAAAAATCCGATTGCTTCGAGGCAAAAGTTAGCTCCCCGATATACCCACGACGTAGTTGAGACTGGCCTCCCTATTCACATTTATACGAAGAAAAAGAGAGGTCCAGTTGCCAAAACTATCTTTTTCTTGCGACTCGCTTGTAGAAATCGTAAATCATTAATAAACCAAAATACCCGTTTCAATGAGAAAGCGTTGGTTATTCATTGGAATATTCTATTGGGCGAATGTTCGAAGTAAAAGTCTGTTATTATCAGCCGTTTTCAATTACAACCCTCTCAGAAACTTCGTTATTTAGACCTTTATAAGGGTGTTACTCGTTATGGGCAAAGCGGGAGAGATTGATGTTTTCATTGGCGGTATTTGTGTTAATTTTATTTGATTCTGTAAATCTTTAATTTTTCAATAATTTAAGTTTAATTTATTTTCTCAGAAAAATGCCATATCTCTGTGAAAAAAAATAACGATAGATCCCCTTTTACGGGTAACACATTCAATTAATAACTTTAATTTTATAATATTACCTTATACGGGGTGTATAACAACCCCATAAGGAAGACGAAAAGTACTTTGTTCACCTCGTCATTGCCATATTGTTTTGCTCTAGACCGTAC
Source organism: Xestia xanthographa (assembly GCA_905147715.2). NCBI lineage: Eukaryota > Metazoa > Arthropoda > Insecta > Lepidoptera > Noctuidae > Xestia > Xestia xanthographa. Next base: position 23,017,388 of record LR990657.1, read on the forward strand.
CCGGTAACCGGTATAGTTGCGGAGATATTGGAGGCCAAAGTTCCAGCTTTTCACAAGTTTAAAAAAAATTGTTATAACTTTATTTTAAATACCTCCAATACCCCTAGTTGTATACAATGCATCCATCAGTTCAATGTGTTAAGTGCATTGAGTCCTACCGTAAGCCGCGATTTTTCAGCCCAAAATCAAAAGTCAATTGCCAGAAATATTTTTTGGGTAGAATTATTTAGTTTGATGTACAGAATGCTTAATTGACAGCTTCGTAAAAGGTCTGTTTACTTCTTGTATGTTAAAAGAATAATAGGGAATAATAATAATAATTTCTATAATGGCATAAAAACAGGTTACAGAAAAATGTGAGACCCTGGCTCCAGAGTTAGGTTATAATACCTGTATTTCAGGAGGGAATATGCATGAAATACAAAACTCTTTTTATTTATGAAAAAATCCTTGTATTGGCGCAAACAAACATTGTGGTACACTTGTTTAAGTTTCTAATACATCACTTATTTTATAATTTACTGTTTTATGTAGCATGTTTTTGGTGAAACGGAACGCACTCTCAAAACACATCGTCCTCGATAACCGGGGTATTGACGTCAAAGTTCATTGTGTCAAAAAAACACTTTTATTTGAAAATTGCTTAAAGTTTCACTAAATTTTTATTATAATATTGTTATTGCAATTTTTACTTGAAATAAGCATATAAAATTTGTAAAATTATTTTATTAAGGCCAAAAAAATTAGATTTAAACAAGGCAGATTGTGGATAATGACGTCACATCATGATCGAGACAGCTACGGACGTTTGAACTGTCGTAGAAAATTCCAAGAGTTTAATATTATTTTGGTGCGACAAGCAGTAGTTGAACTTAACTTTTAATACTTTTCTTGGATTGATAGTACTGTATTTTATTGATTTAAATGACGAAAAAATGACGTGCATAATTCCCTATTGTATTATAGCGATCAGACCTTAACACGAATGAGTGACTAAACTAAATCTACCCAACCCGGATACCATGTTTCTTCTATCAATAACTACATCATTCCGCCATCAGCTTATAACTTCAGCATAACTGGATTGGATCTCAGTTGTTGAACAATATTTAGGTTTGAACACAGTTGATCCGACCGGAATAATCCTTTTCGACCGTGTACTCTCATCTAATTGAAATATAAAGTATCTTTAGACAATATTGAAAGTATACTTCAGCTCTATTGTTCTCTAGAATTCTGTGAAAAGTAATAGAAAATCAATTGTTTGGAAGATTTCATAAAGGGAATCATAATGAATTATTGTTTGTATAACTTTTAACGACAAATTGAAATAGCCATTATTAATAGACCTATACTATTTAACGATTTGTATAATTTGTATAATCATACTACGCATCGTAACTTAGTTTAATTTCCAGTATAAACCTCACATGTGTGGAAAGCCTCCAATCAAAAACTGTGGAAAACTCCATACATTTCCACTCATTTTCTCATCTACGACCCGATCTTAATTATAACAGACTAGCTGACGTCCCGCGGTTTAACCCGCGTAGTTCCCGTTCCCGTGGAAGTACGGGAATAAAAAAGCCTATAGCACTCACGAATAATGTAGCTTTCTACCAGTGAAACAATTTTTCAAATTGGTTCATTACTTCCGGAGATTACCCCCTACATACAAACTTACAAACAAATGTTACCTCTTTATAATATTAGTATAGATTATATCAAAGAATTGTAAGAATAATGCGAATTTGAAAGTTTCATTGCAATGCGAGTCATGGTGATTTATCTTTTTATTTTATATATTAACTAATCTGGATATAAAAATTAAAGAGCCTGTGCAAAATTAACACTTGAAGTCAACTAATAAGTGACAAAAGTCGTAGATCCAGAAGGATTTGGTTAGACAATGCTATTCTATCAGCAAAACCAATGATAGAAAAGTCAAAAATGCATGAAACTGATTGAATTCTGTTCATAATAACAAATAACAACAACAGCCCATAAACGTCCACTGCTGGACATAAGCCTCTCCCATGATGGGAGGAATATGCCGTAATCTCCACGCTTGGCAGGCGGATTGAAGATCGCAGTGAAGAAAGACTAACAGAAAATGCTGTTGCCCATTCTCTGGTCTACCGAGGCGCAAGGTGTTCTGGCTCAGACATTAGTCACTTTATACGACACCCATGAGTGTAATGGGTTGGTTCTATTCTACTCTGCCGGATACCACACGGCATACCGTTCATAGGTTCCGTAGAAAAACGAAAAACTTTACGAGAAAAAAATACCACTAGTTAGTACCAAGATGTTGTAGACGTTTACGACGTTTACGAACTCAAATTTTCCAGTTTCAGAAGGGAACTTATTTCCCTTATTAGAAAGAAAGAAAGAAAATACATTTATTTGGCACACGCCACAAGTGCATACAGTATAAAAAATAAAACAACAAAAAATGAAAAACAAAAAGAATAACAAAATAAATGAGTAAAAAGTTAAAACTAAACAAAAAATAAAAAACAATGTGACACCGTGTGCCTCACGGCTGCGCCAAATAGGCCCAGTTCAGCATAATGCCGGACAACTAGTGCCCGACGCTGGTTTTCAACTGGACCTAGATTAGTGAAGTTACGGATGTGAAGCAGTTTTTTTATTAGAAACCCGTTTTAAAACCCAGGTATCCCTCGATAAAAGGTTAACAAAATTAAACTAAGAAGTCACCGACCTAATTGCTTAATGTTTCGCTTTTAAGTTGGCACTGTTTCAAGTTAACGCTACGACGCTAACCAGTACAATTAACTGGAAAGCTTACTGAATACGTATAGCTTTCGCAAATCTTGGATTGAGTTGTACTCTTTTGAGTTTTGTTTAAATTGTCTTGCGTTCTAAATATTTTCTTTTAGTCTTTTCTGCCTATCGCAAGGCTATCATAAGTTACTTCTAATACTACTCTATAAAGACTATCTGGACCAAAGAACGTACGTAAGTCATTCCTTTTGAAAGTCCATGTCATAAGTCATCGTCATTTGCTTGGCTTTTCTCATGTTACTAGATTGGGGTTGGTTTCATATTCAATCCAAATGGTTGTGACTATAACTTATCGTATTTTTGTGAATGACCTACAGACCAAAATTGATAACCCTATCTTGTTTTAAATTTAAGATGTCTCAGACTTTTTTGGTCTAGTTATATTTATTTTCAAATATTGAGAAAAATTGGCACCAAGCCTTTACAAGTCGAAGTGTTATAAACAAACTTTTAAGATAAGTTAGCAAAGTCTTTTAAAAGTCCCAAGAATGGTCTGTGTACCGAAAACTAAGCTAATGGATGTTCTAAAATCTTTTCAAAGCCCCGACAAGTACATCTATCTGTTAAAACCGATTGGGTGTCACTTTGAATTAATTAGTTCTATTACGAACTGACAACCTTCTGACAGTTTTAATAAAGGGTCTTCAAATGTCTCGGTTGTGAAATTGAAAATTTTATTAATTTGTAAATATCGGTCGTCAGTGGATTTAAAAATGAAAAGTGGAACTTACTAGAAGATACAAGAACAAAATAGGCACACTCTTATTTAAATAAACCTTTCCTCCGTGCCTCGAAAAGCACGTTAAGCCCTGCTTTCATTTAATAGATCTTTGACAGACGTTACAGGTAATCAGTAGTCTGAAAGTCTGGTAACCAGTCTTATCAAGGGGTACCGTATTGTCTAGTGAATTATGGAGTTCAGATAGACAGTCACCACGTCATGTAAAACACTGGTATTCAACTACATCCGGTAAGATTGGAAGCTAACCCCAATAAAGTTGGGGAAGAGCTAGGCAAATGATGATGATGACTCTTATTTAACTAAACCCAGAGAAACCCTAAAAAAATATGCTACGTTTTACGTCAGACAGTGGTTTTGGCATATTTTGCGCTGCGTTTTCGTAGCGCTACGCCGTGCTACGAACCGCTACGCGTTGTTACATTCAACTACGCTCTAGCTGTTGAATTAAATTGAGATATCGTGTAGCAATAGTACGTTTACATCAAAACTAGTTTTTGCCTGCGATCGGAAAAATTCCATAGATATCCTAAATATTCGGGGATAACGTAGCTACGAATTCGCAAAGCAGTTTTCAGAATCTGGTCAGTAATTCCAAAGAATTTCCCCTACAACTGAACTTAAAAACATACAAACCGTCTCTATAAAATATGAATTATAGAAAACATAACACAAAAGTTCCAAACTTCTAATGCATAACATTTCAATTAAATACATCAACAGTTCAACAGTTTCCTTATCTGTTTTATCTCAAAACACGAACATATAATAGAAAGTTAACACAGGCATGTACCAAAAAAACTTTTACATATATTTCAGGAGGTGTAGAGTTGTTTGTTTACCCTCCGTGCGCCCTCTGGAGGATCTCAACTGAAACTTATTGGGTTCAACTTATTTGATAACCGTCTCCTAAGGGATTTTACTGTATGAAAATATTTGATACAATTTGATTTACGTTTATTCTTCTCCATTAGGTTGCTTGAAGTGTTTGTGGATTTTCTTGGTGTATGTGGTTGTTGTGAATAAGTTTGTGAAGTGATTTCATTGCTTTTCAGTCTGAAGTATCTTTTTATGACTGCTTCGTTGATCTAGTAGCCGTAAGTGCGACTGCTTGGCGTAAGGTCCCGGGTTCGATTTCCAGGTCGGGCAAAAGTGATATTGGGTTTTTCCATCAGGAATTTCTAAATAACAGCAACGGAATCTGGATTTGTGCGATACCAAGGTCGGGCAAAAGTGATATTGGGTTTTTCAAACTCAAACTCAAACTCTACTCCCTCTCTCCCTCTCTTCTCTCTATCTACTCTCTCTCTCTCTTTCCATCAGGAACTCAAACCCAAACTCTACTCCCTCTCTCCCTCTCTTCTCCATCTCTTCTCTCTCTCTACTCTCGCTCTCTCTCTTTCCATCAGGAACTCAAACTCAAACTCTACTCCCTCTCTCCTCTCTTTCTACTCTCTCTCTCTCTCTTTCCATCAGGAATTTCACAGGAGCAGCCACATAATCTGGATTTGTGCCCGGTTGATGGCAATAGGCTCGCCCTCTAATCGGGACTTAAACATAACTGGCGAAATATAGGAGTGACTGTGCCCGATTACCCATTACCGTGGTCCAACAATTTCTGCAGAGTACATCAACATGTCATTTATGTGGCATCGTCTAAGCTCTATGGTGAAGGGGGATTACAGTTTTAATTACCAGGGAATTTGGTTTGGGTTGGGTTTTTCCATCAGGAATTTCTAAATAACAGCAATGGAATCTGGATTTGTGCGATACCCAGGTCGGGCAAAAGTGATATTCCCTCTTATTATAAAACGTGGTCTTAAAAAAGTACCGGCTTTAGTACTAGGTTTAAACCATGACCTTGAATAAACGTTATTACAAAACGAAGTTTATCGCTAGTCCTAGAACTATCTATGGTACCAAAGTTAGACCATCGTGACCCCTAGTTTAACTATGGTACTAAATTGTCAACTCGTTTTTTAACATATTTGTATTGGTTTTCGTCGACTTATCTTCAAGTATTTTAGCCGATTCGGCAATAAGTTGACGGAGTATAAATCCTAGAATGAAATTTGTATTAGTGTAAGTAATGTGGCATAGGTACATGGTTTAGCTTATTGCATCAAATACTGTGTGTAGTTGTGTCCGTAATCTATCATATCAGTTATCACTAACCTTTTCTCCTGAACTCCAATTTTCACCTCTTTTATTCTTTGGTTGATCCATTTTTTTAAATTGAATGCACACACGATCTCACCACAAAGAATACTGTGCCCAAAGAACTGTGCCTTTACTTATATTATTACTCTTGAAGTGAAACCGGACATTTAGTTTAAATAAAAGATGTAACATAAACATTTCGATAACATTACTCGAATTACGCGCGCCACCCAGTTCACTCCATTATACGCGCTAGCTCGATAGTTGTTCCAAAACAGAAAAATTTAATTGATGCATTCAAAAAAATACAAGTAGGAATATTTAAATACCTTTAAATAACAAAACTTTGTATTTTACCACTACAAATAACAATTTATAAAATATTTTTTCTTTAAATTACGTAACAACATTCTGTAAAAAGGAACGGTGCAGAGAACGCTGAACGAATGATTGAATAGTTTTAAATATTTTGTTGCTTATAATCTGTGGATTATGTTTAGACCAGGGACTATCTTTGGTACTATGTAGTCCTTTGTTGGTCTGCGATTTGTAATACGAAACGTTAGTACCGTAACAATCCCAGACCTTTTAGTCCTGGTTTAAACCTGGTACGTATTGGAAGTCTTATAATAAGACGGATTGGGTTTTTCAAACTCAAACTCAAACTCTACTCCCTCTCTCCCTCTCTTCTCTCTCTCTCTCTTTCCATCAGGAACTCAAACTCAAATTCTACTCCCTCTCTCCCTCTCTTCTCTCTTTCTTTCCATCAGGAATTTCACAGGAGCAGCCACAGAATCTGGATTTGTGTCCGGTTCATGGCGATAGACTCGCCCTCTAATCGGGACATAAACATAGCTGGCGAAATATAGGAGTGACTGTACCCAATTACCCATTATCGTGGTCCGACAATTTCTGCAGAGTACATCAACATGTCATTTATGTGGCATCGTCTAAGCTCTATGGTGAAGGGGGATTACAGTTTTAATTACCAGGGAATTTGGTTTGGGTTGGGTTTTTCCATCAGGAATTTCTAAATAACAGCAATGGAATCTGGATTTGTGCGATACCCAGGTCGGGCAAAAGTGATATTGGGTTTTTCAAACTCAAACTGAAACTCTACTCACTATGTCCCTCTCTTCTCTCTCTCTCTCTCTTTCCATCAGGAACTCAAACTCTAATCCCTCTCTCCCTCTCTTCTCTCTCTCTTTCCATCAGGAACTCAAACTCTACTCCCTCTCCCCCCCCCCACTCTTCTCTCTCTCTTTCCATCAGGAACTCAAACTCAAACTTCTCTCCCTCTCTCCCTCTCTTCTCTCTCTCTACTCTCTCTCTCTCTCCCTTTCCATCAGGAATTTCACAGGAGCAGCCACGGAAATTGGATTTGTGCTCGGTTCATGGCGATAGACTCGCCCTCTAATCGGGACTTAAACATAACTGGCAAAATATAGAGTGACTGTACCCGATTACCCATTACCGTGGTCCAACAATTTCTGCAGAGTACATCAACATGTCACTTATGTGGCATCGTCTAAGCTCTATGGTGAAGGAGGATTACAGTTTTAATTACCAGGGAATTTGGTGGTCTTCTGTCAGTTCTCTTTGTTCCTCCGTAAATTGGTAACGAGTTGACGGAAATTATTATGTTGAATTGGCTTTAAGTATAATGTTGCCTTTATTATTTGATGCATAAAGGCTTTAAATCGCTCTATGTATGTATTGGAATGAAACTTCCTTTGTTTAGACTGAAGCCAACCCTAACATAATTATGTCTATATCTCATTACCCAGTTTTTTTAGAATGTTAAATTAAACATATCAGGTATAGAAAGGTATCTGGAGTTTCTGAAAAAACGTAACCACGCCATAGCGAAAATACACTAGTGTTCCGGAATTTTGCAAGACACAGTCACTTTTTACGTTTACTTTTTTACGTATTTTGTATAGTAAGCAACGAGCTATTGTTGGGCCTACGCTGTCCCCCCATACTTAAATACTAATGCTGTAACAAAATAATATTGTAATACCTACCTAATGATTTTAAAAGAGTAACCATGGAATTTCTTGCCGGTTCTTCTCCATGGCAACGACTAACGCGAACCGTGCACCTGTTTCGACGTTTTATAAGTGCCCATTTAGGCCTATGTGAAATAAAATATTTTGACTTTTGTTTTTTAGGGTTCCGTACCCAAAGGGTAAAAACGGAACCCTATTCCTAAGACTTCGCTGTCTGTCCGTCTGTCTGTCCGTCTGTCTGTCACCAGGCTGTATCTCATGAACCGTGACAGCTAGACAGTTGAAATTTTCACAGATGATGTATTTCTGTTGCCGCTATAACAACAAATACTAAAATAGTCAATGGTACGGAACCCTTCGTGTGCGAGTCCGACTCGCACTTGGCCGGTTTTTTTTTTCATTTTTGACTTTAAAAAAAGTTTCGTTTTTAACACGCTTTTAATACTTCACCTGTAAGTTGTAACTAAGTATCAAAATCTTCAAGTGAGTCAAATTTGACTCACTTCCAATTAAGCTGCTGAAGCATCGCTTACATGTTTAGTTTGGATGACAATGAATGGTTAGTGACGTCATTCTAAATCCAATATGGCGTACTTCCAAAGATGTCGGACTAGTTATTTTTTATGTATTCCCATGATACGGGTATCAAGTAAAAGGGTTTGATGAAAAGAATACGATAAATAAAACAACGTCACTCTAAAGCGTGTTTTTTTTTATACCTACCTTAATATTTTATTTTATTCTACAATGACATTCAACAGTTTCAACATTTGACATTATAAACTTTTCGGTAGCCAATGTCAATTCAACAGATTATTGATCTTTTAAACATCATTTTGACGACCCGATTAGCGCAGCGGTAGTGAGGCTGCCTTACGTTCTTAGGGTCCCGGGTTCGAATCCCGGTAGAAGCACATGCTTGTGTGGTGAGCATGGACAATTGTTTCCTTGTCATGGATGTTTATATGTATAGTAGTATAATAAATATGTATTTACAAACAAAAAGTATCTAAGTAGTATATCAACTATCTGGTGTCCACGACACAAGCCTCGTAGCTTAGTGTGGCGTTAGATGGCGCTGTGTATCATGTCCAGCGATATTTTATCAATAAAGAATATCATTTTATTGAGGCATTCTATTCTCCGTATAAGTAGTAAAACGTTTGGGAAACTCCAATTGTCATCATAATCAGCCTTTACCTAATCTTTCCACAGCTGGGTCACAAGCCTCCTCAAGGTTCACTGGAAGACCAGCGTCAGACAGCATCACGTGTCTGCCATGAATGCTGAAATGGACCTTTTTGGCGCAGCAGTGAGGCACACAGTACACACTATGTATTATCTCTTTTTTTGTAACTTTTTTTTTAAATATTAGTTTGTGTGTACATGTACTGACGTCATCATCATCTGCCTAGCCTTTTCCCAACTACGTTGGGGTCGGCTTCCAGTTTTACCGGATGCAGCTGAATACCAGTATTTTACATGGTGCGATTGCCTGGAAAAAGTGGCTAATAATATGAAAGATCAAAGTTATATGTACATTGAGAGAAGATTACATAATGAAAGGAACAAGTCTTGTTTTAGGCAAAAGTTGTTACAAGAAAACTGGTGCGCAAGTACCTACATTTATTGACAAACTCAGTGAACTACATTCTATCTGACCTCCACAACCCAGTTAGTACCGGGTAATACGATACCCCTTGGTAAGACTGGTTGTCAGACTTTTTAGGCCTCTGACTACCTAACGACTGTCAAAGATCTACAAATGACAGCCGGGACCAACGGCTTAACGAGCTTTCCGAGGCACGGAGGAAACTTGGTATGTAATGGGTGGTCACCCATCCACAGACCAACCTAGGCAAGCACGGCTTGACCTAACGATCGACCCGAGCGGCTGTTATTATTTAGCCACGAGCCGTAACATGTACTGACGTCAAATTAACATTATTCTTTTTTTCTTTCTTTCTTTGTTAGAGGGAGTAAGCTGTAATCCACCTCGCAGACCCAGTTCGTATTGATACCTCAATGTTAACTCGACTGTAAAAACGAAAATACTTTTACGAAACCTTCTAAACGGATTTATAAGAATTGAAAGAATTAATATAAAATACAAAATTCTTTCGAAAACAAATATCCGGTAAGGTAAGTCCTCATCCGTAATGGAATGAGACAAATTTCCAAGATCTGCGGAAAGCAATACGAATATTAGAAAATCCCCATACGGCGATACTGTTGGGCTCTGAGACACGCGAATTTATTTCATTTTGCGTTGTTATTCCTCGCATATTTTTGCATTATAGCGAGAAAAGGCTTATGAGGAAACTGTTTTGTTCTTGGAAATTCGAAATAACAACGTCTTGTAATGTTTTGTTCCCTCCGGCCGTTTTCGCAACTGCGATTCGCAACCAGTTGCGAATAAGGAATTTTTACTCCTTTTTCGCAACCAGTTGCGAATCAAGAAAACTTATTTTGGTTTTTACGATCATTTTTTGTCTTTCCAGTCAAAGTATGTAGTACTTGTAGGGTTCCGTACCCAAAGGGTAAAAACAGGACCCTATTACTAAGACTCCACTGTCCGCCCAAGTAACACATCAAAGCAGTATATCGGCCGACTTACAGCATTTCTGTATCGTTTTCGCATTTTGAATTAGTTGTATGATAGCATTACAAACGTTTATACGGCTACTGTAATGCTTATTTGGGCACAAATTATACGGCTTTAGATCATAAATAAGTTCACAATTAGTTGTTTAATTGCATTACAGGCGCATTACATTAGCATTAGTGTGACCAAATAAGTTGCGAATCGCATTATAGAAACATTATTACGGTCAATGAAGTTGCCAATCGCATTACAGAAACATTACTACGGACAATGAAATTGCCAATCGTATTACAGAAACATTATATTAGCAATATTATTGATAATGAAGATGTTAATTGCATTACAAAAGCATTAGACTAGCATAAGATTGTTCTAAAAGAATTATTGAGGCTATTTAAGTGTTCACAGTTAGAACTTAAATAAATCCTACATCATTGCAAAAACATCTCTAATACTACGGTACAAATGTTATAATACAATTAACTTTGTCTAGCAATATATTATGGACGAAGACGGTCAAAACTGAGTGAATGACACCATATTTGTTTGCATCAAAACAAAAATTATAATACTGGATACGTTTTTGACTCTTTTCTTATTTTATGCATGTAAATATTATTCGCAATGTAGTTTACTGTAAATGTCTATAATAATATAAGTTTCATTGAAAATTTTCACGCGCCTTCGTTATTTTGTGGTTTTCATATAAAATGTGACATAAAAATATGTGTGAAATGCCTAAAACAATTGTGTATTCCTAGTGTAGAAAGAATTTTGCATAATTAACATAATAGTATAGGTTGAGCAGTATTAAATAAAGTTATATTATTATGATATAGGTCTATTGCTTTTATAAATAGGTCCAAATGATAATATTTTTTGGTTATAAAATATTTACAAAATGGTGTCGATCTATAGCAGCCAGATGAGCCCTTAAAAAGGTTAATTAATGCCACCGGTAGTATCAATACTCACACGTGAACGATTATTAAGCTAGAGGCCAGAGAAAAGACTTTTGATGTGCCACTGTAATACCATTGTCTATAAAGTAGCTCTATATGGGTTCACCGGTATACCAGTACACTTGAATTATCTATAATGGAGAAAAAACAGACACAGATTCGAATGACATAGGCATGGTTGGACCCCGGACGACCGTAGTTCAAAATCAAGAAGAAATAAAAATAAAAAAATCCACCCCAAAAATGGCTGTTGTTTTGTTGATCATATAATATGTGCTTTTCCCCAATATGGCCGACAAATGGTTTTACGAATACAGTGAAATGCATGTATATACAGCTTTACGCATTACAATAACTCACGTGTATTTGATTAAATACCTGTTAGCTGTACAACAGAACTCAGTTGAACTCTATAAATGCAAGCATTACATTGATTCACGTTGATGCTGTACAGCGGTACTAGGCTTTTACTTACCGCTTAACAGTGCTAATACACAACAAAGGGCACTAAAAACAGCTCAAAGCTGTATAACGGATCTACGGTGCATTATAATGGTACAAGTTTATGCTATTAAGCGGCAATATGCATTATCGTACTACTTAAAAATGCTATTGTAGATCCAAACGCACTAAAAACAGCTGAAAGCTATACAGCTGCCTTGTGGTTTGCTGCACTCAAACTAAAGGCTTTATAAAAGTATTTTCATATGCCATTATGCAACCGTTATACATCGTAAAGCATCATAATGGTTTTGAAATACCAATATAAAGCGTCAAGATGCTCGGTGAACTCAATTAAAAGTTTATACGGACCTTAAGTTCTAAATAAGTTTACTATTCGTTTGTTATAATGCTTCCTGTGTTACTTGGGCGTCTGTCTGTATGTCTGTCTCAAGGCTGTATCTCATGAACTATGGTAGCTAGACAGTTGAATTTTCACAGATGATGCATTTCTGTTGCCGCTCAACAAATATTATAAGCAGAATAAAATAAACATTTAAGTGGGGGAAAAAAAAAGTATAAATTTGTATCGCACAGGACAACAAAATGATTAAAATAACAATAAAACAAAATTATACAGGATGACTTTTTTATCCCTTTCCAAAAAAAATGGGTATAATAGGTGAATGGAGTAGAAGCGCATTCGCTTCTACTCCTTTTTTTATTTAATCTAAAAAATTCGATGAAAATCGATAAATTCGATATTTTCAATTTTTTTCAAAATTTCTCTTTCTTTGTTCTAAAGTGAAAATTTTATTTGAAATTCGTAGTGTTTTTTGACGATGGATCAATTTTTTTCTAAGCTGTAGAATAAAGGAAAAAATAACTAGGTATAAAGCTAAGAATATAAGCTATAAGCTTCTTTCTACTCCGTTCACCTAATATACCCATTTTTTTTTTTTGAAAAGTGATAAAAACGTCATCCGGTATAAAAGTAATTCAAAGAAAAAAAAAGGTCATAATTAGACTAAATCAGTCCTGTGCGAAGTCAAAAGGTCCTATCTCACTATGATGCTGTCACATTAAAAAAAAGTGTCAATAACACTTCACTATCCAAAAATCGATTGGTTACAAAGATATTGCAGAATAATCACTAGGTACACTTATTTCTTCAAGGCGAATTTGTGCTCCACCGTGTTTCGATCCCCGCCAACTTTAAAGCCTCAAACTCAAGATATTATTTCTGGATTCCTTCGGAAACATACTTAACAGATTTGAAAACTTTATCTGTATTTGCTGTAAGACATTGAATTATTCGAGCATTTTTAAATGGTATTAGTTACTTACCTATCTATATATATTTTGTTTTCAGGAACAACTTTGGCGAGACTACTTTCATTTTGAATTTACTTCGCGGATTTACAGAGTTTGCTTTGAGTATTTCCACGGTACTTAAAGGTTTTATCTTCAAACAAGCCTAAATTAGTCGTTGTTAATATTTATTCGACTTTACCTACCTATAACAAGGGTTCACTTTGCATCGAGTATTATATAAAGCACGCTGAATTACGCTGGGTGATATTCCCGTTAACTGAGCCTTATATTGACTTTTAAAAATGAATTTTAAAATTACAAGTAACATTTTACATAAACACATGGTTGAATAGACCTGTAAACTGAAATTACGCTGTGTTACACCGCATTATCGACCGACCTACGCAACAACTGGCTTTAAAAAAATCGAACAAACAAAAAGTGGGTAATTCAAATTTCCTCGACACTAGAAACAATCTACTTATAATAACAATGGTAACGTAAGTAATTTTTTTTAACTTTGCCCCACACGTGTGTCGTATCTATAAAGGGTGTAAAAAACCTCTTAATGAAGCCGAAAGGCACTTGTTCTTCCCGTCATTGCGATCATGTTATTGTTCCATACCATAGCTGGAAACCTTCTAGATACGGAGATATTGGGGTCAAAGTTCCAACTTTATGACAAGTTTTTTTTTTTTATAATACACATTTTTAATGGAAGATTTTTAAACACCTCCACGACCCCCGTACTATTCAATCCATCCATCAGCACAATGTTTTGAATGCGTTACATTGAGTTCTACCAAAAAAACATTGTTTTTCACAACAAAAAAATCCGTTTCCCAGCAATAATTTTTGCGTTTAGTTATATAGTTTGATGTACAGAATGCTTGGTGTGGCTTGGTTGACGGCTTCGTGATGAGGTTGCTTACACCCTGTATAATCGAACCCGCGTCACGCAGCTCAGCAGCCAATCGTTCAGCTACTGCGCCAACCGTGCCGTCTAATTAATAATCAAAAAGTTAAATACTTACGCTCTTAGACATGTAAACCTAAATTATGCCAAGTAACGCTGGTCCAGCCCTGACCTACGCAATAATTGACCTTTAAAAACTGAACACCTTAAAAAAATATTTCAAAACTCCTCGTCCCGAAAACAATCTATTTTAACGAACTTCGTTATAATAATTCAGGGCCGGCTCCAAGGGCCATTTTGCCATTATTATTATATTCTCGCAATCAGTACCCCTCATTGCGTATTCTCGTCGGCCTAAGGTCCCGTACTTGTATCTTAAGGTGCACAATAAAAATAGATGAACCCTTTATACGGGCCCCTGTAATTTGTTTTAAGCAAAGTGCTTTCGTCGCACATTGCTGCGAAGAGTTTTTGGAGATAGATTTGCTGGAAACGAATGTTATCGTGAAGGGTTAGTATGACTAATTGATAATTTTTGGGGATTCGCCATTGAAAGATAGGTACTTTAGCAAATTAAGTGAGTGCACTTAATTTGCTAAAGTACCTATCTTTCAATGGTGTGAACTCACACCTCACCATCATCACCATTCACACCCATTCAGACACCTCATCCATTTTCTACCACTGTAGAAAATGGATGAGGTGTCTGATGAGATCACGAGTAATGGAGATGTACGGAAGGAGAAGACCTGCTACGCCGATCCCAAATAAGCAGGAGAATGATGATGTTGGAAGAAAATGGATACATTGCCGCTTGATGCTTAAGACTTAGCCATGAGCCAGAATTTCAAGCGACGTGCGTGTGCATTAACATTGAGCTATTACTACTACGTATAGAGAAGACAGCGCGAACAAAATCTGGAAACGAATGTTATCGTGAAAGGTTAATAATACCTATTGATAGTTTTGGGGGATTTGCCATTGAAAGATAGGTACTTTAGCAAATTAAGTGAGTGGTAGAAAATGGATGAGGTGTCTGATGAGATCACGAGTAATGGAGATGTATGCTACACCGATCCCAAATAAGGTCAGGAAAATGATGATGTTGGAAGAAAATGGATACATTGTCGTTTGATTCTTAAGACTTAGCCACGAGCCACAATTTCAAGCGACGTGCGTGTTATTACCATTGACCTATTACTACTACGTAGAGAAGACAGCGCGAACAAAATCTGTGCGCAGTGCGGGGCGCGCGGGGGGCGGCTAACCCCGTATATATAGATGTTCTGTAGCGAGCAAGTGACAGTGCCCTGGCTGGAGGCCTTACACTTAAGGTACCCACAGGATTGTTCGGTTAAGCAGACGACAACCTCTCTAGGTTGAACAGCGAGACGCAATTTCGAAAAAAAAAAAAGACCTAGCGACAGTGAACTGCAGTAGTTGAACGGAGCACAGAATTTGTTCGCGGTGTCTTCTCTATACGTAGTAGCAATAGCTCAATTGTTATTACAGAGCATTCCACGAGTCACCGCGATGCGACTTGCGACATAAAGGTCCTCATGCGAAGGAAACAAGTGACACAGACGCGTGTAACGCTGAGTGAGGGAATGAGTCATGATTTTAAAACACGTTAAGCCACTTGTCCTGGCTGTCATTTATAGATCTTTGACAGTCGTTACAGATAGTCAGTGGCCCGAAAGTCTGACTGAAAACCAGCCTTACCAAAGGGTATCGCATTACCTAGTACTTACTAGGTAGTGACGGTCAGATAGGCACTTGCTTCATGTAAAATAGTTGTGATTGAGCTGAATCTGGTAAGACTGGAAGCTGACCCTAACGTAGTTGGGAAAAGACTCGGTGAATGGCAATTTCCGTATTTCTTGGAACAAAATAAACTGGGAACTTCTACATTTCTGCTTTCCCTTCGTGGAATACAAATACCTATCTCTGTATATCTCTTCCAGTGTCCTTATCTCCCAACTTGTCCGTACTACGTAAGTACCAGGGCACGTGGTTAGCGTTACGCGGTACCAAACTTTTGGTGTTCAGCCACGCTACACGCTACATTTTAGCTTAATTACATTCTCACAATGTACACTTAGTTACCTGCCTAGTTGTAATTGTACAGGGTACAGGGGTATTTATTACAAATTACTTCTTCGGCTTGTTTGGATTTGTTGAAAAAAAGTTTAATGTAGTTTCTGTTGAAATCGACTCATGTTCTTTAGATTGCCTTTTCAATTTTAAATTATTTTGAATTTGTTACTAGAGGGCCTAGTCCTAGACTAGCAACCACTTTGTACACAAGTACCCTACAAGTACAACCCTAATACGACCTCGTATTAGGGTTCCGTACCCAAAGGGTACAAACAGGACCCTATTACTAAGACTCCACTGTCCGTCTGTGCGTCTGTCTGTCACCAGGCTGTATCTCATGAACCGTGATAGCTAGACAGTTGACATTTTTCACAGATGATGTATTTCTGTTGCCGCTATAACAACGAAAACTAAAAAGGGAATAAAATAAATAATTAAAGGGGAACTTTGTTGTATGGGAATACAACAAACGTGATTTTTTTGCCGTTTTTAGCTCGATATTAATAACGGCAATATGTAGACACTTTAAATATTCACAGAATATTTAGTTGTATAATCACTTAAAAAAATAAATAATTAAATCAAAATAAAATAAATATTTAAGGGGGCTCCCCTACAACAAACGTGATTTTTTTGCCATTTTGTCTAATGTTGTATAGATAATGGTACGGAACCTTTGTGCACGAGTCTGACTCGCAGTTGGCTGGTTTTTTATAAAAGTCGAGTAACTCTAAACATGTTTTTTATAAAACTCCACGCGAACGAAGACGCGGGTAACAGCTAGTTTGAAATAGTACAGCAATTATTCCCGTCGACACTCCTGCCCGATTTATTTGAGGTCTGCGCTGACCCCATAGTACATTTACATTCTTCCAAAGTACTTTATTCCCCGACACGAGAAGCTATAATTTTTGTAAACAAAGAACTTCTACCAAGTTACGTAGCGCCAATTCAATCAACAACAAATAATCCCAAATTCAATCAACTCAAAGTAACATAGTACGTGTCAAAACTAATGAGCAATTTCACTTGGTCGGGTTATATATTAGTGATTTAGTCTAATGTTTTGTGGTACTGGAACGCATCTGACTTCATGGAACGTAAACATTTGGGCCGCTTTTTGAAGTAAGTTCACGCGCTGACGCCGTCAATGCTGTCAATTTTTTTATTGATCCAAACCCGAATGTGTGTTCACAAAATGTACCTAAAGCTTCTCGGGGACTATACATTACTTTATTTTAGTCGTCATCACAAAACAAACGCAGCAATTACTTCTATTGAATGATAATAACTGTCGAGACTTGCTTTTCTGGGCCCTTCCAGTACTTATTACGGTCATACGACACTGACTATTTACCGCCCGCCCGCACTAAATCGAGCAACATTTTATCGCTCAATTAAACAACGAAGCAACAGAAACAGTTTAGAAACAGACTAAATAAGCAACTAAGTTCAGTGATTTTACCCTATAAATGCTAATTGCCGCCGATAAACTACACAGCCACATCATCCATAACTAAATTACGTCCAAACCAGGGGTAGTAAATCATGGGCACGTTTCAAATTAATTCACTACTGTACCTGAGACTAATCCGTGACGCAATCAGCCTGCTTTTGTGACTGAAATCGACTAGTGATGAGGATTTGTTTTGTCAAGTTTTATGAAAAGAGAACTCACGAACATAATAGTGGACTCGGAGGGATTAATTGTTTGGTAAATCGTATTACGGCCATTTCATACAACTATCTCAACTAAGAAATATATTATCTATTAGAAATATACAGGGTTAGTTTTCAATTACCGGCCAAATTTTCAGAGCTGGTTTAGAATCGATATCATCATTATCTGCCTAGCCTTTTCCCAACTGTGTTGGGGTTTGCTTCCAGTTTTACCGAATGCAGCTGAATACCAGTATTTTACATGGAGCGACTGCCTATCTGACCTCCACAACCCAGTTAGTACTGGGTAATATGATACCCCTTGGTAAGACTGGTTGTCAGACTTTTTGGGCCACTGACTACCTGTAACGACTGTCAAAGATCTACAAATGACAGCCGGGACCAACAGCTTAACGTGCTTTCTGAGGCACGGAGGAAACTCGGTATGTAATGGGTGGTCACCCATCCACAGACCAACCTAGGCAAGCACGGCTTAACCTAACGATTTACCCGAGCGGCTGTTATTATTGAGCCACGAGCTCCTCCGAGGTTTAGGATAATATTTTCGATAAAATATAAAATTATAAACTTTTTTTAAATAAATTGTAATTCCTGTCCTCCACTAAAAAGCGAACGTGTGGATATTGCAACAACACAATTCAGTTCAACAACCTAGATAGGTAGCAGTTAGCACAAACATAAAGGAGACAATTTTTTTTGTTTGGAGAACAGGCCACCCACCTAAAATTGTACCAGACATACAGATATTAATGAAACGTATATATATTTCTTCCTTATAATTTCTAGATTACAGTGGTAATATTAGCTAAGCCATGTCTAACCGGAATGATGAGAAATTCGAAAATGAAAACGTGAATCTAACAATAAACAATAACAATAATACGTCAAAATAATGTCAAATGAAGTTGTCAGTCAACCACCAAAAAGACGAATTTACAACGTTCCGTGCCATGATGATTTTCTATACCATCTAAAAGATTTTAGCGGAAAACTCTAAAATAGCATTAGAAAGCTCACAGTTTAATATTATTTCTTTTTATATTATATTATATTTTAATTAAAGCAGATATTAGTACCAATGGATACCGTACTTTTTTTTTGTAAACGGAAAAAACGCCCCTATTTACGTGAGTATTTTCCGTCAAATGGCACTGACCACAACAGGAATGATTTGACTCACAAAAAAATATCATAATACAACTTATTTGTTATGATTTTAAGATTCCGGTTTCGTTTCTATGTAATCTTTCGTTTATTATTAGAATAAAATGGTTACTTTTTTTTGGTGTAAGTAATATGAATATCCGCAACATCGAAGAGGGCCTAAAAAAAACTGTCTCCTTTGGCGGTGCATGCAAGTATACACAAATGCATTGATTCCCACTAGGTTTATGATTTAGGAAATTCTTAGGACATTTCCTAATGAATGCTATTATTTTATTTTATATTTTTAGACAATAATATTTAAAGTGCCCCTTTGGTTTTATACCTAGATCTTAATTTTAAAGGAGACAGTTTTTTTAGGCCCTCTTCGGTGTTCCATAAATATTATTCATATTACACCAAAAAAAAGTAACCATTTTATTATAGTAATAAACGAAAGATTACACAGAAACGAAACCGGAATCTTAAAATCATAATAAATAAGTTATATTATGATATTTTTTTGCGAGTCAAATCATTCCTGTTGTGATCAATGTTATTTGACAGAAAATACTTACGTAAATAGGGGCGTTTTTTTCCGTTAACAAAAAAAAAGTACGGTATCCATTGGTAATAATATCTGCTTTTAATTATAATAGAAATAGAATATAACATAAAAATAAATAATATTAAACTGTGAGCTTTTTAATGTTATTTTTAAAGGTTTCCGCTAAAATCTTTTCTAAGGTATAGAAAATCATCATGGCACGGAACGTTGTAAATCCGTCTTTTTGGTGGTTGACAGACAACTTCATTTGACATTTACTCTTTTTGACATTTACAACTTCATTTGACATTGGTTGCATTCCGTATTACAAAATAATCGCTCACAGCACTCACATCAATATTTTGCGTTCCGATTTAGATATCACGATTATGACAGCTAAGAACTGTCATCAATTCGGAACGCTCGTGAACGCGTTGCCAGTGATCATAACCCCAATCACAAGACCTTTTTTTTTGAAAATGGAAGATAAGTTGGTTGACCTATCGACTCTGATAACTCAGATTTTGAGATAGAGAACGACGATTCGTCCAGTGATGAAAAGGATGACGAAAGTGATAATAGCGTATTTTGCACCCGGCAAAGATTTACCCCTTAAAAAAATACCACAAATTACAAATAACATAGATGCAACGATAATTAAATATAATGTATAATTAGATGCGAGTCATAAGTTCTTAACAAAACAACACAACCTGTCAACACAACTGTCATTTTTGACAGCGCTCACGCTGATATTTATTTGGAGCATGGTCGGTGTAATCGCAAGATGACGCATATTGTCATGACGTCATCTATGACGATTAAAGGGACATCGTTATTGCGCTCACGGTAATTCGGAACGGGTTTATGGACGCTCAAATCGATTGCAGCCTAATTCAGAACGCAGCTATTTTTACTCAGTTTATTTCGATTTTTTTTTAAGTGTTTCTGCGATTTATTCGCATATAATGAAAAACTATTTTATGAAAATGGCATCTGCTGGTCGTTGTGTCAATTGTGCAGTAAGATTTCAAGGCAATGTGCGAATACAATTACTTTCTGACTGCTACAGACGTGCAGCAACTTGTATGGTTATTGTTAGATACACATTTTCATTTTCGAATTTCTCATCATTCCGGTTAGACATGGCTTAGCTAATATTACCACTGTAATCTAGAAATTATAAGGAAGCAAACTATATACGTTTCATTAATATCTGCTACAATTTATGGGGTGGCCTGTTCTCCAAACAAAAAAAATTTACTCCTTTTGGCTGGTCATCTAACCCTGTATAATCTCAACATTGTGAACAAATCAAAATTAAATGTCTTAATACGGAAAATAAAGAACATCTAAGACATGTGTGTGAAGGTGTTATCTACCGTACTGGATCCTTTTGGTGGATTACAACCTACTCAACAAGAAAAGGCCTATGTTCGAGGAGTGGAAGCAGCCTAAGCTGAATATTAGACACAAATCATCTGCCTAGCCTTTCCCAACTATGTTGGGGTCGGCTTCCAGTCTAACCGGATGCAGCTGAATACCAGTATTTTACATGGAGCGACTGCCTATCTGACCTCCACAACCCAGTTAGTACTGGGTAATACGATACCCCTTGGTAAGACTGGTTGTCAGACTTTTTGGGCCACTGACTACCTGTAACGACTGTCAAAGATCTACAAATGACAGCCGGGACCAACAGCTTAACGTGCTTTCCGAGGTAAGGAGGAAACTCGGTATGTAAGGGTGGTGGTCACCCATCCACAGACCAACCTAGGCAAGCACGGCTTAACCTACAGATCGACCCGAGCGGCTGTTATTATTTAGACACGAGCTCCTGAGGCTGAATATTAGACACGTCATTTACAAAAAGTTTATTTATCATCATCAGCCTATTAATGTTCCCACTGCTGGGACACAGGCCTCCTCTCTATGAGAGGGAATTTGTTATAATCCACCACGCGGGCCCAGTGCGGGTTGGTAGATGTCACATGTCTTCCAATTTTTTGGTTCTAGGACATGCCGGTTTCCTCACCATGTTTTCCTTCACTGTTTTGAGAGCAGTGGTGATGAAATAAATTACACAAAGTAATGCGCCTGCCTGAGTTTGAACCCACGACTTACTGTTCGTAAGTCGGGGCCACCACTACTGGGCCACCGCTGCTCTAAAAAAAAAAAAGTTTATTATTTTCATAATATTTAATATCATGGATTTCCGCAAACCAACGTCTGATTCCATACCTAATTTATAGAAGAATATTAATCAAACTCTATCACTGTTAACTTCTATCAGAGAGCTAAATAATTTGGCCTCGATCGAATTTCCGTTTTGATCGTCATCCATGTTTGAGTACCAAATCACACACACATATCCAAAATACACAGGTAGTAAAACATTGATTGTTACCACTGCCTGCTTCTAATTTAATAAACATTTTCTAATTATTTAGGAACATCCCTATCCCAATTAACTACTGGCGTAGCGCTTAATAATTTACTAGCGAATCGTGTTAACATTTAAACACTACATACACTGTAGTAATCTGTCAATTAGGACTAAATTAGCATGACACATGTTTGAATGTGATAATTATGTAAAGAGTTTGATTTAGAAATGTTTTCCTTAATTTAAGCAGATAATTCTTTCGGTAATTATTGCATAAAACAGTTTCACCAAAGTTCTAATTCGTTACACGTGCCTTACAAGTATGAAGGTCGCGTGAAAGTGTTTTGTAACTTCTCTGGAAAAAGTGAGGTCACACATCCAGTATGTGACAACAAACGATTGATATAGTTTTCTGTATCAATAAAGGTGCAAGTTGGCAGCGGGCGACACGAACCCGCCGCAGACAACGTGTCGCAGCGACACTACTAGTTTATATATATTTCTACTAGCTGTGCCCGCGACTTCGTCCGCGTGGAATAGTGACTTTCGGCAGCATTTTTTTTTTAAACAGATATATATGTGTACATTTTTATCCATCCGCCATATAAGAATTAATCGATGATTAATATAATCGCCCAAAGGGCCATAATCAAAAGCAGCGTATTGAAATGCCTCCCTTTTAAAACACGTCTTGTTTGCGATTCTTCATGGGACTCTGCAGCAGTCAATGACGCATGACACTCAGCATCTAAAAGCCGACGTACCCGAGTTTGCTCTATTGTTTCAGCAGCTCTCTGAGCTGCGTGACGCTCGGCATCTAAAATCCGACGCGCTTCTTTTTGCCATTGAGTCTCAGCAGCTCTTTCTAAACTAAAAAAAAAATCTAAAATAATTCTAATCTATTCAAATTCTAAACAAAAATTAATGAAAAAAAAAATTAATAACCTAACAGATTTTTTTTTTTCATTTCACGAAGATCATTAATAAAAACAAAAAATCGTGTAAAGAACTTGAATTGTAATCAATCTGCAGGGGGAAAAAAAATAAAATAAATAAATAAAATATTCTCATACGTCTCGCACAGTCGCCTGCCCTCACATGTCTGCCCATTCGGGTTGACTCACGTAGGTAATTCCCCCACCTACGCCGCACCGCGTCACTCCACGCCCCCGTGCGATGGCTGCGTAGTGCTCATTTTATATGGCGCTTTTCATACAAACTTTCATCCCTTATTTTAACCCCTTACAGCCCTTTTTCGCATTTCTCAGGCTCTAGATTATCTATGTACCAAATTTCATTTAAATCGGTTCAGCAGGTTAGGCGTGATTGCGTAACACACAGACAGACAGACAGAGTTAAATAAAGCAGAGTTACTTTCGCATTTATAATATTTTTCTATGAAATTCCCTCCGAAGCAAGCGACATGAAGCTAGCGAGTCGAGCGGCAGACGCAAGTGTCGCCCGACCGCATATCTGTAGTGTCGCTGACGCCGGCGCCGCGGAGCAACGACACGTCGTCGTCGAGCGAGTTTATTTTTTTTAAATGAATTTTTCGCATGAAGAAGATAAACTCATAAACTAGGTGGCGCAACATCCCGCCCTGTACGATGCATCTCGCAATAAGCAAGCAAGTGTGGCTTTTCGTCTTTTTCTGTATAATAAAAACAAGTCATCAAGGTCTTCTTCCTCTTCTATTAAAATATATAATAAACTGCGATCACTATTCTCGAACACTTCACACATCTTGTTTCATGGAACACTCGGAACCAACTGGATTCCATCTGCAGCTGTCGTCTGCAGTCGGGTTCGAGAACATGACTGCAACGACATGAGGCGGCGACGTGTCGCAGGCGACATGAAGCGACGACACGTCGTCTGCGGCGGCTTCGTGTCGCCCGCTGCCAACTTGCACCTTAAGCTGGACAGCATCCACTGCGCCGCGGCCGTGGAGAATATCAGCGTAGGTAGATAGTTGAAAACTCGACCATTAATCAAATCTTTAGGAAGGTACTTACCCAAATATATTTGACCAATATGGTCGAGTGTTATTTTTAACTCAATCGAGTTTTAATATTTTATGATCTTGTATTAATCAAATTCAGGTGATTAAGGTGCATGAAAAATTAGAAAAGGATTAAGAAAATTGTTATTAGTAATTTTCTTTCACCAAATGAAACAAAAAATCTGACTCGTGAATTTTATGCTTGTAAATATAAAACTAATACGTTTTTCTGAAAGTGCCAACTTTTTGATGGCATCATAAACAGGGTGTAAAAGAACTCATCACGAAGCAGTCAACAAAGCATTCAATGTAACGCAATCAAAACATTGTGCTGATGGATGGATTGAATAGTACGGGGATCGTGGGAGTGTTTAAAGTAAAGATCTTGCATTAAAAACTAGTATTAAAAAAAAACTTGTGAAAACGTTGGAACTTTGACCCCCAATATCTCCGTAACTAGAAGGTTCCCTAGGTATGGTCTAGAAAAAAAAAATAGCGCAATGATGGGGGGAATAAGTGTCTTTCGGCTTCGTTAAGAGTCTTTTTACGCCCTTTAAAGATAAATCAACTATATTAAATCTTTTAAAATAAATACTATAGTTGGTGCCAGTTAAGATGGGAATAGCGGTCATTAACCCACCTACATTTATTAAACTTCTTAACTTTGAAAACCATAAATAAGGCTGTTCAAGTCTGGAATCGTCAGCTATCGTGATCTTCAACATTTTTTGTAATGAAAAAGGATACATGGTTTATTCGTTTTGGTTCGTACGAAGAGATATTAGGGAAAGGGCAATGACCGCTATTCTCATCTTAACTGGCACCAACTATAATACTATAATTATTCCTACTTCTATTATCCTGACGGCTTGAGTAAGTGTAACGTTGACAGTTCCCGTGTAAGCGTTTTGGTCACAAAAACAAGTGATATATCTAGTTATGTTCGCTAAACTGTTGTATGCATGTGGACATGCACCAAAATATTTAAAACCGACGACGTATGGTCCCTGAAAAATAAATCTTGTTAAACATAAACTACCTCAAATTAGCTACTCTATTTGTGGTGGTTCAAACTTCGTTTGAAATACTGTTAGAATAACGTTCTAATCAGCTTGCACTACAAAGCGGTTGTTACGTCAGTCCCTGCAGGCCGAATAGTGCGAAATGAGTGGTTTTTATTCTTTATAAAATCAAATTTTCGTCTTTTGGAAAAAATAAAAAACATAAGACCTGCTATAAGGTTAGTTCAATTAGTATGCAAAGTTTCATGATCTAATTTAAAGTACTCTTTGAATACCAGCGAAGTTTATTGTTTGATTTGGAGGTAACTTTGGATTTTTTTTCTATCAAGAAAAGTTTATGGAATCGTGTTTTCGCCAAACATAGGACTTAAAATTAATCCTCTTTACCATAATATATTTATTTCAAAATTAATGCTGCAGTATTTTAGGCGTAACGGAGGATGATGCTAAGCCATTTGAAGTATGGGCCCTTAATTATCATGTACTAGTTTTAGCCTGCGGCGTCGTCCTCGGTATAAAAAGTGTTTAATGCCACATCATCATCATTCTCTTGCCCTTATCCCAATTTATTTGGGGTCGGCCCAGCATGTCTTCTTCTTCCATAATTCTCTGTAACATGTCATTTCATCAGACACCAGTTGTAGTAGATTTAGAATTAGTCCGTCAGATAGATTTCCAAAAAATATTGGACACATATTTTTTCTTTTGTTACGTAAACCACAATTGAGAAATATATGACACTTTTAAAATTCTCAATACGTTATGCCTTGGTATAATTTTTAGCTAGTTCTGACGTCACGAGCCCCCACTCCCGAGTTTTGATGCGTTTTATCTTTGTCAATATTCATTGATTTACATAAACAAAAAATATGTGTCCATTATTTTCCAATACCTACTCGAACTGACGGACTAAATAGATTTGTATGTTTTTGATACTGTCGTCATGCCTATTAGGAAAATTATGTTTTACTTACGTATGTTTCTGAGTTTTTTAGTCCCTCCATTGAAAACTGTATTGAATCCACATATTTTAACAATATCATCAAAATTAAGAAACTCAGAATAAACATTACGATAGCGTTTGCTATGTAGCATAACTAATACGAAAATAATGAATACAATTACAATCGTTTCAAATTTTACATGAACTGAAATAAAAAATAAAAATGAAATGATTGAAGATACTGAATTAACTATTAATTATGACAATAATAATGATAGACGAAATTATGTTATTACCTTACGGTGCCGGAGCTTAATGGGTTTCTGATGCAAATCTTGGTCACACAGACACATGAAAAACGCACAGGTGGTAAAACATTTATTGTAACCACTGCCTACTTCTAATTCAATAACATTCATTGTAATTATATAAGAACTTCCCTATCCCAATTAACTATTGACTGAGATCAAAGCAGCGAATCGTGTTTATAAACACTATACTGTAGTGGTCTGTCAATTAGAACTAAATTACCATGACACTCATGTTCTAACGGGACCTCAGACCAAATAAAAAGGTGAAGGCGGAACTCTGCAAACAGCAAAAGTGAGGCCCGTCAAATTACGTCTCGCCGTGTACACTCAGACTAAAAAAAAAAGTTAAGATGGAACTTTGCGAACAGAGAAGTGAGGCCGGTTTTGTAAACATGTTGTGCATTTATTGAGGCATAGTTTAATTGTAGTTTGATGTAAATGTGTGCGTGTGAGCGTGTATGAACAGAACGAGACGTAATTTGCGCCGGCCTCACTTTATTGTTCGCAGCGCTATGTCTTGGTTTTTTACTTGATCTGAGAACGGGACATAAGAGTTGGATTTAGACATGTTTTCCGTAGTGTAGGAAGATATATCTTTGGGTAGTGTAGTATCCACTTGTTGTAGGCTAATAGGTTGATAACGCAATTCACTAAGAATATCACAGGCTCACCTCACCACCAAGCCCCTCAGTCCAGGGTGCTTCACCTTACAACTTCCCGCCATTCGTGGTGACTGACAGTTGTCATTAGTGACAGCTACCTGACTACTTGTGTGGCTGTGAGACAGTGTTACCATATCTATTAAATAGATACACTACAGGTAGTTATTGCAAAAATGTTCCAACAAAGATTTAAAAATTAGATGTTCATATATTTTGGTCACGTGAAAGAGTCCACTTATCACTAGATAGATCTAATCTTCATTATATTATATCCAAATACGATTCAAATGTTATGTCGAATGGTAGTTTTGTTGACAAATTAATTAGGATAAGGGCGAAAGGAATGCGATATTTAGACGTAGAATGCAATTTCCTTCAAATAGAACTTGGAATTAAAAGAAAACTATTAAGAAAATCGTTATGCGTAATTTTAATTTATTACATTTTAAACAGATAAATAATTATTTATCAGCTGTCAAGTTCTGAGTCTGAATCTGATGGTGATTTTGAGGGTTACGTTACATACCCTCTAAAGTGTTATTTACACATAAATTGCCAGGCCGAAAACCTAGCTACCGTGAGGGACATATGTTTGCACCTAATGGTGGTTTTTTAGTAACCAATTCGTCAGCAATAACGCAAAGTATAACTTTTTTTCCTGTAGAAACTAGTGTAAACTTAGGTAGATATTCTCCGTAAAAAAATGAAGTTCCAAAGAAAAGTAAGACTGTTTCTGAAAAATTGACGGTGATGCTGTGGGTACCCTGCAACAAAAAATTATAAAATAAAGATAACATCGGGCCATCATTCTCCGACAAGTTGAACAGCGGAGTTACAGCGCCTACATTTCATTCATTTTCAAATGTAAAACTTATATTGCCCAGAATAATTAGGCAACTTCTGAGCACGAGATTTTCGACGCCGGGAATAGACTAGTTTCTACCATCAATAAATTGCAAATCTATTAAGTCCGTCTGTGAGAGTATTGGAAAATAATCGACACGTATTTTTTGTTTTTGTAAATCAATGAATATTGACAAAGTAAGAACGCATCAAAACTCGGGAGTGGGGGCTCATGACGTCACAATGCACTAAAAATTATAGCACGGCGTAACGTATTGAGAATTTTAAAAGCGTCGTATCTTCGTCAATTTTAGTCTACGTAACAAAAGAAAAAATACGTGTCTAATATTTTTTGCAAATCTAACTGACGGGTTAATTAGATTTTTTTCAGGACACAAGCCTATTACAGGTGAGATAAAAATTATGTTGTTATGACGTTATTATTTACCTTTCTCAACACACAAGTACGAATATCTACATGAGGTTTGAGCGCCCCTCCCACAATACGGTTTAAACAAGGCTTCTCGATTACGTAGTCCCATAGCAAACTCTTACGATTGTTCTTGACGCTATGAATAACGACTTTCATCTGCAATCAATATAGGATAGGTAATTAATTCACACTTTTTTCTATGAAAACCGAACGCTGCATGCTACGATCTTTACATGTTTTTGCTTCGTCCATGCCTATATCAAACACACATTACATCAACTTCACCAATCAAAGCCTAGGTGGAGTGGTAACTTTTCAGTGATGGCGATGATAGAAAAGTCGAAAATGTTTGAGATTGACTTGAGCTACCGAAAAGTTTAATGTCGAAAATGTTTGGGACTGACATAAGCTACCGAAAAATTTAATGCCGAAATGTTTGGGGCTGACATCAGCAACTGAAAAGTTTAATGTCAAAAATGTTTGGGACTGACGTAAGCTACAGAAAAGTTTAATGTCGAAAATGTTTGGGACTGACGTAAGCGTCAGAAAAAAATGTTTGGGACTGACGTAAGCTACAGAAAAGTTTAATGTCGAAATGTTTGGGACTGACATCAGCAACTGAAAAGTTTAACGTTGAAAATGTTTGGGACTGACATAAGCTACCGAAAAGTTTAATGTCGAAATGTTTGGGACTGACATCAGTAACTGAAAAGTTTAATGTCGAAAATATTTGGGACTGACGTAAGTTACAGAAAAGTTTAATGTCGAAATGTTTGGGACTGACCTATGCTACCGAAAAGTTTAGTCTATCACGTTGAAAGTCGGTGTAGAACCACGAATAGTCTAAATCTTTTTTCCTTTTTTTAATCGCCTTTAATTCTTTTTCACAGCATTCATAATAGAATGATTTTAAGTACTACTAAAGTATACAAACTTCGACAATCCGGACGGCTTGAGCAAGCGTAACGTTGATAGTTCCTGTGTAAACGTTTTGTTCACACACCAGTGATATACTCATGTTCGCTAAACTGTTTTCTGCATGTGGACATACTCCAAAGTATTTGAAACCGACGACGTATGGGCCCTGAAAACATAAATCTTGTTAATTATCATGTACCAAAATTTTCACCGCCACTGAGTGTGGAAGGTTGCCTTCAACACAGCCAGCTGAAGAGAAATGACATCCTAAAGCTACTGAACAGATTTTCCATGTAATGCAAGAAAATCGTGAAAAAGAAATTTTCCAACGAGAAATGGCTCGAAGATGACACAATATACAATACCAAACAAAGAAATGACTTATTGGGTAGGGAACAGATCGCATAAAATAATAGCTAAACTAGTTTTTGTCTGTGGCCTTGTCCACGTGAAGGTTGGAAATAAACCCAAGCGAACGTCCTACCGGTAAAAAAATAATCTTATGTTCCATGTCCTTTAGATTATAGCTAGGGTTATGGCTAGTCTAAAAGATATGGGGGAGTACATTGCTCATTTATCGTAGGTTAAAAAAAAATAGTATGTCATACTTACGTAAGTTTCTGAATTTTTAGGTCCCTCCATTAAAAACTTTATTGAATTCACATATTGTGACAATATCATCAAAATTAAGAAATTCAAAATGAACATTACGATGGCGTTTGCTATGTAGTATACCTAATACGAAAATAATGAACACAATATAAAAAGCTACAAATGTTACATGAACTGAAATAAAAAATAAATATGAATTTAATGAAGATACTGAATTGACTATTAATGATGACAATATTATAATTGACGAAATTATGTTATTACCTAATTACGGTGCCGGAGCTTAATGGTTTTCTGATGCAAATCTAGCTACATTATATATTATTATTTTTTATAGATTTTATATATTCCCAAATGACTTTTGTTTGTTAGAGTAGCAGACATAATAATCTGCCTAGCTTTTCTCCAACTAGGCTATCTAGTCTAATCGAATACAGCTGAATACCAAATTTTACATGGAGTGACTGCCTCTGATCTCCACAACCCCCACAAGTCTGATCACCAGTCTTAACTGGTTGTTAGGCTTCGAGAATTCTGATGACCGTAACAACTAGCAAAGATCTATAAAGGGCAGCCGGGACCAGCGGCTTGACTTTCTTTCTTATTAGACACGTGGGGTTCTCGATGTGTAATGGACGATTACCCATCCATAAACCGACCTTATCGCGTGGCGGTTTTTGTTAATATCGGTCGATCAACTTTATAAAGCTAACATACATATTTATACTCAAACTTCCACGTATTATGTTCCTTTTCCTCCGCATCATATGCTTGTTTCATGATAGAATTTTTTGGATAACTTCACACTTTCTCCAAGATGCTGTATTTAATTTATTCGCCGAAAATACATACCAAACAGTTTTTAAAAACCAATTGGTCTAAACCAATTGGTTCTTTTATTTGTTCTTTTATTTCGAGACTTAAAATTTTGTTTGATTTATTAACTCATAAACCTCTCAATTAATACCTGTTTATATTTTATACCATTGATTGATTTATTTAATACAATTAATTAATATTTTAAAATTATATATTAAGAATAATTAATAATTACTCTTAGCTAATAATAATTTTATACTAATAATTAATAATGTATGCTAATAATTATACTGCTAATAAATGAGCTGCTATAATAATTATACATACATAACTAATAATAATTTTATACTATTAATTAATTTATTCCAGAAATTACCCAAGAAAGAATTAAAATGTTATTTGTTGTGAATTTATAAATGCTCTTCTAACTTACTTATTTTGCTGTGCCCGACGCCATGTGATCTAATTATAAGTTTTTACCACCTGAGTACCTACATGTGGAATGCAATAAAGTACTGAGTATTGAGTACTTTGGGCCTACACAGCATAGCATAACATGGCACAGGCCGAAAGATTAGGCAGAGGTGTAAGCCTAATGCCACCAGCCGGGCACAAACTCAAAACCCTGTGGCTGCTACTGATATTTCTGGAAAAACCCAATAGTAATACTGCCTGCCCTGAGAATCGAACCCAGGATCTCAAACTCTTGCAATTACTAGACAAACGAGACAGTCAATAATGGTAGTAAAAGTGAAATTGGTTCTAAACCGCAAAACGTTTAAATTAATAACGATATCATCACGGCTCACGATGACACAATGTTTACCAATCTCTGCTTGCATTGTAAACAGAGACCTATTACCATTTGCATAATATGTATTCTGTTTTGCGGTTTTCATTCCATCAATGAAATTTCAAACTAGACTGCAATCATTTGTAAGCAGTGAACGTAATATTTCGATTACTTTTGAACTAGGTATATCGGAGCAGTCATTTGGATATTAACCACTGAATGCTGTAATCGCAGTTTCTCGAAGGATCGAAAATTACTATTAGATTTATAAAGGGTGTAAAACACCTCTTAACGAAGCTGAAAGGCACTTGTTCTCTCCGTTGTTGCGATCATTTTTTTGTTCTACACCATACCTGGGAACCATCTCGTTACGGAGATATTGGGGGTCAAAGTTCCAACTTTTTGACAAGTTTTTTTTTTAACCTGTAAGGCCGCGGCTGATCGGGCACGGTGCATTGTTATTTTATTTGTGTCTGTAATTGCGGGTATCGAAGAGGTAGCATACAAGTTTACACACCTTCACGACCCCCGTACTATTCAATCCATCCATCAGCACAATGTTTTGAGTGCGTTACATTGAGTTCTACCACAAAACATGATTTTTAACCCAAGAAAAAAAGTCGTTTCCCAGCAATCATTTTTGCGTAAAGTTACTTAGTTTGATGTACAGAATGCTTGGTTGACGGCTTCGTGATGAGGTCTTTTACACCCTGTAGGTATATTAAATGGGTACATCCTTCATTCACTAACCTTATTAGTCAGGTTCTTCAGAAAGGTCAAATGCGTAGTACTCACAACCACCGTTAATGTATTGCGAGATGTATGAACGCGGACGAGATGAAAGATGTATTAGGGATCGTAGCAGCTGGCGTTCTGCAGTTTCTGCCTACCCCGGCCACTTTTTAAGATTGTTGGTAAACTTATGTAGATTCGAGACCGTGGAAATGCTTAGATCTTGAATACGTTGTTTATCTTTTAATACGCTTTACACCTAATAAAACTTAAATAGCTTCTTAAAATAAAATTCCGTCTTCTGTAATTTCTCATTTGTTCTTTTTTCTTCCTTTTCATACTATGAACCTCTCACTCATACTGCAACATTCCATTCCTTTCATACGTTCCTTTTAAAATCCTATCCTACATTCGGCCGTCCTGCACTCATATCAACAACAACAACAACAACAACAGTCCATAACGTCCACTGCTGGACATAAGCCTCTCCCATGATGAGAGGAATTTGCCGTAATCTCCACGCTTGGCAGGCGAATTGGAGATTGCAGTGATGAAAGACTAACAGAAAACGCTGCTGCCCATTCTCTGGTCTACAGAGGCGCAAGGTGTTCTGCCTCAGACATTAGTCGCCTTATACGACACCCATGAGTGTAATGGGTTGGTTCTATTCTACTCTGCCGGATACCACACGGCTTACACACACTCATATCTGCCCTCAGATATTGATATACTCACTATTTTGATATTGTCACTTACGGGATATCTTTCGTGATTGTTAATAGTTTTGAGCTCCAATCACTATTAACAATCACAGAAGATATCCCGTAAGTGACAATATACGTTTAGTTTTAAACCGTGAAAGCTTAAAACAGTGATTGTTGGTAAATTTTTGTGAGGGTATCTCACACTATGCTTGGCTATACGCGGTCTTTACTCCAGGTCTCGTTTGCTCCAACGACCCAGTCAGTTCAGTCTTTTCACAAAAATGACCACCATGTCACTTCAGTCTTTTCACAAAAATGACCACCATGTCACTTCAGTCTTTTCACAAAAATGACCACATTGTCACTTCAGTTCATTTACTCTGTAGGCTATGAGGTAATTCTTTATTTATTTTACATAAGATCATTTCAAATCCTGTCCTTTAAAGAATCTCCGAGCGTAGCTCGCTGTATAGCGCGCTGAGTGACCTAGAATTTGTGGACCAGCTCGAATGTCACTGTTCACCTTTTGGAACCGTATGGAAACGTATGACCAATTATATTAATATAATTTTGGGAAATAAGGTGTGAGAGGGACAAATATGAAAACAATTGTATGGAGGATAATTATCCTGTAACAACAAAAATGTGGGAATCCCAAATAAAATACAATAAGTTACAAATAAGAATTTAATTTTGTAATTGAAATTACACCTTCTTAGTAAACAAGCCATTGATTTGGATACACATGACGTTGCCTTGTTTAGCCAAAGCATTCATTTTGAACGAATAGTCGCCATAGAAGAAAGAATTTCCGAAGAATTGGTAAGCCATGTCAGTGTAGTTTGTTTTGTAGTAATAGTCACCCTGCAAAGGAAATCAATTTAAAATAATACATCGTTTATTGTGTTTTCTGTAGAAAGTAGTTTTTGGATGCTTTGTCATAAATCCTCTTTGAGTTTTTTCTAAGATAACCCGCGAAATTCAAATCGAAGGTCAGGTTCAGGTTGTATATTGATTAAAATATGATTCGCACAACAAATATGGCTTTACAGGGTTATAATCATTTAAATCATCAATACAATTCTCCAAGTTCATTTAATCCCGTTGTATGACTTTTTCATGGAAAAGTCTAAAAGTTTCACGGGCTCCCCGTTAAGTTTATTATCTGGCTTACAAGGGTGCTCAGGTAAAAATGTGATCTATAGTTGGTGCCAGTTAAGATGAGAATAGCGGTCATTGACCCACCTAGGTACATTTATTAAACTTTTTATGTTTGAAAACCAAACGTAAGCCAAGTCTTGAATCATCATCTAACGTGATCTTCAACATTTTTCTAATGAAAAATGATACATGGTTTTTTGTTTTGGTTTGTACGAAGATATATTAGGGAAAGGGCAATGACCGCTATTCTCATCTTAACTGGCACCTACTATAGTAATTGTCCCAATCGAAGCAGAGGAACGAACTTATAAAAAGGCGACTTTCTTAGGACCCTGTCGAAATATACGTTGCAAATAGTGGTAAGTACTTAATTAAAAAGTAGAGAATTTAATGTGACAAAGTTCAAAACTGATCAATGTTTTAGTAATCTGATTGTACCACTGCACCGTTTGCTTCCCCGATGCACTCAAAACTTGATGGTTCAGGAACGGGTTCAGGGTAATAAAATGTTTTATTCAAATCATGCATACAAACCGGAGGAACTACACAGTTGTGCATATTACGATAATATTGCTGCAAGACCCCGGCGATCACAAAATGCTGACATGGCTTGTTCACTTTGTAATTCCAGAGAACATTCTTTTGATCTCCTTTTACATTCCAGACGGTGACTTTGAACTGTGGACAGTAAAATATTTAATTACATAATATGTATTTTTCATCTTGCCATTTTGCAATCACCAACTTATCATTTTCCAAACTTAGTGTTGGTTTGCACTTGGCTTCTAGTTTTAACTGAATAAAGGATCCCAGCACACTAATCGTAGATGAAATCGGCTTGAGCTAATCACGTACGCCTTTGTCGTTTTTATTTCGATGTGGTATCGAGTCGTCCAAATAGAACGATGAAAGTGACGTCTATAACGTGACGTCGTGTGACGTCGTAATTTTGTTGCATTGACATAAAGCTCTTTCTGACCGGCTCAAGCCGGCATGAAAAAATGAAATATCTGATCTCCTGAGTGATCGCTGATTCCTTTGGGCATCGCACTTTTGGCAAAAGTTAAGATATATGATACTAAAGCTTGCAAAGATTACAAAATAAGTTGTGCTTACCACTTCCATTTTAGCAGGCATGGTAAATGTAACATTGTAAGTGGCCACAGATCCATAATCGTCAGAGACGAGCGTCGTTGAGGATATAGTGACGTTTTTTGCTCGTGGACCAGAGCATACTTTGTACTTGTACCATTTTGCGTTGTACGGTCCCTGGGTTGGAAGGTAAAATAAATTCGTTTTAGGAATTTGAAAAGTTGAGCAGGAAATAATGGAAGACAGACAGCAATAAGACGGATAGGGGAGAATGGAAAAATGAAACGTGTTGCGCCGACCCCAAATAACATCGAAGAAGAGCAGGAAAATGATGATGAACATGATACACCAAAGCAGACTTAATTGACATTGCAAGTAAAGTTGAGAGAAACATGTTATTACTGGCAAGATTGAGCTATAAACATCTGCCTGCCTCCACGAGCGAGAGAATCGCGGCGATATTATCGTCCTTGCCACGTTTTTCTAAACACTCTCTTTTGGGCCGTCTCTACGAGCGAGAGATCCGCGGCGATATTTTTGTATACGAAAGCGTGAGCGAGCGAATCGTGGCGATTCAACGTATTTCTAGAGAGTGTATCGAAAAACGTGGCAAGGTTGACTATATCGCCGCGATTCTCTCGCTCGTGGAGGCAGCCCCTGGAATTGGAAGATGTAAGAGTAATCACTTTCAAACTCCAGCACAGAAGATCATAATAATCCAAACACTGGCAACATTAGAAAAAGTTGTTAATAATTGTAGGAAGAAATGGGGAAGCAATAATGCAGTATTTTCTTGGCATTAATGTCTGTATTACTTACATAGTTATTCCCAGTTTTTGTCATGGAAAACTCCAAAGAAGTCGCACGCGATACAAAAATTAAAATCAAAATTCTTAAAATCAACATTATACACCAGCTTTTGCGATACGCGGTATGTTAAATATGAATTTAATTTTACAATCATTTGTAACTTAATGTTTTTATAATGGATACCTATGTAATGCTCATTTAATATAAATTTTTGATGCGTCTGCAATCACCGATTCAATTTATTTATTCGCTTGTGAATTTCATTTACATGAATTACTTAGGGATACAGGTGAATTTAACTTTACCGGAGATTGAGTCCTTTTTGGGGGTTCTCGATTTCTCGTGGCTAAGTAATAGCATCTGCACGAGTCTATCAAAGGTGAAGCTACGCTTGCTGAGGATGATTCATGGATGGGAGACCATTATTAAGAGGTTGGTTTTGGCTGTTATTTGTAGATTTGTCAGTCGATACGAATAGTTTGGAGCCCTAAAATCTGACAGCCAGTCTTACCAGTGGTACCAGTCCTACTGGATTATTCTTTTTAACGGAAATAGATAATACAATGATGAATCTGTCAATAAGCTACGTTAAAGCTAAACCAGCATTGTGTTTCATTGCATTTGTGTTTAAATTAGGAGTACAATAGATGTCTACTAGCTCATAGCGATATCTGCATGACAACCATTTGATGGACGTGGAATTACATGAATAATAATTCAAAATGGAAATAGCTTATGATTTGTTTCACTACTAATAATTTACAATAGTTGGATAATCTGTATGACATAGACGATTACAATAAAATTATTATAATAATACCAGCTTATTACTGTCCCACTGTTGGGCAAAGGCCTCTTCTCAACAAAGAAGGCACGAGCATCGATCACCACACTTGCTCAAGACGGGTTGGCGATTTCAGGACTCACATTAATTATAGGTCCAGGTTTACTCACGATGTTTTCCTTCACCGATGTCAAAGGTCTCCCAGACAAATTATGAAGGTACAAAATATGAATGGAAAAAGTCACATTAGCCAGATACTTGCATGAGAGGCGAGGCCTTATCATCGTCATCTGCCTAGCCTTTTCCCAACTATGTTGAGGTCTGCTTCCAGTCTAACCGTATGCAGCTGAAGACCAGTATTTTACATGGAGCGACTGCCTATCTAACCTCCACAACCCAGTTAGTACTGGGCCTAGGCCTTAGATTAAGAAATTGATTTAAAGAGATCTGAGAAATTCGTGGTTAAAACCAAATCCTTTGCCCGACGCGGTAATGGAACCCATAACCTCATGCTTATTGACAGCGCTCGCAACCACTAGACCATCGAAGAACGAACAAGGCCCTTGCATTGGAATAAAATCAGATTGTTGCAACACTAAGCTTGCCTTTTCCCAACTATGTTGAGGTCGGCTCCCAGTCTAACCGGATGCAGCAGAATACCTGTATTTTACATGGAGCGAATGCCTATCTGATCCCCACAACCCAATTAGGACTGGGTAATACGTTACCCCTAAGTACAGGTCGCGGCACGAAACTAGCGCTGACCGTTATTGCGCAGAAGTAAAAAATAAGACTGTCTTGGGGCGTGCGTTGCGCCGATTGGATATCCAGTCGTATAACATGCGCAGCTATCCCCTCCACGTTTTGTTCAGCGCTAGAGTTACGTGCTGCGACCTGTAAGACTGGTTGTCAGATTTTCGGGCCACTGTCTACCTTAACGGTCTGACAGAGATCTACAAAAGACTGCCAGGACCAACAGCTTAATGAGCTTTCCAAGGCAAGGACGAAATTCGGAATGTAATGGACGGTCACCCATCCAAAGACTAACCTTGGCAAGTGCAGCATAACTTTGAAGATCGACCCGAGCGGCTGTTATTATTTAGCTACGAGCTCCTCAAGACTATCAGCATATAATTTCCTCAGGTTAATATTAGGCAATTCAACAGCTTAATCTAAGCCAGTAATAAATCCTTACCTAATGCAAAGGCCTATTACAAAATAACAAATGTGTTCATATATTATGGTGGGTCATCCATAACTGATTAAGATTAGAGCTAATTGCAGGGATGATGTACAGCCAACAGATATCAGCTATCTGTTATTTCAATTAAGACATTTGTAGATAGTATTTGAGTAATGATCTAAGTGATTAGTTAGCTATGGGCTAGCTCGCCGTCCGTCCGTCTCATGACGACAGGCCGTGTCGACGGCGCGTTCGTGTTCCACGCGCGCCTCAAAGAGAGTCAGCAAAAAGGAAGAGGTCCGTAAGGACCGATGCCTGCCGGGGTTGCGGGACTATTCGAAAGAGATACCGTGGCCCCGGAACACAAAGGGCGATGAAGGAACATGGATGGGTTTTAGTCAGTAAAAGTCTGACACTCCCTCCTGCTCCGCCCAGAGCGGGAGGGGTTATTTGATGACTTCCCATCCGAAAAAAAAAAAAAAAAAAAAAAAGTGATTAGTTCGTCTTAATTCTGGAAGTCCTCTTGTACCTATCCAACGGTTTTTGAAAAACGGGCCACAGCACAGGCGAGAAAAATTATTAATATGTTGTTAGAAATTTTGAAGTGAAACAGGATTACTAATTTGATGTATAATTTGTTTTGACAATTTGTCTTTGAGGTTTAAACTCTGAGGGCAGTGAGGTCGGAGTGCTCATAGCCTATTCAAGGAAAAAGTAAAAAACAAAAGACCTGCTTTATAGTTAGTTCAGTTAGTATGCAAAGTTTCATGATCTAATTTGAAGTACTTTTTGAATACCAGCGGTTTATTGTTCGATTTGGAGGTAACTTTGGGATTTTTTTCTATCGAGAAAATTTTATGAAATCGTATTTTGGCCAAATATAAGACTTAACATTAATCCTCAACTTTACAATATATTTATTTCAAAATTAATGCTGCAGTAGTTTAGGCGTAACGGAGGATCATGCTAAGCCATTTGAGATAGGCCCTTAAGTGTTGCCATACAACATGGCAATGCCGACAAAAGTGGTGCGCAAAGTGCTATAATTTTCTCTAAAACCAAATAAATCATACAGAAAATTAGTTTACCACGAATAGATTGTCGGCTTACGTGTGTTATTAAGTCATGCGTGTACATAATTAGTAATTAGTGACGTATGTTCGCCATTAGATCATGCTAATGACGTTGTATGGACTTGATTATAATTGGGTTTACAAATTCGTTCCTTTGTTTGGCTGTGAAGTTGTTCTATTGGGCCTAAAACCACTAATATAATAGTTTTACGAAACTGCTGATTGTCAACCATTGTTTTGTTATTGACACAGTCCACTCATGCATCAGTCAATTGGAACCTCATTGTGAAACACTATCTCTGAAGACGTAAGACACAGGATACTCTAGTTTAAGAGACAGAGTTTAATCTATTGTGTACAGATTTTTGAAGCATCCAAATGTTTAATGTAAAAGTGTTCTCTGCCACTAATTCAAAATTGTAAACTGTTCCCACTAGTTCTACTACACAGTTCTACGGTAAAACTAGTGGGATTTTTTTTCCCACTAGTCCTACGATTTTGTACCACCTTATCTGTGTTTTTGGGAAATAAAAATATTTATTTATTTGTTAGGTCGTGTGCGAGACTAACAAATAGTTATTCTTTCTTTCAAAGCTATAAGCAACCACTAATTTCATTGGATGTCGTTGTTTTAGACTTATAAAGTTTGGCACCATGTGGGTCATTGGACTGTCCTATCCACGTTGCATAAAAGATCGATTAGGGTCATGACCTAGTCATCAACAGTGACTGACCAATACTGCAGCTTTCTCATCAGCACATTTCCTATCTTCTCTCACTTCAACAAAATTGTTATTTTGAAGTCCCACGTAATAGGGGGCGAGCCTATTGCCCTCAACTGGGCACGAATCCAGACTCCGTGGCAGCTACTGAGAAATTCTTGATGGAAAAACTCAATAACACTTTGCCCGACCCAGGAATCGAACCCAGTATCTCATGCTGAGCAGTCGTGCTTGCGACCACTCGACCAACGAGACAGTTTTCATAGAGTTAATTAAAAACCAGTGGTGTTGCCATTTGGAGGCTTTACCAATGCAATGTCTTTCAGAATTGTTTCCAAAAGCTAGCAAATGCCTCGTACTTACATAGCCTACGTATACCAAAGTAACTAGCGTTCAAAATAGTCAAATGACGCAATATCACGTCCAGGGCGCCGCAGTCTCGACAGAGATAACGACAAAATCGCTAACTTTCGATTGCTAATTACTAACGAATAATTCGGTTGCAATAATGATGCTTGCGAGAAACGCATCTTGGATGCAGAGACTTGCTTTACTCGCAAGCATCATTATTGCAACCGAATTATTCGTTAGTAATTAGCAATCGAAAGTTAGCGATTTTGTCGTTATCTCTGTCGAGACTGCCGGCCCAGGGCTATTCTCGACAGAAATAACGACAAAATCGCTAACTTTTGATTGCTAATCGAATAAATTCGGGTGCAATAACTATGCTTGCGAGAAACACATCTTGGATGTAGAGACTTGCGTTACTCCCAAGCATCATTATTGCAATCGAATTTATTAGCTATTTTGTCGTTATCTCTGTCGAGACGGCCCAGTTATCTGTAGTCGGCCTTATTTTAGAAAATCGTTTCGCGAGGAATAAATTAATACTGTTTAAAGTACACTGTATACGGCACTGGCTAAGTAGGTATTTTTTTTAAGTAGCAGGGATTCTTTAAGGCAGAAAAACCAGATCAGCCCGCGAAATTTTCTTACGTTTTTTTGCAATTCACCAGGCAGTGTCAGGCAGGGTGTAATTATGTTGAACAAAATATTATCATTCGCGACCGTTAATACTTCGTACCGACCACTCTTACCACGAATTAAACAAGCCCATTGTATTGTAATGTATAATGGGTAGGTGTCCGCAACTCCAACGTCAAAGTGCGTATTTTGCGTACGGGTGGGAAATTCACTTGATCCACCCTAACTCCCCGAGAAAGGCCAGCAGCGCCCCGATGTTGCCGACAATCTTGCGGAGAGTACTCTCTGGTACTCTCCGCGAGATTGTCCGAAGTATAAAACAAGCCCATACTAAATCTTGGCGAAAAAATCAACTGATCTGAGTGATCAAGATAATGTCAAAAACTTTGACCTTTTCTATTATAATGAGCATTCAATTTCCTCAGCACACCCACATCCTGTTAAAAACAGAAGACAAATTGATCGTCACCATTAAAATGTATCGAGTCATTTCGGATAAGTGACGAATAATTAATTAAAACGTTTAATTAATTACACGGCTAAAAGCGTTGTTAATAAATTATGAAAGGCCTTGGACTTGCTCGTTGCTGTAGATCCCGTATACGGTGCACGGGCGATTAAAAGTTGCCATGAAGTTGACGACACCCGGTTTTTTAACCTGGCAGTCTATATAGCTGTGGATATAGCAAGCAACTTGTTGGCGGATTTAAAATAACCAATATGTTATTTTACTCAATTTCACAATTGTTGCTGGACAATTATTATATAAAGCATTACCCTTATGATAAATGAAAGGGCACAGCTTTGGCAGAAATTTTATTGAACAACTAAGAGTATAAAGCAGCAAGCAAAGAGCAGTCATGCAGGGCTTGACAGATGGATGGGGCACAGAACGAATGACGATGGGGTTGAAAACTTTTATCAAAAGGCACTATCATAAATAATATGCATACTTTTTGAATAAACAGTCCTTGTATGGGACCTATACAAGAATTTTGTTTCTTTCGAATCCAAGTTTGATTGTCACGGAGGTCTACTGGATATAATAACTTAGGACTGGTCACGGCGGCTATGCTTGGGTCTTTCCAAGTATCGCCATGGGCTCCTGCTTGTGTCTAGGACTCGATGTTTGGCTGACAATATTGATGAATAGAAATATTTAATTTCACTATTGTTAGGGTATCACTATGATATTCCAACAATGTGGCGTTGTGACTGCTGCGCCAGTCGAATAAACGAGCTTCTACGTACCGGTTGTGTCATTCGGCTACCTCTCCCCCCTCACAAGTATAACAGTGGCGACGAGAAAAATTCAAGATGGCAAAATTAACGGTCGGCACCTTATCAACTTTCAACCACGAAGTGCAGGAGTGGTCCATTTATAAGGAAAGACTAGAACAATGGTTTTTAGCTAACGACATTGGGGTGGATTCCGACAAAGCCGGTTGTAAACGTCGAGCTATATTACTCAGCAATCTCGCCGAATCTTCGTATAAGTTAGTACGTGATCTAGCTTTACCGCGTCAAGTTGGCACATTTAGCTATGATGCGGTGGTTGAGCTATTGGATGGGCACTTTAAGCCAAAAAAATGCACCTTTGCGGAACGATACAGATTCCACAGCGCGACTCAGCATGCTGGCGAAGGATTAGCGGAGTGGGCGGCGCGAGTTCGCGGTCTAGCAATGCACTGCGGATTCGTGGCTCAATATCTGGATGAGCAGCTTCGTGACCGTTTTGTTTTGGGAATGGAACCCGGACCGGACAGGGACAAGCTGTTCACCAAAGACTTGTCGGAGCTGACCATAAACAAAGCAATAGAAATAGCTGAAGGAGTTCGCAGCGCCCGCATCGGGGCCCAGGAGACAGTACAGCGTCCGGCACTACATATGATGAAGGTAACGACGGCAGAGGCGCAGGGAGCAGAAGCGCGCGGCCCGCGCGGAGCCCCGTCGCAGCGCCGCTCAGCAGCGGCGAGCGCAGCGAGCTCACAGTCTGCGAGCGCGGAGCCTACCAGCAGTGACAACGTGTGCTCGGCGTGCGGCTACACCGGACATCAAGCATCGTCGTGTCGTTTTGCGCGATATAAATGCAAGAAGTGCGGTATTCAAGGACACCTAAAACGAATGTGTACTAAGAAATCGCATAAAGTACAACATTTTATCGAGTGCTGTGCGGATGATGATGATGATGATGATGGTGAGTGTTTATGTTGTAATATTCGCACCGAGCGCGGCGAACCGATGCAGGAATCTGTCGTAGTTAATAAAATAAAGTTGACTTTTGAAATAGATACGGGTTCGCCAGTTACCGTTATCTCTGAGCAAATGTATAAACAATATTTTTCAAATATCACATTAGAAGCGAGTGATCTGATATTGCATAGTTACAGTGGCGACAGATTAAACATCATTGGGAAATTAAAACTCCTTTTTGCTTATAACGGTAAGCATCACTATATTAAAGTATATGTAGTGCGAAGTGGGGGACCTCCGTTATTAGGAAGAGATTTTTTCTCCCGTTTTAATATGCAAATCTGTTCAGTAAACAGTTGTGATGATTTCGGACAAACCCTCATTTCAAAATATCCTAAACTATTTTCCGACCAATTAGGTTGTTTTAAGGGGGTAGACGTCAGTTTAACTCTTAAACCTGATGCTAAGCCAATTTATTACAAAGCAAGACCGCTACCGTTTGCGCTTCGTGATCGTGTGGAAAATGAGCTAAACCGATTAGTAAATTTAGGTATTCTTGAACCTGTTAAGTATTCGGACTACGCAAGTCCAATTGTACCAGTTTTAAAACGCGACGGGTCTATTCGTCTTTGTGCCGATTATTCAGTAACCATCAACAAACAGTTGCTTGTTGACACATATCCCTTACCTAGATATGAGGAGTTATTTTCTAAACTTCATGGTGGTAAATATTTTAGCAAATTGGATCTTTCTCAGGCTTATAATCAGTTATGCTTAAATGAGTCATCACAAATGCTTACGTGTATCAACACACATAAGGGGTTATACAAGTTTACAAGATTAGTGTTTGGTCTTGCTAGCGCACCGGCAATTTTTCAAAGGACTATGGAGTCTCTTCTTGCAGGGTTAGATGGAACACTCTTATTTCTAGATGATATTTTAGTTTGTGGGGTAGACAAAAATCAATTATTAAAAAGGTTACAGGAGGTATTAAACAGATTACAAAACGCGGGGCTAGTCCTAAAAATGGATAAATGTTCATTCTTTCAAGAATCTGTTTCGTATTTAGGATTTGTAATAGACCGCAATGGTATTCATAAATCCCCAGAAAAAGTTGATGCAATTTTACAATCCCGAGTACCCACGAATGTATCAGAGTTAAAATCTTTTTTGGGTATGGTAAACTATTACCGGAATTTTATTCGTAACGCATCATCAATACTACAGCCACTCCATAACTTGTTGCAAAAAAATGAGCCGTGGCTATGGACCGAAGAACACGTTAAAGCTGTGTCGGTTATTAAGCGTGAGCTGGCCTCAGATACGACGTTAGCGCATTTCAACCCAGAGGCACAGCTGATTTTAACAGTAGATGCGTCACCGACCGGTCTAGGTGCAATTTTGTCACAAATTGAAAACAGCGTAGAGAAGCCTATCGCGTTTATGTCGCGCTCACTTAACGCAGCTGAGAAACGGTATAGCCAGATCCAAAAGGAAGCTACAGCTATAATCTTTGGTATAAAAAAATTTCACCAATATTTATATGGGCGAACGGTACCGTTTACCTTACGAACTGACCATAAGCCATTAATATCAATATTTAATCCAGAGAAAGGCATTCCCGAAATATCTGCGAACCGGTTGCAGAGATATGCGATCTTTCTGTCAGCATACAATTACAGAATCGAATACGTTAGTAGTGTACACAATAGCGCAGATTATCTAAGTCGATCAGTGAGTGAGGCGAGTGCCGAGCCGCCCGCTGCACGGTCGGCTCGAGCGACTAATGATTCATCATTGGATATGTCGAGTTATGTACATTTTGTTTATGAAGGAGAACAGTTTCTTTCTTTGGAGGGCGTAAAAGAGGCTGTAACGCGTGATAACGTAATATCATCAGTCGTCGAATATGTTTTAAATGGATGGCCACGTAAAATATGCGACCCTTTAATTCAAGTTTTTTATAGCCACCGTATGGAATTATCGGTTGAAAATGGTTGCCTGTTAAGAGGCCATAAATTAATTATACCCAGAATTTTACAAAAAATAGTTTTAGAAGAATTGCACAAAGGTCATTTAGGAGAGACCAAAATGAAAGAAGAGGCTCGCAACAGATTTTGGTGGCCGGGTATGTCTGTCGCGATCGAGCATTACGTCGGCGCGTGCGCTGCGTGTGCATCGCTGCGTGCCTCACCCCCGCGCGCCCCACTCACTCCGTGGCCCTATCCGACACAGCCTTGGTATCGCGTGCATGTAGATTTTCTGGGGCCAATTAATGGTCGAACATATTTAGTTGTGGTCGACGCGTATTCCAAATGGGTCGAATGTTTTG
Source organism: Xestia xanthographa (assembly GCA_905147715.2). Taxonomy (NCBI): domain Eukaryota; kingdom Metazoa; phylum Arthropoda; class Insecta; order Lepidoptera; family Noctuidae; genus Xestia; species Xestia xanthographa. The sequence continues at coordinate 23,062,326 of LR990657.1, forward strand.
ATGTGTCGTCAGGTTCTAGTTCACGTATTGTTATAGAAAAACTGTGTGAAGTAATGGCAAGATTTGGATTATTTCATACAATTTGCTCAGATAATGGTACGGCATTTGTGTCTCACGAATTCAAACAATTTTGTTTGCGTAATAACATAACTCATCTGACATCTCCAACGTATAATCCTGCCAGTAATGGCCAAGCAGAGAGTTATGTGAAAATAATTAAAAAAGCAATAAAATCAATTTTACTAACAGGAGTAAATACTCGTGACATAAATATTAGATTATTAGAATTTCTATTATGTTATAGAAATTCCATTCATTCCACTACGAACAGATCACCTGCTGAGGTACTATTTGGGCGCAAATTAAGGTGTAGGTTGGATTTATTGAAACCTACCATTTCAACACCATCCGACCCGGCACTTGATAAAGTTGTTAAAATTAAACAGTGTTTGCAGAGTAACCATTACCGCGGAAATCGGAAAGTGTCGTTCAGTATCGGTGAGAACGTTTTAGTGAAACGGTACAAACAACAAAGACATTATTGGTCTCGGGGTTCAGTAGTCAGGAAAATAGGCAACTCACTTTATATAATACAAATATGTAACAGTGATCAAACGGTGAAAAGGCACGCCAACCAGTTGCTGAAATATAAGGGAGAGGAAGATATCGTACCAGCATTCATAGTGCCGGCACCAGACACTAGTCTCGAGCAGTCTTCAGCGGGGTACCAGTCACCGAGTGAGGATGAAGCTGTGAGGCCAGCACACGCTTCTGAAGATACTGACTCCGGGACAACTGAGAAACGGACACTCACGCAGACACCACCCGTGATCACTGATAGCGAGAAGCCTAGGACACTCCAGAATGAGACGACTGCTAGGTCTAAACGCCAAAGAACCCCTGTAGATTATAGGAAGTTTTTTAAATAAAGGTGGAGGAATGTTAAGGTATCACTATGATATTCCAACAATGTGGCGTTGTGACTGCTGCGCCAGTCGAATAAACGAGCTTCTACGTACCGGTTGTGTCATTCGGCTACCTCTCCCCCCTCACAAGTATAACAACTATCTTCAGCGATTTTGTCGTCTAAGTATTTACTCGAAAGTTGCCCGTGTACCCACACTTTTTGGCTTTGTTTTTGCTCCGTGTTGCACATCAAGTATTTACGTTTAATGTGTAGTGGAGGGATTCTCTTTGTGATCTTAGTTTTGGATAATAGTGTTAATTAGGAAGATAAAACAAGAGAACTGGATGACTGTAGGGCCGTGGGAGTAGCGTGGGAGGATCCCGAATGGGTTTCCTTACTCGTCAACGCTTAAATTATTTCGTGAAAGATGTTGTTGTTCGTGAGTGTTATCCAACTGTTGTTATTCGCAAGCTCTTGTTTGCCTAAATAAACATATCATGAGTGTAAGTTTAGATAAGTGTCTTATAGGAGTATTACCATAACTTACCGTCATGAATGGCAGACAACTGATAGAAATCTGATGAAAATAGCGAAAACGAACTTTCCTAGCTATATCTTTCGTCCCCTGAATATATTGTAATTTTCATTTTCATCGAAATCGTTAGAGCCGTTTTCGAGAACGTGATTACAAAATATTTGTACAAATATTGCTCGTTTAATACATAGGACAAAACTTAAGGTGCGGCTTAGCTTGGGAGAAACAGGCGATTTCATTTTATATGACACTGCTGAAAGGATCGATCTATTCACCTGCTCTCTGAATGAATTCACAAAAACAATGTTCTATGTGTTATGTTATATAAAATAGTTATGTATAAGATAGTTTAATTAAGGACCATGCTAACGCATTAGGATGTCCCTGTAATGTTAGTGGTGTTTGTGATAAATAAATAAAATAAAACCATTGCAAACATAATTATATGAACATTCATATAATTATGTTTGCAATGGTTTTATTTTCCAAATCGTCCCGCCACGTCTTTCTGGGCCGGCCTTGGCGGTGCTGTCCGTCTTCCGGCACCCATAGCGTAGAGACTTTTGCCCAGCGGTCATCGTGCATGCGACTGACGTAACCCGCTCAATCCCATTTTAGCCTAGCAGCCTTCATGCCAAGTCACTTCAAGTGCTACGGTAATACATTTTTGTCTAAGTTCAATGATCATCCACGCAAGGTTGTGTAGAGTAACTAACTGGCTCGACTGGCTTTTAACGTGCGGAACGGACTATAGCTGCGGACATCGGACTTGGACAGATGTTCCAGTTTCAGTACATTATCTGTAAAAGTCCGGTGTCCAGAGACAAGTCTGGCGGCGTCGTTGGGTCGATTTACCCATACCGTTAATCGGTAGTTTTATAATAATCTAAACATAGCTATCTTTTGCTAGCGTAAAATAAGTTAAAGGCCAATTTTAATAGATAATACAGTTAAGAACGTAATAAAGAACGGCTGACGACACTAATTTTGTTAGCGTTACCCTTTCTTGGCACCCTTACTAGTCATTGTATTTTGAATTGTGCCTCGTTCACTCTCTTATATAATATTTACAATAATATATTTATTGGATTTGGTATCAATGCTCGATTTTTAAATAATGTTACCCAATGGTCCTTCACCATTTTGAGAGCAGTGGTGATGAAATAAATTACACAAAGTAATGCGCCTGCCTGGGTTCGAACCCACGACTTACTGTTCGTAAGTCGGGGCTGCCACCACTGGGCCACCGCTGCCGAAGCTGCTGGGTGAAGGAAAACATCGTGAGGAAACCGGCATGTCCTAGAATCAAAACATTCGAAGACATGCGACATGATCTATCAACCCGCACTGGGCCCGCGTGGTAGATTGTAGCCCATTCCCTCTCATAGGGAGGAGGTCTGTGTCCCAGCAGTGAGAACATTAATAGGCTGATGATGATGATGATGATGAATGGTCTTTCAGCATCATAGTCTCTCTCCGCAGATTGTGATCATTATCTGCCTAGCCTTTTACCAACTATGTTAAGGTCGGCTTCCAGTCTATTTGCTTGCAGGCGAATATTAGCATTTTACATGGACCGACTAACCCCTTCGTAGGACAGTTGCCATTACAAGACAACCTAAAAAAATAAATTAAAGTGAACTGACCGACTACGAAAAACTAAGATGTTATACGTTCCATAATGGTTGAATGCATAACCTCTTTATTTAACGTAGTCGGTTGAAAACTTATTCTATGCTAGCAAACTAGTGATCAAAGCTCGTTAAATAATAGAAGAGGCGAGTGAAGTGTCAATCTTAATGTGGTTGATTATGTCTGATACAGAGTGACCCCTTTTGTTGTAAATTGAACGGTTGATAAAGCCCGGTTGTCTTGTTGAATCATCAAGAACCGTCTTTAAACCCGCAGAATTCTAATTCCGATCAAGTAATAATAATTGTGTCCTGTTTGCGGCTAAAACAAATGTGAGTATAATAATGTTTTCTAGGGTTGTCATAAGCCATTAAAAACATAAAATAAAAGATTATTTATAAGTATTTTTACCAAAAAGGTTCGGTTCGGTTCGGTTTCGGCTTTTTCTCGAACCGACCACTAAAAATATTCTAATAATTGATACCATTAACTGCATGGAGGCAGACACTAATTTGAATATAGAACAAATCCTGTCGGGTGACATCATTAGACTTAAAAATATTAAGACTTAAGGATTTTATTTTTCATTTACAAATCTACGTGAATTTAACCCCCCACAGACCGTACATACAAAATTCTATATAATATACAATTATAATTATATAAAAAAAAACCGGCCAAGAGCGTGCCGGGCCACGCTCAGTGTAGGGTTCCGTAGCTTCCCGTCCGTCACAATAAGTGTTCCCACTTATGAGTTTAAAGGTGGGTATCCATTATGTAAAAATGCTTGCATATACGAATATACTACAAACTTAGTCCAGAAATTATTTTGTACAACTTTTTGTCTTTTTTGTACAAAAACTGTTGTTTCCATCAAGTTCAAAATGATTTTCCTAGAAAGTCCTTATAAAGTTCTACTTTTCAGATTTTTTTCATATTTTTTAAACTTATGGTTCAAAAGTTAGAGGGGGGGACACATTGGATTTACTTTTGGAGCGATTATTTCCGAAATTATTGACATTATCAAAAAATGATTTTAGAAAACCCCTATTCATTTTTAAATACCTTTCCAACAATATATCACACGTTAGGGTTGAAATAAAAAAAAAAATCACTTCCCACTTTACATGTAGGAGGGCTACCCTAATAAAACATTTTTTTCCAATTTTTATTTTACAACTTTGTCGGCGTGATTGATATACATATTGGTACCAAATTTCAGCTTTCTAATACTAACACGGTCACAGAGATTAAGCGAGGACGGACGGACGGATAGACATGGCGAAACTATAAGGGTTCCTAGTTGACTACGGAACCCTAAAAACAGCAACAAGCAGCCATACACACAACCACCATACTCAGTAAGGTATTGGGAGACACTGTGTTAACCGTACACAGAGCACACTAGAGAAAAATACACAAAGTCATCCGTCAACCACACAAAGCATAACTAGCACACAAAGAAGTAGAAGCAGGAGATAGGGGGCAAAATGAATATCCTTTTTCGAGATATTTATTAAACCGACGCAAAGTCGAGTATCGGAAAACCGAAAAAGATACTAATAATATAATAAAAAAAATATAGCTTTGTGGTGATGCGGTGCGGTTGGATTAAAATTCGGGAAATTAATTATGTGAGCGAGGCGAGGTATGGTACGCTAAAAAAAATGTCCAATCAGACGAGAGTAAAAGAAAAGCAATCCACTCACCATGCAATGCCGCCACGACGACCTGCCTGACGATTTCTTCTTGGAGATAGGTAGGTACTTGAGGCAGCCGGCAAGCACAAGCGGATGCTAAGCACGTTCAATTGAACGGGGTTTTATGATGGTCGCGGAAGATGGCGAGCGATTGTTATTAGCACGGAAGAAGAAATATGGATTATAATATGGCGGCGCGGAGCGGCACGGAGCGGCGCGGACGCAACAAGTCAGCGGAGCGGTGATCGAGAGACGACTGAAGACTCGCTCGCCGGATACACGCGCGAGCGATGAATGAATGAATGCAATCCTTAACACTCGCCGATTGAACTATTTCGGCGCAACCACTTTGAATGAAATCTTCGTGTAAGTACTGGCACCAGTAACTAACCTCATCTAAACGCTCCACAGAACAGTAAAGTTATCAGGTGCTACACAGCGGTGTCTTAATCTTTAACGAGTTTACTTCTTACCTATCTTTGAAACTTTTACGTTCCGATTATACTTCTAATTAGCTAACACTCTTAGGTATTTAGTTCTTTTATAGTAGTTGACTCGACGTAATAGGCTCGCTAGCTATTTCGTGGGACTTGAAGTTATTCGCCAAGTTGTGTTTATTAAATATTACTGCCTAATTCTTCGGGGAAATAAACTTGTTGTTATTTAATTTTATAATAGTTAGGAAATGTAGCTATTGAATTCAACATAGTAAAACAACGGGAAATTATTAATCGGGTGAATACAAATTAAATGGCGACTAATATACTGAATGGGCGACTATTAATAAATATCGCTGGACATTACACACAGCGCCATCTACTGCCACACTAAGCAACGAGGCTTGTGTCGTGGACACCGGATAGTTGATATACTACTTAGATACTTTTTGTTTGTAAATACATAGGTACTTATTATACATATAAACATTAATGACTCTGAAACAAATATCCATGATCACCACACAAACATTTGCTCCTACCGGGATTCGATCCCGGGACCCCAGGAACGTAAGGCAGCCTCACTACCGCTGCGCCATTCGGGTCATTAATTATATTGTACTAAGCATGTACTAAGTAACTATTTATCCGGTTGTTGCCGCAAGGAGCACATAGGAAACAAGAGCGAGCGAAGCGAGCTCGGGACTTGTGGAACTCCAACTAGGACAAATTAGGTTCGGTAGGTGTAAGATTACTTTAAACCCTTAAATATGAACCTTCTGTCATTGGTAGGAATGTTGCCAATCAAGTTAAAAATATGGGACAGATTAAATTAGCACCTATTTCTCAACAATTTTCGGCATTTTTAATACTTACAGCTGAAAGTAGTAACTGTTCACGTTGTCAAGAAATATTAGAGAAGAAAACGAAACGTGTTTTGAATACATTAGCAGTTTCTTTAGTCTTGAACTGAAATTATTTGTTCGCAAGAAGCACTATAAATTCCTGTAAAAAATTTATTTTTCCTTCCTATTTTGTAATTTTGGACTGTGCGAAAGATGATATGGCTGGAAAAGAGGTGTCTGACGAGATGACAAGTTATAGTTAAAGTATGGAAGATGAAGACTTGCTGCGCTGACCACAAATGAATTGGGTTATAGGCAAGAGAATTATGATGATTTTTGTAATTTTCTATTGGTCGTAGTCACCATCAGAGGAGCTCGTGGTTAAATAATAACAGCCGCTCGGGTCGATCATTAGGTTAAGCCGTGCTTGCCTAGGTTGGTCTGTGGATGGGTGACCACCCATTACATACCGAGTTTCCTCCGTGCCTCGGAAAGCACGTTAAGCCGTTGGTCCCGGCTGTCATTTGTACATCTTTTACAGTCGTTAGGTAGTCAGAGGCCCAAAAAGTCTGACAACCAGTCTTACCAAGGGGTATCGTATTACCCGGTACTAACTGGGTTGTGGAGGTCAGATAGGCAGTCGCTCCATGTAAAATACTGGTATTTAGCTGCATCCGGTAAAACTGGAAGCCGACCCCAACATAGTTGGGAAAAGGCTAGGCAGATGATGGTCGTAGTCACCATCAGTACTCTTTACATAGAACTAATATGTTATAACAGTCAAAGAGCATAACTGACATAACATCTATCTATCTTATCTATACATATAATAAATCTGTAGAAAAAACGTTTTTGTACATTGAAAATATTTTGAAAAACTAATTGCCAGGGTGTGAAAGGATAACCAACAGAACTCATTCCCAGCATTTTTGGAATTTTTGTCTGTTTATCTGTTTGTCTGTTTAGACGATCCAGCATCACGTAAAATTTACGCAACTAATGTAAATAACTTTTATGTATAAAAATTGTGCGTATCTTGAGGTATTATTTAGTATTTGTTTTAACGTAATCGGTTAATTCTATCAAAAGATATATGAATTTAAAGTGTTCAAGAAGAACTAATCATCAAATGTTAGATGCAGTGACATCTATTGTACTAAAATGGTACTAATGACTAAAACTGTGCTTAAAATTTGCATAGCATGATTTCCATGCATTATACTTTAGCAGTTTAACATCTTAGTCGATAGTTGTTCATTTTACTCCATTTTCTGAATCACGGTGGTAAGATTTTCCGACCCCTCACACGTGTTAGTTGTCTCAAGTTTAGTTTCAACAGGAGGAAGTTCACAACGGGGCTAGAAGGAGCTCGTGGCTAAATTATAACAGCCGCTCGGGGCGATCTTCAGGTTAAGCCACGCTTGCCTGGGTTAATTCGTGGATAGGTGACCACCCATTACATACCGAGTTTCCTCCGTGCCTCGGAAAGCACGTTAAGTCATTGGACCCAGCTGTCCTTTGACAGTCGTTATAGGTGGTATCGTATTACCCAGTACTAACTGGGTTGTGAAGTTCAGATAGGAAGTCGCTCCATGTAAAATACTGGTGTTCAACTGCATCCTGTACAGACTGGAAGCCGACCCCAACATAGTTGGGAAAAAAGCTGGGCCCAAATCTAAACTCTAGGCTGCTACTTGAAATTTCCTGACGGATAACCCAATAAAACTTTGACAGCCCCGGAAATTAAATACCAAGGACTCCATATTAATGATTGCGACCATTATACTTAGCAACAAAGACAAAGCATTAAAGGAAACAATTGCAAAATGTTTTTTCTCTATCTAAGAATGACCTACATTTTGGATGGTGTCAATACCAATGTATGATGGTGTCAATAGTGGTGTGAATTGCGATCACTTGGAAAAATCGAAATCACGACACGACAGATTAACGGTTACGACAGATTATATTATGATTTTTTCTTCTTTTGAGATTCTTATTAAAAAATATAGATTTAGAATATAAAACAATACAACAGTAAAAAAAAAACACACTTAACAAATATTTTTTCTTGATAAAGTTCAATTTAAAAAAATATATCAACAAGCTAGTAATCACACACTTTTTTTGTGTGTATTTCACGTATTAAAATAGATAGAATATTCTCTATTGTACACCATTTGATGCAACAGCTATTTCACAATATTGCTAACTCTACATAAACATAATAATACCAAAATTGACCAAATACAGAAACTAACTTTGAGCCTAAATTACCTTTAGTCTAGAATTGGTTAGGTTCAAACTTCGTTTGAAATACTGTTAGAATAAAGTTCTAATCAGCTAGCACTACAAAGCGGTTGTTACGTCAGTCACTGCGGCCGAATAGTGCAAAATGAGTGGTTTTTTCCAATTTACTAAAAATCTATTGATTGGACTAAAAAAATAAAACACATATGACCTGCTTTATGTTCAGTTAGTATGCAAAGTTTCATGATCTAATTTGAAATACTTTTTGAAAACCAGCGGTTTATTGTTCGATTTGGAGGTAATTTTGGATTTTTTTTTCTATCTAGAAAAGTATATGAAACCGTGTTTTCGTCACACATACTACCTAGCATTAATCCTCAACTTTACCATATATTTATTTCAAAATTAATGCTGTAGTATTTTAGGCGTATCGGAGGATTATGCTAAGCCATTTGAGGCATGTTGGGCCATTAAATAGAAATGCATGTGCAATGTGGGCATGGAGTGGAAACAAACGAAGCTAGTTTGGCTTTTGGATGGACATTTAGCTACCGCGTTTACTCGACACACACGCAGAACCTAATAAGATAGTTTGGAGTTGACAATGTGTCGGTACTACCATGTAATGCCTGCCTGTTATTGTCCCAGTGCAGGACAATTACCACTTTAAGTGTGCAGTTGAATGAGGCTGCTTAAAAAAAAACTTTTTTGCAAAAAAAATAAAAAACCGACTTCAAAAAACACAAACCACAAAACAGTGAAAAATAACTTTAGCTTCAGAAGTCGGTGACCTTTGTTTGATTCGTTTAGTTTTTTTTGTCACCGACTTCTGAAGCTAAAGTTATTTTTCACTTTTTTGTGGTTTGTGTTTTTTGAAGTCGGTTTTATTTTTTTTGCAAAAAGTTTTTTATTTTTCCATTTTTAGTTGTAATATCCTATACAAAATATTTGCTATGCATTTATTTTATATTGTTAACAATACATGTCATGGTAGTAGGCTTATCCCCAATAAATGGAACTTAACATACCTAAACTGTCGAAATTTGAGTTTATTGTAGGTACACATCTGCGTACCCCTCAGAGCAGGCGTGATGTGTCATGATGTTGTATAAACAATAAACATCCAAGCGATTGCAGCACTCACGACCGATTTACCGTCTAGTTTTAAAGAGTTCCATTGTATATCTCCGAAGACCAGCATCAGATCTTCACCAAATTTAAATACGACCATTTCACGATAAACAAGAATTTTGAGAATCGCCGATTTCTCCTCCATTTCTGGAGGAGAAATCGGTGAACATACATGAAATTATAGGTACCACACGGCTGAAGTAAAAATGTTCATAAAATGAAAACTACTTGGCCTAACAACGTTAAATTTTTATGGGACCAAATGGCAACTATTTCGCATCAAACTAAAGATGAATCACGTAAATCGGATCATAAATCTCAGCGTAATCGATGTACATACATAAAAAAAAAATACCAATCGAATTGAGAACCTCCTCCTTTTGGAAGTCGGTTAAAAAGACAGCGATACATACCACTACTATAACTTGGTACATACCAAGTTTGACATATAATACCAATCCATTTTTTCTTGACATAACTAAAATGAACGTTTATTTATTTCTGTGTTTTCCCGTTTGCATAGATAAGTTGGCTGAAGTGAACCTCTTTACCGTGTGACTCATAAAATAATTTTGACCAAGTTTCGGCACAAATGGGAGAAAAGTTATTGGGAGAAACCCTATGACTTGTGACTTGATAAGCATCATGTTCTCATCATACTTTTTTTATTTTTATTATTTATTTATTAAATGAAAGTTTACAACAGTCTTAAATTTATTACTATGCCTCACAAAACCGTTTTCACGCTTATCAAGTCATAAATAGGGTTTCTTTACTAGTTGCTCGGCACTTTTCTGAACTGGGCCTATTTGGCGTAGCCGTGAGACACACAATATTATTTGTCTTCTTTTTTTCCGTTTAGTTTTAAGTTTTTTTATTGTGTAGGTAGTTTTAAAGTTTCTTATTTTTTATTTTATTCTTATTTTACTGTGTGCTACTACACTACAACTACAACAGCCCATAACGTCCACTGCTGGACATAAGCCTCTTCCATAATGGGAGGAATTTGCCGTAATCTCCACGCTTGGCAGGCGGATTGGAGATCGCAGTGATGAAAGACTAACAGAAAACGCTGCTGCCCATTCTCAGGTCTACGGAGGCGCAAGGTGTTCTGCCTCAGACATTAGTCGCCTTATACGACACCCGTGAGTGTGATGGGTTGGTTCTATTCTACTCTGCCGGATACCACACGGCTAAAACCTAACTACCTACTGTGTGCACTTGCGGCTAAAACCAAATAAACACATTTTCTTTCTTTCTTTCATCTACTTGCATATCATAAACCATCAGTCCTTACCTTTAGTAGAAAACACGTGAAAAAGTCGAATTATTTTAAGCTCAATGAAGTTTTAATGAACTGGGAGGTTTTGGCAAAAAGTTTTACATAGCAATTTTATTATGAGGTAATATAATGTACGAACTGCATGGAAAAAAATAGTGTCAAAACGCCTTCACACACACACATACATAACGCATAGTAACGTGGTAAACTGCTAGCCGCTGGTAGCTTCCGCCTGACGCAGGTCCTCAACGGACACGGTGTTTTCGGGAGGTTCCTTCACCGAATCGGGCGGGAGGAAACGCCCGGGTGTTTCCACTGCAAGGATCCGGAGGACACGGTGGAGCACACGGTAGAAATGTGCCCCGCGTGAGCGGAGCACCGCCGTGTCCTCGAAGCGGCGATTGGCGGCGGCGACCTCTCGCGTCCGGCCCTGGTGCAAGCCATGGTCCGAAGCGAGACGGAATGGGACGCCGTCACCTCCTTCTGCGAAGCAGTAATACTAGAGAAGGAGGTGGCGGAACGGGAGAGGGAGAGAACCTCCCAGCGTCCCGGCCACCGCGGGAGACGCCCCAGGCGTCGGGGACCACCACGTGATTTCTTCCAAACTATTAGATTTATTTAAGCTGACAACACTTACGAGCACTTGTCAACCTGGTTACTCCGTGTAGAAAGCCAGACTGTTAGATTTTTGTTTGTAAAATTAATAAAATACGAATTAACAACAAGTCCGAGGCCAGTACCATAATATTTTCAGTGCGTTGTGACGTCACGAGCCCCCACTCCCGATATTGATGCGTTTGTTTATTTTTTTAATATTCATTGATTTACAAAAACAAAAAATACGTGTCCATTATTTTTCAATAGCGACGAACTGAATAGATTTGCAATTTATTTAAGGTGGAAACTAGCCTAACTGGAACACACTACTGTACCTCCACTACTTCCCAGAAGAACTCTAGCACAAAAAGCTTTACTACTAATACGTTCTTTTTTACCGTGAACTAGCGTACGTTCCCCTGCAAGCAAAGAATTCCGGGAAAATCTGAAGTTCAAATATACCGGAGAGATTATCGTGTGAGTATCCAATTTAATATACCGCTTAGAACGTAGCTGCGGTTGCTCCTAATACTTGCTGGGGTCTTAAGAATGTTTGGCGGAGAAGAATCTTTTTAATTTGTTGGTGAGAACTTTTCGGTAAAGATAATAATTATGTTAATAAATTGAATTTTGATAAATAAATGATCACGTTTTGTTAAAATTGACTTTACACGTTTCGTTTTTAAATTAACCAAGAAAATCGGGTTATCTGACGTCGTTTCTCAAATGCAAATTGCATTTTCTGCCTTCTAGCTGACAAAAGTAGGAGCAGGTTTTCAATTTAAAGCGTATTTTTTTTAATTTTCACTGCGTTCCACATGATGAAAGATTGATCACCTTCTTACAACGGTTCACGATAAGCTAACTGCAAGTCTTTCAAGCTTTGCTTTGCTAAAAAATAAAATCATCATCTGCATAGCATTTCGAGCTCGTGGATAAATAATAACAGCCGCTCGGGTCGATCTTTAGGTTAATCCGTGCTTGCCTAGGTTGGTCTGTTGATGGGTGACCGCCCTTACATACCGAGTTTCCTCCGTGCCTCGGAAAGCACGTTAATCTGTGTTGGTCCCGGCTGTCATTTGTAGATCTTTGACAGTCGTTACAGGTGGCCCAAAAAGTCTGACAACCAGTCTTAGCAAGTGGTATCGTATTACCCAGTACTATCTGGGTTGTGGAGGTCAGATAGGCAGTCGGTCCATGTAAAATACTGGTATCCAGCTGCATCTGGTGAGACTGGAAGCCGACCCCAACATAGTTGGGAAAAGGCTAGGCAGATGATGATGATCTGCATAGCATTTCCCAAAAATATTTTGATGTCGGCTTTCAGCCCATTTGAATGCAGCTCAATACCAGAATTTTACAAAGAGTACTTTTTTAGAAAGAAAGAAAGAAAAGAAAGAAAAAATCTTTATTTATCGCACGGCCATGACATGCATAAAAAATTTAAAAACATAACAAACATTCATAGTATTGCTAAACGGAACAATAACAAAGAGTAAATTTTAAAATATAGGTAGTTGACAGCTTGCACGTCGTGAGTGCGATAAATAGGTTAGGGTTAGGTTAGGGGTGGGGTTAGATAACATTTTATCTGTTCCTTAAAACACGGTCACACAACATAATACTGGTTGAAAGTAAAAACATAATGTAACCTAAAATAAAGTTCTAAAGAAACTTGAGGAATTGTGTCAGGAACAGACTACACATCACATCTTGAGATTCCTGGTTCTCAAACTGGTTAAAATAAAGACAGGCAATTACTCCAGTCATGAATAGAACACTTGGAAATTACAGTCCAACTTTAAACATAAGGATTAAGAGTTATTTACAGTGCACGATGTTGCATAACGACTAATCGGTTAGACCTCCGCAATTTTAAATGTGACGAGAATCTAAGTGCAACTTGACAGGAGAGTCGATCGACTTCGACTTGTCAATGTTGGTCGCTTTTTAAAGTAATAAAATGGTCTATAATTGATGTTGGTAAATAAGCCGTACTTCATCGATCGGAGCAGTCAATTTAATCAATAATTTTGTTACCCCTTTAGAGTAGAAAGAGTCTACCATATGGTCAATATTGTGACCTTTAATACCTTGTCGTACATGTATGCTGTTAAAAACTAACATAATTCACAATTTTAAAGAAAATTGCTTGCAGTTTTGGAGGTCAGATAGACAGTCGCACCATGTGGATTACTGGTATTCAGTTAGGTACATCCGGTTAGACTTGAACCAGACCCCAACAATGTTGAGAAAAGACTAGGCAGATGATTAAAAAACAAAGCGCACCCATTTTTTTTCGGATGGGTAATCATCAAATGACTCCTCCCGCTCTGGGCGGAGCAGGAAGGAGTGTCAGACTTTTACTGACTAAAACCCATCCATGTTCCTTCATCGCCCTTTGTGTTCCGGGGCTACGGTATCTCTTTCGAACAGTCCCGCAACACAAAGCGCACCCTTCACGACCAATCGGATCGCTCACACAAAACGCGACTTACCACTAAACGCGAGTGGGACCAGCGACAGTCGTAATAAAAAGTAGCGTGTATACACATATTTACGTCTCGAGACACGGGAAGCTCTCCCGCTTTTATTATTTACGCGCCACGACAGACGTGTTGACACTGGTTAAGGTGTGGTGTCAATGATGCGGATTATTAATATCGGTTCCGCGTTTTTATGTCCTGAAAAATAATGGAAGAACAAGCAAAGTCTAACAACAAAAAAAAAGACAAAAAAAAAGAAAAAAAAAAAAAATGTCCGACGGTTCAGACAAAATATGCCAATGTGAAATGGTTATACAGGGTGTAAACAACCTAATCACGAAGCCGTCAACCAAGCATTCTGTACATCAACTAAGTAACTTTACGCAAAAATTATTGCTGGGAAACGACTTTTTTTTTGGGGTGAAAAATCTTGTTTTGTGGTAGAACTCAATGTAACGCACTCAAAACATTGTGCTGATGGATGGATTGAATAGTACGGGGGTCGTGGAGGTGTTTAAAGTAAAAAACTTACATCAAAAACTTGTATTTAAAAAAAGCTTGTCAAAAAGTTGAAACTTTGACCCGCAGTATCTCCGTAACTAGAAGGTTCCCAGTTATAGTGTAGAACAAAAAAATGATCGCAACGACGAGGAGAACAAGTGCCTTTTGGCTTCGTTAAGAGGTGTTTTACACCCTCTAATTGCCACTGACAGCATAGATGAATGAAAACGTGATCCTTGGATATAACTTAGGTGAGATTAGGAACACCACATCGCGCTGTAATGCCCGAAGGGTTAGGCAGAGTTGTACCCTCTATCATACACCCACATTTCGCCAATTATGTTTAAGGTCCATGTTACTTTTTTGCGATTTTGTCATAAAAATTAACGGTCCACACAATATGGTTCTTGGCTTGCAGAATTTTGTCTGTCCCAGCTACTTAGATTAAAAAAAAAATCTACTTAAATGCACAGCTATTAATGTTCCCACTGCTGGGACACAGGCTTCGTCTCTACGAGAGGGAATGGGCTATAATCCACCATGCGGGCCCAGTGCGGATTGGTAGATGTCACATGTCTTCGAATTTTATTGATCTAGGACATGCCGGTTTCCTCACGATGTTTTCCTTCACCGTTTTGAGAGCAGTGGTGATGAAATAAATTACACAAAGTAATGCGCCTGTCTGGGTTCGAACCCACGACTTTACTGGTCGTAAGTCGAGGCTGCCACCACTGGGCCACCGTTGCTCTGCAGCTGGAAATCACAGCTTACATTTATTTAATCCTTGTTTAACAGAAGTAGAGATCTATAGTAGTATCAGTTCTATCAAATCCCCAGTTCTTCTAAAGTTGGTATAACCATCTCAGTCTCACTAATTCTATAAATATTGTTACGAGCTGGGTATGGGATAAATTAATTACTACCGATTAAACAACTGAACACTCTAATTATCACAAAACACTTCAAACTCAATCACAAATACACTACTGATCACTATTCGCTTAGATATCGCACTTACTAGTTCACTTCGATTCGCTTCGTTGCGTAGCCAAAATCAGACTGCCGCTCCCGCAAACATGTCCGCTATTTATATGGTGACCAACCCTTCTAGAAAGATCCACGACATACTCGAATTATTTTAGACAATTACATAGTCGGTCATTGTCCTTTCACAACTTGTACAAAATAAAGAAGTAGGAACTTTATGCCCACGGCGTACGGTCGAAATTACAATGACAATTCCTATACCTACATCATTCGAGACTCGTCCTACGTACCTAGGTAGGTACGTAGGACGAGTCTCGAATGACGTACCTACTACCTACCTACCTACTTGTAATTGTAGGAACGAGTACGACGTAACAATATTCTCCTTCACCAAAAACTTTGCAAGTCGCACCAGTGAAACCGTACCTACCAGGTACTTCAAAATATGAAAGGTGCCCGATGAAGTAGCGTTGTGAGTCGCCCACAGAGGATATAAACCGCACACCCTGGCGTGCATACACGTTCGCGTTTTACGGGGATTGCATTCAGACAAAGAATCTTCGCGTTTCTCCATCCACTTTTGGCAGAAAAAAGTATACAAACGCAATAATGAACCCGGAGAAAGTGTTTCTAAAATGTTTTGTTCAATTATTCGAACGGGGTAAAAGAAGTGAAATATGAAATTCGTGCGATATTTTCTACAATATTCCGGTTACGGGAAAGTTATGTATTTCTTGCTTTTTTATTTTCTTGTTTGATCATTTATTGGTCCCTTTTGTTTGTAGTTAGTACATTATTCAAGGTGTAGTTTTGCATCCTAGTCAAAATTCAGGAGCTTGTCACAAAATACATAAATAATCAATATAAATTACGATACCTGGTCACTAATTAATAAAGCTGATATTTAAAATTGTTTAACTTTGACAGTATTTCAGAATAACACGAAGTAATAAACAGAATCACCCATCGCGCGACATGTCGCTGTGTGCGTTTATTTTTGTGTGTGAAGGCGTGGTTATAGGACTAGTCACAGATGGGCTGCTTTTAAATACAGATGGTTTACACTGACCGATTTCCGTAACTAAGAAATAACCTATATATTTTATTATTGATTCGGGTCGAGAATCATTAGGATTAGCATAGGAGGTATCTCCTCCTTGAATTAGAACAGGTTGCAAAGCGACACCTTGTACAATAGAACAGTATAGAGTAATCAGGTGTCTTATTGCATTCTTATTCATATTTTGTATATAGGTAGAAGTCAGAAATACTAACATAGACACCGAGCGACCGAAAATGGAATGAAATTATTTTTGACAATAAAAAAAACACTTTTGTCGGTTGTCACTTGTCACGTATTTATTTCGCTAGGCTCGAGCTTATGTAGGCAGAAGACGGATTTCGTGCTATGAAAATACACTGGATGCGGTACACTATTTTATTTTACATAGGCCTAAAGGTGCACGGTTCGAGTTGGTCGTTTCAATGGAGAAGAACCAGCAAGAAACTCCATGGTTACTCTTTTCAAACAGATACACTGATTAAACAATTACTTGAAATTACCCTTTAACACAATATCCACTTTGGAAAATGGCTAGAGGT
This sequence comes from Xestia xanthographa, assembly GCA_905147715.2. Classification (NCBI taxonomy): domain Eukaryota; kingdom Metazoa; phylum Arthropoda; class Insecta; order Lepidoptera; family Noctuidae; genus Xestia; species Xestia xanthographa. The sequence continues at coordinate 23,079,218 of LR990657.1, forward strand.
TGTGATCTTGTCCGCTCACGCGCACGATCTCAGGCCGACTGCCCCACCGTTGTCGGCGTTGTCGCTCACCCCTCTATCACTTTATCAAGCAATGGTCTCACTACAGCCATCTTGTAACAAATGTTAGAAGATTCTTAAATCTACGGCTTCCACAGTTCCGTTCCGATTCACTATATTTTTTTTAACTGCTACGTGGATCTATCTTAAAAACATTTTAATAAGCCATTTTAAATCTGTCCGATTTCTCTATCTGATTTGATGTATTTATATCGTGACCTTTATAAGATGAAGTATTCCATCAGAAACTACTCTATAATTGTGTGGAAAATCTGGTAGTCTATGTTGATATTATGCATTTTTGGACCACCTATTCTAGGAGTTTCAGTATTATTTCTACCTACAGAATAAAACCCTAAAGTTATGGGATATAAAAAAAACAGGTTGTATGTGTTTTTGTCCTTCCATCACAACGTGAAATACTACAGAAAACTCTGAAACCATATTAACGAGCTTGCTAGCATTTTAAATAAGGCACTGCCTCCGCCATGTGACACTAAAACGAAAAGACATAATTTAATAAGATATTCTTCGTGTACCAACCTGAATAAAATATAGAACACCTAACCTTTTCTGTTCGAACCGAGTGGTTCCTAGAAGGCATAGATCTCTTACAGCGTGTAGGTGTTATAGCAGACATCTAAGGTCTTAGGGAATAATGTCAAAAGGGATACGAGGTAGTGTCGTGAGTGCTTGTAGCATGAGAATAGTGTCTGACACTAATTACCCTTTTTGAGGATGGGAACCACTTCTTGGTATACCGAGAAGTGGTTAGTAGGCCTGTCAAGGTTAGAACAAAAGACCTCGGATACAAAAATCAGGGTCGTTGCCATTAGACCAACACTGCTCAATAAAGTAGTTAATACCAAATAAAACATGTACAAATATTTAAAATAATTTGTAATTCAATAAAAATAAATTAAATAGACTATTTGGTAGCAAGATAGCTTCTAGAGTTTGGAAACAAACTATTTGAAAAGGAACTCTATCTCATTCAGTCTGAATACGGTTATATTGTTTTAATGGGTTATTTTATTCTTTCACCAATCCGTGATTATAATTCAGTACTGGTGATTTAATGTGAAGGCCTTATGACACAGAACAATAAAAGACTTTCATCTGCCTAGCCTTTTATCAAAAACTATAAACTACCTACATTTTTAAAAACAAAATACTACCATACATAAAGTCAAAACAAAAGCAAAATTTTCATATTTTTTCACGTTAGTAAAAATGTTACAAAAATAAATTAAGCACTCGAACTGACGACTATTTTGGGATTCATCGAAATACAAACATTGGTATGAATAACAATTTTACATTTGGTGCAATATGGAAGTTTTAACAACAGTCTATTGCACATGATTCGATTCGTCCATGCGTACGCAGAATTTCAATATCCGTCCATGGGTTTATAGAGGTACTTTCATTCCGTAGGCTGCTTACACAGTCGCGATTAAATGGTATTACAATTCTACAGTGCAAAAATACTGATTAAAGATTCATCTTTTTCCCTCATGCATGTTTAAAGGCATGTCGTAAATGATGGAGTGTCAAAAATACAATTTTGCTCTGGGTTTCCGACGTATAAAGACAAAAAAAGGTTTTGTTGTCAAGCTTGATATATTTTAAGACGCTCGCGACCCATAATATTGATATAGCAATATAAAAATGGTACATTAAAACTTAATATTATATTGTAGGTTTATATTATAAAAAGAGCAGCGGTGGCCCAGAGGTGGCGGCCCCGACTTACAAATAGTGAGTCGTGTGTTCGAACCCAGACAGGCGCATTACTTTGTGTAATTTTTTCCCTGATACTCATAACACAAGTTCAATCTTAGCTTATGTCTGTGTTAAGTACAATTCTCAACTTAAATAATATATTGCTGTAGCATGTGTATGTGCACATTGGAATTGTAAACTGGAAATAAAGATTTTTATTATTATTATTTATTATTATTATTTATTTCATTAGGTACCACTGCTCTCAAAAACGGTGAAGGAAAACATCGTGAGGATACCAAAAAATTCGAAGACATGTGACATCTACCAATCCGCACCGGGCCCGCGTGGTGGATTGAAATTATATAGCCCATTCCCTCTCATGGAGAGGAGGCCTGTGTCCTAGTAGTGGGAATATTAATAGGCTGATGATGATGATGATGATGATTATATAGAGTGATGAGGATGTATTGTGTGAGGAATGATAATATGAAAGAAAAGAAGATGAATTTTTCAATAGCTGTACATTTAAGTAGAACACTTTGTTAATCAAGGTGGCTGGGACAGACTAAATTCTTAAGCTTAACGCTGGCCGATCTCTCGATAAACTAAGAAAATCGAGTTTATTACTGTTTACTGTTAAATTGTCCATATTCATGTTAGTTTTAAACGAAATGAGAGGTAATCAAGGGTATGGATTAAGTTATAATCTAACTAAGAAATCATCAATCAGTGTCATAGTATAACTAGTATAGCCAGCTTAAAATATCGTTTTGACATTTTAATATAAATTTGATATTTTACTGGCAACTCCGATATTAGTGGCATTTGAATATCGAGTGCGATACAAGTTAGTTCGGCGATGGTAGTAGGAAATTAAATGGTGGAACTCTATTTAGTTTCAGTACGGAATGGAACATTACCGAGGAATATAGTACCGGTTAGTATTCTGAAATAGCGTTATAAGAATCAATGGAGGAATATTCACAATGTGGTTTGTAATAGGAACTGAAACTGTTTGTGCAGGACTGCAGAATAAATATTGTGCATCGAGCAACATCGGAAACAATAGGGGGGTTCGAAAACTATTGACAAAAGTAATTTGGTCATAAAAACACTCGAAACAAATAAATTTCTAGTTTGTTGTCATTTCATGCCCAATACTTTTTTCTGTGCATCTATTTTAAAATAAGTATACACATTATTAAAGGACATTGTCGAAACGGGATCTTCTTCATTTTAGAAGCGTTCATCAATGACAGTAGGTATGTACTACCGCGTTCATATGGTTTATTCGTTTTGGTTCGTACGAAGAGATATTAGGGAAAGGGCAATAACCGCTATTCTCATCTTAACTGGCACCAACCCCTATAGAACATTATAATTATGATATTTCATATATCTTTTTTTTTTAAATATAGCTTATGTGATGCATTCTTTGTTCATGAATATCCTATTTCAAAATATTCGAAGACATGTCTCACACCTATAAACCGATCTTGACCTGTAAGCTGGATTACGGCCCATCTCTTTTACAAAACCGGCCAAGAGCGTGTCGGGCCACGCTCAGTGTAGGGTTCCGTAGTTTCCCGTCCGTCACAATAAGTGTTCCCACTTATGAGTTTAAAGGTGGGTATCCATTATGTTAAATGCTTGCATATACGAATATACTACAAACTTAGTCCAGAAATTATTTTGGACAAATTTTTGTCTTTTTTGTACAAAAACTGTTGTTTCCATCAAGTTCAAAATAATTTTCCTAGAAAGTCCTTATAAAGTTCTACTTTCAGATTTTCTAAACTTATGGTTCAAAAGTTAGAGGGGGGGGGGGACACATTGTTTTTTACTTTTGGAGCGATTATTTCAGAAATTATTGACATTATCAAAAAATGTATTTAGGAAACCCCTATTCATTTTTAAATACCTTTCCAACAATATATCACACGTTAGGGTTGAAATAAAAAAAAAATCACTTCCCACATTACATATAGGGGGGCTCCCCTATATGTAATGTGGGAAGTGATTTTTTCCCCTATATGTAATGTAAATGTAACACCCTAATAAAACATTTTTTTCCAATTTTTATTTTACCACTTTGTCGGCGTGATTGATATACATATTGGTACCAAATTTCAGCTTTCTAGTGCTAACGGTCACAGAGATTAAGTGAGGACGGACAGACGGACGGACGGACGGACAGACATGGTGAAACTATAAGGGTTCCTAGTTGACTACGGAACCCTAAAAAGGAGGAATCCGAGCAGTGGAAAAATTACTTAGCAACAGGCCTCTAATCTCTGAGTTAGAAAGAGGTGTGTAGTACACCCATATTACACCAATTATGTTTAAGTCCCATGTAATAGGGGGCAAGCCTTTTAAACAAACCCAGACTCCGTGGTTGCTACTGAAAAATACTAATTGAAAAAACCCAAAGAAAATTTTAATCGAACCCAGGACAATCAATGTCCGGGGTTGCGGGACTGTTCGAAAGAGATACCGTGGCCCCGGAACACAAAGGGCGATGAAGGAACATGGATGGGTTTTAGTCAGTAAAAGTCTGACACTCACTCCTGCTCCGCCCAGAGCGGGAGGAGTTATTTGATGATTTCCCATCCGAAAAAAAAAAAAAAAAAGAAAGGACAATCAATGAGCATTAGGCTCAGCAGTCGCATTTGCGATCACCAGACCAACGAGGCAGCGGAAAATTAGTAGGCTGATTATGGATCCGCCTATTTTTTCAACATTGATTTTGCATAAAATGTTTCGAGATTTGTACTTATTCATAAATGTCAAGTGGGTGAAGCCGCGGGCATCAGCTAGTAAATAAATAAATACAAAGCACTTATTCCAAATTCCTTAAAACCTCTCTTGAAATACATGGTTTAGGTATAATGTATTTCGTTTCTACACTAATGAGTGTAGAAATTATACATTATTTGATACGTACCGAAATTATTAAGTTATTAGCTTTTGTAGACTAAAATACAGACATTAGACACTATAAACAGTTACAAAATACTGACAGGAACACAACAAAGTTACCTAATATGCCGTTTATAAAAGTAAACTTCTCAAATAATTACCTATTAAAAGAATAATAAAATAAACCACACACTTAGCTGAGCTATTACATGAAAATAATACTGAAAAGCGAGTTTCAAATAAGTCAATATGAATGTTTAAAATTTTTAATATGTCGCAATCATTTATAGATGCGAGTACAATGTACTTGTACCATTATTTCTGGAATCGATTTTCGTTTCTAGCTATACATCTTGTACAAACTTTCTGATCACAATGTAACATCATACCCATACCTCCATAAATTATTCCTACAAAGAACTCTAACAATAATATGTCCTTGTCTCGTTAACTCATACGATATCCGCACTTTATCACCCTCCCTACCTACCCCCATTATGTCGCGGAAACGTTTTTAGTTCAACAGATCACAAGAAAGAACGTACGGGGAAAGAATTGCGAATTCCACCATCCCAAAACACAAGTAAAATCATCCCTTAGTTCTTCACAATAAGGTATAGTAAAACTGTATGATTTAAGTTGGTAAACTCAGACACAAGATTAAGCGAGATCATTGATGTGGTAATTGTATCTATGAGGAGTTTCATGGAACTATTTCAGTGGAATTCCTTTATTGCTATCAGGGCGTAAGTAAGGGTTTTCCTGGTAATATTGCTTTACGTGGTTAGTGTGTTGCAATAATAATGTAATCTGAGATATACATGAGATTGAATTATGCTGATATAACTCAAGAGAGATGAATGGATTGTGTGAGGAATTATATGAAGGACAAACGGAGTAAATGATAGAGTGGCGATTGACAGGGGAGAATGGAAGAAAAAACCGTGTTGCGCCGACCACAAATAACATATGAACTAGAGAGAGATCGTGAGACGACCGAAGGATCACTGATATTGTCATTGTGATCTTGATTGTCGTTGTGATCTGAAAGTCATCATCAACTTCATGCATAGCCTTTCATAAATAAGGTGAGATCGACTTCCAGTGTTACCGTTTGCAACTAAATATTTCACTTACTATGTATAATATTCAAGTTCCATAATCTACACTAATAAGTATTATAAAGAGGAAAGATTTGTATTTTTGTGTGTATGTTTGTAATGAATAAACTCAAAAACTACTGCGCCGATTTAAAAAATTCTTTCACCATTAAATAGCTATATTCACCCTGAGTAACATACACATATCAAAAAAAGTTTGTGATCACTAGCATAGGCTGATATAATTTTTTAAATTGAACTTTAACAAGAAAAAAAAATTGTTGTGTGTTTTCTTTATATAGAAATTAAAAAATAAAACTATTTTTTATCTAAACTTCTACACTAATATTTTAAAGAGGAAAGATTTGTATTTTTTTGTGTATGTTTGTAATGAATAAACTCAAAAACGACTGCGCCGATTTCAAAAATTCTTTCACCATTAAAAAGCTACATTCACCTTGAGTAACATGGCTATATTTTATCCCCGTACTCCCACGGGAACGGGAACTACGCGGGTGAAACCGCGTGACGTCTGCTAGTTATATATATTTTACCCTGAGCCTATCTAATTGACCAGTAAGTAGGAAAATCTAAAAGTACGGCATAGTTTTTTTTTTGGGAGTCATTCCATACATTGTCTACAATTTCATACCTACCCAGAAATCACCACTTTACGCAAAAACGAATACTATAGTGAACCTTTCAGATCCAAAAAACATTAATGTCAATGTTCCAAAGTGATCTACAGTAAGTACCTTGATATAATTAATTCATGTCCAGGATAAAAGATGGCACCACCGAGTTAAGGGTACGATGTTCCAACGAAAATTAGGTAGCCTTAAATCCCTCGAGAGTAATTTTAACTAAGCTTTTACTTAAAGGCCCGTTTAAGTTAAAACCTTTTGTTGCAAAGCAAACACTAAACCCATTAATTACTTACGTGATGTTTAACTTAGCTATTGGCTGATGGAGTTTAATTTGTTGTAAATAAAATAAATTACAGTTTGTATTTTTTCCCATAAGTGGTATAATAAAAAAAAGACGCATGGAGCATGATTGACCGACTTCAAAAAAGGAGAAGGTTTTGTGTTCGGCTGAATATAATATGATGTATTTTTTATGAATGTTTTCGATATTTCAATGATAGACCGATTTACGTGATTCTCATAAAATAGTAGTGGTCTATTTAAATTTTATTAACTTTTCTTGGGTAGTTCATGAGTTAGCTTCTTTAATACGTAATTTTTCTTCTTGGTCTATGTTGCTGTAAACGTAACATAGACTTTAACATTAAAAATACTCGTTTCACATTTAATATTTTCATAATTTCAAGAATTTATTCATGTTTATTGATGATACTGACTGTGTTTTTTTACAAACAATCTAACTAAAATTCTACAGGGTAATAAATTAAAGCATTAAGTCCGCCTCTGTAATTTGTGCTTGAAGTGTAAAATGAATAAATAATTGAATTATTTATTTTAAAAAAACGACGTATTTACGTAACGTTTACACCTCACACTCGAGTCCTCAGAACTACAAAAATCATTGCAACCTACACCAATATCATGAAATAACCAAATTCCATTGAAACTTTTTACAACACTACCTAAAACTTATGTAATCTGTTTCACTGAGAGCACTAATTGCGTTTCTAGTACTTCGGCTTGTTTAGTAAGGTCCTCAAACTTTGTTATTGGCTTCTTAATGTCCAACTTTGTCTGAAACAGTGCGGAGGCTTAGATGATCCCGTTTGGTAAGTGCCAAGATGTTTGTGGGTTACGTTGTCCTTTTTTTGGGTACTCTTGAAGAACAAATGTACTAGTAATATGTTTGTAGTAACCAATAATGTTTGATTTTCTGTATTGTGTGCTTCAAAACCGTCTTCTTCGCCGTGTGGTATCCGGCAGAGTAGAATAGAACCAACCCATTACACTCACGGGTGTCGTATAAGGCGACTAATGTCTCAGGCAGAACACCTTGCGCCTCCGTAGACCAGAGAATCATGGGCAGCAACGTTTTCTGTAAGTCTTTCATCACTGCGATCTCCAATCCACCTGCCAAGCGTGGAGATTACGGCAAATTCCTCCCATCATGGGAGAGGCTTATATTCAGCAGTGGACGTTATGGGCTGTTGTTGTTGTTGTGCTTCTAAACGACTTAGATCTTTGAGTACTGAATGATCTATTTTTTCTATTCTTGTATTCCATGATTTCTTCTTCACATAGATGGTATCCAGATTCAGCTTAAACGTATCTACTACTGGGACAGAGGCCTTATCTCTCTAAATGAACCGGGCTGTTATATTACCACGCTAACCCATTGAAGACTGGTGAATGACATGACGTCATGATGTTGACAGTCAATATTATTTGTTTTTAACATTGGATCAAAATATTTCCATTAGATATTGGGCTTCCTATACAGTGAGATTTTTGTCTACAATATTATACATTTACAGCTTCCATTTCATAGAGATTATAATTATAGGTTTCACATTGCTCTTTTGTGTCGCATAAAAAAAACTTTTCGATACTTTCAGAATTTTAACAATTTAATGTTCAAAAATGGATTCTGTGAACTCAAATTCAAATGTATGAACTGGAATATTTAGTCACACTGGCAAAACTTTACAATCATAAGCTGAACGTGCATTCAAACCTAAAGTTATATTGTACAGAGGATTAACTAAGCCGGATTATTGTTAGAACTTGGTTTTAATTGTTGAAATAAAATGTACAGCACTCTGAATTGAAGAGATAAAATTGTATTAAAACATTTATCTGGAAACGCAGGTTTGCATTTACATATTAATTTTCGAACTATAAACTTAACTTTATTTATTAGGTAAGTTGTGGAAATTAAGTACGTCATAATATTTTGATTCAATATTTTCAAATGATTTTAAGAGTCGTAGGTATTACATTTTTTGTGCAAATTTTTTATTTTTACTTCCTGGATCAATTTTTTTTATTTTTTTTTAATATTGCTGGACATTACACACAGCGCCATCTAGTGCCACACTAAGCAACGAGGCTTGTGTCGTGGACACCAGATAGTTGATATACTACATAGATACTTTTTGTTTGTAAATACATACTTATTATACATATAAACATCCATGACTCGGAAACAAATGTCCGTGCTCATCACACAAACATTTGCTCCGACTGGGATTCGAACCCGGGACCCTAAGAACGTAAGGCAGCCTCACTACCGCTGCGCCAATCAGGTCGTCAAATTATTTCGGTCGGCGTACACGAGTCGATAATAATAGCGATATTCGGACGATTTTCGATTCATATTGACGAATATTAGAGACGAGACTGACATGAGACTAAGGAGCGAGCTGAATTGAGAATTATAGTAGGTACTTTAATTTTATTTATTGTATTTTTGTCTTATTATATTGACAAACGAAAACTAATGGAAATTATTCATTGTAGATCAAAGTTTTATATCATATTAATTTGTTTGATAAAATTGAGTTTATTTGGAATATAATGGACGCTGAATTAAGACATTTATGGCTTAAATTACTATTTCTTTACGATTTTTTCCGTGAAAACTCAAGGAATTTAAAGAAATTCTAAAACTCCAATAAACAAGTAAAACATTCAACTTGTCTTTTAGTAATTTTAGCTTTTATAAGAATTGCATGTAACTATGTGAATTTGAGCGTCAAAGTTCCATCGTCGACGGTTTTTCTTGCAAACTGAGTTTGTAAAATATTTGTAGTAAATTACACGAAATGAAAAATTAAAATGTGTAACTCCAACTTACAAGAAAGAGAATGGCACTATCGTTATTCTTAAGCAAATAATTAAAATATCTTACTGCTGCTGAGAATTACTGCGTCAAAAATCATGAATTTGCGTAAAAAATGTAATAGGACTCTTAAGGTGACACAGCTCACAGGCTCGAACTCATTGGTGGGCGTGACCAAAAAGCACGCTGTCTCACCTGGCATCGTGCCCGACAGAGATAGTATCAGTGATGAGCAGTTAGACGCTAGTCTTCACGCACGTCTAGTTCGTACGCACTCACACAGCGTTCCGAACCGTTCCGAACAAAAACGAAGTTACACGATGCACACAATTGATACGAAAAAACAGTAGCGTTTGTCTTTCTTGAGTACCTACATGTACTGCTCTGCTAGAGAGTATGCTCTCCAGCAGAGCCACAATCAATGTCTATTTTATTATTACCTAATACACGTAGGTACACACGCACGTAAGTACGTTAGCCGTGTGGTATCCGGCAGAGTAGAATAGAAGCAACCCATTACACTCACGGGTGTCGTATAAGGCGACTAATGTCTGAGGCAGAACACCTTGTGCCTCCGTAGACCTGAGAATGGGCAGCAGCGTTTTCTGTTAGTCTTACATCACTGCGATCTCCAATCCGCCTGCCAAGCGTGGAGATTACGGCAAATTCCTCCCATCATGGGAGAGGCTTATGTCCAGCAGTGGACGTTGTGGGCTGTTGTTGTTGTTTCACGATAACGAAATACGTACATGATGTACGTTTGACGTACATCATTTTAAGATATAATTGATCGATTTCTAAGACAGTGGCTCCGTGGCACAGCATGACACCATTCGACGCCGCTTGAATCACCGAAAAATCAGCAAGTAGGTATCTACAAACTCGTACTAAAGTAGCAGGCGCTGCGTCATCGTTTTATACCTGTATGGCTCTATAGGAACCTAATATAGATTGCTTATTATGTTTAGTTTTCCCCGGGTGGTCATGCAGCGATCGCTCAAGAGTTCACGAAGCTGCCGCCGCGACGACGCATGCTTACTTGAAAGTTCATCGCAGTTTGTCCGATTGCAGCAGCATAACCAGCCCATAATGCTCCCACTGCTTGGACACAGAGCTCCTCTCTGTGAGATGCGGGCCCAGTGCGGGTTGGTCTTATGTCCGAGTGGATACCTAATAATTGTAATTAGTTCTGCCTGCATAAATTGATTTACAAATTACTTACCTGTATTTTTACTTTTTTAGGTGTATATGCTCAATATCACTAAATGTAAACACATGTTTTCATCAAGACAAATGACAAATCAAGATTTTTTTCTTAGTACCTACCTATGTACCTACTTAAAGTTTACATTTTAGAGTCCATGACAAAAAATAGTCAATTTAGTCAGACGGACAGACAGACAGATGGACAGACAGACAAACAGACAGGCAGATAGACAGACGGACGGACAGACGGACAGACAGATGTACAGCGGAGCCTTAGTAATAAGGTCCCGTTTTTACCCTTTGCAGTTTGTCTATGTCACATGAAGGAAATTAAAAAAACTATTGGCATACTTTTAGAGCATGAGAAGTGAAAACTACATTAAATATGTATAGAAAACGATTATAGAATACTTTAATGCCCAAAAAGTATACATATTTTCATTAGTCAATTTAGTCAGATGGACAGCCAGACAGACAGACAGACAGACAGATGGACAGACAGACGGACAGATATACAGACAGACAGACAGATGGACAGCGGAGTCTTAGTAATAAGGTCCCTTTTTACCCTTTGGAGTTTGTCTATGTCACATGAAGGAAATTAAAAAAACTAATTACTTTCACTCCCTAGAGACTAAAAGGGTCACTTTAGTCCCACCAGTGGGACTAAAGTGACCCTTTTAGTAAATATAGCCATATTGGCGTACTTTTAGAGCATGAGAAGTAAAATCTACAATGTATACTCGTAGAAAACGAATAAAGAATAATTGCCCAAAAAGTATATTTTTGTTACAAAAATTTTTTTTTTTTTTAGTTAGCCTATTCTGTCCCACTGCTGGGCAAAGGCTTCCCCCATTTCTTTCCAACTCTCCCGGTGTTTTGCCTCCTCCGGCCAATCAGTCAGGAACGAGTCCAAATTGTCATATAAAAAAAGTATTATTATATAAAAATATTTAAAATGTAATAAATTTACATTTTTAATTTTTTAGTAACAAAAGCATAAAAAATAGGAAGCACGCCAGCATCGGGAACAGGGTCCAAGCTGCCGATGGTAAGGGCTCTTGAGAGAGGAACTTCCGAACAATACGCGCCGTGTCCAGAAGAACTGCTTTCTGAATCAAGCGCTTGATCCAGCTGCCTAGCGAGGGTCACCTCAGATGTTAGTTGAGGCTCTTGTCCAATTAAATTATTATTATTATGGAATTAATAACACAATTACTGACATTGTTTCTTTTTACGTCTGCGGTTTGTAATTACCGCCACTATAGCTCAAAATAAATGGTTCCTAATAAACAGAAAAATAGTAAGGTATTTATGGTACTAGTGTGGAAAGTTGGTTTTTACAAACGAATAGATGAGTGTAACCGTAATTTACGCACGTGTACATTGTAATACAAGGGGCTAAAATGACCCATTATATACAAGGTAGTGAATAGGAACCAAGTTATAATGGGATTTTAGTGTGTTACACTGTAATTTTCACTTTGAGTGGGAGAAAAATAGTCAATTTAGTCAGACGGACAGACAGACGGATAGACAGACGGACAGACAGACGAACAGACAGACGGACGGACAGACAGACTGACATACAGACAGATGGACAGCGGAGTCTTAGTAATAGGGTTCCGTTTTTAAAGCTATAGCTCTTATAATGGGATTTTAGTGTGACACTGTACTTTTCACTTTGAGTGCGAGAAAAATAGTCAATTTAGTCAGACGAACAGACAGACGGACGGACAGACTGACGGACATACAGACAGACAGATGGACAGCGGAGTCTTAGTAAATAGGGTAACGTTTTTAAAGCTATAGCTCTTATAATAATTTTCTACAGCATATACATATTTTCCCTATTTTTCTTAATTTATTTGAATAATTTCGCAGTAAATGATTACTGCATTCTATTTTTCTTACATACATATATTTGAACATTAGGACCATACACCATTGCGTCTCTAAGAGCGTTCATTACACTGCTATCTCCATCACTAATTACCATAGTATACATGAGCCCGTGCAACTGCATGCTTACTTTGCATCCATCTACACCTGACAAGTTTTTTTTTTAAATACAATGTTTTAATGTAAGATTACACCTCCATGACCGTACTATTCAATCCATACATCAGCACAATGTTTTGAATGCGTTACATTGAGTTGTAACACAAAACATGATTTTACACCCCAAAAAAAAAAGTCGTTTCGCAGCAATATTTTTTGTGTAAAGGTACTTAGTTTGATGTACAGAATGCTTGGTTGACGGCTTCGTGAGGAGGTCTTTTGCACCCTGTATTCATGACGCGTCATTGATTCTTCCTGCGTGGTCCTGTAAACGCATAACTCAATTAGAATAATATGCAAAAACTAACAAAATAGTACATTGTAAACATAGCCAATTTAGTCAGACGGACAAACAGACGGACAGACAGTTGGACAGACAGACGGACATACAGACGGCTAGACAGACAGATGGACAGACAGACAGATAGACAGACAGATGGGCAGACAGACGGACAAACAGACGGACATACAGACGGATAGACAACAGATGGACAGACAGACAGACGGACAGACAGACAGACGGATAGACAGATAGATGGCTAGACAGACAGACAGACGGACAGACAGACATGGGCAGACAGACAGACGGATAAAAAGAAAGATGGACAGACAGACAGACGGATAGACAGACGCACAGACAGACGGATAGACAGACATGGACAGACAGACGGATAGACAGCGGAGTCTTAGTAATCATAGGGTCCTGGTTTTATTTACCCTTTGGAGACAAACTACTATGTCACATGAAGGAAATAAAAAAAAAAAAACTTTTACTCTCTAGAGACTAAAAAGGTTACTTTAGGCCCTGATGGAAAGTGTCTAGCAGAGTTAGCAGTGCGTTACTTGCGATAGCATACATTATTATTCACAGAAAACACGTTTCAGTCGTCAGACATTTTATTGAGAACTGTTGTCATGCTTACAAACAAAGTCACTATATATGTGACAGATTATATACCATGAAGGTATCAACCTCCAACGGTCCCGCTTCGTAGGGCTATATTGGCGTACTTTTAGAGCATGAGAAGTGAAATAGTAGATTGTACATAAAGTGCATAAAATACACCATTTTACGAGACTTTTTTTTTTTGTTATATAAAGTAGAGTGTAAGGTGTGGTCAGTACATGAGGAATATCGGAACTAATCTATTCACTAGGGTCATTTACTACAGATACATTTTCACATTGTGCAGACATTGCTTCATGTGCTTCTACTGCACAGGTATCTTGCCCGAAATCTTGTGTTCCCGAATCTAAAAAAATAAAATGGATTATACAGGGTCAAATTAAATGAGTTAGCGAAAGTCCGCACATAAAAATCAAAAGCTGTTTTTTTTCGGGTCAACGATACACACAGCACAGTACAGATTTCATCAGTTTTTACCGTGCCGGAAGTGCCAGAGGTTGGTTTTATATATGCATAGGCGCCTAGGCACCAAGAGCAGCGAGCGGTGGCCCAGTGGTGGCGGCCCCGACTTACGACGAACAGTAAGTCGTGGGTTCGAACCCAGCCAGGCGCATTACTTTGTGTAATTTATTCCAACACCACTGCTCTCAAAGCGGTGAAGGAAAACATCGTGAGGAAACCGGAATGTCCTACAACCAAAAATTCGAAGACATGTGACAACTACTAACCCGCACTGGCCCGCGTGGTGGATTATAGCCCATTCCCTCTCATAGAGAGGAGGCCTGTGTCCCAGCAGTGGGAACATTAATAGGCTGATGATGAGGCACCTACTATTTGCGCAATCATTTCCATTTCCATAAGCATCAAAATAAAAGTTACTAGCGCATCGCGGCGCGCTCAGTTCAATTGTCTTGCCTACTGCCTATGTACTTACACAAAGCCGCACCGCCGCGCGCCGTGCGCCGGTCACTAGTAAGTCACGAGCGCATTGCGCCGCGCTTAGATCGACTGTCTTGCCTACATAGGGTGCCCTAATGCCTATACACAAAGCCGCGCCGCCGGTCACTAGTAAGTCAAGAGCGTATCACGCCGCGCTTAGATCGACTGTCTTGCTTACATAGGGTGCCCTACTGCCTATACACAAAGCCGCGCCGGTGGCCACCAAGGGTAAAGTAAGCCTGCGGCGCTGTGTTTTTAGAGAATAGCACTAATGGTTGAAGTCACCATCGACACGTGCTTCTGATGTCGATGCCGTGTGTCGCTCGTGTGTAAGAACACTAAATAGATTAGGTGCAACAAATTATATGACTTACCCATTGTTAATTTGTAGTTATTCACACCTGTTCTTCAATGAACCAACACAATACCTATCACTAGCACAGCGTCCACTCAAACCAAAAATTATTTTTTTATCAAAAATCCGGAGTCCAAACAGTTATACGTCAAACGTCATACGAATGACTTAGGAAGATTCAAAATTTCGAATATAACTGGAATAGGGTGGACTCTCCTAGTATCGGCCTCCTCCTAAAATCGGCCTTTTCTAGAAAAAGTAACATAACAATAAAAAAAGCCCTAAAATCATAATACTTTTTATGCAAAAACGACTCTATATCCATACGCATAACCTCCCATAACATAGACACATTTAATTTTAAAATCTTCATGATGAGCCCTTTATCGAGCCGTTCAGGCTAAAGAGCGTGCCAAACATTTGAAATTTATTTTTCTTTTATACTATCTGTCATTTCGAATTACATTCAAACGTTGAATACATTTTTGTAATCATCTTTTAAAACCCTTCATTTTGATACCCCACTCGATGGTATTAGAAGAAAAAAAAAACGAAGTCTACAATATGGCACCCCAAATCCACGTTTTTTTTTTGTTTTTTTGCAAGAAATCAAAAGCTGTTCACGTAAAAATTACAAGTAGTCAAAGTTCAAAAAAAGTTGACACGGTCGATAATTGGTACCACCACCCTACGCGCGTATGACATATTGTTACTGTGTGCGTGAACGTCGTCGTCATCCTCCCGCACCGCGCACCGCACCAGGGGAAACATTATTCAGTGAGATGCACGAAAATTCATAGTAAAAGACGCGAGTAAAAAAATATGAAAAGGCTTTTGGAAAATCGAATTTTATGAAAAAACCACTGCATAAATCATTATCAAATAAAATTTATTGAATTCTTCGATAATTGTGCTGTGTCGGTACCGACTTTGTTTTGGAAATTTGACACTTCTTTTATTACTAATTTACGCCCAAAGTTACGTTAAAATTGGCAATAAAAATGAATCTTTGGTAGCTCGTAACTTTTGAATGGCTTTTTATTTTACTATTCTGTTTTCGCACAGACACAATTAATAATGAGACAAAACGATATCATGTTTAACTTTAAATGTACCATGTCAAACAGTGGAGTAATAGCCCCCCGAAATTTGTATGGAAAATATGTTGCGCAGTTCAACCTTAAGGCCAGTTTACACTAAACAGGTTTAAAACATCAAATCATTTGCAAACGATTGTAAGTTTAGTTAATATGTTTAAAACAGCCCCGAATCGAACTCGAAATAATCTAAACTACACTGTTCAGTTTTAAGCTTTAATGGATTATATATAACTAAATTTACACTAATCTTTTTATCGGTAGCTCATAATAATTGATAATCACGGAAGATAGTGGTGTCGCTTCTGTTGTGCACAAACTAAACTTAATTTAGGCTATTGCTATCTTTTACTAAAAGGCAGTGCGAGAAAAGAACGGCTAAAGCTATGAACTAAGTTAGATATGTCAAACTAGTTTATGCCTTGCACTTCACCGTGTTTTTAGTCGACATGTTTTTACGTGCACCCTTCATTGGTATGGAAATATTAGTTCCAACTAACTTTGACAGCTCTAAATTACGTCCGTCTCTTTCTCGTTTTATTAGAGAGAAAAAGATAGCAATAGCGTAAATTAAGTTTAGGTTGCGCACGACAGAATCGGCACCAGTGTCAGTTTAATCTAAAATATCTCTAAACGAATTCAGTGATTTGTGGTGCAAATAGGCCTAAATCTGCTCGAATTAAACTTAATACTCGGTTAGGTAAAAATCTTTATCTAAAATAACTGTCAGAAATAAACAATGTCCAAGTAACAAAAAACCTCGTCAACATTTTTTATCCCATCACACGAACAAAAATTATTTCCGAATCATGTGTCCAAATATACTTTTAACATCAGCGAGCGTCCTTCTACGAGTATGTAATGTATTTATAAGTACTTGATTTGTAGCCTTTAATAACATGGCCAGTGTAACATAGGGATGCGCGATACTCGCAATTGAATCCCCAAAGTATCGATATAATTATTAAAAAATATAACATCTATATCAATCGAGATTGCAACTCCGAGAATACAATTCTACGAGTAGTGTGGTATCGAATGGCTTTCATCCAATTCTCCAAATATCGAATCGCAAGTTGTCTTGGATGTAATTGCAAGGATCGTTTTGTACAAGTTTATCCCCCTTATGAGTCTAGGCGAAATTCTAGCCTATTTTTTGCAATCCTTTTGTTTTCCTTTTAGATTCTTTTGAATTTACTGATAATTCAATTCAGGACATTGTGGCACGACACATATTTGTTTATATCGATTCAACATAATTATCAGCGTATCGTATCCTGTTGTATCGATACTGTAAAGTATCGGATGGAATCGCACATCACTAGTGTAATACGATTCCTCTCACAATGGTTTTAATTCTGTTTGTGGACCATTTATTATCGTAATATTGAGCTGTGAACACCACAATGGGGCTTTAAGCTAGGGGGACGCTATACTTGCATGGTATTGACATTGGTTATTTATTTGCTATTGTTAGGTTGTAATTTTGATGGGGAAAAGTTTTGGATGTTTGGGTAAAGTTTTTTGCGTCATCAGTATTAGTTATAGAAGGAATATCGACGCACAAACTGGTATCATGAGCTCCGCAAATGATTCCTGGACACTAGAGCATTTCAATATTACGTCGTTAAAAAAACTGTTTGATACAAAGGGATAATACTTACCATACGGTCAATGAAACTGCTGATTTTTCTTTATAGCATACAAGAATCAATGCTAAATGGGTTTCATCATCATCATCCTAATAATGTTCCCACTGCTGGGACACAGGCCTCCTCTCTATGAGAGGGAATGGGCTATAATCCACCACGCGGGCCCAGTGCGGATTGGTAGATGTCACATATCTTCGAATTTTTTGGTTCTAGGACATGCCGGTTTCCTCACGATGTTTTCCTTCACCGTTTTGAGAGCAGTGGTGATGAAATAAATTACACAAAGTAATGCACCTGTCTGGGTTCTAACCCACGTCTTACTGTTCGTAAGTCGGAGCCGCCACCGCTGCTAATGGGCTTAGAATCATATAATTATTGCATCATGGTAACAGTTGTAATATTTTTAATGATGAATAGTTGATGACATAGGAAAAAAAAATATTCATATTCCGGTAGCCAATCAAAACCCAAAATCTAGCTTTAATTGAGAAAACAATATTATTAAAGAAATCGCAGTACAGAGCAGAATATAGAAATAATTATGGGATGATTACGATTACTCTGAAGTACAAGTTTACAACAAAATATTTCACATTTATTGAAATGATCTACGTAGAAGACTTACATTTCACAATAAAAGACTAACATTTCAGTTTGGTCTTGAACTCTTCCAAGTGTTGTTATAATCTCTTATTTCAGTAATAGTAGAAGCAACATTAACTTAATACTTAATATTCCAGTGGAAAGCGAACCGGTAAATCCCTAGAAAATCTTCCTGGTAGGTATCTTGGCAATTGTTGTAGATGGTATACGATTCTACAACATTTCCCTCTTTCAGTAAAGTCTTAGCAAATACTATTTGTCTTCATTAGTAAACGTAATTAATCCTTTAAACAAATTCTTACTGACGTTGTTTAAGTTATCGCTTAGCACCTTGTTATACTTCTAAACTTGGTTTTATCAGGATTTGGCAAAAGGTTCCTTTCAAATCCGCTTAAAAAAAGTTTTCGTGCAGATACAACGGAGCTTCGCGTTCAGTTTGTTTTTTGTTTCATATTCAAATTAGAGGTTAATTCTTAAGGTAAGTCTGAAATAGAAACATCTATGTCATATAAATCAAAAGTATTGTTTCTGATGTTAAATATTTTACAAAACAAGATGAAGGTTGCAAGCGATGACCATATTGACCGTTCCTAGACTGAAAAAAAAAGTCCAAATAATTCAAACAAGCACAAAAAGGTCAGATGCAAATAATTAAATTCATATATTTAATATTCGTAATTACAAATTTGAATAATAACCAGTGAACTTGCTAATTTTTATTATGATAATGAGCCAGACAAATTTTCGAGTAGAAACCAGCCTTAAACGTACTTTTTCAAATCTTCAACAGTTCATTGGTCTGTCTCGTCAAGTACCATCAAATGCTATTCTGTTCTATCTTTCTAGAATATAGCCGTCATTCAAGTACATTCATATTTCCACTCCAACGGTAATAGGTGCTATTTGATCTGCTACTTCAACATTTTGTTTAAAATACAAGAGGGTAAGCTAATTTTCGTTCAGATTAGGTTTAGGTTAATGTTGATAATATCACTGGCACTGTCTTACAGTAGTCCATTGCTAAACATAAGCGTCTCCGATCGCAAACCAATAGCCTCTATTTTCGTCAACTACCGCCACCGTTGTTCCGACTAGCCTGAAAACGTACGTCCTTACTGCAGCGAATACGCGTCTACACTCAAAAACTAGTCTTCCTCAGCAACCACCGTTTGACTACGAGAATTAGAGTGATAGTAGTTCTGAACAAAGTCACACAAAGCTAAATGTAAATAACAACAAAATCTAGCTATTAATTCCTAAAAATAATATTGTGCTTCCCACCTACAATCCCACACATACAAACGTTCTCACACAAAATATTTATGAGTTATTAGAAATGCTACGTTTGAACCATTGTACAATTCAGTGTCCCGGAATTTCTGAACAGTCAGTCCGTCAAACAAGACTTTATTGTCTTATTCCATACAATTTACAGGTCTCAAGTTTTAATAGCAGGCAATTACTTGAATAGTGGCCGTACTATAATTGCATAGCAATTTACGTTATTGAGGATTGCTGTTGACAATTTTGCTTCTTGTTCTATTGGTGCATTTATTATTCTGTCAGTGTGGTTTAAGTCTCGTTCAGTATTTGTATTAGCGTTTACGGTTACGTTTGGTTCTCGAGCAATGTTTTATAATGCTTGCACAGCAATAGGTGAAGCTGAAATCTTACTTTTACTATTAATATTCAGACTAGAAGAGGGCCTATACAAATGGCAATCGTTTTCGAAACGTTTCGTATTATTAAGATTTCCAACAGATTCCATCGCATTTCAAACTTTTCCATCGTCGCTGTCGCCGATAGAATCAAATGTCACTCTGTGTTCTCGTTTTCTTTAATTTGTTTTCAATAAACGACGCCACAAAAAATGTCCTTGGTCGTAAAATGTTTTTGTTTACTGTGTTGCTATTCGCCTCCCAGTTAAAGGGATAGTCAAACTTAACAAGGTGGCTGGGTCAGACTGGGTACGAAAGGTGAAGGATAGGGCGTTGTGGTGCTCTCTGGGAGAGGCTTATGTCCAGTAGTAAACTGCACAAGTCTGATTTGATTGATTGTAGCTTTAGTCAGAATGTCAATAGACATTTATAAAAGTGACTGCCTCGTTGGCCTAGTGGACACAACGTGACTCCTGAGCATGACGTCTTTGGTTCGATTTTCGGGTCTGGATTTATGGCCCGGTTGATGGCAATAAGCTCGCCTCCTATTATGAAGGACTTAAACATAACTGCCAAAATGTGGGTTTACTAATATATACACTTCTGCCTAAACAACAACGTGTCAATTTTACCGTAATCAATTGTCATTGTATCAATTTTACCACTGTTATTATTATTTTTTCTCTTTAATGTTTAATAATTTACCAATCTATCAATTGTATTCAATATTATTCCATGTTATTCAATTTTAATCAATTTTATTCAATGAATTTTAATTTAATTTTAATTTTGTGTCGATCTTTATTTATAACTTTTCAATTTTATCAATTCACCTATTTAATATAATTTTAGTATGTATATTTTTTACTTATGTTGTCATTTTGAAAAGTTAATCGATTTTGTCATAATTCTGTTTTTGCTGTTTCAAGTTTAATTTAATTTAATTGAATGTTGGCGCTCAGTAATTACTAAGTTAGCTTATCTTCCGAATTTATTGTTTTGTGCATGTGGTGTTTACCTATAAGTAATTGTTGCACTGTTATTTAATTTTAAGAATGAATTATGTCGCTGTATCCAGTGTGAATAATTGTTGGTAGACCTATAATAAATAAATAAATAAAAAATAAAACAACGCGAACGCAACGCGCGCGCGCTTCGCCTGTCTGCATGAAGCTTTTAGTTGAGAAATAGTCGTGCGGTTTTCAGCGTTCATTCCGTAACTTGAACCAAATCCAAACTAAAGCCTTACTGTGTAGTGAATTGAGGACTTCAAAATAGCCGTCCAGTTCAACGTGCGATGCAATATTAATAGCACTGAATTCTGGATCGCTGCCATTAAATCATTGACGTTTAATTGCTCCAAAATGCGAATGCTTTTAGTTTGAATCGGTGATATAGTTTCATTTATTGCAGTTTTAATTATGGCGATTATAATAGTTGGGGACTGTGGTTTTTCCGATGTATATTTAGCTATTTCGATTGACTCGTTTTGTACAGCATTGTTGAATCGGTTCATTGTTTGTGTAGGTAGAATAATTGGGTTTAACAACATATTTTTGTAGGCAGACTGAAAATGAACTCCAATTTTGTAACAGATCTGAACTGTATTTTCCAACAACGTTAAGACTTATTGATACTTATTTTTTCTTTCTTTCTTTTTTTTCTATACTTTGAGTATAGGTTTGGGTGCAACTGTTATTGCTTTTCCTGCATGTACATATTTTTGTGCAGATGGGTTGGTGGTGCTGCATCCTACATCCAGGCCTGGATTTTTTTCACGGAATTGAAACTAAATATTTTGCATAACATTTAATTACTACTTTCTATAATGTCTTGGGAATTGCAAGGTTTATACTTACTTTGAAAAGCCTAGCCAGGCTTTTCAAAGTAAGTATAAACCTTGCTATTTTGGTTTTGTAGCATTACCAGCCTACAATGTTCCAATACCTGGCATAGAGGCCTACTCTCTGTAAGTTAATTGGCCTACTGCCAGGTATAAATTATGAAAATAAATATCGCAGTACATAAAAAATACCAACAAAAAGCTCTCCCGAAAAAAATAATGACACAACTGGCAAAAATTTTCCCATCCATCCAAATACGAAAAAAAAGATCTGAAAATGTATCATCAAAAATAAACACGGCCGTATAAATAACATGTTAGGCTGAACGTTAACTCGCAAATGGAATTCATCCCCTCAAATCCGCGTCAAAAGAGCACTTAACACACGTCACATATTCAAACGTGAGGGGAACTTGACAAAATAAGTTATTTAGGTGCTCATTATTTTGGTGATAGAGGTGTTCGGCGAAAGAAGGTGTAATAACAGTAAATGGTACCCATCATGCGGCGAGGCATTAACATCCGCCGAGATGGGAATCATGGCTGCGTTGGGTACTACCATTGTATGACGGTGCTTTCTCACTTTGAGAGTTTATTCATCTTGTTTAGTCATGTTATATGCTTATACTATCTGCCTCGTTAGTACAGTAGTTGCAAGTACTACTGCTGAGCCTGATAATGGCTCTTTTTTTCCCCAGGTCTGGTAAAGTATTATTGGGTTTTTCTATCAGGAATTTCTCAGTAGGAGCGAGTTTGTGCCTGGTTCTTCACAGGCTCGCCACCTATTTCGTGGCTCTTAAAACATATCTGGCGGAATTTTGATGTACTAACAGTATACCCCTTCCTAAGCCTTCAAGTCACGTTACATCATTCTATATAACCACGCTGAAAATGTTGCCCGTACCCATCCTTCCCTTACCTTTCTCACAATTCCGTACATGGATTCGCCAGAGATCAACTGAACTACATAATAATAAAATGGTCACGGTCCACAGACTGCAGGCAGTCAAAAATGGCGATGCCAAGCCTACATCCGCGATTAACAAAACGACTGCTCAGCCTAAGTAGAAATAACCTCAGAATAATAATAGGGACAAAAACGGGCCATTGCTCCCCCTAAACAAACATCTCTTTAACATAGGCGCCACGGACAGCCCACTCTGCAGGGGCTGCTTTGACGCCAAAGAATCAGCCGCCCACGTCATCCTGGAATACGAGGCCGTGGCTACCTAACGCAAACAAATCCTCGGAACGGAGGTCGCTCTGCGAAGCCTGTGATGCTCCCAGGAAAGTTCTGTGTTTCTGGGCGGAGCTAGGCTGGCTAACTTAGCCAGGACACCTACGCACAACGGACCGAATGAGAGTCTAAGTGCGGAAAATGGAGTCCCTGCTCTACTCTACGCGCTGAAAATGTTGATAAATCGTTGCTTTCCTAACTGAACTGCTTTTAACATACGTAAAATTCCTGCAAAGATTGGTTTTTATCTTGACAAGTGATCGCAGAGTGATTGGATCAACAGACTCTCACATACCAGGCAGATGGGTGCCAACTAATGACCTCAAACGAAAGCCATGACACATGTCTTCATTCAGGACTTACAATATATCTCAAAAAAATTCGACAATACTCTTCTACTTATTATTAAAGTCTGAAATCCCCAATCCACCTTAAAGTAGATCAATGCTTGTGCCTTGTCTGCATAAGCAGAAATCTTTGTTCTGGAGTGGGACAGTAAAAGGCCGGTACTATTTTTCTAATGAGTTTTTTATTTCAAACTCGTCTCCACAATACAGAAACCGGTAGTAGTGACTTTAAGGTGCCACGCCACGCGAAGTAAAATACTTGTACTTATTACCTCGGCATTTTTAAGGTACAAAGCTTCGTCTACATTTTTTGCACTCTTACTTAGCATTGTTATTTAAAAAACAAAACTGTCAGCGCCTTTTTTCCCTCCGTGTTTCCGGATTTTAAGGATTACGTTTATACGAGCTCTGGGAGTTTTTGTATCTATTAACATAATATTGTCATGCTCTTATGGTAAACAAGGAATAATCAAGCGAACTTGATTCTTCGTTCACAAATGTGGCTGTCTTCATCGTTGGCATCGTCATTGTGTTATGTTTCCATGACTGCAACATAGGCCTCCGGAGAGAACTGTAATGCACCAGCCCGCGTAGCATGACACCGGTCTTCTTCTTAGCGTGTCGATGGCAATCTAAATTAAGTTGGCCCAGAACTGAGCCACTAGTTTGGCGCTTTCGATTGCGTCACATCAGTTCCTGTAGTGAGCAAACAACAGGATACGTAGGACACGATAATAAGTGCCCCATCGTTTGTGGAACAGCACCACATTTACACTCCAGGGAAAAGTCATTAATGAATCTCCATCTAAACAGGTTTTCCTTTACCTGGGTCCGGAGTCTATTTAAAGACTTCCAGGTCAGCCATGGCAACTCATGTCCAGGTGACACCGTAAAAACGGGTTTCTTCGAAGACATAATCGACAAATCTTTTGTTCATCTGTCATTTTGTCGATTCAATGACAGATGAACAAAAGATCTGTCGATTCTTTCTTCGAAGAAACCCGTTTCTACGGTGGTCGTGCTAGTGGGGTAAGTGCGGGTTGGTAGATGTCCCTCTATCATGTTAAGTCTGTGAATTTTAGAATCTAAGACATGCTTGTTTGCTTACGATTTTTTCCGTATCCGTTTTGAGAGCAGTGGTGATGTAATAATAACATAAAGAAAAATGTCTGCCGGGAGGAAGCCCATGATCGTAAGAACGTTTGTTACCGGGCCACGACTGCCCAAATGTTTTCTGCTAAATTTTATTTTTTGATAATGATTATAACGCCATGTGGCATTTTACTCTCGTTTTTATTTAGTCGTTTGAACTTATTTTCGTTAGTTTTTTTTTATTTCTATACTATTTTGGGTTGAAAGGCTCATAGAAAAAAAAGTAATAACTTCTATTGACCTTTTACTACTCCCACTCGAAGTTGCGAAATGTTTTATTTGTAACAAATGTTATTCAACCAATTCAATAGGTAAACGGTGATTTATAAAAACTGCCCCGTTGGTCTAATGTTCAAAAGCAAAGAATACCGAGCACGAGGTTCCGGGTTTAATTCCTAGGTCAGGCAAAGTTTTATGAATTAGGTTTTTCCATTAAGAATTTCTCAGTAACAGTCATGAAGTCTGGATTTGTGCTTGGTTGATGGCGATAGGCTCGCCCCTTATTACACAGAACTTAAACTTAACTACCAGAAAGAAGGCTATAAATGTGTGGGCAACCCACTTGTTCTACACAGAGAAGTGTAGAACAAATGCTGGGGAGAGAGCTCCACTCCACCAATTATTAGAAACGTACAACTAACATTTTATAAATTTGGATATTTTCGCTCACAATCAGAACACATTTAGAAAAATAGCTATTCAATTACTTTCTGGTCATCCTTAATGCTTCTTGCTGATGTTATGTTGTGATCTGATTGGTGACTACGAACTAAATCTGGACGGGGAGCGCTGTCCAGAGTTGATATGAGTGACCTTTCAGGTTTATAAGCTTTTTTATTTTCTTACTGTCCCTGTCCGTATACGTCCGTTTCCTTATTTCTTTTACATCGATATTATTCCGTGGACAATAGTGTGGGTTATGCGTTTGTTTACTATTAGACCTAAGCTTACTATTAATATTGCAACGTGTAACTGTTTTTTGTCCCAAATAAATAAAAGAAAATAAAAATAAATTAGGGGATATTGTGAAAGAAGGGAAGATTATAGGCGCGATTCACTGAGTTTTTATAGATTCAGTGTGATAGATATTAATGATTACCGCTCTTCAGCGGTTTTTGACCGTGGATGTAAAGTTCAGAGTCCCCGTAACCTAGTCACAAACTAACTATACCCAAATTCAATCATGTAATGTATTACCAAATACAAATTTGATATGACTTATCTCTAAATTTAGCACCCTTAAAACCACAAGGTCTAGAAAGGGGACACTTCGCTTCACCCTCGGCTTTGCTCTCGACAAATTAAACAAGTTGGCTCACTCAAACTTTGACAAATCCGATTTCCTGTCGCTCTTTTAGAAGTTACGAGTCCATCCGTTGGTGTGATAGAGTTTAACTATTTTACTTACAGTAGGGGTATTAAAGGAATTTACTTTAAGGTGAATGCTCCAGAGTAGCCCGCGAAATTCAAAATTTCTATTGTTTTTCTGATTTTTTATCCCTCCAAGTTCATAAAGGTGCAGGAATGACTTCGACCTTGAAAAAGTCATTTTTCCACATTTATGAATTTGAGGGTTGTATTGATGATTTTGATGAATATAATTCTGTAACTATATACGTCTTACAGCCGCGAATATTATTCTAACCTACATACAACCTAGTACTGGCCTGCAAATTGCAAAAAACGTAAGAAAAATTGAATTTCGCGTTCTGGTTTGAGCATTCACCTTAATATTCTTCAAAACAATTTGTCATGTAATGAAACATGACTGAAACAGTCTGGTGGTTACAAGCGTTACAATCTGAGCATGAATTCCTAACCAGTATGGTTTCCGCAAGGGGCGCTCTACGGTGGACGCCATCATGCGCGTGAGAGCCCTCACGACGGGGGATGCGGTGTCCAGGGGTGAGGTTGTCTTGGCGGTGTCTCTCGACATCGCCAACGCCTTCAACTCCATGCCCTGGAGCTGCATAAGGCAGGCACTCCGGTATCACCGGGTGCCGACCAACCTCCGTCGAGTGGTCGGGGACTACCTGACGGATAGGGCCGTCATCTACCCTGGTCGCAATGGAGAGTGGAACCAGCGAGAGATGTCGTGCGAGTGCGAGAGTGTTCCGCAGGGATCGGTTCTAGGGCCGTCCTTGTGGAACATCGGGTACGACTGGGTGCTGCGCGCCGACCTCCCTAGCGGTGTCAGTGTAGTTTGCTACGCTGACGACACGCTGGTGCTGGCGCAGGGGAGGTCGCACGAGGCGGCGGCCGAAACGATGACATGCGGGGTTGCGATAGTCGTTGAGAGGATACGGCAACTGGGTCTCGAGGTGGCACTACACAAGTCCGAGGTCATGTGCTTTCATGGGCCTCGGAATGCGCCACCGACGGGATCCCTACTAATGGTAGGAGGGGTATCCATCGGCGTCGATTCGACGTTGAAGTACCTGGGACTTGTCCTTGACAGCCGGTGGAACTTCGTGGAACATTTCCGACGTTTGGCCCCCAAACTGGAGCGGACTGGGGCTGCCTTCAGGCGGCTTCTGCCCAATCTGGGGGGCCAAACGCCTCCTGCCGGAGGCTCTACGCGGGAGTCGTGCGGTCCATGGCCCATTACGGGGCCCCGGTGTGGGCGCGTTCATTGAGGCGGCGAGCCGCCCACTACCTGAACGCGTCCCAAAAGGTGGTAGCCGTAAGGCTGGCCCGGGGCTACCGCACGATTGCCCGCGAGGTGGCGAGCCTCCTTGCCGGATTGCCGCCATGGGATCTGGAGGCGATAGTCCTCGCGCGCCTACATGAATGGCGCGCGGAGGCGCTACGCCGGGGGGAAACTCCGCTGCCGCGACAAATTGTCGCTCAGCGGACAGACTTCCGGCGGCGGCTTCTCATGGCGACATGGAGAGAGCGACTGTCGCAACCCCGTGCAGGGCACGCCACAATTGTGGCGATAAGTCCCCTCTTTGAGGAGTGGCTTGAGAGACGCCACGGCGTCCTCACCTTCCACCTGACGCAGGTCCTCACCGGACACGGTGTTTTCGGGAGGTTCCTGCACCGAATCGGGCGGGAGGAAACGCCCGGGTGTTTCCATTGCGAGAATCGACCGGAGGACATGGTGGAGCACACGGTGGAGGTGTGCCCCGCGTGGGCGGAGTACCGCCGTGTCCTCGAAGCGGCGATTGGCGGCGGCGACCTCTCGCGTCCGGCCCTGGTGCAAGCCATGGTCCGAAGCGAGACGGAATGGGACGCCGTCACCTCCTTCTGCGAAGCAGTAATGCTAGAGAAGGAGGTGGCGGAACGTGAGAGGGAGAGAACCTCTCAACGTCCCGGCAGCCGCGGGAGACGCCCCGGGCGTCGGGGGCCACCACGTGGCCCCCGGCCACCGTAGGCGCGGGCCTGTGGACGGTGGGCTATGGGCTAGCTCGCTGTCCGTCCGTCTCATGACGACAGGCCGTGTCGACGGCGCGTTCGTGTTCCACGCGCGCCTTAAAGAGAGTCAGCAAAAAGGAAGGGGTCCGTAAGGACCGATGCCTGCCGGGGTTGCGGGACTGTTCGAAAGAGATACCGTGGCCCCGGAACACAAAGGGCGATGAAGGAACATGGATGGGTTTTAGTCAGTAAAAGTCTGACACTCCCTCCTGCTCTGCAGAGCGGGAGAAGTCATTTGATGATTTCCCATCCAAAAAAAAAAAAAAAAAATAAGCAAATGAGTTCCTAGGTCGAATTCCCAAGTCAGGCAAAATGTTCTTGCTCGTCTGGAAATGGGGTACTATTGTGAACATTTCTACCTAATCCTTCGCAGATCACGTGAGCATCAGATCAGCATCACTCCCTGTGGCCAAAAGTCCTCTTCTAAGACGAGGTGCAGAGAACACGTTGGTATTTTCACCACAAACGGCTTATGATGGATGCTCCAGAGTAGTCCGCGAAATTCAAATTTTCTTACGTTTTTTGCAATCCACCTTTTTTCGTCCAAGTTCAGGTCGAGGAACGACTTTTTCAAGGTCAAAGTCATTCCTTTCACTCTTGTAAACTTGTTCTATTAAATTTCAATTCTGGCCGATCACTGTCTCTTAAGATACAGGTCTCCTAGTTTAAGAGACAGGGTTCATTATTATTTTGTATGCATAAACTTATTTTGTAGAGTTAAATCTTCTGTGTACAAAACTAAATCATATGCTTATTGTATTGTATTTTTGTCACCTTGTTTTGAACTGTGTCTGTGTCTGTTATTCGGATAAATAAACAATTTTATTATTATTATTATTATAACATCGCTTTTCACCAGGCAGGATTACATATTATAACATCACGACTGTAAACCCGAAGAGTGAGGCAGAGATGTAACTAATATTAGATCCACATATCGCAAGTCATGTTTAAGTCCCTTGTAATAAATAGAGAGCAAGCCTATTGTCACACGCAAGAGGACCAAGGTAACCGACGTAGCCCAAAGAATTGCCAAACTTAAGTGGCAGTGGGCAGAGCACATTGCTCGCAGAACGGATGGCCGATGGGGCCGAAAAGTTCTGGAGTGGCGACCGCAAACCGGACGACGTTGTGTTGGAAGGCCTCCCACTAGGTGGACCGCCTACCTGGTGAAGGCTGCGGGAATCCGCTGGATGCGAGATGCACGGGACCGGTCAATGTGGCGACACTTGGAGGCCTATGTCCAGCAGTGGACGTCTTTCGGCTGAAATGATGATGAAACCTATTGTCATCAATCGGGCACAAATACAGACTCTGTGACTGCTACTCAGAAATTCTTGATGGAAAAACCTGCAAGATAAAATTTTACTATAAGACAATATTAGATTTATTCAATATTTGTTTTCAATATTCAGATACTTATTTCGACAAACTGGTAACTCTGTAAGTATTATCTGAAATAGAACTCGAAGACACTCTAATATCGTAAAACATTGTATTACTTAGTTCCATTAAAATGAATTTACTCAAAAATACTGGATACTTGGGTACGAAAGTCGCAATATACTCGCAGATATAACGTATAATTCAAAGATAATTACCAACCAGACAAATGTTGTAATTTTTGGGCCTAATATTCTGTCTGAGTTACGTTATTTATGTTATTATAAGAATTAGTTTGTATTTTCTACGACATAAATCTTAGCTACATAAGTATTCGTACTGTTATATTTTCTGTATAAAAAGTATTACCGGCCCCTTCAAGAAGCCGTCAACAAAGCATTCTGTACATCAAACTTTACTTAGTTTGATGTACAGAATGCTTCTTTACGCAAAAATTATTGCTCAGAAACGACTTTTTTTTGCCCCAAGTAGTAAAAGTCCCCAAGATTTATTCAGTATCAGTATCAGTATTTTATTATTTTTTACTTTATTTTTCATTATTTTATGTTTCATTTACTGATTTCACAAGAATATTATTTTATTAAGTCATCATCATCTGCCTAGCCGTTATCCCAACTATGTTGGGGTCGGCTTCCAGTCTAACTGGATGCAGCTGAATACCAGTATTTTACATGGAGCGACTGCCTATCTGACCTCCACAACCCAGTTAGTACCGGGTAATACGATACTCCTTGACAAGACTGGTTGTCAGACTTGGGCCTCTGACTACCTAACGACTGTTGAAGATCTACAAATGTCAGCCGGGACCAACGGCTTAGCGTGCTTTCCGAGGCACGGAGGAGAATCGGTATGTAATGGGTGGTCACCTATCCACAGACCAACCTAACCTATTTTATTAAGTATTTTACTTTTTATTATCATTGTGACATTTAATGATTTTTGTGATTTTTATTAACATTCATTTTAAAAAGTACTTATATTAATTTTATTTGATAACTAGCTGACCCGCGCAACTTCGTCTGCGTCACATGAGAGAAAGAGGGTTAGAGAGAGTGTGAGTCAACCTTAAAAGATAGACATAATGCTATCGCGGTTTTTTTAGAACGTTTTAAAACGGACTATTCCCTAATACATGATTATTGCGTAACTTTAACCGTTTATGCAGCGCCCGCAAAGGAAGCTTTCAAAAGAAATAAATTTTCCTTGTTTTTGCAACATTTATCATTGACGCTCCTTTTAATTATAGCGTGATCTTAGATAACCTTTAGCCGTCCTCGATAACTATTCAACACTAAAAGTTTTTTTTAATTCGAACCAGTAGTTCCTGTAATTAGCGCGTTCAACCAAACAAACTCTTTAGCTTTATAATATTAGTGGATATAGATCCAAGTGGGTAACAATTTAATTTATTCGATATATTTTCATTAATCACTAAAATAATCTACTTATGTTTTTTCAAAAAAGGGCTTGCCTCGACAGCCTTACGTCTTCATCCTTAGACACTCGATGACAGTCATACTCCAGCTAGGTCGAAAGTTCTCATCAAAGGTGCAAGAAATTAGCCCAAACACGATTTTTCAATTATAAATGGGACCAACTTTGAGATGTACCTACGCTTTTCACAAAAAAAAGGAGCATGTACAGACTTCCCTGTAAAAGTTATCCGTGGTCAACAACAACAACAGCACATAACGTCCACTGCTGGACATAAGCCTCTCCCATGATGGGAGGAATTTGCCGTAATCTCCACGCTTGGCAGGCGGATTGGAGATCGCTGCTGCACATTCTCTGGTCTACGGAGGCGCAAAGTGTTCTGCCTCAAACATTAGTCGCCATAAACGACACCTGTGAGTGTAATAGGTTGGTTCTATTCAACTCAGCCGTGTGGTGTCCACCCGGCTCACGGCTTTCCGTGGTCATATATAAAAAAAATACGCGTCGAATTGAGAACATCCTTTTTGTTTTGTCGGTTAAAAAACCAAACTTGCGGGCGAGGGTCATTCGATTCAGAAAATGGAGTGAAATGTACAAAGCCATCTATCAACCGAAATGTTAAACTGCTAAAGTATAATAAGCTATATATTTTTTTTAAAGCTGGTCAGTCGATTTAAAAATGTTATGTGGTGAGCACATTTTTAGTCATTGGTACCATTTTAGTTCAACAGATGTCGCTGCATGTATGTATCTTACATTTGATGATTAGTTATTTTTGAAAACTTTAAGTTCATATATCTTTTGATAGAATTAACCGATTTCAATGAAACAAACACTAAATCATACCCCAAGTTACACACAATTTTTATGTATAAAAGGTATCTACATTGGTTTTGTAAATTTTACGTGATGCTTGATCATCGAAACAAACAAACAGACAAAAATTCCAAAAATGCTGGAAATGTGTTCTGTTGCTTATCCTTTAATACCCTGGCAATTTTTTTTCTAAATATTTTCGATGTACAAAAACGATTTTTCTACAGATTTATTATATGTATAATAATAGATTGTGAATGTAAGGACCATGTGGGTCACATTTTTATTTTTTGTTTATTTTTCCCACAACTGTCTGGCAGTTTGAGTACTATAAGCGACCTACCCAAATGTTCTTTCTTTGGTATTGTTCGTCGTTTCGTCGAGCTCCTTGAGTTATAAGTCGAGCTACACGATAACTGACAAATGCTTGCACTGACTGAACAGGTCCACTCAAATCTGTGTGGTTCTTTCTTCAGAGACCATCTCAGACTCTAATCTGCATAGTCTTCATGTGAATTTAGCAAGATTATGTCTGGACTTCAAAAGAGACTATGACCTCTGAGTTTGTTTCGGCTGTCCCTTCTCAGAGTAGTCAGGTACGAAACACCGGCCCCATCTAGTTTAAAAATATGACGTGTTAAAGTGTTTGTAAAAACCTACTTGCAAAATAAACATCATTTATCAGATAACAGGGGTCACAATTGTTGCAATAATTGTAGTCTAGTCTTCACCCATTTCAAGGAATGCATCCAATCACTAATCACCATGTATAATTGAAATGCACAGTAACAGTTGTGTTACTCGAAACGCCGTACCTATTTACTAATCCTACGCATACAAGCACAGAATAATCGCTTCTAGATAATCTGGAACTACTACAAACAAGCCTCGAAATGATTACTCTGCCGACAATATTAAGTTAGGTCACGAACGTGACCTTGTTTATCGCAAGTTATACCTGTTTTCACAGACAGCAACACCCAAATGTCTGCCTAAAATAAAAACTCACTGTGATTTTAGACTTTCGGCCCGGCGCTGAGAGTTCAGTTCCAATTCCAACAGTGTTATAATATTAAGGCGTTCGTGTAGGTGATGCCTAATGTTAGTGAAAACGGGTATAAGTAAATTTATTGTATCATAAGCACACACAACGTAATGTATTACACAGCATTACTCTCCTAATATCTATATCGAATCTAATGTGTTGTAGCAACATGAAAAAATCGTCTTTCGCCGAAAATTCTAGGATTTTTGTGTAGACATAGACTGTTTAAGACGATTACAAACTTGATTGGCTGTCATTTCTAGATCTTTGACAGTCCAAAGTAGTCAATGGCCCCAAAAGTCTGACAACCAGTTTTACCAAATACAATAGTATTACCCAGTACTTATTAGGTTGTGGAGGTCAGATAGGCAAAACGCTCCATGTAAAATACTGGTATTGAGCTGCATTCGGTAAGACTGAAAACCAACGCCAATAAAGTTGGGAAAAGACTAGAGATATGATGAGAAATATGATTGCTGACCGACTAACCTAAAAGTCAATTAGTAAGATCTTCGTTCCGGTTGAAGACCATGTTATATCATAAAATGGGTTGGGTAAAATTGTTAACCAATGAGTGCATCAACAATAATTAACATAAATATCGCTGGACATAACACACAGCTAGGTTCACACTATGCAACGAGGCTTGTATCGTGGATACCAGATGGTTGATATACCTACTACAGTTTGGCCGCTGAGAGAATGCGTTCCTGACGTCTGTCAGTTGGTACATTTTAGCGCGAAATTATAACATTTATTGATAATTGATTTAATGATATCGATTTTAATAATATTATTTGTTAAGAGGGCAAAAAGGGAAATAATAGGTAAGTTATCTAAATATATAAAAGAAGAAACTGACTGACTGACTGACTGATTGACTGACTGACTGACTGACTGACTGACTCATCTATCAACGCACAGCCCAAACCGCTGGGTCTACAGATTCCAAATTTGGCAAGTAGGTTCCTTATGTGGTCTAGGGGTGCACTAAGAAAGGATATTTCAAAATTCATCCCCTAAAGGGGTTAAACGGGGCTCCAAAGTTTGTATGGGGAAACAAGATTAGTTAGACTATTTTATTCGAAACTTCACAGGAGTGCTCCTATTGATAAATGAGTAGAAACGGGTTTCAGGTTTTTTCAGAATTCAACCCCTAAGAGGGGGAAATGGGGTGGCAAAGTACAAAAATCAATGCAAAGCCCAAACCACTGAGTCTAGAAATTCCAAATTTGGCAAGTAGGTTCCTTATGTGGTCTAAGGGTGCACTAAGAAAGGATTTTTCAAAATTCAACCCCTAAGGGGGTTAAACGGGAATCCAAAGTTTGAATGGGTAAAACAAGATTAGTTAGACTATTTTATTCGAAACTTCACAGGAGTGCTCCTATTGATAAATGAGTAGAAACGGGTTTCAGGTTTTTTCAGAATTCAACCCCTAAGAGGGGGAAATGGGGTGGCAAAGTATAAAAATCAATGCACAGCCCAAACCGCTGAGTCTAGGGATTCCAAATTTGGCACAAAGGTTCTTTATGAGGTTTAGGGGTGCATTAAGAAAGGATTTTTCAAAATTCACCCCCTTAAGGGTTGGAACGGGAGTCCAAAGATTACGTGGGGAAATAAGATTAGTTAGACTACTTTATTCGAAACTTAACAGGAGTACTCCTATCGATAAATGAATTAACGTTTGTGTTCCAGTTTTTTTTCAGAATTCAACCCCTAATGGGGGAAATGGGGTAACAAAGCCTGAAATTCAACATAGTTATTATTTTTATGGTGAATTGGGTCGGGTGTATTACAAAAACAACGATTTTAAGATTTAATGTGGCAGTCCTGAAATACTACCATTCCCTGTTGGGGTGCAATGGGGTTGAAATGTCTAAAAATCAATATGGGTGTCGACACCGAGATTATCAGGGGTGCTGATTACGAAAATGGCATTTATTTTGAGATTCAGATGATAATGATTGTGATTACGATGATGATGATTGTGATAATGACGACGATGATTGTGATGATGATGATTTTGATTACGATGATAATGATTGTGATTACGATGATGATGATTGTTATTATGATGATTGTGATAACGATGAAAATGATTGTGGTTACAATGATAATAAGTGTGATAACGATGATGGTGATTGTGATAGTGATTGTGATTGTAATGGTGATTGTGACAGTGACGGACGGTGATTGTGATAGTGTCGGTGATTGTGATGGTGATAGCGATGGTTGTGATAACGAGGACGGAGATTGTGATGATGATGATTGTGATTAAGATGATAATGATTGTGATTACGATGATAATGATTGTGATAACGATGATGGTGATTGTGATAGTGATTTTGATGGTGATTGTGATGGTGATTGTGATGGTGATTGTGAAAGTGGCAGTGATTGTGATGGTGATAGCGATGGTGATTGTGATTGTGATTGTCACGGTGATGGTGATTGTTATAATGATGTAGATTGTTGTGATTACTATGATAATGATTGTGATAACGAGGGTAGTGATTGTGATGGTGATGATGATTGTGATGGTGATGGTGATTGTGATTTTGATTGTGATAGTGTTGGTGATTGTGATAATGATGGTGATTGTGATAATGATTGTGGTTGAGATAGTAATGGCGATTGTGATCATGATGATTGTGATCATGATGATTGTAATTAAGATGATAGTGATTGGGATTACGATGATAATGATTGTGATTTCGATTATAATGATTGTGATGACGAGGATGTAGATTGTGATGATGATGATTGTGAATACGATGATAATGGTTGTGATTACGATGATAGTGATTGTGATAATGATGATAGCGATTGTGATTACGATGATAATGATTGTGATAACGATGATGGTGATTGTGATACTGATTTTGATGATGATTGTGATGGTGATGATGATTGTGATAGTTATTCTGAGAGTGGTGGTGATTGTGATGGTGATAGCGATGGTGATTGTGATGGTGATTGTGATGGTGATTGTGATGGTCATTGTGATGGTGATTGTGAGGGTGATGGTGATTGGTATGGTAATTGTGATGGTGATTGTGAAGGTGATTGTGATGGTCATTGGGATGGTGATTGTGATGGTGATTGTGCGGGTGATGGTGATTGTTATTGTTATGGTAATTGTGATGGTGATTGTGATGGCGATTGTCATGGGCATTGTGATGGTGATTGTGGTGGTGATTGTGGTGGTGATTGTGATGGTGATGGTGATGGTGATGGTGATTGTGATGGTGATTGTGATGGTGATTGTGATGGTGATTGTGATGGTGATTGTGATGGTGATTGTGATGGTGATTGTGATGGTTATTGTGATGGTGATTCTGATGGTGATTCTGATGGTGATTGTGATGGTGATTGTGATGGTGATTGTGATGGTGATTGTGATTGTGATGGTGGTTGTGATGGTGATTGTGATAATGATTGTGGTAATTATGGTGGTTGTGTTAATGATGATAATTGGTGATAATGATGGTGACTGTGATAGTGATGGGGATTGTGATGGTGATTGTGATGGTGATTGTGATGGTGATTGTGATGGTGATTGTGATGGTGATTGTGATGGTAATTGTGATGGTGATTGTGATGGTGATTGTGATTGTGATGGTGATTGTGATGGTGATTGTGATGGTGATTGTGATGGTGATTGTGATGGTGATTGTGATGGTGATTGTGATGGTGATTGTGATGGTTATTGTGATGGTGATGGTGATTGTGATTGTGATGGTGGTTGTGATGGTGATTGTGATAATGATTGTGGTAATTATGGTGGTTGTGTTAATGATGATAATTGGTGATAATGATGGTGACTGTGATAGTGATGGGGATTGTGATGGTGATTGTGATTGTGATAGTGTTAGTGATGGAGATTGTGATAATGATGGCGGTTGTGATAGTGATGGTGATTGTGATAATAATAATTGTGATGATTATGAAATGTGGCACATAGATAGTTTATAACCTGGATTAACATGGAGGACACTATTATCCCTTTAGTCTGATCCAGTGGGACAGTTACCGAAATACACGCGGGCGAAGCCGCGGGCAACAGCTAGTATGCTATAAGTCACACACACAGTAACATCACCAATAATACTAATACTCGCAACCTGTCAGGAACGCATTCTCTCAGCGGCCGAAGTGTACATAGATACTTTTTATTTGTAAATACATACTTATTTAAACTTTAATTTAAATCTATGACTCGGAAACAAATGTCCATAATATTATCACACAAACATTTGCCTCCTACCGGGATTCGAACCCGGGACTCTAAAAACGTTAGGCAGCTTCACTACCGCTGTGCCATTCGGGTCGGCAAGTCATACGTACTTATCTAAATATATAAAAGAAGAAACTGACTGACTGACTGACTCATCTATCAACGCACAGCCCAAACCGCTGGGTCTACAGATTCCAAATTTGGCAAGTAGGTTCCTCATGTAGTCTAGGGGTGCACTAAGAAAGGATTTTTCAAACTTCAACCCCTAAGGGGGTTAAACGGGGCTCCAAAGTTTGTATGGGGAAACAAGATTAGTTAGACTATTTTATTCGAAACTTCACAGGAGTGCTCCTATTGAAAAAGGAGTAGAAATGGGTTTCAGGTTTTTTCAGAATTCAACCCCTAAGAGGGGGAAACGGGGTGGCAAAGTATAAAAATCAATGCACAGCCCAAACCACTGAGTCTAGAGATTCCAAATTTGGCACACTGGTTCCTTATGTGGGTTAGGGGTGCACTAAGAAAGGATTTTTCAAAATTCAACCCCTAAGGGGGTTAAACGGGGCTCCAAAGTTTGTATGGGGAAACAAGATTAGTTAGACTATTTTATTTGAAACTTCACAGGAGTGATCCTATTGAAAAATGAGTAGAAATGGGTTTCAGGTTTTTTCAGAATTCAACCCCTAAGAGGAGGAAATGGCATGGCAAAGTATAAAAATCAATGCACAGCTCAAATCGCTGAGTCTAGACATTCCAAATTTGGCACATTGTTTCCTTTTGTGGTCTAGGGGTGCACTAAGAAAGGATTTTTCGAAATGCATCCCCTAAGGGGGTTAAACGGGCTCCAAAGTTTGTATAGGGAAACAAGATTAGTTAGACTATTTTATTCGAAACTTCACAGGAGTGCTCCTATTGATAAATGAGTAGAAACGGGTTTCAGGTTTTTTCAGTATTCAACCCCTAAGAGGGGGAAATGGGGTGGCAAAGCCTGAAATTCAACATAGGTATTAATTTTATGGTGAATTGGGTCGGGTGTATTAGAGTAGAGTAGAGTAGAGTAGGGACTCCATTTTCCGCACTTAGACTCTCATTCGGTCCGTTGTGCGTAGGTGTCCTGGCTAAGTTAGCCAGCCTAGCTCCGTCCAGAAGCACATAATTTTCCTGGGATCATCACAGGCTTCGCGGAGCGACCTCACCGTTCCGAGGATTTGTTTGCGTTGGGTAGCCACAGCCTCGCATTCCAGGATGACGTGGGCAGCTGATTCTTCGGCGTCAAAGCAGCCCCTGCAGAGTGGGCTGTCCGTGGCGCCTATGTTAAAGAGATGTTTGTTAAGGGGGCAATGGCCCGTTATTGTCCCTATTATTATTCTGAGGTTGTTTCTGCTTAAGCTGAGAAGTCGTTTTGTTAGTCATGGATGTAGACTTGGCATCGCCATTTTTGACTGCCTACAGTCTGTAGACCTTGACCATTTGTTGTTATGAAGTTCAGTTGATCTCTGGCGAATCCACGCACGGAATTGTGAGAAAGGTAGGGGAAGGAGTGGGTACGGGCCTAGCACTGCCATCTCGGAACCTCTCTTAGCAAGTTCGTCTGCGGCGTCATTGCCTAGGGAACCACTGTGCCCCTTAATCCACTGGAGGGTTATTCTGTTAGACAGCGATATACTCTCCATGGCGAGGTGACATTCAAATATTAATTTACTGTTGGTTTGTTTGTTTTCTAGGGCTTTAAGCACAGCTAGGCTATCAGATACGAATCTGATTGCGTATTTGTGAATCCCCAGACGCTTTACGGCTGTTGCAGCTTGTGTTAGGGCGACACACTCGCATTGGAAAATCGAGCTGTGTTCGCCTAGTGGTAGGTGAAAGTTAATGTTGAGGTCAAGGGAGTGTACGCCAGCCCCTGAGCCGTTTTGAGTTTTAGAGCCATCTGTGTATATGCGTACTTCATTGACTCCTGACTGATCCCTTAATTCCTCTGTTGTTTGTATGCTATAACTTTTGTTGAACATAGGCTTATTATGTGTCCTATCACACGGGGCAGCGATGAGAGGTTGATACTCAATCGCCCGGTCCAGGATGCCTGCGTGGGGACTGGTGTGGTTCTTTCCCCATATGCCCAAGTGCATAAGCCTGATAGCTGCTAGTGCTGCCTCCTGCTGTATGTACAATTCAAGGGGAGTTAATTGTAGGGCTATCTCCATTGCCGCAGTTGGGGTTGTCCTCATACAGCCCGTGATAGCGGAACAGGCCAGCCTTTGGAACCGCTGAAGCCTAGAAACGGTGGTCGAGAGTTCAGTTCTCGTCCACCAAACCAAAGCGCCATAAGTCAGCATTGGTCTGATCACCACTGTGTAAAGCCACAGCGTGATCTTTGGAGACAGCCCCCACGTTTTTCCTAACATTTTTTTGCATTGGTACAGTGCGATTGTGCTTTTGTTAAGTTTGTAGTCAAGATGCCTATTCCAGAGCAATTTGTTATCGAGGATCACTCCTAAGTACTTGACTTCTTCTTTAAGTGTTAGTTCGGTGTTAAATAGTTTAGGAAGTTTGTGTGGTCCAAGGACTCTTTTGTTTGTAAACATTATTAGTTCTGTTTTAGTGGGGTTAACTGATAGTTCGTGTTTTGTACACCAATTCTCGATTATTTTGAAGGCTTTCCTCATGAGGTCACATAAGACTCCTTCAAATTTCCCCGTAATTAGAATTGCTATGTCATCTGCATAACCCACCGAGTACAGACTGCTAGCATTGAGCTCTGTAATGAGCTCATTTACTACTAGGTTCCACAGTAGTGGTGACAGCACCCCACCCTGTGGGCAGCCCCTACTAACGATACCTCGTGTGGTGGTGTTAACAGTAAATTGAATAGCGCGGTATTTTAACATGTTGTGAATCCATTGTATAAGCGTTGGCGCCACACCGTGCACAACTAGTGCCTGGCTGATGCTGGTGAAGTTGGTTTTGTCAAAAGCGCCCTCTATGTCTATGAAAGCGCCCAGTGTTGGGTTTTTGGTTTTTAGAGCGTTTCCTATGCGTGTGACTACGCAGTGGAGAGCGGATTCAGTTGACTTGCCTTCGCAGTAGGCGTGTTGGTTAGGGTGTAAAGGTTTAAGTGGCGAGATTTGATTCCGAATCCTTCTGTCCCCCAGCCTCTCTAGTGTCTTCAAAAAGAACGAGGTGAGGCTGATGGGTCTGAAGGACTTGGGTTGAGTATAATCGCTCCTACCTGGTTTTGGAATAAAGATTATTTTTACTTCGCGCCATTTCAAGGGGATGTAGCGGTGGGCCAGACAGGCCCGGAAAATCTTAACAAGATATTCAGCTAGCGTGTCACCGCTCCATCTGAGCAGAGCCGGAAAAATACCATCCAACCCTGCAGCCTTGAAAGGCAGGAAGGTGTTGATTGCCCATATTATTTTGTCTTTGTCTATTACTTCTGAGGCTACCTCCCAGTCTATGTTGCTCGCAGCCCTTTCACTGTACGGTTCTCAGCTCTGCTCGGACGCAATCCGGCAGCCTGGGAAGTGGGTGGTGAGAAGTAATTCGCTAGTCTCCGCATCGTTAATTGTGTAGGTATTATCTGGTTTTTTGAGGCATCCTATAGAAAGATCAGTCCCGGCGGCGAGACATGTTTTGACCCTCATTGCCTGGTTGCTATTTTCAATGTTAGTACAAAAACGCCTCCAGCTGTTTTTAATTCGGAGGCGTATTAGTTTTTTATAAAAAACTAATACGCCTCCGAAGTAACCGACCGACTGGACTAACGGTAACGGTCCCAGTCGTCCGGCGACCGTGTGTTCTTGGCTCTGTTGAAGTGCCTTCGCAACCTGTGTCGGTGCCTTTCTAGTTCTGG
Organism: Xestia xanthographa; assembly: GCA_905147715.2. Taxonomy (NCBI): domain Eukaryota; kingdom Metazoa; phylum Arthropoda; class Insecta; order Lepidoptera; family Noctuidae; genus Xestia; species Xestia xanthographa. The sequence continues at coordinate 23,120,053 of LR990657.1, forward strand.
ACCCCACCAGGACTGCCTTGCCCCCTGTCTTGGTACAGTGAGTGGACAAGACTGCTCAAAGCTGGTTAGAAGAATTGATGTGAGGTTGTTTACGTGTTCATCTAAGTTGTTTAAAGGGATTTCATCTGGAAGGGAGGGTAGATTACCAAACTCTGCCTTGACTATTAGCCTTATGAATTTGGTTTGGTCTGTATTACGAGGGATCCTCCTCGGTTGAGGCTTTGGTAGGTTGAAATTGATGGTGTATCGAATCCATCTGTGATCCGAACATGATAATTCGCTGGACACATGCCAGTCCTGGATGGAATTGGAGATACCTATAGTTGATAAAGTTAGGTCTATTACTGTTTGTGATCGTGCGTTTATGAAAGTTGGTTCTGAACCTTTGTTGAGTAATACAAGATTATTGCTAAGAATAAAGTCAAGCATTGCCTCACCTCGGTTGTTGGTTTTGACATTACCCCAGAGAGTGTGATGCGCGTTGGAATCGGTTGCGATGATTAGTTCCAGTTTCTCCCTTTCGCAGTACTCCACCAGCGAGGCGAGCTCTGGTAGTGGCACGTCTTCGTCACCTGGCAGGTAGGCCGAGGCGAGGACGATATCCGGAAGATCCTGTTCAGTTCTGGAGAGCCTCGTTGCTGTCAGGTCTCTTGAACAGAATTCATTGATTAATAGGTTAGGTATGTGTTTTGGGATAAAAATGCAGGTTTGTGGGTTGCTTACGGAGGTGTCTAGCAGCAACTTACCTCCGATGTTCGCAAGACCACATATTCTGCCGCCCCTAATCCACGGCTCTTGGATAAGGGCAATGGTCTTTTGGTGTTGGTTGTCCAGCACTCTGCGCAAGGTAGCCGACGCAGATTGGCTGTGCTGGAGGTTGGTCTGCAGGATTCTAGTTGTCCCGCATGTCATAGTCCTCTCTCTCCTCCCCTGCTGGAAAGCAGTCCTCGTCCAAAGTTAGTCCGGGCGAGGATGGATCCTGTGTAGGTGGTTTGTTTGCTGTTTCCGCCTCCATGGCCGGGGAAGAAGCCCGCTCCCCCACCTCCTCTACGGTTTCCATCGCGGATGGCGACGGGGACTGCCTAGGCGGTGGCGGACCAAGCTCCGGTCCAGGCACTGCAGGGGCCGTTGCCGTTGAAGGCGCAGCGACCCCCTCACCGGCTACACCCTCCTCCAGGAACCGGATGTAGATGCTGCCCATGAGGTAGTACACGTGCCTGTTCTGTTCTTTAATTGTTTTGACCGAGGACTCTGGCACACGGAAGAAGAGACAGGTACCCGGTGGCTCCTGTCTTACCCTCTCATGTGTCAGGGTCCAGGTATTTATTTTTAGGTTAGCGTTTTGCCGGGTAAGGAGTTTAAGTAAGGCCGGAGTCTCCTCGGTGTTCTCCGGAACAAACAGCGTACACAGCGCCTTTTTTGGTATTTCGGCTTGGGGCCGAACGGTTAGGCTAGTCCCCGGTATCGGAGACGTCATCTTGGTAGTGATCCGCTTGAGCCAGGCCAGCGTGAAAGCGTCCTCGCACCAGGGTCGGGTGTATTACAAAAACAATGATTTTAAGATTTAATATGGCGGACCTGAAATACAATAATTCCCTGTTGGGGTGCGATGGGGTTGAAATGTCTAAAAATCAATATGGGTGTCGATACCGAGATTATCAGGGGCACTGATTACGAAAATGGCATTTATTTTTAGATCCAGAAGATGGCGGATTCGACTTCTATACAGGGTTATTGTTGATTTATAGTGATGATTGTGATAACGATGATGATGATTGTGATAATGATGCTAATAATTATGATGATGATGATTGTGATGATGATGATTGTGATGATGATGATTGTGATGATGATGATTGTGATAACGATGATGATGATTGTGATAGTGATTTTAATGGTGATTGTGATGGTGATAGTGATTTTGATAGTGATTGTAATAGTGACGGTGATTGTGATGGTGATAGCGATGGTGATGGTGATTGTAATTGTGACAGTGATGGTGATTGTGATAATGTTTGTGGTTGTGATAGTAATGGCAATTGTGAATTTCTGATCATGATGATTGTGATTACGATGAAAATGATTGAGATTATGATGATAATGATTGTGATGACGAGGATGGAGATTGTGATGATGATTGTGATTGTGTTTGTGATTGTGATGGTGATTGTGATGGTGACGGTGATGGTGATTGTGATTGTTATGATTATAATTCTGATTATTACGCAGATCTACCTGTTATTTTAAGACCTTGCACATATTATTTAATGTATACTCATGCTTTTACAATAAATATATTCTATTCTATTCTATAATGAAATTTGGCACATAGACAGTGTATATCCTGGATTAACATGTAGGATACTATTCATCCCTTTAATATGATCTCATGGGACAGTTACCGAACTTTACGCGGGCGAAGCCGCGGGCAACAGCTAGTCATATTTATATCCTTGTGAAGAATATTATAACAAAAGAGTTTTTCTTTATTTAATTTTTCTTTTCATGTTCGCGATTGACCAAAGATAACTAGTTATGTTTGCAAAAATCCTAGGATATTCGCCAAAAACGATTTACGCAATCACCCTGCGACATTAACATCGAATCTTGTATACCAGAATACACACGTACAAAACTTGGTGTTAGTTCCCAGAGGTAACGAAACTCCATTATAATTCTCTGTCATTAGCAAAACTTTCAGAATCAGTCTCCTGTAGTTACTCAGTTCCCTTTTGTTCGGCTTATTGTAGCAAATTTTGGTATTAGTTACTCTGTATGTGTGGGATTGCGTTATCTAACTTTGGAGAAGTGACGTCAATCTGTTTGATTTGGTGAAACTATAGTACTCCAACTAGGGCACAACACAAGTATTTATACGCCTACTGAATGGAATAAGAACGTAGTAGTTTTTGTGAATGTGCCTCGTCAGGGTAATCCAGTATTTTATCTTACCTCATTGAGGTCGATTCTCAGGTCGGATCGGAATTCCTCAGTAGCAGCTACGGATTCTAGATTTGTGCCCGATTGATGGCAATAGACGCACTCCCAATTACCTTGGTTGGACTTAAAAACAACTGGTGACATATGGGTGTTCTATCAGGTACGTTTTGCCTAACTCATTAATTAATTGCAGGCGATATGCAGTTGTGATATTATGTAATGCATCCGGTTGTGGATGTCAGATAGGCAGTCGCTCCATGTAAAATACTGGTATTCAGCTGCATCCGGTTAGACTGGAAGCCGACCCTAATATAGTTGGGAAAAGGCTAGGCAGATGATGATGCATCATGATGGAGGTGAACGAAGCATTAGGTTGGAGAGCTCAGATAGTCAGTCGCTCCGTGTAAAATACTGGTATTCACTTGCATTCAGTTAGACTGGAAGCCCACATAGTTGGGAAAAGGCTAGGCTGATGATGATGAATGTAAGGATTGATGACTAGGCACGTTTCAATATTTTTTTTCAGTGGATTTCTTTAGGATCCATTGACTACTTACCGTTACATGAACTGGACAGGTCCACTCAAATCTTTGTAGTTCTTTCTTCAATGGACCATCCCAGACACTAATTTGCATAGTCCTCGTGTGAATTGAGCAAGATTATATTGTCTGGACTTAAAAAGAGACTATGACCTCTGAGTTTGTTTCGGCTATTCCTTCTCAGAGTAGTCAGGAACGAAACACCAGCCCCATCTAGTTTTTAAAAAATGACGTGTAAAAGTGTTTGTAAAAACCTACTTGCAAATATAAACATCATTATCATCTCACTGTCTGCTTGTTTGGCAGCTTGTAACATGATAAGAGAATTATGTAATGTACTGTTGACGTAAACCTGTAAGTCCCGGGTATTGTGATACCCGGGACTTATCCCATCTACAAGTACTGTGGTACTTGTAGATAATTCAAGAATTTTAAACCACTATTCATTATTAGAAGTTATTTATTTGCCAGCCAAAAGAGGTGGTAATGCCCAAATAAGTATTATGAGAAAAAGTCACGCCAAGGGGTCGTTCCCTGTAGGTAATCCCAAAAGGACTTAGGGGTTCTGCCGAACCGCTTACACAGTAAACCTCGATAAGACCTTCCCATAGGTTTTGATGCTATCCATTGATTGTTTTAATTTTTATTTTATCTTATTGTATTTTGATTGTTTTAATTTTTATTTAATCGTATTTTAAATTTGTTGTTTTATTTATCTTAATTGAATTGTGAGTAAATTTTATCTTGATTTTAATAATTTATGGTTATTTATTTTTGATTTTTTTGTATTTGTGTTAATGTATTTTATTTTTTAATACTTTTAATGTCACTGTATGGATCATGTTATCTGAATTAAATGAATTTTATTTATTTATTTTTTATTTATCCATAGGTCACAACACTCTATTGGCAAAACTCTTTATTGTGAATGTTACTGAAGGAACACAATATTATGATAATACTATTGTAGCATTCGCACCACGCCGAAATACTCTGATGGCTCTCTGCTACACAGGGAAGACCTGGATGAGAGGTCTGAAGAGTTACACGATGAAAATAAGTTGTTCACTTTGATCTAGGCAGCCAATAGTAAGGATATGTGCAAAGTACGTACCTCAGACTGCAAACTGACACTCGTTGAATATCCACCTGTCGAATGTCCATGAGCTGCCGATGCGGCCAGGGTTCACAAATATTGATGGGATGAGAGGATGATCACACGCGGAGTCGGTTAGATTTTGAAATGCCTTAGAGCTGGTCGCAAAGTTGCGCGTGTGTTCCGATCGGCGTCCATTAAGAAATGTCATTTGCTCTGAGCTTTGGTTTGCGTACGATGCATGACAACCAAAAAGTTGACATCTCGTTACTGCTGGTAAGCCCAGAGACAAAATGTGAACACCGTATGGGTTTTGAAAAGAGTTTTGATAGGAACGAAACAACTATCATTAATCCAGAAAAAGAGATATTGATCCAAGCGTGGAGATTACGGCAAATTCCTCCCATCATGGGTGAGGCTTATGTCCAGCAGTGGACGTTATGGGCTGATGTAGTGTAGTAGTGTAGTAAGCTTTGACAGCTCAAATATTCAGATCCAGTGACTGCCCTGTATTTAATTGTTACAGCTTCTGTTGTTTAAAGAACAGGATAGGAGGACGGTAAGACTTCATAAATGCTGGGGCTTAGCAACTGCATTATATGTCATCAGTACCTCCGAAAGCCTGACAATCAGTCTTAACAAGGCTCGACGGGTCTCGTACCAGGTCCAGGTCCTCCAATACCTAAGTGGATTGTACAGTCACTCCATGTAAAATACTGATATTCAACATAGACAACAACAACAACAATAACAACGTACAAATAAGGGAAAAGGCTAGACATATAATGATAGAGCATCCCCACTTGACGTTGCTGTTCCTGCAGAAGTTCACCTGATAGCGTAGTTTATGACAGATATTGATTCACACAAAATAAAAGAAAAAATAGATACTCACCAACCCAAAGCAGATCAGACAAGGTAATATAAATATTACTGTAGTTCTAAACTCTAATAATAATATTCAATTTTGCATACACATCGCAATCACGACTGTTCAGACTACGCGTTGAAACGCGAAATTGAATTTTAACTAGATTCTAGAACAACTAGTTAATAGAACAAATTAATACCTGTTGCGTGAGAAGACAAAGATTGTTTTATGCTTAGGCATTTGTGAAGTAATGAATATAATAAAGCTGTAATCTTGTATAATTTCCTAATTTATTTAGGAGAAGGTGTCTCTGTCTAGACCAATCTCATTAACACAAATTTTCTTAGTGGCCTTTTTACAAACGGACTATATACCTATAAGATTGTTTTGCCCATTCTGTCTAAAATATATTTCGATAATACAATTTTGTGTTTCTAGAAAAGTATGGATTTCCAGATCGTAATAGGCTAGTTTGCACCATTAATAAATTGCATATCTATTTAGTCCTTCAGTTAGAGTATTGGAAAATAATAGACACGTATTTTTTGTTTTTGTAAAACAACGAATATTGACAAAGGTATAACGCATCACAACTTGGGAGTGGGCTCGTGACGTCAGAACGCACTAAAGTGTCGTATCTTTGGCTTACGTAACAAAAGAAAATATACGGGTCAAATATTTTTTGATAATCTAACTGACGGACTAATTAGATTTTTTCAGTTGCATCTTACTAATGCCATGGTTGGGTAATCAAACAAAAAAAAATATTTGTATGGAAACTCCTATTCCTAACTCTGTACTCCCTTTCTCTCTATTGGTTCACTTCATAAGCATATTCCATGAAAACCTAAACAATCCAAGCATTCTCCATCTGTTACTCTTTATATATTTTCTGGTAACTTGGGTAAATAAACTAAAACAAATAAATAGCTATAAAATTTATGATCTCAAAATTTTTATTATTATTTTATCTGCTAGTTACAATATCCAAATCCTTACTATCAATATTTACAGGAATTACATTTACTATAATACATTTTATTTCTTTCACGGATCTTACTCACAAAAAACCTGGTACCTACATGCATGGTAGGCTGTACTTACCCAGCATAATCTGCTCTTGTTGTACGGAAAATCCATAAAATGCGAGGTCAGCTAATACCATATACGTACAGTTTGATCTGTCGCCCTGTGTACATATCTAAAGTGCAAACATACATTGAAGGTTCGATTTCCGCATTTGTCCATAAATCCGTATAAATAGATGTTTCTTTCATGTCTACATGTACGAGCGTATGATTTGTGTTCGTAATAGCACTTGCGACATGGAAAATTCTAGTACGGTTATAACAACTTTTACTTTAATACTATTATCATTGACCATTTCTGTAGCATTCGTTATATTACTATGTATGATATACTCACTTTGTATAACGCTAAAACTAATCGTCTTTGTACATAAGAGATCAGCGAATAAAAATCTTAAATTAGAGAAGCAATCAAATAATCTTCACTCGCAACTTTGCACTCAAATAATCTATTTTCCATTATTATTTGCTTTTCGAATACGTCTCTTTCAAACTTTTGTACAAAGTTTATATCTAAAAGCCTTAAGCTTAAAAGATCGAGTCGCCGATCTCTGAAAGTTTCAGTCACGTAAGTATATCTGCTATAATTTCCAAAAAGCTGTTTGGCTCGATTTATTATGACCTTTGTTTAATATTCTAACATGACCAAAAACTTGCGGGTTCTCTTTCCTTTCTTACTTCTTATCGAATATAAAAAAATAGTTTCTACACAATTGTAGGTAATCTAGTTTGGACTTTTACAAAATCTTTACGTCCTTTTATGCCTTTTCAACAAGTTAGAACAGATCCAAAATCACATTGGAGACGCTTATGCTACTGACAATATGGATCTATCGTAGAATTCTTAAACACTGGGTAGAATGATATATGACACTGGATTTTTTAAATTACACTTACTAAGAAATAATTTAATTAAATATCTAAACCAGTCTTTTTTCTTAAAGTCTAAAAATCAAGCATAAAGCAGAAGTATTAAATTATAAGCTCTTAGTGCTGAAATATGCGGTAAAATTCAAGACTGGAATCTTCATTGAAGGTCAGCAGTAAAAACATATTGGTCTTTTGTTTTCTGGCCTGGTTTACAAAAGGAAAAATATGCGTAGCGATAATGTTATCACTGATTAGACCATTAAAGAAGATATCGTTGCCAAAGGACGCGAGATAATCGGTTCTATAACCATTTCGAGACCTGCTTTAGATTCACCAAGGAGGTATCTTTTTGTAAAAGGTCGTTTATCTGCAGCTTGAACTTTTTCGATGATTTCAGCACTACAATCATTCATTGCATCACACTGGTAACTATAAGACTAATTATTGATTAAAACACACTAATTGATAATAATGTTAACATGAAAAACAATTGTGGTAAAATCTGTATGCTGGCATTTGATTGCCAGTAGCTTTCGTCTTTTGATGAGAGCATGAGAGAGTCTTCACCACTTCGGACTAGTTCACGAGGGCAAGGTAAAGTTTCAACAGGCATATTGACTATTGTTAGTTGATTAGCAACAACAGGTTCTACGGTCGGTTCGAATTTGTATTGATTAGTTTCTTCGTACAGTTCTTCATCATTGGCATCTTGCTGTAGTACATCAGTATTCGTTTCTATTTCATACAGTTGTTCAGACTTTGAAGGTTTAGGATCATTGACAGCCGCATCTACATCGTTCGATGTACTTTCAACTGTTTCACCAGTACTCATGACACATGTTACGCCATCTAAAGCCATCCTTAGAGGTTCGCTCTTCGTTTCATTCCTAAGAACTTGTATCCAAGACAAACGGCAGTCGCAACTAAGTTTATTACCTGTAACAAAGTAAAAGAAACGTTAGAAATGGCTCTATTTGTTATAGACTGCAATTTCAACGGAGAAATAAGAGCAAAACCTGCGATATCAAAGACAAAATGAATTATTCAAATATTACTCCGAAGTGCGAGAGTGTTTTATCAAATGAAAATACATTTTTGAGAGTGAAAAGTTATAATCACATAATATCATGGGATTGAAATTTTATGCTCTAGTTAGCTCAAGTTCTATGCGTGAGTGAGTTGAGGTTGGGGTAGGGCCTTGTAGGGCTGACAAAAAAAGGCTTATAAACATATCAGCTGCTTGCAGCAGTCTTGTTTGATTAAGTTAAACCTTTTCAACAAAAATACAATGAATTTATTTCTCTGAGAATTCTAAATAACATAAATAACTATCGCTGGACATTACACACAGTGCTATCTATTGCCACACTAAGCAACGAGGCTTGTGTCGTGGACACCAGACAGTTGATATAATACATAGATACTTTTTGTTTGTAAATATATACTTATTATACATTTAAACATCCATGACTCGGAAACAAATGTCCATGCTCATCACACAAATATTTGCTCCGACCGGGATTCGAACCCGGGACCCTAAGAACGTAAAGCATCCTCACTACCGCTGCGCCATTCGGGACATAGTCGTTCATGTTGAATTATTTATTTTGTAGTAGAAGCCACGATAGTGCATAATAAATTAAGACCCTTTCTATACCTTAGAATAGAACAGCTATTACACATCACATGCAGAAATATGCATTTATCCTTCAGTTACATAGGTAGTGAAAGAGTTCTAGTGTGAAGCATATTAAAATTTAATATTTCTTCATACAAAACACATGCGATATTTAGGCGTTAGTTTATTTAAAGAACGCCCTTTATCACCGGCTACACGTGCCAATTTAATCAAAATGAAACTTCACCATGTTTGCTTTTAATAAAACTACGCCATTGTATAAAAATCAACTTATTGCTACGTTTGACTCGATAAAGGGCGCTTTAACATTCATTAATTGTCCTTAATGTGAAGGGTGCTTCAGTAAGGGGATTAAATACAGCAGGGAATTCCACATTGTTTGCACAAAACGTACTTATTTAACTTCCCAGGAGTTGTAGTGTACTATTTATTCGTAAATAAAATGTTGCCAACAAAAATGGACTCGTAATATCATTATAATGGCAATGTAATGTCGTTATCTTGAATAATGGCATTGACAGTGACAGAATTGAATATGAATTTCCTGTTATAATACAAATACTGGTGTTTGAAGTTATTATACGTAATTGCTGAGGGAAACGTAAAATAATAGACACGAAAAATATTGAAGGGTCAGTATGAAAGGTTCGGACGGGTTATGGCTCGAATGATAGTAATTATTTTAGTAATACGACACTACGACGAAATAATTCGTATTTAAATAGTATTATTTATTTCGTCGTAATAACCTTGGTAATAACTCTTCTTTCAACAAAACAAACGTAAAACTCACCGCTCAAATACAGCACAGCATTCTTCATTTTCAAATTTTCCAATATCGGCTTTACTGTCTCGTAAGTAAAATGTTCTATCTCATTGTTCCTCAGATCCAATAATTCAAGACCGCGCACACCTTCTAATAGCCCCTCATTAATAGACTTCAATTTATTTCCTGTCATAGATAATTTCTGTAACAGAGCGAGGCCGTCAAAGGCCCTTTCAGACAGGAATTTCAATTCGTTATTATCCAAAAGTAGCTCGTTAAGATTCCACAGCTCCGTGAAAGTTAAATCTCCCAACATTGACAACTTGTTGGACCGCAGATCCAATCTCGTCAGATTGGCTAAGCCCCTGAATGTCTCTCTAGTCAGCACCGTAATTGAATTAGCCTCTAGTATCAGATCGTTTAGTACGGTCAGATGTTCAAAACAACCGTCGTGCGCCAGATTGATACTGTTCAAAGACAAATCCAGATATTTGAGACTCGGCAAATCGACGAACACGTCCCTCTGCACTTCAGTTACTTTATTCTCTTTTATAGTTAGGTTTACGAGCGACGGGAGATTCGTGAACGATGAGAAGTCCAATTCGGTTATTTTGTTGTTCATCAGAGTTATTTCTTTCAGTGTGGTTATGTTTGAGAATGTTCTTTTCTCAATTTTGTTTAGTGTAGCGTAGTGTATGAAGAGCTTTTGTAGCCGTTTCATGCGATGGATCACGTGGAATGGAATGAACTTAAGTGCTCCGTCGGATCGAACGTTGAACGTTAGCCTTTCCAAATAAGGCTGAGAGTTGAAAGTGGACCAAATTGGATCGGTTTCATCAATACCTCCGTTGAAAACCCAACAGTCGGCTCTGGTTGCTGTTTTGACGTCAGTGCTTTCGCAATAGCAGTGTATTTTAGATTCTCTATTGGTTATCTCGCAAATGTTATCTTTTACTTGCGTCCCATGGTACCTCCTTTCAGTTTTATCCCTGCGTTTTTCATTTAGACGGCTTTCAGTGTAGGATATTTGCACGGAAGTCAGAGCCAAAGCTAGGAGTAAATATTGGACGACGGTCTCCATGTCCCCTTGCCTTTTCAGTAACCTGGAACAAACAAAAAAATAAATTAAAGAGATGCTTTGAAAGCGTTGTAGCTTAAAATAGGTTGGAATAATGTTACAACATTTTTTGAATGTTATAATGAAACCCGTGATTTGATGCTTTGTGAATATTACAATGATCATTGTAGGTAGACTATGTTACTAAAATAGTTTCAGTAATAATACTTTTTTGAAGTCTGCTAAAAGTTTTTTTTTAAAGTATCGAAAGTTCCCGCGGAACGAAACAATAAAAAAGTTCGTTCTTAATCTAGGCTAAATAAAATACAAGCTTCACCGTGGCCGCTTGTTGTAAATTTACATAATCACTTAAACAGGAGGCTTTAAAACAATGACTCGGCGTTTGGCTACCTACTTTATTACCGAAACTGATCGTAACTCATTCACCCATTGACTTGTTGGAGTGGGTATCGGATGTATCGCCTGCACTCAGCCTAATTTGTGGGGAGGCGTGTAATGAACGCACCGGAACATGTCACGTGACTTTGAGTCATTTATGCTGCGTTCACCCTCTGTAAATTCGGCTTTTTACTATCATTTTTTGACGTAATTACTTTGATAATAAGCTTTGGCGGAGGGGAAAAATGGAATGTAATGCGTATGGTATGCGTTAGCACAACGTTTTGTATCATTTTGTTTATTTAGGATAGATTTCATAGAAATATCCACGCCCTTGTGAAGTAAGAATTGGAAAAAAAATGAAATTCATAATTAGAATTCTAAAATTAAACCAAGTTCAATGGTCTCTATAGTCTTATTGGTCCTCTGAAGTAGATTTTATAAATTTCAGAATTTAAAGTAACTGATTAAAACCCGAATATGCCACAGCGTTTTTTTATTACACCCATTTTCTCCAGATAAATTAACAGAACACAAAAGCATTGTCGTCAAAAGAAAATTACACATCACGAAACTAGCTCATCAGCGTGTTTAATTAAAATCTTTTCTCTTTTTCACGCGAATGAGGCTAGTAATCAGTACGAGCGGGACAAAAAACTTTGTGTGCTGACTTTTTTGTTTCTTCCAAATGGTTATTAGGGATTGAATTTTTAAGGGCATCCCTTGACGCGCTCGCGACGCCGACGCTTTAATTAAAGGGATTGTTATATCGAGATGCTAAAGTTCGGCAGTTAAGTCTTTTGTTATTGTAAAAAGTTTAATATCGTGCGAAGATTCACGAATCATGTTTGCCTTTTACTTTTTAAAGCTGCTCCGTAGAAGTGAACGCCTTTGTCTTCAGAGAGCTCTCGAAGTTTTGTCTTGAAAATGTTTTCTACGTTTTCATTAAAGTAAGGTTTTATTAAATTATTATGTTTAGAACGAATCCCATTTATGTGAAGGTGGTTTATGTTTGTTATTGGTTTGATCTACTCATGTACTTAAAATAGAGAAAATTAATTATTTTCATTTCATCCGAGTTTTGAGCGGTGAACGTCTTAGTTTTTCTTCCTGTGTATTTCTTTTTTATTTTATTTATGGAGAAATAGACATTTTGAGTATAAGGGGTGTAAAATACCTCTTCACGAAGCCGAAAGGCACTTGTTCTCCCCGACATTGCGATCATTTTTTTTATTCTACACCATACCTGGGAACCTTCTAGTTACTGAGATATTGGGGTACTATTCAATCCATCCATCAGCACAATTTTTTTAAGTGCACTACATTGAGTTCTAAAACAAAACATGATTTTTCACCCGAAAAACGTTTCCCAGCAATATTTTTTGCGTAAAGTTACTTAGTTTTATGTACAGAATGCTTGGTGACGGCTTCGTGATAAGGTTGTTTACACACTGTATATGTCCATTTACAGGTTTATGAATAAAAAATCGATCGGGTTGTTATCGATTTTTGCTTCATATTTCAAATCAAACAAAAACATAACCCCAAACATCAAAACAAAATCGAATTCTTAAAAATCATTACATTTTCCACGGCGCGATCGTTCAAACCGCACTAGATCGGAGTTTTTTTTAAATTTAATTCTGTCCGGAATAGCGCCCGCAATACCTATTTGGAGTGTTGTTGTAAAAAGATACTGTTAGAAGTCCAACGTTTCGTTTTTGAGCCTTTGTTTGCTTGTTTTTTCTTTTATTTATACAATCTTGCGAACAAAAACTGTCTATATTCTTTTTAATAACGTCTCCCTGTTTGTTTGATTTATTTTTGGAGTATATTTGCAGAGGACAGAAACAATAATACACTTAAAAACTAATAACGGTCTTTGGGAACTTCGTTTGGTGTAATAGAAAATGTATGTCAATATTATTGGGAACATTTTTTTTTTGTTTTGGTCTTTTAACTGTGTGCAATATTTTTGGGAAACGTTTTTAAAATTTAAATTTATTTTTCGGTAAAAATCAGAGAAGAGAAGTCTTACTATGACTTTTAGATTAACAGGAATATGTTAGGTAGACACACCAAATATCGCTCTGTTTATACCACCATATATAATGGGGGCTATCGCGTGTGAATTTGCCGCTAGAGACGCTTGTGTAGACTAAGGTCCTCCAAAATGTCAGATGTCATAGAGTGTTCGCGCGTTGTGTGCTTTTTTATCACGTATTTATACTAATACTCACGATTGTGTTCTAGATTGAGCCATTCCTGATTAATTATGACTTGAAGATTTTAAGTAGCAACTTAGGATCATAATATTGTTAGTACTTGGAGGTAGAATGATTTTTAAATGTTTCATGCTTGCTAATTTTAGGAAGAATATTATAAATATATATCTAAAGCTTACACTATGTTGTTATACGTAATAAAATAAACATTTTTATGAAGTTATTGGTGCTTTAAAGTATTGAATAGAATTACTGACAGGACCTTACTCGACAGTGCGCCATCTGGTGAGCTCTAAAATGATAGCCCCCATTGGCATAAGACGTAACACAACATCACGCCTGTAAGCCCAGAAGAGTAAGGCAGAGGTGTGCCTAATAGTACATCCACATTTCGCCAGTTATATTTAAGTCCCATGTAACAGGGGCGAGCCTATTGCCATCAACTGGGCACTAATCCAAACTCCGTGGGTAGCCACGGAGTCTGGATTGACTTTGATTTGTCTGGATACTAAGAAATTCCTAATGAATAAACCCAATAATATCAATTTGTGCGAGACGGGAATCGAAACCAGGACCTCGTGCTTAGCAGTCACAATTGCGACCACCAGACTAACGAGGCAGTCAACATATTTGGTATTTTAATGAAAAATATATACAGTATGATTTTTTTATCACTTTCCAAAAAAAATGTGTATTTAGGTAAACGGAGTAGAAGCAAATGGCATACTTAGTTTTTTTTTTCTTGTTTTCCGAATAAATAAAGAAAAGAATCGAAATTAAAATGAAAAATATCGAATTTCAAATCATACGCAATACGCGTATGATTTGAAATTCGATATTTTTAAATTTTGTTCGAAATTTGTCTTTGTTCTAATATGAAAAGTTTACTTGAAATTTGTAGCGTTTTTTGATGATCGATCAATTTTTTTCTACACTGTGGAAAAAGAAAAAAGAAACAAGGTATGCCATAAGCTTCTACTCCGTTCACCTAGTATACCAATTTTTTTAGAAAGTGATAAGAAAGTCATCCTATATTTCATTATAATTTTATTAAAATGAATTTGCCTATAATAACACTATGATTTCAACAAGACAAGCGTCCGATTTTATCGTTTGCTTCTTCGCCGAATACGATATATAGATCACAAATTATCTATCATGAATATTTATCCATGAATTAGTGTTATTTTTAATAGTTTTAAATGAAATTTACCACTTGAATTATGAAGTGAAAACTAGTTTTCTGAAAACCGTTCAAGCGCGCTTTTATGGCCTTCACGAATCATAAATTACTTCATAGAATTGGTGGGCAGATAGGTTTTTTATATTTTAATATAGATTTCTTGGTAAGGCCCGTTCCCACAATGTCGTGACGATTTATTTATCGTTGATTTTTAGCTGGCAAAAGTCATGGACGACAGTAATCGCGTCGTCCTATATGTGAACACCTCCATTTAAATACACAAGCCACCTCACTTAAAAGAGGAGCTCGTGGCTAAATAATAACGGCCGCTCGGGTCGATCTTTAGGTTAAGCCGTGCTTGCCTAGGTTGGTCTGTGGATGGGTGACCACCCATTACATACCGAGTTTCCTCCGTGCCTCGGAAAGCACGTTAAGCAGTTGGTCCCGGCTGTCATTTGTAGATCTTTGACAGTCGTTATAGGTAGTCAGTGGCCCAAAAAATCTGACAACCAGTCTTACCAAGGGGTATCGTATTACCTAGTACTAACTGGGTTGTGGAGGTCAGATAGGCAGTCGCTCCATGTAAAATACTGGTATTCAGCTGCATCCGGTTAGACTGGAAGCCGACCCCAATAAAATACTTGGGAAAAGGCTAGGCAGATGATGATGAAGTCACTTAAAACTACACGATTATCTGTCGTCACGACATAGTAAGAACGGGGCCTAAGGTAACTTAGCCAAAATTCCAAAAACTTTATTATTGGCAGATGTCTGTTTATAAAATCTTAAGCCCAACCAAATTTGCCTATCAGTTTTTATTATTATTTTATAACTACAATATTTTATATTATACCAGACGTAAAATTTGTTTGTAAATTTGTATGTATAGGGTAATCTTCGAAACTGCTGATCCGATCCCGAAATTTCAATAATGGGAAGCTAAGTTATTCCCGAGTTTTATAGGCATACGCATTTAAAACGTTTCCGTGGGATAATTTACGATCATAAGGCGAGTGAAGCCGTAGGCAAAAGCTAGTCTATACTATAATAATAATAATATTATAAAGAGGTAACATTTGTTTGTAAGTTTGTATGTTTGTAAGTTTGTATGTAGGGGGTAATCTCCGGAAGTAATGAACCGATTTCAAAAATTCTTTCACCATTAGAAAGCTACATTCACCTTGAGTAACATAGGCTATATTTTATCCCCGTACTCCCACGGGCACGGAAACTACGCGGGTGAAACCGCGAGATGTCCGCTAGTTTGTAATAAAACGAATACTTATATTGCACAGGTCGGGCTAACGTACTACCAACTCAAACTGTTCATACACTTCATCCTAATAATGTTCCCACTGCTGGGACCCGCAGGCTTCCTCTCTATGACTATTTAGGGCTATTATCCACCACGCGGGGCCAATGAGGATTGGTAGATGTCACATTTCTTCGATTTTTTTGGTTTTAGGACATGCCGGTTTCCTCGCGATGTTTTGAGAGCAGTGGTGATGAAATAAATTACACAAAGTAATGCGCCTGTCTGGGTTCGAAACCACGACTTACTGTTCGTAAGTCGGGGCCGCCACCTCTGGGCCACCGCTGCTCTCATTAAATTAATACACTTGTAAGAACATAATTAGCTATATGAAATAGTACTCAAATTCTAATTAATGAACAATTTATTTCCTGGACTGTGCTTATCATAAATATTACAAGTGGTGGCAGCATCTACCACATAATGAATCGGTCCACGTTTGCATCGATGATAATACAATAACGTCGTCCAAACAAACATGACAGCTGAAATCCGTAACCATTCAATGTAAGCACTGTATATAATATTATGTTTTTCAAATGGAAATTATCTGACGCATAAAGCATCAGTTATTTCGACTGTAATTAATTATTCATAAAATATAAGTCTATTTATTTAGAGCAGCAGTGGCTCAGTGGTGGCGGCCCCGACTTACGAATAATAAGTCGTGGGTTCGAACCCAGGCAGGCGCATTACTTTGTGTAATTTATTTCATCACCGCTGCTCTTAAAACGGTGAAGGAAAACATCGTGAGGAAACTGGCATGTCTTAGAACCAAAAAAATCGTAGACATGTGACATCTACCAACCCGCAGTGGGAACATTAATAGGCTGATGATGATGAAGTCTATTTATAAATATAGCAAATATGTTTTATGAGTTGAATTAGTCAAAGTCAAATTTATTTGATTGGTTTGCAGGTACATAAAATAAGTTGTTACAGTATGAATTAGAATGTATCTTTAACAGAGATCCAATATAGAGAAATTGTTATATGTTTTAAACTAACCATTATTTGGTATTTGATTAGTCAACATGTGAATGGTTATATTAGTAATGTTCATCAAGAGTTTTTATTATCTTTTCAACATAGTTTAGTTTGACAACATCATAATTAAATGGGGCAGGATTTAATGAGGTTTATTTTGTGTGAGTTTCTATTTTAAGCGATCGTGTGTTACGTATTAATTCAAATCGCTACACTTACAAAAATATGCACTGTATGTTACTAATATTTCTTTATAAAGAAGAACTAAAAGTACAAGCATTAGTCGTACTTTAACCCTTAACCACTGACGTACGAATGACATTCGTCGCGGAAACCGTAATTCGTTCATAATTTTGTTTTGCGAGGGAATTCGTGCTCGTCGTACCTAGTAGTTTCCTAGCCACCAGGGACGCGCGCGCAGCAGGGGAGAGCGGATGTGTGGCGCACTTCTAAACAGGTGATTTTGACCATCTGACGTATGACATTCGTATGGTCAGTGTTAGTGTAACTTTTTTGAGTTATTTTTGTTCTGAAATAAATTCTAAAACTATAATTCTATTTTTTTTTTTTTTGTTTGAAAATAAAATTGTTATATGTGTTTCAAGCAGAAACGACGTAGAACCCATTACAGGTGTACGAAGTGCGATCAGCCGGTCTGTTTGCAGTGTTCAAAACCGACCAGTAATATCTGTCGTTAAAAAGTGCTTAAATAATTGATTAGCTGCTTATATGATTTTGATCTCATAAAACCTTTCTTATTATAGTAGGTATAAAAATGAAAAGAAAAAGTTTCTGTAGAACATAGTTTTTTTATTTTGATTTTTTTATATTTTTTGTTATTATTTCAATGCCAATAAGAATGCTGGTTAGTAAATATTTTTTCTATGAGTTTTTTTATTGTTTTATGTATTTTTGCGTCTTAGGTTTGAAATGTCCTATCACTTAAAAGATAAAAACTCTAATTACGATTGAAGGCTGCGGTGTCTTTAAAAAAATTGACGAATCTCATTCGTACGTCAGTGGTAGTGTAATGAAATGCCACGTCTGTAGTTAAGGGTTAAAAGGTCCAGAAATACAAAGTAAATAGCACATAACATAACACAACATCACGCATGTAATTCCCAAAGGGTTAGGCAAAGGTGTAACTAAATAGTACCTACACCCACATTTTATCAGTTATGTTTAAGTTCCATGTAATAGGGGCGAGCCTATTGCCATCAACCGGGCGCAAATCCAGACTCAGCGGCCGCAGAAATTCCTGATGGAAAAAACCGATCTAGATTTTTTTCTTTGTTTTTTTTTTCTTTTTTAAGTTTGCTTAAGGTTTTGTTGATTTTCGGAAGTTATATTAAACCTATCTTTAGATTGATGTAACTTTTTTACCATTAAATAAATAGACAAGTTTAAAATATTGTTTTGACATTTTTCAAGCCATGTTGATCGTTTGAATAATATCAAAATCAAAAATCAATACAATTGATAATATCTAGTACTTACAACGGTAATAATAATCGACCACCGGGGTGGTAGATGGGAATAAACGGAAAAAACCCCAATAACACTTTGCCCGACCTGGGAATCGAACCCAGGCCCTCATGCTCAGCAGTCGCACTTGCAACCACTAGACCAACCAGGCAGTTGCAAAGTAAATACAAGAACAAAAATTCCCTAACAATACTCGCTCCCGCTTCCGCTTGCATACAGCTACGGCCTTAAAAACGTCTGCATCGAAATCGGTTATTTTAGATGAAATCAATACGGATGATGTCCAAACTCGGACGTTACCCATATTGGAAAGCTAATTTTCTGCGACTGTTTCAGATTCAGACATTCACGTTTGTGACGACAATTCGAAATTCAAATATTCTTACGTTTTTTGCAATTTGCAGGCTGTCAGTGTCAGATCGTACGTTGATGAATGACTTTTTCATGAAATAGTCATTCAATCAGGTTACATGAACTTAGAGGGTTGTATTGTTGATTTTAATTATTATAATTCTTTAACTACACACATGTTTACAGCCGTGAATCATGTTTTAATCAACACACAATCTGAGACTGTCCTGCAAATTGCGAAAAACGTAAGAAAATTTTGAATTTCGCGGGCTACCGTGGAGCTTCCACCTTATCGTAGGCGTTTCATTCGACTCAGTGATTTAATATGATTCATTGAAACTATAAAGTGAGCAATAATAACGGTTTTAGTGAATGAATGAACATTAACTTTATGTTCACAATAGTTCTGTTACATGACTGACGTATTACTTATTAGGTATACGGATCATAAATGACGAATGTAAAATTTGAAGCAACATAGAAAAACACACACAAACACACACACATCACACACACACACACACACACACCACATACACACCACACACACACACATCACATTAGAATAATGTAGTTACATGTTGAGGTCTATAAAGCTATCTAAAAGAGAATTATTCTAAAAAGGTTGTGACTCCTAAACAAAATCACTGCCTCATTATCATAAACGACTTGAGAGACTTAAAACGGCTGCAAACAAAAACGAAATCATAACAATAAAGCTAAACAATCCGTAAAATTAGTTTTATTTCAATCCAAAAGCATTTACTCGAAATTATTATATTAACCCTAAACTAATAAAAACTAATGAAACAGAAAACATTGTAAAAGAAAATGTTTGTTACGAAATTTCTCACATAATTTCGGGAGACAAGTGTGTAAAATCACTGCTCTGATCTTTGTCACGCTCGCAAAATGCGACATTAAAATAATACGAGGGAGCTACGTGCTTACTTAATGTAAAGCTCTAGTTCCATTAAGCGAGCGCCCGAACGTTCGGTCGTGAGCTTTTATCGTAGAATTTGTTTTGATAAAATATTACATCTTTTCGGCTTCCGAGGGCACCCTTTCTGTGAAATTATTAGCGATTATGTTATAGGCTGTTTATGGTCAATAACTAATTCATTCACAATTTTATTGGTTGGGTTTGTAGTATTTAGCACGAAATTCGTTCAGATTCAAATCACCTACTAGGTAATCATTTTACCTTGCTACAATATCTGAATTAGGTTTGAACTAAATGGTAACGGTTTGAATTTGTAAATAGTTTTGTGTCTTCAAGCAATTCCTATTGATATGTATGACAGTAGCGTATGTACCTACGTAATATGTTTCAATTCACAATTAGCCGTGTGGTATCCGGCAGAGTAGAATAGAACCAACCCATTACACACACGGGTGTCGTATAAGGCGACTAATGTCGACTAATGTCTGAGGCAGAACACCTTGCGCCTCCGTAGACCTGAGAATGGGCAGCAGCGTTTTCTGTTAGTCTTTCATCACTGCGATCTCCAATCCGCCTGCCAAGCGTGGAGATTACGGCAAATTCCTCCCATCATGGGAGAGGCTTATGTCCAGCAGTGGACGTTATGGGCTGTTGTTGTTGTTGTCACAATAAGTGACAATGAAATTATTAAAACTTCCTCATCATCTTCCTGCCGTTGTACAATGTTACTTGGGGTCAGCGCAACACCTTTTGAAGTGATAACTTCTTAAGGGAGGGTGACTCGATTCGGAACGAACGATAACGAAGGAGTTCGGGAACGAAGTAGTTCCTGAATGACTGACGGATCAACGCACAGTCTAAACCGCTGATCGTAGAGACCTGAAAATTAGAGGGTATATTCTTTGTATAACGTAGGCATCCGATAAGAAAGGATTTTCCGAAAGGGGTAGACCCTAAGGGGGTGAAAAAGGAGGGCAAAGTTTGTATGGGACAACGTGATTTCTTCGTCCAATCTACTTCAACTTTTGCATAAACCTTTTTTAACAGAATTGATGGAAGTCGTGTTTCGTAT
Organism: Xestia xanthographa; assembly: GCA_905147715.2. Taxonomy (NCBI): domain Eukaryota; kingdom Metazoa; phylum Arthropoda; class Insecta; order Lepidoptera; family Noctuidae; genus Xestia; species Xestia xanthographa. The sequence goes on from LR990657.1 coordinate 23,140,876, forward strand.
TTTATTAAAATTCATCCCTTAACGGGGTTAAAAAGGAGTAGAAAGTTATTTTGGCGGTAAGTTGCTTCGAAGTTGATATAAATACTTCTTATTGCTTTTGATTTAAATTACTTTTTATTTTGACACGTCATGTCTAAAAACTCAATCCGATTTTATTCAAAAAAGGTTGAACTCACTTGAATACTTTTAATTGGAAAAATATCTATGTTTGATTTATAATCCTTGTACATTTAAAAGATCCTTAACTTTGTATACTAAAGTTAAGGATCTTTTAAATGTACAAGGATCTTTTGTCGCGTGGCCAAAATCAGAACTAACACCACCATTTTGTTGTTTAGGTATACTACAGTGTTATTTGGACCTTTTGACTGTACGAAGTATTGGTGCGTGGCTAAAATCTGAACTAACGCCACTATTTTGTTTAGTTTTAAACGATTTCAATATTAAATAGTTCAACTTAGATTAGTTTAAGTTATCACTTCAGTCGAGCGTTCCGAGACGCACACGTTTTTTTTTCTCTGTCTACGTCCCTGTCAGTCGCCACTCTATCATTTACTCCTTTTTCCTTCGAATCTTAAAAAAGTAATCGTATTTCATTAACCATCAAAATAACAATAACACCAAAAATAAACATCAGACAAATACCCGTCGTTCACGCAAAGAAATCACAGCCTAAATTCAATTAAGAGGATTCACCGACATTACGAAAATACCCGAAAATACTCAAACACTGACATCGGAAAAATACTTGGAATACTCGAAATACTCTCAAGTACATGGTAAGCCTTATCTTTTTCTACTTAGATAGAAATCGTCTTAACCTTATAGAGTACGTTAATCCTTTAAGAACATTGTCTTTTACGCCAATTCTGAGCTGATGCCGAGGGAATCGAAACGTATCCTGATAATAGGTTTTTTTAAGGATTAGAATGTAATACAAATGAAGGTTTTTTCAGGAGATTACTGAATGTTTTGATATTGGTTTTATGCGAAATTAATTCGGGACGGAGGAATGTGGGAAGACATCCGACTAGGTGGACAGACGATCTCACTAAAGTGGCCAGAAGAAACTGGATAGCCATGACACAAAACCGCCAAAAGTGGAGAGATTTGGAAGAGACCTACACTCAGCATTGGGTGGCCAAGGGTTGAAGAAGAAGAAGAATTCTTGATTAAGTTTTTAATGCTTCAAGTTCTTGAAATTGGAGTTTTAATGGGTTTTAACAGTCTTTATTGGGTTTATTAGTGTTTAGGAAAAACATTTACTGGACACAAGTAGGTATTGGTTTTCAAGTGGGTTGTGGCTAGAATTTGTTGGCAAAATTGGTTGAATATTGGTATCGATTCTGTTGTGCACAAACTAAACTTAATTTAGGCTATTGCTATCTTTTACTAAAAGGCAGTGCGAGAAAAGGACGGCTATAGCTATGAACTAAGTTAGAGATGTCAAACTAATTTATGCCTAGCGCTTCACCGTATTTTTAGTCCACATATTTTTACGTGCACCCTTCATTTGTATGGAAATGTTCGTTCTAATTAAATTTGACAGCTCTAAATTACGTCCGTTTCGTCTCGTTTTATTTGAGAGAAAGAGATAGCAATAGCCGAAATTAAGTTTAGTTTGTGCACAACAGAATTGACACCATTATCTTCCATTTTAGTTTTTTTTTTACAATAATAGGCATTTCTAAGAAAAAAAACACCTTAACAAAAACTCTGTAGGTAAATCCCACTGTGCATTCGCACAAATTATAACCTCTACTACCTGCCTATTTACTTGTACCTGTACCTTTTTCAAACAACCCTTAGAGATTTTTTTCAACCAAAATCCTTCAAATTCATCACTAGGCACGTTTACCTGTCGCCTGTATTGGAGTAGAATCTTACCTGCGGATAGAATTCTTTGGGTTTTATTCAATTTCTTTAATAGGCACACAGTGCGGTTCTGTAAAGTAATTGTGTAACGAGAACTCCGAGAGTATCTTTTGTAGTTTTTTTTTGTGACGAGTGGCATTTGTTTAGATAGGTTTGTAGGGAGGCTGGAACCAATCAATGCAATGGGGACAGGGGAATTATTTTCTTAGAAGCCAGCATGTTTCAAATTACATGTTACGCTCTGACTCATTGTACTTTCAACAATGATTCAACGAATCTGTAATCTGTTAGACACATTAGAGACGAAGAAGAAAATGTGAATTACGAAAAAAAAGAAAAGAAGAACCAATAGGACAGACCAAATAGGTAAAAAAAGACAGACTTCATGATCCACGGCGCGTTCGAGTTCCACGCGCGCCTCAAAGAGAGTCAGCAAAAGGAAGGGGTCCGCAAGGGCCGATGCCTGCCGGGGTTGCGGGACTGTTCGAAAGAGATACCGTCAAAGGGCGATGAAGGAACATGATGGTGGGTGCATGGATGGGTTTTAGTCAGTAAAAGTCTGACACTCTCTCCTGCTCCGCCCAGAGCGGAAGGAGTCATTTAATGATTACCCATCCGAAAAAAAAACACTTCATGATCCAGGCCAAGTATCAACTACTCTAATGGCAATCATTCACAGCACTTATTTAAACACTTAAAAATATACCTAACCGAACATTAGTAACATCATCAAAACGCGATACACATCAATAATACCAATGGCAATTAAAACACATCCACTTTCAAAAATGGTCACAAAAAATCCTTTGTAAAAGCCTAGTCCTATCTATAAAACATTGTATTTAATTCAAGAGCTACTCCAAAGACTACTTTACTTCCGTACTCATTACATAACAGTAAAGATAGGCCATAACATTCCCTATAAAGAAGACCATAACTTAGTCGATGACGTCATCAACGAGATACAGACGGAACCTTGACCTCCCAAAGTAGCTGTATAGTTTAGTAAATGACAGCTTTTATCACCGGGTGATATAAAACAACTAAGAGATGAGGAGTAGCTAGGCGGCAGAATAGTTATATAAACAGTAAAAGTTATAGCTAAAGTTAAATTTGGGAGCTAAATAATTCCCAGTTTCTTTAGTTCAGGAATTCACGATACTCATAAAAAAATACTCAGGCCACACTCCGGCAAATTGAGAGCTTCCTCCGATTTAAGTCAGCTAAAAAGGTCTGTGAAGCGTATCAGGTGGAACTATATAAATCATTAATCAAATTAGTCTCGCATTATCATAGATGATACAAAAAGCAAAGCACGACGAATCTTGTAAATCGAAAAAGACAAAGGGCATTCACAAAGTCTTTGCTACTTGCATTAGAAGAAAGAGAGACTTGAAAGCTTCGATCAAAGAAATTGACGTTTTATTGTCTCGAAACAATACTCAAAGCAACATGAATGAATACGACTATCAAGAAGACGCTCTTTCTTTTAAAATACAATCCTTTTGCAAGAAAAACCCAAAAAAATAAAGGCAGTATTTATAAATAGGTGTGGTCTACGAGCGGTAAGGTAACCGTCTCGTAAGTTCCTGTCAGCGACACAGGCCTATTCGTATGGGTGCATAATGGAAACCGCCTTTAGGCAAATTTACGGCTAGGCCCGGCTTATGAATGGGTGCCGCTTGGTCAAGTCCGAACTATTTTGGGAAGAATTGTTTTTGGTTCGTAAGTTAACTTTAGTGTTGTGTCCTTTGCTTGTGTCGCATTACCTGCTGAGTTATATGCGAAATAATTGCACGTGCTAAGTAAATAGCTCACTAACCAGGTGCGGCAAACGCTCTTGCGCGTTCAATAAATATTTCTATGAAAAATTAAAAAGAAAGAAAAATATTAATAATGATGATGAAATGTGTTTCATTTAATAATAAATGACATCGAAAACCCGCTTCGTGAATTAAAAAAATCAAAATCCTAACAAGTTCGAAATAGTGTTTCAACTTTATTATAGTAATAATTTCTAGTATAGTTTTATCGAGCTAAAAGCCACGTACAGTAATAACTTTCTGGGCTTAGCTTGGAGCATTGTATCGGTATTTATAGATAACTTTAAATTTTATACTGTAACAGGTGGAATAAAATCTAATGCATTTTTATGGCCACTGAAATACAGCCATTTAGGATTCCACGTATCAGTATTGTAGGTACTGGCATAGATAAAATAAGTACTTCAAAAGATTTACATTGATATATTGAATTTTTAACGTCGAATTTCGGCAGCTTTTGTGTGTCAGCTTACCAATTTTGTTTCGCAGATAACATTCATTTTTCATTGTTATGAAGTTAAAATATTGCCTGAATATTATTTCAGTACCTATCTTATTTGTATTGGAATAAAATCATTTTCATTTTATTCTGCCTACTGTCTGCTAGCACTCTCCATACAACATAAAGAAGAATCCTTTCAGATTGCAAGCAGAGGCTTCTAGAATCTTTTGCCAATCAATTGACACTGACATTCCGTTGCACAAATGCGTTGAGAAACAAGATGGCTGCGCAAATTAGGAATGCGTCAAATGATCTCTGTACAGCTACTACTTAATATTCAAGTTATTAAGACTGATATTTTTAATTAATTATTTATTTATTTAGTTTGTCCATTTTTAGGGAACTCTTCAATGATAAACAGCAATCACGACAGATTTGCCATCTATTATTGAAGAGTTCCCTTGTATATCTTCGAAGATCAGTATCAGATCTTCACCAAACTTAAACGGAACCACTGCGAAATAATATTTTTCCAAACAAAAAAAGAACCATCAAAATCTGATCACAATTGGCGAAGATATCGATGAACAAAAACACAAAAAAAAACTGATAATTGATAACCTCCTCTTTTTGGAAGTCGGTTAAAAAGAGGCTAAGCCAAAACGTTTGGCAATTTTCTCAATTAAATAACTAAGTACAGCAATCATTTTAAATTCAACACAAAGAACTATCTTTATCTCTCAGATGAGTGCCGCAAACTTGAAGAAAGTTAACTTTGACGAATGACTTACTAAGTCTTATTAAGTGAATTAAGTAAGTGTTGAAATAGACGAGTAGATACTTAAGGCAATTAAAGCTTTAACGATTAAAGAGATAAAAACTGTGGATCTTTTGACATTAGAAGTAATGTTTAAGCATGTTTTGGAGTAAAATTTTGTTTATTTTGGAAAGGACATGATTTTTTTGGTACTTTATTCCGAGATAATCTAACCAGTGTAAATTATCACAGATAATACTGCACAATAGACTGTCTAATCTCAAGTTTCAAGCTGGAAATTGCCTGCATTTTCGAGAAAATTGTGTTCAAAGATCTACTATTTAGTGTACCTAGATGTAAAGAAGTTTTAATAATGTCAATAGACGGCGCTATGCTGAGTTTTGGCCAAATTATAATTTATTCACCATCATCATCATCATTTCAGCCGAAAGACGTCCACTGCTGCTGGACATAGGCCTCCCCCAAGTGTCGCCACATTGACCGGTCCCGTGCGACTCGCATCCAGCGGATTCCTGCAACCTTCACCAGGTCATCGGTCCACCTAGTGGGAGGTCTTCCAACGCAACGTCTTCCGGTTCGCGGTCGCCACTCCAGAACTTTTCGGCCCCATTGGCCATCCGTTCTGCGAGCAATGTGCCCTGCCCACTGCCACTTAAGTTTGGCAATTCTTAATTCTTATAATTTATTAATACAAATATTTATGTACTTGTGGTATTCTTATCTCTAATATAGAAGATGCGCTCTATTTTTGCACCGACTAGCACACTGAACAGAACGCACGCAGTCAAATGACTAACTGTCTCAACTGACTGTCTGACGGACTTATCTATCGTGACATTGACATCTAGCTTTTTTCAAATGTCATTCAACGCAGCGAGTTCCGAATTACGCTGAATGCATGCTCAAGTATATTTGCTCAAAGCACAAACATGTCGCGGTCGGTTGTGCTTTGACACCTTGTTTTTCATTTTTTTTCTTTTGCGTAACCAAAGCGTAACCATTGTTATCACCGATTTCTAAAAATGCGTTTCAGTACGACCATCCTCAGAATTAATCATTAACGCTGCAATTTGTATAGGAACGTAAAACACGGTGTTACCAAAATCCACCTGTGTTGCATTGTGAACTAAAAATAAAAAAAAAAACTTCAAAAATGAATATCTTTATTTTGCAGGATATTTACGTGATTAGGATATAATTTAGTTTAACTATATTCAATGATATTATAATAAACAGAAATGTTTCTCACCTACAAAACCACCGAAAAAAGTGTGCCGCGGGGGAGAGCCAGCTCACATACACGCAGTGACGCAGAATAAAGGTAAAATGACCCAATTGGCCTGGTTTCGAGTCTTCACGATTGCGCGCTCACAACATATCTGTTTAATAGAATATCATTGACTATATTAATTTTATCCTCTTCCGATTAATACAGTAAAATCTGTGGTTGCGTTCAATTTGAATAAACTACCAAGCTTCATACTAATTCAGTTTTCTCCTTTTAATAATGTTTTATTATGGCTCGTGTAGGATTTATTTTAGGCCTCTATCAACTTATTTTCTATTATTATTTTGAACACAAGAAGCCTCTTACTTCAACAAGGCTCTTAAACTGAAAACTTGAAAGGATAATTCTCATAAAAGCTAACATCATAAAGACTATTAAAATTTCATCATGCATCAACTACCTACAAATGTTTGATAGAATCAAAGGATCACAGGATTGAATACATTTGTAATAGTTTAATAAAATTCATGAAACTTATCTTTTCAAATATTTTAGGTAATGTCTTTTTATTTATTTCTATCAGTAATAATTACGTATTTACGTAATCTTAAGATCCCACGACAAAATTTCAGCCATCGAATAATTTACAAAATCATCTAATTGCTGAATTTAAATGAAATTATAAACAATAATTGTTTTTCTTTGAAAATTTATTAAACACGCCTACACATCAACACGTTGCTATAACAAGCAATAGAAAACTTAAAACAACTTCAATAAACTTTTACTTAGCGAGTTCAATTCATTGTATAATGGTAAACTTTCATAAGAATTATTTTAGTTTCGAAAAATAAATAGACGACGCCATTGAAACTTGCAGCCAATCAGCATTCATTATTATTCTTCGAACAGTAATTTTCAACCTCTACCTGGCAGTTATTAATGAATTATTTAATGTCTACAAAACCTTTTGAAGCTTGATTGAGCATAATATATTTAAAATTGTTACTTATATAGACACAGTCGTTCTATTGTAAAATTAGACTTCTGCGGTAAAACGTAACTTTGATTGAAATAAAACAAAATACGAACTAATAAAGCACTTTTGAATTTTAAAACGGTTTTGTTTTTCTTTTTGGTTCTTAATTTAAAAACGATTTGACATTTAATATTAAAACAATCAACCCACACCAAATTTCTCCCATTTTCCGAAGTCGTAGGTTATGATTATAGATTGTTAATAATACTGAAAGATTAATCTGAGGATTTTTTCTGAATTAAAAAAAAAAATGTCTATGGTGGCTGGTATTGTCTAAATGACCAAGTCCAATGAGGGATTTTCTTTTTAGCTCTTCCCTAGTCGCTGTATAGATGGCGCTAGGAGTAAGTATGATAATGCAAGGAACGGAACCTAAAAAAACTGATTTTAACAAAGCGCGATAAATGTTGGTTATATTCGGAAGGTTAGGCAAATGAAAGTGTCAGTCAACGAGAGTATGCGACGTGACACAATGTTTTTTTTCAAGCGTTTTGGCTTTGGCATAGTAAGTTGAACGCCATCTATAGAGTTCTTGGAAACTAAGTTTCTTTTTAAAACCTCAAAAGGAAAACCTCTCATTATAAAACTTTTTCTAATTCAAATTTCGATCAGCCATAAATTGTGTTCTCAGGTATAGAATTGTAGACAGTTTCAAACAGTGTGATTGCTCATACATCATAGTACAAAGTTTGAAATATATCTCAGTTCTCAGGCGATCCGTCATCAAGCTATTGTATTTCGTATAGAGAAATAATTCAACACTGTAAAGGAAATTTGACAACCGCATTAAAACAAAGAACTTTGGTCCTTGTTTCTTTGTTGATAGAGTTGTTATCCCGAATGATGTTTTTATGGCCCTATAGTTGTAGTGAGGGTCTTCATCAGAGTAGACGGAACTCGATTGAAGCTTCTAGTCTTCGTTTTATGTGCTGTTTTCCAGTTTTATTTCTGAAAGCTAGGATGGCAAATGGCGGAATAAAGATACATGTTTTAAGGCACAACAGTCGTGAAATAGGGGAAATAATTAATTGGGTTCATGTTTTTGTGTTTTAGGACTGGTTTTATATTATGTCTAGATGACATTTTCGCTTTTAGGTTTGTGATAAAGTAGTACAGAGCAAGTAGTAGGCATATAGGTTTTTTTTTTGCAAATTTAATAAAAAATCTAATTCACGAATATTAATTTTTATGTATGCCCAATACTCGCTCTTACATAGTACATTAGCCATTAGTCTGATTGATACAAACTTTAATCAAGAATAAGAACAAAACCATCCCTCACAAATTTGAAAAAGTTTTCCTGCCTTTTTCAGCATTAAAATAAACACAAATCGTCCATAATTAATATTTAAATAAATTCAGATTAAAACATCAGCCATTCTAATGCTGCAACGTTGAAAAATATGGCTCTCATTAGATACCGCTTCTGTAACGTCTATTTACGCAAGGTGTAGTCTGCAAAATGGTCCACGAACCAATCTGGTATACAAGGTTTAAGCTAACAGCGATTACAAATGCCAATATAAACAAAATCTATACCTACTTATATACTTATTCATAGTTTAATCTTTTTTTCTCTCCATAATAATGTACACGTGGCTTATTCCTAAAATCCCCCCTAAAAGTCCCCCTAAGGGGGAAAACTAGAATTGAAAAAATACATAGGTATTCCACAAATCCCATAAGCAGCATTAAATAATATAATATACATAGTTAGATTTAAGCACAAAAGATAAAAGATGAGTAACTGTGCCTAAGCTAGGCTGAGCCTGTATTTCAGGTCACAGTTCTAGTTTTCAGGTTATTTTAGTGTATCGCTTTAGAGGTTAAAGTTTGTAAATTTTGATGTAGGTGGTAATCTCCGAAAATATTCATCCGATTTCAATATTTCTATCACTGATGGACTATACTACAAATTACCAAGGGTCATAGGATATACTTTTTTGACACGGACCAAGTCGCGGGTACGATCTAGTTAGAAATATTTTGGGTTGAAAAATAGCTGCTGTTACCGCGGCCTATGAGTCAGCTAACACACTTAAAGAATTAATTATAAATTAAGAATACAATATTGCTCATGGATGTTATTTTATTGAATCAAGGTAAAGACTTTGATTAATAAATCTTAGGCGCAGTTAGTGGCTAAAACCATGTTAGTTGTGGCATCAGTGACGTTATTTATGTCCTCAAAGTTGCAGGTGTATAGACAGTTTTTTACTAACACAGCACCCCTAGCCAAGTTACAAACGTTACGTATCGATTCTCTTTCTACAATCGTAAACGCCTCGGCGTAAGCGATTGTAGAAAGCGCTAAATTGGTAGCCAAGTTGACACGACTGAGTCGATCACTCGTTCTCTAATGTCTGTAGAAAAAACCTACACTTTAGTCTATGGTGAGCGTTCCTACCAAAGAGTTTAGCAATCAACATTGTAGAAACGATAACATTCTATTCTATCATTTTGAACGATGTAAACTTGTCTACGAATTTTCTATTCGTTTGTGTTGATCACTTGATTGAACTTTGAGATGATGTCATTCCCATTCATTTGAATAGTTTTTTACTAGCGTTAACGATTGTAGATTGTCAACTTGGCTAGGGGTGCAGGACTCACACTGCATATCCGAAGAACACACATACAACCAAAACTACAAACGGACTGATACACACAAAACATCTCTTCGTAACAAACGCAAACAAACAAAAACAAATGAAAACTCAAACGTATCGTACACAGCGCGCGTCCCTCGGACCACACCTCAGGGTTTACCGCCTCCCCGAAGCCTCGCGAACTAATAAACGAGTGACACTAATTGGTGTTGAGCTTCCCCGTCTTTGTGGGCGACCACTCACAATGAAAATTCTTTAAAAAAATCTCTCAAAATACCTCTCAGACGTATTTCTTCCGCCATTTATTAAAGGCCAGAATATTACACGTAAAGAGCCTGTCTTTACATTTTTTTTATAAAGAAATTCGCGATGAGACCAATTTCAGCCTGTGAATGGGAGTAATTGTCATTTTTTTTTCGACGCCATTATGTCTTTGTGTACCTAATATTGGATTAGGTCCATCGCAGTACTATTACAATATGCATTCATCTTAAGGCTGAAACTTCGTGAATCTTTGAAAATGTATTTACTTGAAGGTACACGTAATTTCCAAGTACATAACAAGAAAGTACAAAAAGCAATAATACATTTCAATGGCAAAGTACTTTGAAGATTATCTTAAATGAAGACTGAATAAGTAAATAAGCTCCTTGAGAACTGGAACACAAAGAAGGTAACGTTATATTTATCTTCTATTAATTATTCCATGATTTATATGTACAAATATAATTCGATGTGAAATGTACCTTAGTTCTTACGTTTCTAACGTTGTTACGGGCCTGCCTTTATGTAATGCGGAGAGATGGATGGATTATTATATCTTTTGTGTCGAGAACTGTAGTGATGCCACGTTTAAAAGGTTACTAAAACTATATTTTAAGCGCCTATACTCCCTCAAATGGCTTAGCATAATCCTCCGTTACGCCTAAAACACTGCAGCATTAATTTTGAAATAAATATATGGTAAAGTTGAGGATTAAAGCTAAGTACTATGTGTAACGAAAACGCGATTCCATAAACTTTTCTCGATAGAAAAAAGTTCCAAAGTTACCTCCAAATCGAACAATAAACCGCTGGTATTCAAAAAGTGCTTCAAATTAGATCATGCAACTTTGCATACTAACTGAACTAACTATAAAGCAGGTCTTATGTGTTTTATTTTTTTAGTCCAATCAATAGATTTTTGTAAATCGTAAAAAACAACTCATTTCGCACTATTCGGCCGGAGTGACTGACGTAACAACCGCTTTGTAGTGCAAGCTGATTAGAACTTTATTCTAACAGTATTTCAAACGAAGTTTGAACCACCACAAATAGAGTTGCTAATTTTAGGGTTAGAAGGGCCTTAATCGTGGTTTCTTAGGACTCTTGTAAGGGAAAGTACTACCCATAGCTACCTAGAACTGCCTCCAAGGTGCGTACGGATATTAATGATTTTGGATGCCAGTGTAATTACGAACATTCCAGCTTTGTCTCTTAGATGTAACCGCATCTGAGAAGCAGGTTGCGGTTACCACTTTTCATCAAATGCTTCTTCTGGTTGCTTGTCAACCAATGAAATAAAAAAGGTATTAAGTATCTATGTATCATAATCTGCCTAGCCTTATCCCAAGTTTTTATTGGGGTCGGCTTCCAGTCTAACCAGATGCAGCGGAATACCAGTATTTTACAAGGAGCGACTGCCTATCTGACCTCCACAACCCAGTTAGTACTGGGTAATACGATACCCCTTGGTAAGACTGGTTGTCAGACTTTTTGGGCCACTGACTACCTGTAACGACTGTCAAAGGTCACAAATGACAGCCGGGGCCAACAGCTTAACGTGCTTTCCAAGGCACGGAGGAAACTCGGTATGCAAGGGTGGTCTGGTCACCCATCCACAGACCAACTTAAGCGAGCACGGCTTAACCTAAAGATCGACCCGAGCGGCAGTTGTTATTTAGCCACGAGCTCCTCTGCCTTCGCAAGATAGTAAGAATATCAAAATCATTCAAAATGAGACCCTAATGTAACAAAATATAACTCGAAATAAACTACAATCACTACTACAGTACTTGTCACTCCCGATTGTACATGATGAATCAGGATTAATATCGATTGACAGATAATCTCCATGTCCTGTGTCAATGAATGGAGCAATGGACTCGTAAAGAGCAACATGGGCCATTTTGAAATGGGAACAATGTTGTAGACAAAGCTTAATCAAGTTTCTGAGTTAACAGGTAATAAATTGACTGATAAGTTTCAACTCGCAGCTAAATAATACGAGCCACTCGGGTCGATCTTTAGGTTAAGCTGCGCTTGCCTAGGTTGGTCCACCCATGGATGGGTGACCACCCATTACATTCCGAGTTTCTTTCGTGTCTTGGTAAGCACGGTTAGCCATTGGTCCCGGCTGTCATTTGTAGATCTTTGACAGTCGTTACAGGCAGTAAGTGGCCTGAAACTGACAACCAGTCTTACCAAGCGCTCCATGTAAAATACTGGTATTCAGCTGCATTTGGTTAAACCCCCGACATAGTTGGGAAAAGGCTAGACAGATGATGAGTTTCTGTTACTAAATTCCAGCAGGTATGCTTTATTCACGCGAGACAAAGCGCCTAACTACTTTGTACCTTTACTAACACTAGGCTAAGACTTGTTTTGTTTTGACTTTGTTACTACCACTTTAGATTTGTATTGTTACTAACACTAGGTTAAGAACATTGTTACTAACAAATTTATGGACCAAGTCTGAAATAAATTGTATTATTATTATTATGTCGTTTATTCATTTACATTCTTATCTAATTTTTTTTTTTTTATATTTATAAGTTATTTTTTTTTGTGTTTCGTTTGGAATATTTCGGCCATAGTTGGATACTAAGCTAGTCACCTAAGAGCACACACAAAAGCTCTCTACAAGTTTCCTGAAAAGCCATCGAATGCATCATCTATGGTCGAAATCGGCTACTGATCCAGAACCTACTTTCCTTAACAAACACAAAACTCTATTTTCATCTAAAATAATCACCTAACATAGGTCGACTCTGGAACGAATTGCAATATTCTGCAATTGACTGTAATATTATGACACCTTTACTTCGGAACTTAAAGATCATTCTGAGATTTTTTAAGAAGGATAATTATCCACATTTTACTTAGATAGCTAGTCTTCGCCTTGTGCTTGAAGTTTTTCGGCCGAACGAGCACATGAAAGAACAGTACACTAAAGCTCTCGACAAACACCCTAGAAAGCCATCGAATGCAGTCGCTGTGGTCGAAATCAACTAGATGGCATTATCATCATTATCACTTAGATAGATAGATAGATGGAGTAATACTTTATTGCAATACCGAAATTGATACACAATTATTTTACAATAATGCTAATCCTATAGATACGGTGGTCTTATCGCTGACAGCAATAACTTCCAGACAACATTGCTTCCTTGAAGTGAGAATAAACTCCCATCTATTCCCATCTCTACGTAGTTAAAGGTAGCCTATTGCGATTGACATCCAGACAGGTATATCTGCAATGGATTTAGGACCACGAATAGACTTGGTGACTGGGTCCGATGCAGGATGAACGGAGAGCCAAACAATAGGAATACCGAATATATATCTAGCTATCTATCGTCTAAACGTATATCACGTATACATATTTAGCTCCACGTTTAGAATTTCTTAAGGTGGCTGAAGTTACACCACATTCACTATGTTTAATGATTAAAACGACGAGGAACGATGCGTACGATTTCACTTACTTCCACTTGTAACTCGGAGAAATATATCAGACATACGGTTCCTAGTGAAAATAGCACAATCAAGGATCGAGTGTCCTGAACTTCTTTCTAAGCTGTCCCTGAATGTGCCGCCACGCCATTCTCGCTTGAGAAATCTTCTTCGTGCACCTTACGCTCGTACAGTTTACCGTAGCAATTCTTTTTTGCTGCGTTCAATCAAAGCATTTAACCAAATTGTAATGAACGAACACCCATCAATTGATTTGTTTGCAAGCAGCTTAGCGACAATTAGTACTGCCTTGTCTAAAAACATTGTTGTTTGTGAAAATGTATAATTCATTACCTAGTTATATTTAATAGTATTTTGGTCCTATTCTATGTTAGTATGTTATGCTTAGTTATAGCTTAGTTATTAGTTTGTGCAACATTGTTTATTGCTAACTGTGGAGGCTTGTAAATGGCTTTTCGTTGTTTGTATCATTATAATTGTTTGTATTGTTAGCTGTAAGCCACCCAAATAAAATAAAATAAAACAATTATATTGTCAGTGATCTATGATAACATTAACCTTAATAGAATAAAATATTAAATAAATCGTCATATTAAAATTAAAAAAAACATGCATAAAACATATGATTCCACCTAAATAGCTAATTCTTTCTTGTAATATAACAACTCGACACGTTTCTTTATTCAAAAATATAAGAGACGGTTACAATTTGCGTAAAATAAAATTACATTTCGCGTCAAACATTTTAAGAAAAGGAATGCAAAACGATGTAAATAAATAAATTACAACCAGGATATTTACTAAATGTACCCAAGGGTCAAGGCCTGAGAGTAAATAAATAAATTATATTTGTCCCCGATTTTATAAAGACATAAATTTAACACAGACAACGAAAAATCATCAATAAAAACAAAAAAATAATAAAAACCTTACCTCTGAAAATCCCAACACGTTCAAACCACTTCACACAAACCCACTAAATAAATACTTGAAAAAAAAAAAAGGCTCAAGTTCGTACAACGAAGCAATGAATTCGTAAAGTTGTTGCCACTAGGGGAGCGGACGCGCGTGCTTCCCTTATCGAGTTCGAGATGACAACTGGGTCTGAGCGACGCGGGGCGTGGATGCCCGACACTAGAGGGGAGTGGACGCGTTCAACGGCTGTAATGGACAGCCAAGGTAATGTAAATAATTTAGGGTGAACTCCAGACAGATAAGAGCATTTGCTATGCTTTTCTGAATATGACGAAATAACATCTCTAATACTCTTTCCCCAATAACGGTTACCTGAAATCTTAGTAAGAAGATTTAGAAATACTTACGTTCTCTCCGTTCAGAAAGGTTTTTATTTTTATAGAGTTTTCAAAGTTTTGGGTCTTTAAAAGCTTCGGATTGTTTAATAGCAAATACGCGTTATTGTGACTGTAACAGCTGAAAAAATACACATTACGTTTACGTATTAATCGAAATATAAACAACACTTAAACATACTTGCATCACATGATACTAAATTCATTCTTAATGTATGATAATTTGTGCGCTTTGCTACTTTCAATGTATAATGATTTTATACCTGACTAATGAAAATATAAACTAAACTATTTATCGCAAAAGAAATAAAAACTTCGATTCATTTCTGTCTATCGTTTGAAAGACGACAGAGACATAATTATGTTTTACTTAGTTTAGTCATTTGTGGTCATTTTGTGGTACTAGTCTGCCATTTGGGCCTTCACTAAGGATGATTCCTGGGTAAAAAAAATATGATTATTATGTAGTCCATCAGTTAGATTACCTATAGAAAACTATTGGATAAGTACGTATTTTTTGTTTTGTAAAATCAATAAAAATTGACGAAGATAAAACACATCAAAGATTGAGAAGAAAAGATAGAGTGGGGGCTTGTGACGTCACTTTCCGGTAAAAAGTGTACCGAAATGTGACGTCTCACGAGTTTACGACACACTAAATCGTCTTCATTTTTTGTTTACGTGAAAAAAGAAAAATACGTGTCTAATATTTTTTGAAAATCTATCAGACGGACTAATTAGATTTTTTGGATCATCTACCCTATTCGTATCAAACAAATCATTATCAACCAAGATCTCAGCTCAGATTTATTTACCGCCCGTAAAAAGAAACATGGCACACGAATAATTAAGTTGCTCATCTCAGTCCTAAATAAACAAATCAGTTCATATATGCTTAGACTCTGCTGACCCGCAAATTAGCCGAGAAACATGCTCCAATGTTTGCGGTGAAAATACTAGGGTAATATATCTTAGAGGCTACATGATTAGTGGGGGTTTATTAGCCACCTATATACTTTCGACTACCGGCTCTAATGATGTCCCTTGGGACCCGAAGTGGTCTGGCGAGATTTTGTTCCTGGCAGGAATACCTTTGGCCATCAGCTTACTCTTCGATTCGGCAGATAAGTGCGGAATAATATCGTTGTAATGAAATTGATGTATGTCGATAGAAGGAAGCTCAGTCAGAAGTTAAAGCTGGTAGTTGTACGGAATCAATTTTGTTTTTAATACACTGTGTTAGGAATAGGATGTTATTGACTTTGTGGATGGTTAATTATGGGTAGGTATGTTGACTTTAAGTTTTGGTAATATTCTGAGAAAGGTCTGGTACTTAGTACTCGCAACCGGCGTTTGCCTATGAAAGCGGAGGGCGCAAAAGAAGTGTGTAGATATCGTATCAGCAGCAGTGCAAGTACGTAGCACTCGATTCGATACGATTCGATAAATCTGACAGTTATTCTCGATAAAATGAGTTTTTAACCAATAGAAAAGTCGGATTTATCGAATCGTATCGATTCGATCGTTATCGATTGCTACGTACTTGCAGTGCAGGTGGAATTCTGTAGTTAATCGCATCCAAGTCAAAGTGAGTTAATGTGCCGTGTAATGTACAGTACAGTACTTTCTCAAGTTATTATGTCTTGTGACTGGGACTGTAGCTTTGTTTTTTTTTGTATTTTTGACATTAAAAAGTGCCGTAATGGTCTAATTGCAATAAATGCTTTGAGTTTGAGTTTGAATGTAATTATGGTCTGCCTCGATGGTCTAATAAAGCGGTCACGGAGTCTGGATTTGTGCCCAGTTGATGGCAATAGGCTCGCCCCCTATTACATGGGACTTAAACATAACTGGTGAAATGTGGGTGTACTATGAGGTACACCTCTGCCTAACTCTTCGGGGATTACAGGCGTGATGTTATGTTATGTAATTATGGTTAAATTACCAAGAAGATAAGTAGTATCGTCATTTTACTTAAAAATCAAGCTGGATGTTACAGACATCATCATCATCTGCCTAGCCTTTTCCCAACTAAGTTGTGGTCGGCTTCCAGTCTAACCGCATGCAGCTGAATACCAGTATTTTACATAGAGCGACTGCCTATCTGACCTCCACAACCCAGTTAGTACTGGGTAATACGATACCCCTTGATAAGACTGGTTGTCAGACTTTTTGGGCCACTGACTACCTGTACCGTCTGTCAAAGATCTACAAATGACAGCCGGGACTAAAAGCTTAACGTGCGACGGAGGAAACTCGGTATGTAAGGTTGGTCACCCATCCACAGACCAACCTAGGTAATCACGGCTTAACTTAGAGATCGACTCGAGCAGCTGTTATTATTTAGCCACGAGTTCATAAGATATATTATAGATAGGATGTTATAGACTTAGTGATGAATAATATGATGATAAAACTAACCAATTAAATTAGCTAAACCACTTTCTATAATAACGTAAATGACTAAACAGCGTAATAAAAATTCAATACAATATCCTTTTTCGGATAGAATTAATCAAATAATGCCCATGTTTGCCATCGGGCGCGTGTATAGATTGTTTAATAACATTATTGAAGGCAGGTGGCGTTTGTGACTCATCCGTTTATGACGGCGCCTTAGGGTTGGCGCGTGACGTCATAATATGTGGAGTACGGGCTTTACTATATGCATTTCGGTTGGGAAAATTAAACGAATCATGGAATAGGGCAAAAATAAATATAATTAGTCCTTCAGATAGATTTCCAAAAAATATTGGACACGTGTTTTATCTTTTTTCACGTAAACAAAAAATGAAGACGATAAAATGCGTCGAAAACTCGTGTGACGTCACAATTGAGTACATTTTTAACTCAAATGTGATAAATGTGTACCTTCGTCAATTTTTATTACATAATTTGATAAAACAAAAAACACGTACCCAATATGTTTCGATAATCTAACTGACGGACTAAACAGTATCATATTTTTTTTAGTCAATCATCATCCTTATTGGATAAGTTTGTTTGTTTCTTGATCTACTGCCTCCTTGGTTTTGTAGTCGCAAGCGTTTCTGTTAAGCACAAGGTTTTGGGTTAGTTTCCAAGTCAAGCAGAAAATGATTGGGTCTTATCAGCTAGGTAGTAGGTAGGTAGTAGGTAGGTAGTAGGTAGGTAGTAGGTAGGTAGTAGGTAGGTAGTAGGTAGGTAGTAGGTAGGTAGTAGGTAGGTAGTAGGTAGGTAGTAGGTAGGTAGTAGGTAGGTAGTAGGTAGGTAGTAGGTAGGTAGTAGGTAGGTAGTAGGTAGGTAGTAGGTAGGTAGTAGGTAGGTAGTAGGTAGGTAGTAGGTAGGTAGTAGGTAGGTAGTAGGTAGGTAGTAGGTAGGTAGTAGGTAGGTAGTAGGTAGGTAGTAGGTAGGTAGTAGGTAGGTAGTAGGTAGGTAGTAGGTAGGTAGTAGGTAGGTAGTAGGTAGGTAGTAGGTAGGTAGTAGGTAGGTAGTAGGTAGGTAGTAGGTAGGTAGTAGGTAGGTAGTAGGTAGGTAGTAGGTAGGTAGTAGGTAGGTAGTAGGTAGGTAGTAGGTAGGTAGTAGGTAGGTAGTAGGTAGGTAGTAGGTAGGTAGTAGGTAGGTAGTAGGTAGGTAGTAGGTAGGTAGTAGGTAGGTAGTAGGTAGGTAGTAGGTAGGTAGTAGGTAGGTAGTAGGTAGGTAGTAGGTAGGTAGTAGGTAGGTAGTAGGTAGGTAGTAGGTAGGTAGTAGGTAGGTAGTAGGTAGGTAGTAGGTAGGTAGTAGGTAGGTAGTAGGTAGGTAGTAGGTAGGTAGTAGGTAGGTAGTAGGTAGGTAGTAGGTAGGTAGTAGGTAGGTAGTAGGTAGGTAGTAGGTAGGTAGTAGGTAGGTAGTAGGTAGGTAGTAGGTAGGTAGTAGGTAGGTAGTAGGTAGGTAGTAGGTAGGTAGTAGGTAGGTAGTAGGTAGGTAGTAGGTAGGTAGTAGGTAGGTAGTAGGTAGGTAGTAGGTAGGTAGTAGGTAGGTAGTAGGTAGGTAGTAGGTAGGTAGTAGGTAGGTAGTAGGTAGGTAGTAGGTAGGTAGTAGGTAGGTAGTAGGTAGGTAGTAGGTAGGTAGTAGGTAGGTAGTAGGTAGGTAGTAGGTAGGTAGTAGGTAGGTAGTAGGTAGGTAGTAGGTAGGTAGTAGGTAGGTAGTAGGTAGGTAGTAGGTAGGTAGTAGGTAGGTAGTAGGTAGGTAGTAGGTAGGTAGTAGGTAGGTAGTAGGTAGGTAGTAGGTAGGTAGTAGGTAGGTAGTAGGTAGGTAGTAGGTAGGTAGTAGGTAGGTAGTAGGTAGGTAGTAGGTAGGTAGTAGGTAGGTAGTAGGTAGGTAGTAGGTAGGTAGTAGGTAGGTAGTAGGTAGGTAGTAGGTAGGTAGTAGGTAGGTAGTAGGTAGGTAGTAGGTAGGTAGTAGGTAGGTAGTAGGTAGGTAGTAGGTAGGTAGTAGGTAGGTAGTAGGTAGGTAGTAGGTAGGTAGTAGGTAGGTAGTAGGTAGGTAGTAGGTAGGTAGTAGGTAGGTAGTAGGTAGGTAGTAGGTAGGTAGTAGGTAGGTAGTAGGTAGGTAGTAGGTAGGTAGTAGGTAGGTAGTAGGTAGGTAGTAGGTAGGTAGTAGGTAGGTAGTAGGTAGGTAGTAGGTAGGTAGTAGGTAGGTAGTAGGTAGGTAGTAGGTAGGTAGTAGGTAGGTAGTAGGTAGGTAGTAGGTAGGTAGTAGGTAGGTAGTAGGTAGGTAGTAGGTAGGTAGTAGGTAGGTAGTAGGTAGGTAGTAGGTAGGTAGTAGGTAGGTAGTAGGTAGGTAGTAGGTAGGTAGTAGGTAGGTAGTAGGTAGGTAGTAGGTAGGTAGTAGGTAGGTAGTAGGTAGGTAGTAGGTAGGTAGTAGGTAGGTAGTAGGTAGGTAGTAGGTAGGTAGTAGGTAGGTAGTAGGTAGGTAGTAGGTAGGTAGTAGGTAGGTAGTAGGTAGGTAGTAGGTAGGTAGTAGGTAGGTAGTAGGTAGGTAGTAGGTAGGTAGTAGGTAGGTAGTAGGTAGGTAGTAGGTAGGTAGTAGGTAGGTAGTAGGTAGGTAGTAGGTAGGTAGTAGGTAGGTAGTAGGTAGGTAGTAGGTAGGTAGTAGGTAGGTAGTAGGTAGGTAGTAGGTAGGTAGTAGGTAGGTAGTAGGTAGGTAGTAGGTAGGTAGTAGGTAGGTAGTAGGTAGGTAGTAGGTAGGTAGGTAGGTAGTAGGTAGGTAGTAGGTAGGTAGTAGGTAGGTAGTAGGTAGGTAGTAGGTAGGTAGTAGGTAGGTAGTAGGTAGGTAGTAGGTAGGTAGTAGGTAGGTAGTAGGTAGGTAGTAGGTAGGTAGTAGGTAGGTAGTAGGTAGGTAGTAGGTAGGTAGTAGGTAGGTAGTAGGTAGGTAGTAGGTAGGTAGTAGGTAGGTAGTAGGTAGGTAGTAGGTAGGTAGTAGGTAGGTAGTAGGTAGGTAGTTTGTTCTCATATTAGTGACGCAGACGAAGTTGCGCTGGTCAGCTAGTAATTTGATAAAACAAAAAACATGTACCCAATATGTTTCGATAATCTAACTGACGGACTAAACAGTATCATATTTTTTTTAGTCAATCATCATCCTTATTGGATAAGTTTGTTTGTTTCTTGATCTACTGCCTCCTTGGTTTTGTAGTCGCAAGCGTTTCTGTTGAGCACAAGGTTTTGGGTTAGTTTCCAAGTCAAGCAGAAAATGATTGGGTCTTACCAGTTTCCACCCACATTTCATTAATTATGTTTAAGTCCCATGTGAAAGGGGGCGAGCCTATTAACATCAACCGAGCACAACTCTCAGATTCACAAAGGAATTCCTGATAGAAATCCCCAGTAACACTTTGCCCCATCTGGGAATCGAACCAAGGATCTCATGCTCAGCAATCCCGCTTGAGACCGTAAGACAGTCAGACAAAAATTTCTAACTGAATAAAAGCACTTTAAACCAGCCTATAATGGCATGAAGAGAAACTAAACGAAAACCATAAAAGTTTAATCTAATTCTCAATAAAAATATCTCTAAACACTGACACCCCTAAATGTAGACCTACATCAGGGGTAGGTGTATCTAAACAATGGATATTTTGGCTAAATTTGATTGTCCTTATCTTCCAAATTATCAGAATTATAAGGCAGAACTCCGACGGTAATCTAATATAAATGTATGGAAGCATTTGTTTAATGTTGCAGCTGCCAGAAGTTTCTAGTTACGCTTCGTTGGAAAATACTAGGGCCCAGAAAACTAATCGTTTCGCTGACCGACTAGAAGTTCACAGGTTTTTAAACATTGTGGTGTTCTTTCAGACTTCCAGAGTTCAAACAGACTACTCTTGAAAAAGTTTTTAAAATCAGCTGTCGTTTTGTTTTAATGTGTTATGGACACAAGTCGTTTTACTCATTTTTGTGCTCATAAGCCCTTAAGCCGTGTGGTATCCGGCAGAGTAGAATAGAACCAACCCATTACACTTACGGGTGTCGTATAAGGCGACTAATGTCTGAGGCAGAACACCTTGCGCCTCCGTAGACCAGAAAATGGGCAGCAGCGTTTTCTGTTAGTCTTTCGTCACTGCGATCTCCAATCTGCCTGCCAAGCGTGGAGATTACAGCAAATTCCTCCCATCATGGGAGACGCTTATGTCCAGGGTGAACGTTATGGGCTGTTATTGTTGCTGTGCTCATAACAGAATGAAAACAGCTTTTTAAAAAAGTATTGGCAGAAGTCTTCATGATTCTACCGCCTTTATTCAAATTTATTTGGGGTCAACGCAGCCTGTCTTCTTCTTTCATGTACTTCTCTATTACTCCAAAGTATTAACAGAAGTATATTAATTAATAGACAAACACTTTCAAATGCCAAAATAGGGGAAACATTTTAGAATCTAAATGAAAATTAATCTAATTTATATTTCCTATTTCTGATAAGTGAATTATCATTATATTTATAATTATATTAAACTATTATCAAACTACAACCCAAAGTATGGAGTATTTGTATTAATACAACGTTAGTTAGTTGTTAGTGTTTAAACACTATCAAGCCTGTAGTCTCTGAAAGGTAAGACCAGAGGTATACATAATGTGTAGTACACTCACATTACGCCAATTATGTTCAATTTACAGAATATACATCAATTAATATTTAAACCGTTGCCAGTCATTTTAGAATCATGTTTTAGACTTCATTTCAAAGCTCTTGGACTGAAAATCTATTGTACTAAGCTTCCGCGTGAAATTCAATTATTGTCCCAAGGGAACATACTATTGGGATAAAATATATCCAATGTTATAATCCAGGTGTATAACTATCTGTGTGTTTTATTTCATGCAAATGCGTTCAGTAGTTTTTGCGTGAAAGAGTAACAGACATCTATACATCCTCACAAACTTTCGCATTTATAATATTAATAACGGACGTCACGTGGTTTCACCCGCGTAGTTCCCGTTTCCGTAGGTGTACAGGGATAAAATATAGTTTATTTTACTCAAGGTGAATGTAGCTTTCAAACAGTGAAAAAAATTTTGAAATCGGCGCAGTAGTTTTTGAGTTTATTCATTACAAACATACACGCACACAAAAATACAAATCTTTCCTCTTTATAATATTAGTGTAGATGTAGATTGGGATAAAACTGTACTAAACGTTACATTTTCATTTCTTATTCAACCTTTTTTACACCGTGTGGAGTGGCTTCATGTAGTCATGTCCGAAATCTTACGCCAAATTTCCTTTTTCGTAGCAAACAGAGCGTCAAGTAGTCACGCACAGGTAGTATTTGTTCCCTTGTAGGACTTTAGTAGAATAAATGTACGTCCGAGTCACGTCCACTAGCATTTTAACGTGTAATAAAAGTAGTTGCAACTTCTCTTGGATGTTTTAGGATAGTAATATTCTTTTTAGGGTTCCATACAAAAAATGAAAAAAATGGAACAGTTATAGCATCATTCGTGCGTCTGTTTGTCTGTACGTCTGTCTGTCACAGCCAATTTGCTCCAAATCTACTGGACCACATCAGGTGAAATTTGTTAGGATGGTGTAATCCTATATGACCCAAACAAACATGTGCAATGTATTTTTTTTTAAATTAGGGTCATTTTCGGGACACAAATTAGGAAATTAAAAAAAAAAGTTTTGCATTGCTTACTGTGTCATATATCAAATGAAAGGAGTCCTTATGAGGATTCCAAATATATTTTTATTATTATTGTAAAATAAATAGTTTTGATTTTATTCATGGAAGAAGACGAAAATTGGAAAACTAACACTACTACCCTACCTTTTCTACTGGTAGAAAATGCCCAAGGCATTAAGTCCGCCTTTGTACAGTTTTTACTTGTGCATAAAGTTTTAATAAATAAATAAAATTGACCATTCCGCCCCCTGATCTCCGAAACTATTAAGCCCAAAATTTTAAAAAGTTCATTGCTTTTAGAATAAAGGAAAACCTATAAGAATTCTGTCAATTGAAAATAAAGTGGTAAACTCAATATAAGACTTTGGCATTGTACGGAACCCTCTCCACGCGAGTTCAACTCTCACTTGGCTGGTTTTTTATTTAAGTTTTGTCGTTTTTGTGACTGCTTGTGATAAGATGTTTACCGCGCAACCATGGTTTCTAAGAATTGTACAATATTGTGGAGAAGAATTAAAATATTAGGCTGAATAATATCTACATCTTGAAAAAATCTTTCTGCCAAATTCTGTAGGCGTCATAGTTTTCAAGATTACGGGATGAGTGGGTGAGGGTTATTCAAATTGTATATTTAGATAGATTATGTTAAAAATAAGTGGGTGGTTTAAATAATACGTAAAATCAACGTAGTATCTACCTACGAACCATTTCAGAGAAAATTATTTATAGAAAAGGAGATAATAAAATTCGATAAATGTGATATCAATGTAAGACATAACGGAGAGATTTAGATTGATACGTTCATAGAACGATCATGGCATGATACGGTGTAGAATGGGCAGGTTGTTTTTGGGGGTGTTTAGTAAACTGGTCCCACACAGATAGATCCCGCGGGATCAGTCGACCTAGTGAATTTTTCAATTGGTCAACTGATCCCGTTGACCAAATTTATGATTAGTGCAGTCAAGTAGAAAAGTTTCTTGATATTAATTTGTATCGTGATTCCCGTTGTCCCATCGCCCGTGTCCACACTGGTGGGGCGGGGTTGGGTTTATCTATATATTTTATTTATATTTTACCTAGTTTACCTACTCAAAAATATTGTATGGGATCGAGTAGTGTTAGTACAGTTGTGCTAGTTACGGGCAGTAACCTTACGAACAGTACTAGGCTGGCATGAATCCAAGAACAACAGAACAAGCAAATCATACTACTAAAAGAGTAAAAAGTAGATTTGATCTACAGTTTCTAAGTCACGTAAACTACAGCAGAAATAGCAAGTGTCAATTTGCCAGCCACATATTCTGTCCGAGAATTGATGGCTCTTGTAGCCGACGACATCTCAATTGAAAACCGCAAACCAGCAAATGAAGTTTCGGACGTTCTCAGCCAGATAACGTGTCGTGGAGCAAAATTCCGGACACACTGAATTCTGAACTAAAGTTTAACTTAACAAACGATTTGGCACAATTATTAATAGTAGGTTTGGTATTTTTACTTGGTTCTCTTTCTGATCGGGGGCAATTGTATTTCTACAAAAGACTTTATTGACATAAGTTTTTGTTAGCTTTTGTGAATTTTATACGTTCTTAACTTTTCTGCCATCTTTACTATAACCTGGTTAACTGTCTCGATGGTCTAGTGGTCGGTTCGATTCCTGAGTCGAGCAAATTATTATTGGGTTATTCCATTACGAATTTCTCAGTAGCAGTCACGGAGTCTGTTTGTGCCCGGTTGATGGTACTAGGCTTGCCCCCTTTTACATATGACTTAAACATAACTGGTGAAATGTGGGCGTACTGTACGATTAGGTACAATTTACCTTGCGTTCTATGCTCTCTAACGTCATTGGAAGGCATCTCTATTATAATCTCTTTAAAACATTAATTACTATCTTTATCGCCTTCTTCTTAATGTTTACCCCCATATTTTATTAAATCTAGTTGACTTTGTTTTTTATTATCTCTTCAAATTATTAAGTATCTTTTTCGTCTTCCTCTAATTTTTTACCCTACATCTTATTCACAGTTTTCTTTGTTCTCAGATCCACAGTTTTGATTGTACGATTATCATCCATTGCGCGTATTTCCCGTCTTGCTTCATTTTCATCGAGACGCTCAAGTTAATTAATTTTATTCACAAGAGCCGCATCTAATTCCACAAGTGCTGCAATAAACAACACAGGTATATTATACCCCGTTTAGAGGCTAACCTTTTGTCTCAGTAAATGTTCTATAATAAGATCTTAACGCCAGTTTTATGAGGATCCTTCTAACTACATTTCTTATTGTGTGTTGGAACAATGAACCCTTAATAGTTGTTGAGTATTAGCGCGCCTTGTTTAGTATACATCTCCTTTGTTAGCGTTTTACCTGGCTTCATTTATTCTTGTTTTTCTTTTGTTTGGCCTTTTTTGTTGAAAGTGTTTATTTATAATGTAACTGTGTTATTGGTTCAGGGTTTCGGTTGAGGGGAAAGACCTACAGCAGTGAATGTTGTTGATCTATTTTAATTTCGATACAATGTGTGCGAATATTTATTGTGTGAATCGCGCTGAGTCAAGAGTTGAGTGAGCTCTCATGTTTGTTGATTTTGATTCGTTATTTTTATTTGTAAGTATCGAACTACTACAACATAACATTTTAGTACTGGTTTAACGAGTATTTACAACGACTACGCGGTATTTACGCGGTAGACCACAAGATGTTAAATTAAAAAATAACAATACCTATGCTGTAATATATGTAACATATTTAAGATAGGAAGGAGCGAAGTCTCCTAACACAGGCATGTTTGCCTAAAAGGAGGCTCCAAACACAATTCATTGTATAATATAATGAGAAAGCATTTTGTTTAAATAATTTTCTTTTTCATTTTCAGATCTCGCAGGAGACGGCGGGACGAGCAGAACAGAACCAACGACCAGTGGTCTATATTGACCCTGGATTGAAAGATTTGGAGGTCAAGGGGAAGCCCTTTGCCCAGTAGTGGGATGACACAGCCTAACAGTAACACTAACACCTACTACAACAATATCAGACACTTTTTTGTGTATGGTATATCTGGAATTCCCACCAGTACCCAATCCAAGTATTTGAATTCCCCTAACCACTCGGATACGAATAAAGAAATCTCCTATCCTGTTCCCATTTCTCAGAACTGCTTTAAATCATACCGAAATTCCAGCTTCCATAATGAAACTTAGTTACCTGTCACAAACAATGAAACTCAGTTACTTGTCACAAAAAACAAACTACAAAAGTGTTCCGTACTAAAACGCATTGTCCTTTGCACTCCAAGCCTCCAAGAGCTTTTATTACTGAATTGCACGCAAAGAACTTATTGTTTGGCACTTGAAAAGTCGGAATCCCATTGTGTTCTTGAAAGATAGTTTGCGGAAATTTTATTGTTTTCTTAAGCTTTTTACTGGAGAATTTCATTGCTGGATAGTTAAGTTGAGCTATTTGCAATTACTTGTTTTCTGTGTGATCAGAATTCTTAAGTATTTTCGCTTTAAAGCGGACAGTGTCTGGAGAATGTCTTTTAGGAATTTCTAAATAAAAACCACGTCCAGTCGGCCATGCAGATGCTTTAATAACAAGTCCTATATTATGGAACAAATACCATGTTTTTCTTTATATACGTAATTTACTCAGTTAGACAAAAATTATGTTATTAACATAACATAACATCACGCCTCTAATCCCCAAAGGGGTAGTCAGAGATGTACCTAATACACCCACATTTCACCAGTTATGTTTTCAGTACCATATAATAGTGGGCGAGCCTATTGCCATCAAACAGGCACAAATTCAGACTTCATGGCTGCTACTGAGAAATTCCTGATGGAAAAACGCAATGACACTTTGCCCGACCCGGGAATCGAACCCAGGACCTTATGCTCAGCCGTTACACTAAGGACCACTCGACCAACGAGGCAGTCAGTCAAATTATGTTATTACATATTAATATTACATAAGAATGCTTTTCCAATGGCGTCTTGTTCTTTGCAGTTTTGAAAAAGAACCCAGGAAAGCTGCATGTTTCACATTGTGCAAAAAAGGACCAAAATAACAAACTTTAATTCAATTAAATTCGTTATTGCATATCACATGTGTTTTACAAGGACTTACTATTAAAATAAAGTTCACATGCCCTGTTCACACACCCTGTCGGGCACAACAATTTATAATATCAGACAGTAAGCAGCATTTAAAAAATCATTAATTAAAAATATGTAAGTTCATTCAAATAAGTAAATAATGTCAAAAGTATAAAAAAAAGATAAAAAAGAGAATAAAAATTAAAAAAACAAAAAAATAGTCAAATACATCTGGTCATTAGAATAATAATCGAAATACAATCATGTCAATATGATAACAATCAAAAACAACATGTAAATAAAATAAAATAAAATTACAGTCAAATAAATCATGTCATCATCATCATCATTGGCCTATTTATGTTCCCACTGCTGGGACACAGGCCTTCTCTTTATGAGAGGGAATGGGCTATAATCCACCACGCGGGCCCAGTGCGGATTGGTAAATGTCACATGTCTTCGAATTTTTTGGTTCTAGGACATGCCGGTTTCCTCACGATGTTTTCCTTCACCGTTTTGAAAGCAGTGGTGATAAGTAATGCGCCTGCCTGGGTTCGAACCCACGACTTACTGTTCGTAAGTCAGGGCCGCCACCACTAGGCCACCGCTGCTCTTCAAAAAATCATGTCACTAAAAAATAATGATCAAATTACAGTAACAGTCTCCAAACATACTGCTTGGAGTTAAACATCCCTTTTGTTAGTATTAAGGAGATTTTCTCCCCTTCCTCATTTCACGTTGTCACACTATCTACACAAATTAATAGTGCAATAAAGTAGTAAAAATACTGAGAAAATCCTATCACTGACTAACCCTTGTGTTATAAAAATCAACACGAGGGAAAGGGCCAAGTAATGACCCTTGAAAGCAATGACTTAGCCTCTTGATTCTACCTATGAAGCCCTTTTATCCTTTCCCCTCATTTTACCTTATTTGTGAGGGCTAGCTTTCTTTCATTATCGTGTCATGGGAACTTTGGTATAATGAAGTACATAAAAGAGTCATTTCCAAGTGTTATTTTCTTTCCAAAGTGTTATTTTCTTTTTGTCACTCATGTCACTGTCATTACACACATCTCATTTAGACTCATATTATTTTGTAACGGCAGTAGTTTTGGGTTATTGTACTTACATTCGCCACAAAGTAAATTCGTCACATTTTGTAAACTCCATACATTGAAAGTGTATTCGCCACATGCGTAAATATTTTTGCTAATATTAAGTTATATTTAAAGGCGTGTCTGTTTCTTCAGGATAAAACAGATTTTCTTTCATTATTCTTTTGATACTGGCAGCACTTAAAAAAATGTTATCTTTCAGTGAACTGTATGATTAATTTTATATTCTACCATGTTTTTTTTGACGTATGTGATATCCGCCCACTTTTCATTCACTCGGGGTCCACACCATGATACATAATTATACATAATTGCAAGTTCAATGTGAAAAACGTATCTTTTAGTTTACTCGATCACAGTTTTTGATTTTAACACGCAACACTATAAAACGAGAATTGAGAATTCCATTCACTTGGTCCTTCGAGCCGGATTTGAACCAGAAAACCTGGTAAACACGCCTGATTAATAGATTACCAAGCATGTTTATTTAATAAATGGCAATCTTAGACAAAGATATTCAAAAAATGGCATATAAGCACCCTTATTTTATCTCAAAGATACATAAATTAACGTTTCATAAAGATATTCTAATCAGAGTTCTTTTGCGCCGTATATTCTATTTTCAAACTACATTATGAAACCTTAACTTGACAATTTATTCAAACTCGCTTTGTATTTTTATTATCTATTTTTGTAAGCCTACCATGTCCATTCTATTTTCGTTTCAGTGGTCTGGCTAAGCCGTCCGCTTCTCTTGACCTTCGACAAATCCATAATAGCCGAAATACAAGCTTTATTTCTAGATACCCCAATAGTAACCGGAAACTTCCCCACCGTATTAACGACCACTCTCAATCATCACGCTATTACAATAGGGTACCAAACAAAAGTCGTGGTCATAATCAGACGGGTCTATCCCACCCATTAATGCGAAATATCTTTTCAAAGAGGGGAAATAAAAAAATCAAAATATGTTATTAGAAATCTGTGCGCCCCTAGTTATGAAATTATGTTAATGTTGAATCGATCTTCTCGGTGACTTTGTACTTTATTTCTAAGTTATAAGGTCGATAATTGATTGTTGTATTAAATAAAAGAACGTCACGGTGTTATGGTTCTTTTGATAAATAGATTATTATGAGAAAAAATCTCCCATGGAGTTTTATTGTGTGCAATGTTTGGACTAAAGTAATATAATATGAAGCTTTGGTGTAGTTTAATAAATGTTCCATATACGTATACACTTTAAATGGTGGGTATATCGGATTATTAATAAAGGTGCATTGAGGGTAAAAAACATCTAGGAGATTTATTTGATTTCTATGCGGATCTAAGGGTGCGCACACGTTTCGGATCAAGAGTGAAATGTGACCTTAAAATTGCTTGTTCAAACATTTACAATATTGCAACTTTAAAAAACGAATAGGTACAGAAGCCAGCACATATATATAGCTACCGGAAACTGACGATTAAATCAATTAATCTTGAACCTAATGTTTCAGCGATAAAGTTGAACATCTATTTTGAAATTTGACAGATTATAGTAGCTTGATATGCTGCCGTCTGTATCTGTATAGTATCTTCATCGATGTAAAGTTACGTCCACACTAGGAGCCGAACACGACCAGGGCCGGCGTCACTACAGAGATAACGACAAACCGCTAACTTTTGATTGCTAATTACTAACGAATGAATTCGGTTGGTTGCAATAATGATGCTTGCGAGTAACGCAAGTCTCTACATCCAAGATGCGTTTTTCGCAAGCATCGAATTTATTCGTTAGTAGTTAACAATCAAAAGTTAGCGATTTTTTCGTTATCTCTGTTGAGACTGCCAGACCAGCACCCCTAGCCAAGTTGACAATCTACAATCGTTAACGCTAGTAGAAAACTATTCAAATGAATGGGAATGACATCATTTCAACGTTAAATCACGTGATCAACACAAACGAATAAAAAATTCGTAGACAAGTTTACATCGTTCAAAATGATAGAATAGAATGTTATTGTTTCTACAATGTTGATCGCTAAACTCTTTGGTAGGACGCTCACTATAGACTAAAGTGTAGGTTTTTTCTACAGACATTAGAGAATGAGCGGTCGACTCAGTCATGTCAACTTGGCTACCAATTTAGCGCTTTCTACAAGCGCTTACGCCGAGGCGTTTACGATTGTAGAAAGAGAATCGATACGAAACGTTTGTAACTTGGCTAGGGGTGCAGATCACAAATTCACTTAGCGTAGACGAACTTAGAAGCCTCGACCGAGCACCCCGCCAAGGGAATTTGTTCTCCGCTTGTGGTCTGCTCGTGTTCGGCTCGCCTAGTATAGACGCAGCTTAACAGCTGTAGTAACAGATAGATTTTTTGTAAAAAACAGGAACGTACATCTAGGTTTGTTTATTAATTAACTATTTTACACCGATGCCCATTTAGTCTAATTTATTAACGATGGTTTACTTCACTCTTTTAAACCGAAACATTACATTTAAATAAATTAATGATCACGATCACATTAAATACTTCTTCTTATAAATTAAACATTTTCCCAGCACACAGACAGAATCTTACTTAATTAAAACGAGAATAATTACGAGTTTTTTAATTACACATACTTTAACATTATTTAATTTTATTTAAGTTCTACAAACAAGTGTGGTAGAACGCGAGATAGGATTTACCTTAAAACACTTAATTCAGACGTAGTTTAAAACTAGGCCAACGGGTGGCGTAATTTATGTAGCATTGTTGAATTTTTCAATATTTTTTGTTGGGAAAAGCATAATATGAGCTTTTTGTTAGGCACATCTGTTCAGTATCAGACG
Source organism: Xestia xanthographa (assembly GCA_905147715.2). NCBI lineage: Eukaryota > Metazoa > Arthropoda > Insecta > Lepidoptera > Noctuidae > Xestia > Xestia xanthographa. Next base: position 23,171,903 of record LR990657.1, read on the forward strand.
CAAAGCGTTCATATCTCATCATGTTATGTCCCATTTATATATTTGTTACGGCTAATAGCCGAAGTGCGGCTACATCTAGTTTTAGCCGGCTAGAACTAGGTGCAGCCGGCCATATGCGGTTTTAAACCTAGGTGTATCCTCTTATCTTCGCTTAGAACTAGGTTTAGCCTTCATCATAGCGGCTAGAACTAGGTGCAGCCACACACCGCTGGTTAAACGTAGGTGTATCCTATTTATCATCGCCTGGAACTATGTGTTCAGTTCAGTAATGTGGTGGTTGATGACAAACTAGTTTTGCCTAGGCCGACTTGGGGCACCCCGATACAGATAGATTTGGTTAGAAGACCCTTCGTGGTTATTTTTTTATAAACCATTCAGAAGTAGGAGCCCCGATCGCGGGGCCCGTTCGACCGGTTCTCACTCCACTCGGATGCATCTGCGGGGGTAATACGAAATTGAATCAATCGGGAAACGCAAGATAAGAATCTCAAAAGAAAACCAATAATTATGCTTAACTGAACTAAAAACCTAGTTCTAGCCGATGATAAATAAGACACACCTAAGTTTAACCACCGGTGTGCGGCTGCAACTAGTTCTAGCCGCTATAATGAAGGCTAAACCTAGTTCTAACCGAATATAAGAGAATACACCTAGATTTAACCGCTTAAGGCCGGCTGCACCTAGTTCTAGCCGGCTAAAACTAGGTGTAGCCGCACTTCGGCTATTAGCTGTAACATATATATATAGTTACTTCGCATCAGTCTAAAAACTTCTACCAGCAGTTTCAGGTTTCTCTTCGTTACTTTGACGATATCCTATAGGGCATCACCCAGCATCATCAATACAGCCGAAAAGCATCCAATGCTTGAGATAGGCCTCCCCCAATAATGCTGCTTGCATCCAACAGATTTCCGTGGCTTCTACCAGGTCATTAATTCCTTGCAAACATTGGCTGTGAAAACAGAAAAAAAATCAGGAAAAGTAGAACAAATGTTTAATCAATTCAATCTGCAATTTTTATTAGTACTTTGGCAATGCAAAGAAAGAATTCATTGCAGTTTCTTGAATAGTACAAGTGAAAATGAGTCTGAAGTTGTAAACTTTTCGCTCCGCGGTAATAATTTTTTTTTAAACAACAGGTTTTGTTTCTTTAGTTTCATGTATTTTACGATTTATCATGATTATCAGTCACCATCATTTAATGGTCTTCTAGTCTAGGATGGTCCTTGAGAGCTTTGATGTATTTTCATGTTGAGCCATCCAGTGATTAACATATTTATACATATATACAAATAAAATAAAATTGAAGTGTCTGTTTGTAATTTCAAAATAACAGGTTTTTACTGAATACATATGAACGTCTGTATGGTGTCGGGCGTAAAGAATACCACTATCCCATATCTTCCCGTGAGTGTCGTAAGAGGCGACTAAGGGACTTACCAGAGAATGGGCAGCAGCGTTCTCTGTGCTTTTGTAACAACCGCACTGCGATCGCCAACCCGCCTGCCAAGCGTGGCGATTATCGCAAAACTCTCCCTATTAGGAGAGGCCTATGTCCATCAGTGGACGTCTTTCGGCTGAGTGATGACATATGAACTTATATGTATATTACGGTGCTTATAAAAACTTTTTTCGCTTTCTCTCTGTTCCGGGTAATCTTCGAAACAACTGGACCCATTTTGATAGGATATTTAATGGAAGATAGCTGATATTTTAAGGAGTAAGTAACATAGGCTTTTATTTAAAAAAATAGGTTTTCGTGCAAACAAATTAAAACTCTTGAAATTGTTAACAAAATCCTTTTCAAATAGGAAAGTAATTTTTTTTTTATAATAATTTCACGCAGTCCAAGACCGCGGACAACAGCTAATTCAATATAAAGAACATTGACTATTAAAATTACCCGACTACTGTACCTAGGTTATGTCCTTGTAATTCTAAGTCAAACACCAATCATCGGTCTGCATGACCAGGTTCCAGGAATCAATGGAATATTTCTTCTCATAGAGCACATACCTACATAAAGGGTGTAAAACACCTCTTAACGAAGCCGAAAAGCACTTTCTCTCCCCGTCATTGCGATAATTTTTTTGTTCTACACCATACCACCATTCATTCATTCATTTTTTTGTTCTACCATAGTTTTTATTTTTGTTATTGATAAGTACCTAATTTTGTCCCTCATCTTGTAGCTTGTGAATGATTACTTTAAACCACCATTGTTAACACGTGCTGTCTTAAGTCAACCATTATGACGGGGATCGGAACTGTTTCTCCTAAAGTTTTCTCCAAAGTAACCTGCGTTTGGTTACTTTGTAACCTATCTAGGAGAACAGTACGGCACCCACTAACTAGATTAAGAAACTATTTGCTTGTGCTTTATCTTTAATACTTTGCCATGTAATCTAGTCCTAGTTCAACAATAAATCTTTATTATTATTATTATACCTTCCCACCTTCTAGTTACGGGGATATTGGGAGTCAAAGTTCAAAATTTTTGACAAGTTTTTTTTTTAATACAATTTTTATTGTTAGATTTTTACTTTAAACACCTCCACGACCCCCGTACTATTAAATCTATCCATCAGCACAATGTTTTGAGTGCGTTACATTGAGTTCTACCACAAAACATGATTTTTCACCCCAAAAAACACCCGTTTCCCAGCAAAAATTTTTGCGTAAAGTTACTTAATTTGATGTACAGAATGCTTGGTTGACGGCTTCGTGATGAGGTTGTTTACACCGTGTATAACTACATAGCAATACATATACCTTACCTAACACAAAACAGAAATGACGGTATTATGTACATCATGATTATTGTTGCCGGATATGTTTAGTTAAACATCAATCATATCTCGCATGACAAGTTAACTTACGAGTAAATTATGCTCATGTTACGTTTGGTGGTAAATTGTGTAGAACTGTAATAATAACTTAACTTAACTTCACGGCAGTAATTCCCGAACGGATAGACAGAGGTACCTACATTTCACCAGTTCTGTTTAAGTCCCATGTGAAAGGGAGAGAGCCTATTACCATCAACCGGGCACGAATCCAGGCTCCGTGGCAGTGGCTGATACTGAGAAATTGCTGAAGAAAATACTTAGTAGCATTTGCCCGACCCAGGATTCGAACCCAGGACGTCACGCTCAGCGGTTACGCTTGCAACCACTGGACCAACCAGGCATTATATTAATAGTAGCAATATATTTCGTAGCTATATCGTAATATACCTACTGATGGAATCATAATTCTTATAGGTCACAAAAAAAGAAATAATGTTTATCAATGTGTAGAAAAAAATGTCCAGACATGATCTAAACATAGTCGCAGACCCCTTATCTTTAATAATTGAAGCTTAGTTTTCCTTAGATTGTTATTAGACGCTTTCTTATATTTAATAACCCGTCTGGGTATCTTTTCAGTCTATAATCTCTCTGTTTTTTGATATTTCTCTATTGATACAGCCTCTTTTTAGCATTTCCTAGTTCGCAATTGATATGAAACAATTTTGAATTGCAGATCGCCATCACCTATGCTATGCCATATAGCCTTATAGCCCCGTTGAGGCGTTAACCCTCTTTATTTACCATTTCAATTATAACACGACTACATAACTCCAGCACCTCGACACCAACTGCAATACTCTTACATAATACGTTCCGAAAAACTGTCCGAATAAACTGACGTAGATACAGCGTCGAGCGAGTGCGACATAAATAATCTGAACAGAACGGTATCCCTAATTCCCATAAATCGAAATATCCGTGGGGCCACATCGAGCCGGCTGCGGTGATAACGCATATTTATGATGATGATGCGTCCACTTTGTCTGCGGATGAAAGTAGCCCTGAATGGTGGTTGGGCTTTTTGAGTGGTTTTCGTACTGAAGGACCAGGGACCAGGGGATCTTTGGGTACTCCTTTTTTATCAGTATTGAAAAGTTTTTGTATACAAGTGACGAATTTTAACAATTTGAAGAATCTGATCCACTTTTTTTTTGTTGTGTGACACTTTACGGTGCAGAGTTTCGGTTTGTTATTTATAAAAAAAAGCTTAAGGTTCAAATTCTGTATAAATTTGTTAATTCTATCAAACACAACATTAATTTAAGTAACAACGCATTTTTTGGCAGCTTTAAACAAAATTGTGTACTCTATAAAAAAAAATAATATTGATCATACAAAATTCTTCAATAAAAACGGTAGTCCACAGCCCAAACGTAAGCCTTTCTCCGATGGCGCCACAACATTCGGCCTTGTGGCAATAAAAAATTGCAGAAGGACCGAAAGCTTTAAAAATTCGAAACGATACTCGTAATTGGTATCCGGAAACTATTTTCTAGAATATTCTCATCACAGACTGTAATTTCGAACTTGAAATGTAATTCCCTGTAATCTTCAACAAGTGGAAATCGAATGAGTGCCCATACAGCGAAGTAGCAGATGTACTTTAATAAATGGAGTATGTGGTTGCTTGCTACTAGAGTGTAACAAGTTAAGCCTACTGCGTAATAACAATTGAAGCTATGAATGTTCAACATTCATAACTGGTGTTGTAAACTATTATGTACGTTACGTGCATTCAGTGCACGCATGGCACCAACGAAGCCATGGAAGTGGCGCAGTCTTAAGCAAAAGAAATTAAATGTTCTTTTGAGCCCATCTCAAGAAGAAGACGAAGAATTTGTGTTTTTTTTGGACTCGCACAATTGCTTAAAGCTTTTGGATGGCAGTAGGTCCTAAAGAATTCTGACATGTCCTTATCTAGAGTTGTCTTGATAAGGACACGATAAAACGTCTTATAGGCTAGGTGGAGCGCTGAACTTTACGTGACTAGTAGCAGCTGGATGAGAGCTGCTGAGAATCGAGTTGATTGCAGTACAAATTAACCTACATCCAACAGTGGACAATGTTCACTCAGAAAGCTATGGAACGAGCCATGTTGGGCATCCCTATCTAGGACCGGGTGAAAACACTAAATACAGAGACAAACGAGTCTTACGGACATAGCAATAAACGATAGCAGAAAAAAAGTGGAAGTGGGCAGGCCATATGCCATAGAGTGCATTTCCATCCACTCTATGGCATATGGCCTGCCCACTTCCACTTTCGATCAGGGAAGAAATTGCTGGAGTGGAGAGCACGAAATGTTGGAAGACAACCATTTAATTGGATAGATTAAAGTTTCCAGAAGGATTGGAAGGATTGGATAGCCTTGACACAAAACCGCCAAAAGTAGAGATATAGAAGAGCTAGTTTTAAAGAGACCTGTAGGTCTCTTTAAAACTAGCTCTTCTTTTCTTCTTTCTCTTCTTAACGGTTAAAGAAGAGACTTTGAGTTAAACGTTATTTGCCCGCCTGCAAATTATATACTAAAACCTTCCTCTTTAATCAATCTTTCTATTAAAAGAACCCGCATCAAAATCCGTTGCGTAGTTTGAAAGATCTAAGCATAGGGACAGACAGACAGGCAGACGCGGTGGGGGACTCTGTTTTATAATATGTAGTGATACTCGTGTAACTGTTTGTTTTCCAAAACGATAAAGTTGTGATTCAAACCACAATACGATCCCATTGATCCTTAGAACCTTTATGTAGTTTTCCTCATAATATATTTTATATGATAAATACAATCGCGTGTAAGGAAACGTATACGTGGTGTTATTTATGGCATCTCAATGTTTATTTATATCCCCGAAGATTTTGATGGGATTGATTATAGTTCTGTTTTCCTTGTTTTCATTTATTATGCAATAATATCTTGATACAATTGTGGTTCCCCGTATTGTATGTTATGTTGAAAGGTATTATGAAAATTGTACTACAGGGGGCCAGAGTAGTGTACTCAGAACCGATGGGCTTTCAATTTTGCTTTTATCATAATATTTTGTGGCTCACTTTTCGCGTCTTGTTTGATTTGATCATTACAGTTACCTTAGTGATAGGAGCTCGTGGCTTGATAATAACAGCTACTCCGGTTGATCTTTAGATTAAATCGCGCTTGTCGAGGTTGGTCTGAGGATGGGTGACCACCTACCTAGTTTCTTCCGTGTGTAGTAAAGCACGTTAAGCCATAGGTTCCGGCTGTCATTTATAGATCCTTGACAGTCGTTGCAGGTAGTCAGTGGCCCGAAAGTATGACAACCAGTCTGACCAAGAATTATCGTATTATCCAGTACTAACTGGTTTGTTGAGGTGAGATAGGCAGCCACTCCATGTAAAATATTGGTATTCAGCTGCATTCATTTAGACTGGAAGCCGACATAGTTAGCCAACATAGTTGGGAAAAGGATAGGCAGATGATGGCACTGAACTCGGTTTAGATATTGTGCTTCAATTGTTAAATAATAGTTAATAAGCTCCACTAAGCTAACAGCAAATCTCTCCCTAAATCCTAGTTCATTCATTTGAAGCACACCTACCACCCATATCTTAGCATCATTCGTTCAATAACTCAAAACGTTTGCAGCATTAAATTATGCCCCGAATGGGCAATGTCTATCGTTACGTCGCAGTGAACGAATGGCCTTCTGTAGGGCAGCCGGCGATTCGTTTGCGGTATTTGCGATGGCCGGTACAACGGTATTTCACAAATATTTGGATTTGTAAAATGTTATGGCAGATATTGCTTGGCATTTTGGAATTGAACTGGCAGATTTGATGGCATTTGTTGCGGATTTAGTTGCGGAGTTTATTGATTTGGCTACCCTAAAAGGGTAAATATGTTTTTATTTGTTTTGAGTGCTCACTTCCACCATGGTTATTATTTTGCCATAAATATCTGCAAAACATCGCAAGTCCGTTGCCAAATATAGTTATAGGACACTTTAATCCTAATTGGACCTTTCCTGACACGTCGTTGTTAATTTTGGTGCCGATATTTATTTTGTTTGTTTGTTAGTTTGTTAGCTTAAAAAGTAAGCATTCTATGGATTCAATTCTATGAACAATTTTCTTTCATTCTCAAATATTTATATTTTATTCTGATTGTTATCTCAATGTGAAATGCATCAAGATTTCGAAAAAAATCAAAATTAAATTCGGCTCACAATTAAATTCAATGCTAACACTGTTGAATGATCAACCTTTCACAAATCAAACAATAATAAGTGTTTCTATACGAGTACCCCCGTACAGTCGCGCACAATAGTATCACACATGTAATCTGAATGTCGCTAGGATTAATCTTTGTATCGTCCATTGTGCGCGAATGTACCTACAGGCGAAAAGGGATTATTTTAAATAGGTATTCGAGTTTCCATGTTGTTGTCTATTTTGCTTTGAAAATGCGTATCAAATGTCTATCAATGTTTTGATTTGGGAGATAAGAATTTGTTAGTGGTAAGAACTAGACTTAGCGACTCTTTTAGTTCATCAGCACTGTACCTGACAAACTCGAACGAAACAATCTCATCAATAAATTTTTACTTTTCATACATTGTACTCATTTTATTTGAAACTAGCTTCTGCCCGCGACTTCGTACGCGGATCCTGTTGCTTATGCCAGCGACAACGGGGTCGTCAAAATCGAAGATCTGAAACGTCTGATGTCGAATTTTAAGAGCCCGGGGACGGGAATACAATGAGATGTGCGATACGATTCGAGACGTTCCAGATCTTCAACAGTCAACAGGAAATGCCCATACGACTAAACATTTTTATAAGTCAACAGGAAATGCCTATCAGACCGACCAACTTTTGCTCAGACGTCATTCCTATATGTGTTATGGTATAGCTGGGCTCTTGGAGTTCCACGACAGGTGTTCCAGATCTTCGATTTTTATAAGTCAACAGAGAGTGCTCATCAGATTGAACAACTTTTGCTAAAACATCATTCCTATATATATGTTATAGTGTAGCTGGGCTCTTGGAGTTCCACATCAGGTGTTCCATATCTTCAAATTTATTCTCTCAGCAGAAAATGCCCATCACGTGGAACAATTTTTGCTATGGTACCATTTTTGTATCTCTTATAGTTTAGCTGGTCTGTTGTGGATCTGCATCAGGTGTCTGTTTTTTCCAATATAAAACTCAACAGAAAATGCCCATCAGACCGAACAACTTTTGCTAAGACGTCATTCCTATATGCGTTATGGTGTAGCTGGGCTCTCGGAGTTCCACAACAGGTGTTCCAGATCTTCGATTTTTATAAGTCAACAGAGAGTGCTCATCAGATTGAACAACTTTTGCTAAAACGTCATTCCTATAATATATGTTATAGTGTAGCTGGGCTCTTGGAGTTCCACATCAGGTGTTCCATATCTTCAAATTTATTCTCTCAGCAGAAAATGCCCATCACGTGGAACAATTTTTGCTATGGTACCATTTTTGTATCTCTTATAGTTCAGCTGGTCTGTTGTGGGTCTGCATCAGGTGTTCAAGTTTCCAAGATAAATTATAGCCTATATCTTGCCCAGACTTAATACCTATACAACAACAAAAAAATCATTCAAATCCGTCCAGTAGTTCCGAAGATTAGCGTGTACAAACAAACAGACAAACAGACAAACAGACAAACAGACAGAACTTTTTTTTTAATTCGTGCTCTATTACTGTTTCTAAACCCCCCTCAATTATTTCTTTTTTAATATATTCAATGTACAGACACAGTTTTTCTACTGTTTTATTATATGTATAGATATATAGACTAGCGGACGTCACGTGGTTTCACACACCTACTTCCCGTTCCCGTGGGAGTATGGGAATAAAATATAGCCTATGTTACTCGCTGACAATGTAACTATCCATTGCTAAAAGATTTTTTCAAATCGGTCCAGTAGTTTTTAAGTTTATTCGTTACATACAAAAATACAAATCATTCCTCTAGAATATTAGTTTTAAATTATTTTTTAAGTTCAATATAGAAATATCACTTACTAAAAAGGTGTCTATTATAAGTGTATAAATAGTAGCTTTAATTTGTGTTAAGAATAGAGTAATTGTTGCAATAAAATAATGTATTCCTTATTTTAGTGAATAAAAATACCATTCTAAGTGACGTGACTAGCTCGGGTGGCGTGGCGCTCTTGGCTGGCTATTATTATCTTATTGAACGAACTTAGGAGCTAGAAACTGGGGCCCAAGTCTGCTATTTTTATAAATTCGTCACTCCAATACGATCCCATTCTCATGCCATTGTCATTTTGCTAAAATTTCGTAATCTGCATTATGTACGAGATTACCATTCTATGCCATTTCTTTCAATTGAGTGTCAGTGGTTGACCATTGGAAAGTCATAATGACTCCATTATATTACTAGACTAGCTTCTGCCCGCGACTTCGTACGCGGATCCTGTTGCTTATGCCAGCGACAACGGGGTCGTCAAAATTGAAGATCTGAAACGTCTGATGTCGAATTTTAAGAGCCCGGGGACGGGAATACAACGGGATGCGCGAGACGATTCGAGACGTTCCAGATCTTTCATTTTTGTAAGTCAACAGGAAATGCCCATCAGACTAAACATTTTTATAAGTCAACAGGAAATGCCCATCAGACCAAACAACACTTGCTAAGACGTCATTCCTATGTGTTATGGTGTAGCTGGGCTCTTGGAGTTCCACAACAGGTGTTCAAGACCTTCGAGGTGTTCCAGATCTTCAAATTTATTCTCACAGCAGAAAATGCTCATCACGTAGAACAATTTTTGCTATGGTACCATTTTTGTATCTCTTATAGTTCAGCCGGTCTGTTGCGGTTCTGCATCAGGTGTTTGTTTCCAAGATAAAAGTCAACAGGAAATGCCCATCAGACCAAACAACACTTGCTAAGACGTCATTCCTATGTGTTATGGTGTAGCTGGGCTCTTGAAGTTCCACAACAGGTGTTCCAGATCTTCAAATTTATTCTCTCAGCAGAAAATGCCCATCACGTGGAACAATTTTTGCTATGGTACCATTTTTGTATCTCTTATAGTTCAGCTGGTCTGTTGTGGTTCTGCATCAGGTGTTCAAGTTTCCAAGATAAATTATAGCCTATATCTTGCCCAGACTTAATACCTATACAACAACAAAAAAATCATTCAAATCCGTCCAGTAGTTCCGAAGATTAGCGTGTACAAACAAACAGACAAACAGACAAACAGACAAACAGACAGAACTTTTTTTTTGGATTCGTGCTCTATTACTGTTTCTAAACCCCCCTCAATTTTTTTTTTTTTATTATATTCAATGTACAGACACAGTTTTTTTACTGTTTTATTATATGTATATATAGATTACCAAACTTGTCAAAATCAACAATTATGAAATCAATGATAGACAAAAAAAAAATGAAAAAACCGGCCAAGTGCGAGTCGGACTCGCGCACGAAGGGTTCCGTACCAATTATTATAAAAAATCACGTTTGTTGTATGGGAGCCCCCTTAAATATTAATTTTATTCTGTTTTTAGCTGTATTTGTTGTTATAGCGGCAACAGAAATACATCATCTGTGAAAATTTCAACTGTCTAGCTGTCACGGTTCATGAGATACAGCCTGGTGACAGACAGACGGACAGACGGACAGACAGCGAAGTCTTAGTAATAGGGTTCCGTTTTTACCCTTTGGGTACGGAACCCTAAAAATGAATGATGATGTTCTTACAGTATTGTAATAGCAGACTTGAGGCCCTGGAAATTAATTCGCGTAGTTCGTCAGTGGGAGCGGCTCTCACGGTAATCGCAAACTACACGTGACTAATAAGTAATACCTAACTTTAGTTTTGTGAAAAGTGCGGCAACGACTCCCTGATGTCTACACTGATTGAATAAATAATAATAAAAACCGGCCAAGTGCGAGTCGGACTCGCGCACGAAGGGTTCCGTACCATTATCTATACATTAGACAAAACGGCAAAAAAATCACGTTTGTTGTATGGGAGCCCCCTTAAATATTAATTTTATTCTGTTTTTAGTATTTTTTGTTATGGCGGCAACAGAAATACATCATCTGTGAAAATTTCAACTGTCTAGCTGTCACGGTTCATGAGATACAGCCTGGTGACAGACAGACGGACAGACGGACAGACAGACGGACAGACAGCGAAGTCTTAGTAATAGGGTTCCGTTTTTACCCTTTGGGTACGGAACCCTAAAAATGAACCATATTTTATTTAAAGAATCAGCTTTTATTTAACCGTCATAATAATTTATTTTCCACTAGTGTAAGAAAAGAAATAACGTTAAATAAATAGTGACTAATTAACACAAGCTGACTGCATTGTGTGTCGCTTGTTACGATTGCATTTTATCACTGCCATGTTTCCTATTTGCTTTGTATATTCCGTTAATTACCGCAGCTTACTCGGGGAAATAAGTAGGAAATATTATAAATTATAACATAAAAAATATTAAAATTTTGTCTTTTTATAAAAGTAGTAGGTATACGTATTTATATAGTTAAAGTAACGTAAGTAGTAGTTTATGGAGTCTTATTTTTTGACATAAGTCTATCGAGCATATTTAGGTTTTCAATGATTATTTTCTATTCTAAGCATTATTATAATAGAAAATAATCTTTAAAAACCTATCATTTTATTTTATTTTTCGTATGTAAAATATGTACCGATTGGTGATTTTTTCTTATGGACCCTGGTACGCAGCAGTTATATTAGGTACAAGTTGACAAAATGGGGCTCAATGTATAAAGATTCAAAAAATTACGAAAAGGTACTCGTTTTTACAAACAGGATGTAGCCCAAATTTTAATTTCATTTCATAAAATTCTGTTCCATTTTTTAATTTATTCGATAGTAGTGCTTATCAAATAAATTCAAAAATCGAACAGAATTTTATGAAATTATCTGGCAAGTGAAACAGGCCCTGAGAACAATAGAGACGCAAAAAGAAAAAGAAACACATACAACAATACTGTTGCTCCAAGAGATCAATCTTCAGAAAAGCATTCTCGATAATAGTATTAATGTAATAAGGGCTCAAAGTTTGACCCTCATCGGATGCAAATAAATCATTTTGATCGATGCGATGAACTCACGTGCGAAACAGGGATGCATTGTTATATGCCCTTGTCTGTTTTGGTCCAAGTGAGGAGCAGATACAGCATTTCATCTTTTGAAATACACATATATATACACACATCAAAAAAAGTTTGTGATCACTTTGAAAATTCGAAATCTGTTTTGTTACGTTTTCATAAAAAAACTAGCGGACGTCACGCGGTTGAACCCGCGTAATTTCCGTTTCCGTGGTAGTACGGGGATAAAATATAGCCCATGTTACTCAGAGTGCATGTAGCTTTCTAATGGTGAAAGAATTTTTGAAATCGACGCAATAGTTTTTGAGTTTATTCATTACAAACATACACACAAAAATACAAATATTTCCTCTTTATAATATTAGTGTAGAAGTGTAGATAAAAAATAGTTTTAAATTTTAAATTCAAACAGGGTATTTCTATTTAAAAGAAACACACAACAAAGTTTTTTTCTTATAAAGTTCAATTTAAAAAAATATATCAGCTTATGCTAGTGATCACAAACTTTTTTTGTATGTGTGTATATCGAACAATATAACATGGTGAAACAGTTATTTTGAATTGTAAGAAAACTTACAATTATTATGCAGCTAAAAACCGTTTATTTATGAACAAAATAAGCATTTGTTGCTCCAAAGATAGCCTTAACCAGTGTCTATCAAATATGCTAAAAAGGTCATCAACTGAATTTATTGTCACAGTGATTCCTTTCGTATATTTTAGTGAGAAATAAAAGTTCAACATGATTGAGGTATTTCATGGGAAAAGCCCAATGGTTTAATTTTATTCAAAGGTTTGACTATAATTTTATAGACAAGCCAACTAAGAGTAGACGTGACTGATGTGTTGCTGAGGAGTTTGTCACTCTTGTTCTTCCCAGTTAAAACGGAAGAAAGTGGGTGATGGACATGCGTTTTGGTGAACTGTCATAAATACGAAATTCTGGCCTTCAAAGTTGTAATTTTCAATCTCATCATCTGCCTAGACTTTTTCCAACTGTGTTGGGGCCGGCTTGCAGTTTTACCGGATGCAGCTGAATACCAGTATTTTACATGGAGCGACTGCCTTTCTGACCTCCACAACCCAGTTAGTACCGGGTAATACGATACCCCCAGTAGTGAAGTAATCCTGTCTGTAAATGAAACTTTCCTTTATAAACTTTCTTTTATACTTGAATTAAAGTTCTAAAATCGCTAATCTTATAATTTAGACCACAGCTGTTATACAAAAGTCATTCATTCGGAAGAAGAGTTTCCTTTGTGGCCCAACCCCCAAATATTCAGCTACATTTTAAACTTATAATAATAAAGGAATTGAACCCGGTTTAATTGTGTTATTTTTGTACTACAGACCTTTTTATGTTCTTTCGAACGTAAGTAACATGTTGTTGTATGGTCTTCAAAGTATTCAGGAATTGTTTTGTAGACGATATTGAGTTTTAATAGTTTTTTTTTGTGATTTTTTGCACGACTGAATAAACATCTATATACATATAATAAAACAGTAGAAAAACTGTGTCTGTACATTGAATATATAAAAAAAATAATAATTGAGGGGGGTTTAGAAACAGTAAAAGAGCACGAATCCAAAAAAAAAATTCTGTCTGTTTGTCTGTTTGTCTGTTTGTCTGTTTGTTTGTACACGCTAATCTTCGGAACTACTGGACGGATTTGAATGATTTTTTTGTTGTTGTATAGGTATTAAGTCTGGGCAAGATATAGGCTATAATTTATCTTGGAAACTTGAACACCTGATGCAGAACTACAACAGACCAGCTGAACTATAAGAGATACAAAAATGGTACCATAGCAAAAATTGTTCCACGTGATGGGCATTTTCTGCTGAGAGAATAAATTTGAAGATCTGGAACACCTGATGACACCAAGAGCCCAGCTACACTAACATATATATAGGAATGACGTTTTAGCAAAAGTTGTTCAATCTGATGAGCACTCTCTGTTGACTTATAAAAATCGAAGATCTGGAACACCTGTTGTGGAACTCCAAGAGCCCAGCTATACCATAACACATATAGGAATGACGTCTCAGCAAAAGTTGTTCGGTCTGATGGGCATTTCCTGTTGAGTTTTATCTTGGAAAAAATATAAACACCTGATGCAGAACCGCAATAGACCAGCTAAACTATAAGAGATACAAAAATGGTATCATAGCAAAAATTTTTCCACGTGATAGGCATTTTCTGCTGAGAGAATAAATTTGAAGATCTGGAACACCTGATGTGGAACTCCAAGAGCCCAGCTACACTAATAACATATATACAGGAATGATGTTTTAGCAAAAGTTGTTCAATCTGATGAGCACTCTCTGTTGACTTATAAAAATCGAAGATCTGGAACACCTGTTGTGGAACTCCAAGAGCCCAGCTACACCATAACTTTTATAGGAATGACGTCTTAGCAAAAGTTGTTCGGTCTGATGGGCATTTCCTGTTGACTCATAAAAATTGAACATCAGAAACATCTGATGTGGAAATCAAAGCTATCACTAATTTCACTGTAAGCTGGGAGTACCTCCACGCGGTGAAGGTGGTAACAGTTTAGGACTGATTTTAGATGAAGATTCGACTCTACTGGCCAAAACTCCTTTTTATTTTATCGAATAAATATGCCTTCCGGCTTATGTTATTTTAGTGTTTAATTTCCTTTTCCATTTATCTTCGTGACACGGTAGCCTACCCGGTAACCCAAGAATCTACCGCAGAGCGTCAGGAGAGAAGACTTGATGCTGTTCGAGAACATCAGGCTTCAACTCGCTCCGTGGAAACCTCTTCGGATCGCGAAGCATGCCTGCGTTCTCAGCGTATTTTCGCATCTTCATCCAGGTCTCTAGAGACCAGTGAAGAATATGATGTGCGACTGACCGCTGATCGTGAACTTCTGCATTGTCTCGCGAGTTGGAGATGTTTACGGAAAGAGAATTACGCTTTAGTTCTCAGCGTATCTACACATCGACTTCTAGGGATCTAGAGACAAGTGGGGAACGTGATGTGCGACTGATTGCTGATCGTGAACGTCACGCATTGTCTCGCGAGTCGGAGACGTTCGCGGATAGAGAATTGCGCTTCGACATCAGACGTATCAGATCTTCGAATTTGACGACCCCGTTGTCGCTGGCATAAGCAACAGGATCCGCGTACGAAGTCGCGGGCAGAAGCTAGTCTATATACATATAATAAAACAGTAGAAAAACTGTGTCTGTACATTGAATATATTAAAAAATAAATAATTGAGGGGGGTTTAGAAACAGTAATAGAGCACGAATCCAAAAAAAAAAGTCTGTCTGTTTGTCTGTTTGTCTGTTTGTCTGTTTGTCTGTTTGTTTGTACACGCTAATCTTCGGAACTGCTGGACGGATTTGAATGATTTTTTTGTTGTTGTATAGGTATTAAGTCTGGGCAAGATATAGGCTATAATTTATCTTGGAAACTTGAACACCTGATGCAGAACCACAACAGACCAGCTGAACTATAAGAGATACAAAAATGGTACCATAGCAAAAATTGTTCCACGTGATGGGCATTTTCTGCTGAGCGAATAAATTTGAAGATCTGGAACACCTGATGTGGAACTCCAAGAGCCCAGCTACACTAACATTTATATAGGAATGACGTTTTAGCAAAAGTTGTTCAATCTGATGAGCACTCTCTGTTGACTAATAAAAATCGAAGATCTGGAACACCTGATGTGGAACTCCAAGAGCCCAGCTACACCATAACACATAGGAGTGACGTCTTAGCAAAAGTTGTTCAATCTGATGAGCACTCCCAATTGTCTTATAAAAATTGAAGATCGGGAACTCCTATTGTGGAACTCCGAGAGCCCAGCTACACGTCTTAGCAAAAGTTGTTCAATCTGATGAGCACTCTCTGTTGACTTATAAAAATCGAAGATCTGGAACATCTGATGTGGAACTCCAAGAGCCCAGCTACACTAACATATATATAGGAATGACGTTTTGGCAAAAGTTGTTGAATCTGATGAGCACTCTCTGTTGACTAATAAAAATCGAAGATCTCGAACACCTGATGTGGAACTCCAAGAGCCCAGCTACACCATAACACATAGGAATGACGTCTTAGCAAGTGTTGTTTGGTATGATGGGCATTTCCTGTTGACTTTTATCTTGGAAACAAACACCTGATGCAGAACCGCAACAGACCAGCTGAACTATAAGAGATACAAAAATGGTATCATAGCAAAAATTGTTCCACGTGATGAGCATTTTCTGTTGTAGATCTGGAACACCTGATGTGGAACTTCAAGAGCCCAGCTACACTAACATATATATAGGAATGACGTTTTAGCAAACGTTGTTGAATCTGATGAGCACTCCCAATTGTCTTATAAAAATTGAAGATCGGGAACTCCTATTGTGGAACTCCGAGAGCCCAGCTACACCATAACACATATAGGAATGACGTCTTAGCAAAAGTTGATCAATCTGATGAGCACTCTCTGTTGACTTATAAAAATCGAAGATCTGGAACACCTGTTGTGGAACTCCAAGAGCCCAGCTACACCATAACACATAGGAATGACGTCTTAGCAAGTGTTGTTTGGTCTGATGGGCATTTCCTGTTGACTTTTATCTTGGAAACAAACACCTGATGCAGAACCGCAACAGACCGGCTGAACTATAAGAGATACAAAAATGGTACCATAGCAAAAATTGTTCTACGTGATGAGCATTTTCTGCTGTGAGAATAAATTTGAAGATCTGGAACACCTCGAAGATCTGGAACACCTGTTGTGGAACTCCAAGAGCCCAGCTACACCATAACACATAGGAATGACGTCTTATAAGTGTTGTTTGGTCTGATGGGCATTTCCTGTTGACTTATAAAAATGTTTAGTCTGATGGGCATTTCCTGTTGACTTACAAAAATGAAAGATCTGGAACGTCTCAAATCGTCTCGCGCATCCCGTTGTATTCCCGTCCCCGGGCTCTTAAAATTCGACATCAGACGTTTCAGATCTTCGATTTTGACGACCCCGTTGTCGCTGGCATAAGCAACAGGATCCGCGTACGAAGTCGCGGGCAGAAGCTAGTACTAAGTAAATCCGTGAGTGGTGTCACGGATTTACTTGTATTTAATTAATAACAATTTACACATAGTAATAGTAATTTACACATTTATGTACAGTTTTATTTATTTTTTATATATCTCGATTGTTTTAAACTAAACAGAGCTCTTAATATTGATCGAGTCAATATTATATTATCTTTAATGTATATACCTTTTTATTTTTTTTGCCTATGTTGTCTTCAAAGGCCTCCTCCAATTCCTTCCAAGAGTTCGTGATCGCCAGTGATTTTGTATTGTTTGAGATAACAGGAACTGTTTTAATAACTTTAGAAGGAATATTTAATACTAGCTGACCCGCGCAACTTCGTCTGCGTCACATGAGAGAGAGAGGGTTAGACTTGTTAGAGAGAGTGTGAGTCAACCTTAAAAGATAGACATAATGAAAATTCCTTAGTACATGATTGTTGCGTAACTTTAACCGTTTATACAGCGCCCGCAAAGGAAGCACTCAAAATAAATAAATTTTCCTTGTTTTTGCAACATTTATCATTGATGCTCCGCTCCTTTAAATTATAGCGTGATGTTAGATAACCTATAGCCGTCCTCGATAACTATTTAACACTAAAAGTTTTTTTTTAATTCGAACCAGTAGTTCCTGTAATTAGCGCGTTCAACCAACTAAACAAACTCTTTAGCTTTATAATATTAGTAGATATAGATCCAAGTGGGTAACAACTCTCGGTTGAACATTGTGTTAAACTGTCCTGTGTTGAGCTAGATAAGCATGTAATTGTGTGTGTGTACAGACCCCCAAACTATCAAAACTTTTCTTTATTTGAATCAATAATGGAAGATGTGATGGCAAAACTTGTAGTCAGTAATAAATCTACAATTATTTGTGGTGATTTTAATATCAATATTTTAGAAGAATGTGCAAATAGCAGTCGCTTATTAAATCTTTTTAAGTCATTTGACTTGACCAACACTTTTACAGAACCTACTAGAGTCACTCCATCTTCTGCTACTTGTATAGATAATATTTTCTGCGATTGTGATTACTTAGATAAAGCAATAGTAAATTGTCTACCCTCTGACCATAGCGGACAAACTGTAACCTTCAGGTGTAATACACCCCCATCGCAAAAAGTTCAAATTAAATTTAGACCTATAACTTCTAGCAGATTAAATAGGTATAATATTTTGCTACAGAACAATTTAAGCGTTATGGGCCTTGATGATATTAATATAGATCAATTGTATGATCGTTTCTTTTCAATAGTTCACACGGAATTCAATAAAACTTTTGAAAAGAAGACAAAAAGTATTTGCCCTAAATTCATATTTAGTGATTGGGCAACTAGAGGTATCAGAAAAAGTAGGGAAAGACTATTTGAGCTTTATGGCCTTAAGCCTTTTATAAACACTGAAACTTTTAACAAGTATGTTGCAAAGTATTCAAACATTTTTAGAAATACATGCAAGGTTGCTAAAGCACTGCACATTAGCAACAAGATCAAAACAGCAGAAAATAAAATAAAGACAGTTTGGAAAGTTATAAATAACGAGACTAACAGGAAGAAAATACGTAACACTAGCTACACATTAGATACAGCATGTGGTCCTAAAAGCTCTAATCAGGAAGTAGCTCAAGAATTTGTAAAGTTCTTTACCGATATACCACAAAAAACAACGGAGGCTCTTATTTCCTCACCTGAACTCTCAATTGGTTTATTAAAGGCGAATGTGTCTGGCTGCCTGGTTGAATTTAAATTTAAACACATTAACCCTATGATTGTTATTAAAACTTTCCGGCAAATAAAAATCAAACTAACCGAAGATCTATGGGGAATGTGTGTCAAAGTTTGTACATCCATACTTGAGACTATAGCCCCTTACTTAGCTTTAATTTTTAATTTATGTGTAGACCAAGGAGTTTTCCCTGATTTAATGAAATACAGTAAAGTCATACCTCTTTTCAAATCCGGGGACAGTAAAGATACTAATAATTATAGACCTGTATCCGTGTTACCAGTTTTTAGCAAGGTTTTTGAAAAGGTAATGCTTAATCAAATGCTCTATCATTTTAACACCAACAGAATCTTACATGATCAACAGTATGGCTTCACCAAGGGATGTTGTACAACTGACGCCGGTGTAACCTTATTAAAGCACATATTTACTGCGTGGGAAGAGTCTGAAGACGCCATAGGAATTTTTTGTGACCTCTCCAAAGCGTTTGATTGCGTAAATCACGACACATTACTTTTGAAACTTGAGCATTACGGACTGAGTAAACTTGCACTTAGTTTGGTAAAATCTTATTTGAATGATAGACAACAACATGTTCAAATAAATGGTGTTAATTCACAGGGGTTAAAAGTAAAAATGGGGGTTCCACAAGGCTCAATATTGGGTCCTTTCCTCTTTCTAGTATATATAAATGATCTACCCTATTTACTGAAAAACCAACCTCAAAATATGGTGTTATTTGCTGATGACACTTCCCTAATTTTTAAGATAAATAGGCGGGCCCAAAATCTAGATGACGTGAATAATGCCCTACTTCAGGTCCAAAATTGGTTCACAGCAAACAATTTGGTATTAAATGAAAAAAAAACCAAATGCATAAGATTTGCTTTACCGAATGTTAAAAGTAGTGATTGTGATATAATATTAAATAAAAAGAAACTTGAATTCGTAGATAAAACGGTTTTCCTGGGAATTACGCTTGATTCAAGGCTACAATGGGGTTCTCATTTGACATCTCTTGCGGGGCGGCTAAGTTCAGCAGCCTATGCCATTAGAAAAATCCGTCAGTATACTGATGTAGATACCGCTAGACTGGTTTATTTTAGTTACTTTCATAGTATAATGTCTTATGGCATTTTGCTGTGGGGACGGGCTGCAGATATTGAGTCTATATTTATTCTGCAGAAAAGAGCCATCAGAGCCGTATATAATCTTCGTAGGCGCGATTCTCTAAGGGAACTGTTTAAGGATATTGGCATCATGACGGTACATTGTCAATACATCTACGAAAACATAATGTACGTCAGAAAAAATCTGCACCTTTTTAGTAAAAGGGGTGACAGACATAATTACAGTACTAGAAATAGGGACCAACTAGTTCAGCCAGGTTTCAGACTCGCTAAAGTAGACTCATCTTTCATGGGGTACTGTTTGAGATGCTATAATAAAATTCCACAAAGTATTCTTGAACTGAATGAGACAAAATTTAAAACATGCATTAAACGCACACTATGTAAGCAAGCATATTACAAGTTGAGCTATTATATCGCTGATAAAAATGCTTGGCTCAATGCTGGTCCTGCTCCGCATGGACAGGGGCGCATAAATTGATAGCATTAAATTGTATTGTGCTGCTGAAGATTGTACAACTATCTTTGCATTGTATAGAATCAATCTCTTTAGTATTATATAAATGCATAGCCCATATTGTGTGAGTACTATGTACTAGAAAGCTATCATTCACTGGAAACCTACGTCTTTTCTTGACTTGAATGTGCCCTGGCGGTTTGGAGTATGTCATGCTCACTCAATTGTCTCGCTGATGGTGGCGCATGTGTCGGATCATTTTGTTCCCTTCAAAATGGTTGAGTTGAATGGTGCTGATCCATGCGTCATGTCCGTGAACGGGCGCTGTCAGTTGTGACTGGTCATCTCTTGGTTGCCATGGCTTATTTGAATGAATTATTTTGAATTGTATTTTTCGTTTGTGTGTTTTTGCTGTGGACACTTTTACCGTGCACATCTTGCTACATTGTTCTCACATAATATACCATCTCAACGTGAATGATGTAACCAAGATTTTGTAACCATATTCTGATTTAAAAGAGTGTCCATGGAGTTTCTTGCCCGTTCTTCTCCATAGAGATCTACGCTAGGGAATGGGCAACTACAGTACTTTCACAGTTTTTATGTCTTGTGACTGGGACTGTAGCTACATTTAATTTTCATCTTTGTTTCGACAATTCAAAAGTGCCTGTAACTGGCTTACTTGAAATAAATGCTTTGATTTTGATTTTGATTTAACAATTTAATTTCTTCGATTTGCATTAATCGCTAAAATAATCTACTTATGTTTTTCCAAAAAAGGGCTTGCCTCGACAGCCTAACGTCCTATCCCCCTTATCCGTATCCTTAGACACTCGATGACAGTCATACTCCAGCTAGGTCGAAAGTTCTCATCAAAGGTGCAAGAAATTAGCCCAAACACGATTTTTCAATTATAAATGGGACCAACTTTGAGATGTACCTAGTGCCTACGGTTTTCACAAAAAAAAGGAGCATGTACGGACTTCTCTGTAAAAGTTATCCGTGTTCATATATAAAAAAAATACGCGTCGAATTGAGAACTTGTTTCTTTTTGTTTCGTCGGTTAAAAAACCAATCTTGAGGCAACTGACACGGGCGAGGGTCATTCGATTCAGAAAATAAGTGAAATGAAGAACGCCATCTATCGACCAAAATGTTAAACTGCTAAAGTATAATTATGCTATATATTTTTTTTATAGCCGGTCAGTCGATTTAAAAGTTATGTGGTTGGTGAGCACATTTTTAGTCATTGGTACCATTTTAGTTCAGCAGATGTCGCTGTATGTATGTATCTTACATTTGATGATTAATTCTTCTTGAGTTCAGAGTTCAGAGTTCATTGCTGCTCATGCAATATTGTATTGCTGAAGATGCATGCTCGTTGCATTGTTGTTCATTGTTGCTTGAAAACTTTAAGTTCATACATCTTTTGAAAGAATTAACCGATTTCAATGTAACAAAAACTAAATAATACCTCAAGTTACACACAATTTTTATGTATAAAAGTTATCTACATTGGTTTTGTAAATTTTACGTGATGCTTGATCATCGAAACAGACAAACAGACAAAAATTCAAAAAATGCTGGAAATGAGTTCTGTTGGTTATTCTTTCACACCCTGGCAATTTTTGTCGAAATATTTTCGATGTACAAAAATGATTTTTCTACAGATTTATTATATGTATAGATTACAAAGTCCGGGAAGAAGAGGCTTATTCATCGTAAAATTAGGTCAGAACGGAGATCCTCTAATCTATACTAAAATTATAAAGAGGTAACTTTTGTTTGTAAGTTCGTATGTTTGTAAGTTTGTATGTAGGGGGTAATCTCCGGAAGTAATGAACCAATTTTAAAAGTTGTTCACTAGTAGAAAGCTACATTATTTGTAAGTGCTATAGGCTATATTTTAATCCCGTACTCCCACGGGAACGGGAACTACGCGGGTGAAACCGCGGGACGTCAGTTAGTTATAAAATACTTTGCCAATCCCACCTGATTGACCTAGGTAGGTACATGTACTAATCACAGTTTTCACTTAACTTTCAATAAAAGTAAATTTATTAAATAAATATCACTGGACATTACACACAGCGCCATCTAGTGCCACACTAAGCAACAAGGCTTGTGTCGTGGACACCAGATAGATGATATACTACATAGATACTTTTTGTTTGTACTTTAAATACTTAAATACATCCATAACTCGGAAACAAATGTCCATGCTCATCACATAAACATTTGCTCCTACCGGGATTTGAACCCGGGACCCTAAGAACGTAAGGCAGCCTCACTACCGCTGCGCCATTCGGTTCGTCACTCACGTCAAAAAGTAAATCATTCTTATTTGAAAATTGAAAACAAGAAATCCTTCACAAACGTCAACATCATCATTATCGTAATAACAGTATTTAATACTTTGAGTTTGAGTTTGAATGTGAAAATAATATTTATGCTATGTACTGCTTACACAAACATAGATCATAGACGTAACCTGCACAGCAATAAATAGTCTTATCTATAAATTGAATTCCTTTTATAGGTCCTACAAAACCAATATCCTTGGAACTCAACATATTTTTTATAATAACAGGTAAGTACCAAAACTAGACATTTTCGATAATACACTACTTTATGGGACTGACAAAAACATTCAAGATATCTGAATCTTATGGTAACACAAGACCTGTGGACATATTTTTTTTATATTTATAATATTTTTCAAAATAACTGACAGGCTTCCAGTAATATAAAACCATTTTATTATGGCATTCGCATGTGTACCAGAGTACACAGGTAATGTTACCGATACGTCATTTGACTGAGTTTTAAAATTTTGGCGTCAGTTTTTGCCTGCACAAACTTTGCCTCACAGATGAATAAATACAATACTAAGTACATACTCTTAGAGACATAAACCGTTTTACATAAACTCAAGGTATAATTGAAACCAAAATGCGAAGAAACGTCGTTTTCAATAGATATCAACATAGTTGGAGGTAAACTTTAGTACAGGAAGATTTGAAAGGCAAGGCTAAAGTAGCATTTAATACTTACAATGATTTTTTAAAGTATTTTGGCCTAAAGCCTTACTGTAGGTCTACCGTTTCATACCAACATCACTTAATTAAAAACTTCAAGGGCAGTCCCCAAAATTTAGAATATTAGTATTTTATTCATTAAAAGTCAGCCGTTGGTCGGAACCAGATAAAAATACTTTGCATAATTTTCTCATTCACATTAAAACAAAGGATTTAATCCCGAAAAAATCATTCATTTTGACAGTTGATATGCGCGGCAATATTTTATTTTATTACTTTGAAAGCTATTGGATTTAATACACCAATAGCTAGCGGCATGATAATGGATTATTTCGGTCAATTCAGTTGCATGCATGTGTCAAACGAAAAATATCATTGTTATCCGGTTTTCATTTGGGTTAACTTGGTGTTTCATCATATACCTACTATACCAGTAGAACTTTTTACAGCTAGAAGGCGCTGCGGCAGATTTCGTAAAAGATGGCGGGGCGAGCTGGATACATTAGACTAATAGAATTTAAGTTCAGTGCATCTTTTTCTTTCTATTTCATTACGAAAAGGACAGAAGATAAATTTTAGTTATGTTCTGTCAAATTAATCAGCGCCATACAAGTTTTAGACGCGATTAAAAAGTTGACTACTAAAATTACATCAAATTACGTCAGGTGCTGACTAATTTGACAGGATTAAACTAATATTTATCTTCTGTCCTTTTCATAATGAAATAGAAAGAAAAAGATGCATTCTACTTAAATTTAGTTTAGTTTGTGAACAAGGGAATCGGCACCAGTATCAAAAATCCCTTTGGCAAGCCACAGGAGAAGGTAGATTTCGAAGAAGGTTCCACCCATTTTTTTTCAACCCCTTGTTAAAATCCTCCCTGAATTTAGCATAAAAAAACCTTAAAACAGTAATTGTAGAATAAACAAATTGGCTTAAAAAAAAAGCAACGGCAAAAATGTTTATCGTTTCGGAAATTTTCTAATTTCAATTCCCGCCCCAAGTTAGCAGTTGCATCAAAATAGTTAAAATTTAAGAGTTGTCCGTGTTGTTACTCTGAATGATAAAAATGTTAAACGGTTCAAAAAATTTCCATAAAAAAAAGTTGTAACCTAAGTTTTGACCCTTTCGATTTTTGGGCCAAGTTTGAAAGCAATCGGTGCATAAATCCATCCATAAACAACCACCCATAAAACCTGTAGAGGGTGGTTAAATTTTGCTTGTCGCCCGACCAACTTATGTAGGTATTCATATATATATATATATAAACTTTTAACCGGCGGTTGATTTGGGCTCTAGGGGTCATAACTAGACCCCATAAGGTGAAATTTTCTGAAAACTCGACTTTAGGTGCAAGACCATTATGTAGATTTTTTTTGACGAAATCTACCTAAAAACTAGACTTTTGGTACATACCTAGACAGTGGGAGCTGTACAAACATATAACTATCAGTCAGCTAGTGGCTGCACCCAGACTGTCGCAAACATCTTTTTAAATATCGTTACTTCATCTACCCACTACTGTAGTGTTAATTCTGTAACAGTAATCGCTTGCTCCATCAGCCATCGGTTCTTCAACAATAATATGGCCAGGCCCCTGCCACTACAATATTTTAAATTTGCGTTTTTTTCAAATTACGTAGCCATTAATTTTAAAGAAACTAACTCGAAAACTGTGAACGAGCTTTGTTAGGCACCAAATTAAAGTCTTTATAGATGAGGCGCAATTGGGTATAATTAATATTAAATCACAATATTTAGAAAAGAAAATATAGGTAAACCGCCCCATTGCTAGCCAACTACCACACAACAAGACCTAGCAACGGGGTTGCCAGATCTGTCGCCAACATGTCTCCCCCCTGGTAAGAAGCTAAAGTCTTACCAAAGCAACTATGGTGACAGATCCAGTTTAACTAATTTACGTGCAGGACGACGTAGGACCCCTGCACTAGTCCTTACATCCGCTACTCGCACTATCCCGTCTCTACCAGGGAACACTTGCACAATCCTACCGCGAGGCCAGATCCCTCTGGGGAAATTTGTATCACCGACAAGAACAACATCACCAATTTGCAAGTTGTGGTGTTCCAAAGATGGGCCCCGAGGCAGGAGATTGGGCAAGTATTCCCTTAGCCAACGTGACCAGAATTGGTCAGCAAGGCGATTGGTCTTCAGCCATCCTTGTCTACTGCTGAGGTCCGCGTCCGAGGATGCTGGCGATGGTAGTGTGGAGTGAATCCCCAACAAGAAATGGTTGGGAGTCAGGGCTGGCTCGTCTTCATGTGCTACCGGCACGTGCTTTAGCGGTCGAGAGTTGATAACTTGCTCTATCTCTGCCAAAAGTGTCAGCAATATTTCATCTCTAGGCGCCTTTTCGCGGAGTGTAACCGATAAGCCGACTTTCACACTTCTCACTAGGCGTTCCCAAGCTCCTCCCATAAATGGTGCTCCAGGAGGGATAAATTGCCATTCTATATTGTTGGATGCAGCAAACTCTTGTAATTGAGAGTGATCAAGCGCGTCCCAAGCTTCTTTCAGCAACCTGTTGGCTCCGACAAAGGCTGTCTCGTTATCGGATATTATTTTGGTGGGACATCCTCGACGTGCAATAAACCTTCGAAGCGCCATACTTGCACTGTCCGCAGTCAAACTTGCTACCACTTCTAAATGAATAGCTCTTATCACAAGACATGTAAAGAGCGCCACATATCGCTTTTCGCGAGACCTCTTCACGGCGACATCTATAGGTCCCAGGTAGTCGAGTCCAACGAAGGAGAATGGAGGATGGTGGTGTTGTAGTCTTTCTATAGGAAGGTCACCGGTAGGCGGAATATGGGCCTTCGCTTTTTTAAGGCGACAGATTCGGCAGCGTGCGGCTATGAAGCGTACGGATGACCTTAGATGAAGGATAGCATATTTCTGCCGTAACTCATTCACCACCGTCTCACTGTTTCCATGCAGAGCCCATACGTGATATCTTGCGATTAACAGTTTTACTGTAGGATGTCGACCGTCCAATATTATTGGTTCCTTTATATCTGAAGTAACTCCGGTGACAGAACTGATTCGTCCTCTCGCCCTGAGCAAGCCGTCGTCACAAAACCTCGGTGTAAGCTTACACAGACGGCTCTTCCTGGAAATGTTCTTGCCTTGACGAAGGCATTCTATTTCTTCGCCGAAAGAATCTCGTTGGGATTGTCCGAGAAGATATATCTCAGCGTTTTTGACGTCGAGTGCGAGTAGCGGACGCAACCCTCCGCAGAAAGCATCAGCCGTCCGCGCGTCTCTCCGTCTCAATAGACGGATGAATTGGTAGACGCGTGCAGCTACTCGAAGTAGCCGCCGCCAATCGGAAAACCGTTCTGCCGACAAGGAAATAAAATTAATATAGGCCGTCCTTTTTTTTTGACCTTAGCTCTACTTCTGGAGGAATTATTTGGTCCACTTCCTGCGGCCAGGTGTCTGCCCTGTGTTTTAGAAATGTGGGACCATGCGACCATCTCTCTACAGAGACAGTGTTTAGACGAGTGGCGTCGTCAGCTACATTTAAATCTGTAGGTACCCAACGCCACTCGTTCACCTGTGTTAATTCTGATATTTCGCCAAGTCGATGGCTGACAAACGCTTTGTATTTGCGCGAGTCGCTTCTAATCCAAGCAAGGACGGTTTTTGAGTCACACCAAAAAAATCTACGAGACGGTTGGTTGCGGAGTTCGTTACATATCGTTTGGGCTAGTCTCACACCGAGTAAAGCTGCCTGTAGCTCTAAACGCGGTATGCTTACTGGTTTTAGAGGTGCTACCCTAGATTTACTGGCAATGAGAGCGAGGTGAATGGTACCATCCGGAAACAGAAATCGATGATACGCGACGCATGCGTATGCTACTTCACTGGCATCTGTAAAAATATGAAGCTCTTGTGTAACAAACGTAAAGCTAGGCTTATAAGCTCGAGGAACGCTAAAAGCATTCAGCGTCTTAACGTCATTGTACCATTCCACCCACTGCTCATATTCGCAATTCGGGAGTCGAACATCCCAAGAATTCACTAACTGCCAAGTTCTTTGGAATAAAATTTTGCCCTTGGTAATAGTAGGCTGCAAAAGTCCCAAGGGATCATAAATGCGCATAAGATCTCTAAGAATCCGACGCTTTGTGAGTTTTGCAGGTAGAGGTATGTCGACGTCAATCTTAAAACTAAAAGTGTCATCTTGAGGATTCCAATGCATCCCCAAGACGCGCACATCAGGCTTTGACTGTGTTCCGCTCAAGTTGAGGTCGACATTACTCGTATCCTCTTTTCGAAGATGTGAAGGAATCAATTTAAGAGACTCGGGAGCATTCGACACCCAAGATCGCATCTCAAAGCCGCACTGAGAATGTACATGGAGGACATCGCCAGCAAGACGGATGGCGTCTTCCAAAGAATCACATGAGGCCAGGAAATCGTCCATGTAATGATCTCGGATTATAGATCTGGCGGCTTCAGGATATCGATCCTGAAAGTCCATAGCGTTCCTATTTTTAATATAGATCGCGATAAAGGGTGATGCCGATGCACCGAAAATCAAAGATGACATCCGAAACTCTTTCAAATGTCCGTCAGGGGAAAACCAAATGTAACGCTGACAATCTCGGTCATCCTCTCTAATCCTGATCTGGGGAAACATTTCCCGAATGTCCCCATTCAAAGCAACTTGACCTTCACGAAATCTCATTAAAATTCCAAAAAGTGACTGGAGCCGATCAGGCCCGGGGAGAATGAGCGAGTTGAGGCTGACATCCGATGATCTAGCTGATGCATCATGAACTATTCTTAGCTTTCCCGGTTTGTTTGGGTTGATCACTCCAAAATGAGGTAAATACCAGCGACGCGAAGATGAACTCGGGTTATCATGCCCGTCAACGCATTCTTCGGCATAGCCTTTTTGAACTTGTGCCTCAATGTTAAGCTTATACAACCGTTCATATTCCTTATCCTTATCAAACTGCTTACATAAACTGCGAAACCTCGACAAGGCAAGATAATAACTATCTGGGATATGAGGTTCATCTTCACGCCAGGGCAGACCGACTTCAAATCTACCATTGTCTAAACGACGTGTAGTTTTGTCTAAAATGCTAATAGCCTTAGCATCCTCCGAATTTACCTTATCCTCGGGTCTGATGCCGATGGAATCTAACCGATAATAATCTCTGATAAGGCTATCTAGCTCAATATCTCGAGAATCGTTAGTGACAATATGATTAATAGAAACATCAGACAAAGAATTTGGAGTAAGATTACCAAATAAAACCCAACCTAAGGCAGTACGACAGGCAGCAGGCTGCCGCGCGGTTCCTACTCTATTCTCCTTTGATAGCAGCAAATGCCAATCTGATGTACCTATTAGCAATTTGGGCGTTGCCATACTAAACACTAACTCGGCTGATATACCTTGGAGGTTATTTTTTTATTTATTTATTTATTTAATCATAGTATTAGTACAGGTTATGTTTTTTTTGTACCATTAAACCAGACATGGTTTGTATTGGTACTCACATTCGCTAAAACAACACTGCTTAAAAATACTAGACATAAATATAAGTAAAAATGTAGGTACATGAAAAATATTTTATGCGTAAACATCTATCAGTAAGTAGAAGTAGCACGTAATGTTTTGAATATGAGTCGCCCGCTATTGGGCGCTCATAAGAAAGCCGGTTCTAGTCAACGCATACAGGTTGTTTCGTTTTTATATTTTTGTATTAGTGTTTTGTATTTAGGTATTGCCTTGGACTATGTTGTTTAAGCAGTTGTAGTAGTATTTTTTGTATTTTTGTTTAAAGTTTTTCACGTTTATTTCATCTTTTATAGATTTAGGTATATCATTGATTATTGTGGGAATTAGAAATTTTACTGTTCGCCTACCATAAAAGTTTCTGGCCTGAGGTACTATTAGTTTATTCCTGGTGATACTTCTTGTAATTATTTTATGTGATATGGGTATTTGAATGCTTTGATTATTAAATTGCTCAATTAAGAGGGCCATGTCGACTCTAGTCTGTACTGGCAAAATTTTACAATATTTAAATAATTCGATGACATTATCTTTACTTTGGTGCTTTATTTTTCTGGGTACGATGAGTTTTAAAAGTCTAACTTGCAATTTGGAAATTCTTTCAATGTATGATCTAAATGTTCGCCCATAGCTCGTAATTCCGTAAGCTATAATTGATTCCGCTAGGGCAATATACATATTGAGTAGTACTTTGAACGGAACTTTAGGTTTCAAAATGTAAAACTTTGCCAGCACAGCCCGCAACTTATCACAGACTGAGTCCACGTGGAAAGTCCAGCAAAAACGATTGTCCACGATTAATCCAAGGTAGGTGTGGTGAGTTACTTGGTCAATTGCCTCACATCGACATGACGTACCCAATGGAGTGGAGTGAAGACAACTGTGACTGTGAGCGATTATATTAAAAGGAGTAATATGCTTTTGATGGCTAGAATGGACATGGATGATTTTGGTCTTACTTGCGTTGAGAACCAGTCCAGCATCATGTGCCCACTTGGAGACTCGAGTAAAATCTTCCTGTAACCATTGAGCAGCAACTTTTACGTCTCTGTGCGTAGCTACAAGGCATGTGTCATCTGCATATTGATAGACGGAACAGTGATTGACCACATGTTCCATGTCGTTAACATAAGTCAGATAGTGTAAGGGACCCAGTACAGAACCTTGGGCTGTTCCTTCAGTGACTTCAATGGCGTCACTGGTTTCATTACAGATCTTGACATTGTATTTACGATTTTTAAGGTAGTCCTCACACCATTTGAGTATTGGTCCTCGAACTCCAGAATTATCTAATTTTGTCAGCAACGTGTCGTGTCTAAGTGTATCGAACGCCTTGCTGAAGTCGATAAATAGTAAAATTACATTATTTTTATCATTAAGAGATTCGTTGACCTCATCCGTGAATTTAGATAATAACTGTGAGGTGGACTTATTGGGTTGAAAACCGTATTGTGTGCTGGATAACACGTCATTCTTTACATAGAAGTCTTGTATCTGGTTACAGACATATTTTTCCACTATTTTGTCGATAACGGGTAGAATAGTGACCGGTCTATAATTATCATAGTCGGCAAAACTGCCTTTTTTGTGTATTGGGCGCACTACACCAGTTTTTAGTACTTCCGGGTATTTTCCTTGTCTGACACTAGTATTGATCAATTTGACAATAACGCCTGTCATCTTGTCACAGATGGATTTTATGTCAACACACCTAATGTTATCTACTCCAGGAGCTTTATTTGTATTAAGGTTTCTAATTATTTTGTTAACACTATTATTTGTAGCTTTCCTGAAGTACATGGATGCGTTATGGGGAAACGTATATTCTGATTCGTTCAGTAGACGACGGCTACATTTGGGCAAGATCTTTTCGACACTATTTCTAAATTCTGTAGCAAACTTGTTAGCTATTGATTTTATTTCCACATTATTGTTTTTAAAGGCTCTCAAGATGGTTTCATCAACCGACTTTTTATTGCGACCTGATATATTATTTAATATTTGCCATAGCTTTCTAGGGTTCGTTTTGTTATTATTTATTTCTTCGAGATAATGTTTATTTCTAGATTTTTCAATTATTTTATGAGTTCTGTTTCTTATCTTATTATATTCCAATCGCAGTATTTTATTTGTTGAATCATTTTTCCATTTTAAAAATAATAGGTCCTTTTTTTTACACATGTTATTAATTTTATTATTTATCCATGGCTGTTTATTTCTTTTACTATTATTATTAACTTTTCTAATATATTTTGATTCTTCGTAACAATTTTGAAATTGATTTTTTATGTAATCGTAGATTTTGTTTGGACACTCTGTATCATCTATTTCGCTCCATTTTAAGTCGTTAAGTAAAGATTTAATTTTAACATTATCAAATTGTTGTATTGTTTTTGTATCAACCTGTATATGTGTTGGAACTTGTCCTACGCACGACAGTATTAACATGCGGTGATCAGCCATTACAGTTCCGAGTGCGGCCGAGTAAAGATCTAACGAACGCGATCTTATAAAGATGTGATCTATACAGCTACGTGTAGTGTTATTTCCGCGCGTTTCAATTCTCGTGTAGTCAGATATCGCGCTCGTTAAGCCACACTCGGACATGCTATTAACGTAGTATTCTCGAATGTTGTCGTATGTCTTTAGGTCTATGTTTACGTCTCCCAGCAAATAAGTGTCATCTGATTTAATAGCAGAACTGGCTAAGACACTGCTTATCTCTTTTACGAATAGATGTTTACTTTCGCTTGGTGGTCTATAAATTGCACAGATATATGCGTGATAGTTGCGAGGTGTAGTAATTTGACCAATAATACATTCACAGTGTATTAACGAGTGATTCAATGGTGTGAATACGTAGCCATGTCTGGCATAGATTATTATTCCGCCGCCTTTTCTGTTTTTACGCAACTTTCTGTGCATTTGATAGCCATCGATGTTGTACATATGAACAGTGTTTTCATTTATATTGACTTCTGTTAAGATTAAGACATCAATATTTACGTTGGATGAGCTGATTAATTGAATTACACAAGCAAAATTTTTAATTATGGATCTAATATTTATGTGAACAATATTCAGATTACTTTTACTAATGGAGGGTATAAGATTACTAAAAACATTAATATTTGCACAGTCTAATAGTTCTTGGTGATCGGGAGAGAGATCCGAGATAACTTATTTTAAAACTATTACCGATAGGTTTGTTGACGTCCCGCCTGCGTTGTGGTCGAAAGCCGATCGATGTCCATTTCGCACCGTACGACTGTGGGCTTATCCTTTTCTTCTTTACGTAGCAGCACCTTTCCATCCTGGAACCATACATATTTGTATGCTGGACGTAATTTTTGTTGGGCTAGCCACAATAGCGATTTATTCGATTTTGTAAGAGCTCGACGCAGGATCACTTTCGTCTTGTACATTTCTATAGGGGCTTCCGGCACAATTTGTTCCAGCAGAACTTCTTCCTTTTTGGATGCACGCACCCACGACTGTGCCTGTTCTGCTTGTTTCAACTCAACCTGGATGTTTCCTTCACGTTCATTTCGATCTTGCATACGTTTAACATTTAGTATCTGTGATTTATCCACGTTGAGTGTTTCAGCCAGCTTGACAGATATCGATCCAAGGTCTTCATTTTGAGATTTAGGAATTCCTACCACTTCTAGCACGTTATCTAGGCGCTGTTGTTCTACATTACGCACATATTGTTTTAGTGAGGTGATTTCTAGTTCAAGGTGAGTTTTTTCGTTGCTAAGGTGGGTGTACTTCTTCTCCAATTCCTGTATATGCTTATTTTGGGTTTCCACCGTTTTTGTTAGTTCGTCTACTTTCTTGCTGCAGAGGCTTACTGATACTTCGATAGGTTGTAATTCTTTCTTTAAGACTTTCTTGAGTTCAGCTGTGATGTCCTTCAGAAATTTGTCACTATCTATGTTGCAGTTACCTAGGTTCCTACTGGAGGTCTCGACTTCTTCTATTTCGTCTTCCTCGTCCGGAATGAAGAAGGATGATTTCCTGTTAGGCGAGTTGTGACTGCATTCATCACATATCCAGTCCAGACTATCCGCATTACGAAGTGCAGATAGTTGCTTCGCAGTGAGACCAGAGCAGGCTTTATTAGCATGAACAGTCTTAGCACATGACCTGCACACCAGTCCTGGTGACTTGCTGGTTATTCCTTTATTGCAATTATCACACTTGGTCATTTTCGTTCGAGTAGGCGGTAGTTAGCGCACAAATAATTAATACGTTGGCACCGGACCGATACGTATGACAGAGCGTTAGCGAATGAGGTGCTGGAAGCTAGTGTCCCTAACTGTGACCTCTTGCGGTCTCAGTTTTAAATTAGGAATAGCGCGGGCTTTACGTATAAAATACTTCTCCTTCTCGTGTTTCCCGCGAATTTGGAAATCTACAAATCGAACAGGGATACTATCACTAATTCCTGTAATAGTTTCAATACGCATATTCTCGTCGGTCCCAGAAACACCTAGCTGATCCGCTAACTCCGAATCAAGGAGGGTTGCTGTGGATCCGTCGTCCAGCAGAGCAAAAGTTTCTACCTCGCCCTTTGGGCCAGAAAGAATAACTGGAATTACTTTTAAAAAGACAGATTGCTCATTATTGGACGCGCAAGAATACGAAGTATTTGTGATTATATCCTTATTAGATGAAAACTCATTGGAACTGATAAAACCTTTTCTATCACGATCCAACTGAGTTTCTTTTTTATGGTTGTCATTGATGACATGAGATGTCGAGGGTTCTGAATTGACAGATGACATGACATTATTTACATTTGGATGGGATAAAAATAATGGATTATTCGCTAAATGTAAAATTTTATTGTGGAATTCCTTGCAACCATCAACACCACATGGCTTTGCTTTGCAAAACTTATAGCTGTGATTGCCTTTGCGTAAACACTTCACACAAAGTTTGTTATCGCTAACCCAAGATACGCTATCGGTAATTTTCAACGCTGCGAACTCTGGGCAGGATTTCACGTTGTGATTGCTCGCAGAACAGTAGAGGCATGACAAAGGTGGTTTGGCGTTTGATGAGGATACTAAGTTTACAGTTGGATGGGCAGATGAATCGGCGGATGAGAACGTATCGGTATGATGTGTCTGTGAAATGCGATTCGGTCGTGGGTTACTGCGCTGATGGACTCCCGCCGGTTGCGATGCCTGTTGCCTGGGTTTGTCACTATAAGATGGAGAATTGAAGACTTCACAAAGGCCAAAGTTGGCTTGCTTGTCTGCCTCCACCTCAAGGAAACGAGCGAAGACTTCGATCTGCGGATGTCCTGAAACGCAGTGCTCCGCCGCGTAGTCGCACCACTTGTTTTGAAGAAGCGGGTTCATCTTTGAAACAAGAATATGAATGAGTTCTGGTGATTGTATGTACGGTGATTCACCTAATAAATTAACTATACTTAAACAGTTTTTTACTTTACTGGCAAAAATAGCCAATGCGTTGGGTTCTTGCCCAACTTTAGGTAAACTTCTCACGGAAGCGAGTTCATTGAGAACAATTTGCTTAGGACGAGCAAAGCGTGACTTGAGCGACTGCATAATCAGCTCAGGTTTGGCGGAACATAATAGAAGAGAAAGAACTGAGTCTTTAGCCTCTCCACTCAAGGCTTTGCGTAGCCTGTCTATGTTCTCGCTAGCTGTATAATTATTCTTTGTGTCATCAAACGCTTACCGAGTCAGTTATGTTGCCACTAAACTCGGTAAGCTTTATCTGACAACGGCTCTGATTTTGGTTCGGCTTTGGTAGTGAAGCAATTATAGCATTAGCTAGTTTTTCTATGTCACTTACCCGGGGTACGGTAACATTACCAGAACATGAGAGCTGAGGAGGTAGATCACTCGTAGATTGCAGTTGACGTGGTGACATAGCGATTGCAACCTTGACAATTGCCGCTGGCGAGCGCTGCATGACGTCGCGCACGAGCTCCGTACCTGGTGCTTCATGTGCAATGTGTTGCGCCATACTATGCTCGCGCAGCAAACTCCCGTCAGGAGCTGCCACGTCGTCTGCCATTTCTGCGAAGTTAGTTTTCTGAACCCAGTCTGCAGTACGACTGCTCCTGGCGCTCAAGGCTTCCTCCACTTCAAGTGCCGCGATATTCGCCTCAAAGGTAGCTTCCGCAGCTTCACGTTCAGCAGTGGCTACGGCGGTCGCCTCCCGCTTTGCAATTTCTGCAAGCTGCATCTTGCGAGCTGCTTCCGCCTCTTTGAAGCGAGCGGCGCGAGCGGCGTCGTGGCGCTTGAAGCCGAGGATACTGAGCGTGTTTTTTCCCCGGCCACTTGCTCCTGCGGGTTGGCTTTACGAGTTTGTGCTCGTGTGATCATCTTTAAAAAAAAAATGTACACCTGGAAGAAAATTTTAATTTTGAATTTTGTTAGACCGCTGGTTCAGGTCGGATCGAAGGACCAATGTTAGGCACCAAATTAAAGTCTTTATAGATGAGGCGCAATTGGGTATAATTAATATTAAATCACAATATTTAGAAAAGAAAATATAGGTAAACCGCCCCATTGCTAGCCAACTACCACACAACAAGACCTAGCAACGGGGTTGCCAGATCTGTCGCCAACAAGCTTAGTAAACTCAAAAACCACGGGTTCACCTAAGTACACTGAGTCCTATCTACCAAAACATTTTCTACTCTATGTCCCACATGTGCGTGAGTTACTAGCATAAAGAACAAAGCGCGAACATTCAGGCTGCATTACTAGCTAATAATTCAACACTGGTATTTACTGGTTAGATGCGTGAAATGATAAATGTTGTGCCTTTGATATAGTATAGAGTAGCATGGGGCTAAGGAGTTATTTCCGTGAGGAACGGGGTACCTACTGTATGATAGATAACGACGATTTGTAATTTTGTTTTGTTGGACAAGGTTACGGCGGTTAAAGTTAAATAATTCGTGACTTTCTAATTTATAGCCACATAAATAAGGTCGTTTTTTGAAAAACTCAATATACGTATATGCATTCATAAAAAAACACGCATTTTTCTAGTACGGGCATTCAAAAACTACAGAACGCCATCTCTTACGAATCGTACGTACTCCTTTTGTTTCCTGCGTTTTCATACGTCTAGTGATATACGCACGCCGGCTCAGAGTACTACCGCATCTGACGTTTCTGAAGACATCATCATCATCATCATCATCAGTCTATAATGTTCCCACTGCTGGGACACGGCCTCCTCTCAATGAGAGGGAATGGGCTATAATCCAACACGCGGGCCCAGTGCGGATTGGTAGATGTCACATGTCTTCGAATTTTTGGTTCTAGGACATGCCGGTTTCCTCACGATGTTTTCCTTCACCGTTTTTGAGAGCAGTGGTGATGAAATAAATTACACAAAGTAATGCGCCTATCTGGGTTCGAACCCACGACTTACTGAAGACATAATTTCGAAGAAACAAACATCGAAGAAGTTCGTGTTGATCAATGGATCGATCATGGCATGCTACAAAAATCTAGATTATGCAGAAACAATCTAGAGTTTTGTCCCTGATAATTTAGTTCTTATCAATATCAAATTTTGTACAAAAAATCTTGTGTGTACAAAAAAACTTATAACAA
This sequence comes from Xestia xanthographa, assembly GCA_905147715.2. NCBI lineage: Eukaryota > Metazoa > Arthropoda > Insecta > Lepidoptera > Noctuidae > Xestia > Xestia xanthographa. The sequence goes on from LR990657.1 coordinate 23,208,476, forward strand.
TAATTAAAAGCCTTTTATTCCGAAACCAGGCAATTACACTAACAGAAATGGTTAAAACAAAAATCACAGAATGTCTCGAATTTCAGTGTGCCTCGTGGCATAGGCCTCCTCTTACAATTTCTATTGTCGTCTGTCGGAGGTACTCTCCTCCAGTTTGGACCTGCTGTCAGCTTTATTTCATCCTCCCAGCAAGTAGGCTGCCTGCCCCGATTTCTCTTGCCGTCCCTTGGGTACCATTCTGTCACTACCTTGCTCCACTTGCCTTTAGTGTCTCGCATCATGTGGCCTGTCCACCTCCACTTTTGTGGTATATTCTAGTTAGAACATCGGTCAGTTTTGTTTTGGACTGGAGATCTTTGTTCCTTATTCTGTCCTGTCTCTTTGAGCCTACCATGCTTCTCTCCATTGCTCTTTGACACTTGGCAAGCTTTTCTCTAAGCGATTTAGTGAGTGCCCATGTTTCACACCCGTAAGTAACTGTGAAACTTAAGATTCGTATGTTTCGATACCTTTTCTGCTTCGAAAAGTTATCGAAACATCTTACACGAAAGTATTAACTAATAACGTAGATCGTGGTCTTGTGAGCTGTACACTAAGTGAAATAACAAAACTGAAAAATAATTGACCCATATGACCTTCTTACCAACGTTCAATAAAATGCAACGAAAATCTCTACACAGTAGCGGCCAATTTTCCTATTACTTACCCAACCAAACCAAAATCCCAAAGCAACTTAAGTATGTAAATAATAAAATAGAACCAATATCTCCAATTCACCAATAAGTATCTTAGTTTTATACCGCATGTTTTCCAGGGCAGTTAATATAAGTTTTATAGCATTTATTTTATACTTGTGCACAGAAGAACACTGAACGTCTTTGCTCGACTTATGTCGATGTAACTTATTGTTCTTTAATATAGACGCGAAAACTGTGGAGTTAGGAAGTTTTTGGTAACTAAGTTGTAACTTAATTAGCTCCAGACGTGGTTTATTGGGTATTTTAAGTACCAACTACTATTACTTTCTTGCTTCTTTATGTTTGCACATTTTAGTTGCACATTCGCAAAGGGAGCTTCTTCTTGAGAACAATGTTTGACAATCGCGCCTTTGAATGGCCAAATTAAAATTAATGGTTGAACTATGTAGAAGTGTATGTTGTTCGCCCCTTAACTGTCATCTTCATCAACCAATAGCTGTCTAAAGCTGCGACGCTAATCCAAAAGCAATCCTTAGCTATTTTCAGTCATCTATCTCAGCACTGACGATTTTCGCATCCATCCTCTACCATGCAAATTAATATTGCTATTATTCTTACACATCACAAAATCAAATACTTATGCTATTTTAATAACAGTTCTATGATAATTTAAACCTTAACAAAGGAAACAATCTTCTTATCGCTGATCCAAGTGTCATCCGTCACATCAAAATCTTTTATTTCTACAAAAAATATTCCAAGTCCGAAGTTTACTGGACACACCAATACACCAGTTTGTTAGTTTCCTTTGAGGATTCGGTTTACGACTCCACCGTATAGAGAGCCACCGTAAACTTAAAGAAACTACGTCGGAACGTTTGGTGTATCGCGAAATATCCTATTGGCAACGTTCGATCTGACGGCTACTTTGTTTCGTCTATATTGTTGGGGCTTTCTGTAATAGACTTATGGATATTTTTCTTAGGAATCAGTGGTATGAAACTTGTTGATTTTGTATGGAAATGGTAAAAAGAGTGGTTGTTAATGTAAGAGTAGATGTGGAAGGTGGAGAAGACGGTGATATGGCGTAACTTAGGAGAGGCCTATGACCAACAAAAGACTGCAAAAGACAGAATTAATGGAAATGGAATTAAATGAAGAAACCCAGAGAGAGAAAGAGACGAAAGAAAAGAAGAAAAAGGAAGAAAGCAAATGGAAGGGAAGGAATATTATAGGGAAGAGTCTTAATTATCCACCTCTAATTTTCCGGATGCATGTCCGTTTTGTATAATTACCACTTGCTTCAGTGAAGGAAAACATCGTGAGGAAACCAGCATGCGGAAAATATATTTCTCGACGGCATGCGGCATGTAAAACCAACTCAGAGGTCCATGGGTGGCATAAAAACAGACACCAGGTTAGGCACTAATCACACGATAAAGAAAGAAGATAAAAAAAAAGATAAAACAACCGGCCAAGTGCGAGTCGGACTCGCGCACGAAGGGTTCCGTACCAATTATTATAAAAAAATCACGTTTGTTGTATGGGAGCCCCCCTTAAATATTAATTTTATTCTGTTTTTAGTATTTGTTGTTATAGCGGCAACAGAAATACATCATCTGTGAAAATTTCAACTGTCTAGCTGTACTGGTGACAGACAGACGGACAGACGGACATACGGACAGACAGCGAAGTCTTAGTAATAGGGTTCCGTTTTTACCATTTGGGTACGGAACCCTAAAAAGAGAGAAATTGCCTCTGTTGAAGTAGAAGTGATGTGAAGTTGAAAGTTGCTTCTTATTCTATTAAAACTCCTTGAACTATAATTGCCAGCTGAAGATCAAAGTGTTACCATCGTGCATTGGACTATACATTTCATCATCTCAAGTGTAAATACATCACCCTATCCCATCTCATTTTCAAAGAAAACTCATTCGTCAAGAACCTCCCTTTAGAAGACCGAAGACAACACCACCTCACTAGACACAAAATTCCCATTACATCTATAATACTCGCGTCACATTACCCACATGCATGGAGACACATGTCATTCTCTCCCTCAGTAATACGTGTAATGTTGAGCTGCATTCCCTTTGTTCATGACTTAATTATCTACGCCGAAATAAGCCGATCACTCAACGCGCATCTTCACGCTAAGTAAACAGGGGGGATTGAGTGTGTGGATGTATGGGTAACTGGATGAGATAGGGTAGTGAGGATCGGGGTTGAGTGTAGTTGGTTTAAGCTGGGACGATAGAAGCACGCTCCAAAATTCAAACCCTTCGTGACATTAGCACTAATTATACATAATTATTACAAAAAAAATTGAGACAGTTATTAGTAACACCCTTGCGTAAAAGCAATCATCAAAGCACCATTGTTACTAATATGTACTAAAATACTAACAAAACTATGTAATCATTGTAGTCTGAAATAAAATTTAATCTATACATATAATAAATCTGTAGAAAAATCGTTTTTGTACATTGAAAATATTTAGAAAAAAAATTGCCAGGGTATTAAAGGATAAGCAACAGAACACATTTCCAGCATTTGTGGAATTTTTGTCTGTTTGTCTGATTCGATGATCAAGCATCACGTAAAATTTACAAAACCAATGTAGATAACTTTTAAACATAAAAATTGTGTGTAACTTGGGGTATGATTTAGTGTTTGTTTCATTGAAATCGGTTAATTCTATCAAAAGATATATGAACTTAAAGTTTTCAAGAAGAACTAATCATCAAATGTAAGATACATACATGCAGTGACATCTGTTGAACTAAAATGGTACCAATGACTAAAAATGTGCTCACCACATAACTTTTAAATCGACTGACCAGCTTTAAAAAAAATATATAGCATAATATACTTTAGCAGTTTAACATTTTGGCTGATAGAGGGCGTTGTTCATTTTACTCCATTTTCTGAATCGAATGACCCTCCTCGCCCGTGTCAGTTGCCTCAAGATTGGTTTTTTAACCGACAAAACAAAAAGAAGAATGTTCTCAATTCGGCGCGTATTTTTTTTATATATGACCACGGAAAGCCGTGATCCATGGTTAAGCCGTGTGGTGTCCGGCAGAGTAGAATAGAACCGGGTCTACCCTTTATAGCAGAACTTTTTATGTCATAATAATTACTTTGCATAACAGTAGATGGCATAAACTTCATTTCGCAGAAAATCGTGTGGCAGACGCTCATTTATCATACATTCAAAACTCATAATTTTGTAAGTCTGAATCATCTTTAGGCATACATTTCATATGCATAAGAATTAAAAGTAGAACCATCTTATGGCAAAAGTTCACAGTCAGAATCATCTCTTGGCATAAATTTCATATCGATAGTCATTAAAAGGCAGAACTATCATATTACAGAAAGTTTACAGTTAGAATCATCTTTTGGCATACATTTCATTACGCAAAATAATGGAAAGCCTCATCTGATAGTTTTAATAATTTTGTATTTTCTTACCATAATAATAAAATTAATAGTACATTATGTTTTTTCGCCACAAACATACGATGATAATGTCAATTGCTGCATATTTCTGATCAGGCAAGCATACACCATGCGTGCAGCCAGCATGCAAACAAGCATGCAAGCAAGCATGCAAGCAAGCAAGCATGCAGCATGCAAGCAAGCATGCAACATGCAGCAGGCATAGTTTCTGTCACGGCTCCGGCGCTGCAGGGTTCCGGCGGTCCCACGCGAGCTTATCGTCGCAGATGTGTTTTACGCTCACCACCGCAGCTTCGGCTTGCTGGCCGGCTTCGCCGGCCAGCCTCAGCTACGGCGGCGAGCGTTAAAACCACCTGCTCCTCAGCTCACGGGCCGCCTCACCCTTCCGCGCCTTCGCGGATTTAAATTACACTCTAGGGGTAGGGCAGACAAGACTACGTGGAGTCGGTTTTGGAGCGATTCGTTTCTGTCACTAACTTTTTTAGCGTAACATATTGTCTTTGTAGGACAATATTTTAATTCTAATTGCTATTTTATAGAAATGGCAATAATTTCAAATGGAATTCTGCCATCTTCATAGTATGCCAAGTGAAATTGTACCAAATAATAGTCGCTCTAAATAATCATTATTCTAAACGAAATTATGCGGAATTTGAACATTGCCAAAGGTAATTATGCCAAATAATATTCTGCCATCTTATAAGTATGTCATTGTAAATTCGGACATACAAACATTCGGCCAAACGATAATTATGTTAAATATTTTTTATGCCTTAAAAATATTCGTTTAAAGAAGATTATGCCAAGTGTGTTATGCCAAATAAATTTCGGAGCATCAAGATTCTGCCAGATAGAAGGAACCCGAATAGAACCAACCTATTACACTCACGGGTGTCGTTTATGGCGACTAATGTCTGAGGCAGAACACTTTGCGCCTCCGTAGACCAGAGAATGTGCAGCAGCGTTTTCTGTTAGTCTTTCATCACTGCGATCTCCAATCCGCCTGCCAAGCGTGGAGATTACGGCAAATTCCTCCCATCATCATGGGAGAGGCTTATGTCCAGCAGTGGACGTTATGTGCTGTTGTTGTTGTTGACCACGGACAACTTTTACAGGGAAGTCCGTACATGGTCCTTTTTTTGTGAAAAGCGTGGGTACATCTCAAAGTTGGTCCCATTTATAATTGAAAAATCGTGTTTGGGCTAATTTCTTGCACCTTTGATGAGAACTTTCGACCTAGCTGGAGTATGACTGTCATCGAGTGTCTATAAGGATGAAGACGTAAGGCTGTCGAGGCAAGCCCTTTTTTGAAAAAACATACGAGTAAGTAGATTATTTTAGCGATTAATGCAAATATATCGAAGAAATTAAATTGTTACCCACTTGGATCTATATCCACTAATATTATAAAGCTAAAGAGTTTGTTTGGTTGGTTGAACGCGCTAATTACAGGAACTACTGGTTCGAATTAAAAAAAAAACTTTTAATGTTGAATAGTTATCGAGGACGGCTATAGGTTATCTAACATCACGCTATAATTAAAAGGAGCGGAGCATCAATGATAAATGTTGCAAAAACAAGGAAAATTTATTTCTTTTGAGAGCTTCCTTTGCGGGCGCTGCATAAACGGTTAAAGTTACGCAATAATCATGTATTAGGGAATTGTCCATTTTAAAACGTTCTAAAAAAAACCGCGATAGCATTATGTCTATCTCTTAAGGTTGACTCACACTCTCTCTAACCCTCTTTCTCTCATGTGACGCAGAAGAAGTTGCGCGGGTCAGCTAGTTTATTTATATAAAAATATATTATTTAGAGTAAGTAAGTAAGTACTTTTAAGTATGAGTGTCTAGAGACTCACCGATCCCACAGTCAAACCATTGCATCGATTTTGTAGGGCTTAGTTTATAAGTTTTCTTATCATTTTGGAATAAAATAAAAATAATAAATCTGTTACATTCAAACATGGTTAAATTTGAATGGCTTATGAAAAGTTTCTAAGGGATTCTTTTTTGTTTTAAAGTTTTATAATACTTGATAATTAATTTAAGATCCCGCCTTGACTTATTGGCACTTGGCCAAACGGCTTGACTTAATTTCATCAGGCAACCCATTTGCAATAATTATGTTTATTCTTGTATTGAGATTTCTAAAAAGTATACAATCCTTAAACAGCATAATGTAGGTCGACCTTAAGTGGAATCTCAGAATATATGGTTTACCGGAATATTGCTATCTTGTCAGCGTCGGAGGTCACTTCTAGTCTTTCGCTATCTTTATAAAGGTATATGAAGGCAGTTGTTTAATTTAGCCATTGATTGCTCATTGTTCGAGGGCCCGTGATCCGATGCACCCATTACCCCGGGACCCGGGACCTGAGAGCATTGTACCAGACTGTATTCTGTTTGATTTAAGGGTGCATAAGTTTAGCGATATAACGCGTTTAATTAAGTTTGAAGAAGATATCTTTAAAAAAATAAAAAGGGGTCTGTCAGGATCTGTCAGATTTCATTTGCACCGGTGGAAAAGATATTAAATTGTGATTGTAAGCGCTGGAGTGACTGATGTTTGAATAATGTTGTGTTTAATTTGTTTCGCAAAGAGATTTGTTATTATAGGTGTACTTAAGATATACTTTTGCGCAACCTTTCGGAAATTATAGTAGTGATAATATTATGTTATTATTCAGATAGATGATAGTTTTGTCAATAGTTCACACCATCTACTGCGAAACACCGAATGTAGCTACTTGTGCCATGCTCTCTTAGATCATCTTGTTTCTGCATCTGATTAGTATGTGGCCTAGTAAGTCTATCCAATTATTTGTCATATTAGGAACCCACCCATATTAATTAAAGATTCCTTGATTGTGTTATCAGGCGTAGCTGAGATATTTTATATCACATACTACGTTATAAAACTTCAGGATGGCGCCAAAAAATAACAACCCCAGAGTATTCAAACAATAACCAGTAAACAGTTTCTCTTACCAATAACCTCCTTCCTTTCAAAACAACTCTTCCGCTAAAAGAATGTAAACAAAGTGTGACTTAATGTCAACGTTGCGGCATTTAGCACGCCTACTCGCGTTTACCTGAGTTTTTATTGTCTCAACGTGAGGCTTCAGCCACAGAACACAGGATATTAAAGAAGTTAAAACAATCAAAATAGGCGCATGCACACACCACCACATACAATAGGCGTGTGTACTGAAAAAATCTAGTTAGTCTGTCAGTTAGATTATCAAAAAAAAATTGACCCGTATTTTTTCTTTTGTTACGTAAACCAAAATTGACGAAGATACGACGCTTTTAAAATTGTTAATACGTCACGCCGTGGTACAATTTTTTGTGCATTTTGAGATTACGAGCCCCCCCCACTCCTGAGTTTTGATGCGTTTTATCTTTGTCAATATTCATTGATTTACAAAAACAAATAATACGTGTCCATTATTTTCCAATGCTCTAACTGACGGACTAAATAGATTTCAATGTATTGATGGTGGAAACTAGCCTATTTGCCAGTCGCAAGTGCGCTTGAACTTGCTATACGTCAAGCGTATCCATGTGTTAGTATCGATCTCAAACAAATGACAGTTGCGAGTGCGCTTGCACTCGCTGTAAGTGAAGCTTGTATATGTGTGCGTGCGTTCTCGCTCACTGTACGGAGTGTACCTTCTGTATCTATCTATTCTGTGTTTCAGCTAAGACGTAACGTGCCTTAGAATTCTTGTAGGCTCCACGGCGTATTGTTTGAGTAACTATGATACATATTTCAAGGGAGTTTTTGCATATGGTTTCTTTTGGCATGAGGCTTAGGGAATGTGAGTTTTTGTAAGTAATATTTTTACATGGGGAATTTTGGTTAGGAAGGGTGATTGTTTGGTTGACGACGTTACCTGTTTATACACGATCATCTTATAATTTTCTCACTGCTGGGACACGTCATAGGTCAACACTTTGCAAGACCAAGTGCGCCCACCACACGGGCTTAGTGTATTGGTGATTGAATTTGAATTCTCGACAAAACAAGTCTTTGTATTTTCTTTTCTAAAACATACAGTGTTGGCGACGGTCAACCTTTTTATATCTTTTTCTTTTTTATTTATTTTTGAAATGTATTTTTTAGAAGAATATTGTTTTTCCTTTTGTTTTATCGTTCGTTGTGTCACAGTAGTAGAAAAGAGCAGACGTGTCTTATTAGTAAGTGCTATAAAACGTGTTTTTCTGTTATAATATTGGGTAAGTAATATTAATACATCGTTTTATTTGCCCACCTTCCCCGACCAGCAATATTCCTATAAAAGTCCTTCAAAATTAACATTGGTCCTTCGAGCCGGATAATAATAGCGAGTTAAAACTGACACCTTCACACTTTGCCGCCGCGTCATGTACAATTCTAAGCTTTAATTTCTGAGGATGTACAACGCCGAAATGAGGAAGGTACCACGTTATCCCTGCTGTGTTTGGAGGTTCATGACAAAGCTCTGCGTAACCCTTGGCTAGCATAGCCTGGACATTTTGGCGATAAGAGTCTGCGTATGCTGGATCCCTTGCAAACTTTCGTTCTAGAGAGATTCGCAAATTTCATCACTGATTCTCACAAACATAAGCCAGACCAGATTTATTTTTGGTCTGACTCAATGACTGTTCTCAGGTGGTTGCGTAGCGACGCTCGAACTTTTAAGCCTTTTGTCGCGCATAGGGTTGGAGAGATAACAGAGATAATAACAGACATCTCTCGTTGGCGATATGTTCCAACTTCCTCAAACGTCGCGGACGACGCTACGCGCCATAATCATATTTCATTCGACACATCTGCTCGTTGGTTTACCGGGCCCCCATTTCTTTTATCGTCCCCTCATCTGTGGCCTTGTGAACCATGCGAGAACGTGCTACTACCTCCTGAAGAATTAAAACGTAGTCCTCAAATTACCCAGGAGCTAGTAGGACAAATAAATGAGCACCCGCCGCAGTCACTACTTTCACCAGTAGTTGCGGAACCCTCGCGATTTTCAGAGTGGATTCGTCTAGTAAGATCCACGGCGCGTGTTCAACAATTTGTAGATATTGTTCGGTCTCGTCTTGGAAACAAACAACCAAATTCAAAATTAATGCAAAGAAATGACATGTCCTTTGCACGAAAATTTCCACCCTTGAATGCCGATCTCTTAAAAGCCGCAGAAAGGCGACTTCTGTCACGAGCGCAAATAGACTCTTTCCCAGAAGAACTAAAGAGTATTGCTGGATCATCGCCCATGCCAAAGGAATCTCGCCTAAAAAACCTAGAGCTTGTTTTGGGAGAGAGAGGTCTTCTCAGATTATCCGGACGTATCTGCCGAGTTAAAAACACCTCACAAGAAGTCAACCCCGTTGTTCTCGATGGCCGACACCCAATAGTTCGTATGTTGATCCGACATTACCACAAGAAGGCAGCCCACGCGAATAATGAGCTTGTCGTAAACGAACTTCGTCGCAGCTACCACATCGTTGGACTGCGACCCAATGTCAAAACTGTCGCAAAGGTCTGCAACTTTTGCCGAATCCGGAAAGCCTTGCCTATCACGCCACTACTCGGTGATCTTCCAGAAGCAAGGCTAGCGCATCACGAGAAGCCTTTCACACACGTGGGCGTAGACTATTTTGGCCCCGTGAGTGTAACCCTGGGACGTCGCACAGAGAAAAAGTATGTGGCTTTATTCACCTGTATGACAGTTCGAGCGGTTCATATTGAAATCGTTGGGAGTCTCTCTACAGACGCCGCAATAATGGCCTTGCGAAGATTTATCGCCAGACGTGGCTGCCCAGTTAAGATTTATTCCGATAACGGAACAGCCTTCGTCGGTGCCAAGAACAAGCTTGATGAATTATATGATATCAAGATTCAAGACTTCGTTGCCAATAGAGGTATACATTTGGCAATTTATACCACCAGGCTCGCCTTTTATGGGAGGATGTTGGGAGAGATTGGTCCGAAGCATAAAAACAGCAATATCTGTCACTTTGAAACAACGCTCTCCCACAGAAGAAGTGCTACACACATTTCTTCTGGAAGCCGAATCTTTAGTGAACTCTCGCCCATTAACACATGTCCCCGTGAATCCGGGTGAGGAACAAGCGCTAACACCTTTCCACTTCATTCTTGGCAGAGCTTCAACGGAGCCGCCACTACGCCAATTAACAGACGCTGATCTGATTCGCCGCGCCAACTGGAAGAAAGGCCTCCGGTTAGCTGACCATTTCTGGCGCAGGTGGGTCGAAGACTATCTGCCGACGCTCGTCCCGAGACAAAAGGTCAGATCAACGACCGAATCACCGATCCGTCAAATAGCAGTGGGTGATCTTGTCTTGGTTGCGGATGGATCCCTGCCCAGAGGGACCTGGCCAAGAGGGCGTGTGGAAGCAGTCTGGCCCGAGCACGACGGTGTAGTGAGAGTGGTTGATGTCACTACGAAAGGGGGAACGCTAAGGCGACCGGTGCGGAAGTTGGCGGTTTTGGACCTGGAATGACCGTCACCGCCCCATTATTGGTGTTAGCACACCGCGGGCCGCCATGTTGGCGACGGTCAACCTTTTTATATCTTTTTCTTTTTTATTTATTTTTGAAATGTATTTTTTAGAAGAATATTGTTTTTCCTTTTGTTTTATCGTTCGTTGTGTCACAGTAGTGGAAAAGAGCAGACGTGTCTTATTAGTAAGTGCTATAAAACGTGTTTTTGTGTTATAATATTGGGTAAGTAAACAGTAATATTAATACATCGTTTTATTTGCCCACCTTCCCCGACCAGCAATATTCCTATAAAAGTCCTTCAAAATTAACACATGTTGGCGACGGTCAACCTTTTTATATCTTTTTCTTTTTTATTTATTTTTGAAATGTATTTTTTAGAAGAATATTGTTTTTCCTTTTGTTTTATCGTTCGTTGTGTCACAGTAGTGGAAAAGAGCAGACGTGTCTTATTAGTAAGTGCTATAAAACGTGTTTTTGTGTTATAATATTGGGTAAGTAAACAGTAATATTAATACATCGTTTTATTTGCCCACCTTCCCCGACCAGCAATATTCCTATAAAAGTCCTTCAAAATTAACATTGGTGCCCGCAGAAAGGCGACTTCTGTCACGAGCGCAAATAGACTCTTTCCCAGAAGAACTAAAGAGTATTGCTGGATCATCGCCCATGCCAAAGGAATCTCGCCTAAAAATCCTAGAGCTTGTTTTGGGAGAGAGAGGTCTTCTCAGATTATCCGGACGTATCTGCCGAGTTAAAAACACCTCACAAGAAGTCAACCCCGTTGTTCTCGATGGCCGACACCCAATAGTTCGTATGTTGATCCGACATTACCACAAGAAGGCAGCCCACGCGAATAATGAGCTTGTCGTAAACGAACTTCGTCGCAGCTACCACATCGTCGGACTGCGACCCAATGTCAAAACTGTCGCAAAGGTCTGCAACTTTTGCCGAATCCGGAAAGCCTTGCCTATCACGCCACTACTCGGTGATCTTCCAGAAGCAAGGCTAGCGCATCACGAGAAGCCTTTCACACACGTGGGCGTAGACTATTTTGGCCCAGTGAGTGTAACCCTGGGACGTCGCACAGAGAAAAAGTATGTGGCTTTATTCACCTGTATGACAGTTCGAGCGGTTCATATTGAAATCGTTGGGAGTCTCTCTACAGACGCCGCAATAATGGCCTTGCGAAGATTTATCGCCAGACGTGGCTGCCCAGTTAAGATTTATTCCGATAACGGAACAGCCTTCGTCGGTGCCAAGAACAAGCTTGATGAATTATATGATATCAAGATTCAAGACTTCGTCGCCAATAGAGGTATACATTGGCAATTTATACCACCAGGCTCGCCTTTTATGGGAGGATGTTGGGAGAGATTGGTCCGAAGCATAAAAACAGCAATATCTGTCACTTTGAAACAACGCTCTCCCACAGAAGAAGTGCTACACACATTTCTTCTGGAAGCCGAATCTTTAGTGAACTCTCGCCCATTAACACATGTCCCCGTGAATCCGGGTGAGGAACAAGCGCTAACACCTTTCCACTTCATTCTTGGCAGAGCTTCAACGGAGCCGCCACTACGCCAATTAACAGACGCTGATCTGATTCGCCGCGCCAACTGGAAGAAAGGCCTCCGGTTAGCTGACCATTTCTGGCGCAGGTGGGTCGAAGACTATCTGCCGACGCTCGTCCCGAGACAAAAGGTCAGATCAACGACCGAATCACCGATCCGTCAAATAGCAGTGGGTGATCTTGTCTTGGTTGCGGATGGATCCCTGCCCAGAGGGACCTGGCCAAGAGGGCGTGTGGAAGCAGTCTGGCCCGGGCACGACGGTGTAGTGAGAGTGGTTGATGTCACTACGAAAGGGGGAACGCTAAGGCGACCGGTGCGGAAGTTGGCGGTTTTGGACCTGGAATGACCGTCACCGCCCCATTATTGGTGTTAGCACACCGCGGGCCGCCATGTTGGCGACGGTCAACCTTTTTATATCTTTTTCTTTTTTATTTATTTTTGAAATGTATTTTTTAGAAGAATATTGTTTTTCCTTTTGTTTTATCGTTCGTTGTGTCACAGTAGTAGAAAAGAGCAGACGTGTCTTATTAGTAAGTGCTATAAAACGTGTTTTTGTGTTATAATATTGGGTAAGTAAACAGTAATATTAATACATCGTTTTATTTGCCCACCTTCCCCGACCAGCAATATTCCTATAAAAGTCCTTCAAAATTAACATACAGTTTCCACACATGTTTTACCTCTCCGTTTTGTAAGTAGCAGCGGTGAAATAAATTACACAAAGTAAAGCACTTGCTTTGGTTTGAACTCACGACATACGACACGTAACGTGAGCTCGGAAGAAATCTCACCAGTCACCACCAATACGACTCTTTTTGCTTCCAGCATTCGGCCGCTATTGAAGCGCTTATTTAAGCTCATCAACCAATAGCATCGTAGCATCTGATCCCTTGTTTTTGTTGTTAATGAAAACAAGGTTCAAAAGAAAAAAAATATAATAAAAACAAAAAATAAGACCAATAATAGTTCTTCTTCTTCGTGTCGATGATTCGTTAAGGGTGGTAAACATTATGTGGTTTTTTTTTTTTTAATGTGCAGATTTTGTTCGAGCTCATTACGTCGGGACACGTATACATCGGGAGGCGTACCACTGGGCCACTTCTGGTCACGGAATGCATGTTATTAATATTTGGGTTTACAAGAGAATACAACTGACTGCCTCATTGGTCTAGTGGGTGCACGTGTGACTGCTGAGCACGAGGTCCTGGGTTCGATTCCCAGGTCGGGCAAAGTGTTATTGGGCTTTTCTATCTGGAATTCTTAATCTCAGTAGCCAGCCACGGAGTCTGCATTTTTGCCCGGTTGATGGCAATAGGCTCGTCACCTTTCACATGAAACTTAAACTTATGTAGCGAAATGTGGGTGTATTATTAGGTACACGTCTGCCTAACTCTTCGGGGATTACAGGCGTGATGTTATATTATGTAAGAGTACAGATCAGTTTACAGTACTTAAGAACTGATATAAAAGGAGATTTCAGAAAAATGTTAAAAAGTCTTTTTCAGTCATTAAAACATCGTGGCAAACATCCAAAATTGGTCCTAAAAATGCATCATGCCCTTTTAAGTATATCTACACAGGTATTTTACGGCGTCCTTTCAGTCGTAACCATGAAAATTCACCATAATCCCACCACACAAAGTACAGGGTGATATTTCACGACACGAACAGACACAAGTTTACGATATTTTTTTATATTTAAAGATAATGTGCGACATTATATTATGTACATTCTTGCTTCCGTAGAAAAACGAGAGGAATATTTTGTTTGTAAAATACATGCCTGAAAAGGTGAGTTAAGAAGCTCCACTCAAAATCAATAGGTATAAAATTATTAAGGCTACATATGAAAAATCGTTTAGACACATACATCCTAACTCACGCACACGACATGTGATCTAATTATAAGTTTTACCACGTAAGGCCTAAATTCTTGTCGCGCTGACGGTCGGTCGCGTACGGTCGGTTGTGACGTCAGCGAGAACAAAATACGGCTGTCGGTTGCCACTGACGTCAGCGTCGCAGTATGGTGCTACATAGAACACAATGTATACTCGTACGCGACCAACCGTGCGTGACCAACAATAATTCAGGCATAAAAATACTTACATGTGGAATGCAATAAAGTATTTAGTATTAAGTATATTATTATGTTTTTCCTCAGCCGGAACCAATGAGTATTGTTATGTAGTGAATAAAATTCTCTCCCAAATTAAAACGAATCACAGAACTAACCACGAACGATAAAACATACTCACGGCCGTCACTCACTCAGACTCAGACAGAATCACTCGCACAACTACTGTTCGACACCTTTCCAGGGCAAGCTCTGGGTGTCGAATTTCCGCGATCCGTGGAGCCAATTAATAATAATCTTACCTTATAGCCGTGTGGTATCCGGCAGAGTTAGCCGTGTGGTATCCGGCAGAGTAGAATAGAACCAACCCATTACACTCACGGGTGTCGTATAAGGCGACTAATGTCTGAGGCAGAAAACCTTGCGCCTCCGTAGATCTGAGAATGGGCAGCAGCGTTTTCTGTTAGTCTTACATCACTGCGATCTCCAATCCGCCTGCCAAGCATGGAGATTACGGCAAATTCCTCCCATCATGGGAGAGGCTTATGTCCAGCAGTGGACGTTGTGGGCTGTTGTTGTTGTTCTTGTTGTTGCCTTATTCTACTTACCTAGCGCTGGTGATGAGTTCCTGTATGGGTCCCGTCGGTTCTGTGTATGTATGTGTGTGTTCTGTGTATGGTGTCTTTGTTTGTGTACTGAGTGAAAAGTTTGGTGGTCAGATTCGAATAGATTCCCAAAGGACGCTGGTCCGTCAGCGCGCAATAGCGCGGATGCCCACCACAAACGAGATGATCACAAAACCGCTCCGGGTCTGAACTAAATCGTTCACACTTTTCACCAATATCTTTATGAAATATGCAATTCTACGCGCGGATACGTCACTTAACCTCAAAACGGCGTTTTTGTCCGAAAATCACTAGCTATCCCGAGTAAATACACGCAAAGGGGGTGTTAGGCTCAATACGCTCTAATTTTACCAATAATTCGGAAAACCATTAATATTCAACACGATTTACAATTTTATTTCAACGAAATACAATCTCCACGTTCCGTGCAAAATCAAAGCTTCAACAACAAAACGACAATTGACATGACAGTGACAGCTGCCCCAAGACGTCAAATAAAAACGCGTTCAGAAACTAGTGTGGGATTAAACAACTACTACCATCATTTACTTTTGTTATATAATTTTTACTACTAGCATAAACTTATAACATTACATAGAAGACTGTTAGTAAATCACCTTAATGAAAGTTATGGTTAAAGAAATTTATTTCTCAATAAGAAATTACAAGAAATTCACTTACTTCAGAACATTTTGGAACTTAAAATATAGTATTACATGAACTTTGACTTACAAAATAAGTAGGTTTGTTGTAGGTACAGTTAATTTGTCAAACTTTGTAATTGGCTATACAAGTTTATATTGGTAAGTTTTATTCCAACAGCTCTTAACTTTGCCTAATTAATTAAATGAATAGGGGAAGAACAAAAAAACCCTGGATGAACTGTGTGAAAGATGATATGCCTAGAAACAGGGTGACGACTGATATGAAGAGTATGGAAGACGAAGACATGTTCATCGAAGTCGTTATCTCCATTATTGAAGATCGTGTCTAGTCCCGCGGGCCTATGGACGGTGGGCTACGGGCTAGCTCGCCGTCCGTCCGTCCCATGACGACAGGCAGTGTCGACGGCGCGTTCGTGTTCCAAGCGCGCCTCAAAGAGAGTCAGCAAAAGGAAGGGGTCCGAATGGACCGATGCCTGCCGGGGTTGCGAGACTGTTCGAAAGAGATACCGTGGTCCCGGAACACAAAGGGTGATGAAGGAACATGGATGGGTTTTAGTCAGTAAAAGTCTGACACTCCCTCCTGCTCCGCCCAGAGCGGGAGGAGTCATTTGATGATTACCCATCCGAAAAAAAAGGTCGTGACTAGTCTGTGTCTGAGGTATTCATCACTCGGTGCACTATGCTCTTCCACGTTTGTCTGTCCTTAACAGCTTCGGCTATCGATAGACCAGTGAGCGACTTTACTCGGTCTGGCCAACGTGTAGGTGAGCGCCCGCGTGGTCTTTTCCCGTCTACTTGGCCAACTACCATCAGCTTCTCGAGGCTGTCAGGGTTTCTACGAGCGACATGTCCAAAATACTTAAGAATGAGGACCATATTACCCTAATTAAATTGGGGAGGGGAGATAAAAAAGATTTATCTTCCTGTACCTTCTGTCTGTCTTCACATTTAACATGACACATAAGTTCACATCAACGTAGGTGAGAATCAGTGTTTTCAGGCCATACATTTCTTCCACCCTAATATTATCATACACATACAATTTACATACATCTACTTATCTCTCACGGATTCTGAAGTAAAGAGAAAACATAGAATTTCATGAATCATCTGCCTATAAGCATACGTGCGTCGTTATATTGATTGAAATAAAGGGTTGTTTTTTCTGGAAACGGTGGGTAGTATTACAATTCCTGAAAATCAAGGAATGTACTGTGATAATAAATATCTTCTTTTATGTATAGTCTGAAAACTCGTGCGGAGGAGCTCGAGGCTAAATAATAACAGCCGCTCGTGTCGATCTTTAGGTTAAGCCGTGCTTGCCTAGGTTGGTCTGTGGATGGGTGACCACCCATTACATACCGAGTTTCCTCCGTGCCTCGGAAATCACGTTAAGCAGTTGGTCCCGGCTGTCATTAGTGATCTTTGACAGTCGTTACAGGTAGTCAGTGGCCTAGAAAGTCTGACAACCAGTCTTAAATGATAAATGATAAATGATGTTTATTTTGCAAGTAGGTTTTTACAAACACTTTAACACGTCATTTTTTTAAACTAGATGGGGCCGGTGTTTCGTACCTGACTACTCTGAGAAGAAACAGCCGAAACAAACTCAGAGGTCATAGTCTCTTTTAAAGTCCAGACAATCTTGCTCAATTCACATGAGGACTATGCAGATTAGTGTCTGAGATGGTCTTTTGAAGAAAGAACCATACAGATTTGAGTGGACCTGTCCAGTCAGTGCAAGCATTTGTCAGTTAACGTGTAGCTCGACTTATAACTCAAGGAGCTCAACGAAACGACGAACAATACCAAAGAAAGGACATTTGGGTAGGTCGCTTAGAGTACTCAAACTGCCAGACAGTTGTGGGAAAAAATAAACAAAAAATATAAATGTGACCCACATGGTCCCCACATTCACAATAATCATTTAAAATTCATAACAAGTTCTATTCAAAAGAAAGTAAATAAAAATCACAAAAATCATTAAAAGTCACAATGATGATAAAAAAAAAAAGTAGAATACTTAACAAAATAAGTATTCATGTCAAATCAGTAAATGTCAAATAAAATAATAAAAAAATAAAAAAAAGTAAAAAATTATAAAATACATGTCAAAACATTAAATGTCGGAGTGTATAAAAAATAATAAAATACATGTCAAAACATTAAATGTCAGATTGTATAAAAAAGGAAAAAAAAAATATAAAAGGAAAAAAAAGGATAAAGGAATAAATAATAAACAAGCGAAGTCCGAAGCTTCGACATTCACAGAGCAAATTTCATTGGAGCAGCTTAATCCCAAGCCTTTTTATCTTCGAGATAGTGATTAACATGATAGTAGGCTTTCAGGCACAGCTTCCGTTTTATAAACGATTTGAATTTATTTAGGCTTAGTGCTTGAATTTGGCTTGGAAGTTTATTGTAAAACCGTATACATTGGCATCTGAACGTACCCCCTATTTTTTTGAGCCTCGTTGCAGGAACAACAAATTTGTGTTTGTTCCTCGTATTTATGTTGTGGATATCACTGTATTTTTTAAACAAATTAATATTTTTGTGTGCGTACAAAAGGTTTTCATAAATAAATTGAGAAGGCACAGTAAGAACATTAATCTCTTTAAATTTTTGTCTGAGGGAGTATCTGGGACTTAATTTATAAATTGAACGAATTGCCCTTTTTTGCAAAACAAATATTGTCTGAATATCGGCGGCATTGCCCCACAAGAGAATACCGTACGACATCACGCTATGGAAATAACTAAAGTAAACTAAACGGGCTGTCTCTAAATCAGTTAACTCACGAATTCTTCTAACGGCGTATGCTGCAGAGCTAAGTTTTTTTGATAATTTGTCTATATGCGGGCCCCACTGAAGCTTGGCATCCAAAGTTATGCCTAGAAACACTGTGCTATCTTCCGGTTTCAACTCTTCATCCTTAATTAGTACAATAGTTTCCACTTGTCTTACATGGGGTATCGTAAACTTAATACATTTAGTTTTTTTCTCATTTAGGAGTAGGTTATTAACATTAAACCAATTAACGACTTTTGCCAGGGCGCTATTAACATCATCCGTAACTAACTGCTGACGTTTGAGTTTAAATAAAAGAGAAGTATCGTCTGCAAACAATACCAAGTCATGATTATCCTTTATGAGGTGAGGCAAGTCATTTATGTAAATAAGAAACAAAAATGGACCAAGAATTGAGCCCTGTGGTACCCCCATTCTTACTACGGATCCGGGAGATCTCTTCCCGTTAACATCAACTCTCTGAATCCTATTACTCAAATATGAAATAAGAAGATCCAGAGAGGCGTTACGGATTCCGTAGTGGTGTAGTTTCCTGATTAATGTTTCATGAAGAACGCAATCGAAAGCTTTAGATAAATCGCAAAAAATGCCCAAAGCATCGCATTTGTCCTCCCAGGCATTATAAATGTGTCCTAAAAGTTCAACTGTAGTTGAACAACTGAACTGTGTTTTTGAACTCAAGTAACGTGACTTTGCTATGAAACAAACTTTTTTAAATAATTTAGAATAATTCTTAACATACAAATTAAATTCTACAGTGTTTTTGTATGTCCGCTCTTCATACAGCTCATAAAGTCGTTTTCGACTCTTATGAATACCAATGGTGGCCCAGTCGTTGAAAGAAGCGTTATTATTTACAGATATTGTCTTAGGGACAGATGTGTTTTCAAATTGTGTGCAATACATACTGAAAAAATCGTTATATTGTTGATTTGGATCATCATTAACTGACAAAAGTGGTAGTTTAGATAAAAGTTTAGTTTTAAAAGTTTCCAGGCGATTTTTACTTTTTGGATTAATAATGATATCTGTCTATGCATGGCATGCCGACGACCGGCTGGAGGCGCGCGGTGGCTGAGAGGGCGCGCGGGCTGCGGCAGCAGCATCGGGCGTCGGCGGCGGCTGAGGGGCGCGCGGGTGGCGGCAGCGTGAGCGCGGTCGCGCGCGCCGACCATCGCCTCACTTCTAAATTTTACCACGACGAAGATACTGCTTGTAAATCTCGCGCCAACATAAATGGTCGCAACATATAATCGCGCCAACATATGGTCCTTCGCAAGTTGAACATCACAGCGGGAAGATTTTGGCGTTGCAAGAATACAAGACCCAGACGTTGGTGGACATTGACCCCGCGTCGCTTCGTTGAAAAAAAAGCAGAATCATCGTCGCCTACGGTTGAAGATTTGAAGTCGCAACTGGGATCGTGGATAAGGACTCGGATATTCGTGAGATTGTTCCAATTATTCCTTTTATCTGTCTATTTCCTATTCATTATTTCCAGTTTCTTGTGTTTACAACGCTATTTTTTCTATTAGTTACCTATTCATTGCCCTATTGAGTTGGTTCATAGCGTATTTCATTCATTTGTCGTTTCAGTGCATCATTCATATTCGTGTGCACAATATTTGCTCGCTTAACTGCCTTTCTAAACCGGTTGTACAAGTTAGTGCGACGCATAGCGTGACCTTGACTCATTAGCAAGGCATCAGCTGTTCTTATTGTGCGTTGTTCAGTGCGCTGGATTCTATACAGTTATTTTAGAGCTTATTTCGTTTGTTGCATTTTTACCGGTTTTTATTTTAACCGTTATTTTGAAATTTGAATTTTTCTGCTGAGTAATTATTGCAAAATGGCGGATAAATTAGTAAAGAAACGTAGTTCCATGAAGGCCAAGCTTACAAACTTTGCTGCTTATTTAAATGTGCTTAAAAGCTGCGACAATCTTTCCAACTTGCAATTAATCGAGCTAGAAACCCGTTTCGACAAATTTGAAGCCATGTACACCGAGTTTGACGTATTGTAGACGGAGATCGAGGTGTCGTCGGACACGCCGGACGAGGCCTACGCGGCGAGAGGCCACTTTGAGCAGCAGTACTACTTGCTGTTAGCGCTGGCGCGGAGTTTGCTATCCGGACCGGGTGGCAAGCGTCGCCGTAGTGACTCCGCAGGTTCCGTGGCAGGGTCAGAGACAACAATGCCAGGTGGGACTAAACATAATTTTGTTAGATTACCTAAAATAGATTTACCACGCTTTGACGGCAGTTATCAGTGTTGGCTTGAGTTTAGGGACACTTTTATATCTTTAATTCACGATTGTCCTTCTATCGACAGCATAAATAAGTTCCATTATTTACGTGCTTCTTTGAAAGGCCAGGCAGCCGAAGAGATTAAAAACATTGATTTTAAGGCGGATCACTATCAATTAGCATGGGACTTATTGTGTGAAAGGTACAATAACAGTCGTCTTCTCGTAGATAAACATCTGCAGGCTTTATTCGATGTTGAACCAGTCACTACTGAATCTAGTGTTGCTTTGCGTCATCTTGTGGGTGTAACTAATAAAAATATAAGAGCGCTCAAGTCACTGGATGAGCCTACTCAGCATTGGAATTCTATCATAATACACATGATGTCAAGCAAACTAGATTCAAATACTAGTAGATATTGGGAGGAATATCGAAAGACAGTATCAGGTCCTCTTACACTTGCTCAATTTACTACATTTATAAACAACAAGGCTGAATTACTGGAAACACTGGAAGATAATAATAAGCACAGTAATAAAGCAAACAATAACAATAAATCTAAAATATTTGCAATAGTTTCACAGAACTTAACAAATAAAGGTAATAACAACACTAATTCTAGCTCAGAGAAGAAGAAGTTCAAATGTCCTATGTGTTCTGGTGATCATTTTCTATACATTTGTGAGTCTTTTAAAAAGTTGACAATAGAAGAACGTAATAAAAAGGCTAAGGAACTCAAAGTTTGCTTAAACTGCTTAAGGTTGGGGCATAATGAAAAAAGGTGCAGAATAACCCACTGTAGGTACTGTGCAGGTAGGCATAACACCCTATTGCACATGGAACGCACAGATACCCCTCCCCCACTGAACCCGATGCCTAGTACTTCCGAAAGTGTTGCTCTTTCTGCTAACGCTTCAGCTAATATGCAACCATATACTCGCTCTTGTGTTTTGCTTTCCACAGCGCTGGTGAAGGCAGTGAGTGCCAACGGTGAGAAGTGTGACGCAAGAATCCTACTCGACAGCGGTAGCACAGCTAATTTTATTACCGAGAACTTATGTGGTAAGCTGCGTTTGTCCCGAAACGGCACGGGCTCCACTATAACAGGTATTGGCAACCAAACTAGCACTAGTGCACAATCTTGTAGCCTAACAATCGAGTCTAATTGCGGGGACTATTCGGTTAACATTGACTGTTTAATTTTACCAGAAATTACACATCTTTTACCGTCAGCTCCAATTAGTTTAAAACAAATAACCATACCTGTGGGTATACAGCTGGCGGATCCAACATTTAATATTCCATCAGCTGTAGATATATTGGTTGGTGTGGATGTTTTTTGGAGCATCATATCAGCCAACCACATAAAACTTGGCAAAAACCAACCGAGACTATGTGAGAGTAGACTAGGATGGTTAGTTTCAGGCTCAGTAAGCTGTAACTCACGTACGTCCCACTCACACTTCTGTAATCTGGCTAAAATTAAGCCCAGTACAGACTTGTCAAAATTTTGGGAACTGGACACAGTGTCTGAAAAGCACTCTCTTTCTTCGGAAGAAAGGGCTTGCGAAGATAGTTTTTATAAGAACACAGAACGTAAGGATGACGGTCGTTTTGTGGTAACAATTCCTTTTAAGTCTGATCTTTCTGTGTTAGGAGATTCATACGGTATCGCAAAACGCCGTTTTTTATCGTTGGAGAAAAGATTTCAACGTGAGCCTAAGTTCAAGTCAATGTATTTAGACTTTATGTCAGAGTATGAGAGTCTAGGTCATATGTCGGAAAATGATTCTAGTTCAAAGCCAGCAGGTGAGGTCAAATATTTTTTGCCACACCATGGGGTCCTGCGGGAGTCTAGTGCTACTACTAAATTACGCACCGTATTTGATGCATCTGCAAAAACAACAACAGGTATATCTCTCAATGACTTGCAATTTGTAGGGCCGACCGTTCAGGACGATTTGCTTTCTATTTTATTACGGTTTCGACAACATAAATTCGTGATCTCGGCAGATATCGAAAAAATGTATCGGGCTATTGAAGTAAATCCTATCCAAAGGTCACTACAACAAATCATTTTTCGTAAAAATCCTACAGAACCGTTAAAAACATACACATTAAACACGGTTACTTACGGTACAGCGTCAGCTCCATATTTGGCTACTAAGTGTTTAGTGAGCTTAGCTGATAAAGCATCGAATCCTTTAGTTAAGCGTTCTATTCAGCATGACTTTTATGTAGACGATTACCTTAGTGGTTCAGATACAATTACAGGTGCATTAGACTTGTGTAAAGAGACGCAGGCTATTATGGCGTCCGCTAAATTTAATTTAAGAAAATGGCAATCGAACAGCCCAGAAATTTTAAAAGAATTAGGCAGTTCATGTAACTCAAGTCGTGTAATGTTAGACCTTTCAGACAACAATACTCCTTCTAAAACCTTAGGTGTACATTGGTTATGCGATTCTGATAAGTTAGGATTTTCTATTAATATCGAATCCTGCAATAGCAAAATAACAAAACGACATATTTTATCTGTAATTAGTCAGATATTCGACCCATTAGGCTTAGTCGGTCCCTGCATTGTCGAAGCAAAAATATTAATGCAAAGACTATGGAAAGATAAATGTGAGTGGGACGATGAAGTGTCACAGGAGGTTACAGACTCATGGCTGACATTTGCAAGTACTTTGCCGTATTTAAATCACATAAAAATTCCGCGATGGATTTCATGTGATAACTCTATAACCCATGAGATTCACGTATTTACAGATGCGTCTGAAAGAGCTTATGGCGCATGCCTATACATTCGTTCGGTAACTAGTTCAGGTACAGTCGCTGTTCACCTGCTAACTTCCAAGAGCCGTGTGGCACCAATCAAGCCTACTACCATTCCACGGTTAGAACTATGTGGGGCTCTGTTAGGTTCCAGGTTGTGCACAAAGGTAAGGGATTCTCTCACGTTACCAATACACCGGTTTCACTATTGGTGTGATTCTACAATAGTGCTGGGATGGTTGTCTACACCGGCCCAGCAGCTTAAGCCTTTCGTTAGGAACCGTGTTAACGAGATTCAAGAGAGTAGCTCGGGTACTAAGTGGAGATACGTGCCGTCTAAGGATAATCCGGCGGATCTTGTCTCTCGTGGGCTGAAGGCTGATCTCATCAGCGGTTCTGCGCTTTGGTGGTCAGGCCCTCGGTTTTTATTAGATAATGAAAGTGTGTGGCCACAACAGCCAAATAAACACGTGAAACAAGATCTACCAGAAGTAATTTCCAACTTGGTAGATAGTCATAACAGTAATTCTAGTTCTAACCTAACATGTAGTTCAATCATACAACATTTAATACACAAATATTCTAACTTTAATTATTTACAACGCGTCGTAGCTTACATTCTAAGATTCATTCACAATTTAGGCACGAATCATCCTAAAACAATAGGTTCCCTTTCTGCTGATGAACTTAGAAAAGCTTTGTCTCTTATATTACGTGTAGCTCAATCTGAAATGTTCCCAGATGAGTACACTGTCCTTAAATCCGGGAAGTCATTGTCACTTAAAAATAGGTTAATTTCTTTGACTCCCTTTTTAGACTGTGACAATATTATTCGTGTAGGGGGCAGACTAGATAACTCCCCGTACGAATACGACGTAAAACATCCAATACTACTCTGCAGTAAGCATCACTTCACGAAATTACTATTTCGAATGCAACATCAAAACCTCCTACATGCAGGTCCACAATCGCTTCTATCGACTATTCGTCAAACTTATTGGCCCTTGGGGGGCAGAAATCTTGCTAAGTTAACAGTAAACAAATGCATGAAATGTTTCAGATATAAAGCTCAAAATGTGCAGCCAATCATGGGACAATTACCAGACACTAGAAGCACTCTAGAGTTTCCTTTTATTAATAGTAGCGTCGACTATGCTGGGCCTATACTGATATCTGACCGGAAAGGTCGGGGATCTAGATTGATAAAGTCCTACCTGTGCATTTTTGTATGCATGGCTACCAAGGCTGCGCATCTCGAGCTTGTCACGGACCTCTCTAAAGAGGCCTACAGGGCTGCTTTAAATCGTTTTGTCGCACGTCGTGGCAGGCCACGTACGATCTTGTCTGATAATGGCACAAACTTTGTCGGAGCATGTAACGAGTTGACTAAATTTTTACAGGACTCTGATGTTGCAAGCGAAATAGCTCAGGAGGGAATACAATTCAGGTTTGCACCAGCGTACTCTCCACATTTTAACGGCCTTGCTGAGGCTGCGGTTCGGTCAACCAAATTTCATTTAAACCGACTCTTGCAGCTCACTCACTTTACTTATGAGGAAATGGCTACGTGCCTTACTCAAATAGAGGCAATATTAAACTCTAGACCCCTCACTCCTCTATCCACTAACCCTCTAGACCTCTCTGCCCTTACTCCTTCGCACTTCCTTATTGGACGCTCACTAATGTCGGTTCCAAATCCACAGGTCACGGATGCCAACATCAATCGTTTGGAGCGCTACCAACGTGTCGAGAGCATCAGACAACATTTTTGGAACAGATTTAACACAGAGTACATTTCTAACCTCCAGCAAAAAACGAAGTGGCCGGCCTCTACCAACGGCGACATAGCGTTGGGTACGCTTGTTCTTGTAAAGGACAAGGCGCTCCCGCCGCTTTGCTGGTTGCTGGGGCGCGTCGTCCAGGTGTATCCTGGCAGCGACGGCGTCGCGAGAGTCGCCGATCTGAAGACTAAGAGAGGGACGATTCGGCGCGGCTTCAACAACATCTGCCCGCTTCCTCTTTGAAGTCCACTTCAACCCGGGGAGCATGTCTATGCATGGCATGCCGACGACCGGCTGGAGGCGCGCGGTGGCTGAGAGGGCGCGCGGGCTGCGGCAGCAGCATCGGGCGTCGGCGGCGGCTGAGGGGCGCGCGGGTGGCGGCAGCGTGAGCGCGGTCGCGCGCGCCGACCATCGCCTCACTTCTAAATTTTACCACGACGAAGACATTGCTTGTAAATCTTGTATCTTGGATTACACCAGATCAAACAGTCCACGTATTTTTATTTCTCTTCTACTCTATTCTTTGCTCCTGTAACTGAGCACAAGGCGTAAACGCGCCAACATATCCTTTTTAGTGACTGTCTTGTTTACATTTGGAATTGTGATCAATTGCCCACAATGATCTGAATCTATTTAGTTAATAATTGCTTTTTGGGTGGGTATAATATCAGTGTAAATATTATCTAGGCAAGTGGCACTGGTTGGGGTTATTCTGGTAGGCTCGAGAAATTTGTTTTCAAGATTGTATGACTGAAAAAGGCTTATAATTTTTGTACATAACCCAGAATTTTCTAACAAATTAATATTAAAATCACCACAAATGATTACTGACTTCTTAGAACTACAGATTTTATGCAACACTTCATCCATTACCTTTTCAAAACAATCATACAACCCTGAAGGAGGTCTATACACACTTAATATAATAAACTGCTCCAATTCTATACAGGCTATTTCAACTGTTCGCTCAACAGATAGGCTGACAATATCCTTGCGGTCTTTAAATTTAAGATGATTATTTACTAAGATTAATGCGCCGCCATTTATAGCATTTACCCTGCTGAATGAGCTACCAACCTGGTGATTACTAAAATTGAAAATTAATTGATGACATTGGAGCCAATGCTCCGTTACACAAAGAATATCTATATTGTTATAATTCAGGAATAGTTCTACTTCCAATTCTTTGTTCAAAAATCCTTGAATATTTTGATGAACCAGGTTGATACTATTAAAACTCTCAAAACATTCGCCTGATTTATTATCTGGCTTCCTTATAATATTGCAAGAGGTCGTCTCTGTTGTCCCATTTTCTAATTTAAATGATTGACTGATTCATTCATTATGATCAAACTATTGGCACAGTGATTTAATTGAGTATTGCATTGTTCAACAGAGGCAACTTGATCAGCCAAATTCTTGGCTGTAATAGAAAAAAAGTATGATAGCGACTCAGCTACCTGTCTTTTCCAATAGTTTGAAAGATAGCACCTGTCTACAAGATATTTATCTTTTGTCAAATAAAAATTTTCACCAATATAATTGTTAATGTCAATTAAATTAAATACATTACTATTAAATGACAGATTATGCAATGTTTTATTAATATTATATCTAAAGTAATTTTCTTCCTGTGGCAAACTTTTACTATATGGAAATGTGAACATTACAATTTTTCTTAAACTCAGGTCACATAATGATCTATAATATTGGAGTAATTCTCCTTTATTCACAGTACCCCTATTACCAAGAAATATTATAAGTATGGAATCCTGGTTGAAGTTGTAATTAATAATTTTCCTCATGATGGCATATAAGGAACAACCAGGCATACAAAAGTTCATAATAGAATGTCCCGGATATTTATTTGTCAACAAGTGGCCTAAATCCTTTCCAATTTCATCAGAGAAAATTACAATTTCTTTGTTGACAATCTGTTTGGCTGAACAATTATTAATTTCTAAAGGTAAACTAACACAGGACTGCGGTATGGTTGTATCACCATGAGACAATGAATGGGCCGGTGTGGGTTCCACGGATGGTGGTGGACAATGCTCACAGTAGTTAGTTTCTGTACTTACCAGCTCATTCATAGCCAATACATATTCCCTCATTTGGTTTTCAGAGGCTGTATATTTAGTATTGAGTAAAGTTAATTTCCGTTGTAGGTGGTCAATTTCACACTGCAAGTTCTCTGTGTCAATTTGGTACTTCCTATTACTTTTATCTAAATTTAAAGAATACATATCTAATTGTTTTAGAAGGTTCAATCTTTCCCTATTTAGTTTTAAGGTTCAATCTTTCCCTATTTAGTTTTAAAACCTTACCAAGGGGTATCGTATTATCCAGTAGTAACTGGGTTGTGGAGGTCAGATAGGCAGTCGCTCCATGTAAAATACTGGTATTCAGCTGCATCCCGTTAGACTAGAAGCCGACCCCAATAAAACTTCGGAAAAGGCTAGGCAAATGATGACGTATAGTCGGAAAACCAGACTGCAGTTGAGCAGATTGACTCAGTATTATATCAATTTGCCGCATTATATCTTTTTAATACGACTAACTTGATTATACGACTGACAAAGAATAACCTACAGCTGTGTTTGAGACTCCTTTAAATTAATGGTCTTTCGTTTTTTTTTTGAGTTTTCAATATTACTTGCAAAAGACAAAAAATATATTTAAAAAAAATATGTAAAGAAACACATTTTAGCAAATTTAAAATTTTAAGCTATCTTCGGGTAGTGTATTAATCTAAACTATTTTCGTTTTGCAACCGTGACGTCGCTAATGTATCTCAGGTAGAAATAAGTTTTTTTTTTCTTATAAGTAAGTGAATGTAATTATTTTTGAGAAATAAAGTTAAACCATAAACCATAAACAGCCACGAAACTAAAAAACTATAAACAGTGCTCCAATAATGAACTATTAATTTAGTTGATAATCAAGACTGAACACATTTTTCTATTATCTAAGTTAAACAAAAATGCAGTGTAAGTAGTGCAGATTCAAATTCCAGGAATAATTATGCAAAATACCTTTTTGTTATCAACATTTTTGAGGCCAGTGACAAAAAAATTCGTATTAAAATTCTTTCTCTAATGTCCTTATAACATAAGTAAAGAGCAGGTATTACACCAGAACTCCCTATAGCCCCCAATTCCCTATGGCTGACGAGTGTTGAACCAAGTTGAGAACGGTAGGGTTAGCGGGAGAAATACTTATAATATTTTTGAGGAGTTTATTTTATTGTTCGATATATATATTTAATATTTACAGTGATATACCTGTAATGTTTATTTGTTTTTATGTTATAAAATATTACTGATGTTGAGCTCCTCGAGTTGTAAGTCGAGCTACACGATAACTGACAAATGCTTGCACTGACTGGACAGGTCCACTCAAATGTGTGTGGTTCTTTCTTCAAAAGACCATCTCAAACACTAATCTGCGTAGTCCTCATATGAGTTGAGCAAGTTTGTCTGGACGTTAAAATAGACTATAAATGACCTCTGAGTTTGTTTCGGCTGTTTCTTCGCAGAGTAGTCAGGTACGAAACACCGGCCCCATCCAGTTTTCTAAAAAAAAATACGTGTCAGAGTGTTTTCGCACTACGTCTGATCCGAGTCCGATCTGTACCCGTGAAAATACACTACAATACAAAATTGTATGACGAAAGCCGGATCTAGTGCGTAAACTACCATAGAAATAGTTCCACGACTACTCCGGGCTGGGTTCGGATCGGATTCAGATCAGATGTAGTGCGAAACAAGTGTTTGTAAAAACCTATTTGCAAAATAAACATCATTATCATAGTTACGGGTACATAGATAAAAGTTTTTATGGTGTTTGAGTGAGTAAAACTTTTAAAAAAAGGCCGTCACAGAAAAACCCGACGCAGTTAGTCTACAGAATAACAATAGGTAGAGGCAATAACGTTCTAACAGGAGTGATAATCATGTCCACTCGAAGCGAAGAGTTATCGATGAGTTTGAAAACAATGATCTGTAGTATCTTTCCAGATCAATATAATAACACCCTGTCCACTCGAACTCTTCTAGCAGAGATAGGTAATTAGCCGAATAAGAATATTACTGATAGAGCAAACGATAAGTTTACCTTCAGAATCAGAATCAGAAGTCATATTTGCCATGAATGTGGGTACAGAATAAGATGTAAACATTGTAAAAGCAGTTCCAACACACTCTACCTTAAAAACAATATCTATATCTACTCAATTATTATACAAACAGTAAAAAAAAACAGTTATATGGATCTAGTCTTCCTGCATAAACTAAACATCAATAATTTAATTATTTTGCTGCCTTTTAGCTACTTTACCACAACTAAACCAAGAACATAGTAATTTTTCTTTCAAACGATTAAGTCAAAGTGCTATGGACATAAATATGCATGCACAATTTTAAAATCGCTATCTCCTGTGCCTTACCCCTTACCGTAATAAGGGTGCAACACAATAGCATGGGGTGGCATAATTTCACGGGCCGCTGACACCGTCGCACGCTCAATAATACGTACAATGTTTACATAGCGGCTTTGCTCGGCTAACATAGTTGTTATTGGATGTTAGTCTAACCAATTTTATGAAAAGCGGTGAAAATAATCTATGTGTGTTCGGATTTAAAAAAATGTTTTTTTTGTCCTTTTAAAACGTAAAATAAGGACCTAGCTTTAGCACCTATGTGCTAAAACTAGGAAAATAAACGGAAATTAAATATAGAAAAAGTATATATTTTGACTCCACATGATGTTTCAAGGTTTCATAATATTATCTTATTACATTAAAGGATTACAAACAAAGAGGACCTCGTGGCTAAATAATAGCAGCCACTCGGGTCAATCTTTAGGTTAAGCCGTGCTTGTCTAGGTTGGTCTGTGGATGGATGACCACCCATTACATACCGAGTTTTCTCCGTGCCTCGGAAAGCACGTTAAGCCGTTGGTCCCAGCTGTCATTTGTAGATCTTTGACAGTCGTTACAGGTAGTTATAGTGGCCCAAAAAGTCTAACAACCAGTCTTACCAAGGGGTGTCGTATTACCCAGTACTAACAGGGTTGTGGCGGTCAGATAGGCAGTCGCTCCATGTAAAATACTGGTGTTCAGCTGCATCCGGTTAGACTGGAAGCCAACCCGAATAAACTTGAGAAAGGTTAGCCAGATTACATTAAAGGACAGTGATCACCATTCTCCTGCTTTTTTTCCCAATTTATTGGGGATCGGTATAGCATGTCTTGTTCTATCATAGTCTTTTCTATTACTCGTCATCTGATCAGACACCTTCTTTCATGCCATTAAAAGATTGTATCAGTTTAAAAGTGTTTGAGTATAAATTGAATGCTCGGGCATCCTTGAACACGCGTAAGGAGACCCGTTTTTTTTCGGATGAGGGCAGGAAGATGATGAGTCAGACAAATAAAATATCTATAGAGTAATACAATACACAACTTCGACGTAACATAAAAATATTAAATAACATAATCAAAATAATAATCATAATCAAGTAAGCAAATAAATATAAAAATTGTAAATAACAAAATGAGTTTCTTAATTATATATACAAATTTAAACAGTTTATGACACTCTGAAATAATGTAGCTTCCAGAAATAAAGAATTTTTGGTACCGCATCAGTAGTTCGGATAACCCCCTTTTTTTCGGATGGGAAATCATCAAATGACTCCTCCCGCTCTGAGCGGAGCAAGAGGGAGTGTCAGATTTTTACTGACTTAAACCCATCCATGTTCCTTCATCGCCCTTTGTGTTTCGGGGCCACGGTATCTCTTTCGAACAGCCCCGCAGCCCGCGTAAGGACACCCCTATGTCTGAATCGTAGATTTTTAAACTTAAAGACAAAATACCGTCCTTCATTCAATGACATCAAGAGAGTGCGCTAAGTATTTTCCGCTTGGAGGAAATGGACCAGAAGCCGTCTGGCCATATGTCTGTCATTGAGTTGTATCAATATAACCGTTATACGTTGTAATTGGTGTTTAGAATTTTGAAAAAAAAAAACCTATTCAAAGTTTTTAGAAACTGTGTTTTACCAATTTTTCCCCTATTGTCGCAAATAGCAAATAAGAAGTAGTACAAGTTACCAGATGGAGTTAGAATGTCCAGATTAACATATTATGTAGCTTCACCCTTCCGTCTGCTAATTACAAACCAACAGCGGTCACCAATCCGTCCTACCCACGGACTGTGTAATTGTGGCAATTTTCTCTTTGACCGTTCTTTGTAAAGGTCATTGGATCTTTGTAGGCCATTTTAGGGGGTTACGGTTTAAGAAATTTATTTCGCTCAAAAAGAATACAATTATTCACTTTTATGAGGAAAAACATAATAATTAAGATAAAATAAGCGACGGTTTCGCTTGGTAATAAACTAAAATTAAATTATAAAAAACGGTAAAAACTTACAATTTATAAATTACTAGCGGACGTCACGCGGTTTCACCCGCGTAGTTCCCGTTCCAGTGGGAGTACGGGGATAAAATATAGCCTATGTTACTCGTGGATAATGTAGCTTTCAAATGGTGAAAGAATTTTTTAAATCGGTCCAGTAGTTTTTGAGCCTATTCATTATAACCAAACAAACAACCAAACAAACAAAGTTTTCCTCTTTATAATATTAGTATAGATTTAGGTTGTGTTTTAATAGTCTCTTAAAAGTTGGAAGTGATTTCGATTCCTTGATTACTTTAGGTAAAGAGTTATAGAGTTCAGCCCCCTCATATACGACAGTCTTTGTACCATAGTTTGGCATTTAAACTCACTCCAGAATATAACATGAATATCTAAGTCACAAAATCAAATTAGAAAGTACTAAGGCATCTTCAAGCAATAATTTTCACGTCATTTATCATTCTAAAAATATTAGACCTTAAAATGGATTTTCCATTAATTTCATCCATGTAAACGTATTTTTAATGCTTATTTTTGCCGTAACGAAGAAACAGAACGTGACGACACAAAATATAACAGCGCCCAGCACTTAGGGGAAGGTCCACCCCAAGGCATAAAAATCAAATTAATATTATACTAGAACGTTTAATCACCCCCTTATCTCACTTGTGCACGAAAGACGTTATTTTATACTAACCATCCATCTTTATAATTTTGCTCTTACAACAACCTTATAAAAATGTCGTGATGGCCCCTCGCCTCTCATGCATGAGGTTGTGGGTTCAAATCCGGGCAAGTACCAATGTGACTTTTTCAATTCATTATGTACTTTTCTAATTTTATCTTGGACATCACAGACATCGGTGAAAGAGAACATCGTGAGGAAACCTGGACTTATACTTAATATAAGTCTGAAATCACCAACCCGTCTTGAGCAAGCGTGGTAATCAATGCTCGTGCCTTCTCGTATGAGAAGAGGCCTTTGCCCAGCAGTGCCACAGTAATAGGCTGGTATAATTATTATAACAACCTATTTGGATTGACGCAGTATTTACTTATCTCTCATTTGTGTCGGCGTGTTTTCTTCTTTGTATACTATGTCATCTTTCACACAACCCTTTTTAGCCACGGTTGACCTCATAGGGGACAGTAAAGGCACCAATAACTATAGGCCCGTATCCGTGTTGCCGGTTTTCAGCAAGGTGTTTGAAAAGATGATGCTCAATCAAATGCTTAACCATTTTAACACTAATAAAATATTACACGAGCAACAGTATGGTTTCACCAAAGGACGTTGTACAACTGACGCCGGTGTCACTTTATTAAAACACATATTTACTGCGTGGGAAGAGGCACAAGATGCCATAGGAATCTTCTGTGACCTTTCAAAGGCATTTGATTGCGTAAATCACGAAACCCTGATCTTGAAACTTCAGCATTACGGTTTAGGTAAACTTGCGCTCAGTTTAATAAAATCGTATTTGAATGATAGACAGCAGCAGGTACAAATAAATGGAGTCAACTCAATGGGTTTAAAAGTAAAAATGGGTGTACCACAAGGTTCGATATTGGGTCCCTTCCTCTTTTTAGTATATATTAATGACCTACCCCATCTATTTAACAACCATCCGCATATGGTGTTGTTTGCTGACGATACTTCTTTAATATTTAAAATAAACAGACGTGCCACTAATTTTGATGACGTAAATAACGCCCTACTGCAGGTCCACAATTGGTTTTCCGCTAATAATTTAGTACTAAATGGGAAAAAAACTAAATGCATTAGATTTGCTCTACCAAATGTCAAAAGTAGTGATTGTGACATAATATTGAATCAAGAGAAACTAGAATTTGTCTATAAAACGTCCTCATCTAACATCTCTTGCAGGACGGCTAAGCTCAGCAGCATATGCTGTTAGAAAAATCCGTCAATTTACTGATGTTGATACCGCGAGACTGGTCTATTTTAGTTATTTTCATAGTATTATGTCATACGGTATTTTACTATGGGGACGGGCTGCAGACATCGAGTCTATATTTATTCTGCAGAAAAGAGCCATCAGAGCCATTTATGAATTACGTAGACGCGATTCTCTAAGAGAACTGTTTAAGGAAATTAATATCATGACAGTACCTTGTCAATACATCTATGAAAACATCATGTACGTTAGAAAAAATCGGCATTTATTCAGTAAGAGAGGGGACAGACACCACTAAAACACTAAAAATAGGGACCAACTAGTTCAGCCAGGTTTCAGGCTTGCTAAAGTGGATTCATCTTTCATGGGGTACTGTTTGAAATGTTACAATAAAATACCTCCCCACATTCTTCAACTGAATGAGACGAAATTTAAATCTTGTATAAAACGCACACTATGTAGGCAAGCATATTATAAGTTGGGGGATTACATTGATGATAAAAATGCTTGGCTAAATGCTGGTCCTGCTCCACAACCATAGGTGGGGGGGGGGGGGGGGGAAATAATTGTTTGTACTGGTCGGGCATTATTTGAGTCCATCGTCACGTAAAGAAGAAGATGAAGAATTGATTCCCATGTTAATGTATTGTGGAAGCTGCAGAAGATTGTAAAAATATACTTGCATTGTATAGATTCCAGTTCTTAGTATTATATAATTGCATAGCACATGTGTGAGTACTTTGTACTGTTCAGCCACCATTTACATTTATTTATCTTTCATTGACTTGAATATGCCTTGGTAGCTGAGCGAATGTCATGCTCACTTAGATGTCTCGCTGATGGTGGCGGGTGTGTCGGGTCATTTAGTTCCCTTCAATATGGTTGAGTTGAATGGCGCCGGTACATGCGTCATGTCTGTGAACGGGCGCTGTCAGTTGGGACTGGTCATATCTTAGCTGCCAAGGTTCATTTTAGTTACTTTATTCATAATCTTCTCACAATATTCGTTCTCACATACATGTATAATCTCAAAATTAATGATGTAACCAAGATTTTGTAACAATATTTTGATTTTAAAAGAGTGTCCATGGAGTTTCTTGCCCGTTCTTCTCCATAGAGATCTACGCTAGGGAATGGGCAACTACAGTACTTTCTCAAGTTATTATGCCTTGTGACTGGGACTGTAGCTTTGATTTTCTTTTTTGTATTTTTGACTTTCAAAAGTGCCGTAATGGTCTAATTGAAATAAATGCTTTGAGTTTGAGTTTGAGTTTTGAGTAAAATAACAATGACAACCTTACCAAAGACAGTACCTACTGGGTAATAGGCAGTCGCTCTATGTAAAATATCGACCATCGACTCCCGCTACGTGGATGTGTTGCGGGAACTATATTCATCGGCCACTCTGCAGGTTCGCATGCATACCCTATCTAAACCCGTACAGATCAAGCGGGGAGTGCGACAAGGTGACACCATTTCACCAAAACTTTTCACAGCAGTTCTCGAAGACATTGTGAAATGCTTAAATTGGGACTGTTGCGGTGTTAACATTAATGGTGTTTACCTGTCGCATTTAAGATTTGCAGACGACCTTATCCTCTTTGCTGAGAACTTTGGAGATCTTCAAGTTGTCCTTAAAAGGAGATATCCCGAAGAATACAGCTTGGGTGGGCAGCGTTCAGCAAATTGGACAATTTTTTTAAATCACCCAAAATTCCGCTATGCATTAAGTCTCGCCTTTATAATCAGTGTGTCCTGCCCACAATGACGTATGGTGCTGAAACATGGACGCTCATGCAGGAGGCTGTGTACAGACTGAGAGTTGCACAGAGAGCCATGGAGCGTTCCATGCTCGGCATTAAGCTGATAGATCGAGTTCCTAACGTTGAAATCCGAAAACGCACAAAAGTTTTCGATATTGGAAATCGCGTTACGGAACTCAAATGGAGTTGGGCAGGACACCTAGCAAGGCGCAGTGATGACAGGTGGACCAAGGCTGTCACTGAGTGGCGTCCAAGAACGAGTGGGGATTGGCACAAGTAAAGAGAGGCCT
Source organism: Xestia xanthographa (assembly GCA_905147715.2). Taxonomy (NCBI): domain Eukaryota; kingdom Metazoa; phylum Arthropoda; class Insecta; order Lepidoptera; family Noctuidae; genus Xestia; species Xestia xanthographa. Next base: position 23,244,095 of record LR990657.1, read on the forward strand.
ATACCCAGCAGTGGGTGAGTTCGGGCTGTGGATGATGATGATGATGATACATTAATCCCCAAGTTACTCCAAGGAATTATTATTATTCAAAAACGAATAGTGAACATTATAAACGGAGATAAATGACAAGCAACCAATCTTCTTCTTGTACTATCTTTTATTCAACTGTTTAGTTTTAAATTTTTCAAAATTGTAATCTAAATTTAACTTGAAACTTATTTTGTATTGTATTGTAATTTTATTTTTGGAAATATCTGGCATTAGTCCGTTCGCATGTGTTATACATAATCCCAGATACAGGGTATAACTGGGATACATATAAAAAATATGTATCGCTGTGTTGGTTACCTAAATAAATAAAAAAAAAGAAATACTTGTCATTTTGTTCCCTTTCTGATCCATAGGTATTGCAACTCGGATGGACTAGAATCATATACCTAGAAAGATTAATACAAGTTTGTCTCACGCAGTCTCTTAGACCGTGTACATTTTGTGGTATAATATGCTCATTTCTGAACAAACTAACAAAAAATATATATAATTATAGAACTAACATTACATCTTACATCCTCATTCTTCAAAAGTAGGGTCAGCTCAGTAAATACGAAAAATGTAGTCGATACAAAGGCCTTTGTAGCAAGGGGAGATAAAAGATTGTCCGTCAAAGTTATCAGAGCAAGGGGACACGAGGTAATCCCCAACAATACTTGTGACGTGATTGTGAAGTGATTGATGTGAGTGATTACATTTTATAATCCGTTTTATTGTCATTTTGTTTGATTTTTTTGGTGACTGTAGTTTTTTTAAAGTGAACTTTAAGAAATGAGATACGAGTTTGTGTCTTTTAAGGTACATATTATTATGTTGTAATTTAAGTACGCTAGAAAGGTTTTTGTGAGTAATTCTTTTGTAAGTAGTACTCTGATTTTTCGAAACTATTAATTTTGTCAAGAGCAGTATGAACTGCTTTAATGTTTCGTAACATCAAAAGATATCAAATTAGAAACAGTCTTTAGAATACTTTTGTACTTTTTTAAGTAAAAATCCTTGACATGAGACAGAGCTAAATTGTATAACATGGTTAATATCTTGTTTTAAACATAAAATTATTTAATTTTGGGTCTAGTCTAACACAAACAACATTGAAATTGTTGTTGTGTGATTGTTTGTCACTTATTAATATGTTCTTTGCGAACATTCGTTGCGTGAACGTATGTTACACAACGAACATTGTCGTTCGCGAGCACAGCGATTGAAACCTTTATTTGTGTTTTGTTTCACTCTTCTTCTTCTTCCTTCACAATAAAGTGTTAGTTTCACGAATCCATGTTAGATGCGTAACAAAAGCTCGCGCAGCGATTGTTCATAACAATTTCATGAAGCGAATGCTCGTAGTGGGAGCGATCCAAAATTAGTATTTTGCCATTAGGTACGTCATTCGTCAGTAGGTACAAGTTATTGGAATAAAGACCTTAGTAAGGAACAATAAGGCTATTTTTAGTTGTCTGTTATCATAAACTAAATTACTGTTGTCGTTCATCCAACAGCAAATTAACTTTAGCGCTCAAAGACTTAACTTAATTTAGTCATTGGAATAATTATTAAAGTTTATTTGGACTTTGAAGTTGGTGTATGGCGTGAACATAAATGATATTTCAAACGTTAATTTTCTATTTTTGACGATCTCTTAGAATACCTAGTCACAGATCGCAGCTGCAAATTATTTTCGTCATAATTATTATTAATTATCCTCATGGAGGATGGACTGGATTTTCAGAAGTGGGTGGTTACAGTCTGAGGAGCTCGTGGCTAAATAATAACAACCGCTCGGTTCGATCCTTAGGATAAGCCGTGCTTGCCTAGGTTGGTCTGTGGATGGGTGACCACCCTTACATACCGAGTTGCCTCCGTGCCTCGGAAAGCACGTAAAGCAGTTGGTTCCGGCTGTCATTTGTAGATCTTTGACAGTCGTTATAGGTAGTCAGTGGCCCAAAAAGTCTGGCAACCAGTATTACCAAGGGGTGTCGTATTACCCAGTACTAACTGGGTTGTGGAAGTCAGATAGACAGTCGCTCCATGTAAAATACTGGTATTCAGCTGCATCCGGTAGACTGGAAGCCGACCCCAACATAGTTGGGAAAAGGCTAGGCAGATGATGAATGATATCGGTACAGTAGTGCTTGAACTTAATACCACTAGTTTTTACCATTCAACCTTTGGGTTAAATTAGAATTCAATTCAACAATTCTGAAAAGATATTAATTAAAAATAGTCATTTTTTCTGGTAGTATATTTTTTAAATGGGAAAAGATGTGAATTTAAGGACCATTTTTTTTTCAAGCTTGTGTTATAATGGTTATTGTGGTACATGTATGTGCCCAGCACAGAAAGAAAAACTGAAATTCATTCATAGATGAAAGAATAGGTCCAAAAAAACAGCTGCAAATTACAATCCATATTCCTTAGACACCAACAGTCAGTCAGTACACAACGCCAATCATCAATCAACGTACGAAATTCTTCATTATAATATGCATTTAATATGGCGAGTGCAAGAACTCGTCAGTGTCGCTCGGGACACGAATGACAAATGACAACGATCGTTTATCTTCCTATCTGTCAGCTGAGCCAATCAACGCACGTGTAGAACTCGCTTTAATTTCCAATCGACACCAATACAATCGATACCAAACCTTGTAGATAACAACATAGCGTTTAACAGGACTGCATTTTACATTTTTGTCAATTCAATCTAACGCCCAAATGCATCAGAGCTGCATATTCGAATGTTTAATGAAGAACTGAGGGGTCATTCTAAAATGGTACTAACATGTTAGGTCGGTTGTCATGACGACGGATTGACGGTCAAGCAATCGCTAATCGCCAGCAATCAATCAAGCATTTGAAATGGGACAGTGCAAGTAGTTGTAAGAATAGCTTTGAAATATTCCAAATGTATTGAATGGGATATTAGGGATGGGTTAAACGTTGAATCGTGATGGTTATCTGATGTTGCCATTAGGTGGAATATTAAAGCGTGTTTATGTATTTATATTTAACGTTTAACGGAAAGGCTATTTCTTTGCAATTACGGTGAAGTTTATCTAGTATTAGAAAAATGGGCAAATTGACAAATATTTGTACACAAAATTCTTATAATACAATTTAGTGACTAGGATTAAGTTGTACAATAAAGACAGTATAAGAAGGAACGTTTGGCTTCTAAACTAGGCAAAGAGCCTGTTTTAGAAGCCAGAATGTAATAATCGTGCAAGTATTTTTAATTTTCTTTAAACAAATTTTTAAGTGAACGTTTTGCTAATATAATATTGTACATATTTTCTAAAAATTAAAAAATTAAAACTACCTTATTGTAATAAGATTTTCATTTTTGTCATATGTCAACTCCAGCAACGTCTTGGTTAGTATATAATACCTAAATTGACCAAAAACGTCTCTTGCACAAACGTCCCTAGTGCATTTGAGGACATCATCAATTCATCATGAAAAAAGTACCAAAACCATTCAAATAAGAACTTTCTCGCTTATTCATTATTATAAATAAAAATAATAATAAATAAATAATTAATTAATTATTTTTTTATTAATAATTAATAATTTTTATTTAATTATTTTATAATCATTTATTATTATAAATAAATTAATAAATAATAAATAAGCTGCAAAAGAGCGAATAACAAATAAATAAATTAAAGCCTCTAATAGAACATCTTGTAGCACCTTTACTGTAGACTTAAAGTCAAATAATCCGTTTGTGGATGGCCCGTATATTCGTGTTCGTCCGACCCGGAGACTAAGATCTATTTGCAGCAGTCGCATGCGGTAGGAGTAATCGATCAACAGAACAGCTGGACACTGACCTGGGAGAGGTTAATGCCCTATAAATCGAATGCTTTGAATTTTTTTTGTGACTAATATGGAAATTAGTTATTAATGCCAATTTCAAAGGCCCTAAACATAACATCACGCCTGTAATCCCCGAAGGGTAAGGCAGAGGTGTACCTAATAGTACACCTACATTTTGCCAGTTATGTTTAAGTTCCTTGTAATAGGGGGCGAGCCTATTGCCATCAACCGGGCGCAAATCCAGACTCCAAAGCTGCTACATGCACAAGGTTTTATTTTGCCTCCTTACCATAAAATGAAATCCTTAGATACTGTACCTAACCTACATACGTGATTAAAACAACGTTAATGAACCTCATTACTGGTGCCGAGAATTTTAATCACTCTTTGGGTACTTCCAAATTCAAACAAGTTTCAATCAGCGAACACCCTAATTATAACTTGTTGAAGTACTCCATTTGGTGCCTAGTAACCCCAGTAGCGGTGGTAGCAGGTTACCCCTTACCAATGATGTTATAAACGTTTTAGAAAAAAGTTGCTTGCAGATTGGAGTTTCATCCAACCAATTTAACTCCATCATACACACCTACATTTCAATAGTTACGTCTAAGTTCCTTGCAATTGGGGGCGAGCCTATTTCCTCATCAAACTTTAAAAAAATAGAGATTGACTCGAATTAAAAAAAAAAAAATCTATTTAGACGAATAACGCCGTCGAGTAGAAATATTTAGCCGTGACATAACTCAGAAACCGGGGGATACTGTTTTACACGAAAAGGGAAGGCAAATGTGTATAGTATTGTAAATTTTTATAACATACAACCAACAGACAGGCTGCATAAGCATTTGGATTCTCATAGGATTTTAAATAAAACGTAATTTTAGAAAATACACAAGAAACACACACAAAGGACAAAACACACATGCAAGAAGAGATTTGACAGAAGTGTCAATTGAATTTAATCCTTATAAAAGTGTGGTTCTAAAGTCGTTGAAATTTATTTTCCTCAAACATGCTTGGAAATTTGAGCATTATTTTGACAACCTTCTTCGAGATAAATCGAAATTGCTGTACTGGCCAGATACATGCGACCAGCGGCCGGCAAAATTTTGTATAAAAATCCATATCTGTCGTGTTTAGCGGCCAAATAAACTACTTATTAAACCCATGTCTGTCGTGTTATTTAAAAATGGAACGATCTTTTACTCTGAAACATGGCATGGCAACCAAGGAGGTAACTTTTTAAAGGTTTTATTTAAATTGGCTTATAAATAGAAAGCGGTCTATTGAAAAAAAAACAAATGAACTCTTCAACGCGAGAAAAAAATATTGTTGTTTGTGTGCATCATTGATTTTGAAAAGTAATTGTATTAATTTCCTCGTATTGTTTGATAAAAGTACTATACAAGCCTTGCCTCTGTTGCTGGCCGCTGCAGTAATGTACAATTATTTAAAGTATGTATAGAAAAAAATATTTTTATTTTACCTTTTTTAGTTGTTCCCAAACAAATTTTTGCCATGAATTTATTTTACATTGGTAACAATACATGTCATTGTAATAGGCTTATCCCCAATAAATGGATCTTAACATACATAACTGTCGAAATCTGGGTGTATTGTATACATCTGCCTACCCTCTCAGAGCATACAGGCGTGTTGTTACGTCATGATGTTGTGTAAACAATAAACATCCAAGCGATTTCAGCAATCAATGCAGATTTGCCGTCTATTTTTGAAGAGTTCCATTATATATCTCCGAAGATCAGCATTAGATCTTTACCATTTAAATGGGACCACACGGAAAGCACCAGCTTTTAAATAAAAAAAGAATCATCAAAATCGGTTCACCCAATCGAAAGTTCTGAGGTAACTAACACAAAAAAAAAAAAAAACTGGCGAATTGAGAACCTCCTCTTTTTGGAAGTCGGTTGAAAATAAGCATTTCAGACAAAATTGAATCGTTGGTGCTAGTACTAATGATTAAAAATAGGTAGGTAGTACCTAGTCGCTCCGTGTGAAGTTCTGGTATTCAGCTGAATCAGGTTAGACTGGAAGCCGACCCCAACAAAGTTGAGAAGTGGCAGGCAGGCCACGATCGTTCATAGGAAATCATCCTTATATCTTTATTCAAACTAGACAAACTAGACACCCAACAACATCTTTTTAGAGTTCCGTAGTCAACTAGGAACCCTTATAGTTTCGCCATGTCTGTCCGTCCGTCCTCGCTTAATCTCTGTGACCGTTAGCACTAGCAAGCTGAAATTTGGTACCAATATGTATATCAACCACGCCGACAAAGTGGTAAAATAAAAATTGGAAAAAAATGTTTTATTAGGGTAGCCCCCCTATATTATGTAAAGTGGGAAGTGATTTTTTTTTTAATTTCAACCCTAACGTGTGATATATTGTTGAAAAGGTATTTAAAAATGAATAGGGGTTTTTTAAAATCATTTTTTGATAATGTCAATAATTTCGGAAATAATCGCTCCAAAAGTAAAAAACAATGTGTCCCCCCCCCTCTAACTTTTGAACCATAAGTTTAGAAGATATGAAAAAAATCTAAAAAGTAGAACTTTATAAGGACTTTCTAGGAAAATCATTTTGAACTTAATGGAAACAACAGTTTTTGTACAAAAAAGACAAAAAGTTGTACAAAATAATTTCTGGACTAAGTTTGTAGTATATTCGTATATGCAAGCATTTTTACATAATGGATACCCACCTTTAAACTCATAAGTGGGAACACTTATTGTGACGGACGGGAAACTACGGAACCCTACACTGAGCGTGGCCCGACACGCTCTTGGCCGGTTTTTTAGTAGTATAGCCTCAACGTCTATACCTTTACAGTACACCGACAATCCAGTTATGTTAAATACTCATATAGATAGGAGAGCCTACTGCCATGAACGAGTAACAAATTATAGGCTACGGACGGCTTCTAGGAATTTCTTAATGGAAAAAACTAGTAACACTTTCAACGACCCAAAATTCTTAAAACTTTATTATATCTGTACAAAAAACCTACACAATCCGAAAATTCAGTTATCTCTATTGAGCTTTTTATTTTAAAGATTCTAAGATAACATTATTCTTGCTTATTTTAGGCATTCAAAACTTTTTAAGTACCCAAAAATATAACCAAATTTAAAAATAAATTGAGCATAAATTAACCCTTATCGCTTCTATTACTTCGACGAAAACAATATTTTCAAATTACAGCAGTACTTAAGCTGAAAACAATTATTATAAGTAATGAAATTATGGCTGGAAAAATTCTTGAAACCAAATATAAGATGGCATCCATTAAGTGCTTATATTTTTTATTCAACCTTAAAAAATATAATTTGAGTGGTTCGCTCTCTCGCGTTTTACTAAAAGTAATCAAGAAAAGGGACAATGATTAAATAAGCTTTCGCAGTATATTTTTCATTAGTGTATAAAAATAATAATTAACTTTTTTATTAGAGCAATGCCTACTGTTTTCATTTTAGTTGTTTGGGAGAGGCCTAGCGGGCATTCGGCTTTCATTAACAATAGGCGGCATCTAAATGAATGGCTAATAGAGCTTTCGACATCTTCCTGCAGGCTCTTGTCCTTTGTTATTTCGGTCGGCGCAACACGTTTTTATCTTCCATTCTTCTCTGTAAATCGTCACGCTACCATTCACTTCTTTTTTACCCGACTGCGCCAGAAGGAGAGTTATGTTTTTCGAGAGTATGTATGTATGTAGGTATGTATGTATAATTGTTTGGCACGCTCTGTGGCCTGAACGAATGAGAGGTGTAGTTAGATTCGTATTTACTGTAGAGTGATATGCCCAGTATATAAAAGTAAAACAAAATGGCGGATTTTTGGCGCAAAATTCAAATGTTTAGCATGCTCTGCAGCCTGAACGGCTCGAAAAGGGCTCATCATGAGGATTTAAAAATGGTATAATTATCTAAGTAACTAAAAAGCGTAAAATAAAATGAAAAATATTAAAAAAAAATAGAAAACTCGACTGCGTAAAAATAAAATTTCATTTTTTTTTTCCTTTATATCATTCCTCGAACAATCCATCTATCTTTTCTTTGGTCCTCCTCTCCCAATAGCTAAATATAGCTTTTGCTTTTGAATAAAGCTTTACCGAATTTCGTTGGAATATACGTCAAAGATGGGTCATGGAAGCTCCAAAAAAAGCTTTCTTTAAAGGCTCTTCAAAATCAACGAACTGGACTATCCTATTCTACGAAAACTTAACAAACGTATTCAGAATTCCAACACAAAGACGTACAAAAGAACAGTACCTGTATTCTCCAGCGGTAATAAATTCTAAAAGCGTATATTTCCTAAGAACCAGTACTCATCGCAAGTGATAACCGACTGTCAGGTCACAAAGACCGAGACCCTAGCACGAACGCGCGTTGTAAACGTCGACTTTTGAATCAAAATACAACTCCTCATTATCTGCCTTGTGTTTTCCCAACTATGTTGCGGTCAGATTCCAGACTAACTAGAAAAAATATATTTGAACTAGAAGTTCCATCTATCATTTTTAGATCTTTGACAGTCGTTACAGAAAGTCAGTGGCCCAAAAATCTGACAACTAGTCTTACCAAGGGGCAACGTATTTCCGAGTACTAACTGGGTTATTGATGTCAGATATTATGCATTAGTAGAATCCAGGTTACGATACAGCATTATGTTTTGGGGGAGTAGTTACGGGTATAATTGCCAATGAGCATTCAAACTACAGAAACGTGCATTAAGAACGATTGTCAGAATCCCACAACAAGAGTCATGTAAAGAATATTTTAAAAAATTTGGTATTTTGAAAGTACCAAGTTTATATGTTCTAGTAATACTCAGCCACTTTGTGAAATACATACACGAGCACGAATCACAAGAAGAACGTGAACTTAGGGAGAAAACTAGAAGAAACGTTATCTATACTTCTATACTTATACTATAATATTATAAAAAGGTAACATTTGTTTGTAAGTTTGTATGTTTGTAAGTTTGTATGTAGGGGTAATCTCCGGAAGTAATGAACCGATTTCAAAAATTCTTTCACTGGTAGAAAGCTACATTATTCGTGAGTGCTATAGGCTATATTTTATTCCCGTACTCCCACGGGAACGGGAACTACGCGGGTGAAACCGCGGGACGTCAGCTAGTAAAAAATAAAATTGCACAGAAACTTAATATTACTAAACATTGCTCTAAATACCAAGCAGTAGAATTATTTAATAAGTTGCCTACTGACTTAAGATCATTGATTTACAAAGGTACTCTATTCAAAGCCAAACTTATAGTATTGCTGTTGAATAAATGTTTATATTCTATAACTGAATTGGTGACAAATGATGGTGAATAGTTTTTATATTCACTAATTTACTTTTTGACATTAAATATTTATGCAAGACATTATTCAATTTTTTGCATTATAGAGATTAGATTAGATTTAGAAGTATTTGACTTAATAATATTTACAATAATTTATATAATTACTATTTACATTCTATTGATACAATATTTATCTTATTATGTTATTTTAGATATTAATTGAGTGAATTTTACTGTTTTAATATTCATAATTTGTTGTTTTTAGCTATAAAATATTAATTAAGCAGAGGTACTGTACTCTTGGCTATCAATGAAAAATGCTTGAGAAAATACCATTGAAAACATAAACACAACAATTATATTGGTTTCCAATGACAACAACCCAATTCTGTTTGACACTAAGCCAATGTTGCAAGGAGGCAAATCTCACAGAAAAATAACAAAGTGAAATATTGTTAATGTACAAACTAATTCAAACACAATGCGAATTGTTATATGAATAAATAAATAAAAATAGGCAGTCGCTCCATGTAAGATACTAGTATTCAGCTGCATCCGGTTAGACTGGAAGTTGCCGCGCGTTCGTGTTAGTTCGTCTGGTCGGAAAGAACCGCCCCGACCTGGAAACATCAACTGTGAAGTTTCTTCCACAATATTGTGAAACTAGTTCAAACATATTTCTTTGAAAGTGTTCGAACGAAAGGAAAAATGTAAAAGTGCACTTTTGCATTTTATTTTACAACTTCGTGACTTGGTTCGAATCAATTATAGGTGAGGTGTAATTAAAGTGGAATTGACTTTTTTAATGAACGTGATTGTGTTTTTTCTTAATTTGCTTATTTTTTTAAGATTGTTTATTTCTAAGATACTGTTTCAGTGTCTGTTTATCAGGCAGACGGATAAATTAATGATGTTGGCCAAAGGAATCGCTTTTTGATGTTTATTTAGCTTAGAAGGACCACCTTCTGCTTCTTCAGCCGTGTGGTAACCGGCAGAGTAGAATAGAACCAACCCATTACACTCACGGGTGTCGTATAAGGCGACTAATGTCTGAGGCAGAACACCTTGCGCCTCCGTAGACCAGAGAATGGGCAGCAGCGTTTTCTGTTAGTCTTTCATCACTGCGGTCTCCAATCCACCTGCCAAGCGTGGAGATTACGGCAAATTCCTCCCATCATGGGAGAGGATTATGTCTAGCAGTGGACGTTATGGGCTGTTGTTGTTGTTAGCACTTCTACCAAAGATTGTTTATTATAAAAAAAAAAACAATCTTAAAAAATAAGCAAATTAAGAAAAGCAGCTACTGTTTCAGTGTCTGTTTATCAGGCAGACGTATAAATTAATGATGTTGGCCAAAGGAATCGCTTTCTGATGTTTATTTAGCACTTCTGCTCCTTCTTCTTCTTTAGCGTGTGGTATCCGGCAGAGTAGAATAGAACCAACCCATTACACTCACGGGTGTCGTATAAGGCGACTAATGTCTGAGGCAGAACACCTTGCGCCTCCGTAGACCAGAGAATGGGCAGCAGCGTTTTCTGTTAGTCTTTCATCACTGCGATCTCCAATCCACCTGCCAAGCGTGGAGATTACGGCAAATTCCTCCCATCATGGGAGAGGATTATATCCAGCAGTGGACGTTATGGGCTGTTGTTGTAGTTGGCACTTCTACCAAAGTGATAAAGTGATATGTGATAATCGAAATTCGTTCTTAACAGCGTTTTTCAAATGCTCTAGTTAAAATATTGAAGACCAGTTATTGCCTCCAGCTTCACCTACGCGGGTAACGGAAATTATCTCACAAGAACGTGCTGCCAGTATAAAAGTAGCCTATTTGCTATTTCCAAGATGGCACATCTAAATCCGTTCAGCCATCTTGGCGTGTATATTAAGTTTGAAGATTAAAATGGCGTAAATAAGCTTATTGTTCTTGTAAAAACTGACTAAATGCCTCGTTGGTCTAGTGATCGCAAGCGCGACTGCTGAGTATGAGGTCCCAGGTTCGATTCCCGGGCCGAGCAGTGTTATTAGGTTTTCAATCAGGAATTACTCGGTACCTGCTTAGTGGCAATAGACTTGCCCTCTATTCATCATCATCTGCCTAGCCTTTTCCCAACTATGTTGGGGTTGGCTTCCAGTCTAACTGGATGCAGCTGAATACCAGTATTTTACATGGAGCGACTGCCTATCTGACCTCCACAACCCAGTTAGTAGTACTGGGTAATACAATACCTCTTGCTAAGACTGGTTGTCAGACTTTTTAGGCCACTGACTATCTGTAAAGACTGTCAAAGATATACAAATTACAGCCAGGACCAACTGCTTGCATGCTGCTTGCTTTGCTTTGCTTATTTCATTTCATGTTTTTTTTTTTTTTCTGTTTTTTTTTATTAGTTGTAAGTACTGTTAATTTAACCATTGTTATTTGTGTTTTGTCCTGTGCGGGCTAATAAATGCTTTTTCTTTCTTTCTTTCTTTCTTACCCTCTATTACATGGGTCAAAAAAATTTAGTTGATAAAATGTGGGTGTACTATAAGTTACACCTCTGCATGACCCTACGGGGATAACAAGCGTGATGTTATGAAATGTTACTTGAAAAAACTTAAAGACAATAATATGGACCCACAAAAAAATAAACATTCAGTTAACTGTCTCCACAATACTGAATTTCCTCGCTTTGCAAACTAGCGAATCTGTACACATTCCGAGCCACTACCTTGTAATGGCCATCTCGAAACATTAAACTCACATCTTAAGACCTGTTTTTTTAATAGACTATCATAAGGACATTAGCAGACCGTCTTATTGCAAACGACGAGTGTTAAAGAGGGAATTTTCAAATGTGTACACTGTTTATAGGTAGGTAGGTACGTATTTTCTGCAATAAAGTTTGAAAAGTAGCATCTTTGGTGTGCTACGTTAAATTGTGTGGAAATAGATATGGTATTTTTTTTTCAAACACCATCATCATGCTGTCCTATTCTACTTGAGGTCCATCCATCTTTTCTTTTGTTTTCTTGTCCCTCTCACATGCGTTTGTTTACAGACAATGAAACAAAAGAAAATCAGGATATTATCCTGTAAGTACTTTATGTGTAGTGAAAAACCGTGAAAGTCTAAACTTTAAAACAATGTAACGAAATTCATCAGTACAGTCGAGTTTTTAATATCTTTGTTAACTTACAACTTGTTACGCCAATCATCATGATTTCAACCGAAAGACGTCCACTGCTGGACATAGGCCTCCCCCAAGTGTCGCCACATTGACCGGTCCCGTGCGACTCGCATCCAGAGGATTCCCGCAACCTTCACCAGGTCATCGGTCCACCTAGTGGGAGGTCTTCCAACGCAACGTCTTCCGGTTCGCGGTCGCTACTCCAGAACTTTTCGTCCCCATCGGCCATCTGTTCTGTTGTGTTACGCCAATGCTTAACATCAACTGCTAAAAGGGCGTATTCACGTTGAAAGCTGGCTACTGGCGCCGATCTGCCAGCGCTTATTGGAACCGGTCCGTGCAGGTAGACGGCGCAGGCAATCTCTATACTTTTTGCCGAACCAGCGCCGATAAGCGCCGAACGTCGAAAAGCCCTTAAGCGGATTGGTTTTTCTGTTTTTAAATTTTGTATGCACGTCATGTAACTGCGATAAATAAGGATTTTTACTTTCTTTATAATCGTGCTCAGAGCAAACAAAAATATACCTTGTGGTGACAAATTTGTTTTACTGTACAAAATGTATACTTAAATCATTAGGTAAGTGAGAATTAGTACTTGGATATGAGTAAAAGTAAAAGAAAAAAACCGGCCAAGAGCGTGTCGGGCCACGCTCAGTGTAGGGTTCCGTAGTGTCCCGTCCGTCACAATAAGTGTTCCCACTTATGAGTTTAAAGAATCAGACAAAAAGAAACAGAAATCAGACAAAAAGTTGTACAAAATAATTTCTGGAAAATTATTTTGTACAACTTTTTGTACAAAAACTGTTGTTTCCATCAAGTTCAAAATGATTTTCCTAGAAAGTCCTTATAAAGTTCTACTTTTCAGATTTTTTTCATATTTGCTAAAGTTATGGTTCAAAAGTTAGAGGGGGGGGGGGGGGGCACATTGTTTTTTACTTTTGGAGCGATTATTTCCGAAATTATTGACATTATCAAAAAAATATTTTAGGAAACCCCTATTCATTTTTAAATACCTTTCCAAAAATATGTCACACGTTAGGGTTGAAATTAAAAAAAAAAAACATTTCCCACTTTATATATAGGGAGCAGCCCCCCTATATGTAAAGTGGGAAGTGTTTTTTTTTTTAATACCCTAATAAAACTTTTTTTCCAATTTTTATTTTACCACTTTGTCGGTGTGATTGATATAGATATTGGTACCAAATTTCAGCTTTCTAGTGCTAACGGTCACAGAGATTAAGCGAGGACGGACGGACCGACAGACATGGCGAAACTATAAGGGTTCCTAGTTGACTACGGAACCCTAAAAATAATAAATCAATGAACTCAAAATTGAACCTTGAATAGGTATTAGATATTATTGTTAGATATAATATAATCTTAAGTAAAGCCACACTCAATAAAACATCAAACAACACCAAGAATCCGCTACACAAAATACAGTCACAAAATTCACTCTAAAAATTTTAATTACGACACGTATACAATATGTTTTTAATGCAGCCAACCCCAAACTGCTCTTTGTTATGCTTTTTAACCCGCTTTGTGACTAAAATATATGTTAAAAACTCTCTCGACCACACATTATTTTCATTTTTTCGGGATATGACAAAGCGATGCAAATGTGTCTAATTTATGTTGCAAATTGACTAATTCAAAGAGCGAGTGTGTTTTTCGTACAAAAAACTTACAAGGTTAGGAAAAATGATAATGTTTTTTCGTCAAATAACGCCGAAGGACATGTGACACTTTTGTAAGAGGATAAATTCTTCTTTTATAAAATGAAAGCATCAATCAATTTTTTTCTCGACTTGACTCTTTATCAATTTGTACCAGTCGTTTTCCAATTAAATTCTCAATAGCAACCAGAATTCTGAATTTGTGCCCTGCTGATAACAAAATTATGGTTTCCTATTAAACACGGCACTTCTTATAAAAGTGACGAATCATGAGTGTTCGTTCACACTCACCGCTGCCTACGACTTTAGTGTCTACAGGTGTCATGTGTGTACAATATACCCATTTTCCTCCGTGCCTCGGAGAGCACGCCAAGCCGTTGGTCCCAGCTGTCAATTATCTAGGTACAATTGACAGGTGGGACCAACGGCTTGACCTCTGGCTTGACAGTCAAGCCTTAACAGGTAGTCTAGTAACTAAAGTCAATACTATCTATCTTAGGGTTATTGTACATTCGTCACAAAGTTAATTCGCCACGAAAAAAAGTATGTGTAAACTCGCCATAACTCTATTTTCATGAAGGAAAATCCGCCATATTGTATATTTTCGTATAGATAGCAAAAAAAACAAACAATAAGTAGATTATAACGTTATTTATTTATTTTTAATAATCACAGAAATTCACATATAAATCACAGTTCTACTTACAGCTAAAATATACGCTAATATTGTCTGGTTTTGGTCTGGTTTTGGTTTCTATTTTAAGGCCGCATTGTCAAGGACAGCGTGACCTGCGTGACACGCCTAATCCTAAATAAATATGTATTGCAAGTGGCTGATTTGCTTACAACATTACAAGAAAAAACATTTTTTTTTTATTTTACAAATTACTTAAACATTTATTTGTATTCAGTAAGTATGTACCTACCCATTATATACAATTTACAAATCGAATAAAATAAACTTAACTAACTAACTTAAACTATAAACTTAAAAAACCGGCCAAGTGCGAGTCGGACTCGCGCACGAAGGGTTCCGTACCAATTATTATAAAAAAATCACGTTTGTTGTATGGGAGCCCCCCTTAAATATTAATTTTATTCTGTTTTTAGTATTTGTTGTTATAGCGGCAACAGAAATACATCATCTGTGAAAATTTCAACTGTCTAGCTATCACGGTTCATGAGATACAGCCTGGTGACAGACAGACGGACAGACGGACAGACGGACAGACGGACAGACAGCGAAGTCTTAGTAATAGGGTTCCGTTTTTACCCTTTGGATACGGAACCCTAAAAATGGCGTCAAAAAACTCCTAAACACTGTCAACTGGTAATGTCCCCAAGAGACTGGCGGCTGAATTCAAATAAATGTTTAAGTAATTTGTAAAATAAAAAATAAACTGCTGGTAAAAAAAAAGAAAAATAATAGAGAGAATTAAATCACAGTAATAATCACGTTTTTTTAATGTTAATTTACGTCTACAAAAAAAAACACAGTTTTACTTACAATTAAATATATATTTATTGCAATATGTTGATTTGCCTTCAGCTTCTAATCGACTTGTATCTTTACTACTTAACTATCGATTTTTTTCCACGTCGTCTCAATCGTATCCATCTTCAAACAGACTTTATCCAGTAAATATCGCTCCGAAATAAGTTTGACTCAAATTAAGAGCTTCGAATATTTTCTTTTAAATACTATAAAAAAATCTTCCACTACTAACCTCTCCGAACCTTCCCCAGTCAAGTCTATCGCTAGTAGTAATAGTAGAAGCCTTGAATTTTGTATTTACGTCATAAAAATCGTTTTCAAACAGTATACTCCAAAACTTTTTTTTTTCTGTTTTGCTTCTAACGAATACAATCCACTACTAACGTTTATCTATGATAAACGGCCGAAAAAAACAGATTTTTCGAATTTTACGGAATGAAACGGAAGAACCTGATTGCCTCGTATATTGCCAACAGCTCTCGATCGTACGGGCTGTACTTCCTCTGCGAAGGGCTGAGGTTCCTCGAAAAGAATGGCAGTGGCTGCCTTTCCGCCTTACTCCGCTACTGCAGTACGACTAGAAAAAGATAGATACAGCGAGCGAGCAAGCGTGTGATAGCATGTGCAGGAGCGCAGGAGAAAAGAAAGATTTTAGAAATCAATGGCCCTTCACAGCGTGGATAGTGCTGAACTCGAAAATATCATCCTTGGCCTTAAAGACAATTGTGCTGTTGGTTTTGACGAAATATCCCCTTCAATCGTGAAAGCGACTCGTCACATTCTTATTCCGATCCTTGTTTTCATCTTCAATTTGTGCTTTTCTACGGGAACTTTTCCTGATGTTTTCAAAACTGCAGTTGTCCACCCTATCTATAAGTCGGGAGAAAAAGACGATGTCGCCAATTACAGACCCATTTCAGTGTTGACCACCCTCTCAAAGATATTTGAAAAAGTAATAAACCATCGACTCACCAAATACCTAAATAAATTTAACCTTCTTTCTAATAATCAGTATGGCTTCAGGACTGGAAAATCCACCGGAGATGCTGTACTGGAACTTACAGATACGATAATTAACCATTGGAAAAATAAATACAAAGCTCTTGCTATATTTTTAGACCTATCCAAGGCTTTCGACACTGTCTCAATTCCCATACTTCTTTCGAAGCTGGAGCATCTTGGTATTCGCGGGGAGACCCATGATCTCTTCAGGAGTTATCTTACAGATCGCAAACAAATAGTTAAGATTGAAAACTCCCTCAGCAACCAGGAGACGATCACCTTTGGTGTCCCCCAGGGCAGTGTCCTGGGACCTCCCCTTTTTCTTATATATGTAAATGAACTGTGTCAGTTATCCTTACCCAACTGCAAAATCATAGCTTATGCTGATGACACAGCTCTAATTGTTCATGGCCGGGACTGGGCTGAAACTCGCCTCAACGCGGAGTTAGCCTTGAGCACCGTCATGAGGTGGCTGACCACAAATCTTCTCACTCTAAATGTCAACAAGACCAAATTTATTACATTCTCCACTATGAAGTCAAGTCAGCCACCCACACCGATTGAAATTCGTGCGCACACTTGCCCATACCTACACGCTAACTGCGGCTGTCAACTATTAGAAAATACCTCTTCCATTAAACCTGACCTGACCTTGGCGTCACCCTCGATAGCAACTTGAAATGGAAGCAACATATTGCTTCAACTGTAGCTCGTGTGAGAAAACTTATGTATATTTTTAAAAAACTCAGAGGTGCAGCCGACTTTAAATGTCTCTTAACCATTTACTTTGCGCTCGCTCAGTCTGTTCTAGGGTATTGCCTAACCGTCTGGGGTGGTGCCGGTAAAACTGTGATGCTACGTGTCGAACGAGCGCAGAGAGCTGTCCTTAAGGTGCTGGCAAGGAAACCGATCCGATTCTCGACATGCTCTCTGTATACCCTCTGCCAGGTCCTTACCGTCAGACAGCTTTTTATACTCAAAACTATTCTTCGCAAACACTGCCAACTTACCCTTGATCCTAAATGCTGTGCTACACGTCGCGCTAATAGGGTTTGTACCACTGAGTCTCGTAGAACCGTAGCTGCAAGTCGTCATTACAAACATATAAATCGAAAATTTACAATAAATTAAACAAAACCTTAAATATCTACCCACTAACCAAGATCAAATGCAAAATGAAACATGACTCCTGGCTGAAATCACAAAATTACGATGACACAGAGAAACTCGTGGAAGTGTAAAATACTCATCACTCTCTCACACACCCCAACCAAACCTCACACACCCCTCGCACAACTCATTAACACTCACCCACACACCCATTCACCCCCTCACCACATTACCTCAACGTCAAAATATATCCCAATTCATAATTATTATTATTGTCCTGAACTGTACTAATGTTTTTCTCTTTTTTATCTTTTATTTTTGTTTTTATTGTTAATTAAGTACCTAAACCTAAATTAATTATAACCTTTTTTGTATGGAACATCATTCCATTCTAATCTGGAGAAGGGCGTTGATAGCTGCGCTACAGTTTATACTTTTGCAGCTACCATCGTTTTACCTGTTTACCTTGTCTTGTGTTATTGTTCCGAAATAAACTTTTTATATTTTATATTATATTAATCATTTTCATTACGAGCGCTAAAAACCAATAACTTTGTTTGCTACCAGTAAATTATGTACCTATGAAGACTTGTGACGAATTTACACATAGGTTTTATGCATGTGACGAATATACTTTCAATGTATGGAGTTTACAAAAATGTGACGAATTAACTTTGTGACGAATGTACAATAACCCCTATCTTATACCTTTTTTTTCACTGCTATTGTTCCTGCGTCACAGCGGACCACACCCGTCGTGGAAGTATTTTATTATCTGTACCGTCGTGGTACAATAAATAATCTGTATTTCTGTATAATCTGTGTAAGCGCACTCTGCGCGCGACTTTTTCACCAACGCCCTTTGACGTGTGCACATATCGATAATCTTTGTAACCACCTGCCTATACTATTATCTATACATATAATAAAACAGTAACGAAAGAAAAACTGTACATTGAGAATTTTCGAGAAAAAATAAGTGGCTTTTGTTAGAAAAACGTAGGTAACTGATGACAAAAAGTGAGTTTTTAGAATTTTTGTCTGTTTGTCTGTGTGTATGGTACGGCTTCACGCCAAAACCACTGGATAGATTGAATTGAAATTCAGCAAAAATATACTTTGTAAAACAAGGAAGGCCGTATGTTGTGGGAGGTAAGCAATCTTGATTTTAAAAGGTTTTTGTTCGTATTTGAATGCACAAAATAATTCAATGCACAAAATGACATGTTATAAGCTATATTATGTGACGCAGATGAAGTTGCGCGGTTCAGCTAGTTATACAATCAGTCAATCCACACACACAGCCACACCACACGTACCTCCACCCACCGCCACGCACCACGCCACGCCGCGCCACGTATACAGTCCTATAATATCGAAGCAAGTAGTTTTACTTCATACTCTTCAATAGTCAAGACCTCCAGCTGCACAACTGGAGCTTGATACTCAGCAGCTCTATTGGCCGCAATTCGCCCTATGTGAAGCGATGATTCGTCATAGGGTGGAGCACGCTTGCCTCGATGAAATCCATTCACTCAAAATTTTAAGAGATTCAGATTATAATGATTCCCATCATTCCATGCCTTCTCTCTCACACCCTCTTGCTCTCACTCACGCAGTCCTATCATACCCACGTGTAAGCTTACCCGTATGACAGTGTTGTACGGACAACCGTGCCGTGTGGTAGCCGTGTGGTATCCGGCAGGTGGCCGTGTGGTATCCGGCAGAGTAGAATAGAACCAACCCATAACACTCACGGGTGTCGTTTACGGCGACTAATGTCTGAGGCAGAACACCTTGCGCCTTCGTAGACCAGAGAATGGGCAGCAGCGTTTTCTGTTAGTCTTTCATCACTGCGATCTCCAATCCGCCTGCCAAACGTGGAGATTACGGCAAATTTCTCCCATCATAAGCCTCTCTGGCTTATGTACAGCAGTGGACGTTATGGGCTGTTGTTGTTGTTGTTGTACGGACAACCGTCTCCATTTTTCGTAGTTCTTCACCAACAGCATCTTTATACCGCATTAATGTAACGTCTGCTGTGGACCCATTATTCTTGGATCAAATAGGCCATTTTCCTCGGGGCCCAGAGACGTTAAACAAAATTTTATTCTCACAATACTAAAAACTTCGGTAGGGGTATTACTTATTAAATCGCGTTCGTTACCGGTTTGATGATTCCGTTTAGTGATACAAACGGGGAAACTGTGTATATTTCGTTTGTGGTTTAGGGTTGAACCAAATTATTGTCTTGAGTGAACTATAATAAACAGAAACATAACAACACGCCTGTAATCCCGGATGGCTTAGGCAGAGGTGTACCAAATCATACACCTAAATTTCGCCAGTAATGGTTTAGTCCCATGTTAGAACTAAAACATTATTGGTGAAGTGCTATTGCCATCAACCAGACACAAATTCCGACTACGTGGCTACTACTGAAAAATTTCTGCTTAAAAAACCCAATAATAATTTGCCCGACCCGGAAATCGAACCCACGACCTCATGCTTAGCAGTCGCGATTGCAACCATTAGACCAAAGAAGCAGTCCTCCAGTACCGTAAAAATTTTCATGATAATAATCGAAAACAAAACACGAATGAAAATGGAAAAATAAGCTCTATGATGAAACCTCTAAAATCGTCATTACTTTGTTTGATGTACCATTTCAAGTTATTATACTTTTTTATGTCGTTTAGTGTGAAGAACTTGTTTATTTATGTAGTCAAATTGTGTGATGAAGTGCGTTTTTTGGGACTAGTAATAAATTGTTAACATTTTCATTATTTGCAGGCTTTTATTTTAGTGCATATAAAAATTGCACATTTCAATATTTAATACTTTTTTTGTTAACTTTGTGGATATGATGGTCGCAAGCACTAAACCAAATATTTTTAAAAGAGAAGAAAGAGATGAAGGAGCATGGAGCAGGGGCATGGAGTGTTTTTCTGGTTCTCCTCTGTAGGAAATGACCAACACGAACGTTGTCAGATTTTTTTGAAAGATCACATTTGCTCAGCTTTTCTCCCATTTTGCAACACGTTTCTTTTCTGTTGTCCTCTCCTGTCAACCGTTTTTTTTTTATTTTCACTCTTTTTACTCATTTTATTTTTATATTATTCTTCACACAATCCATATTTTCTTTGGTCTCGTTCCCTCTCCATCCTTTTTATAAAAGAGTACCTATTAAGTTAAAAACCAATGATTTTAAAGTTTTTATAAGTTTTTCTACAGTTTGCTTTATTCTGAACTCGAATAAAGTGGGTCTTCGACTCGAATGCCAAGATATTTCTTCGAGTAATTTCTTTCGCGAATCACTTATAAATAAGAACAGCTATTCCCAACTAGGGGAAAATGATGCTGCTTGAAAATGACGCTTAAGTATCTGAAGACATTATCGTTACAGACCCCTCTACTTCCCCCTTTAAATTATGAGTTTGAAGTGCATTTATACCATGGTGATTATGACTGGCACTAAATAAAAATAAGTCTTGCATAAAATTATAGCTGTGGTATTAAAAACGCTTGACGACTTGACTTGTTAACTTAGGAACGATTTGTGTATAGATATTTGTTCTTGCCTGACCAGCCTAGCCTTTTCCCTTCCTGCTAATACTTTACGTGGAGCGGCGATGCCGAAGTCTGTTTTTTGTCTATGAACTTTTGGCCAAGTCCTTTGAAGGTAAAAAGGAGAATATTTTGTTTTATAAGTTTCTGAAATATATTATGTAGATTGACATTGTGATTATTCGTTTTAATTACGGTTTTTTATTCATTATCTTAGCTACTGGTTGTGAATTAAGAAACACTTTTCTTCCATCGCAACTATGTATGTCCGCGAAGTTTTTATTCTTTGTTCGCAACCACGTTGCGGCTAAGGAAAAAGTTTTCTTGATTCGCAACTGGTTGCGAACAAAGAATAAATATTCCTAATAGTAGTTGCGAAAACGACCGGAGGTTGCAGCACTGCATCGCCGCTACTAGGTAATGGGATTCCCTTTGTGAAGACCAGTTGTCAGACTTTCTGGCTTCTGCCTAAAAAGAACAGATGGGACCAAACCAAACGTGCTTTCTGAGGCAAACAGGGATCTCGCTATAGAAAGGATGTTCACCCATCCGCAGACCAAAGGATATACCTGATATCTGGTAGAGAATGCCTTGTGGCATTAAGTCCGCCTATGTACCACTCTTGTACACTAAGTTTAAATAAATAACTGTAAACTAAATAGCTTGTTTGACCGTACATTGTTATCGTCAAGGTGCACTCACCACAAACGCCTGTCGACAATCATTATTTTCATACCTAATTACCAGATACACAACGGGAGTCCTCTGATCTATAAGATAAAAGTAATGGATGATCAGTTTACTAATCTTTAGATCGACTCTTGCAGCTATTAATTTTAGCCATCAGCCTAAACCCTATGACTAAATGTAGGTATACATGTAGTACTGTTAGTCGTCACTTTATGACGTGTATGCTTTATACCGCCACCAGACTGTACTTCCTTTTCATTCATCATAATGTCATCGCCATAACTGTAGTTTTCCTGATGTGAGTCATTTGACTCAAATATTTTATGTTTTACCAGCCAGCCGCGTGTCTCATCAACCTTTATCAGCCTATCTACTCGTACCCCATGCGTCCTTGTTAAACAAACGTAAACATATTTTTATAGTCACCAAAAACACGTTAGATTGACTGTATCAAACCCGGGGTCGCTACACTACCCACTACTTCAATACCTCGGGACCGAACGGTAAAACCGTCCCGCGGGACACCGGACACGCATTGCGACAGAACCGTGTTCGAACTAGTACACTGAGAGCGATACATTTTATTGCTTTCTGCTGTAACTTTGATGGATTGAGTTTTTGTGTTGATGATAGTCGTACATCTATTGGGGTTTTAGTCTCTAAGGGGTTAAAACCAATGAACTGTCGGATAATATTTGCATTTCAAATCAAAAATAGAGAGCAAAGGTTTCGTAGTTTTAATGCAGTGTTGAAACGATTATTCACGCTCAATAAATTGTAAAACAACCGCAAAGATAGTCAGCACAAGGAACTTTCTCAAAGTTTCACTACCGCAATATTTTCAAAGTATCCTTTCAACTTCA
The DNA here is from genome assembly GCA_905147715.2 of Xestia xanthographa. Classification (NCBI taxonomy): domain Eukaryota; kingdom Metazoa; phylum Arthropoda; class Insecta; order Lepidoptera; family Noctuidae; genus Xestia; species Xestia xanthographa. Next base: position 23,266,869 of record LR990657.1, read on the forward strand.
ACTGTATTCATAGTCGGTCTGTCGCCAAGTCCGCACAGCGCCCGTTCACAGTATTCTTGAATATTTCAAAGCATTACACTTCCCACTCAAAGTGTTCTTATTATTTATTCAAAAAATTAAGCAACGCAGTCTCATGTTCATATTTGAGTATTTCTTTCATTTTTTTTTTCTTGCTTTCGTTTCGTCTTTGTTAATCAAGAGCGGTAGTGGAGGAGCCGCAATATGCGTGATATAAATAATTCAGGTATAATATATTTCTAGATGGGAGGCGAGACATCATTGAATTTGGCAAATGTACTCTGAATTTGGATTCTGTAGGCACTAGGGTAACTTTTTTTATTCGTTTATCATTCGCAAAGTAGTCGAGATGCGTAGAAGCAGGAGATTTTTGATATTATTTGATGAGAGATTATTTTTATTTCTAGCCTAGGCTATCCTGAAACGAAATACAATAATTAAGTTAAAACTAATTCAGTCCCAGATAACATTAAGATAAATGTCTAGGATTTTTACTAACTCAAATAATACATTTCATCTGCGACGAAAACAATATCCTCTATACACTTTTTGCAATTAGCTGAAGACATAATAACATTAACAACGAAGACACTCAAAATATTATCTCGAATTGGTAAACAAGAAACATTTTCAGTTCTGTCTTGTTATTATCAAAGTTTTCTTTAGCAAACATCCTGGAAGCCATTACACGATTAGTAATATTTGATGTTACGTCACGTTTCTATCTATACTTCTATACGAATATTTTATAGAGCTAAAGTTTTTTTTGTATGTATGTAGTGGGTAATATCCGGAAATAATGATACAGTTCTAAAAAATCTTTCACGGGCAGAAAGATAGATTATTTGTGAAACAAAAAATAATAATATCATGTACATTAGCCAAGCTATCTCAATTTTTGCTGATGAAGATATAAAACAATTTGATATCTCCTTTCGTTGTCTTCAGTCCTGGTATTCTTTCTAGCAAGAGTTGATTCGGTTCATCGGAATTGAGGTGGGTTGGAATTGAAAGATTCAGTTTTGTTATTAGCTATGGCTTTGTCTCTTGATCTTCTATTAGTCAATTCAGCTGCTCAGCTGAATTTTTATCCTAACTTGCAATTATTATTCTCTAGTTCGTTCATAAGTAATTTTCCCTACGATACATAAAATAATTTGCATGTCGCGGAGATGAAGATGCTAAGGGGGATGTGTGATGTTACGCGAATGGATAAAGTAAGAAATGAGTATATAAGAGGAAGTCTGAAAGTGGCGCCGGTGACTGAGAAGTTGTGTGGTAATCGGTTGTCGTGGTATGGGCATGTGATACGGAGGGATGAGGAAAATGTCGTGAGGAAAGTTTTGAGTATGAATGTGGATGGGTATATGAGTAGAGGAAGACCAAAGAAACGATGGATGGACTGTGTAAAGAATGATATGGCAAGAAAAGAAGTGTCTGATGAGATGACGAAAAACAGAGAAGTATGGAAGAAGAAGACATGCTGCGCCGACCACAAATGAATTGGGATAAGGGCAAGAGAATGATGATGATGATGATACATAAAATGAATAAGCAGTCCGGGGCAGTGGTCCAACTGCTCTGTCCAACTAGTTGGACCATGGGTCTCTACTAGGGGCAGTTGTCCAACTTTAAAAATAGTTGGACCACAGCACCTAAGTTGGTGATTGGTACGCTGACAACTTAAAAAGTCTTGTGTGCAAACACTAACCTGACCATAATTAATTAGTAATAATACTATACCTATCTGATAATTCCAAGACATTATGCCCACGTACAGAGTTTTTATGTGTGTGTTTGTTTCAATAAAAAATACATGATTTAATTTACCACACGGTGGAGTACCACCGTTTATTTGAAACTAGTTGACAGCGCAACTTTGTCTGCGTCACATAATATAGCTTAACACATGTCATTTTGTGCATTTTATTATTTTGTGCATTCAATTACGAACAAAAACCTTTTAAAATCAATATTGCTTACCTCCCATAACATACGGCGTCATAATATATAGCCTTCCTTGGTTTACAAAGAACATTTTTGCTGAATTTCAGATCAATCTATCCAGTCGTTTTGGCGTGAAGCTGTACCATACACAGAGACAAACAGACAAACAGCGAAAAAAAAAATCTCAATGTACAGTTTTTCTTTGTTACTGTTTTATTATATGTATAGATGTTATTAATATACTTAGCGATTTTTATTTAACTAAGACGAAATGTTTCAGGACCTATGATACAATATTTTGACATTCATCTAATTTTCTTAAAATTTATCCCAACAAAAGAAAAAAAGTTGATTCATCTGACGTGAATGCTTTTAATTTCGGGATCATAATAATTATCCTGTCTCCTATTGTTTTAATTTATATTCCTTTCGCGTTGTTTTTGATCAAGCCATCGCTAATTGAACTCCCGGAAAGAATTCGTTAATTATTGAAACGGCCATTTTTGTGTAACAACGCCTAATTACGCCGTGACAGTTTACAGGCCAAAATGAACGGTAATTGTTTTTTTAATAATAATTGTATTTTATTATAGAATGAATAGCTGTTTACTTATTTTCTTTTTGAAAGTAAAGATGATTACATTTTTGTTTGTAACTAGACGTAACATCCTGTTAATAATATTGAGTAACATAACATAATACATAACATAACATCACCCCCGTAATCCCCAAAGGGTTAAGCAGGCAGAGGTGTATATGTCGGCGGCATTATGGCCGTCGTCGTTGAAAGTCACACAACATATTGGTTTGCACCAATATATACACACAGTCTGTATGGTGTCGGACGTAAAGAATAGTACCGTCCCATATCTTCCCGTGGGTGTCGTAAGAGGCGACTAAGGGCGACTTACCAGAGAATGGGCAGCAGCGTTCTCTGTGCTTTTGTAACAACCGTACTGCGATCGCCAACCCGCCTGCCAAGCGTGGCGATTATTGTAAAACCCTCCCATTCTTGGGGGAGGCCTATGTCCAGCAGTGGGCGTCTTTCGGCTGAAATGGTGGTGGTGGATACACACAGTTACACAATTATTACTCAGAAAATAATAAACAGTAGGAAATATAAGCACCAGTTTAAAGAAAATACCTTACTCCAGTTCAGAGTGTTTATTCCATGAGGTAAACCAAGAATGCCCTTTCTTTCACATTACAACGGCTTTTATACACAGAAATTCAAACTAAGGTTGGTAGTGATAGGTAGAATAAAATAACAATATTTAATTTTTCAAGGCGGGAGAGATCAAATTACTATTCGCTCTAAACTAGACTCTTAAAAAATAATTCTAGCAAACATATTAAAATAAACTCCTAATAAAATAAACAGAAGTAACACTGCATTCACATCATTTTACATAAATCAAACATAATCCTTATTATTGAAGCAAACGGAAATTACGATTACTTTTAAAATTAAATAGACGGATATACAAATATTAGTTCAGTAATTTAACACATGTCAAATAGAAAACTCACTACCCTACAATAAACCTGCGTAAGTCAAAAAAAAAAAAACGGAACTACCCTCAAATTACAAACTAACTTAAAATTAAAATCAAATGATGGTTTTGCGCCCATATGTACCTGATAGTACACTCACATTTCGCTAGTTATGTTTAAGTCCCATGTAATAGGGAGCGAGCCTATTGCCATCAACCGGGTGCGAATCCAGACTCCGTGGCTGCTACTGAGAAATTCCTGATAGAAAAACCCAATAACACTTTGCCCGTCCTGGGAATCGACCCAAGGACCTGCTTAGAAGACGCGCTATCAACCACTAGACTAACGAGGTAAAAATAAAATTATTTCTTTCTCATGTCTTCGGTCTAAATAGCAGACTTGTTTAATCAGTTTTACAATTAGACTTGTGTTTTCTTCTTTCTGTAAGAATCTTTCAAGGTAGTCGTGGTCCAAAAAGTCTGACAACCAGTCTTACCAAGGGGTATCGTATTACCCAGTACTAACTGGGTTATGGAGGTCAGATAGGCAGTCGCTCCATGTAAAATTCTGGTATTCAGCTGCATCCGGTTAGACTTTAAGCCGACCCCAACATAGTTGGGAAAAGGTTAGGCAGATGATGATGTAAGAATCTTTCCTGAACAGAATACCTCAAAGTGCAGCTTCCACAAGTCTTATAACATAATCAATATCAGTCCGTATTAGTTCAATTTTACTTGAAATACCGTTTTTTTAACCGATTTATAAATTAATAGCTAATGCAACGGCTTCGCCCGCGTGGAGTTTCGTAATTGTCCCATGGATCGTACTATTGGGATAAAAAATATCCTATGTGTTAATCCAAGTTATAAACTATATGTGTGTCAAATTTCATCCAAATCCGGTTAGTAGTTTTTGCGTGAAAGACTTACAAACATCAGTAGGAAGTACGATGTTGTCATTACTGACAACATTTACAATTTAATTCTTAAAGTAGCCGGTTTATTCCAAGAAGCAAATTAGGTATTTGACAAAACTTTTGTTTTTCATGGTTGTGTCGCAGTAGGACCTCAAGGGACCTAACTCACTACTTAACTAATACAAATATTCATACATCAGCAGCGTTAACAGATACTATGTAATACCAATCATATTTTAGTTATTTTACCGGAAACTTAACGGTCTTCAAAATCCACTCAGGTATTATACGTATTATAGTTCATGCCGGATAAGTAGAAATTAAAGGTCATTAACCCACATACATTTATTCAAATACATAATTCCGAATTCCGTGATCCTTGACTTTTTCTAGTAATAAAAAACGATTCATAATTAATTTTTGGGGTACTTAAGCAGATAAGTTAAGGAAAGAACAATGACCTTTAATTCCAACTTATCTGGCGCAGACTATACCCTTATCATTATATTCCTGCTCTTGTCCCATGTTATTTAGGGTCGGCGATACACGTTTTTTTCTTCCATACTTCCCTGTCAATCCAATATGTGACCGACCCAAATGTCCTTTCTTTGGTACTGTTCGTCGTTTCGTTGAGCTCCTTGAGTATAAGTCGAGCTGCACGATAACTGACAAATGCTTGCACTGACTGGACAGGTCCACTCAAATCTGTGTGGTTCTTTCTTCAAAAGACCATCTCAGACATTAATCTGCATTTTAATTGAGCAAGATTATGTCTGGACTTCTCTCGACCTCTGAGTTTGTTTCGGCTGTTTCTTCTGAGAGTAGTCAGGTACGAATCACCGGCCCCAGATAGTTTTAAAAAATGACGTGTAAAAGTGTTTGTAACAACCTACTTGCAAAATAAACCTCATTTATCATTTAATCGTCACGCTACCATTTACTCCTTTCTCTTTTATATCATTCCTCATACTATCCATCATCATCATCAGACAATTAATGTTCCCACTGCTGGGACACAGGCCTCCTCTCTATGAGAGGTAATGGGCTATAATCCACGACGCGGCCCTAGTGCGGATTGGTAGATGTCACATGTCTTCGAATTTTTGGTTCTAGGACATGCCGGTTTCCTCACGATGTTTTCCTTCACCATTCTGAGAGCAATGGTGATGAAATGAATTACACAAAGTAATGCGCCTGTCTGGGTGCGAACCCACGACTTACTGTTCGTAAGTCGGGGCCGCCACCACTGGGCCACCGCTGCTCTCTATATCTCATACTAGCGGACGTCCCGCGGTTCCACCCGCGTAGTTCCCGTTCCCGTGGGAGTACGGGGATAAAATATAGCCTATGTTACTCGTAGATAATGTAGCTTTCGAATGGTGAAAGAATTTTTTAAATCGGTCCTGTAGTTTTTGAGCCTATTCATTACAAACAAACAAACAAAGTTTTCCTCTTTATAATATTAGTATAGACTATCCATTCATCTTAATTAGCCTTAATTGAAAAGTTTTTTTTTTTTTTAGCCCTGTGGTATCCGGCAGAGTACAATAGAACCAACCCATTACACTCACGGGTGTCGTATAAGGCGACTAATGTCTGAGGCAGAACACCTTGCGCCTCCGTAGACCAGAGAATGGGCAGCAGTGTTTTCTGTTAGTCAGCCGCGAGAATATTACAAAAACAAAACCATTGAAAGCAACTAAGTACCAAAGCTGAAATACCGGCTACAATGAAGAACAAAATCCATAGACGAAATACGGTTCGCTCTAAATTTTAGAGCATGCATTTTCCCGCAAAAGAATCTATTATAACAAATAGCCTCTTAGGGTTTGCCTCGGAATATTGTTACGTGTATACTTTGCCGTATAATGGTTCTTTGTACCGCCAAACGATGGCTTTAGGCTCCAGACACACTATTGATTTTTAGTTACAGTGTAAGAGCGATTATTTTGTCTGGTTTAAGCTTTTTGTACTACGTTTTGTACATTGATGTTATGTACCTTATTATTAGTTCATGCTTCTAGACCCAGCGATTTAGTTTGCGCGTCGACTGAAAGTATGTATAAAAATTATTGCGTAATTTGACTACTATTTTAAAATGCGAAAATTTGGACGGATGTTTGTTACTCAATCACGCCAGAACGGTCGAACGAATCTGCATGAAATTTGGCACAAAAATAGATTACAGTCTAAAAAAGTACATAGGCGTTTTTTTTTCACTCTTACACGTTTAAGTTTCCACGCGAACGAAGTCACGGGCAATAGCTCGTAAATTTTATAAAAACAAATTATCAAACTAACCTATTAATAAAATAAAAAAATAATAAAGAATTTCATTAAGTAGATAATTACTTTATTTCTTTTTTAAAATCATTGCATTGCATCGGAGATAATTTTAACTTTAAAAGACTTTTAGTGAAAAACGAAAACATAGCTCTAAATATTTAAGTAGGTAATACTTAGAAAATGTTATTAAGAGAAAGAAATGGAATTATCTTAAAGTGACTAATAAACTTCTAAGTGGCTTTTATCTCATTTTAACAAATATTTTTTTTAAAAGGCAAATGAAAAAAAGGTAAGACAAATGAAAGAATAACTTGTCTTATTGCCTTGAAAAATTACCACCGCCTATTTGCATTTTATCAAAATCAAACTAAAATAAAAAAAAAATATTTATAGAACCTCACAAATAATCATGAACATCGGATAAGTAATTATCGAGTTATAAACCAACAATTAGCACAGACAGATAAGGATGACTGCACAATTCTCCCCGACCATTCCAATTACGCGTCACAATGCTAACCAAAATCTCTCGCATAGCTAAATTTCACACATTCCTCGCTCACAATCTCCCTTCAAGCAATTCCTCATATATTCTCCCTTTTATCCTCGCTCATCTCAATCGCGCTGTTATAAAACAGTCTGCCGTCTCTCAGACAACATCCTGTGAATTATTGGAAGCCGGTGAAACCCGCCCGCCAATATTCACTGGTACGCCCATTTCAATTTCCTGCCAGTTTTCATAACCGTTACCGTGTAGGAACGTTATTTTCCAGTTAAAATTTAGTTTGCGAGGTGAAAGCCTTTTGGATACTGATTGAAACGAATTAATGTAGACGAGATTTTTAGGTATTTATTTTTTTCTTTTTATTTTATGGACGTCTGCGGGGACGTTTTCTATTACGAATTTCGTTATTTATTTCCATAAAAAATCGAATATAAATAACATTGCTGATTGTCAAAGTGATTTAAGATATTAGAAGAAGTCTCCGTGACGCCAAAATAATAACCTAAATAGCAAAGTTTGACACGTTACACTTCTATGACCACTAGTTGTCGTTCATGGTGGCGTTGCTTGTCAAAAAAAATTGCATCAATATGCCAAACTTGGTATATAATATACGACGTGTTTCTGGACGATATCGATAAACTTCGATAATTGTAGGGAACAGCTGTATTTTTTTTCGCGTTTCAGGGTTTGTTCCCACAGTAAAAGTTGTTCATAATGATGAGTACAATGGACGGTCGAAGTTTATCGATATCGTCCGGAAGCACGGTGTACATATTATTTTAGTTCTGTGTTTTCCCGCCTGCATAGGTACATTGGTTGAAGTGTACCGATAGCATTCAGCTGGTTATTGTAAGTAGATAACGATGTTCGATTCGATTTGTCTCGCCTATCACAGGAACTTGACATTTTGACAGCTTTGTCCGATAGGACACAAAATACTTTCACTGATTTCTTCGAGAACCCTAGTCGTATGCGTATCCAATTTATACGTCCTGTCTAACCTACATAAATCATTAACAGTTTTGTCTAGCTTTACTACCAATAAATTGTAAGCCAAAATAAATATAAGCCGTGTTCATATTATGATAGTCATAAATGAATCTAGGTTGCGGCCGACCACAAATCAAAAATTCAACGTATTGCTATTGTAGTTATCAATAGCCGGACGCTTGCGTCACATGTCTGAACAGATTTATTTCTATAGGTGAGTTCTAATTTCAGGTGATAATACAGGCCCAGTTCTGGGCCGACACAATTTAGATTGCCATCGACACGCTAAAAAGAAAAAGTTGATAAAATCAATCTCGGTTGTTTAGTTCAGTTTAGTACAATAGAGGGCGGCACATTCTGCCGGGGTTGCGGGACAGTTCGAAAGAGATACCGCGGCCCCGGAACACAAAGGGCGATGAAGGAACATGGATGGGTTTTAGTCAGTAAAAGTCTGACACTCCCTCCTGCTCCGCCCAGAGCGGGAGGAGTTATTTGATGATTTCCCATCCGAAAAAAAAAAAAAAAATAGGGTGGCACATTCGGACTCTTGAAACTTTTTTTAATGATATTTATGAAATTTATCATCTGCCTTGCCTTTTCCCAACTATGTTAGGGTCGGCTTCCAGTCTAACTGGATGCAGCTGAATACCAGTAATTTACATAGAGCGACTGCCTCACATTTACGGAATTATGAGATACTAGCTGACGTCCCGCAGTTTCACCCGCGTAGTTCCCGTTCCCGTGGGAGTACGGGAATAAAATATAGCCTATAGCACTCAAGAATAATGCAGCTTTCAACCAGAGAAACAATTTTTAAAATTGGTTCATTACTTCCGGAGATTACCCCCTACATAACAAACTTACAAACAAATGTTACCTCTTTATAATATTAGTATAGATAAATATAATTAGGTAGAATAAGATAGAATATTTAATCTCTTTACTTCTTCCTAGCTGTTATTTGCAAATTGCATTTGGGTTCTTTTGCTTATTTTCTTGAAAAGGTAAGCTCTCATTTCTACCCTAATTAGTTCGAGATGAAGAAGGGAGGTTTTCCATAAAACCTTGAATATGAAAGAGCAAACATTGTAATCCTGTTGGTACACCAATTCTATTTACACTGTATTACACTACAGCCCACCTAAGTACCTTAATAGCTCCAAATTCTGAGTAGGTTGGCCTAAGGACCGGGAGTCGACCTTCCGCAAAAATCGTACTATTTTTCCTGTGCAAATTATTCCGAAGATTTTTCTTACGCCATGGCTTGTATTGTGTTTTTTTTGTATTTTTAAGATTCTCTAGATTAAAGATTAAAGCTCGTAGTGTGTAGGATTTTTATAAGGACAGAAATTAGGAGGTTTCAGTTTTATTGCTTTACGAAAACAATAATTAATGCACAAGCCGTATCAAAATATTGTTTGGTCAGCGAGCGACAAAATAGTTTTAAAACTCTAATAACAGCGAATTTGACCTTTCATAGCAAATTTAATTCTTATCCTGCGCGTTGATTTTTGCAGTGTTTTCATTTAAAATAAAAATAAAAAGGTCTAACTATAAAATAATAATAATAATAAAACTTTTATTTCCTTTCCTTTTTTTTCCTTTAGGTGGATTCGCCCTTAAACCAAAATATGTAAACGTTCGTTAGCACTTGTTACTGCACAAGCTTCTGCCTTAACAGTTGTGCGACGGGGACTGACCCAACCCAAGTACTTACGAAATGACGTTTTGTAGCCTTGGAAATGGAAGTGTAAATGTAAATCAGAACTGCCACTCTGTGTCACAGAAAAAAAACCTACTTCTATAACATTTCTATCTATGAGTGACTATAATTAAGTTGCTTAGCGTTTAGATTAGATTAACAGTTCATCCTCGTTGGTTCAGTGGTTGAAAGCGTGACTGCTGTGCATGAGGTCCTGGGATCGATTCCCAGGTTAAGCAAAGTGTTATTAGGTTTTCCATGACGGCTTTCTGAGTAGCAGTCACGAATTGTGCCCGGTTGATGGCAAAGGTTTCGACCCCTATTATACGGGTCGTAAGCATAACTGGCGAAATTTTAGTTTACTAATTAGGTTATGGGCCCCGACTTACGGACAGTAAGTCGTGGGTTCGAACCGGCGTATTACTTTGTGTAATTTATTTCACCACCAGTCGTTAGGTATTCAGAGGCCCAAAAAAGTCTGACAACCAGTCTTACCAAGGGGTATCGTATTACCCGGTACTAACTGGGTTGTGGAGGTCAGATAGGCAGTCGCTCCATGTAAAATACTGGTATTGCTGCATCCAGTTAGACTTGAAGCCGACCCTAACATAGTTGGGAAAAGGCTAGGCAGATGATGATGATGACCACTGCTCTCAAAACGGTGAAGGAAAACATCGTGAGGAAATCGGCTTGTCCTAGAACTAAAAATTCCAAGACATGTGAAATCCACCAATCCGCACTGGGCCCGCGTGGTGGATTATAGCCCATTCCCTGACATAGAGAGTAAGCCTGTGTCCCAGTAGTGGGAACATTAATAGGCTGATGATGATGATGAATTAGGTTATTCCGTCGGGGATTACAGGCGTGATGTTTATGTACTGCCAAAAGCCAAAGGTTATGGTTATTCAAGTTGCTTCACTTATTACTGCAAGTACTATCCTCCACTCACATTTTACCAGTTTTTGTACTACGTGTAAATATTACAGGGGGTTTCAAATATTTTATCGCGACCACGCACAAACAAGGTTGAAAGCATTACGCTGTAAGATACACGTTGTCGGAACGTGATGTCTTTATAACAAGCTTATTGTTTTTCGAGGGAACACGGGTTGCGCGGGAGGGGGGGACAGAGTGAAAATATTTGATATGTACGCGTGGCTTGCAATTTAGCTGAGGCTTGCGTTAAAGATTCTTGTATTATTAATCTTTGAGGAACTGGGGTTTGGGCTCATGTGTTACAGAATTTGAGAGAAGTGTTTGCGGAATCGTGTTGGTTGGGGTTTATTTTATGTAGTTCAGTTGGTTAAGGATGAAATCACCAAGAATGTAGATAGTGTAAATCAGAAGAAGGCTATGGAAGAACTAGCAATGCTATGCAATTTATAGAAGGTTGTAGGTTGTATAACAAATTAAAATTGTTTTCGAACAGAAATGTATTTAAATAAATGAGAAACTTTGCAACTCTTAAAATGTTTCAAATAGAATGAGCAGCTTATCTTGCAGTTACAGAGAAAGCAAGACGGCCTATGATACTTTAGCTTTTTAATCCTATGTTGAGTCTATAAATCTCAATCAAGAGCTTAACGATTTAGGCCCGTTTTCTGCAACTTACTTACGTATAAAATAATAATAATAATAATAAATATAATAAATATTGCTGGACATTACACACAGCACCATCTAGTGCCACACTAAGCAACGAGGCTTGTGTCGTGGACACCAGATAGTTGATATACTACATAGATACTTTTTGTTTGTAAATACATACTTATTATACATATAAACATCCATGACTCGGAAACAAATGTCCATGCTCATCACACAAACATTAAAAAATAACAAATAAAATTCATTTAATTCAGGCAAGACACCCATACTGAAGATACAATTAGAATAAAATGCAATTAAAATAAAATTAAAATTAATAATAAATAATAATATGTATTAAAATTGTTAGCAGGAATATTGACAGCCATATACAAAGAAATAATTAGCTTCGTAGATGGCTCTCAATATTCCATTGTCAGAATCATGTACACGGCTCATAAAGGAGGCCCTCGCTTTTCTTAACACGGCATAGAAATCATCTACTCTGTTCTCCGCAAACATACCGGACGCACTACACCTCCACGGTAGCCCAAATATACATCTAAATGCGTTGTTGTATTGCACACGTAGGGTATTATATGCGCGTTGTGTGTGCTTGTACCAGAGGTGTCCAGTGTAAAGCGACCGACAGTACGCATTGAACAGAGTGACTTTAACTTGATTGTTACATTTAGCGAATCGCCGAGCAAGCATATTACTTTTCGCTGCCAACATTCTCCTCTGTCTTTCTAAATCCTCATCGTCTCGCAGTTTATCCGTTACGATATGACCAAGATATTTAAAACTCTTAACAACTTTTAGTTTGGTGTTACACAATGATATATCAGGCGTAGGTAATGGACTATTATCATATCTAAATACCATCAATTCCGTTTTCTTAACGTTGTATTTGAGACCATGCTTACTAGCGTACACTTCACAGATGTTCAGTAGCTTTTGCAACGCCTTGACAGAGGGGCTGAGCAGAACCATATCGTCCGCGTAACTGAGATTGTTTACAGACACGTTATCAATAGAACAGCCGACACCGGCTCTGCTCAGCTCCTCTATCAAGTCGTTAACATATAAATTAAATATTGTAGGGGATGTCAAACCACCCTGTCTCACTCCGGAATTGAGGGTATATTCACCGGATATACTTTCTCCCCACTTTACAACATTGGTTTGACCCTCATACCAGTATCTCATGACATTAATCACTTCAGGTGGTATACCTGCGTTGAACATCTTATTCCACAGGACATTGTAATTTACAGAGTCAAAAGCACGACTTAAGTCAAGAAAACAGGCATAAATATTTGTTTTTCTATCCAAATAGTATTGAACCGTCTTCTTTAATGAGAATATGGCGGTATCAGTCGAAAGATTTGGACGAAAACCAAATTGCGCATTGTGTAACTTTATGTTTTTCGATAGATGTGGGTGCAATAACCTTTCAAATATTTTAGAAAACACAGTTGCTAATGAAATAGGTCTATAGTTATTAATATCCGATATATTACCTTTTTTATCTTTAACGAGTGGCATTACTACAGTTTTCATAAAAACATTTCGGCAAATAACTGTGCCTCAGAAATAAGTCGTACAGCACAGATAGTTTTTCGGCTAACTGAGGACCTCCTAGAAGAATATGATCCAGCGTCAGACCATCGTGCCCCGGCGACTTACCTGTACCTGTACCTTACCTTACCTGATAACTGTCAGTTAATAACGTCTCGTAGCTATCGGTTTTCATAAACAAAGTTAGCTTGAAATATCCTATCCGCGTGACCTACCTGTCACTTGATTAAAAAAAAAATCAAAGAAAGATTTTCTGTGACGTTTTGTTTCTGTCTGTTAGCAAAATGTCAAACAGACAGAGATAGCAATCTACCGAAACCGAACAGTAAGTTATTGAATATGGCCATAAGTCATCGTCGTCATAACTCAAAGATGTGTATTGTTCAAAAAATCAAAATATTTTATTTCACATACCTCTGTCGACGTTTTATAAGGGCCCATCTAGGCCATGGGCACTTATAAAACGTCAACAGAGGTGCCTGGTTCAGTTTGGTCACAGTGTGTTGTTCACCGGTTTTCCTCCATTTTGCACATGCACCAAAAATACTAAGACTAGCATAAACAGCCTAATACAGACTAATACTGTTCCAGGTTGTTCAAGGTTATCGACGTAGCCCCAAGAACTGCCAAACTTAAGTGGCAGTGGGCAGGGCACATTGCTCGCAGAACGAATGGCCAATGGAGCCGAAAAGTTCTGGAGTGGCGACCGCGAACCGGAAGACATTGCGTTGGAAGACCTCCCTCTAGGTGGACCGATGACCTGGTGAAGGTTGCGGGAATCCGCTGGATGTGAGTCGGACGGGACCGGTCAATGTGGCGACACTTGGGGGAGGCCTATGTCCAGCAGTGGACGTCTTTTGGCTAAAATGATGATGATGATGACTGTTCCCACTGCAGGGACACCGATATTCTCTGTGAGAAAGAATGGGCCGGAATCTACCATGCAAGTGGGTTGTCTGGTGGAAATCCATGTCTCCGAATTATTCAGTTCTAGGCCGGGTTACGAGCCTGTCTAGGTTCAAAACTTCGACCTACAACTAATTATTCACAGCCGCAAGGTCAGCTCCTGGCAAATAAACCTAAATCTCACTTTTTTCTCTAAAAAAATCCTCCTAAACATCTGTACTTAAAAAGTAGTACATTGGGGTGAAATTAAGCGGACAAGCAAGGGTCGAATTTTGTCGAGCACACATATACAAGGGTAGGGTCGAAACCCAATTAATTCCTTGGGCACCTCGGCCCCCGAACAAGTTTTTACTTGCCCCGAAGCTCTGAACGAAACTCAATCTCCACGATATATCGGTCTAATGACTCAAGTATTTTTGGGTTAAAGGACCGGGGAAAAGGAGGCTGTTTTAAAATTGCGTCGTAAGATGTTTTTTTGTGGGTAAAAGGGATTACTTTAAGAAGTTGGGCGGTAATATCTTCGTTTGTGAATCATACTGGCTTTTGGTAATCCGATTGCGAGTGGTTGGTATGGCAACGAGTGTTTTTTGTAAAGGTTTCTTTTTAGTGATCTAGTTTATCAGTAGATTTAGTACTCTGTTTGTATATTTATTATTAAAAACATTTTGTTTCCATAGTTCTGATGTAAACGACTCTAAAATATTTTTTTTTTCTCCTTTTTTAATTTTTTCCTTTAAATTCTCATCATGTTAATCTGAGTCCGATATTTTAAGAATAATCGTTGAGATTATAATGTCATCTGTCAGTTTTAAGTAAGATCAACCACAAAAATAGCATAGCTTGAAAATAAGTCTAAATTTTTTCTTTAAAAACTTAACCCATGTACCGCGACGTGTTAAAAAAAGAAATAACCCAAAAAAGTACGTAATCTCTGCGTTCTTACATTCCAGCAAACATTGTGGTGTTAACATATTTTTTGGTGACGTCACCTTAATTTTTCTTTTGTCCTCCAAAACATACGGCATAATTAAAATTTCAGCCCGTCAAATGCGCTTAGAAAAAAGTCGGCGAGATGGGTCAGGCCGTAAGGCTCAACAGAGTGTCGTGATATTTTAATTCTAACCCCAAATTGCTCGGCCGTTTCGACCTAATTGCCCTGTGTAATTTCACAGCTTTATAAGGGTTAATTTAATTTCTCCGACAATACAATGTGCTGGCTTGGTTGCGATGAAAATTTTAAATATTAAACTTGTTTAGGACAGGCGATTTATGATTAGGTTTATTTAAGATAATTTCGAAAGAACTAGCGATCAAAAGCGATGAATCTAGAAAAAGTGTGATCAGACTGGTCCAACCAAGTTTGAGAGATTTTTCAGCAATTATCTGTCAAAATCTGATGTCCGAAATCGAAATTGCACTCCAGTCCGGTCGATTTAATCGCAACCTTAAAATATTAATGTTGTATTATACAAAATCCTTCCGGAATAAATATTCTAAATTTTGATGAACATCTCACCAAATGGTATCAGCCAAATAGTTCAAAATGTCAAAAAATTATAAAACAAAGTCAGTGCAATACCAACCAGTATATATAAACAACAACAGTAAGATCAACATCACTAACACTAAAGTTACTAAGAAACTTCAGTCGTATTTAGCTTGAATCATTAATAGTTATCTTAAGTAGGTAACTGAATGGCACAGGAAGTCCACTTGATGCTAGTTTCTCAAACTCATTTAGGGATCTGATCTTATACCCATTAATGTAATCCGATAGTGCAAGTAATAGTAATTACAAAATTGTTTACAGTTCGTAGCGTCCGCGTAGCTTCTCGTAGCACTTCGTAGCGAGCTACGCCGTAGCGTAGTGCTACGATCAAGTTCGTTTAAAACTTAGTGTGCTTTGCTAACTATTTATTAAGTTAGGTTATTTATTGTACAAGTTCATACATTCAATTTCTAAAATTAGTTTCGAATGGAGCGAAATGAACTCTGGGACGTAGTTACATAACACAGTGAAGCATAAATTATGATTAAATTGGTAACTAAAATTGCGTCGAAGTACTATGTGAAACATTATAGTGAAAGTCACCGTGCATAAAAATCAAATTCAGTAAATAAAAAAACGGTTCATCTAATACAAAGGCTACCAATATTTTAGTTGACGGCTACCATTAAATTAATCTGTGTTGATTGATGAATCGATATTACAATCATGGTAGTTTTACCTAAAAGTTTTATATTTTATTTTTATGTATCTTTCAGTGAAAGCTGGAAATAAATTCCCTGACTGAAAGTATCTCTAACAAATTTTTGTTTTCGGTCCGTGCTCGTTTGTGGATTTGAACGAAGCGAATGTCAGAGCTGTCCATGTAGCAAATTACTTGTCGAGTAGTCAATCGACATGAATAGAAGAAAAATAAGATTAGATTAGTTACGACCTATTTCATTATTTTTTGAGAGATAAACATTAACTACATAATTATTTGTGTACTTGGTCTCTAATAAAAAATAATTAATCAAACTTTTAAAATCAATAAAAGTAAAAACAACTCAATTTTTTCTTATTTGCCCCACTCAGCTCACATTTCTAGAGATATAAACATAGGAAAGTCATGGCTTGAGTTAGAACTGAGCTAAACTAACTCCAATTTCTTTCAATTACTCTCGACTCGGGACCACGGATAGCCATGAGATTCCTGAGAAATACTCATTTCTTATAATGCGTAAATAAAATTCAGTATAATATTATTTTCGAAGTGATTTTTTAAGATACAATTTATATACAATCTATCTATACTAATATTATAAAGAGGAAAACTTTGTTTGTTTGTTTGTTTGTTTGTAATGAATAGGCTCAAAAACTACTGGACCGATTTAAAAAATTCTTTGACCATTCGAAAGCTACATTATCCACGAGTAACATAGGCTATATTTTATTCCCGTACTCCTACGGGAACGGGAACTACGCGGGTGAAACCGCGGGAAGTCCGCTAGTATATAATAAAACACAATATAATAATGAAATAATATGATATAATTTAATTTAAGTGACAACTTACGGGATATCTACCGGGTTTTTTTTTCAGTAAGTGACTGTGTAAGTTTAGTTATAAACCGTGAAAGCTTAAAACAGCGTTTATAATTTAATTTTTCAATTTGAATCACGGATTTAGATCATTTTAATTTAGGTTATTTTAATGCGATATTTTTTTAACTTACTAGCTGCTTGCTACTTCATCTGCGGTCTGAGATGTAAAATACAAACTTAAAATAATAAAAACCAATGTAAAATGTCTTTCTCCAGGGCCCAGAAAATCCGTCTGTTAAAATTTTATAACTTTTGCTTCAATGGTTTGAGCGTGCAAAAGTTACAGAGAGAAAGAGACTACTTTAGCAGTTATAATATTTAGTAAACAAATGTTAAAAGTAAGCATGAATTTGAATTTCAATTGTAAATCTGAAATACCAAAAAATAGCAATAATATATGAATTTCAATCATTCGGAATGGACGGGTAATAACTTTTTTTACGATATAGTATATTTTGTCGGATTTTGTACTTTTGTTAGAGATTACATTTTATTCAATTTAAATATGTTTGGAGAATGAAAACTCCCGTTGGTTTTGAATTATTCAATGAAACTGACCATCATTCATTTATTTTTTTTTCTCTTGGTCACTGTGGCTGATAGGGCGGAAGGTCTAATACTCAGGCACTGAACCACAACTCAAGCTTCAACTAGTGCTTTGAAATAATTTTTATTTTAAATATTGCTAATTTGATTATTCTAATTTATCTAACGATTTTTATTTAATGACTATGTATTATTAATGGTTTTTGGTATGATTAATAGTGATTTTCACATTATTAGTGAACAACAAAACAAAACAAAAACAACAACAAAAAACAAAACACAAACACAACAACAACACACACAGCAACAAAATTTTACAAAATATAATATGTATGATCTGGTAAATAAATATGAGGAGCTCGTGGCTAAATAATAACAGCCGCTCGGGTCGATCGTTAGGTTAAGCCGTGCTTGCCTAGGTTGGTCTGTGGATGGGTGACCGCCCATTACATACCGAGTTTCCTCCGTGCCTCGGAAAGCACGTTAAGCCGTTGGTCCCGGCTGTCATTTGTAGATCTTTGACAGTCGTTAGGTAGTCAGAGGCCCGAAAAGTCTGACAACCAGTCTTACCAAGAGGTATCGTATTACCCGGTACTAACTGGGTTGTGGAGGTCAGATAGGCAGTCGCTCCATGTAAAATACTGGTATTCAGTTGCATCCGGTAAAACTGGAAGCCGACCCCAACACAGTTGGGAAAAGACTAGGCAGATGATGATGATCTGTTAAATAAATAATAATAATTATTTTTAATTGTTATTATCCCTTTCTGTTTTTTGAATTCTATGTAAAATATTGGAATATAGTTGCATCCGATAAAACTGGAAGCCGACCCCAATAAAATTGGGAAAAGGCTAGGCAGATGACGAGTTTTCTATTCTTCTATCTCACTCCAGTCTAGCCATATCATCTTTCACAAACAGTCCATCCATTGTTTGGGTTATTGTACATTCGTCACAAAGTTAATTCGCCACGAAAAAAAGTATGTGTAAACTCGCCACAACTCTATTTTCATGAAGGAAAATCCGCCATATTGGTTATTTCCGTACAGATAGCAGAAAAATCAAACAATAAGTAGATTATAACGTTATTTATTTATTTTTAATAATCACAGAAATTCACATATAAATCACAGTTCTACTTGCAGCTAAAATATACGCTAATATTGTCTGGTTTTGTTCTATTTTAAGGCCGCGTTGTCAAGGACAGCGTGACCTGCGTGACACGCCTAATCCTTACTTCCTTACTAATATCACAGTTTTCTAATATTATAAATGCGAAAGTTACTGTCTGTCTGTGTGTTACGCAATCACGAATAAACTGCTGAACCGATTTAAATGAAATTTGGTACAGAGATAGTCCAGAGCCTGAGAAAGGACATAGGCTACTTTTTAATGTGAAAAAAGGGCTGTAAGGGGTTGAAATAGGGGATAAAAGTTTGTATGGAAAGTGCCATATACAATGAGCACTGCGCAGCCGTCGCGCGGGGGCGTGGAGTGGCGCGGTGCGGCGTAGGTGGGGGAATATACCTAAGTGAGTCAACCCGAACGGGCAGACACGTGAGGGCAGGCGACTGTGCGAGACGTATGCCCTTACTAATATTATAAATGCGAAAGTAACTCTGTCTGTCTGTGTGTTACGCAATCACGCCTTAACTACTGAACCGATTTAAATGAAATTTAATATAAATAGAGATAATTAAATCACAGTAATAAGCACGTTGTAGTCGTCGTAGTCTGTATGGTGTCGGACGTAAAGAATAGCACCATCCCATATCTTCCCGTGGGTGTCGTAAGAGGCGACTAAGGGACTTGCCAGAGAATGGGCAGCAGCGTTCTCTGTGGTTTTGTAACAACCGTACTGCGATCGCCAACCCGCCTGCCAAGCGTGGTGATTATGGCAAACCCCCCCTTTGGGGGAGGCCTATGTCCAGCAGTGGACGTCTTTCGGCTGAAATGATGATGATGATGATGATGAATAAGCACGTTTTCTTTAATGTTAATTTACGTCTACAAAAATAATCACAGTTTTACTTACTATTAAATATATATTTATTGCAATCATTCCCTTCAGCTTCTAATCGACTTGTATCTTTACTACTTAACTATCGAAATTTTTTCCACTACTAACCTCTACGAACCCGCCTCAGTCAATATTCTAACGTTTGTAGTAATCGTATCCATCTTCAAACAGACTATATCCAGTAAATATCGCTCCGAAATAGGTTTGACTCAACTTAAGAGCTTCGAATATTTTCTTTTAAATACTATAAAAAAATCTTCCACTACTAACCTCTCCGAACCTCCCCCAGTCAAGTCTATCGCTAGTAGTAATAGTACAGGCCTTGAAACAGTATTTACGTCATAAAAATCGTTTTCAAGGGGTATCGTATTACCCATTACTAATTGGGTTGTGGAGGTCAGATAGGCAGTCGCTCCATATAAAATACTGGTATTCAGCTGCATCCGGTTAGATTGGAAGCCGACCCCAATAAAACTTGGGAAAAGGCTAGGCAGATGATGACTTCCAACGAATACAATCCACTGCTAACGTTTATCTATGATAAACGGCCGAAAAAACAGATTTTTCGGATTTTGCGGAATGAAACGGAAGGACCTAATTGCCTCGTATATTGCCAACAGCTCTTGATCGTACGGGCTGTACTTCCTCTGCAAAGGGTTGAGGTTCCTCGAAAAGAATGGCAGTTGCTGCCTTTCCGCCTTACTCCGCTGCTGCAGTACGGCTAGAAAAAGATAGATACAGCGAGCGAACGAGCGTGTGATAGCATGTGCAGGACCGCAGGAGAAAAGAAAGATTTTAGAAATCATTTTCATTACGAGCCCTAAAAACCAATAACTTTGTTTGCTACCAGTAAATTATGTACCTATGAAGACTTGTGACGAATTTACACATAGTTTTTATGCATGTGACGAATATACTTTCAATGTATGGAGTTTACAAAAATGTGACGAATTAACTTTGTGACGAATGTACAATAACCCCATTGTTTCTGTGGTCTTATTACAGTCAATTTAAATCAAAGTCAGAATCCACATTGCCTTTGTTATTTTTGTCAACAAAATGATTTTCAGTGAGGACAAATTATTTATTATTAATGTGACATCTGTTATCTTTTGTTTTTCTATTTAAGTAATGAATGTGAACACGCACGTCACAACCTGAATTATTATAATGAAGAAAATTACGATGATAATGACTTACACGCATTCAGTGTTAATTGTCTACCATTTTGTTATTATTTCCTAATTTTTGTGTTAAAATTTAATGAACATACATAATTATTTTATATATGTTTGAAGGTAATTATTATTCGTTTACTCATTTTTTAATTGCCAACTAAACCCAATTCATAAAAAAATCACCAAAATAAATCTGCCCTAGGAAAATTAAATTGAACTAAAAAAAAACTTTATTAACGTTGATCGAAGTCTGCTTCCACGAGGCTAAGTTATTTCACAGAAATATAAGAGGCAAGATCTTCGCATAAATAAAGTAACCATGTTTTTGCCAATATAAAATAAAAACATATTTCTCCGCTAAACGCCTAGCTAATATAAAATTAATCACAAAAGATTGCGATAAAGCACAACAATGCCTTTAAGTGGTCCAGTAATGGCTTAACAAATCGTTATTACTATCAAGAATATAATAACTTCCAGCAAAACAGCACTGAATTATGAAGTAATGAATATTGTTCGTAATTTTATAGCGTACTACATTTTATGCTGTAATCGCTTACAAGACTTCTTGAGGAACTTAAGGCCCTTCTAACCCTAAAATTAGCAACTCTATTTGTGGTGGTTCAAACTTCGTTTGAAATACTGTTAGAATACAGTTCTAATCAGATTGTACTACAAAGCGGTGTTACGTCAATCACTGCGGCCGAATAGTGCGAAATTAGTGTTTTTTTGCGATTTACAAAAAATCTAAATTGATTGTACTAAACAAAATAAAACACGTAAGACCTCCTTTATAGTTAGTTCAGTTAGTATGCAAAGTTTCATGATCTAATTTGAAGTACTTTTTGAATACCAGCGGTTTATTGTTCGATTTGGAGGTTACTTTGGATTTTTTTTTATATCGAGAAAACTTTATGGAATCGTGTTTTCGTCACACATAAGATTTAGCATTAATCTAAATAATATTCAAAATTAATGCTGCAGTATTTTAGGCGTAACGGAGGATCATGCTAAGCCATTTGAGGGATATATAGACCTTAATGGGCTTCAGTTTCTCAAGTGGTTGAAATGGCAGTTGTACGGTTCATTTAATTATTAAAGAATAATGCGTCTTTATCCTACTTATTGTTTAAACAAATAAATAAAATTGAAGTGTCTGTTTATAATTTCAAAACAACGGCTTTTTACTGAATACATAATATGAAACTATGTACGGTACTTAAAACATTTTTTTTTAAATTTTGTCTGTCTTTCTGTCTGTTTGTTCCAGTTAATCTCCGAATTGGCTGAACCGATTTTGACGGGACTTTTACTGGCAGATAGCTGATGTTATAAGGAGTAACATAGCTAGGCTACTACTTTTATTTTAGAAAAAGGATAAGGGTTCCGTGCAAAAAAGAATAAAAACCCTTGAAATTGTTAACAAAATCCGATTCAAATATGGAAGTACCTAATGTTTTCATAATAATTCCACGCGGACGAAGGTCGCGGGGCACAGCTAGTAGCAAATAAAAGTTAAAAAAATATATCTTTGATAAATGTTTCTATACGCATTAAAGGTAATTAATGACAAATGTTTCGGCTTTAGCAGCCGCTCGGGTCGATCTTTAGGTTAAGCCGTGCTTGCCTAGGTTGATCTGTGGATGGGTACCTACTGAGACCTTACCTACTGAGTTTCCTCCGTGCCTCGGAAATCACGTTAAGCTGTTGGTCCCGGCTGTCATTTGTCCATCTTTGGCAGTCGTTACAGGTAGTCAGTGGCCCAAAAAGTCTGACAACCAGTCTTACCAAAGTGGTATCATATTACCCAATATGAACTGGGTTGTGGAGGTCAGATAGGCAGTCGCTCCATGTAAAATATTGGTACTCAGCTGCATCCGGTTAGACTGGAAGCCGACCCCAACATAGTTGGGAAAAGGCTAGGCATGATGTTTTGGCTTCCGCGTTTATGTATGCAGGTGGTCTGTGTCCTAGCAGTGAAACATTTTAGGCTGAAAAGCTTTTAGGCCTAAATGCTGATCACAAAAAATCAAAATCGTTTCGTCCGCATCAATTCAGGTATTACAAATTTTTGAATCAATAAATTGCCAATCAGGTATAATATGATACCTATTGTGTGGTTGGTTGCTAACTGCAGTGGCCTATTTGGAAAGCTCTGAATCAATTGCGTACCCAAGTAGGCCGCTGCAAACATAACCTGGCAAAATGGGGTATAATTGGTTCTTTACCAAACAATGCCAAACCTGCTGGAGTGTCCCAGGTGTCCGTTTACCTGCACTCTTGAAGACCTGTATAGCGTCTCTACCGTGGCCACCTACTGGGCCCAAACCGTGTAATTGTATATTGTATAGCGGGCTGGTGTCCGCAACTCCACGTCAAAGCGCGTATTTTACGTACAAGTGGGAATTTTATTCGATCCACCCTAACTCCCCGAGAAAGGCCAGCAGCGCCTTGGTGTTGCTGACAATCTCGCGTTGAGTACCTGGGTTACCGAAGTACAAACCGTGTAAAAACCGTGTAATTGGAAGGAACATCGATACGATAAGAAGAAGAAGAGGCTAACCTGATGTCAGAGTTTTTGTGACTTGGCCTTGGCTTTACATGCCGTCAAGAAATATTTCTTAGGCATGCTGGTTTCCCTTACGATGTTTTTCTTCACCGCAGCAAGTGATAATAATAATCCCAAAAATCAGAGGTGCGTGCCTTGGGTTCAAACTCGAGACCTATGACTTGGTAGTCCGATAGTCCAACCACTAGGCTCTCACTGCTGTATGGGTATTAATAATAAAAATCTTTTTATTATCAGGCAACTAAGGTCCATACATAAAATACACAAAATACATTTAACATACTCAAACATCATACTTAATGCATATTTTAAACCTTATGAGACTATAACTATACACGCAACGTTGTCAGCGTCGTGTTTCACTGCGTGGTGTCGCGTAACCGCCCTCGAAAACGTCGATATACGACACCCTTTGGCCAAAAGTCCTCCTTCATGCAGGTCTGTAGATGGTGGGTTGTAACTCGTACCACAAATGACCTAAAGTTGATGTTGTGGCGCGATTACAACCTTTCGACCCTCAGAGTCCAGCTGGTCTTCACATTCAAATACTGCTCCACTTCCTCCTCCTTCCTCCTCCTTTCTTTAGTTATCGATTATGAAACCCACAAGACGATAGGGTGTTACAGTTTTTAAACAGTGTGTAAGTAATTTCGTTGAATACAGTAGCGAAGATTCTACCATACGAATTTAAAAACCCACACTAATTGAAACAAACAAACGACAGCTTACCCAACTAGTGCTCTGACTACGTAACAGAAGTATCCGTATCCACAAAGACTTGGTTTTGATCCCGTATGGAGCGAAGATCTGCATGCCCCACTTTTGTTTGGTCGCAATGTATGTGCATCCGATTTGTATGTGTAATGCGACGCGGCCCGGGTGCTATGATTCGGTACTTGAAATGCGACTGATTAGAGCTCTGATTATGGATGTGACTTTGTAATGGGTATGAATTAGAGATTGTTCGTGGGGCTGAGGTTCTGAATTTGAATGTGAGTTTGTTTGTTTTTTATTATTTAAGCAAGTGATTGGTAGGTAGGAGAATGAGTGTAAAAAAGATTCAGAATTTGAATGAGCTGAAACGATTTTTGCCTACATACCAATTTTTTCCCGTAACATTGTAATCCATAATAACTTATGGACTACAATATACCCACAAACACTAAAATAGTGCAAAGAAACAAAATGATGGTCTTACTACTCTGTGACATGTAAAAGTGTGTCATTGGTTTTGTCTACAATGAAATTCCCAGGAAAACTAAATTATTAATACAAGCATAATCATAAATTTCTCAGTAGCAGTCCGGAGCCTTAATCTACATTATGTCCATTTGATGGCAATAGGCTCAGCCCATATTAGAAAGGATCTAAATATAACTGTTAAAGCCACAAATCCAAACCTTTGGGGAACTTCGATATGTTCTTACATTGTCAACCGACTTCCAAAAAAAGAGGAGGAGGACTGTATTTTTTTTTTTTTTTTTTTGTGTTTGTTACCTCAGAACTTTCGACTGGGTGAACCGATTTTGATGATTCTTTTTTTATTTGAAAGCTAGTGCTTCCCGTGTGGTTTCATTTAAATTTTGTGAACATCTGATGCTGATCTTCGGAGATTTACAATGGAACTCCTAAAAAATAGACGGCAAACGTGCCGTAAATGTTGCAATCGCTTAGATGTTTATTGTTTATACAACATCATGACGTAACATCACGCCTGTATGCTCTGAGGGGGTATGCAGATGTGTACAATACACCCAGATTTCGACAGTTAGGAATGTTATGTTGGCGCGATCGTGTTTCGCGTGCGCCTCAAATGACGTAAAATCACGCCTGTATGCTCTGAGGGGGTACGCAGATGTGTACAATACACCCAGATTACGACAGTTCGTTCGTGTTCCGCGCGCGCCTCAAAGAGATGTCAGCAAAAGGGACTGTTCTTAAGAGATACCGTGGCCCCGGAACACAAAGGGTGATGAAGGAACATGAATGGGTTTTAGTCAGTAAAAGTCTGACACTCCCTCCTGCTCCGCCCAGAGCGGGAGGGGTAATTTGATGATAACTCATCCTAAAAATAAAAGTATGTTAAGTTCCATATATTGGGGATACGCCTATTCATCATCCGCCTATTAATGTTCCCACTGCTGGGACACAGGCCTCCTCTCTATGAGAGGGAATGGGCTCTAATCCACCACGCGGGCCTAGTGCGGGTTGGTATAGATGTCACATGTCTTCGAATGTTTTGGTTATAGGGCATGCCGGTTTCCTCACGATGTTTTCCTTCACCATTTTGAGAGCAGTGGTGATGAAATAAATTACACAAAGTAATACGCCTGCCAGGGTTCGAACCCACGACTTACTGTTCGTAAGTCGGGGCCGCCACCAATGGGCCACCGCTGCTCACGCCTATTACCATCACATGTATTGGTAACAATGTCAAATAAATTCATGGCAAATATTTGTTTGGGAACAACTAAAAATGGA
The DNA here is from genome assembly GCA_905147715.2 of Xestia xanthographa. NCBI lineage: Eukaryota > Metazoa > Arthropoda > Insecta > Lepidoptera > Noctuidae > Xestia > Xestia xanthographa. The sequence continues at coordinate 23,292,688 of LR990657.1, forward strand.
TAAATAAAAAACTTTTTTGCAAAAAATAAAACCGACTTCAAAAAACACGAAAAAGTGAAAAATAACTTTAGCTTCAGAAGTCGGTGACAAAAAAAAATCACTCAAACAAAGGTCACCGACTTCTGAAGCTAAAGTTATTTTTTTATTTCCCAAAAAAATACAGAAAAAAAAACCAAATCCAAATCAAACAATCAATCTGTCCAAATTTTAACACAGTTTTCAGTACGTCTAACTAATGATAACTAATGACATGGATGTGCTTATGCATTGGAAAACCAACACTTTTAGTGTATTTTCGTTAGCTGATTTATTTTTCTTGTGAGTATCTTGGGTTTTTCTTATTTTTTTTTTAACATTGTCCTTATTTTGGTGGTCTGAATGATTCCTAAATCTATTTTAATGGAACCTTATTATATTGGTTAGTATATTTCCAAGATACTTTCCACTATGTTGGATCAGCTTCCAGTTGACCGAGTTGAACCTAAATATTTATGTGAAACAAATCAAATGCCACTTGACCTTATTCTGTATTTCCAATATCCTCTCTCCAACTTTCTGTTTTTTTTTAATTAATTCTGATACAGTCTGTTGGTACCAGTTAAGATCGCAATAGCGGTCATTGCCTTTTTCTTAATATCTCTTCCTACGAAACAAAACAAATGAACCATGTATCGTTTTTCATCAGAAAAAATGGTGAAGATCACGATAGATGACAATTCAGGACTTGAACAAGCTTATTTTTGGATTTCAAAGTTAACAATTTTAATAAATGAAGGTGTGTCAATGACCGCTTTTGCGTTCTTAACTGGCACCAACTATAGTGTTTATGTTGTGCCTAACAAAACTGAATTGTATGTTCTAGGAATAAATAGAACATAACATCATGCCTGTAATCCCCGAAAGGTTAGGCAGAGGTATACCAAATAATACACCCACCTCTAGTCAGTTGTGTTTAAGTTCACTTTTGCCCGACCCGGGAATTGAACCCGGGAACTCATGCTCATCATGCTTGTGACTACTAAACCAATGAGATTAGCTAGCAAAACTGGATTGAAGGTTTTGGAACAGATTATAAAATTTATTAAGTATTTTGTAAATTTTATTTATCTAAGAATATTGACAGGAGGCGTATTAGTTGATGCTAAGTCGCGGAGTACAGTTATTTTTTTTTTTAATAAAAAGGAAAATTTATGTGTGTATGTGCAATTAAGTGCCACATGCAGCTTAACAATGAGCTATAAATTAAAAAAAATACATAATCTAAAAATAAACCTAATAATTGCCCGTCCAACAAAAAAACCTCACGTTTAAAAATTTCAAGGACATTTTCATGCATACTTAAGCAGGTATACCCTTGAGATTCCTTAACAAAAAGTTCCGTATACATAAGTTCAAGCGATAAGAAAGCTATTTTAATATACTCTATGTTTCTGTCAGTGTTTTTAAACTTCCCGCCTCACTGTGACAGTTTTAAATTGCATTTTTATGCGACACTTTAAATTGGGACACACTTCGCTGTAGGCTGTGGCGCTTGCTGGACAAATTGAAATAACGTTTATATAGGACAGTATAATCATCATAGTTTTTTAGTTGAAGAGTTCATTTTCTTCTCTCGTAAATGCATAAGGGCTCATTTACGGAGACGCGGCGCGTTGCGCGGTGTGTCGTGCGGCGCGACCCGCCTAAAATTCAAACATATGGCAATGTATGAGAGCGTTTACGGAGAGGCGTTTTTACGCGCGTTTGCTGAAATGCAGCGTTGCCCGCCGCGTCCACCGTGGTGTAGTGCGCGCGCAAATACAAACATATGACAGATGACACCGCCGCTGCACACGCCGCCTCTCCGTAAACGGAAAAACGCGTAACGCACCGCGTGACGCGCCGCACAACGCACCGCCTGACGCACCGCCTAACGCGCCGCTCAACGCGCTGCCCGACGCACCGCGCGAAGCGCCGCGTGTCCTGAAATGAGCACTAAGAATAGATCAAGCCGTAGAAACAATATTTCCACCACTGCTTTTTTCTTTATCGTGTGGTTTTTTTTTCTAGCCTGCTCTGTCCCACTCCTGGGCAAAGGACTCTGTACGAGCTCACTCGACAATTTAATGCTGACGCCCGCGATCACATATACTTACGTTTATACATTATTGTATGCACATTACTGTAATAAGTTAGTTCAATAAAGCCGCTTGGTGAATACACATGTCGGGGTTTTTCTTCCACATTACACATAAGAATTCCCGGCGCACATCGCACCTCAGCGGTAGGACTCCACATATTTTTGGTCCTTCGAGACTATAAGTGAAGTGTTAGTGAAGGTTTCTTCATCAATAGCGAATCGGCTCGGCTGGCCTCCCACAAGTGGGTCTCACCAGTCAAGTTGAGAAGGCGCACATATTGGTGAAGGGCACAGGCTCACGCGGAACTAACAGAACCAGTGGATACACAAGTCCACAACGTACTCTTCTATCAGTGCAGTGACAGTGATTACGACATACAACTAGTTTCTTCAACACATCTACAATGGAGGGGCTACTACAACGTCAACAAATCATTGCTGAAACTGTACAGAAGATAACTACAAACATCAAGAAAGATTCTGCAATTCGGAAAACTGCCGAGTATACAAGAAAACGGCTAGTGACTCTTGAAGAATTGTGGGATGAATTCGACAACAATCACATAAAACTAACAGTGCTTTGTGATAACAAACACGAGTACTTTCAGTCTGGTGCTTACCTCTCCGTGAAAGAGCTCTACACAGCTACATGTGCTCTGCTGATAGACATAAAACAGACCGACGCCATGGCTAAACAAGGTACAAGTAGTCAAGGTGACGAACAACACAGTGTCAGCACGGAAGAGAAAGGTATGTTATCCAAAACTGATGAGCTGATTAATCAGCAACGAACAAACTTTCGAGCTTTCTCAAGAGTCGTACGAGGTATTGACATTAACACTATCTCAGAAACATGGGAACTACAAGACAAACTGCAGATGATACAGGCGCGCTGGAAAACTATTGACGATCTACACTGGCAAATAGATAATCTTTTAATCGGCACGGAACTGGATTATGAACAGGAGTACGCACAGCATGAAAAAATTTACGAAGCCATCAAGAGACAACTAAACCAAAAACTTAGCCATACATCTCACCAACAACAAACCATGCCAAAATTGGAGATTCCGGCATTTAATGGCAATTATGCTCAATGGCCAACTTTCATGGACCTCTACTCTGAAGCCATCCACAACAACCCAACGCTGAGTAAAACACAAAAAATGCAGCACCTCAAGGGCAAACTGAAAGGTGAGGCAGAGCGACTAGTGCAGCATCTCAACGTCTCAGCTGAAAACTACGACACATGCTGGGATATACTCACCCAAAGGTACAACAACATACAGCTGCTATTTACAAAGCAAATCCAAATATTCTTAAGCCAGCCGACTGCACACAAACATTCTGCTCAAGAACTTAAAAACCTTCACGACACGACCTTGGAAACGATTCACGCCATACGCAATCTCGGAGTCGACACCACTACGTGGGACCCGTTTTTGGTGCACATACTTACAGAAAAAATGGATGCAGAAACCTACAGTTCGTACATGGAGTGCCGAAAAGCACCACGAAATCTGCCTTCATTCGACGAGCTTATGGCTTTTCTAGAGAGAAAATTTACAGCTCTCGAGCCAGTCAACAGGAAAAATAACAAGACCAGTTACACGATGCATGAGGCCAAGAACATGGACAACAGTGAGGATAAGGAATTTTCTCCAAAACACCTTCCTAAGAAGTTCCACAACAGGGCAAAGACCTATCATGCTCGATCTGAAAGAAAATGTCCATTATGCAAGTCGGACCACATATTGGTTTTTTGTAAAATATTCCAAAGTATGGTGCCAGAAGATAAAATAAATACAATTGCACAATTGAAAGTCTGTGAGAATTGTATGTACTGCCATAATGACAAACAATGCAATTCCGGGAAAACATGTAAGGTGTGCAATAACAAGCATCATACGACGTTACATGATGCTATACAACAAAAGGCTCAACATACGATTCCTGCTAATAACATGACACCCAAAAGCGTTCCGACAGTAGCGCAACATAAATCACATCACGTCGGTGGGAATGTGAACGAAGTTTTACTAGCCACAGTTGAACTGTATGTTATGGCTGAAAATGGAATGCCTACAAAACTCAGGGCTCTACTCGACCAAGGTTCCCAAATCAACTTGATTACGGAATCAGCTGCTCAGCGATTGGGACTACACAGGCGCAAACGAGATGCAATCGTCACAGGAGTTGGCATCTCGAACAACAAAAGCCATGGAACCGTAGTACTTACTTGCGATTCCATATACCAAAACTACAATTTCACTATTGAGGCGCTTGTCATGACAAGAATGCTGAACAGTTTACCCAATTACACGTTTGAGCGCCAACAGTGGCCACATTTAGAAAACATCAGTCTTGCGGATCCTAACTACAATATTTCAAGGCCAGTTGACATTTTACTGGACGCAGGAGTTTACGCACAAATAATCATGGATGGGATTCTGCGAGGACCTATACATGCGCCAATAGCTCAACAGACTAAGGTCGGATGGGTACTATTGGGCAACACCACAACATTTCAATGCCATGCAGTGCTTAACAACCTGGAAGACATTTCGCGTTTCTGGGAAATAGAAGAAATAACTGAACAGTCTACAACGCTGACGTCAGACGAACAATATTGCGAAACATTATACGCAACTACAACTAACAGGAAGTCTGACGGCAGATATGAGGTCAGAATACCCATGAAACAGGGATTCGAGACACAGTTAGGTTCTTCAAAATCACAGGCATTGGCACAATTCCGACAAATGGAGAAACGGCTAGCCAGAGACCAGTCTATTGCTGAAAGTTACAAGGCATTCATGGCTGACTAATTACGTCTCAATCACATTAAACAAACTTTAATTCCACTGGAACCAAGTTGTTATCTACCACACCACGGTGTCATGAAATTGGACTCCACCACTACAAAACTCCGAGTTGTGTTTAATGCCTCAAACAAAACAACTTCGGGCAACAGTCTTAATGAGTTAATGGAGTGTGGGCCAAACCTTCAACAGGACTTACAGGCATTAATCCTACGATGGAGGGGGTTCCAATTTGTTTATTCCGCTGACATTGAAAAGTTTTACAGACAAGTCGGAATACAGGAACAAGATCAACATCTACAGAAGATTCTGTGGAGAGATTCCAAGGAAGACAAAATCCAAGAGTACCAGCTGTGCACCGTAACGTACGGCACTAAATCTGCTCCCTTTTTAGCGATGCGCACAATAAAACAACTAATTCACGACAATGGTGCTCAATACCCGCTTGCTGCTGAAATATTGGACAGTCAGCTGTACGTCGACGACCTCCTCGGAGGAAGCAATGATATCCAACAAGCCAAAACAACTCAACAACAGTTAATAGACCTACTCAAACGAGGTGGCTTCAACTTGCGCAAGTGGGCGAGCAACGACGGACGCATATTAGAAGATCTTACACCCGATCAAATTAGTCAAAACATGATAGACTTCAAGCACGCCGAAACAAACAAGACATTGGGAGTTATGTGGAATCCCTCTACAGATCAATTTACATTTTATTATCCAGTGGAAACAACAAACACATGCGCTATCGTTACAAAAAGATCGTTGCTATCGCAACTCTCGAAGCTTTACGATCCACTGGGTTGGCTTTCACCTGCCACAATAAAAGCCAAACTTATTTTCCAACAACTGTGGACTACAAACCTCAATTGGGATGATCCCGTACCACAACATGTACAGAAGCAATGGGAAGAGTTCAGGAATGACCTCAAATACATAGGTCAGATCGCTATTCCTCGATGGATGGGAGCTACGCACACCCCAGTTGAATTACATGGTTTCTGCGATGCATCGGAAAAGGCATACTCATGTGTGATTTATTGCCGAAGCATCAAAAACGATGGCCAATACATGACTCGAGTAGTTGCAGCGAAAACGAAGCTCGCACCGAATAGAAAACTGATGACACTGCCCAGACTCGAACTGTGCGGCGCACACTTGTTATCCAGACTAGCGAAAAAGGTCATAGAGTCGTTAAAGAAACAGACAGTAACAATACGAGCATGGACAGACTCAACGGTCGTTCTGGGATGGCTACAAGGCGACGTTTCCCGCTGGAAAACATTCGTAGCAAACAGGGTTACGAAAGTTACAAATATATTGCCGCCATCATGTTGGAGAAATGTTAAATCCGACGAAAACCCGGCGGATAGCGCTAGTCGTGGCTTACTTCCGTCACAACTAGTCAACCACAAACTTTGGTGGGAAGGACCTACGTGGCTGATACAGAACAACATCCCAGATCATTCGACAGAATACGAAGCTCCTACATTAGAAAACAAGAACAAGAAGCAAGTCTGTGCATCTCAAACATCGTCATCGATCATTGAAGAGCTTCTATACAAGCATAATTCTATTACACGCGTCGTCAGAATTTTAAGTTGGATTTTACGAGTCAAGGCAAATAAAGACAATGCGCGATCGCCTTACTTAACAACAGTAGAACTTGAGAACGCATTGAATATCGTTATCAAGGCAGTGCAAAATAAACACTTTGGCGAAGATATTGCACATTTACAGAAACATGGCAAGGTGCATTCAAAGAGTTGTCTACTTAATTTAACCCCATTATTGGACAAACAAGGTCTCTTAAGAGTCGGGGGACGTTTAACAGAATCAGCCTTGAAGATCGCACAAAAACATCCAATTATTTTGCCACACAAAGCACGGCTCACAGAACTTTTGATCGACAAGTCACATATTACGACACTGCACGGGGGAGCAAGACTCACCTTGACACATTTGCGAAACAAATACTGGATACTCAGAGGTGTGAGGACAGTAAAAGGCCACATTCTCAAGTGTATCAAATGTCATCGCTTCAAGACATCTACTAGCAAACAACAACTAGCTAGCTGATGGGAAACTTAACAAAACCCCGAGTCACTCCATCGCGTCCATTTACGCACACAGGTGTTGATTTTACGGGACAAGTGGAAGTCAAGGCCAACAAGGGCAGAGGGATTAAGACGTCCAAGGCCTATATTTCAATATTCGTCTGCCTAGCAACAAAGGCCATTCATTTAGAATTGGTCTCCGACTAGAGTACTGCAGCCTTTCTCGGCGCATTCAAACGTTTCTGTGGCCGGAGAGGAACACCAAAGTGTATGTACTCTGACAACGGTACAAATTTTGTAGGCGCTGCCAAAACACTCATACAGGAACACAAAGAGGCGTTAATGCACTACATCAACGAAGAACTCTTGAGTGAGCTAGGGAACCTTGGAGTTGAGTGGCAGTTCAACGCTCCAGTTTGGCCGTCAGCAGGAGGACTGTGGGAGGCCGCAGTCAAAAGCATGAAGCACCACCTGAGGCGCGTCATCGGCGAACAAAAGCTGACATTTGAGGAATTCTCAACACTGATAGCCCAGATTGAAGCGTGTCTCAACTCAAGGCCGTTGGTTCCTCTAACAGACGACATTGACGATCTGGACTGCTTAACACCTGCACATTTCTTAGTGGGAGGGCCAATATTGTCAAGCCCACTCTCACCTGACGAGGACATCAGAAACATTAAAACTAGATGGCAGCTACTGGAAAAAATGCACAAAGATTTCTGGAAGAGATGGTCATCTGAATACCTTCAAACACTTCAAACGCGCAGCAAGTGGAATTATGCAACAAAGAATCTTGAGATCAACGACATCGTATTGATAAAAGATGATCACTTGCCGCCCTCTAAATGGCTCTTAAGAAGGGTTATGGAGACACATCCTGGCAAGGATGGACACGTTCGAGTGGTGACCCTGAAAACAAAAAATGGCACTCTAAAACGCCCTATCATCAAATTATCACGACTACCTGTCGAAAATAGTGATACAGGGTGCGTAGAGAGTGAAGTTGACACAACAATGCCTATCGAACAACAGAAAACAGAGAGACCAAAGCGGAAAAAACGTGCTAAAACATTCCTAAACAGTTACGTTTGCATATTTTTCACGTTTGCATTATGCATAGCTACATCACTGTCACAGCTAACAGTGAACGTCACCACATTATCGTCAGCAAAATTAATCTACTTCGACAAAATTGCTGAGATGCAAATACGACAAGACGACTGGAAAATGGTTGTGTATTACAATATGACAACATACTGGCGAAGTTTACAAAACGTGGGAAACTACGTCACACATTTGAACAGTCTGACTAAGGAAGAGCCAACCTTGATATCCATCGCCTCTCAACTAGAACACGAAATCAAAGAAATACAGAACTATAACGATGTTTTGCGATCGGAACACGGAACGCGTAAGAAAAGGGCTCTGATAAATGGAATTGGTTATGTAGCAAATTATCTATTTGGAGTCCTTGACGAAAACTTTGCCAAAAAATACGATAGTGATATCAACATCATACAGACAAACGAAAACCACTTACTCAACCTCTATAAGGAACAAACATCGATTGTGGAAGGCGAGTACAATATTTTGAAGAGAAACGAGGATATCATGAACAAGCAATTCACGCTAATAAACAAACGGCTCCAAGAAACCAACGAGCGCATACACGTCGAACGTAGCAATGCACTCAATGTAATGTCATCTGCCTTAGCTGCCAACTTAATAATCTCCAACATAAGGAGAGTTCAACAATTACTGCTCGACTTAGTGACTGATGTAAAGGGCGGACGCGTCGATGTACATTTACTGAAACCAGATCAGTTACAAGACCAATTAAACATAATATCTGGACAATTACCAAGTGACCTGTCGCTACCCTGCACAAACAGCCATCAGTGCATTCGACAGATGTATAAATTGTCAAGAGTACACGTCAAACTGACGAGAGACTTCTTCCTTTTTGAAGTTAAGTTGCCTTTGGTAAGCAACGAACAGTACGAGCTAAGCCGAGTCATACCTATACCTTCGATACAAGGACAGACAGAGAAGCATATCATGCCTACATCTGATTATTTAGCAATAAACCTCAAGAAGGACGTGATGATGCCTCTAACATACGACGACCTAAGCACATGTATACAACTGAGAAAACACAAGTTACTATGTGCACTGAGTTTACCGGTTTATGACATAAAGCAAGCCTCAACGATGTGTGAGGCGCAAATTATAGTAAACAATAAGAACTTATCAGCGTGCCACACAACTGTATCAGGTTGCAGTGATAAGTGGATACAGTTACACAATGATGGCGCGTGGCTCTACACATGTTGTAAACAATGCTTGACTCGCATTTTCTGTCCATCTGGCACGTGGACTGGGGCCGTGACCAATGGTCCAATGTGCTGTTCACGGATGAATCCAGGTTCGGCTTCCATCCAGATTCACGAAGGACGCGTGTTTGGCGAGTTCCTGGATGATGGAGCCGTCTCCAGAACCCTCAGGAAGTTCACCCATACCAAGGAGGAACAATTATGGTTTGGGCAGGAATTCGTCTTGGAGGACGGATGGATCTCGTTTGGGTGCGGGGCAATATGACGGCAGAACGATACGTCCAACAGGTGCTGGGGCCCGTAATCTTACCCCACAGAACACAAATGGGGCAAGATTTCCTGCTCATGCACGACAATGCCCGGGCACACACGGCGAGAACGGTAGCAGCTTGGTTACATACACATAATGTTAGGGCCTTAGACTGGCCTGCTCAATCGCCAGATCTAAATCCCATTGAGCATGCGTGGGATATGCTGCAAAGAAGAGCTCTGAAGGAAGTTGCTGAAAATCTGGCTACAGAAGATCAACTTTTTGCGCACCTCAGAAGGACACGGGACAATATTCCGCAGCAAGACATTGACAACCTTGTTCTGAGCATGCCGAATCGTTGCCGATGTGTTATGAACATCATGGGCGCTTTCTCAGACTACTAACTTCAAGTTTATAAACACAAATTAAATGATTTTTCTATTTTTTTCAGTTTTTACTCACAAACCGTAAAAAACCGTATATGAATAAACTTTTAAAGTTCATTCATATACGGTTTCCGTCTATGCTTCATTTTTTTCCATAAAATCCTGAAATTTTAATCTATACCTTAACCATTATTAAAAAATGGTAGAATAATTAATAACGTATCTTTTAAATATATACATGTCATATAAATAATTAACACATTAATAGTAATTCGCTTTTTTTAAAATATCCCTAGACCGTGTTGATGTGGTATATCTTAGGCGTGCTGGTTTCCTCACGATGCTTTCCTTCACTGAAGCAAGTAATAATTATACATTACGCACATGAATCCAAAAAATCAGAGGTCTGTCTTGGGTTCAAACTTGAGACCTATGACCGAGTCCGACGGTCACACCACTAGGATATCACCACCGCTTGATTTATTTTTACAGTACTAAACTGTCAGTCAGCGGAGTGATAATTTGGCCAAAACAAAAACGTTTTTTAAATGAAGTATTTTACCTCGCTATTTCGTTGTTTTCACAAACTGATAGTGCCCGTATTGTTAACGAACAGTTTTTAATTACTCATGCACTAGAAACCATCAATCTAACTAACTTGTAGTAAGTGATACAAATATTTGTTGTTGATGCCAATCACTCTGCCACTATCAATCGGGAATATTTGTTACAGATATAGTAACCACAGGTTTAACTAACAGACCAGGGATGTTACGGAGGTGGTTTTATCGGAACCGGAATCGGAGTCGGAGTTTTTAATTTTGGTTTGTCGGCGTCGGAGTCGGAACCGGAACCGGAATCGGAGTCGGAGGCGAAGTCGGAAATGGTGGCAGAAGCAAAATGTGCTAAGGGCAGACAATAAAATAAAATAGTGAATATGAATCGATGACAGAACGCGTGCTGTGTTCGCCGGGCGACATGCATAAACCTGTTCGTACACGTTGATCACAGCCACCGCGAGTCGTCGCCGCCGCCCGCCGCTATCTGCTAAGCTTCGACCTCCGATTAAAACCTCCGATTTAAAAGTATCGGAACCGAAGTCGGAACCGGAGGTGTAAATCAATCGGAAGATCCGACGTATCGGAGTTGAAGTCGGAGCTTCGTAACATACCTGTAACAGACGTGCATCGCAGATGTAGGCAAGCGTATATAATATAGCTCCATGATGAAACTGATAGCTCACACTTATAAGCAAGTATGTAGATTCATTTTCCATAGTCCTACCTATTTTGTTAATTAGCATTAAGTAAGTGCACATAGATGTTATTACTTTTATTTTATGTTAACATTGTTACTTGATTAAATAAAATATTATTATTATAGTTGCCAAAATATTATCAACGCAAAATCTGATTGGTGGTCAGACGATGATCGGTCATTTATCGATAGATATAATGTTAATTAATATCAGTTGACGTCGAATAAAAACGTCGAATGGACACAATCTTCGACAATATTTACAAATCTGGCTAAATGCACTTTACTGAACAGGCCCGAACGGTCGAAACCATCGATGGCTTGTTCTGAATCATGCTGCATCTTATTACAGTCAAACCCGTTTTGATGATGGTGTGTGCTTTGTCTCATTTTTTTTTAAAGCTTTTATTAAAATGATAATAAGAGAATTAGATTTATTTAGCAACATTGAACGCGTATACAAAGTTTCGATACCGTGCTATTAACTGTTGCGGAATTATCTCATGAGGAAGCGATCCTTTTTTTTCGGATGGGAAATCATCAAATGACTCCTCCCGCTCTGGGCGGAGCAGGAGGGAGTGTCAGACTTTTACTGACTAAAACCATATTCCTTCATCGCCCTTTGTGTTTCGGGGCCACGGTATCTTTTACGAACAATCCCGCAACCCCGGCTGAGGAAGCGATCCTGGCAGCATGCAGCAGGATCAAGTCGTGTGGGTCATAAAAATGTATTGTCACCAGAACCAAATATGTGTGCAAAGTTTCAGCTCAATCAGATACCAAGAAGTGGTCGAAAAATGGTTTGCAAATTTTGAAGCGGACAACTTACATACACATACGAACAGAGCAAGTTAAATAAAACCTGACAAAAAGGGGCTTCTAGCAAGTCTCACCACTTACTACGCAGTGTGTCTTCACGCAAATTTGTGTGAAGAATAACTTTCTTTGTGGTGTCAGTTAATTAAACCGTTCGTTCAGCTTATTATTTCTTAGTATTCAACTTTTCATTTGTTTATTATTTCGCGAAACTCAAGAAATTATAGTTTCTGAAATAATTGTGTTCGAAATACACTAAATTCTAAACTTTTGTTTGAAATGGAAGTTGTTTTCAACTAGATTGGGCAAATATAAAAGCAGTAAATTTCAGGGTTAGGGGTCCAATCATAATTATTTAAGTAAAGGAATAAGCTTAAATGTATTTTAAACATTTCGTAAAGATTTAATAACATCTTATAGCGCCCCACCAATACCCGTTTTTATGACTTAACAAAACAAATTATTTAATGTTTTCTGTATTATTTATTCGACTTTACAATAACTTGATTATGTTATGTAAGTTTTATGTTCTTTTAAATTATGATGAAAACCGCAATAAAATCCGTACTGAAGTGCATTATGGTCCCGGGGTCGCGGGACTGTTCGAAAGAGATACCGTGGCCCCGGAACACAAAAGGCGATGAAGGAACATGGATGGGTTTTAGTCAGTAAAAGTCTGACACTCCCTCCTGCTCCGCCCAGAGCGGGAGGAGTCATTTGACGATTTCCATCCAAAAAAAAAATTATGTGTATTACTGTCCCTGGGCATGCTATTTATGCTGTACTATGTTTCTACTCATCCATTACTAATTATAACTTCCCGTTGTTTACCGCCCTTTTGGGTTAGGTACATCTGAATGAACGCCAATTTATACCAGCTTGAATACTGGCTACCCTTGAGAGGACTGACTTGAAGTGTGTTAAAACAACACAATCATATAGAAAGACATGAGAAGCGACTGTTTATACTTTACAGAATTTCAATAGCCTGAGAGAGAGCAGCGGTGGCCCAGTGGTGGTGGCCCCGACTTACGAACAGTATGTCGCGGGTTCGAACCCAGACAGGCGCATTACTTTGTGTAATTTATTTCATCACCGCTGCTCACAAAATGATGAAGGAAGACATCGTAAGGAAACCGACATGTCCTAGAACTAAAAATTCGAACACATGTGACATCTACCAATCCGCACTGGGCCCGCGTGGTGGATTATAGCCCGTTCCCTCTCATTGAAAGGAGGCCGTGTCCCAGCAGTGGGATCATTATAGGCTGATGATGATGATGATGATGAATAGCCTGAGAGGTTTCCTGCATGGAAATTCCCAAGCGGTTATAGTTTAGGACAAATTTCTCTATGTAAGATAGACAAAGATAATTGCTTAGTTTCCCAGAATTCCAATAGACACCCATACAAAGTTGAACACAACACCGCATAGTAAAGCTATCTAGACTCACAGCTGCCTCGAGTTAGCCTGTCAGAGGCTTCACACAAGTTTACAGTAAACCTTATATACAGAACAACAACAGAGTATAACGCTATCCATTGGATTAATTCTAGGAAGTGCGGGTACTGCAACCTCTCCTCCAATTTCCGTCCAAGCGATTGAGGGCATTTTTTTGTGAATTGCAAAATCATGATTTTTCTTGTAAAACAGCTTCGATGTTGGAGTAAGCTAACGCAGTAGAAATATTTTTACGCAGTTGCGTAAAAATATTTATCTACACCCATGCTATAAATCCTCTATAAAGGTATCTGAAACAGTTAGCTTATGGCCAACATTAAAACAGCCAGTGTCATAATAACCATTATAACACCTAAACGGGTGTTATAATGTTGTACTGAATTTCATTATGCAACTCGTTTTAAAAAAAGAACATCGAATGTGGTAGTGAATCGAACGTCTAGCACGTGCGATTCACTACCACAGCGCCGTAATTAAAAAAAAAAACTTATAGGTTAATTCGAATTCACGTCGTATCCCGCCATTTTTGTTCGACATTTGGATATTAGTATTGCATTATGTACTTTGTTGTTTACAAAAATGAGTGATACAAGCTTTGTGAATTTTGATAATTGAACAATCCAAAATGTAAATAATTATATTACTGCCTATACACGGTTTGTAAGTATTAAATACAAGCAATTAAACTTTCCATGAATTTACATAGACTTCTTAGAACACTGCAGCACCCTATGGTTTCAGAACCTTTTATGGAGGTTTCATATCATGGATGTAGATAAAGTCTTGTATGCAACTGTAAATAATTAGGTATTAAAACACTCATGTGATACTATTATCACACTCGGCTTCGCCTCGTGTGATAAACTCACATTCGTGTTTTAATACCCCTCATTATACAACAGTTGCATAAATAACTATTCTCGCACTCATCTGCAGACGTGCGCGAGAGAGACGATAGAGACGGATGGACGGACGGACGTTAGAGAGTAGGGCCTCTGTGACGAAACTAGTGCGCGAAATTCAAATTTTCTTACGTTTTTTGCATTTTACGGATCAGTGTCAGGTTGTATGTTGGGTTTAGGGTTGCCACCTTTTTTAAAGATGAAAAAAGTATTTTTTCATTTTGGTAGAACAAAGCTAAAGTACACAGCAAAAAAAAAGAGTATTTATTATTATTTTTCATTATTTGTCCTTAGAAACGTATTTTTTGTTGCTCTTTGCGATATTTATAAATGCTCAAATTTTGTGGCTGTGGATACCACTTTATTTAGTCTCATAAGTAACGTTTCATAATAAACAGTAACGAGCCATTACCAATCAAATTTACGTAAAAAGAGTATTTTAGCGTACTTTATTGGTGTCGTAGATTATAAAGTACGCCTACATGAAAAAGAGGACAATACTCTATACTATATGTAGTTACAGAATTATAACCATGAAATCACCAATACAACCTTCTAAGTTCATGTAACCTGATGAATGACTACTTCACGAAAAAGTACATATACATCAAAAAAAGTTTGCGATCACTGAAAAATCGTTGTTTTTGTTACGGTAGATTATATTGTGAAAAAATAATTATATTTTTCATTTCTAACAGGGTATTTCTATTTAAAGAACACACAACAAATAATTTTTCTTAATAAAGTTCAATTTAAAAAATTATATCAGCCTACGCTAGTGATCACAAACTTTTTTTGATGTGTGTACGTGTTACATCCGCCAATGATATTTTAATCAACATACAACCTGACACTGACCTGCAAATTGCAAAAAACGTAAGAAAATTTGAATTTCGCGGGCTACCGTGGAGCTCTCACCTTAAGTTGTACACGGCTTGTTACGATATAACTTCCTCAGAATAATGAACTGATTATATTATTTCATAGCAATCAAAATGCCTAACATGAATCAAAGCACAAAGCGCTTGTAAATTTTAAGAGCGCACTAAAACTACCAGCCAATAAAAGCCACCTTAAAGTTGAAGAAAAAAAAACTTTATTTACATTTGATATATTTATAACGAGTGCTTATTTCCCCCCTAACTCTTTATTTTTATTTTACAAACTACCCTGCGGATTACGTTTCGTTTTATGTTAGCTGTCACGCGATACTACATAGCTTTTTTTGTTTGAGAACTTTTATATGGTCTTTTTATGAGACTTTTGACTTCGAAGGGGTTTTTACACTCTGTTTTTATTGTGATTATTATTGTACTATCTTCTTTAATATTGTGACTTTACAAATTAAACAGGAAATTTTGAGTATGAATGGAGAGTAGAAAAAACCTAAATCTATACAATATTATAAAGAGGTAACATTTGTTTGTATGTTTGTATGTAGGGAGTAATCTCCGGAAGTAATGAACCAATTTTAAAAATTGTTTCGTGAGTGCTATAGGCTATATTTTATTCTTGTACTCCCACGGGAACGGGAACTACGCGGGTGAAACCACGGGACGTCAACTAGTAACTAATAAGAAGGATGATGGCTAGAGAAAGGAAGTGACTGCTGAGATGTGCAGTGATAGAAAAAAATATATAAAAATAAAATCTTTATTGCAAGTGAAAAGGGTACAGTAAATCTCCTTAAATATCTATGTACTAATTTTGTCTAATACGATGTGCACTTAAGTGACAAAGGAGGGCTTTGGCACTCGTACTAAGATTACCCTGTATCACGAATGCTATCACCTTCCTCCGGACCTGCTAGGTAGTTTTTTACATAATTTAATTTTGAGAAAAAAAAGAAATCAGTGCAAAAGTATAAAATAAAAATGAGATAAAGAAAAAGAAAATAATAAAAAAGGAAGATAATGCATGTATGTTCGTGCTGTGTGCTGTGGTTTGTGTGCGTGTGTAAAGAAAAAGAAAAGAAATAAAAGTATGTCATCATCTGCCTAGCCTTTTCCCAACTATGTTGGGGTCGGCTTCCAGTCTAACCGGATGCAGCTGAATACCAGTATTTTACATGGAGCGACTGCCTATCTGACCTCCACAACCCAGTTAGTACTGGGTAATACGATACCCCTTGGTAAGACTGGTTGTCAGACTTTCTGGTCACTGACTACCTGTAACGACTGTCAAAGATCTACTAATGACAGCCGGGACCAACAGCTTAACGTGCTTTCCGAGGCACGGAGGAAACTCGGTATGTAGGGGTGGTCACCCATCTACAGACCAACCTAGGCAAGCACGGCTTAACCCAAAGATCGACCCGAGCGGCTGTTATTATTTAGCCACAAGCTCCTCAAATAAAAGTATAAAATAAAAGTATGTAAAAGGGCGAAAAATTATAATGATGATGATAAATCTATCTACATATCTCTCTCGTCTACATAATCTCGTGTCACGGTGTTTGTGATTGCACTCCTCCGAAATGGCTCGATTGTTTTTAGGATTTTTTTATGTAGGTATATTTGCTAGGTAGGACAATTATATGTCGTCACCATCATCTGCCTAGCCTTTTCCCAAGTTTTATTGGGGTCGGCTTCCAGTCTAACCGGATGCAGCTGAATATCAGTATTTTACATGGAGCGACTGCCTATCTGACCTCCACAACCCAGTTAGTACTAGGTAATACGATACTCAATGGTAAGGCTGGTTGTCACACTTTTTGGGCCACTGACTACCTGTAACGACTGTCAAAGATCACAAATGACAGCCGGCAATATGACAATAATGTCGTAAAGTATAATTATTTCACACCATAATTTATATGGCAGAACAACGTTTGCGGGGTCAGCTACGTATAGTCGAACAATAAAATCCTTAGCTAATTGGTAATATTCTTAAATGAACCGAAATAACAACTTTTGCTGTCACATTCATTGTTAGAAAAAAAAAAAACAAGTTTTATTCAGTCTAGAAATAATTACTTAAAAAAAATTGTACTATTTTTTTATACAAAAAATGCGAAGACTATTGAAACAATTCGCATTTTGGAATTGTGCCCGACAAATGTTAATATTCTTTGACACAGAATACGGGTATGAAGTGTGCAAGCAACATTACGTACCTACATCCTTATTCTAGAAGCTTCCAAACTACATGGAAATTTGGCAGGCCACTTGCATGCGCTCAAAGCTAGGCTGGAGTTTAGATAACTGTATTATCTTTTCTAAGTTTTGTTACAGGAGACTTTTTGATGCCAAATGGAGGTGGGTTGTATGTATCAAAGCTTAAAGTATGTTTTTGAATAACAACACACATCACGCCTGTTATATCCGAAGGATTAGGCAGAGGTGTTCCTAATAGTAAATCAAAATCTCGCCAGTTTTGTTTCATCATCAGCCTATTAATGTTCCCACTGCTGGGACACAGGCCTCCTTTCTATGAGAGGGAATGGGCTATAATCCACCACGCGGGTCCAGTGCGGATTGGTAGGTGTCACATGTCTCCGAATTTTTGGCTATGATACATACAGTTACGTTTTTTACGTTTAGTACACAGTTATGTTTAAGAAACATGTAATAGGGAGCGAGCTTATTGCCATCAATAAGAAACTATTTGGCTTTGTGGCTGCTACAATTAAAACCTGACACTTTGCCCGACCCCCTCTTTGTCGAATCCTTGACCTCAAGATGAGCAGTCTCACTAGTAACCACTACACCAATGACGCTATGTTACCAAAACTCTGGAATCAGTCTGGAATCTGGAATGAGGTCATCTCTGGAAGTATTTAATACAATTTTAAAAATATTGCGCCGTGAGTCATAGGATATGTTCCGGCGCATCACTAGCTCCGGAGGGAGGGCGCGCGGGACGCGGTATACCTGCCTCCGACACTTACCATCAACCGCCTTAGCGAGCATACGCGTTCGCATCCATACATTTTTTCATATACCTTCGGCCGCGGTCTTCATTGTAGAATTTTGATTATAGTTTTTAATTTGGAGTCAGATCGTTTCAATCACGAATCATCAACCACCCATCCCCGTAAGGAACAGGATAGTTTATGTTAAAATAGGAAACTTCTCGTCCGACGAGTACGCGAGCAATGCTGGTTAGTTCAAGTTTTGAACTAAATAAAATGTGCGACACCAGAACAGACGCTTCCAGAATAAAGTTATCGGATTTTTTATAGTTTAGTAAACTAGTAGAAGCAAAAACACTATGTTTTTCAGAATACCTACCACAGATTACTTTGACTGTCTGAAACCTATGATTTTTAAGAATCGTTCATAGGTTTTCAGTGTAAAATAATCTGCCAATGCTTATCTAGAATTCTAGATATTCTACCTCCAAACTGAATTAGATTCAAATCCATTCAGGCGTTACCGAACGATTGATTGCCTTACATCTGGCTTACATAGCCTATACCTACATAATTATAGGTATATAATCTAAGCCAAGCGAGTGTATTATTAATATCAGTAAGGCAATCAAGCAAACTGCATATTAGTAACATTATATTTAGGTATACATATAGTTCCTAATATCTTGACTAAACGACCTACTGCTGTTCAGATGATTAAATTGATGATTGCTACTTAGAAAATGTAAATAATAAGTAGTTTTTGCAAGCCATCATCTGCCTAGCCTTTTCCCAACTATGTTGGGGTCAGCTTCCAGTCTAACCGGTTGCAGCTGAATACCAGTATTTTACATGGAGCGACAGCCTATCTGACCTCTACAACCAAGATAGTACTAGGTAATACGATACCCCTTGGTAAGTCTGGTTGTCAGACTTTTTGGGCCACTGACACCTGTAACGACTGTCACATATCTACAAATGACAGCCGGGACTAACAGCTTAACGTGCTTTCCGAGGCACGGAGGAAACTCGGTATGTAAGGGTGTTCACCCATCCACAGACCAACCTATGCAAGTACAACTTAACCTAAAGATTGACCCGAGTGGCTGATATTATTTATCCACGAGCTCACTCTGGTTTTTTTTTGCTCACCTTGGTTTTTGCAAGCCATTCGAAGATATTAAAAGAAAGAAGAAGTTAGAGACGTTGTTGGTGACAGATTGGCTCACACAGTGAGAAGTAGAAAGGTGAGATTTTTGCCTAGCAGTGAGATTTCAACACAGATTGTTTTTTTATCAATCAAGAGAAGAAAAAAAACGTCAAGCTAAAGTGGGTGTTGGCGGGCCACCTCACATTAATGCGCTCGGAAATATGGCTAAAGCTCGTCACACGCTGGATGCTTGACGGGAGGCAATCGCCGACGAGGTAACGGCAGCGAAGATGGTATAATGACCCGAACATGTTCGCGTGGCAAACAGGGTTAGTCATCGCACAGGATAGAGAGGTTGGTAAGGAGCAAAGGGCTTTCACCAGCAGTGGGACAAGAACAAGGGTAACAAAAAAAAAGAGTAGAAATGTGAATTTTAGTGAATGGCATTTATTATTATCAAAACAGTGATAATCTTTCTCAAAACAATAATGAAATATTAAAAAAATAGGTAGAACAACAAAAAAAAAATCAGCAAAAAATAATCACTACAAACCAATTTACCACAAAATGTAAACAAGCAAGCAACAAAATAACTTTATACGCTCCCACCAATATTAATTCAGGCTCTTAAAATTGAACACATACGAAACTCTAATAAAACGGTTGCACATGCAACATTATATTACTCACAACAATGTAACTTGTGAAATTGCCTGCCTATTGCCCACAGAGCACGGAATCAACGCGTCGGTTAAGACTTCATCTTCTAAAAGTATGGTGTCTAAGTGTCTCTCCAATTTCTGAAAGCCATCAGTTTCGGATATTTTTCCTTGTCCTTTGCGGGTTGGAAATGTTCAGCCTTTTTTCTTCTGTCAGAGCATAATCCTCTCCCCCTCCTCCCCCCTCCCCTTCCCGCTTCCCCGCTCCCCTTCCTACCCCTTTGCTTTTCTTTTTGCTTGCCTTTTTTATTTTATTTTCCTGCGAAATTAGCGCTGACCGCAAGTATCAACAGAAATGGCTGATTGGTAACTTACGTGTCGGAGGTAGTGGATTTAAATCTAGGCAGATTGTCAGACTGCATTGCATTGTCGGATTGTCAAGAGTCGTCGGTTTCTATGAGAAGATAATTTAACAACGTGCTTGGTCTGTCAAAACTGCCATGGTGAACGCCTTAGCAGTCTCTAACTATCTATTCTGTGGTATTTACTCAACTTCAGTAAAACTAGACCGATAAATTCATTGTTCTGATGCTAAGTGAGTTTAAACCCATCCAGTCATATAGAACGCTCTCGTAAAACCGATTGGAATAGAATATAAGTTTGAATGTATGTTTGTGATATTCTAGAGAGGATTACTTTTTAATTTATTTTATTTTATTTAGCATAAGCTGTGGGTAAATGACTCGAGAGGATTACTTAATGAGCGTAAAAAGACCCTTAACGAAACCGGAAGTTTTTTCCAGCCATTTCAATATTTTTTTTGTTCCAGACCATACCTGGGAACCTTCTAGATACGGAGATATTAGAAATCAAAGTTCCAACTTTTTTTATTTATTTTTTAAATAAAAGTTTTTATTGTTTTAATATTTATATTAAATACCTCCATGATCCCTATATTATTCACTTCATTACAATGTTTTGAGTGCATTACATTGAAGTCCCACCGTGAAACGAAATTTTTCACCCAAAAAAAAGTTGTTTCCTTAGCATGTCATGAAGCCACACATTTATTAGGTTTTTATTTTTTTTATAACATTGGGACTTGTGGCAATATAAGTATACAAGCATGTTCTTTCTTTCATGAATTTTTCAGAAGAGTTTGTTTTTGTAACGGAACTGTTCGCTTTTTTTATATCGATCGGAAACTCCTTTCGTGGAAACGGTTTACATTTCCCTCCGTTTTATGAATTTGGGTAATAATATTAATAATGTTCACATACGACAGTTTGTACCGGTCGTGAGGCTGAAATTCAATAATTATCTGTTAGGTACTGGTATGTTTCAAGTGAATCGAAAAGGGTTTTAATTATTTCGATGCGGGGCTGATCTTTTGAAATCATTGGCGAATGGATATTACATAATAAATATAATAATAAAATAAAATATTTTAAATAATTTTGTAAGCAATTTTTGGAACGTAGTTCCTTAACGCGGCCTACTAGGAGTGCAATTTATTAGAAATTGTCACGTAAGAAAATGCCGTATACTGTGTGTGTACTGTGTGTGTAGTAGTAGGAGGTACTACACAAGAAGGGTATGGCGGGGTCGAGTGAGCGAGTGAAGCGAGCGAATGGACCGCCAATTTTATTTTTCTTTTTCGCAATATTAAATATTATTTGCATATTAATACCACAAAAAATACTCTATCGTTTGGACAAGAAAATAAATGTATTTGTACAAGCAACAAAATGTCTCAAATCTTAAAAAGATGAAGTGATTCATTTATTCAATAAAAGTTCAACAATAAATGATCATATCTACTAAAATGTGAAAGAAAGCAGCATGTCTTTGAACCAACCCTCATAGGCCAGAGTGATGGTGGCTTTACAGAAAGGAGGCCTGAGTCCCAGCAGTGGGCACATTATAGACTTCTGATTTCATACTAATGATCATCCAAAACATTCAACCGACCTCATATAAAGTAAACCAAGATGAAAAAGATAGTTAATACTGAAAGTACTAAATAGAACCGTAAAAAATCCATCAGATACCGCCCGGGGTCTCATTTACGACGTCGAGTTTTGACACTAAAATTTTTCTTCCGTTTTTATACCCAGATTTGCCATCACGAGCCTTTCATGGAAGATTTCACAATGCAAATGATCCGTTTAACTTGATAACAATCTCTTTGTCAGCATTATGTAGGCAAATGATAGTTTTAAAAATGCTACAAACTAAATTGATAAATGCTTATGCTTACTCTGTTTGAGAAGAGGTTTTTTACCCGGCAATAGAACAGTAATAGGCTGGCATAATTTATGATTGAGTCTTTGATGTTTTTCGGAACTCTGGGCTACCTGTATTTGAAATTTTGTTTGGGGTACCAGGGATCTAAACTGACTCACAGAGGCCCGTTAGACACTTATAATGAAATGCGCCATCAATCGACCAATTCACAACTAACTAGTTTCCGCCTCGCTTCCCTGCGTGAATGAATTTCTTAATACAATATTATTGGGAGAAAATGAGGTTCTTACGAAGTTTTATGAAGGGATGAGGTTGTACGCAGCACATGTTTGCACTCAATTTTGTGCTGTAGAACAATTGTATGAGAAACAATAAAAACTTTTTATTTTATTTTTTATTTATTTTATGTTACTTCTATGGAAAGAAGTGACACTGACAGAGGACATTCATTGTGACTGGTCACGATATAGACCCCGGTTGAAAAATATCGCTGAAAGGGCTGTGAGATTTATATTTTCTTATTTTGTGTACCTACTCGCTATTTTTCTCAAACTCAAACTCAAAGCATTTATTTCAATTAGACCATTAGCCGTAATGGTTATGTCAAAAATACAAAAAACAAAACCGGCCAAGTGCGAGTCGGACTCGCGCACGAAGGGTTCCGTACCATTATTTGAAATAATTTTATTCTGTTTTTAGTATTTGTTGTTATAGCGGCAACAGAAATACATCATCTGTGAAAATTTCAACTGTCTAGCTGTCACGGTTCATGAGATATCTACAGCCTGGTGACAGACAGACGGACAGATGGACAGACAGCGAAGTCTTAGTAATAGGGTTCCGTTTTTACCCTTTGGGTACGGAACCCTAAAAAACAAAGCTACAGTCCCAGTCACAAGACATAATAACTACGTGTTCTAAATAATTACATGTTGATTGAGTTCGTTATGAAGTATGGCGGTTTAAGTTAGTTTCAGTGGTTGATATTTTGTTCCAAGTTAGAACAAACGGTTGTATTCGTTATTCTGTGTACCTCGTTGTCTTAATTTAAACATCTTCACTTCTGGATGGTTAATATATCTTCACTATCACTACATATTATAAAACAAAGTTCCCCGCCGCCTCTGTCTGTCCCTATGTATGCTTAGATCTTTAAAATTACGCAACAGATTTTGATGCAGGTTTTTTTAATAGATAGAGTGATTGAAGAGGAAGGTTTTTGTATATAATTTGCGGGCGGACGAAGACGCAGGCATCAGCTAGTCTTAAATAATAGTCTTTGTTATTCTGATGTATAACCAATACCTATGACTGTAAAGTTTCAGTGCAATCCATTCAGTAGTTTTGCGGATACATCTAACAGTAAATAAGAAATTATATAAGACACAGGAAAGGTACCTAGTTGCTAAAATTAATCTGAATTTAGTATATCTGTAGCATGTTTTTTTTTTATACGAAGTTTAACACAACACATAAATGTTTCAAAGGAAAAGATAAATCTCTACAATTTTTTTGTCTTCTCGGAATGAAATAAACCTCAATGAATTTGATACAAATATGTCGCCAATACAAATGTTTATTTATTTGACTTAAATCAAAAGCCAAGCAGTGAAGCTGTTTTTCCGAATGGAAGTAACAGTTTCTGGAACTGAAAATAAAATGTATTCATTATTTTTTACTCTTATAGAAACTGGTACTTATTAAACCCAACATTTCTACTTTCCAGTAAATCGTTAAAGTTGAAAAACAACAAAAATAGGTAAAGCCGCGGCAAAGGACAATATTTCCACGAATTGCCAATAACTTCACATGGCGTTTATGTATGTAATATGCTTTATATCATGTATTACTTACATAATGAACATGGAAACTTGTGCCAGTTTTAAATTCTGTGAAAACGGCTATACAGCGTTTATCAGAAAGGTGTAAATTTCCGTACATACTCGACCCATTGTAAGTATGGCTCATACTTTTTCGCAATTTCATTAGGGATAATTCGTGACTAAAAAATATGATTATATTTAGTCCGCCAGTTAGACTATAGAAAAATATTGGATACGTGTTTCTGTTTTATCAAATTAATAAAAATTGAAGAAGATAAAACGCGTCAAAAATCATGAGTGGGGGCTTGTGACGTCACTTTTCGGTAAAAAGTACGTACTACCGAAATAAAAGGTGTACTATGTACCATATGACCTCCCGGTCATAATCCCTGTTCAATTTAATTCAAATGCATTCAGTCATCTAGACGTGAAAAGCTAACAAATAGACAGAGCTACTGGACTGTCTATTTTTATGGCAATCTTTCAAATGGCCTTGAAGTTGAAGTAAAATAATTTCAAGCAGATTTAGCAACGTCCATTGTTTATGTATTAAGTATTAGGTTTTATTTATTGAATTAATACCTTGATTGTAGTGTAAGTGCACGTTAAAATGGTCAAAGATGCAGTTTAGATTATGAATTGTCACTTTGTGACCATTCATATTGTAACGTAATTATTTTATATTAAAATATTACTATACCAATTAACTTAGGACACACATACATACGCACGGACACATATTTATTATTATGATGTCGGCTTTTCAGGATTTATTCCGTTAGGTTCGAGCATTATGTGGGCAGAACATGGGTTTCTTGCAATGAAGTCTATTAAACTAACAAATTAATTAGGTACTTGACATTACATTTTGACACAATAACACGGTGCACAATGAATCGGGTACAGTTTCAAGACGTCTCAACTCCACCGCGATCCGACCCTTCAATTTAAAAAATAATAATATTCATCATCATCATTTCAGCCGAAAGACGTCCACAGCTGGACATAGGCCTCTATAATAATATTATATGTATTTATTTTTATTATATGATTCTGCTAAACCGGCCACTTTAGGCCCCTCTTTGTTATCAGTGAATATGCTTTGCACACACTACGGGTCCCGAATTTGACCTTTGGTAACCTGTCTAAGTGTACCTGCTGTGAGTACGTACGAAAACTAGGTACCTGGCACCGACTATTTGGCAGCCGAGTGTGTGAAATGCTCTGCAAAGCCAGGCTCGGCTCAACACGCTTTTAACAAGTTCACGCGAGTTAGTTGGCAGCGGTAAGGTTTGTAATGATTGAGTGAATTATCGCGATTATTTACATAATAACAGTAGGTACAAGTCACGGCACGAAACTCTAGCGTTGACCGTTATTGCGCAAAAGTAAAAAATATTATAAGAATGTCTTGGGGCATGCGTTGCGCCGATTGGCTCTCCAGTCGTAGAACATGCGCAGCTATCCTTTCCACGTTTCGTTAAGCGCTAGAGTTACGTGCCGCGACCTGTATAGGTCAGTACACATCTAGTTATGTTTAAATTTTTGTGAAGAGGAAAAATGTATGAACGTTTTCAATCTATACTAATCTATAAGAGGAAAACTTTGTTTGTTTGGTTGTTTGTTTGGTTGTAATGAATAGGCTCAAAAACTACTGGACCGATTTAAAAAAATCTTTCACCATTCGAAAGCTACATTATCCACGAGTAACATAGGCTATATTTTATCCCCGTACTCCCACGGGAACGGGAACTACGCGGGTGAAACCGCGGGACGCCCGCTAGTAACACAATAAAGTAGTTTATCTTTGCAAAATATTAAATTGGGTCGTAGAACAATTTGATCAATTTGATCTCCTGCCCTTATTGCAATTTATTTGGGGTTGCCACAGCATGTCTTCTTCTTCCATTCTTCTCTATTACTCGTCATCTCAGCAGTCACCTCCTTTCTTGTCATAATCATCTTTCACACAGTCCATCCATCGTTTCTTTGGTCTTCCTCTACTCTTATAGCTATCTACATTCATTCCCAAAATTTTCCTCACTACATAACAACACTACTCAACCCAAGCAGTATGATATGTAGGACAATTTGATAATAAAGAAATAAAATCTGTTTGCATTGTTTCGCCATGTAAACACACATACACACACAAACACACATAAAACACACACACACACACACACATCTAAATACTGGTATTCAGTTGGATTCGGTTAGACTAGAAGCCGACCCCAACATAGTTGGGAAGAAGGCTAGGCAGATGATGACGATGATGCATTGTTTCGCCATGTGACAAAATCTTAGTTTTAATTCCGAAGCCAAAACGAAGACATCTTAATCAACCACGTGTCTCCATGTAAAGGATGTTCCAAGAAATGAAAAATCGCAAGTTATCTAAACCAAGAAACCCTAAGAAGAAAATAAATATTAAGTCTCTGAAGCATTTACCCTCTCAGAAAAATCTCATCTAGCGGCTGCATCAAAGAGTTTAATATGCAGAATCTTATACTCCTGGAAATTATATGACCGTGAAGAAAAAGAAAAAAACCACCAAAGACGGTGCGCCGAGCACGTTGCGTAAACGTGACATATTTATGTAACGTTTCAATATTGAAAACTTGATAATACAAATTATAAAACACATGTAAACGGGTATTTATCGCGAATTAAAACACAAAATGCACATAACACTCACACAATACACACAACACTGACACAACACTCGCACACTCACCCACACCACCACCCACTCGCTCACTCTCACTCACATAATACTCGTTTCCCACATAACATAATATGAGTTTAAAAAACTTTACCCATGTCTATGGGTGCTATTAAGAAAAAAGGCTAGCGGCGCCGGCGCTTCGCAGATACCATCATATTCTCCTGTTATCTCTCTGGAAAATAAAACGATAGTAAATATTTTTATATACTGTAATGAATATCTATCTCGACCATGCCTCTATGTTTAGGATTTTATACATATTTATTTTAATAATAATAAATTAATGGAAAAAATCGAAACATAGACGACGTAACGTTGGTAGGAAAGGCCCTAAGTGGGTGATACTAGACCTAATTTGCAACAATTTGATCCCGATAAATTGGGGTTCCAAACGGGATTGTTTTGGAGAAATTGAATTTTAAATCACAAAGCTTTAACTGTCTGATAGGATAGATAAAAATACACCAAAAAGAGACAGTTATTACCTGTTTTGAGAGAAAGAAATGTACCCAATTAATTACCAATCAATCACCCTGTAGATTATAGTAAAAAATATTGTCGCTTTTTTTTGTAGGGGAAAATAGGAGAATACGATTTTACAGGCAAAGCAGCCTTTTTACGATAGGTTTATGGTTCAGAAATTGTTCCAATTCACTTTACGTTTCATGCCAGTTGCAGGTTCTAAAAACCGATTTTCAACCGTTATAAAAGTAATAAATAAATAAATATCGCTGGACATTACACACAGTGCCATCTAGTGCCACACTAAGCAACGAGGTTTGTATCGTGGACACCAGACAGTTGATATACTACATACATACTTATTATAGATATAAACATCCATGACTCGGAAACAAATATCCAAGCTCATCACACAAACATTTGCTGTTACCGGAATTCGAACCCGGGACCCTAAGAACGTAAGGCAGCCTCAATACTGCTGCGCCATTCGGGCCGTCTAGGAATGAATCAATAAATAAACAAAATTATGTTCCAGCCTCATCATTCCGTTCTAACTTCGCATTATTTAAATAAATAAATAACCACCCACTTGCACGGATAGAAACCTTCACTATTCTCTTACATCATAACCAGGTCAACAGTATAATAAATTTCCTCTGCATTATTAGAGACCAATCTTCCCAGAAATGAGGTAGTAGACGAATCTAGGAATTTTGTACTCTTTCTAAGGTAAATAATGCAAAATATAATTCAGACTCCGCAGCTTTGTTAGAATTTCCAATGTAGGTTGTAGCGGAAGATCTGCAATCATCTACATATAGAAACGCTTGAGTTTCAGTTTGTTTAGGATTTATCTTTGAAAACTTAATATTATGGTTGTCTGAGGGATATGAGCTTCATGAGGTATGGCTAAATAATGTCATGATAGCAATGTTGGAAAACTATAGACTCCTTTTAAGGCGTTTTTTGGGAGCCTTCATCAATACTTCTCATTCCACATTTCACCAAACCATTCCAACCATTCGACCAACCGTTTCTTTAATTTAAGTCCTATGTAATAGGGGCGAACCTATTGCCATCAACCGGGTACAAATCTAGACTCCGTGGCTGCTGCTAAGAAATTCCTGATGGATACACCCAATAACACTTTGCCCGACCAGGCAATCGAACCCATGACCTCGTGCTCAGCATTGCGCCTGGGACTACTAAACCAATGAAGAAGTCACTGACATTAAGAGCCGATACTACCTCAAATTAGCAAATCTATTTGTGGTGGTTCAAACTTCGTTTGAAATACTGTTAGAATAACGTTCTATTCAGCTTGCACTACAAAGTGGTTGTTACGTCAGTCACTGCGGCCGAATAGTGCGAAATGAGTGGTTTTTACTCTTTATAAAATCAAATTTTCGTCTTTTGGAAAAAATAAAAGACATCAGACCTGCTTTATAGTTAGTTCAGTTAGTATGTAAAGTTTCATGATCTAATTTGAAGGACTTTTTTAATAACAGTGGTTTATTGTTCGATTTGGAGGTAATTTTGTTTTTTTTTTCTATCGAGAAAATTTTATGGAATCGTGTTTTCGCCAAACATAAGACCTAACATTAATCCTCAACTTTACCATATATTTATTTCAAAATTAGTACTGCAGTATTTTAGGCGTAACGGAGGACCATGCTAAGCCATATGAGGTAGTATAGGCCCTTAATGAATAAGACTAAAATTATGATGGAATTAAGTTGGTTGAATGAAACTCCAATCTGCAAGCATTGAGCTATTACTACTACGTGTAGGACTAGCCAGAGCAAAGAGAAATAAAAAGCTTATATTTGAATAGACAAGCTTGATTTATTTACTAGGTTATTATCATCAAAAATAAGCACAAAATAAATAACTACAACACTACACATTTAACTATATTATTAAAATTCACTGTACTTACACAGGTATTACAGAGCTCCTTACACTTTCACAGTTCAACCAACACTGCCTTGCTAAAATGGCGCTGCATCTGCATCGTAACTTTTAATATCCCTCCTCTTTACCAAAGTAAAATAGTCAATTGACATCCCAATATCCGTTAGCGCCATTTTAGCATTAAACAAATCAAATAACTTACTTATTTTATCTAATACATTTGTGTGATTTAAAAAAAATACTGTAAATATCTTAAATTACATAATTAGGTATTTAAATAGCTAACATTCGGCCATCCAAAACCTCGTACGTCCTCGTACGGTAGAAAAATACTATTAAAGTAACAATAATGAAATAGTAACCCAATACAATATTCGTTATTACAATTTAAGTTCTTATTTACATTACTTTAGCTTTATACGTAGAATTTCAATCAGTTTTTGTGGTACACAACACACATTACAAAATTAGTATTCTTTACATAGCTAAACTATTTATTTACTTATTCATATTAAATTATACTATTTATTTTATATAAATCATTTTTATCAAATAATGTCCTGAATACACCTGGCAACGGGCCCCGATACGTCCCGAATACCAGTGGTAACAGGTCCCAATATATTCTGAATACCCCTGGCAACGGGCCCCAATACGTCCCGAATACCAGTGGCAACAGGCCCCAATATGTCCTGAATACCCCTGGCAACGGGCCCCAATACGTCCCGAATACCAGTGGCAACAGGCCCCAATATGTCCTGAATACCCCTGGCAACGGGCCCCAATACGTCCCGAATACCAGTGGCAACAGGCCCCAATATGTCCTGAATACCCCTGGCAACGGGCCCCAATACGTCCCGAATACTAGTGGCAACAGGCCCCAATATGTCCTGAATACCCCTGGCAACGGGCCCCAATACGTCCCGAATACCAGTGGCAACAGGCCCCAATATGTCCTGAATACTCCTGGCAACGGGCCCCAATACGTCCCGAATACCAGTGACAACAGGCTCCAATATGTCCTGAATACCCCTGGCAACGGGCCCCAATACGTCCCGAATACCAGTGGCAACAGGCCCCAATATGTCCTGAATACCCCTGGCAACGGGCCCCAATACGTCCCGAATACCAGTTGCAACAGGCCCCAATATGTCCTGAATACCAGTGGCAACAGACCCCGATACGTTCTGAATACCAGTGGTAACAGGCCCCACAAAATTATTAATTACATAGCTATAATCAACAACAGATAAATCACCTGTAAAACCAAATTCATATAAACAAATCTTAACAATAATTAGTTTAATCATCCATAGTTCTATCAATAACAAATATTACCAGTTTACCATTAAATATGCAAAAAGCGACCACTATAACATCGGTGTTTTAATTACTTATCAGAGAAATTTAAATAACTTATTCTGGGTCAGTATCCTCACTGTCCTCACTTAGAGACTCATTGTGTGGTCTGTTGAAATTTAACCAAGGTTTAATTTTGTCCACCGCCACTACCGCAGAGTATGGTTTGTTGCCCTTTCTAGTCAAAGGCGTATCTACTATTTTAAACCTATCACAATCGTAAACCTCTGTAATTCTATATGGGCCCTGATATTTGGGTGCAAGTTTTTTACTCTGCCCCGTAGCTGGTATTTGCCTTTCTACACTAACTAAATCACCTACGGCATACTTATGAGGCTTACAGCGTCTTTTATCATAGTGTTCTTTAGCCTTTTGTTGAGACAGTCTTACATGTGAATTTATGTTTTCCCTAATTTCAGTAATGTCTTGTCCGTCAGTAACATCAGCTGTCACATCGTCACCTAATTCCGAAACTACTTTGTTTTCCTTTGACCCTGCAAGTCTTGTTCCGAAAAGAGCCTCAGAAGGAGTGCAATTAATGCCTTTATTGAAAGTATCGTTCATACCCCATTGCACATCTAACAAGTGATCGTCCCACTTGTTATCAGCCGTGCCTATACACTTGGCAGTTAGGGCGTCTACAATTGTTTTGTTGTAGCGTTCTACTTGCCCGTTGGCTCTAGGGGTGGCTACAGCATTCAATATATGTTTTACACCCTTATCAGTCATAAATTTCCTAAACGTTTCACTGGTAAATAAAGTGCCGCGGTCTGATATAAGCCGCCTTGGTACTCCAAAAATACCAAAGTACTCGCGAAATACTTTTATTGATGTGGAGGACTTTGTATTCTTAACGGGTTTTAAATAGATGTATCGACTAAAAGCATCAACAATTACGAGTATGTGCATATTTCCTTTACTACTTCGTATAAACGGCCCTACGTGGTCCACATGTATTGTATCAAAACACAGAAAAGAAAAAAACAGTAGAAACAGCATAGCGCTTTATTAGTATCGGAACCAGCGTACCCCAAACTAACACATAAACAGGTTAATTGTATTTCGTAACACTAAGAAAAGCGTGGTGTGATTGGTAACTAATATATCAGTCTTCGTTTATTTGAAAATAAACCATAATCACATGCAAATAGAGTGGTTTATTATCTACTCTATTTACGTATTAGCTCTTAGAGAATAGTTTCACGAGCAAGTTCTGCTACTCGCCGCTAGATGTCACTACACTAAATGCATTTAATAAACCTTTATTACTTTTGTAATAAGATTGATATTTCCGTAACGAGCTCATTACTATTTTTGTGCTATTCGTCCTTTTCTAGGGTTGTACCACTGTCATTGCCTTTTTATCGACGTTGCGTTTTATTTTCAAATATAATAAAAGAGTCGATAAATATTTTTGAATTTCAAAATGAATGTTACATAAGTATGTTTGAAATCAAGTGTTATAAATTTATAATAATGCTTATGATTTATAGAAAGAATAATTAAGAATGTATTGTTATGTTAATATACAACTGATTGATTTCGAAAATTATACTATTTGATGGAAAGGTAACAGATTAAACTACACGATATTTTGTTACTACGGGTACCTAGTACCTACGTTCTATTGACATGAAACCCTGCGATTTCGCCGGCAGCTACACTCGTTTTAAGTATGTTTTAGCTCGACGAACTCCTTAGCAAACTTTGATGAAATTTCAGACATAGGCCACTTATTAGGCCACTTATTTATTACATAGGTCACTTATTAAACTAATACGGGCCACCTATCTGACGGCGACCCCCCCATCATCACTCGCCGTCCTACGGTGGCCGGAAATCGCCCTGCGACTCCCGACTTGACTTGACCAACTCGAGACTTTGCGAATGACCTAAGGTGAGATAAATCTTTTCTCGTTTGAATATTACGAATAGATTCCCCATATCCATATTTTAAACTTATTTCAAACCTGATATGGAAATATGTACTACCTATTATTAATTCAGAATCATAAAAAAAACGCACACAGGGTTAATTTTTCGCCGATACACCATAGAACATTGAAGTTTAAAATATCGATAACTCATTATCGATAACGTTAATCTCTAATTGAGTAGCGGACTGTGACATGTGCGTAGTTGGAATCTGCGAGAATAATATGTTTGAGTTAAAAGAAAGTAGACCCTATGGAGTAAACAATAAAGTCTATTTTTACTTGTCTTGTCTAATAAAATAATGTTTTTCAAATTTTAATCGAAATAAAGCAAATTAAGACTTACCGATGGTATAATATACCACCATTTGATACATTTTTGGTTCTGCTATCGTTTTTACATTCTAGAATAGCACAATAAGGCATTTTAGTATTTTTTTTAAAGTTAAGTTAAGTTTTGTAGGAGTTATTGTCACTGTGACGCTTCTATCTAGACTGATGTGCGTGGCGTGTGCGTGGGGGAAACACTTTGCGGAACAGCGCAAAGCTCGGGGTACGCGCGCCCCGCCCACATACGACTTCTACTGTTTTTTCTGTTCTGTGTATCAAAAGGAGTAGAGACTTTATCAATCGGATGCAAATAGCCAGGTTTTTTCCCACCCATACATTTAGAGTAACTACATTCTAAACATGAATTAACGTATTTTTTTACAAAATTACGCATCCTTTTGAACCAATAATTTGACTTAATTTTATCTAATGTCTTGTCAATAGCAAAATGACCAATGTCATCGTGGTTCTGCTTGACTATTTGCCAGCGGACTCCCTTTGGTACAACCCACTTATCCCCAGAAGCCGTCACTCTAAACAATTTATCATGTTTTAATTTGTAATTATTTTTAATATCTATAACATTATCTAAATTAGGGTCTTTTAATATTCCTACAATTCTTTGTATTTCGCTATCTGAACGTTGGACCGTAGCTAACCAATTATCGTCATTTACAATCATTACATTAAATGTTAACTGTTCGTCGTTTATAGGATTACGGCTCAAGGCATCCACGTGGGACATTGATTTTCCTGGTCGGTATTCAATGCTAAAATTAAATTCTTGCATTTGCTCCCACCATCGAACTACCCGTGGAAGCATATCCCTTTTCTGAAAAGTGGCCCTTAAAGAATTGCAATCAGTAATGATCTTAAAATTGTATCCCGATTAAATAAACTCTAAATTTATGCAAAGATGAGACAACTGCTAAAGTCTCGAGATCATAAGATGAATAATTTTGTTCTTCTGGAGTTGTTTGCCGACTAAAATATGCAACAGGCTTAAGAACAGTATCATATTTTTGGAGAAGGATACCAGCAACGCCTATTTTACAAGCGTCGGTATGTAGTTCTGTAGTTAAACTTGGATCGTATAATGCCAGTGTGGGCTTACGAGTTAGTTCAGACTGTAATTTTCTAAATGACTTTTCTAGATCTGGGCCCCAAACCCAATTTATATCCTTCCTCAATAAATATGTCAGTGGTTTTGCTATAATTGAAAAGTTGGGTACAAATCTCCGAAAAAAACTGGCTAACCCGAGAAACTGACGAACGTTATGCTGACTAGTGGGAGTTGGAAACTTTTCTACCGCTTCTACCTTCTTTGATCCAGGTCGAATACCATCAGCAGATATCTCAAACCCTAAGTATTCTACTCTAGGACTAAAGAAATTACATTTGGACAAATTCAATGTGAGACCAGCCTGAGCAAATAACTGTAAGATCGATTCTAACCGTGAAATGCCCTCACTAAATGTTTTAGATGGGATAATAATGTCATCCAAATAAGCCAGAGTCTCCCTATGACGCGCTTTTCCTAATATTTGATTCATTAGCCGTTGGAAGGTTGCAGGAGCATTGGCAAGACCAAACGGCATTTTGTTGAATTCAAAATGACCGTCGGGAGTTACAAACGCGGTTTTATGTTTATCCTCTTCTCTAATCTGTATTTGGTAATAACCTGATTTTAAATCGAGTGTTGTATAAAGTTTATGGCCTGCAAGTATATCCAACTGATCATCGATTAAGGGCATCCGATAGTTTTCTTTAATAGTCTTCTTATTCAATGCCCTATAATCTATACAAAGTCTAAGCTCACCACTCTTCTTCCTAACTAGCACGATTGGACTAGCGTAAGCCGATGTTGATGGACGGACTATATCGTTGTCTAATAATTCTGAAACCATATTTCTAACCTCTTCTTTTTCTTTAATGGCTAATCTATATGGTCGGTAAACCACAGGTTCATTGTTATCAAGGTTTATCGCCATTTCTCCCACCGAGGTACAGCCCAACTCATTCAAATTAAATGCGAAACAACCTCTAAACTGATTTAGTAAAGCTAGTAACTGTGTCCGTTCGGCAGTAGACAAAACTGAACCAATATTAACATTGAAATCACTAATAGAATCCAAGTTGGAAACTGTATGAACTTTAAATTTGCTTTCCTCACGTGCGACTCTACCTCGAGCAATGAGCTTGTCCTTATGCAACGTAATTGGGACAACACCCCAAGAATTGAGTACTATCTGACCTGTTCCCTCCCGAATACAAAATAACCCTGTTAAAACCGAGAACATGGAATTTGGTTCAAATCTAAATCCTCCATCGACAAATATTGCACCATTATAACCAGGTTCTGTATAAACGTCAACAGCTGTAACTCCAGAAACAATGGTATCACTTTTACAGTATAAACCTAACTTGTTATTTTCAGAAATAGTATTACTTAACTCTTTGATGTCTTCCAAAATGAACAGTTTGTTTTCCGGACCATCCATAGATAGAAGCGCACTCGTTCACTTTATGTAGCCACATGGTCATAGTCTGTTCCCTTTTTGCTGGATCAAATTCTGGTACAGCATTGTTGAGATTCCCTAATTTATGCATAGGATCTTCTCCTTTCAAAGATGTTAAAACTTGTAGAAGCTGCGACATGCTTACATTATTAGAAAATGACTCACCGAGATCGTTCGGCTGCTGATTGTCGTTCTCGACCTGATCTGTGGCTGCATTCGGTCAGCGGAGTGATCGGCTCCTGGACCGACGATGGCACCTATCGTGGACTCGTGAGGCGTGCCTCTCGCACTCGTTCACTTTATGTAGCCACATGGTCATAGTCTGTTCCCTTTTTGCTGGATCAAATTCTGGTACAGCATTGTTGAGATTCCCCAATTTATGCATAGGATCTTCTCCTTTCAAAGATGTTAATACTTGTAGAAGCTGCGACATGCTTACATTATTAGAAAATGACTCACCGAGATCGTTCGGCTGCTGATTGTCGTTCTCGACCTGATCTGTGGCTGCATTCGGTCAGCGGAGTGATCGGCTCCTGGACCGACGATGGCACCTATCGTGGACTCGTGAGGCGTGCCTCTCGCACTCGTTCACTTTATGTAGCCACATGGTCATAGTCTGTTCCCTTTTTGCTGGATCAAATTCTGGTACAGCATTGTTGAGATTCCCTAATTTATGCATAGGATCTTCTCCTTTCAAAGATGTTAAAACTTGTAGAAGCTGCGACATGCTTACATTATTAGAAAATGACTCACCGAGATCGTTCGGCTGCTGATTGTCGTTCTCGACCTGATCTGTGGCTGCATTCGGTCAGCGGAGTGATCGGCTCCTGGACCGACGATGGCACCTATCGTGGACTCGTGAGGCGTGCCTCTCCACGATCACGGAACGTTGGCGACACTCGCTCCCTGGCGACTGGGACTGGCTGGTGCAACGATGTGAGCGGCGACAGCTCCGACTTCTGTCCCGTTGTCTTCGATGAAGTGTGCTGCCATCCGCACGACTCCGGGAGCGCGATGAACGCCTGAGGCCATGGCGCCTTTCCCGACTGCGTGAGCGCCTCTCTGATCTTCGTTGTGGTGTCCTCACAGCACGGTTGACTGAACCGACTAACACCCGGCTCCGTGATCTCCGTGCACTCTTGTCACGTTCTACCGAGTGAGATTGCTCACGAGGCAACAACTGGCGCACGTTTTCCATGATTAACTGTAATAAGGAAGCAACGGACAAAAAGTTGCATTTAAATACACTAAAACTACGCCTATGTCTGAGAGCAAACTACAAACAAATTTAATAGACGGAATCAAACAACCCTTTACTTGGATTAATTCAAACTGATTTGTAGATTAGGTAATAAAAGATTTCAAGCAATAGAACAAAGTAAGCGAGAAAGCAATAAAAGAGAGAGAAAAAAAATGTTCAGAAACAAATTACAATAAAAGTAACTAAGGCATAAATTATCATCCCACTTCTGAAATGTAGGACTAGCCAGAGCAAAGAGAAATAAAAAGCTTATATTTGAATAGACAAGCTTGATTTATTTACTAGGTTATTATCATCAAAAATAAGCACAAAATAAATAACTACAACACTACACATTTAACTATATTATTAAAATTCACTGTACTTACACAGGTATTACAGAGCTCCTTACACTTTCACAGTTCAACCAACACTGCCTTGCTAAAATGGCGCTGCATCTGCATCGTAACTTTTAATATCCCTCCTCTTTACCAAAGTAAAATAGTCAATTGACATCCCAATATCCGTTAGCGCCATTTTAGCATTAAACAAATCAAATAACTTACTTATTTTATCTAATACATTTGTGTGATTTAAAAAAAATACTGTAAATATCTTAAAATACATAATTAGGTATTTAAATAGCTAACATACGTATAGAGAAGACAGCGCGAACAAAATCTGTGCGCAGTGCGGGGCGCGCGGGGGGTTGCTAACTCCGTATATATAATGCTGTGGGTGAGCAA
Organism: Xestia xanthographa; assembly: GCA_905147715.2. Taxonomy (NCBI): domain Eukaryota; kingdom Metazoa; phylum Arthropoda; class Insecta; order Lepidoptera; family Noctuidae; genus Xestia; species Xestia xanthographa. The sequence continues at coordinate 23,330,059 of LR990657.1, forward strand.
GCGACTGAGTGAACTGCAGCCGGCTGACAGCAGTTGAACAGAGCACAGATTTTGTACGCGCTGTCTTCTCTATGCGTAGTAGTAATAGCTCAATGTCTGCAAGCAACTTTCCTCCAGAATATTTAAAACATCATTGGTAAAGGATAACCTGCTACTGGGGTTACTAGGCACCAAACGGAGTACTTCAACAAGTTATAATTAAGGTGTTCGCTGATTGAAACTTGTGTGAATTTGGAAGTACCCAAAGGGTGATTAAAATTCTCGGCACCAGTAATGAGGTTCATTAACTTTGTTTTAATCACGTATGTATTTTAGGTACAGTATCTAAGGATTTCACTGGTGATTCATGAATCCTTTTATGGTTAGGTTATAAGGGCAACATAATAGGCATGACGACGATGTATGAATAAATTGCAATTCTATTTAGTCCGTCACTTAGAGTATTGGAAAATAATGGACACATATTTTTTGTTTTCCACTCGGGAGTGGGGGCTCGTGACGTCAGAACTAGCTAAAAATTATACCTAGGCGTGACGTATTGAGAATTTTAAAAGCGTCATAATTATCTTCGTCAATTTTGGTTTACTTAACAAAAGAAAATATATATGTGTCCAATATTTTTTGGAAATCTGTTGGACTAACTAGATTATTTTGTCGTCTCGCCTATTCGTTAGGTCCTAGGTACCAGTCATCACTCCACCTTCCTCCAGTACTTTCTCAAGTTATTATGCCTTGTGACTGGGACTGTAGCTTTGATTTTCTTTTTTGTATTTTTAACATTCAAAAGTGCCGTAATGGTCTAATTGAAATAAATGCTTTGAGTTTGAGTTTATCAATTTAGGGCATCGATCAGACGAAAAAATAATTTAGTTTTTAGTTTTCATTTCGTTACTTAATATTCATCATTCCCTTTCAATATAGTGTACATTATTCTACTAGTCAAGCCCTTTCATTTAATATCCATATTGACGGAGTTCTGAAAAAAATATGTAATCCACCATTTTAAGGCGGCGCGCGGCAGCCATCTTAGACCGATTTTCATCCAACATAGCTAGGAACATTCCTGACTAATTCAGCTTTCAAACAAAAAGAAAACATAATCAAAATCGGTTCATCCGTTCGGGAGCTACGATGCCACAGACAGACACACACACACACACATAGACACGTCAAACTTATAACACTCCGTCGTTTTTGCATCGGGGGTTAATAAGACCTTGTGCATAGGAATCTGGATTTGCGCCCGATTGATGGCAATAGGATCGCCCCCTATTGCATGAGACTTAAACATAACTGGCGAAATGTGGGTCTACTATTAGGTACACCTCTGCCTAACCCTTCCGTGATTACAGGCGTGATGTTATGTTATCTATACTAATATTATAAAGAGGTAACATTTGTTTGTAAGTTTGTATGTAGGGGTAATCTCCGGAAGTAATGAACCAATTTTAAAAATTTTTTCACTGGTAGAAAGCTACATTATTCGTGAGTGCTATAGGCTGTATTTTATTCCCGTACTCCCACGGGAACGGAAACTACGCGGGTGAAACCGCGGGACGTCAGCTAGTGTGTTATAAAACCATAATATGTTTCATCGTCTTGAGGATTGAGATTTTCATCAAATCTATTGAGTTTTGCTACATAATTTGATTTAATCTTTTAGATTTGATATTATATACATATATGTAAAATTAGCTAAACGTAAAAGATAAAACACACAATGCGCCATTTATCATTTCAATCTATTATTTTTGATGAATTTTCAAGTATCTCCTAACAAAGCTGTATTTTCCAAGTGTTCTTTTAATTGCATCTTTATTACAGTTTCTTTCATTTCTTACTTCACAAATGTGAAATGTTTTCTAGCGAGAACTGTAATTACAACAAAAACTACATCATAAGAGAATGTTCCATCGTTCTTAGTTTTTTAATTTTATTTGCGCTGTAATGGTATCTTTCTTATAAGTTTTCATGGACGTTTCACACTCATCATCTGCTTAGCCTTTTTCCAATTAATTTGGGGTCGGCTTCCAGTCTAACCAGATGCAGCTGAATACCAGTACTTTACATCGAGGGACTTCCTATCTGACCTCCACAACCCAGTTAGTACTGGGAAATACCCTTTGGCAAGACTGGTTCTCAGACGTTTCACATTTTCATCAATCAATTAACGAATGTAACTCTTATTCGTTTTCTTAAAACAAATGAGACTATTTGCATACTTCTAAACTATGATATTCACCGAGGTTCGCGATTTAAAGATCTGAAAAAATAAACTGCTACAATAACAGTACTTATGTTTCTTATTTGTGGCAGAATAAGTAAGTAGAACCAGTCGTTCCATGTAAAATTTATAGATCTTTGACAGTCGTTACAGGTAGTCAGTGGCCCAAAAAGTCTGACAACCAGTCTTAGCAAGGGTTATCGTATTACCCGGTACTAACTGGGTTGTGGAGGTCAGATAGGCAGTCGCTCCATGTAAAATACTGGTATTCAGCTGCATTTGGTTAGACTGGTAGCTGACCCCAACTTGGTCGGAAAAAGGCTGAGGAATCGATGATTAAGACGCAGAAGTAATACAAAATATTACCTTAGTTTTCTTCAACGTAGCACAAACGTATAAAACTATATTAGGCGAATGATGGAACAAAAAAGTTTTTCATTGTTTACAACAGAATCACAAACTACTCAAAAGAAAAACTACAAACATTCAGCTCTAAAGTTTAAACAATGTAAATAAAAAATGCAATTTTTCAACTGAAAAATGAAACGACTTTGACTTGCGCCGTTTTTAGGAACAGCAATTCGTTTCACCACTGAATTGAGTCGCGATTTAGCTGCGCTGCGAGTTTCTCTACCACTACTACTGGTTCAAAGACTGTTATTCTTCTGAAACAAGTGAATTTATTATTTTATTATTTTTGGTACCGGGAAAAAAAAGAAATGAGTACATAAGAGTAAAGCTGAGAGTGGCGCCGGTGATGAAAGAAACGACAGATAGACTGTGTGAAGGAGGATACGGCGAAAAAAAAAATGAGTACATAAGAGGAAGGCTGAAAGTGGCGCCGGTGACTGAAAAGTTGTGTGGTAATTGGTTATCGTGGTATGGACATGACTGTGTTGCGAAGGAATGAGTACATAAGAGTAAAGCTGAGAGTGGCGCCGGTGAAGAAAGAAACGATAGATAGACTGTGTGAAGGAGGATACGGCGAAAAAAAAAATGAGTACATAAGAGGAAGGCTGAAAGTGGCGCCGGTGACTGAAAAGTTGTGTGGTAATTGGTTATCGTGGTATGGACATGACTGTGTTGCGAAGGAATGAGTACATAAGAGTAAAGCTGAGAGTGGCGCCGGTGAAGAAAGAAACGATAGATAGACTGTGTGAAGGAGGATACGGCGAAAAAAAAAATGAGTACATAAGAGGAAGGCTGAAAGTGGCGCCGGTGACTGAAAAGTTGTGTGGTAATTGGTTATCGTGGTATGGACATGACTGTGTTGCGAAGGAATAAGTACATAAGAGTAAAGCTGAGAGTGGCGCCGGTGAAGAAAGAAACGATAGATATACTGTGTGAAGGAGGATACGGCGAAAAAAAAAATGAGTACATAAGAGGAAGGCTGAAAGTGGCGCCGGTGACTGAAAAGTTGTGTGGTAATTGGTTATCGTGGTATGGACATGACTGTGTTGCGAAGGAATGAGTACATAAGAGTAAAGCTGAGAGTGGCGCCGGTGAAGAAAGAAACGATAGATAGACTGTGTGAAGGAGGATACGGCGAAAAAAAAAATGAGTACATAAGAGGAAGGCTGAAAGTGGCGCCGGTGACTGAAAAGTTGTGTGGTAATTGGTTATCGTGGTATGGACATGACTGTGTTGCGAAGGAATGAGTATGATTGTAGATGGTTATAAGAGCAGAGGAAGACCAAAGAAACGATGGATGGACTATGTGAAGGAGGATACGGCAAAAAAGTGTTGTGTGGTAATCGGTTATCGTGGTATGGACATTACTGTGTTGCGAAGGAATGAGTATGATTGTAGATGGTTATAAGAGCAGAGGAAGACCAAAGAAACGATGGATGGACTATGTGAAGGAGGATACGGCAAAAAAGTGTTGTGTGGTAATCGGTTATCGTGGTATGGACATGACTTTGATGCGAAGGAATGAGTATGAATGTAGATGGCTATAAGAGCAGAGGAAGACCAAAGAAACGATGGATGGACTATGTAAAGGAGGATAAGGCAAAAAGAAAAAAAAGAAATGAGCACATAAGAGGAAGGCTGAAAGTGGCGCCGTTGACTGAAAAGTTATGAGGTAATCAGTTATCGTGGTATGGACATGACTGCGATGCGAAGGAATGAGTATGAATGTAGATGGCTATAAGAGCAGAAGAAGACCAAAGAAACGATGGATGGACTATGTAAAGGAGGATAAGGCAAAAAGAAAAAAAAAGAAATGAGTACCTAAGAGGAAGGCTGAAAGTGACGCCGGTGGCTGAAAAGTTGTGTGGTAATCGGTTGTCGTGGTATGGACATGACTGTGTTGCGAAGGAATGAGTATGATTGTAGATGGTTATAAGAGCAGAGGAAGACCAAAGAAACGATGGATGGACTATGTAAAGGAGGATAAGGCAAAAAGAAAAAAATAGAAATGAGTACCTAAGAGGAAGGCTGAAAGTGACGCCGGTGGCTGAAAAGTTGTGTGGTAATCGGTTGTCGTGGTATGGACATGACTGTGTTGCGAAGGAATGAGTATGATTGTAGATGGTTATAAGAGCAGAGGAAGACCAAAGAAACGATGGATGGACTATGTGAAAGGAGATGACTCCTGATATGAAGAGTAATAGAGAAGTATAGAAGAAGAAAAAGACATTCTGCGCCAACCCCAAATAAATAGTGCAATAAGCAGCGCAGCGGTGGTGAGGCTGCCTTACGTTGTTAGGGCTCGTTTACGGAGACGCGGCGCGTTGCGCGGCGCGTCGTGCGGCGCGGCCCGCTTAAAATTCAAACATATGACAATGTATGAGAGCGTTTACGGAGAGGCGTTTTACGCGCGTTTGCTTGAGATGCAGCGTTGCCCGCCACGTGCACCGCCGCGGTCAACGCGGCAGTGCGCGCGCATATACAAACATATGACAGATGACACCGCCGCTGCACACACCGCCTCTCCGTAAACGGAAAAACGCGCAACGCGCCTCGTGACACGCTGCACAACGCGCCGCCTGATGCACCGCCTGATGCACCGCCTGACGCGCCACTCAACGCGCCGCCCGACGCGCCGCGTGTCCAGTAATGAGCACTTAGGGTCCCGGGTTCGAATCCCAGTTGACGCAAATGTTTGTATGATGAGCATGGACATTTGTTTCCGAGTCATGGATGGTTATATGTATAATAAGCATGTATTTACAAACACAAAGTATCTATGTAGTATATCAACTATCTGGTGTCCACGATACAAGCCTCGTTGCTAAGTTTGGCACTAAATCGCGCTGTGTGTTAATGTCCAGCTATATATTATTATATTAAATTGTGATAATCGCAGGAGAATGATGATATTTTCGGTACCGTTTTAAAAGTTGATGAAATTGCGGTTAAAAATGTATATTTCTAAAAAGAATTCTAGATCCAGAGCCTGCATTAATTAATATTCTAGCAAGCGGCTCATAACGATGACAGAAAGTCCAAATATGTATATAGGACTGCTATGTATGAGCTGGCTTCTGTCAAACCCTGTGAAAAGTCGTAGAAATACGAAACTTTTTAAAAGCAAATGCCTCTGGCTAGTCTTAATAATTGTTAGGTACAGTTGGACTTATTTTTTATCAATAAATCGCAGCTTATACAGTTTGACAAAGAGACAGTAAATATCGTTAAAGTCGCAAACGTATCCATAATTTCTTTGAAAAGGTATTATTTTTCTTTGAGACAGAACTCTACAAGCAGCTGTAGGTTCATTACTTTATTCTGCGTTGCGTTTCATTTCCATTTAATTATCCCATAAAACTCCAAGAACATTTAAAATAATTATGAAATCCATTCACCATCATCTGCCTAGCCTTTTTAAAACTATGTTGGGATCGGCTTCCAGTCAAACCGGATGCAGCTGATTACCAGTATTTTACATGGAGCGATTGCCTATCTGAGCTCCAAATCTACAAAACCCAGTTGCCACTGTGTAATACGATAACCCTTGATAAAACTGGTTATCAGACTTTCAGGCCACTGACTATCTGTAACGGCTGTCAAAAATTTACAAATGACGTCCATGGACCAACCTAGACAAGCGTTTATAATTAGCCACGAGCTCCTTAACAGCTATTATTGAATCTATTTTTTTTTAGTTAGCCTGTTTGAATATCCCACTGCTGCGCAAAGGCCTGCCCTTTCTCCTTCCAAAACTCAAAAATTGTGAGAAAAATGTTGAATATGAATGTATATGGCTTTAAGTAGAGTTCAGTAGAGGAAGACCAATGAAACGATAGATGGACTGTGTGAAGGATGATATGGCTACAGTTTGTGCCAGTTAATATGAGAATAGCGGTCATTGCCCTTTCCCTAATATCTCTTCGTACGAACCAAAACAAATAAACCATGTATCGTTTTTCATTACAAAAAATGTTGAAGATCACGATAGATGACGATTCAAGACTTGAATAGGCTTAGTTTTGGTTTTCAAAGTTAAGAAGTTTAATAAATGTAGGTGGGTCAATGACCGCTATTCTCATCTTAACTGGCACCAACTATAGAAAGGAGGTTAAAATGCTGAGATGATGAATAACAGAAAATTAGGGAAGAAGGTAAAATACTGCGCCGACACCAAATACATTGGATAAGGACAAGAATTCAAACTCAAACTCAAAGCATTTATTTCAATTAGACCATTACGGCACTTTTGAATGTCAAAAATACAAAAAAGAAAATCAAAGTTACAGTCCCAGTCACAAGGCATAATAACTTGAGAAAGTACTGTAGTTGCCCATTCCCTAGCGTAGATCTCTATGGAGAAGAACGGGCAAGAAACTCCATGTACACTCTTTAAAATCAAAATATTGTTACAAAATCTTGGTTACATCATTAATTTTGAGATTATACATATATGTGAGAACGATGTAGAAAGACGCGCACACTAAGAGCGTCCAGAGTAAAAGATAAGATCAAAAATTTATGAATAGAGTAATTAAAATGAACCTTGGCAGCTAAGAGATGGATGATAGCTGAATGATGATGATAGGAGTGAATTTCTCAGGCGAAAAATTTACGCGTCTAGGCTGAAATCGCAATGCTGCTTTACAGATAATGCAGCGATTTTTTTTCTCAGAATTAAAGTGACATAGATCTAAATGAAGCCACTTAAATTATATTTATAAGACTATTACTTTTTATGAAAAAAATCGGTAAATGATGAATTTTCAATTTCTGTGTCTTGTCCACAATCACTTTCATACACAGCATTTACCTCTCAGGAAGATAATCTCCAACATATATAGGAAAAAGTATTTTGATTGCGTTAAGTAATGATTGACCTACAAGACGTTAATTAGTTTTGAATGTTTAGACTCATAGTTAATGAGTACATGTCAACGGTAGGTTTGTCCAAGCGAAATTACTAATTTCTATGGTCATTTTGTTTCACCTTCCTGAGCTTCCACCAATGAGTTTAAACGAACAATAAATCCCTGCTCGGCAATAGACAGTCGTGTGCTTACGTGCAGTAAGAATGGTAGTGCACCATATCGCCAGGTCTTTCCGCCAAAATTGTAAGTACGTGATTTCAGTTTACTCGGAACGAAATTTTGCAATTTCGGTGATCAGGTTTTAAAAGGATTTTTGCAAGAAATAAAGGTATCACTTTTATTCATGCTAAGTAGCCTTTGGTACACATTTAAGATTATAGAAAATAATAGTCATAGACTTGATAGTTTCATGTAAAAAAAAAAAATAGCCACGTTTCCAATTTCTGTGTGGCAATTTCTGTGGTTTCCGTGGCTTCTCGTAGCCCACGGAAATTACACGACTACACAGAAATTGTACCAACCAATTATTGTATTAATGTTAATGAAGATTTTTGAAAAGAATCAATACTTGATATGCCGAAATTACTTTGACAGAACTAGGTATTTAGCCCCCGACATCAAAATAAAATTGTATTACTATTTCTTGAAAAAGTCATTCAATTGGATTAACTGAACTTTGAGTGTTGCATCCTCCGGGAGCTCCTCCTGAAAGCCTCGATCGTTCAGGCCTGGGTGACATCACCGGCCAGACCTGCCGACGTTGACAATGAGGGTGGTTTCAGGAGGCCATGTCCAATATCTGTGACGTGCGCAGTTGTCGAGCATCTCCTCGTGGGCCCGGGATCTGGCCCGCGAGGAGATGCTGGGGACTCTCGATAGAGATCCGTGGGGGCGCCCTTACAAGATGGTGCGGGATAAACTCCGCACCTGGCCCCCCCTACTGACGCAGAGTCTCCGACCTGAGCTCGTGGAGGACATGTTGAGTACTCTGTTCCCTTCGCGAGGGGAACATCGCTCCCCGCCTATGGCTTCGCCACCTGCGATGCTGGAAGCGGACCAACAGGACGACGACAAAAACGCTCCGGAAGTGACTGGGGTAGACCTGAAAATGGCGGTATGTAGGCTCAGTCAAAATCAAAAATCAAAATCAAAGCATTTATTTCAAGTAAGCCAGTTACAGGCACTTTTGAATTGTCGAAACAAAGATGAAAATTAAATGTAGCTACAGTCCCAGTCACAAGACATAAAAACTGTGAAAGCACTGTAGTTGCCCATTAACTAGCGTAGATCTCTATGGAGAAGAACGGGCAAGAAACTCCATGGACACTCTTTTAAATCAGAATATTGTTACAAAATCTTGGTTACATATTTCACGTTGAAATGGTATATTCTCTCAGTGTCAAAAATACCGCCCCGGGACCCGACGGCTTGCCTGGCAAAGCCAGGTTCCTGGCCTCGGAGGCTCTCGGACCCCGACTAGAGGGGCTCCTAAGCGCATGCTTGGAGAGAGGCCAGTTCCCGCTTCGTTGGAAGACGGGAAAGCTGGTCCTCATTCGGAAGCCAGGGCGCCCTGCGGAATCTCCGTTCGCATACCGGCCCGTGGTGCTGCTCGGAGAGGTGGGCAAGCTCTTTGAAAGAGTAATTGCAAACCGCCTCGCCGAGCACCTTGCGGGGTCGGGGCCGGATCTTGCGGAACACCAGTTTGGTTTCCGCAAGAGGCGCTCTACGGTGGACGCCATCATGCGCGTGAGAGACCTCATGACGGGGGATGCGGTTTCTTGGGGTTCTTGGCGGTGTCTCTTGACTTCGCCAATGCCTTCAATATGCCCTGGAGCTGCATTAGGGAGGTACTCTGGTATCACCGGGTGCCGACCTACCTTCGTCGTGGGCTCGAGTCGACTTTGAAGTACCTAGGACTCGTCTTCGACAGCCGGTGGAACTTCGTGGAGCACTTCCGACGTTTGGCCCTCAAACTGGAACGGACTGGGGCTGCCTTCAGCCGGCTCCTGCCCAACCTGGGTGGGGCAAACACCTCTTGCCGGAGGCTCTACGCGGGAGTCGTGCGGTCCATGCACATGCAGTCGTGTTCGTCGTGTTGTCGTCGTTCGTGTTGCACGCGCGCCTCAAAGAGAGTCAGCAATAGGAAGGTGTGCGCAAGGACCGATGCCTGCCGGGGTTGCGGGACTGTTCGAGAGAGATACCGTGGCCCCGGAACACAAAGGGCGATGAAGGAACATGAATGGGTTGGGTTTAAAAAAATGGGTTTTAGTCAGTAAAAGTCTGAAAGTCCCTCCTGCTTCGCCCAGAGCGGGAGGAGTCATTTGATGATTTCCCATCCTCTTCATAGAAGTATAAAACATAATCACTTCCTTGATTGCTAATTTTGTAAGACTGATTTATACAATAGTACACCACGTTGTATTTTTAGAAATGCTTATTAAAATGATCAAATCTTTTATTTGTGACACATTGGTTACATGCAGGTGTTCATTACATAATTACGACGATAATAGATATATATATATATATATATATGTCGCCGCGAGGACACCTATAAGCTAAGCTTATTACATAATGTTATTGATTGTAACTAGTTGAATTATAATTTCTTATTCCATAAATAAAAAAGATAATACTGCCATCTGTGAGATACTCTGGCAACTATTATAACACCTATGAGTGCCATTGACTAATTTCGTTGGAGTATCAAGCTCAACAGCGCCATCTGTTGGCTTGTCTTAATCAGTATCACTTGAAAAACAATTATCAAACGTAAACTCGATGTTCTAGCTAAAACTTTCGTTATAATTAACATAAGAATATTTGTTTAACAACTTTAGGGTTTCATTCATATTAGCAATTAATAGTTAATCACTTGACATTATGATTCGGCGTCACCTATCAGGGAAAATGGCGCCGAATGTGATTTTACCGTCAATACCTGAATGTTTAAATTTAGTACGAGAACTAAGTAAGTCTCAATAATAGATCCCAACTTTAAAATAATAAGACTATTTTACACAGTGATTTACTAGTAAAAAGCTTTTGTTTAACATAACTGTTTATATCACCGGAAATGTTCCATGATAGCACAGATTAAAGACTAAAAAGTAATGAGATAACTAGTTTATTATTAATGATTGAAAACGTGTTCAAATTGGTGAATTCTGTCATTATTTAATAGTAACACAATTATTTTAAAGTGTTTCATTATTATTTGTGAGGCTGATTGAATTTACTATTGTAATAAGTTGCTGAACCGATATTGTGGTACTTCCGCCCACTCAGAATGGACGCGTGAGCGTCGAGCAGTCACGTTATCCTAAGATTAGCAAAACAATTGAAATGCTAAGTAATTATAAGTGTTTAGTGAAGTGAATGATTAGTTGTGAAAATGAGAGTGTACCTAAATGGTTTAATAGAAATAAACGTTTGGAGTTCGAGTCAAGTGCTGTGTGTGATTTCAACTACCCATGTTCCTCTAGGCTTTCCCTGCCGTGATATCAGAAGAGGTGATAGCTCTTGCGCGCTGCTCACAGTGCCGGACATCCAGAACAGTTACAAGCAACTACCGAACTAGAACTCTTGCTTTCGTGACCATGGCCGAAGGCGTGGCAAAGAATTTTTCACCGAAGTGGTCACCACGAAGCTTTTCGAGAGAGAGCGACTTATTATGCTGCCACAGCCAATATACAGTGTTAAGTGGCAATGAACTGATAAACAAGAAGATACTTAGGAAGACTAAGATACCCAAAGAGTTGGCTGCATTTTCATCCAAGTGGCTGACAGATACCAACATGATAATTTATTGCAACACTTGACCCAAAACAAATCATAAGAACACATTCTGAAAATGCAATTTATATTGGTACCTAAACAAAGAATGAAGTTGTGATGGAAAACTTCATTTATTGCACTCAAAATTGCCAACATGTACAGCACAGAATGACCGAAGCAGAATAAACAAAGATTGGACTCCGGGAAAGCATAATTATCAATAAATAAACCTGCTAATGGATCATCAATCCCGGGAAGTATTTTGTTTCATTTATTTTAGTATTTTGTTACTGTAGAGAATTTTTACAGATAACATTATTACTTAACACATCCCATGCTGGTTATGGTAACTTGACACCTGTGGAAGTGAAATAAAAACACTCCATTTAATTCACTCAATAAGCAATCAATGGTTTTTGAAATATAACCAGTAATGATGTGTCAGAAACTAAAATCATGAATTAACTTTTTTAATTACTATTAAGTAATTAGATAAATGAGTAGTAACAAATTTAAGACGTTGTTATTGACTTTTCATTCACACTTATAAGTTTATACCTCACAATCAGATATTGTTTGCGTTAAGTGCAACGTTGAGGGCTTTTCAAATAATTATGCAAATTTGAAAACATTTGTATTGGACAACATGTTGCAAGATTCATACAAAAACACTTTGTTAAGAAACTGATTTATAAAACAAGACAACTTATGAAATGTCAAACAAATTTCAGTTCAACAAGTTATGACAATGAAATCTTAGCGTGTTGTATCAACGAAGCAAAGCTTTTGATGTGTTAATAAAATGTGAATGTTTTGTCAGTTCAACTACACAACGAATAGTGTTCATAAAATAGTTCTGATCAGTTTAACTTTCCCATCTTAGTTTAATTAACTTTTCAAAACAACTTATTACCGACTCTATAACTTATCACTCCAACTAATTTTAACAATAGTAGGACTGCTTTGTTGGTCCAGTGGTCATGAGCCCTGTTATTAAAGCATTAGGACCTGGATTCGAATCCCAGGCCTGGCAGAGTGTTATTGGGTTTTTCCATCAGGAATTTCTCAGTAGCTGGCCAATCATATGAATGGCAAATAGCCATATTGCTAAACGAGAGGCTTAGCAAAGTGTGGATTTATTATTTTCACCTCTGTCTAACCCCTCGGGGATTGCAGGTGTGATGTTATGTACCTACACACTAAACTATTAGTGTAGACATTACACTATTATTAATATTTACCTGCACTGACTACCTTGTTGGTCTAGTGGCTGCAAGCGTGACTGTTGAGCATAAGGCCCTGGGTTCGATTCCCAGGTCAGGCAAAGTGTTGTTGGGTTTTTCCATTAGGAATTTCTCTGTAGCAGGCACAGAGTCCAGATTTGTGCCTGGTTGATGGCAATAAGGCTTGCCCCCTATTACATGGGACTTCAAAATAAATGTTGGCATACTATTAGGTATACCTCTGCCTAACCTTTCAGGAACAATAGGCGTGATGTTATGTTATTTACCTGCATGACTTCTCACATTTCAGGTTCCAGGCAATTATCTTATCATAGAAGAAATGATACCTTCTATCAAAGAAATTGAGAGCAACTCTGCACCCAGTCACTCCAAGATAGTGATCACATCAATTAACCGCTACCCCAGCAAATGATAAAGGAGCAAGGTCACTTAAAAATGTGACTCAATGAACAATTTCAAAAACTAACAACTTCAAGGACTACAGCCTGGTGAACAGATGACCGTGTCGCCAGCTATGGAGCTATAAAATGGGGAACAGCATGAGAACAGCCAACCAGGGATGACTGTTACAGTGTCCTCACATCATAAACTAACATAAAAGGTGAGGAGTTTTCAAACTACTTCTTACACTTCCCCACTGATACCTAGTGTTACAACAAAAGACTTAATACAATAGCCCAATCAACTTACCTACATGATGCTCAGGTGTATTGAGTAACATGTTTCCACATTGATTATTTTAGTTTTTATAATCCTGCCAGTTGTAAGCAACTATTTACAAAAATAATAACAAAATATTAGTACTCCTAACAGTAACTAATAAAATAAAAATAAAAAACTCACAAGCTATTGGTATCCGTGGAGGAAACAACAAGCTCAATGAGTAATACAAACACTCACAACAAATCAAACAAATACTGTCAGTGCCGTGGAGGTACTTGATAATGAACACAACAAATTACAAACAATCCTATCAGCAGCCGTGGAGGCCACTGATAATGAACACTACTAATGATCCTATCAGCAGCCGTGGAGGCAACTGATAAACAATACTCTCATGTTATCCTGCTGGGTCCACGGCGTACTAACGCCCAGAGCCTGGTTCCTTATATCCTGTCAAATCAAAGACTTCGTGCCTGTCACGGAGCAATGGTCCTAAACTCCTTACCCTTTAATCCTGTCAAATCAAAGACTTTGTGTCTATCACAGAGCGGTGTTCCTGATCCTATCCTTTTATCCTGTCAAATCCAAGACTTTGTGTCTATCACAGAGCATTACCTTCCCGTGAGAATGAACAAATAAAAACATGCTACTTACACTACACTTACCAAATACAAATTACAGAATATCTAAAGCAATCAATAATTTTATTTAAGACGAATCTAGTAGACAGTAGGTTACAAGGTTCTAAAGTTGACTAAAAACCTAAATCATACCAAGCTTTACAATATTATGAATATGTTGAATAGCTCAAGCGACAATGTTATTTTTAACAAATAGCATTTAGCATCAAAATAAAAACTCGAATACAAGTTGCAAAACTGCTTGCAAACTAACTGATACTAAACACAACAATTCAACGAATATTGTTGGACAATTGAAGCAACAATATTCTATTCAGCTAATAGCTGATTAAACAATATCAATGACCTTAATACAATTAATGTTATTTGATAATTCAGGCAACAACATTTTATTCAGCTAACAGCTCATACCAGCTTCAATCTAAGCACTACTAAAAATTTAAACAAAAATTTCAAGCAGATTAACTCTGTGACTGTGTGTATGTGTCTAGGTGAGACATAAACACATTTAATTTTGAATACAAGGAAAACTGAGTAGATGTCAGATCTATTACAAGCTTTCTATGTTGACTGAAACTTTCTGTTAGCAAATCCTACAATTCAATGAACATTGTAGGATAATAATAAAAGTAACAATAATCTGCCGCCAAAATTTATTTCCACTATTTCAGATAACAACCACGAAACTCCACATAGTGACGACATCGGCAGGTGCAGAGCGCGCACCGCCGATCAGAATGGCCGTGTCGCCGCGAGGACACCTATAAGCTAAGCTTATTACATAATGTTATTGATTGTAACTAGTTGAATTATAATTTCTTATTCCATAAACGATAATACTGCCATCTGTGAGATACTCTGGCAACTATTATAACACCTATGAGTGCCATTGACTAATTTCGTTGGAGTATCAAGCTCAACAGCGCCATCTGTTGGCTTGTCTTAATCAGTATCACTTGAAAAACAATTATCAAACGTAAACTCGATGTTCTAGCTAAAACTTTCGTTATAATTAACATAAGAATATTTGTTTAACAACTTTAGGGTTTCATTCATATTAGCAATTAATAGTTAATCACTTGACATTATGATTCGGCGTCACCTATCAGGGAAAATGGCGCCGAATGTGATTTTACCGTCAATACCTGAATGTTTAAATTTAGTACGAGAACTAAGTAAGTCTCAATAATAAATCCCAACTTTAAAATAATAAGACTATTTTACACAGTGATTTACTAGTAAAAAGCTTTTGTTTAACATAACTGTTTATATCACCGGAAATGTTCCATGATAGCACAGATTAAAGACTAAAAAGTAATGAGACAACTAGTTTATTATTAATGATTGAAAACGTGTTCAAATTGGTGAATTCTGTCATTATTTAATAGTAACACAATCATTGTAAAGTGTTTCATTATTATTTGTGAGGCTGATTGAATTTACTATTGTAATAAGTTGCTGAACCGATATTGTGGTACTTCCGCCCACTCAGAATGGACGCGTGAGCGTCGAGCAGTCACGTTATCCTAAGATTAGCAAAACAATTGAAATGCTAAGTAATTATAAGTGTTTAGTGAAGTGAATGATTAGTTGTGAAAATGAGAGTGTACCTAAATGGTTTAATAGAAATAAACGTTTGGAGTTCGAGTCAAGTGCTGTGTGTGATTTCAACTACCCATGTTCCTCTAGGCTTTCCCTGCCGTGATATATATATATATATATATATATTAACGACGATATTCGTAATATATCAGTTATCATTAAACCTTATCTTTATTTACATATTATTAAAAAACAATGTATATATATAATAATTCACAATTTCGGTGCAAATGCAGAATTTCTGTGTCACCAATACAATTTCGGTGGCAATAATAAAATTTATGTGGCTTGCCAATTTCGGTGGCCCAAATAACTCTCTAAGTAATTTAATTATAATGTCCCCTTTCAGAAAATGTATATATAATGTGGATATGTTGCGCTTTATTATTAAAGTTTTTCAAAAAACCTGAAAATGAAAATGTCCATGGAAATTAGGTAAAAAATCGAGTTGTTGAAATTCACTCATAGCATGAAAGTAAATAGAATGTAGTTGCAGAGACACGTGGAGAAATACGTAAAGTTTACTTTATTTTGAACGTAAAATATTTAGGCACTCATGTCATCGACGCTTTTGTTGCAAGTATTTATGAACTAAACTGCTCATTATATAGTTATACCTACGCATATTCATAAATTGATGAAAAGGCGTAGTGATAAATTCATACCTTTATTTTGAACTAGCGGACGTCACGTGGTTTCACCTGCGTTGTTTCCGTTCCCGTGGAAGCACGGGAATAAAATATCCTATGGAATAAAATATCCTTAAAATAGCCTATGTTACTCAGTAAAGACGTAGCTTTCTAATGGTGAAAGAATTTTTGAAATCAGTCCAGTAGTTTTTGAGTTTATTCATTACAAACATACACACAAAAATACAAATCTTTCCTCTTTATAATATTAGTGTAGATAGTGTACATCTACACTAGACTACGAACATAAGCTTACCAACAACGCTGCTTGTGCAAGTATTTATAAACTGAGATGCTCTTTGTTTATGTATTCGTTATACATTCATTATGTCGCATCTGGTTGGTTAGGAGTGACGTTTATGTGTGTTGGGAAAAAGGCATAGCGAAAAAAATAAAGGTGACCCAAGATTCATGAAAAACGAACACAATCGACGATTTTGCAATTCATTTAAAGATCTTTCCTTTTTCGATAGTTTATCCCGTAAAGGTGCGCTGAGACCAAAGGAACATAGAAACAGAACAGCTTTTCATTCTTTCTTTTACATTTCTTTGTAAAACTAAATCCTACGAAATAATGTTATTTCTCTGTTAACAAAATAATTTGTTAACAGAGAAATTGATTATATGATTGGGGATAAAATATTCATTCGCTCATTTTGTGTAAACAGAACTTAAAAGCCAAAGCAAAAGTGGTCAATAAACAATAAAAAAATAATTTATTTAAAGCATGTCACAAACACTACTTTTACAAATATCTCTAGCCCCCTAATCTAATACAATAAAAAGGCTATATCTCTAACATTTACTAACATAAAAAATTTACTGTGCTGACGTGATATTTATTTAAAAAACGATTCTATCGAACATCGGTATAGATGCAATGCACATTGACTAGAAGCCTGCATTAGGGATCGTAAATATAAATTTATTGCCAGCAATAACTGGTGACCAAAAGGTTGGTAAAGCCGTGTATATTACAAGGGTTCCGTAACGACAATATATGGCTGGAAAAGTGTATAAATTATATTTTATCGTTACGCCTTTTTTTTCTAGAATGGGTGAATAAAATGTCATGTCCCGTCGATGTTGTGATCCTTGTTTACTTGTTAAGCAGTCATGTTGTGTGTAACATCTCAACTCTGGGTCATAATAAGAGGAAGTCGTGTTTCAACAACTCTAGTGACAATAACAAGATTTAACAACAACTTTTAAATGTGATTTTCTCTGTTTATGCGTGTCAACTGTATTGATTAATGTTTTGACGAACATAGTATTTTGGAAGCCATACTATTACGAAATAGGTTTTAGTTCAAAGTAGAAGTTTAAAAGACAAAATCGCTTATGAATTTTGCTAAGTGGCAAGATAAGACGAAAGACGATATTGTGGTCTCAATCTAAAACATCACGATTAGGAAAAACTTGTAGGTAAATGAAATTTTTAATGAATAAGGACTGCGTCTTTGGTCTCGTGATCGCAAGCGCAACTGCTCAGCATCCAAGGTCCTGGGTTCGATTCTCAGGTCGGGCAAAGCGTTATTCTGTTTTTCTATAAGGAATTTATCATTAGCGGCCACGAATTCTGGAATTGTGTCCGGTTGATGGCAATAAGCTCGCCCCCATATTACATAGGACTTACCTTACGAAATGTGTGTGTAATATTAGGTATTCACCTCTGTCTGACCCTTCGTGGACAACAGGCGTGCTGTCATGCAAAGCAAACATGCTGTTACTGTCCAAATTGTATATTTTTACTGAGTTTTTGTCCTATCCTATTACGGAATGCTTCTTTTCTTTAAACATAGCTGATTTTTTTAAGTAAAATAATTAGAAACTATTTATTTTTATCATAAACTAGCTGACGTCCCGCGGTTTCCGCGGACGTCAGCTAGTTTATGATATGACCCGCGTAGTTCCCGTTTCCGTGGGAGTACGGGAATAAAATATAGCCTATAGCACTCACGAATAATGTAGCTTGCTACCAGTGAAACAATTTTTAAAATTGGTTCATTACTTCCGGAGATTACCCCCTACATACAAACTTACAAACTTACAAACAAATGTTACCTTTTTATAATATTAGTATAGACTAACTATACAGGGTGTAAAAGACCTCGTCACGAAGTCTTCAACCAAGCATTCTGTACATCGTAATAAGTGACTATACGCAAAAATTATTGCTGGGAAACGACTTTTTTTTTTTGGGTAAAAAATTATGTTTTGTGGTAGAACTCATAAACGCACGTACGGGGGTCGTGGAGGTGTTAAAAGTAAAACTTGTCAAAAAGTTGGAACTTTGCCCCCAACATCTCCGAAACAAGAAGGTTCCAAGGTATGGTGTAGAACAAAAAAATGATCGCAATGATGGGGAAAACAAGTGCCTTTCGGCTTCGTTAAGAGGTATTTACATAATTGTATTAAAAACTATTAAATAAACCCAGTGACACAGTGGTAGCGGCCCAGACATACGAACAGGAAGTCGTAGGTTCAAACCTAGACAGGCGCATTACTTTGTGTAATTTATTTCATCACCACTGCTCTTAAAACGGCGAAGGAAAACACCGTGAGGAAACATGTCCTAGAACCAAAAAATCAAAATATTTGTGACATCTACCAATCCGCACTGGGTCCGCGTGGTGCATTATAGCCCATTCCCTCTCATTGAGAGGAGGCCGTGTCCCAGCAGTGGGAACATTATAGGCTGATGATGTTGATGATGATGAAATAAACTAAAATAAATAAAGTAACTAACAACAAATTATAAAAGGGTATCGAAAACGCTGTCAGCTGGTAATTTGCCCAAGAGACTGGTGGCGTTGCCACGTTGTATGGCAACACTTATCCTTAGAATTATTGTAAAATAATAAATTTAACAATAACTCTAAGTTGGAAAAGCACAGGCTACTTTCCCCTACAATTTTGATGCAACATACGATAAAAACCCGCGTAAATGTGTGCCCAAGTATATGGCCGAGAAATATACAGCCTATAAGCTGCTTATCGTTCGCCACAAGAGATGTAACAAAGTTGTGGCTGCAAGCAGTAATGCTGTTATTTAGCTTTGACTTCGTACGTCTAGAAAATGTGATTATTTGCGAATAGTTTTTTGTTTGCTCCCAGATTATGAAAAAACTAGTGATGTTAATAGAATTTGCTACATTTTTAAAAAACAACCTTACGGATTGCCAAGCGGTTGGTCGACTCTTCACGTGACCAGAGGGCGGGCCTATTTTTTGGCCAAATAAATAGCATTGCCATCCAACGTGGCAATGCTGCCAGCCTTCTGGGTACTTTTCCTGTTGACAGCGATGAGGACAAATTTTTTGACGCCCCGTAACCGATTTGATACTTGTACATATTTTTATTACTATTTTAATACCGTTATCTTGTAAATAAAGTTGGTAATTTACTTACACCGTACCTTTTTTTTCTGATGGGAATTCATCAAAATGACTCCTACCGCTCTGGGCGGAGCAGGAGGGAGTGTCAGACTTTTACTGACTAAAACCCATCCAAGTTCTTTCATCGCCCTTTGTGTTCCGGGGCCACGGAATCTCTTTCGATTCAGTCCCGCAACCCCGGCAGGCATCGGTCCTTGTGGACCTCTTCCTTTTGCTGACTCTCTCTGAGGCGCGCGTGGAACACGAATGCGCCAGCGACACGGCCTGTCGTCATGAGACGGACGAACGGCGAGTTAGCCCATAGCCCACCGTCCACAGGCCCACGCCTGCGGTGGCCGGTGGCCACGTGGTGGCCCCCAAAGCCCGGGGTCTCGCGCGGCGAGGTACATAGTACCTTACGGAGAATTAATAAACTACCACTATAATGTGGCTTGGTTCATGACTTATTTTTATAGTAGACAGAAGAATAAAAACCTTCAATCTTTTAAAAGGAAAATCAACTGTGCAGCTGTGGGTTGAATTCAATGATCATTCATTCCCCTGCCCTTATCCCATTTTCTTCTTTCTTCTTCTTTCATACTTCTCTATTACTCGTAATCTAACCATCTTCTTTCTTGCCATATCATCCTTTATACAGTCCATCCATCGTTTCTTTGGTCATCTTCTACATTTCCATACCATGATAACCGATTACCACACATTTTTTCAGTCATTGGCGCCACTTTCAGGCTTCCTCTTATAACTCTAAAGCATTTATTTCAAGTAGGCCAGTTACAAGTTGAATTGTCGAAACAACGACAATAATAAAATGAAGCTGCAGTCCCAGTCACAAGGCATAATAACTGTGAAAGTAGTGTAGACGCCCATTCTAAAGTGTAGGTCTCTATGGAGAAGAACGGGCAAGAAACTCCAAGGACACTCTTTTAAACCAGAATATTGTTACAAAACTTTGGAAGCATCACTCATGTTGAAATTGTGCATTGAATGATATGATAACAATGATAAAACTCAAATAAATGTTATAAAATATTTTTTCAATATTGTACACAGTAAAATACATTTGCCACCGAACGCTTGATAATTTTATTCCAATACATGGATCCGACATTGCTCCCTAAACAAAAACGAGCCGTCCCACAGCACAATTTAGACCAAAGAGTGATGTCGTATGTATGTATGCAAAACATTACCATACAAGCCTGAAAAAACAAAAAATTGTACTACAGAACCACACAGCATTCATACAACGTGCAATTCTATTTACACACGTTACATTGCTCGTTTATTTCGTATTCGATTGCGAAGTTCGGTCCGAGTGCGCGTTGAACCCTAAAACCTATGCATTTGTGAGCACAATGTGTAAACGGTTTTATTCCTTTTATCTTGCATAAATAAAGTTGGTCGGGTTTTTGTTCATGTTTTCTAATAGGAGTGATTATTTAGTATGTGCACACTGAACATATTTTTACTCTAGTAAATAACTGCTGGGATATTTACGATGGGACTTTCCAGTTGTCGTAATTAGCCACAGGCAATACTGTTTCATGGAATGTTAACTGTTTTTTTTATGCAATTCTTTGTTTGTATTCATAGATTTTACACAAATGTACTGAAACCTGGTTGATGCCAATAGACTCACCCCCTATTAAATCATCTGCCTAGCCTTTTCCCAACTTTATTGGGGTCGGCTTCCAGTTTTACCGGATGCAGCTGAATACCAGTATTTTACATGGAGCGACTGCCTATCTGACCTCCACAACCCAGTTAGTACCGGGTAATACGATACCCCAATAGTCTTATAGAGGCGTAATAGAGGCCCAAAAAGTCTGACAACCAGTCTTACCAAAAGACTGGTTGTCAGACTTTTTGGGCCTCTGACTACCTAACGACTGTCAAAGATCTACAAATGACAGGCGGGACCAACGGCTTAACGTGCTTTCCGAGGCACGGAGGAAACCCGGTATGTAATGGGTGGTCACCTATCCACAGACCAACCTAGGCAAGCACGGCTTAACCTAAGGATCGACCCGAGCGGCTGTTATTATTTAGCCACGAGCTCCTCTCTCTCTCACCCCCTATTAAATGTGACTTAAAAACAACTGACGAACCATAGCGTATACTATTAGGTACAGCTTTGCCCTCTATGTTGTGTACTAGCTAAAGCTTGTAACTATTAATAGGGTAGAAGACAAAACAAATCTAATTAAGTCCGTCAGATAGATCATTTCCAAAAAATATTAAACACATATTTTTAATTTTTTCACGTAAACAAAAAATGAAGACGATGCAGTGCGTCGAAAACTCGTGTGACGTCACAATGTACATTTTTAATCGGAAAGTGACGTCACAAGCTTATGATCTTTGACGCGTTTTATCTTCGTCATTTTTTATTAATTTGTTAAAACAAAAAACATGTATCCAATATTTTTCGATAATCTAACTGACGGACTAAACAGAATCATATTTTTTTAGTCAGGAATCGACCCTATTAAAAGACAAATAAAAGTTAGTAGTTATGAGAAAGCGCCACATGAAATAAAAAATCTTACATTTGCTGGTTAGCATCAGGTTGCGTGTAAATCATTGATTGAGTGAATTTCTCAGGCGAAAAATTTACGCGTCTAGGCTGAAATCGCAGTGCTGCTTTACAGATAATGCAACAATTTTTTTTCTCAGAATTAATGTGACATGAATCTAAATGAAGCCACTTAAATTTTATTTATAAGACTATTACTTTTTATGAAAAAAATCGGTAAATGATGAATTATCAATTTCTGTGTCTTGTCCACAATCACTTTCATACACAGCATTTACCTCTCAGGAAGATAATCTCCAACATATATAGGAAAAAGTATTTTGATTGCGTTTATTAATGATTGACCTACAAGACGTTAATTAGTTTTGAATGTTTAGACTCATAGTTAATGAGTACATGTCAACGGTAGGTTTGTCCAAGCGAAATTACTAATTTCTATGGTCATTTTGTTTCACCGTCCTGAGCTTCCACCAATGAGTTTAAACGAACAATAAATCCCTGCTCGGCAAGAGACAGTCGTGCTCTTACGTGCAGTAACAATGGTAGTGCACCATATCGCCAGGTCTTTCCGCCAAAAATATAAGTACGTGATTTCAGACTACTCGGAACGAAATTTTGCAATTTCGGTGATTAGGTTTTAAAAGGATTTTTGCAAGAAATAAAGGTATCACTTTTATACATGCTAAGTAGCCTTTGGTACACATTTAATATTATAGAAAATAATAGTCATAGCCTTGATAGTTTCTTGTAAAAAAAATAAAATAGCCAAGTTTCCAATTTCTATGGGGCAATTTCTGTGGTTTCCGTGGCATCTCGTGGCCCACGGAAATTACACGACACCACAGAAATTGTACTAATCAATTATTGTATTAATGTTAATGAAGATTTTTGAAAAGAATCAATACTTGTTATGCCGAAATTACTTTGACAGAACTAGGTCCTTAGCCCCGGACATTAAAATAAAATTGTATTACTATTTCTTGAAAAAGTCATTCAATTGGATTAACTGAACATTGCGGGTTGCATCCTCCAGAAGCTCCTCCTGGAAGCCTCGATCGTGCAGGCCTGGGTGTCATCACTGGCTAGACCTGCCGACGTTGATAATGAGGCAGGGTGTTTCCAGGAGGCCATGTCCGACATCTGCGACGTGCGCAGATGTCGAGTCCCCAGCATCTCCTCGTGGGCCAGGAATCTGGCTCGCAAGGAGATGCTGGGGACTCTCGACAGAGATCCGTGGGGGCGCCCTTACAAGATGGTGCGGGATAAACTCCGCACCTGGGCCCCCCTACTGACGCAGAGTCTCCGGCCTGAGCTCGTGGAGGACATGGTGAGTGCTTTGTTCCCTTTGCGAGGGGACATCCCCCCCGTCTATGGCTCCGCCGCCTGCAATGCTGGAAGCGGACCAACAGGACGACGACGAAAACGCTCCGTAAGTGACTGGGGTAGACCTGAGAGTGGCGGTACGTAGACTCAGTGTCAAAAATACCGGCCCGGGACCCGACGGCTTGCCTAGCAAAGCCTGGGTCCTGGCCTCGGAGGCTCTTGGGCACCGACTAGAGGGGCTCCTAAGCGCATCCTTGGAGAGAGGCCAGTTCCCGCTTCGTTGGAAGACGGGAAAGCTGGTCCTCATTCGGAAGCCGGGGCGCCCTGCGAAATCTCCGTCCACATACCGGCCCATGGTGCTGCTCGGCGAGGTAGCAAAGCTCTTTGAAAGAGTAATTACAAACCGCCTCGCCGAGCACCTTGCGGGGTCGAGGCTGGATCTTGCGGAATACCAGTTTGGTTTCCGCAAGCGCTTTACGGTGGACGCCATGACGTACGGAGAGCCCTCACGACGGGATATGCGGTTTCCCGGAGTGGGGTTGTCTTGGTGGTGTCTCTCGACATAGCTAATGCCTTCAACACCATGCCCTGGAGCTACATTAGGGAGGCACTCCGGTATCACCGGGTGCCGACCTACCTTCGTCGTGTGGTCGAGTCGACTTTGAAGTACCTAGGACTCGTCTTCGACAGCCAGTGGAACTTCGTGGAGCACTTCCGACGTTTGGCCCCCAAACTGGAACGGACCGGCGCTGCCTTCAGGCGGCTCCTGCCTAACCTGGGGGGGGGCAAACGCCCCCTGCCGGAGGCTCTACGCAGGAGTCGTGCGGTCCATGCACATGCAGTCGTGGCCGGGGGCCACGTGGTGGGCTTGTGGACGGTGGGCTATGGGCTAGCTCGCCGTCTGTCCGTCTCATGACGACAGACCGTGTCGATGGCACGTTCGTGTTCCACGCGCGCCTCAAAGAGAGTCAGCAATAGGAAGGGGTCCACAAGGACCGATGCCTGCCGGGGTTGCGGGACTGTTCGAAAGAGATACCGTGGCCCCGGAACACAAAGGGCGATGAAGGAACATGAATAGGTTTTAGTCAGTAAAAGTCTGAAAGTCCCTCCTGCGTCGCCCTGAGCGGGAGAAGTCATTTGATGATTTCCCATCCTCTTCATAGAAGTAAAAAACATAATCAGTTCCTTGATTGCTAATTTTATAAGACTGATTTTTCCAATTAATAGTAAACCACGTTGTATTTTTAGAAATGCTTAAAAATGATCAAATCGTTTATTTGTGATACATGGGTTACATGCATGTGTTCATTACATAATTACAACGATAATATATACCTACATATATTAACGACGATATTCGTATTAGAACAGTTTTTTCATTAAACCTTATCTTTCTTTACATATTATTAAAAAACAATGTATTTATATAATAATTCACAATTTCGGTGCAAACGCAGAATTTCTGTGTCACCAATACAATTTTGGTGGCAATAATAAAATTTCTGTGGCTCGCCAATTTCGGTGGCCCAAATAACTCTCTAAGTAATTGAATTATAATATCCCCTTTCAGAAAAAGTATATATAATGTGGATATGTTGCGCTTTGTTATTAAAGTTTTTCAAAAAACCTGAAAATGAAAATGTCCATGGAAATTAGGTAAAAAATCGAGTTGTTGAAATTGACTCGATTCATTTGCGGTATTCACACTACCTTCATTAAGACTTCTTAATTATATTAAATAGCAATATAAACAATAACAGCTCAGTTGATCATGTGTTATAATTATGCAATTCGTCATACATACCTACATGATGAATAAAAAAAAACAAATTACCTACGTAGGTAACAGATTCCTAGATTTCAAGCTCTTTCCGTTTTTGTAAAAATACGTAGGAAATTCTTTACCGTACTTTTTTAATTTTGGAACAAAAATACCCAGAAGTAAAATTCAAACTCCGAAAGTTCCCAGAACATAATTATTCTACGTTTTTCCTAAAAACCGGCCAAGTGCGAGTCGGACTCGCGCACCATTATTTAAAAACATTAAACAAAAATGCAAATAAATCACGTTTGTTGTATGGGAGCCGCCTTCTTTTTTTTTTTTTTTTTCGGATGGGAAATCATCAAATAACCCCTCCCGCTCTGGGCGGAGCAGGAGGGAGTGTCAGACTTTTACTGACTAAAACCCATCCATGTTCCTTCATCGCCCTTTGTGTTCCGGGGCCACGGTATCTCTTTCGAATAGTCCCGCAACCCCGGCAGGCATCGGTCCTTACGGACCCCTTCCTTTTAGCTGACTTTCTTTGAGGCGCGCGTGGAACACGAACGCGCCGTCGACACGGCCTGTCGTCATGAGACGGACGGACGGCGAGCTAGCCCATAGCTCACCGTCCACAGGCCCGCGCCTACGGTGGCCGGGGGCCACGTGGTGGTGGCCCCCGACGCCCGGGGCGTCTCCCGCGGCGGCCGGGACGTTGAGAGGTTCTCTCCCTCTCCCGTTCCGCCACCTCCTTCTCTAGCATTACTGCTTCGCAGAAGGAGGTGACGGCGTCCCATTCCGTCTCGCTCCGGACCATGGCTTGCACCAGGGCCGGACGCGAGAGGTCGCCGCCACCGATCGCCGCTTCGAGGACACGGCGGTACTCCGCCCACGCAGGGCACACCTCCACCGTGTGTTCCACCGTGTCCTCCGGTCGATCCTCACAATGGAAGCACCCGGGCGTTTCCTCCCGCCCGATTCGGTGCAGGAACCTCCCGAACACTCCGTGTCCGGTAGGGACCTGCGTCAGGCGGAAGGTGAGGACGCCGTGGCGTCTCTCAAGCCACTCCTCAAAGAGGCCACAACCACCACAATCGCCACAATTGTGGCGTGCCCTGCACGGGGTTGCGACAGTCGCTCTCTCCATGTCGCCATGAGATCTCGCTGGAAGTCTGTCCGCTGAGCGACAATTTGCCGCGGCAGCGGAGTTTCCCCCCGGCTTAGCGCCTCCGCGCGCCATTCATGTAGGCGCGCGAGGACTATCGCCTCCAGATCCCATGGCGGCAATCCGGCAAGGAGGCTCGCCGCCTCGCGGGCAATCGTGCGGTA